>JAOEGL010000006.1:104792987-106079237 GCA_034509955.1 Urosaurus nigricauda
GCCAACCAGAATTTTGTAAGTTCTTTGGCATTGTTTCCCTTTGCTTCATCCTTTACATCCTTTGTTTCATGCCCCTAAGTTTTACCCTCAACTTATCCATGGGTCACGTCAAAATCCATATTTATGGCCTCAAAATCTGCCCTCAACTTATACATGTCAACTTTTAGTCAAATATATTTGGTAATTACTGCTTGCGATCACAGGTATATTCACAGGATATTAACATGCATGGGCTTATGTCAATGGGCTTATCTTCATTTGCCAGAATACTCTGGGCTGCCCCTGAGTATTCTGGTCCCAAATTCCACCCAAATCCGACCTTACCTGCTGCAACAAAATGTGTTGACAACAAATGGGCGCCTTCCCTTTGTGGTCTTTGCAAACTGGCAATCGCTGTCACTGTGGGATCAATTTGCTCTCAGAGCAGAGCTTGCACCTGCAGAGTGACTTGAGAGGGACAATTTGCATGGAACTGTTGTTCCCGCATTTGGATCCAGGTTTTCTGGAATGCCCAAAGCAAAGGGTAAATCTTTTTAATGCAGGATGGAAGGTGAAAACCTTGAATCAGGCCTGGGTATTGTGCAAACAACCTAGAGCTGATTCAAGGTAGAGGGGCTGCACAGTGCAGCTAGCCTAGGAGGAATTCGGGGTATATAGGTCATGCAAACAAACCCATAGCCCAGCTGTCAAATGACTACAGTATCCTGGCACTACTGTTATTGTGGTTATATACTGGTTATATACTTAAAAGCCTTCTACTGACAAAAATAGTAAAATGCAACACTGGTCTTATATCTTTTGTTTCTATGCCCTCTTTGCCAAATACGATGGGGTATTTGCATCTTTTAAAGGATCTTCCTCATGGAACTGATGACTTTTTAAAGGTCACCAATTTTTGGAAAAAAAACAAAACTCCAAGGTTATTTGGAATTTTTATTTAACAGAACTTTTGTTCGGCATTATCAAAGCTTTGGTCCTGTGTTCATTTAATATGGAAGTCCCACTGTATTCAGTTAAGCTTTTCAAGAGAAAGAAGCATAGAAGATTCAATCTACATGCATCGAAAATTTTTAAACCCACTTCTCTGTCTAAAAGAAATGCTGTGAAGAAAGGCTTTCACTGTTTTGCAACATTACAAAGCCACTGAAGAAAGAATTGTACAGCCAGAAGAAAGAGTAACAAAAATAACCTTAAATCACACCTTGGGAAAGTTCTTTTTGGACTGTATTTCCTATAATTCCCCAAACTGTGGTCCAAAGTAGTCAAAAATTAATTAATTAACTAATTAGTTCTTCTGTCTTTATTCCAATACGGGATCCAAGCTGGCAAATTTACTCTTCCAAGTTCTGATCTAACCAATACTTGACTTGCATTTTCCTGTGAAAGCCCGCCAGAACAACCACAGTGTTTCCAGAGCTAATTCTAATTAAGTTTGGTTAGGCACAGAGAAATGTCTTGTGGTCTTGCATTCACAACAATAAGAATGTAATTTTCACTATTACGTTGACTTTCAAAAGTGGCACACAACAGAAACTACAGGCAGGTATATCCACATCTAATACTGGATTAAATATTCCATTTTCCTGTCATGGTCACTAGATGGCAGCATTTTGGAACCATTTCTTATAGGGTTGTAACAGTCTCTGCCTTCACCACCATATTTCCAAGATGTACTGGTTAGTTCCAATTCCAGTACGAATAGATTCCCTGAATCAATTGTTGAATAATGAAGCAATTCACAGATACATCCCATTGATTCATTGGGTTTATTCTAGAGAGGCGTTGTTGTTGTGTGCCTTCAAATTGTTTCCAGCTTATGACAATCCTAAGGTGAACCTATCATGGGTTTTTCTTAGCAGGATTTGTTCAGAGGAGGTTTTGTTATTGCCTTCCCATGAGGCTGAGAGCATGTGACTTGCCCAAGGTAACCCAGGAGTTTCATGGCCAAGCAGGGAATTGAATCCTGGTCTCCAGAGTAGCAATCCAACGCTCAAACCATTACACCATGCTGACTTTTTAGATGAGGCTACAAATAGGATATTTATTAATTTATTTAATATTCCACCTTTCTCCCAGATGGGACCTCATGGGTGCTCACAATGTGAATTTTAAAAAGGTACATGAATTAAAAAGTAATAAAAATGTTTCTAAAACAATTAAATGAGCTTCAAAATTAAAATATCAATTTGTGTATGTGCCTTCAAGTCACCTGTTAACTTATGGTGACCCCATGGATTTCATAGGTTTTCTTAGGCAAGGAATACTTGGGTGGTTTTGCAAGTTCCTTCTTCTGAAATACTGCCTATAGCACCTGGTATTTGTTGACAGTCTCCCATCCAAGTACTAACCATGGCTGGTCTTGCTTAGCTTTCAAAATCAGATGGGATCTAGTATCTTTAGGGTAAGCGCTAAAACATCAATACTTTAAAACAATATAAAATCTCTTTAAAGTATTAATGTATATAGCTTATTTTAAAATCTAAATTACATATAAATTGAATCCAAATTACATTACCAACATGCAGCATTTGAGACTGAGACACATTTAAAAATTTAAGTCTGAATTTTTTTTAGACTATATATGGAATACTTTTGCATAGTTTAGAATCAATATACAGTGGACTGGCAAGGTATCCTATTTTGGTGAGTTAGTCTGCTGAATTTGTTATCTATAATTAGCAGGAAGCATACTTCTGCCACTGCCCCAGTAGGCTTTGCCAAAAATGTGAACATTTTGCAGGAGCAAAAATGGTGAATCCAAAATAAAGCAAGCAAAAGTAAATCAGTTTATTAAGCATAAGCACATTTGCATAGATTTTGAGGGCTGAGTTTGAGTACAAAAACTCATTTGCTTCATGCAAAATTCAGATTCATTTTTAATATCCAATTTCCATCCTAGCCTCAGTTATGTTTCCAAACATAATATAATGGCATGTCATATCCAACAAACTCCTTTGGCCAATGCCAAGAGACTTGTGCTAGCTCACTGGTTTTTCTTTTCCCTTTTGAAAGCCAGTTCCCATTTGACCATATCTCAAATAGCTTTTTAAATGTCTCAGACTTTGTGCCATGCAGTGGTACAAATAGATGAAAGGGTGTGGGTTGCCAGTTGTGGAGACAAAGCCAGGAGCCCACTTGGACTCATTTCTTTGCATCCTGGCATTTAGCCTTAGTCCTATGCCCACTAACATACCAGTATCTCTAATGCTTACTTCTATGGAATCATCTCTTTCCCACATCAACATTTACCGTATCTGTGCCCAGTTCTGATATTTCAATTGGGAACAGATCCAATCTATTATTGGCATATATTTTTTCAAACTTATGTATAATTTTGTGTTTGTTTTCCATTATAAACTTTCTGTTGGTGACAAATGCAGGACTAGGTAACCGCTGTGGGCCAGGGGGCTGCAGGAGAGTCAGCATGTGTTGTGTAGTGTAGTGGTTTGAGGGTTGGGCTACAACTCTGGAGACTAGGGTTTGAAGCCCTGCTTGGCCATGGAAACCCACTGGGTGACCTTGGACAAGTCACATGTTCTCAGCCAAGAGAAAGGCAAAGACAACCTTCCTCTAAACACATCTTGCCGAGAAAACCCTGTGATTGGGTCACCTTAGGAATGTGAAGAAATCTCACTAAAATTACTTTTTCTCAAAGAGACAGGTCATCATCTTGACACATCAGCCTGGCAGCCTGGCAAGACCTTGTTGCTCCCCATAAGATTGCTCTCTTCCAGCACAGGAATAAGATAATGAGCAGAGCTTATTTGTTTGTTTTTGACTAAGATTTATTTGCATAAAATATCTTGTGCAAGACTGGTCACGTTTGCCTTTGTGAAGCAGTGCACATTCCCATTGCCCATAGTATTTATAGAACAGGCTGTTTGATTGAAAAGGCACAGACAATCCCTCTGGGGCAACGTAGCAATAAATTGTGAAGTACATTGTGCAATTTTCACAGCAATAAGTGTTCGTGCAAATATGGGAACTCTCTTGAGATGTAAAATATCTCTCAGGGGTGGAAAAGTGGGATTCTTATTACACAGCTATGTTGCTTTCAGTTTTGGCTGGAAACATACACTGGCCCTCTTGTGGTAAGTAAGAAATCATCTAATAACAACAGTGGGTGCCTTACTGTTATTATCTGTGTTGGAGCAATTGAGCGTTTATGCCATGTGAACCTCATCTTATTAATGTTGTTTAGAGATTGTTTTAGGTTGTTTAGAGATTGCTAGGAACTGAAGGAATCTGAAAGGGCTCTGCCTAAGAAGAAGATGGGTAGATCATTTTTGGATTAAATTTGATGTAGGAACTGAAGCATCCAGACAAGACAATTTTCCAATCTATTATTTTTATTACCTGCTAATAAGTTTTGCAAATAAGGATTCACCCAGCAGCCCAACACATGCAGTACTTCAATGATTAGAGGTGTTGTCTTCATCTTGATTCCTAAATAGAAACCTCACCCCTTAATAGCTTTGTAGATCTCCACACTACATCTATCTTGTCTTTTGTAATTTTTCTGCCCCTCAAATTGTTGTGTTCCTTTCTGTTTTTCTCTGTCTTTTTTTTCTTGTTAAATTGTATGGCAGTGTTCTCCTTAAAATAATGATATCAAATTTATTTTTCAAAAAAGAAAATTAGCTTGCAGGAAGGGGAAACAGTTCTGGCACCTCATTCTGACACACACGAATGCTGAACGTAAGAGTGTCAATGTTTATAAATATTGCTGAAGTGTGCACTTTTTTCTTCCAGTGCATCTTCAGCTGGAGTGCAAATTGCATTAATCCATGTGAAGACAATGTAGAACTTAAGTAGCAAAGCAGGTTTGTTAAATCTTGCATTGAAATTGGATTCCTTATACATCCTTAATGCTCACTTATATGAGAGGAGGCCTTGTGAAACTCAATGGAATTAAGTGCGTACGATCAGGCTGCATGATAGATTTTATGTGTTTAGTTGATAAAAACAAATATAATCATTTTAGTGAGACAGTACAATGGATAAAATATAGGTTTGTTTTTTATTATTATTATTAAATGAGGCTAGTGAAGATGAGGTTTATGAGGTTTATTGTCCCCAGGATGTAATGAATGGGAATACATCTATATCCTGTATATTATTATGTATGATAGGCAACCCATTCAACACCATATGTATAGTCAAAGGGAAGCTTTAACAGCTGCAAAATTAGTTTGTCAATAGTTTCTCATGGTTCAGTTAGCAGAAAATGTATCTTCCTGGAAGAGTTAACCTTTTTTTTCTCTTGCATTGCATACATATTTGTGATTTGCATCTGAAATTCATTTATTCTTCCACTCTCTATATGTGTGTACATTAAAATGATATGCCATCTGGTTGTCTATTCAGTTCTGTGAAAAGATGACAGCTCTATAAAACAATATCACGAGATGTGCAAACCATGTGCAGCATCCATTGATTTCAGCATGAGCAGAATTTCCAGATCACAGTTTCTTGAACATGATTTTTGACCTTTCAAGTTAAAGGATATGGCTTGTGGAAAATGCTCCTGTGCTGAAAAAGATGCATTAGGGTGTACACTGGAACACCCCCCCCCCACATTTGCTGGGGTTAGAGGTGCAGATCCCCCGTGAAAGTGGGAAAACCACAATATATATATATATATATATATATATATATATATATAAAAAAAACTTTTTTTACTTGATTGAACACCTCTCTAGGAATCTGTGCCCTGGATGTTGACCATAGAATTGTGCTGGAAAACCTACAAAGGCCTAGAGAAGTGATAATTTCAATCACACCTGAGTGCCTAAAGCATGCCAGAGTTGGCACCTCCCAAATACCAGAGGAGATAGCATTCCAAAAGATATGGACTACCATGGAGAGTACTTGCTTCTCGGTTATTGTCAAATGACTGTCTGTAGGTAGCAGGACAACCAAAGAAGTCTCCATTGTGAATGGTAGTTAGTGAAAACAAGCCAGCTTCTTAAACAATAGTTTGTAGGTGGGCTGTTTCCACTAACCATAGTTAAAATTAATATTAGTTTTATCCAGTTATTTAGATTCTTTAATTTGTACAGTATATGTTCTTTGTTCTTTTCTGATGTAGACTAATCACTAAACTTTAGGCAAGGTGATTGTTTGGATTCATAGTCACCAGATCCTGTCTGATCAGTAGGATCAGCCCTGGTTAATTCTTGGATGGTGGAGCACCAATGAATACCAGGTGCTGTGGGCTATATTGGCCCAAATCATTCTGAATATACCTTGCCTAAGAAAAGCCAACAAAATTCATGTGGTCACCATAATTTAATTGGAAACTTGCTAGTACAAACAAACACACACATATATACAATAGCCTTTCTGAGCTTGGTGGCATCTAGATGTGTTGGACCACATTTAGATGCCATATTTGTCATCCCCATAAAGTCTGGGTAACCTGCTTGGTTGGCTGAGGAAGATGGAGGTTGCTATCTAAGATTTAAGTACAGCTTCAGGTTGGAGAATTCTGTTTAGACATTTAAACCAGGGGCATACCTGAATGTACATGTGAATGTGATGTGTAGAAGAGAACTATGTACAACAAAGCTCTAAGAAGGAGGGCACAATAAAATCTCAGGAGTACAATGGGCCTTCGGTGTCTGCTGGTGTTTGGTTACTGGAAACCCCTTGTATACCAAACTCTGTGGATGCTCCAGTCCCATTAAATACAAACTCATAGTAAAATGGTGTCCCCTATATAAAATAGCAAAAAGCAAGGTTAGCTTTCTGGAATTTGTTTTTTAAAACATTTTAAAGCTGTAGATTCTTGAATCCATGGATAAAGAATCCATGGATACAGAGGACCAACTGCACATATAAACATATGCTTTAAAGTCTTCTGTAATTTAATTTCTAAGCCATGTTGTATTTTCAGGGTAATTATTTTCCTCACACAGAAAAAAACAGACTTGACTTTTGAAAATAAAAATAATATTGTTGCACCCAGGATATGGAAAGTAGCAATATATTCAAACAATATGCCTTGTTTATGTGCATTTGATAATAGATAGGAAATCCTGCACTGTTGATGTTCTTCCTTCCTCCCTGCTGGCTTCTTCTGAGTAATGCTCTGACAAACATTGTTCACTAAAGCAGCCGAGACTTCGCATAATACTTTACAGGTTCCTGACAAATTGAACTGTTTTAATGGACATGTTACATCAGTATGATGTATGCTTCATAACAAACTGGGGTTTGAACTCTGTGGTCTAACATAGTGTGTGTGTGTACATGTGGGGAAAGGAGGAAACTTTATGTAGCTCAAGAAAAAAAGAATACTGGGACCTTAGATGAAAAGGAGACAGATGCTCAGAGGGATTTGTTAGAACCTGTCTTGGCAAAGTGGGCAGGAACAGAGGAGTGGTGAGTCTGTATGACAGGCCTGGGAAGGAACATTACTCTCCTAAGGGAGATTAGTCACAAAGTGAAGCATCGTTTCACAAGCAGTGAGTGGAAAAAAATGGCCCAGAAATTCACTGCTGGCTGGCCTCCGTCTGCCTTTTTGACCTATTAATGAGATTATGGAGCCCTTTGGCAATTTTTCTCACTTTTGATAGCCAGAAGAGGAGTCTTGTTTGAAAAGATTGAAATATTTCAAGTTGTGCGTGTGTGTGAGAGAGAAGTTATCAATGTTTGTCTATGTGCCTTCAAGTCCCTTGTCAACTTATGGAGACCTGAGGGATTTCAATATTAGATTCATATCACAGAAGGAGGAATGTCGGAATTGCTTGTAAATATCAAAACCATAAAACTAGGTGGCCAGGCAACATTCTTTCCATCAACCTTTCCTGTCAAAGCACAACCTGGACATTTCCTTTCTCTCTCTTTTGATTTGGCCTTCTGCAACCTGATGGCCTGCAAAAAGGTTGGACTAAAAGTCCCATGACCACACTGGCCATATTGGCTGGAGATGATGGAAACTGAAGCACTGCAGGAGGGCATATGGTTAAGGACATTGGAAGGTGAAGCATATTACAGAGACACAGCCCTGGCCTCTCCTAATGGTTCTCTTTTCCTAGATCCTTCCATCTTCATCTATCTGATTTAGGACACACCTGTAAATTTTGCCTTCATAGTAGTCTTGAAAGATGTGGGCAGAAGGATGCATGAAAGATATTGAAAGGAACAATAGCAAGAAAGCTGCAATAATGCTTGGACTGGGATTATATGGCCATGTGGAGGATCTTTCAGACTTGATATGTATTGCTCCAGAGGACCAGATTAGAATCAGTGGGTAGACCTTGCAAGGAAGTAGACTGAAGCTAAACTTTGAGAGAAACTTCTTAATGTGTAAATTGCTTGACAGTGGAGCAGACTGTCTTGAGATGAGATGGGATGTTTTTTCTTGGAGATATTAAATCAGAGTCTGGATGGTCATTTGTCAGAGATGCTGTAGTTAAAAGATCCTGTGCTGAGTAGACGGTTGGACTATATGACCTCCAAGAGCTCTTCCAGTCAGAGCTTGGAAAGGACAAAAAACAACTCAGAATCCCTCAGCCAATGTGACCAGTGGTCATGATGGGGTCTGCCATTAAAAAGTAGCGTTTCAAAGTTCTCATTGATATAATAAACCAAAGCTCTTTCTACATCTGGTATGGTTTTTAAAATGTAGTAACCAAGAAGAAGAAAGGGGCGGTGGAAGAGGAGGGAGATGCCATCAAACTGTCTTCTATGGGATGGGGTATGCCAGCTTGTTTAAGAACGGACAGCTCGGTTTCAGAGGGTGTTGAATGCTATTTATGCCAAAATTCTTGCTGTTGGCTTTGGCTGTTGAATAACCTGATTTGTTTGTTTGTTTGTTTGCTTTTGTAATTTTGAAAAAAAACTATACTTTTATCTTTCAGTGTGACTTAACTGAAATTTGTTAGCCTCCTTGTATGCTTTTAATTGAAATGGCATATACGTTTTATAGTAAGTTGGCTAAAACATCAGCTCTGAGCATTATGACCACAGAGGGTGTGCTCGGCATACAGTGAGATTTTTTTGGCTGTGTGTGCAGCAGGTTTGCTCCTCTTATTGTACAAGCCAGTAGGCTTGTTCCAGAATGTGGAGCAATCTCCCAACAACAATAGTTTCCTGTTTTGTCTGTCCCAGGAAACTGTGGCTAATGGCTTTGGAACACACAAGGATATTAATCCATCTTCATTTCCTGCTGTGGCCTGAAGCTGTTGTTTTGCTTTTTAAAACTATCATCTGTCTAGTATGCCAGTGCATTGAACATTGCCATGTTGTTCTTACCAAATTCTGCTCCATAAACAGACAAGCAGGTGCTCTTCAGAAATTTTGAGCAACAGTTCCCATAATCCCTTATTCTATCATCCTGACTTGGAGTGCATCCACACTGCATTATTATAGCAGTTTGATATCACTTTAACTTTTATGGCTGTATACATGATATTGGGATTTTTATCATCCTTTAATCCACTCTGCTGAACTATATGATTAGAGCTCTCTGGGAAGGAATTGTAAATATCCCCAAAAAACTATAAATCCTATAATTCCATAAAATAGAACCATAGCAGTTAAAGTGGTCTCAAGATGGTAGAACTGTGTAATGTGGATACACCTTTGGGCCCATGGTAGTCCAAAAACATCCAGTGGGTGTACCACACACAACACCACACAGTTATAGCACAATGATTCCACTTTGGTTCAGCCACACTGCAGAATTAAAGCAGTTTGGCACAAGTCTAACTGTCATGACTCTAGCCTGTGGAATCCTGGGATTTGTAGTTCAGTGAGGCATCAGAGCTTTCTGACAGACTAATCCATAAATCTTAGGGTTCCATGGGATAGAGTCATGACAGTTAACATGGTGTCAAAATGCTTTAACTCTGCAGTATGGTTGCATCCTTTAACTGCCATGGTTGTATCCTATGGAATCCTAGGGTTTGCAGTTTGGTGAGGTACTACAGGAGGACTCCAGCTGAGATTTCTAATGGACTTCCCCCAAACTGCAGATCCCAGGGTTTCATGAGTTGGAACCTTGGCAGTTAAAGTGGAATCATAGTGTTATGCCTCCACTTTAGGGAACTAAGCACTCTATAGACTGGCACTTGAGCACAAGTTCTTTCTGATTGTTGGGCGATCAGAGAAGAAGGTGGGAAGAATAGCAGTGAAGGGGTGAGCCAGTTGGGGAATGAGAGAGGGGGGAAGTCTGACATGTCTGCATTCAGTTCGCCAGCATGATAGCAAAAGGCATTCATGTACTAAGAGAGCCGACAGCACATCCACAGAGTTTATATATGTATATCATTACCTCAGTCTTTTAGATTAACTTTGCTTCAGACCAAAGATATGTAAATGTGTATGGTGGCAAACGGGGAACATTGTATTTTCAGATGGCAAAAAACCACAAAACCTTGGGTTATTGACTCATGAATTTTCAGAAAGTGTACAATAACTAATATTAATCTCAGTAGAATTGTGCACTTGGCTGCCTTAAATATTTTTGGGATCAAAACACTATTATTTATGCTGTCAGTCAGAATGGAATTTTAGACTAAATATACTCTTTATTTGGTAGGAATGAAGAAAAGTCTCTGAAAACACACCAGGCATATTCAATAAGCATTCTTGAATTGTGAACAATTGCTCCTAATAAACGTTTGCTGCTTTCCCCCATATATCTCCAACCCACGCTTGTGAAAAAGGATGGCAGTTCCTTTCTGTTTCTTACACTTGGATCTTTCCCTTTTTACAGGCTCTCAGGGCACCATTTTAGCCTTACAGCAACTCAGCTGTAATGTGCACTACAGAAATAATACACTTTGATGCCACTTTAATTGCTATAGATTTCTAGGAGTTGTAGTTTTGTTTATTTAGCCTTCTCTGTCAGTGAGCTCTGGTGCCACAATAGATTACAGACCCTAGGATTCCATAGAATCGAGCCTTGGCTGTAAGGCAGTGTCAAACTGCATTATTTCTGCAGTGCAGATTAGACTCTTGTCAAAGTATGGTCTGCTGAAGGAAAGCGAGTTTCCAAAGGCCACCTAGCAAGAATCACAATAACTGGATCTATAGGAGCTGCTCCCAGGCAAAATCCAGCAACAATTCTCTACCACATGGCCAGTGTTTAAATTTGTGTGTCAACAGTAGCTTACTCTTAATAGGTCTGAATAATTCCACCATTTAAATACAGTATATAAGACACTGTTGGGTTCTGTGGCAGGCTAAACCATTGATTTTATTACAAAACATGGCTCCTGTAACCAGGGCTGTATTAACAGTGATTCAGTTGGTTCACTTTGCTCCAGACTAGAACCCCAGCATCAAATGGAAAAGATGTAATTTGCTTCCTTTACTTCCAAAGTCACTTCCTGAACCTCTTGATGTTTCTGTTATCATTATTCTGTGCATTCCTTCATATGAGTTTGCATATGAAGGTTTGTGTGCTCCTGCCTATTTTGCTTTGTATTTTATTATTTATTCATATTATTACTTTCTATACTATTAGTGCTAGAAAAAGACAATTTGGCACGGACACTTATATTCATTGTTTTCCTCCTCGTTCCCCGACAGCCATATAGGGGTTCCAGAGGATGCCTACATGGTTGTGTGCCAGCTATGAGAACATAGCAAAACAATAATCTTCAGCTTTCCCTTCTCTCCCCAAGGAATGACATGGTCATGTTGTTGAGGGGGGTGGAAAAATGGTGAGGAGGGAGATACTTTCTCTTTGTTGTGAGAACTTTTTGAAAATTGCAGTTTTTGAAAACATTCTTGCACCAGCGGAAATGTTGATTAACTTATTTATTTTATCTTGTGGGAATGAATAATCAGAAGCACACCTCGAGTCTGGGGGCCTCTTCTTTATGTAAAAGAAGAAGACAACAACAAAAACTTTTGTATTTGTATATACAACTTCTGGATTATACAATGGGGAAGTAGGTAATTGAGTCAGCTTCCCTGCATTCTACTAATCTCATGGATCCCAAGCTTTGGTCTTCCAGGTATTTTGGACTTCAACTTCCAGAAGCTCCAGCCAGTTTGGCCAATGGTCACAAATTCTGGGAGCTGAAGTTCAAAACCTCTGGAGGACCAAAGTTTGAGAACCACTGCATGAACCTGTTCCTGGCTCTGATTCTTTGGGGCTCTTGTAAAACAAACAAAAAAAGTATAATCTACAAGCCCACAATCTGTTGAATAGAAGTCTTAGCACTTAGTTATAGCCCAAGCAAACATTTTTGGCTTGATAATTATTTGCAAGCCTATTGAATAGCTGAATCTTGGTGCTTGTTGAAAGAAATATGCCAAAGTTAGAATGATTTTTTTTAAAAAACTGACATTCTTTGCTCAGATGTAAACTTCACCTCTGGAGGGTTATTTCCACTATTTTACCTTGGTAGGTGGAGTGAGCTGTAGGACTGTCCAGCAGCTAGTCTGTACATGCTAAAATACTCCCCTCCCTGCCCTGCACAACTGTTGCTGACAAGGCATCTGTTTTCACTACTGATTTGAGAATCCATTAGAGATAGACATTTGATTGTTGTATCCTAACACAGATTTACATTCCACAGGTCTGTTTTTTTTTAAAGAATTTTAAAAATCTGCCACCCAATGCTTTTTGCTTGAAACAGATTCAACCGGCAACACTGCCGTTTAAATGCAGCTGCATAATGCACAGCTTCTCCACTGACAAGCTTGCTGAAAAAGGAAGACAGGAAGGATTTGGGTACTGTTTTTGTGTGCTTGTGCATGCATCTGCTCTAATAGCATATTTGTCCGGTGCGGCAGGTAACATTACTGCATATTCATGATGTCCAAACCTTCGCGCTTAGCTAGACCGCTGTCTGCTAACTCTGCAACCAGGCTGCCTTCATCCAGGAAAGAAGACTTTAGTGGCAAAATGAGGAGAATTAGTTTAGGCGAAAAGATTTTGAGAGCTGGCAGTGAAGGGAACCTGATTAAGAAGCAGCAGCAGCAACAGCAGCAGGTGCAAAAGACAGAAGCACTCCTTTTGCGAAGGGTTCCTGTTGGGAAAGGTAACATTCCGTTTTTCTTTCTTAATCTGGCAGATCAGACTTTGCAAAATTGAGCAAAGTAATCAGAATACCATATCCACACCAATAAAAGAAACAGGGAAACCAAACATTGCTGTCATGTTGGGAATACCCTAACTGTATTTAATGTAGGCTCTTGTGATATTAAAGGGAATTTGGTTTGGTTTGTATTTATACTATTCATCTGTAGATTATTGATCTCTAAAGGGCAGTTGAGGTATCACTTTTTATCACTTTAATTACTTTTAAAATGAACTTTTACTTACTGCGTTGTACAGCTTCAGAGGTTATGATTAAAGTAATGCTAAAAATGGGATCTGCAACTGTGGAATAATGTATAAAGGATCAAGCTAGTAAGCATACCAAGTTCTTTTCTAGAATGTCTGCATGCTGAGAAAACCTGTAGCTCATGAAATCTAGCAAATAAAATCTGAAATGGGTTCTTAAGAAATACCACAGAGGAGAGATGCATTTTAAAACATTAAGCAAAGATGGTGGGGACCTAGTGGAGTAATGAATGGTGTTGTGCATTCCCAGGTCACCCAAGGAAAATACCCAAGAAACTGGGGTATGAGGATAGTCTGTGGATGTTTTTTAGCTGCTGGGGAGTAGAGGCATGAGAATGGATTTGTGAGCTATTATGACATAAAGGTATTACTGACCTAATTGAATTTTAAGCAACTTTTCATCTTCTGTACAGTCATAGTGGAGGATCCATTATGGGGAATCCTTTCCTTTCATAATGGGAATCAACTTTAACAGCCTTTATAAGCCTTTAACAGTTATATTATGGACTTTGTAAGATGAAACTGCAAAGATTCATTCCCCACACACCCACATCCACACAAGGCCAGAACATCAAAGATTATAGGGAGTTTTTTTTTGTTCTTGGCAGCATTGTGCTTTTTAAAAGACACCCCCCTCTCCAACTTCCCTCTCTGGCTGCATAACTTTTATTATTACATGAGAGAAAAAAGGGGTGATGACACTTAATATTACCCAGTGAGATGGAAGATGTTTTTGCACCAAAGGCACTGTAGGTGTGATAAATACAAGCAATCACAAATGACAAAACTCTACTTTTGGAGAGTTCTTAAAATGTGTGGCCTTCCTTGTAGCAAAATGTGCGTATTTGGCAGCTAATGTGGAAACTTTTCTTTGATCTGACTGAGTAGATAAAAGAAGCTCTAAACTGTTATTTGGAGTAAGTGCGGGGGAGAAAAGAAACTGTAAGTAGTGGTAGTCATAGCAGTAGTAACAGCAGCTGCAGGGTTTTTTTGTGGACTGACTTGTAACTTTATTGGGAATAGAAGGTAATGATGAATTGTCAAAGTATAGAGAAAAGCAGGTCAGTTCTGTATTTTAATCCATTGACCAGAATGTAAACTCCTTATCCTTCTAGTTTGATTGTTAGCTGCTTTCAACATTTCCATCTGAATGTGAAATTGCAGAATAAATAAAATTACCTCTGGTGTTGCACTTTGCATCTTTAAAAACAGGGTACCTGTTAGTGTTAGAAAGAGAGAAAGAAAGAAATGACTGCACAAGTAGTTTGCCAACACATCATTTTGCCTCTCCTTCCATTCCCTTAAATGTTGTTTTAACATTAGAAGTGTATGGTTTTATAGAATATTAAGTGATCCTTTTAGATGGCATGCTGTTTATGAAGCTCGTGAGGCCTGTTTCTACCTGTTTCCTTTCAGGTGTTTATTAGAGCTACATAATATGTCGTGATGAACAGCTATGGCTTGTACCATGTACTGTTACTGCTGCTTTAAATTTACTATGAAGGCTTCTGCAGAAATAAAAACTGGTAGCTAGAAGTAAAATCTTGTGTGAGCTTTTGGTATGCAGATTTTTTAGAGCATATAATTCCTGTTATATATTGCATTTATGGATTTCCATACACGTATGCATGAAGCAAAGCATTTAAGTAAATTGCTTTAGGGAAGAAAATTAATATTAGGTCTGTGGTATTCATAGCTGGTATCAAGAACCCTGTATAAACTATAGGAAGAAAAATATATTGTGATGTATATATACTGAAAATAATGCTTTATTCTGAAGGTCTTATAATGTTTTTGGGCTGCAGTACAGTCAACTGCAGTACAGTCAACAGTACAGTCAACTAGTAAGTAAGCACCACTGAACACCATGGTAACTCTAAATACACATGAGTAGGGCCAGAGATGAGAAGAGTTAAATTCTTGGATTACAGCTCCTCCAAAATCCCCAACCAGTATGGCCATGAGCATCATTGTGTGGGGCTTTCTGAGAATTGTCCAAAAATGTAGCATTTCTAAGCTGCCTATAGAACTGTGGAGGTGCAATGATGTGGTGTCATTCCAGGTAGAACCTGGAAACATGGCCATGTTGGGTGGAAGACTCTAGGGGAGGTGTAGAAAACAAAAATTCCCAGGTTCTGCGTAGTGCAATAAAGCTCTAATGTGAATTAAATCAGAGTCTGGTGATGCTGGTTGGAATATTCCAGGAATTGTAGTCTAAAAAGTTAAATGTTCAAGTTCTGGTTCTAGTTTACAGTAGGACCATGTATTACATCAGCTCATGTTATGCAGTTTCAGTTGCACATGAAAACTTTCTGGTTCCTCATTAGTCATGTTTGCACACTTTCCTGGTCTACTTCTTGTGGAAGCATACCATAAAATCACACTGGGCAACCTATAAAATGCCTAGAGGGAACACTTCTCTAGGCATTTCTAGGTCCTCCAGCACAACCCTATGGCCAATATGTCTAGCAGAAACATATTATAGAACCAACTGGAGGATTTAGAAAATGCCTAGAGACAATAATTCATTGTTCATTTTAGGTAAGACAACTAGCATTTCAGATTACAGTATGTGCAAAATTAATTATATGTTAAAGGTCCCCGAATGGATCCCTTGTAGGGGGTCTTGCTATACAGAGATGAAGATCTAGAAATTAATTATATGTTAATAATAATAATAATAATAATATTCATTTCTATTCCGCCCCTCTGAACAAGCAATCGGGACGGAGTACAGCAGAGGTTAAAACAATATCAAGTTAAAATACCCCTTCCTTACCCTTAGCACCCTCCCTTAAATGTTAAAGGTCCCTGAATGGATCCCTTGTAGGGGGTCTTGCTGTACAGAGATGAAGATCTAGAAATGTGCATATGGGGCTATAGCACATTGTACTGTCACAATGATGAATAGTCAGAGAACATCATAATTCTTCTTGGTCAGATAGCACAGCAGTGAGTGTGCTGGAATTTTAAAGATGATGGTGTTCCTCTTGTTCTTTCCACTCCATGTTGTATTCCTTTTTATTCCAACTTTGGCCCCAATAATGGGACTCAAAACTATACAAAAACAGTTAAAACAGACTAAAAACTATACAAAAAGCAGTTAAAATATAAATATAAAAGTTACTTAGAAATAATTGAACTGTCTGTTGAAACCATTTAAAATTCATTTAAAGACCATTTAAAAACCAACAAAACAGCATAGCATAAAAGCCCATCACAGTAAATTTCTGAAGCCTTACTTGCTGGAGGAAGGAGACCAAGGAGGGAGCCATCCTGGCCTCTCTAGGAAGATTGTTCCAAAGTCTGGGAACAGCCACCAAGAAGGCCTTCTCCCTTGTTTCCATCAAATGAGCCTGAGAAGGTCATGGGAGAGAGATAAGGGTCTCTTCTGGAGATTTTTTAGAGCTCTAACACACTCATGTAGGGAGATATAGTCCTTTACAGACCCAATCTATATTGCATGTTTTTGTGTGCAAAATTCTTAATGTTGGGTGGTTTGGACCTATTACCTTACTGACATAAGGTACACATTTATTCATTTACTTATTTATTTTAATTTAGAGAATCCCTGCTTGGATCAAAGCCATCTAGCCCTTCCTATGCAAGAGCTCATGGATTTTAATGTTGAGCTGAAATGCCATGGCCATTGCAAGAGTTTTGCATTTTTATAAGCCTGTAGACAGCTGTTTCTTGTTAGCTGAAGGTTTCAAGGTGGAGAAAAGTCTCTGTGGCTTTAACAATAAATGTGATGAGTGGTTGGTTTGTTTCTAAGCAACCTTGGCTAAAGCCAGTGCCTGTTAAACTCAGTAGAGAATGTCTGATTCCACCTGTGAGCATGCATTAAAGCACAGTTTTAACATTGTGTATTGTTCGGTGTGATTTTCTGGATGTTCCAAAACTAGGATTGACATTGCTTGTTTATTTATTTTATTTCTTTGATTTATGTCCTGCATTTCTTCTGAGACTGGGGCTCAAGGCTGCTCATGATATGATTAAATCCCGGATTTGCTTAAAAATGTAGGAAGTTATGCCAGTGAAAGGCAGTTAATTCAGTCATCATATCAAAACAGTAACTGGATTAAAAACAATCTAAGAGAATTTTAGAATCATCACCATCCTTAAATTTAAGAGCACATCAGACACTGTTTCCATTTGCAGCTTGTTCCTGCTATTGGGACATACCTGTACAGGAGCTTCCTGCCTTCCCCACCCAATAGATAATGGTTGTATTAGAAAACTGGTTGTGTCAGAACTAGCCCTAGAAAAGCAATATATTTCTTTATGATATTTTGTTCCAAAGTGTGAAGATTTGTAAAGCCCAACATGGGATCAGCAGAATTTGTGCAACAAAGCACAGCCACCAACTGTCTTTCACTATGCTCTTACCTGTCCCTTGACTTGGCAGATCATCTTCTGATTTCCACCACCCCACTCTTGCTTCCCATGCTAGTCTTTTTATGCCTAGACAGTTTTGCTCTTCTTCCCTTTGAGATGATTTTCCTTTTCTTTGTTGCTTTGATTTATTGGCCTGATCCTGCAAGAAGAGGATCACCACATAATCTAGATCACCTCCGAAGTTTTGCAGCTGATTCCCACCCAAAATATGTTGAATTGTGACCCAGGATTCCAAAGACCTCCTGATCAACTTTCCTTTCTTCTTCTTTTTTTCTTCTTCTTTATTTAAAAAAAAACATACAGCATTTTATACAGTAGCTTCATTACAAATTACAAAATTATCTATTTTAGATATAAAGTAACTAAGGAGTAGATCTGTAAACAGCACCAAAATTTAACTTAAAAGGAATATTAGGTATTAAGTATTCATGTACTGCTTCTTAGTGTTTCACAATTCTACTGACTCATTTATAAACCTTAACCTTAACCTCCACAATGTTGCTGCAAACCAACAAGAGATCTTTATTAATTAGAAAAGTAATCGTTATCTTAAGCAATTTTAACCAGCCAACATTTTGGCCACTTTATCCCATTTAATATAAAAACTTTGATCTGTTTGGCCATTAATTCTCATAGTCAGTTTATCCATATTCATTATATCAAATACTTTCAAGATCCAATCATCTACCATCTGATTTTTTTTATTTTCCAGTTTTATTATTTATTTTATTATTATCACATATTATCCTGATCAAATTTTGTTTTGATTGAATTTGCATTTGTTATGTTCATTTGCATTTGTTATGCATCTTCAACCTGACTCTGACTTATGGTGACCCATTCATAGAGTTTTCTTCCCAAGAGTTATTCAGAGGAGTTTCCTACTTCTTTGGAAAGTGTGCCATGCCCAAGATCACCCAGTGGGTTTCTATGGCTGAGCAGAGGTTTGAATCCTAATCTTTCATGAGCTTTCAGCATTCAAACCACTACACCATGTAGGCTCTTTCAGTTTATTTAATACCATCCAATCATTCACTATCCTCAGGGATCACTACAGAATCGCCATTGCCTCCTTGGGATCTGACAAGCCAGTGGGAAAGAGAAAAAGGGAGAAACAGTGTATTTGTGACCATCAGCCTATGATCTCATCTGGAACTTTATTTGTGTAACGAGTCTGGGAAATGTGGATCCTCAAGACACTGGCCTTTATGTAAAGCAACAGTTCTTCATAAGAATATTTTAATTTCAGATTGTTTTTTATAAGAGTTTACCTGAATTTGCAGAATATTCATATTCAAGATGGAAGGAATTTGGGTCTTAAAAAAAAAACGATATGGGAGAATTTGTCTATCCCGGAGTAATTCCAATTTAACTCTTAAAATGTAGATTTAGATTTGTCTCCCTCTCTCTCTTTGGTGATACTCCTTATGTTTAATACTGATAATGTGGGCAGGCAGAGTCACCTTGGGTCCCTTTTTGGGAGAATCATAGAATCATGGAATCATAGAGTTGAAGAGACCACAAGGGCCATCCAGTCCAACCCCCCTGCCATGCAGGAACTCCAAATCAAAGCATCCCTGACAAATGGCCATCCAGCCTCTGCTTAAAGACCTCTAAGGAAGGAGACTCCACTCCACTCCACTCCGAGGGTGGCATAGAAATGAAATAAATAAATATAGTCCTCTCCATGTGAGGAATAGCCGAACATGTTAAATTTGGCTGCGTCAAGTGATGGAGAATTTCCTTTCTTCCTCTTTGAAGAATTCACATGTGTCAAATTATGGGCATAAAGAATATGATATTCAAAACATACAAATGCAAAAGTGGAAACAAATAGGTTTGCCCATCTCTTTCTGCCCAGCACCTTCATTTGGAATTTATCTGGCAAGTAGGACTGGCTCAAAAATATGATCCCTCTCAACTTCATACCAGGAAACCTTTCTAAAAAGATACCATGGCTGATGTGGTTGAAAGATCTAGGAGATCTTGTTATAAGGTCAAATACAGCCATTTCCTGTAGCAAATCATCTATTGAAGTGGTGATCAAGTCACTTTTGGTTTCTAAACAAAGGCCCAGTACAGATGGGCACACTGAGGCAATATTAGGGCTCGATAGGGCTGGGCATCCAGATGCGCCCAGCCCTAGTGATGTCAAGAGGTGTGCGTGCCTGTCCACACAGCAGGCACCACAGCTGTGCAGCTATGGTGCTGCATACAAACGCCTCTGCATCGTAGCCCTTATGACACCGCAAAAAAAGAGTACTGGGCCAAAGTCAAGTCAAAGGCCAAATAGAAATGCATCTACAGAAGAAAGTTTGATCCAATAAACCTGGGCCACTCAGGTATCTTGTCTAAAAAGGAACTGAAATAGGCTGAAAGTTGTTTTAATCAATGGAATCAAGTAACTGTTAATGAAGGAGGGGCTATAACATGACCTCCTTGAAGGCAGTTCATCTACCCATCAAAAAATGAGGCCATCAAATATCTGTTAGAGCAGCCCTTCCTAGCTGCTCAAATGAGCTGGGAATGCAAGGTTTCAGAGCATGGCCACATATCTCCAGAATCTCTGCCCATTTCAAATCAAACGAAATATATGAAGAGATGCCATATTGAGGATGGAGCAAGTTTATTTTCTGCTGTTGCAGAGACTAGGACTAGGACATGGAGCAATGGATGCAAACTACAAGAAAAGAGATTCCACCTCTACATCAGGAAAAAACTTTCTGATGGTAAGAGCTGTTCAACAGTGTTCCACGTTCCCTCAGGGTGTAGTGGAGTCTCCTTCTTTGGAGGTTTTTAAACAGAGGCTGGATGGCCATCTGTCAGGGGTATTTTGATTTTGTATTCCTGCATGGAAGAGAGTTGGATTTGATGACCCTTGAGATCTCTTCTAACTTTATGATTCCATGATTCTATAATTCTACAATTTATCTCATTAGGCAGTATGAATTGAAAGGTATCCATGACAACAGGTTAAGATAGAACCAATACATCCAGTACTAGCCAATACTAGAATCCAAGCCAAAATACATATGAATAATCATGTACATGCATAGATATACTGGAAGCAGGAAGTATCATCGTAGAATAATTCTATAAGACTGCACTTGTCCATGTTTCTATGAACTGTCCGTGATAAATGGAGATAAATTGGAATCATGTGTAGAAAGTAGATTCCAGAGCATAGCGACTAAAAGGTTTAACAGCAAAAACTCCATTACGCTCTCATAACTTGTCCATGCCAGCTCAGACATTCATATTTTTTAAATATGTCAAGTGAAAACTATGCTAGGAGTGTCTGAGACTGCTTAAATCATACCAACATTTTTGGCAAGAGAAGTCCTAGCACCACTCTAAAGCACACATGAAATATTCTGTCCTGCATGGTCTTCTCTCTGGTTTATTGAGATATGAACTGAAGACATCAATTAAATCTCAAGATCTGTAGGCTAGGAGTGTTATAGTTTACAGTTGTGTGGAGTACTGGTTGGTCTCCCTATGGTTTAAACCAGTATAGTGTTTGGATTCCCCAAATCCTTCAGCCAGTGTGGGTTTGATTAAGGAGCATGGGATGCTGTAATTCTGGGAGGTGCCAGGTAGAACTATTTGGACTTAATCCAATTGTTTGATCCAGCTAAAAGTGGTCAACAGAATACAGGGAACTTTGATCACTGCCTCTATCATCCCCATTGATTCAGCTATGCTGGCTGAAAATAACAATAGGGCTTGCCCCTTTGTAAAAAATGAAAGAAATCCCATTGTTGTGGCAAGGAGAGTGCCATGGGAGGCATTAGTGAAGGCCAAATAAGTTATATTTAATAAATGAGCCCTGTGGCACTTTACAGACTAAGATTTATTCTAGCAAGAAATTTTGTGGGCTGCAGCCCAGTTTAACAGATGCACCTGGTAAAGTACACAGCAGTGTGAAAAAGCTTTGCCTGGAAAAAATTGTTCACCTTGAAAGTACCAGGTGATTGTGTGGTTATTTTTGGTGAAACAGGCTAGTATGGCTAACCACTGGGAATTATTAGCAGATTTTGGATTTTAAAAATAGCAGTCACAGGGGATCATGTTGAGATTGGAAAATATGACTTACGAAAAGGGGGTTTAACAATAATAATAATAATAATAATAATAATAATATTTATTTATATCCCACCCCTCTGGGTAAGCAATCAGGGCAGGGCACAACATTTAAAAGCAATTACAATTAAAATATAACAAATCAATTTTCTCTCCCACTCCTTAAAAATAAATTAAACTACGATAAGATTTAAAAATACTAAAACAGAGCCATTACAATTAAAACATTAAAACATTGGAAAGCTCTAATTAAAAATGATGGGCGGCCTTGACAATATCAGATATCCCAGTGGAAGTGGCAAAAGGGACAGTAGTTGGCAGAAAGGTTAATCATTGTCTGGGAAGGCCTGCTGGAAGAGATGCGTCTTGATGGCCTTCTTGAAGCCGTTATAATTCTTGCTTCTGTGACACAGTTTAATATCTAGGAGTGTATCTAACTCTGTAACATGCAATGTATTATCTTGCCACAGTACACAGTACACAAATCTAATTGTAGCTTTTGTATATCGTTAATTGTTTTAGGCAAATTCTGTTGTCTCACATGTTATCTACCACTTTTATTGAAAAAGATGTAGTAATATTTTTACAAAATTGTGGACATGTTAAAGTTTCATGGCCTTAGGATTTCCATATAAGTGAGAAACACCATGAAGACACATAACAATAAAATCTCAAGGGAGAGGGAAATCATACGAGAGGAGATGGTCCTTGAATAATTGGGATCCCAACAATTCATAGCTATTGGACATAACTCTACAAGTATATATTTGAGTATAATAATAATAATAATAATTTTTATTTATAGCCCTCCCCTCTGAACAAACAATCTGGGTGGGTTACAACAGAGTTAAAACAGTGCAAAATTAAAAACAATCCCATCTCAACTCCCACCCCAAATTACATAGCAAATTAACAGTTACAGTAAAAAAAAATAACAGTACAAATGTATATCAAATACAATACAAAATACATACAAATGGCATAACAAATCAATGTACAAATTGATTCCTTCACCACCACCCCATCCCAATCCTGAAATAAAACAATAATTAAGTAATTTACAGTCTCTTCTGCTTGCAGGTTTTATAGCAGAGCAGAAGAGTGGGGCTGGTGGTAAGTGATGGTCTCAGGAGCCTTCTGGCCTCAGCTTCTCTTGCCTCCTCAGTCTCTTCTGCTTGCAGGTTTTATAGCAAAGCAGAGTTGTGGGGCTGGTGGTAAGTATAAGGCTCTTCGAGGTAAATGGATTGATTTTTCAGGTGCAACCTTGGATCCTGATATTGATCTCATACAACACAATCTTGCTAAGATCTACATAAAAATACAAAGTGGCCATAACCTGGATATTTCCAAATTTTTGTTGTTTTCACAGTTGACATTTTATGCTAGTGGAAGGCTTTTGTTTTCAAGGGCAGCTCCATGTCTTACAATAATGTGCCCTTTTATAGCAGCTCAGGTATTTAAGTATTCCAATGGACTAAAAACCAATGTTCCAGAATATGGGAAATTTGCCAAGCCTCTCTCTCTTATCTTTTATTGTAAAGATATAAGTCCTTTTTCCCAAGAATGAGAGGGGATTTTTTTCCCTGGACACAGGTGAAAAGGCAAGGGACTTGGAACATTTTCAATAGAAATATTTGCTTTTTTGTGGCCACTTCTGTGCAAATGATTTTTACATAAGCTTTGGCTGCTGCTATGTTGTTGCATGGTCATCTTAAAAATATAGAAATATTGGATAGGTGTTTGCATCTTGTTAAAAAATAAATCTGTCTTTATGTTAGTTCTGTGAATCTAAGATGCTTTGCCTCACAGAGGGAAAAGGGACTAATTTGGTTGACGACATCTTGCACGTATTGTAAATCCTCGATGAAACAAGTAGAGTCTTTCTCTCATTCAGGAGGCAAGAAACCTTGCAACAATTACAAGATTTTCTTTTTTTTAAAATAAAATGCTTTCATTTATATAATACAATCATACCAGGAATGCACAACATTACATTATAAGCACCACCACCAACAATGAAATTTTGGGTAGAAGTTTCTCATCAAGAACAAGAGATATTCTTCACATTTCTGTGTCCTAATTCATACAAATTAACCAGAATTTCTTGATGCTAGGGAGCAATTAGCTGCTAAGGTTGTGTTTATATTAGTGTTTCCCAAGTTGACACTTTCTGATTATTTTGAATTATAACTTCCATCAGCACAGCAAGTATAGATGCCAGCAGATGTGCTGCCTAGGAAAGAAGGGGGTTATAGTTAAAGACATTTGTAGAGCTATAGTCACTAGGATGTTGCTGGCTTGGATTATATATAAACTCAAAATTCAAGTGGCCCTTTGCTGTACTTGACATTCCAAACTGTATCATTGTTATTATCTCTGGAGCTCTCATTCAGTTAGCGTACCAGAGACGTTTTTATATACAGTAGTTTCCCTTTTGTATGCATGTGAATTTGGTTCATTGAAGTCAGGCAAGCAGACTTCTGCCTCATATCTTTAGAAATCTAGTGAAGACTGACTTAGTATTTGTTGTCTTGGACATTAAAAAGTTGTACAGTTGGAATTTCATATCCACAGATTCTGCATCTATGGACCCAACCATAAATGGCCTGAAAATATTAAAAAACATTCCATAAAGCAAACTTCATTTTGCCATTTAAATGAGGATCACCATTTTACTATGTCACTGTATATAATGGGACTTGAGCATGCACAGATTTTGGTATTCACATGGAGTCCTGGAACTAAAGCCCAGCGGATACCAAGGACCCACTGGATATTCCATACCCTCTAATATTTCACAGATGAATATCAAGATGTGTATAGTTAAGCAACACTGGCATGTAGTGAAGTTGTCAAAGATTATTAGCAAGGAAGAACATACATACTAGGAGAAGCTGCAGAAGTTTGCTTTTGCCTGAGCCTAATGGGAAGAACCAGATTCCACCCTTCCTCTTCTCTTCCCTCTGCTGAGTAAATTGAGTGCAACTAAGTGTTGCATTTTGAACTCAGTTTGTGGCAAATGAAGTAGGCTGAAGACAAAGGGAGAAGGTGGGAGGAGGAGAGAGGATCTGGGGCATTTTAAAAACAAATGGGAGTGGTAATAGAAGATTCATTGGTTCCTGCCAAATCTTGACAGCTGGAGGGTATGGGTGGACAAACGGGAAAAATGGAAGGAGGTGAGAGAAACTGGGGTGTTTTAAAAGGAGTTGCAAAAGGGAGACAGTAGAGGATCAATTGGGACAGTCCCTGTCAAATCAGGACAGTTGGAAGGTATGGTACTCTGCCTTCTGCAAAGAGAAGAAAATATTCTAACATTAACATTTTCTCCAACCATATTCCCTCTTTCCTTGCTGCCAGTTCCTGCTGCTAAGGATACTTTGAGAAGCACAATAGCTTATATATATATATATATATATATATATATATATAAAATCATAAAAAAGGAAGCATTAACACAGGAGTGATATTTACCAAGAATGTACAGTATTCAGATGAAGGGTCATAGGTTTTAAATTGTTCCTCTGTTCCCTTATGATGTTGCTTTCCTTCACAGCACCCTCCATCTGGTATTGTGTTAATTTTTTTATACATATAAACTTTGGATAGTTGCCAAATATGACTCTACTGTGCTGTATGTTTATAACAGTTATTAGTTTTATATTAGCTATCTAGAGTAAAATTTCCTCACAACCTACAGGCTATATAAACTTTACTGCTGTCCTATTAGTATGGTGAACGGAAATACAAAGCACAAAATAGCTTCCTGTATTAATCTTTTTATGATAGGATGAGGAGCTGGGCAGATTATTTTTCTAGGTTTATTTTTTTAAAGAAAATAAATAGATTTAGTGCAGGTGTGTGATGTAATCTCCCCAGTGGTGTTGGTATATGGTACAAATGAGAATGAAGGGACACTCTTAGAAATACCTGTTCAGTCTGGCTCAGAATGCTGGTTTCCTTTGATGCTCATAAAAATATCTGCACTCTACTAATGTTTTGTAAAGTCACTTCAGCTCTGCTGATGTGTCCATGCATGTTTAATATTATTTCTAAAACTGAATATCCCATTGATTAATGAGAGCACTTAATAAAATGGCTTATATTGTTTAATGGATTAGTGAAAGCCTAAGTTCTTACTGTGGGTCAATGAAATTAGCTTTCACTTTAATGATTTTGGAAGCTCCCATACAGGAGAGAGAAACTGGGGCACTATAAAAGCAACTGAAAAAGTGGGATGACAGAGGATTAATTGAGACAATCCCCCCCAAATTGGGATAGTTGGAAGCTATGGGCTACTTTCTTCCTCCCTCTCTCTCACGCTTTACTCCATTCCTGTTTTCTTTTCCCCTTGTGTTGATCATACAGTGGAAACTTTCCAGAATAAAAATAATTAAAGGATTTATGGTTTGGACAAGGAATGAAATTAAGTCAATGTTAACATTTAAAACTTCTATTGCTATTTAAAATAATAATAAAGATTGAGCATCCTTAATCTAAAAATCCAAAATCTGAAACTTTTTGAGCATTGACAGGACATGAAAATTCCACACCTGACCTCTTGTGATGGTTTGCAGATGGTGAAGTATTTGTATATAAAGTGGTGAAGGCCAGCAGCAGAGTGGTAAACTTCAAAAGCCTGGCATGTATTCTTTGGACTCCTGTCCCTCTGAGAAGCCCACCACTTGCCCGCGTCCACCTTCAAGATGGCAGCTACAGTGTTCCTGCTCATTCGTTGGCAAGGCAAAAGTTATGCAAATATCCCAAAATCTGACCCCCAAAAATCCAAAAACCAAACCACTTCTGGTCCTAAGCATTTTTTTTATAAGGAATACTCAACCTGTAATGCAGTCTTATAGATGTCAGCACAGATATAAGCCTCACTGAATTCTCTGTGACTTATTCTTACATGTGTATAGGATGGCCACCTAAGTGTTCCTAAGTAAGATTTGTACATATAACTGATAATTTTCTTTGTTATTTATGGGAACTCTTTTATTTGTAGAATGCAAGGATGCAGTGGTTTAATGGTTAAGATGCCAGTTCTGATGATCGGAAGGTTGGAAGGTCGGCAGTTCAGAACTTGAGTGATGCATGATGGGGTGAGCTCCTGTCACCAGTCCCAGCATGTTCCAACCTAGCCGTTCAAAAGCATGCAAATGCAAGTAGATAAATAGGTACCACTTTGGTGGGAAGATAACAGCGTTTGATGCAGTCATGCCAGTCATATGACCACCACAGTAGTCTTGGACAATGCTGGCTCTTCATCTTAGTAATGGAGATGAGCACCATTGGTAACAACTAGACATTCACATCAAGGGACTACCTTTACCTTTAAGGAATCTTTTTACGGTGCTTTGTCCAGATGACTGTATGGAGACAGAATTTGTACATTGTAAAAGCTACCTCCAAACCCCAAAATAAAGACAGGTGAAGGTAAGGATCAGTGTGCATAGACATTTTTCCTCCACCAAAAAAGTTGGAAATTGTTGGGTGTTCCATTGGTACAGCAAGTTGATGATATTTATCAGGGATGGGAAATGTGTGGCTCTCCAGATGTTGTTGAGCTGTAATTCCCATTAGCTCTAGCCAGCATAGTCAGTGGTTGAGGGGGTCATGGAACTGCAGTCCAGCACCAATCAAAACTTCCTTGGCCATGCTGTGTATGGTTTTCCCAAATTGGATACAGGACCAGATGGGAAGCTGGAGGTGGGACAATCTACCCACACTGCTTCGGCAAGCTTTTTATAGAATCATATAATTGGAAGAGACTACAAGGACATCCAACCAACACCCCTATTTTTATACATCTTGTACTTGGACTTGACCCTTCTAAAGGGTCCAATTTGTGCACTGATAGAACTTTTCTGGGTCATGACCATGGGTTGTTGCCTTTTCTATATGATTCACCTTCCTCAGTCTAAGGCTGCATCCACACTGCAGAAATAATTTAGTTTGACACCATTGTAACTGTCATGGCTCAGTGCTATAGAATTCTGAGAATTGTAGCTTATTGAGGAACCAGAACTCTGACAGAAAAAGCTAAATGTTTCACAAAACTACAGTTTCCAGAATTCAAGTCAATAGCATTGAGCCATGGCAGTTAAAGTGGTGTCAAACTGGATTATTTCTGCAGGGGGGATGCAGCCTGAGTGACACTCTTGAGTTGTTTAGTTTTCCATGTCTCCATTTAGCTTTCTTTCTTTGTAGCTTTATTCTCTTTTCTCGTTTTTCCCAACATAGAGACTTGGTGATATATTCTTTGCTGATCATTACCAACTCTGCTTCTTTGCTATGCATCTCACCACCTCCCTCCATTCCTTTTCTGTCTCTTATCATCATTTTTTATTGGCCACTCTATCTCGTTTATTGGATACATAAGGAAGGAAAACACTTTCAATATTATTAAACCCTAGAATTATGAGACAGAGACTCTCTCCATCTTCCCCCTGCCCTGGAAAAAGCTTCAACTGAACATTTAAGAAGCAATAAATTTTATATGCTGTTTATTTGTGTTTGTGTTCCTTGACCCTAAGGCATCTTGAGTTCCTGCTTCCCCCACACCACATCAGAAGGGTTCCTATCTGGCTATTTAATAATAACATGAAGTCTGAATTTCTCAAATAATTATTTGGCTTCAGGGCTTTGTGAAAAATATTACATTGTTGCATGACATAAAATCAAAAGATTATTAAAACAATGTGGATAGGGGAAATCTGTAATAAAAAAAATCTTAAATTCAAGATTTAAGATACCATGTTTTTCTTTCCAGACATAATTCCTTCCAGCAGTAGGAGCCCTTCCAAAGACATACATAATAGTACTTGGAAGGCCATTACTTTCTCAAGGACCTGGCTTTCAGGCCTGTGCCCAGATACAAACACTTTGAGTTTATTGAGACAATCAGTGAGTCCATGGTCCAGTCACATCTGGACAAACACTCTAACCATGGGAACCAGAACTCTGAAAAAGTATGACAATGATGACAATGATCATGATAAGCATGGTGCTATCAAAAACAACAGCAATGTTCATTATACTTTTTGATCTGCCTCCCAAAGGGCTTGTAATTTAGAATTCTCCAGAGGTGTAAATAAACAAAGAGAGGGGTGGAGGATGGAGAAAGTGAGAATAAATAGAAGAAGAAAATATATTAAGTAGAAAAAGCTGAATAAAGGCGCTGTCAACACACACACATGTTCTGGCATTGTCCTGTTTGTATGATGTATATCTCAAAACCTGGTAGTGGTGGTGTGAGCAGGTGTCTGACACATTCCACAACAGAACCAGGGTATAACAGCCTTAAAATGGTTTTTAAAAACTTACCTATTACTCCAGAAGTTCTGGAACTCTTCATTCACAGCTGCAGCTACCTGCACACTTAACACTGAGCTACCTAGAGTGTCTGCCACTACCAACCACAGGTTGCTTGTTCTGAGGTCAGAACGAGGCTTGCATCAGTTTTTTGGATGTAAAGATTTTGCTGTAGTTACTGTTGTGGTTCTTCGTTAATTATGTCTAATACCACTCTTCATCTGGTTCTGTAGCTGAACACGGATTTGAACCTGCATCTTCCTAGTATGCATAAAAAGGAGGAATGCATGGGGAGAAAAAAAAAGAAAAGAAAAGTGGCATCACTTTTAAGACTATCTTAGCACGAGCTGTTGTGGATATAAATCAACTACTTCAGATACAGTACAGAGTGATATTAAGGCCTCAGGCATAAATAAAGCATATTTATATAGTTGTGGGAGTAGGATATAATGTACTTGGATCTAGAAAGATGTAAATCATGTCTTTTGTCCTAAATTTTCAAAGTTTTGGGTGAGGTGATGCAGGTCTTTCAGATTTTCACTGTGGTCAGTTAGTAACTGATATGTGAAAATAATTAAATCTGCTTACCAAAAGTCAGTTTCGCTGGGTTCAAAACTCTCTCTGAGAAGATTCCTTTTGTAATACAAGGAACCTTGTATTAATATATGTAGTATGTTATGAAGACATTGTCTTTTTTCATACTTCTGTTAATTGTTTGGAATTTGTGAATATAATTCAATTCAACTGTTTTTCTTTCTAGTCTTCCTCTGTAATTTCCCTTTTAAGGGATTGCATCCTGTAAATCCCTTATTCTATGTCCAGGAAGACTGAAATCTTCAGCAACTGGTTTTTGGATATTGCCGTTTCTAAAAGATTGTCCATTAATCCTCTTGCCTAGAGACTGTCCTGTTTGTCCAACATAGAGAGTACATCTGGTGTTATTGTTGTTGCCCCTGTAATGTTGCTCCAAGAGTAATATGTTTTTCATTTGTCCTTGATTATATTTCAGTTCAAGTTAAATATCTGGTTAGTTATTTCTCAAATGAGAAGGGCTCTGCATGTTTCATTTCCATTGTGAGGGACAGATAGAACTTGGAAAAGGGACTTTTGAAGACAACATACTGCTTATTGTCTGTAGTACAGAAACTGAGTATTTCTGTGTTCTGAGGACAAGTTCCTTTAAAGCCATTCAGAGTCCCTCTGAAAAGATCAATAAGTGTGTCATGAAATTTTCAATATGCTGATAGTAATGAGAATGAATTATTCAGTGTCCAGGCTTTTTCTTTGATTGGAGGTTTTCAGAACTGGTGTGGTTGACTTAAAGTTTAATTCTACTTTAAGTAGTCCAATAGAAAGAAACAGGAATGCTTTAGGCCAGGGGTTCCCAACCCTTTTTTCATTCATAGAGCCCTTATTTCTATGGCCAAGCCCCTAAGAGACCTACAAGTTAATAATGTTCAGCAGTGTATGTAAGAATATATTCTTATTATTTAATTTCATTCAATTTTTATTTCTTTCATTTTCCTGCAGTGGCCTGGGAAGTGCACGCAGAGCCCTAAGGGCTCCTCGGAGCACAGGTTGGAAACCCCTGCTTTAGGCAGAACTATTGTTTCCGTTAGGCTCTAGAAAAGAATAAATATAGACCATTGTTTTTAGTTTGTTTAGGATGGCAGATCAATTCTGACATTAACAGTGGATATGATAAATGTTTGTAATGCTGATATTGATATTTTAATGAGATGCCTTGAGTATCTAATATAGGTTGAATATTCACATAAGAAAATAAATAGCAGTGTTTATGGTGATTATGATACAGTTTGCAGTCTTGATATTTCTCATTTATTTTAAGGTGCCATGGGTTCTAGTATGACCATGCATATGACAAAATGAGTATTGGTGAATATATTAAAACATTGTTAGCACAATTGCAAAATTAGCCCTGTAGCAGGTTGGTGGAGGTTATGTTCATTTTGTCAGAAAGATCCATGTTGTCAAACCTACTAATGGGTTTAGTGCATAAACTAAAACATGCAGAGCCAGGAAGCAGAAGGGCATTATACCAGTAATCCCTGCAAGAAATAATTTTCCAGACTCTGATTTTACAAGGCAGTGTGTGTGTGTGTGTGTGTGTGTGTGTGCATGCATGCATGCACACAAACTGAAGTGGATTGTGGAGAGGAGACTAGGATAAATTGAGACAGTACAGTAGTTGTCTTTGCATTTGCATCTTTTTATTGTTGTTATTAACTGCCTTCGAGTGGACTTCAACTCACAGCAATCCCGTGAATGAGATATCTCAAAGCTTCCTTGTCCTCAACCACTCTGCTCAGGTCCTGTAGACTCAGGGCTATGTCCTCCTTGATTGAGTCTATCCATCTGATATGTGGTCTTCCTTTGTTTCTATTACCCTCCACCTTTCCTAGCGTTATTGTCTTTTCCAGTGAGTCTTGCCTTCTCATGATGTGGCTGAAGTATGACAGCCTCAGTTTAACTCATCTTGGCTTACAGGGAGAGCTCATGTTTTGTTTGTTCTAGAACACATTTGTTTGTCTTTTTGGCTGTCACAGTCCCCTCTTCTCCACCATCACATCTCCCATGAGTTGATTTTATTTCTATCAGCCCTCTTCACTGTCCAGCTCTCACATCCGTACATGGTGATGGGAAATACTGTGGCTTAGATGATCCTGACTTTAACGTTCAGTTTTATATCTTTGTACTTAAGTATCTTGTCTAGTTCTTTCACAGCTGTCCTACCAAGTCCTAGCCTTTACCTGTGTCTTAGTTTGCATTATTTCACAACACTATTGTAAAACAAGGATCAGAATGCAACAGAAGATTTTTCCACAGGGATTCTTGATTTATTTCATTTAAGCCAAGCATTGCCAATGGAATGGGAGATTTATTATAGGGCTATCCTGAAGAACAATATCTGTGAAGCCGTCTTTTCTTTGCTTGGATGCATACTGTTGTTGCAAAGTAAGAGACAGTCTGACAAGTAGTTTCCACACACCCTTGAATTTGTGCCTCTGTTGGTAGCTTTCAGCAGGAAATCCTCCACATGTTTTCCTTTAACGCACACAATTTAGGAGGACCGTCTCCTTTTGATTCAAATTTCTGCATGTAGCAGCAAGATAACCTAAGCACGGTGATGATAAATGTCACCAGAGATAAAAAGAGCACAATGAATTGACAGAATTGAACATTCAGCCAAACAATACTGAAAAGAAGGAATCCTGAAGATTTTCACCCAAGATCCCTTTAAAAATGTAAGTGCTGCTACATTTTTGATATGCTGAAAAAAGGAACTTTAAGAATAGGTGGAGTGATTCCTCTGGACCAAAAAGGAGCAGAGCAATGCAATTCTTGGATACTTTACATTTCTCTCCTAATTTTAAAATCTGGCTAACAGCAAAAGTGCAAGTAAGTTAAAGGAACAATGTATGCTCATTAGATGTTAATTTCTATGCATAAAAGGTAGATTGTGTACTCCTATGTTCTCTACATTATAGTCTTAATTCAAGTTTTAGTATGTGACCATTACTATGTTAGAATAAAGAAGTAATGATTCCTATTTACAAATATGTCATACAGCCAAATGCTAATGATAGTTGCATATTGTGATAAAGTTTTTCTGTATCGGAATGCTGACGTTTACACTTTAAAAATAACTTTGTGTAGAGAAACAAGTTTGTAAAAAAAACAGTTTGTTTTACTTTGCTTTGTGTTATAAAATAAACTGAAGCAACCAAAAGCAAAGGTTTAAAACAGTAGTACACAGTATGTGAATATTATCCATAATGCTTGAGTAACCTTACATTTCCCCCTGGTAGCATTTGTGTGATAGTTTGTTTCACCTGGAAAGGTTAGAAAAGGGGGAGGCAAACATTAAATAATTTTCAAACTTTTATATACAGTTTCAAAGGGGGATGGATGTTTATTAGGAAAGAATATGGCCCTTACTCAAATTGAGATTTTACTTTTGGACTGCAGTTTCAATAATCCCTAGCCAGCTGGGGATGATTAGGGATTCCAGAAATTGCAATTCAGAAGTAATTTTCTGACCTCTGCTTTTGAGCAACCTGGTTACTTTTGAGCAACCATCAGTTACTACAGTATTCCAGATGAAATTGTTTACAGGAGCCAATTCATGCTAATTCAGAATGTATCCAGCTTGATTGAAAAGTCCAAAAAGTCCCAGATTTTGTTCCTGTTCTTTCTCATTTTATCATGGAGATCCATACCTGTTTTGTTTATTCCAGAATATTTCCTATCAACTCCCAAGTACAATCAGTGATTTTTAAAACCAGCTCCCCAGGTCAGTTTATTTTACCCGGTTTAAACAAAACAAAAAATAGGACTGTAAAAACAATCTGGATATGTCCTCAGAAGTGTATTTCTAAGACAATAAAGACTCAATAAAATGGTGGATTTCAGTTGAAACTGAGCTGTTTAATGCAATAGTCCAGTGTAAACAACTGGTTTACTCTGTTGGGTTAAACACCCAACTGTCCATTGGTCATGATTGCATCTGACACAGCACACTAATGTAAATGTTCAATGCAACATCTGAATTTGAAAAGGTGTTCATATTAGCAGCTGGTGCACAACTATAATTATCAAACTTGGCACTGATGAGTCTGGTTTATTCAAAAGTCTAGCTCAAAAATGCAGATGTGATGTGATTAGGATGGGAACTTGGGTGGTTGGGAAAGCCCTAAAAATAAATTAAGTCTTCGTATACAAGTAGTACAACTTTTAGAGCCAAAAATAATGGTTGACTTAGGTTAGTCTCTTATTTTTAATGACTTGGCAAAGAAAGAAAAGTTGCTGAGAGTGAGTTCATATAAATGTGTTCAGGAATAGATTCCTGCCAATGCCAGGGCATGAACCTGAAAAACACAGCTGAAGAAGTAACAAATTCTTTCTCTTAACCCCAAGCAAAATACCTCCTACTTCTCTAAGCTTAAGCAAAATCACCCTCCCAAAGTAATCAAACGGTCCCTTACAGAGTAGTTTATACTGTCCAAAGCAGTTTTGACTTCAGGGCAAAAGCAGACATAATGTTAAATGCATGAATGCCTTTAATATGCCTTTTAACAATAGCACCTGCAGGGTGGAAAAGCAGAATTGGGACCACTGTGTGCAGGGAGTATGGTCTCATTGAAAATTGTGTTCCCCCGACAGCAGCTGCTGCTGCTGCTGTTGTTGTTGTTGTTGTTGTTGTTGTTATTATTATTATTATTATTATTATTATATTTTCTTATATCCTCCCTTTCTCCCAATATAGGGACACAAAGTGGCAAACAACAAGTACAGAATGATACAATTTAAAAACAGTACAACAATATTAAAATATATAAATATAAAATTTTAAAAACAAACAATTTTAAGAATTAAAACAGTTATAACTTAAAATATAACATGTTAAAAATACAAACATTAAAATTTATATAGTGCAACATTAAAACCTTAGTCCTTATCAGCTTAAAAGATCTGACCACACAAACATGTCTTTACCTGACATCAGAAGGACAGCAGGGATGAAGCCATACTGGCCTCTCTAGGAAGGGAGTTCCAAAGCTTGGGAGCAGCCACTGAGAAAGCCCTCTCTTTTACTCCCACCAAATGTGCCTGGGGCAGAGAGAGGAGCCTCAGGGAGAAGGAGAAAGACTATTATCTCAATAGTCAGCGGGGCTCATACAGGGAGATTCAGTCCTTCAAAGAGCCTGGCCCCAAGCTGTATAGGGCTTTATAGGTCAAAACCAGCACTTTGAATTGTGCCTGGAAATAAACTGGCAGCCAATGGAGGTGTTGCAACATGAAGGTGTATGCTCCCTATAGCCAGCTCCAGTTAACAGCCTGGCTGCAACTCTTTGGACCTGCTGAAGTTTCTGAACACTTTTCAAAGGCAGCCCCTCATAGAGTGCATTACGGTAATCCAGACGGGATGTAACCAAGGCATGTAACACTGTGGACAGTTCTGACTTCTGCAGGAATGGGTGAGTTGGCACACAAGTTTGGGCTGTGCAAAGACACTCCTGGTCACTGCTGATACCTGGGTTTTCAGGCTTAGCACTGATTCCTGAAGTATCCCCAAACTATGAACCTGTGTTTTCAGGGGGAGTGTAAGCCCATCTAACACAGGCTGAATCCCTATTCCTGAATTTGTCTTTCGACTGACCAGGAGCACCTCTGTCTTGTGTGGATTGAGCTTCAGTTTGTTAGCTCTCATCCAGTCCATTACAGCAGCCAGACACTGGTTTAGGACAGAAACAGTTTTCTTGGAATTAGGTGGAAAGGAATGATAGAGCTGCGTATAATCAGCACACAAGTGGCACCTGACTCCAAAATTCCAGGTGACCTCTCTCAGCAGTTTCATGTAGATGTTAAAAAGCATAGCGGACAGGACTAAGCCCTGAGGGACCCCATAGACCAATGGCCAAGGAGTCAAACAGGAATCCCCCAGCATTACCTTCTGAGAATGCCCCTCCAACAAAGAAAAGAGCCACTGTAGAACAGTACCTCCAAGCCCCATCCCAGAGAGGCAACTCAGAAGGATGGTCAATGGTATTGAAAGTCACTGAGAGTTCCAGTAAAACCAACAGACACACACTCCCCCATCCAGTTCCCTGCATAGGTCATCCACCAAGGCAACCAAAGTGGTTTCTGTCCTATAGCCAGGTCTGAAACCAGACTAACATGGATCTAGATAATCCATATCATCTAGGAACCCCTGGAGTTGAGAGGCCACCACATGCTCCAGCACCTTGCCCAGAAATGGAAGGTTGGAGACTGGCCTGTAATTATCTAGTACAATAGGATCCAGGGCCTCTTTTTAGGCATGTTGGAACCCTGTCTTGCTGTAAGGAGGCATTAATCACTTCCCTTACCTACTCCTTCAGTCCTCTTCTGAGTTGTTTAATAAACCAGAAACGACAAGGGCCTATTATACATGTAGTGGCTCTCACCTCTCTAAATATCCTGTCCGCATCATCAGAATGCATAAATTGGGAAAGTATCCATCAATAATGGACAAGCAGGAGCCAAGGTTAAATCCACTAAAACTGTATCAACTGTGGCATTGTCAGAGTGAATCTGAGCGATTTTATCAGCAAAATGGTGGGCAAATTCTTCACAACGAGCTGTTGAGTGGATTACATTCTCTTCAGGACCAGATCATAACATCCCTGACCACTCAAAACAGCTCAGCTGAGCGGTTCTGTGCAGGTCTAATAGTTTTAGTCAAAATAGCCTTTTTTTTGCTACCTCTATTGTGTCACCATATGTCTTAAGGCAGATTTTAGCCTGTTTTCAGTCATATTCACTTTTCTACCACCGCTGCTCTATTCTCCGTCTTGTTCGCTTCATTGCTACCAGCTCCTTAGAAAACCAAGGGCTTGTTTAGGTCCAGTTTGTGAGATGGGACACGTAGGAACAATCGTGTCAACTGCCCTGGTCATTTCTCCATTCCAGAGATCTACCAGGGCATCAACAGGACCACTGCCACCTACATTGGGAAGGGAAGCTTTCCTTGGCATCAGTCAGTGTTTTAAATCAAGCATTACATTTCTTCTGTTCTGACAAACCCTGGGGCAATGCCACAGTCATTCTGTTGGTCTTTAAGGCACCACAAGTGTCCTTCTTCTTACAACAAATAATATGGCCACTGCTCTGAAAAGTATATTTTCTGTGTGAAGGAATGCTGGCTGGAAGAGTTGGTTGTTGTTGTTGTTGTTGTTGTTGTTGTTGTGTGCCTTCATTTTCCAGTTTATGGTGACCCTAAGGTGATTCTATCATGGGGTTTTCTTGCCAAGTTTCTTCAGATGTGGTGGTGGTGCCACTGCCATCCTGCAGCTGAGAGAGTGTGACTTGGCCAAGGTCACACATTGGGTTCCATGGCATTGGGTTTCAGTGGGGAATTGAACCCTAAGTCTCCAGAGTCATAGTCCAACACTCAAACACTATGCCATGCTGTATTCCACTCAAAAGTAACTTTTTCAGGCTTCTGAGAAATCTGTTGCCCACCATGTCAACATCTCTTCTAGTTGGCTCAGTCAACTGTAACATGTTAGGATTGTTTAAACACACACACACACAAGGTATTTAAATGTCGTTGAGCCACTCTGACTTCAGTCCAAAACACACTGCAGAAAAAATCCAGTTTGAGATCACTTTAACTGCTCTGGCTCAGTGCTAGAGAATTTTGGGAACTATAGCTTTGTGAGACATTTAACCTTCTCTGTCAGAGACTCTGGTGCCACAACAAACTACACTTCCCAGGATTCCCTAGCACTCACTCAAAGCAGTTAAAGAGGTCTCAAACTGGATTATTTCTGCAGTGTGTTTTGGATCTTCATTTCTTCTTCCTGTGTCTGTAGTCACTGAATGCCAGAATGTCAAGGAGAATGGAAATGATGCAGGTTTTCATTACAGAGCAGACTGAGGGGAGAAAACCGATTTCAGCCTTTTGTGCATGGTGAATAAGGAAGTTTTTGTCAAGGAAGAAGCACTTTGAAAGAGTCAACCATTTTAAAAAGGGAAGTACATCAGGTCAAGCAGTTCCCCATTCTGGTGGGGACTGGTTTCATGCAGACACAGTTTATGGTTCCCACAGACTGAGCCAAGCCAAAGCACATAAACTTTGTGTATAGAAAATAGCTGTAGTGTACACATATGAGGGAATTCACTTTCTTTTTTTACAATGCACGCTAATCAGCTAAGTTTAAAGCTATATCTCCTGCTTCTATAACATATCTGGTATGTCTTAGACCTTATAAGCCTTTTCCAATGGCGAAGAGCGTAATTCAGAACAACATTGTCTGCCTTGTTTTTGATTACACAGGTTGAGAATTCTGCGAAGAATGGTAGAAAGGCAGGTATTATCCTTTGGAAAATCTAATCCCTTTTAACATTGAGAGACGGACAGCTGTAAAAAAGAGTCCTCTTTGAGATTATCTACCACTCCCATAAAATTATTTTGCCAAGCCATTGCATCCAGTATATCCCAGTCATGAAATTGTCTTTCCATCCACCTGGGGCATTGCACATATCTGCATAGTATGACATGGAGAGTTCAAACATGAATGGTGGTATAGGAATTCTGACTCCAAAACACATACAGGCCCTCTCACTGCACTAAAGGTTGAGGAGCTGTCTATGCAGAAGTCATTGTTATGAATCAAAATGCTCATCATTCTTTGGACTGGAGCTAATGGTTGCTATTTATATTTTATGTATTCTTGCTTGAGCTACATCATGTTTGTAGCAAGGAATATTTTGGCATGAAAAAGAGGCAAACATGGCACCAAACCCATTTTTAATTTTATTTTCCCCCTTCTTTTTCCATCTGTTTCTCCCCTTGCAGCTGTGATTTGTAAAAAAGAATGTTTCTTACTGCTAGCTAAAGGAGTCCAGCTGATCAGAGGAAAGATAAATGATGATGCTGTGGTATCACATAATCAATCAAGTCTGTCCATTTAGTGAGGACAGTGAGACCTTTATGTTGTCTTCATTCCAAATGCAGTAGGGCGATACAAAACATATCAGCATGTTACTGGTGCAACTAGACATTAGCCTAAATCTTGCAGTCAGACATTACTAGAGTAGACCAATTAAATCAATGGGATTTATCTACATGTTGAGTCATCATTCAACAATTGATAGGATGGGTTCACTCTAGTTGGGATCAACCAATAGGATGCCAGCCCATGGGGTAAGATACCAGTTTGCTCCCTTTGTAAAGAAAACTGAATTTGGCTTTAATTGGCATGCCTTGCCTGTTAAAAAGCTAAATTCACCTCCAGATACAACAGTGTAGAAGATTATTGTGAGACTCTCTGTATATCTGCCTATGAAGTGACTTTTGGCTTCAACAGGAGAGATGCAAGCCCAGATCTTAAAAGCAGTTTCTTTGGGGCTGCTAATGGAGAAGGCCATTTTATTGCATTTCTTGTACTGCCTTTGTTTCAAGTCCCCTTAAGGCAAATAACGGGGGTAGCCTACATCTGTACTTTGAAACTCAACATGATGTATTTTACACCTTTTGTGTGGACTAATAAAAGTATCACCATGATGTGTATTTTGGATTTTGGTGTACAGTATTTTTCTTTATGGCCAACAGAGCTACCTCTACATAGTTCCTTTTTAGCACTGCCCTGGTGATTTTATTGCACAACCAACATTCCCTCCATATGAAAACCAGGACACGTGTGGCCAAACAACATCATAGTGTGGCCAAGATAGCAAAAATTGTTCATGCGTAAGAACACCCAGGCAAGGAGAGGCTGCAGCGGTTTGCTTTTGCCTGAACCTTCTGGGAAAGGCAAGATTCCATCCCACTCCTCTCTGCTGAATTAACTGAGTGCAAACTGTTTTGCACTGTAAACTCAGTTTGAAGCAACTGAAGTAAGCTGAGGGGGAGAGAGAAAGAGAGATATTTTAAAAGCAGATGAAAAAGTGGAATTACAGAGGATTAATTGGAACTGTCCCTGCCAAATTGAAACAGTTGGAGATATGGACCAGGACATCATGGCAAGGGAGGATAATGGGATAAGATGCTCCTGTTTCCCATCTCCATGCAGAATGTGGGCATTATAAAAGCTCCATTCCATGTCAATTGATGATATTTCAATTGCGTTTCTGTTTTCGCTTTTGGTGCTCTGTGTTGGCAGCTTTATCATATCTCAAAACTGCTTAACCAGTTAGAGAGTATAGCTCAGTTGCCTAGACAACAGGGTAATGCATTTCCTTCCCTCTTCACCATACTTTTGCCCTTCTTGGGCCTACCTCCCATTTCAGAGGGTGTGAAAATATGGACAAAATTAGCTGAGCACTCTCCCCATCTTTGGCTTAACTCAGTTTGTATGTGAAAGAGAGCTTGTGGAAAATGCATGGCAACAGCCTAATATTAGAATGGTGAACTATGAATTGCAACAGCAATGTCCGGAGCCATAATTTTGTTTACAGCTACAGACAACATATGAGTGTGAAGGAAGTCACATAATTCTGGATGTGGTACATTAAAAAAAATGGCAGGGACTCTGGGGTTTGAATTGGGAACTTCCAGCCAGAGATTTAAAGGGCCCAGCTGGGACTGTGTGTTTAATTCTTCTTTGCCAAGAAGGCAAAGGATGTGTGATTTGCCCCAACACTTTTTATTTTATTAATTTATTTTCTTAAATTCCACCTTTCTTCCAAGACCTACTCAAGTCCCTACTCAAGGTGACGAACAAAAAGTATAAAACAATACAGTTTAAAAACAGTACAACATTATTAAAATATATAAATATAAAAATTAAAAAAACAATTAAACAATTTTAAGAATTAAAACAGATACAAATCAAAATATAATATGTTAAAATACAAACCATTAAAATTTGTATAGTCCAGCATTAAAAACCCAATCATTCTCAGCTTAAAAGGCCTGACTGCACAGAAACATCTTTACCTGGCATCAGAAGGATAGTAAGGATGAAACAATCCTGGCCTCTCTAAAGAGGGAGTTTCAAAGCTTGGGAGCAGTCACAGAGAAGGCCTCCTTTTTTGTTCCCACAAAATGTGCCTGAGAGGGTGGTGGGACAGAGAGAAAGGCTTCTCCGGATGATCTCAATACTCAGGGAGGCTTTTATAAGGAGATACGGTCCTTCAAGTAGCCGGGGGGGGGGGCTGAGGAAGAGCTGGAAGAATTTAGATCTCCACCCACATTTTTCTCTCTGAAGCTATTCCCCCTTTGTACTGCTGACCAGAGGAAGAGCATAAGCCAAGTGATGGAAACTGCTGTATCACCACACTGTTCCCACTGTTTGCATGCTGAGAGAGAGGATGTGAACATACAGTGAGAGCAGTAGTGTCCCTGCACCAGGTGTCACCCAGTGCATGAGGTGGGCCTTGTGAGGGCAGCATGTGACCCCTTACCCAGTGCTGTCCCATCCTTTTCCTGATGAGGAAAAGGACGGGACAGTGTGGGGGGTTTGAGTGTGCAAGGATGGTAGAGACATATGGGAGCTCGCACAGGGACCATGAGGATGGTGGGGTCAGCTGGGAGCATCTACAAGAGAGCATAAGGACAGCACAGGCGAGTGGGAGTGTGCATGGGGGAACACAAGAATGATATGGGTGGGTGGGAGCATGCATGGGGAAGGTGAGGATGGGTGGGAGGGAGCAAACACAGGGGAGCATGAGAACAGCATGGGGTGGTAGCATATGTGTGGATGGCGTAGGAGGAAGGCCCAACCAGATGTCACTCCCTCTTTCTGCGGTGTCACCCAGTGTGGACCGCACCACCACACACCCCTAGTGAGTGAGAGCAAGGAGAAGCAACAACTAAGCCATGAGGATCTTGGCACCTGCAGTGCTGTGTATGTGTCTGAGTGTCTGTCTGTGTAGGTTTGAAGCTTGGCAAGCATCCATCAATGCCTTTTGCTGACACGAGCTCTGTTATGAATTGTAAAAAGCCACTCCAGAGATGGGCAAACTCTCTGAAAATATGAAAACTTGGGGGGGGGGGGGTTCTCATCAGTCTGTAGGATTGGTAAAATGCTTTTTTGCTTCCTTAGAAACATGTCACATCCTTCTCTTTCTTTTGCTTGAAAATGGGCAGTAGTAAGAGCAGGATGACATTCCTCACATCCTGTGCCCTCCCATGCCCGGACTCCTGCTAGCCAATAAATTGGGGCAGTGGTGGTTGGTAGCTGTGAGGTCAGAGGGACAGTAAATCCCTTCTGGGTTTCCATCTGAACTTTAAAGGAGCTATTCAGTGTGCCGAAACTGTTTGGGGGATAGCACTCCAGCATCTTGGATATTTCTTTTGAAATCTGGATTAAAACCCAGAGCAGCTCACCATGCCATCAACCTATGAGAAGGAGGGTGGAAAACCTCTTATGTAACTTTTCTCCATTATTGCTCTGTCTCCATGTAGCTTCAAGTAAAGAAGGAAAACTATGGGTGAGAGTGATGAGATGGTTTATGGGAGGGAGGCAGGAGAGACAGGCAAAGTGAAGTTCCCTTCTCCTGTTGAAATTTTATGAGCCCCTGAAGTTTTTCTGAACCTGATCTCAGGCAACTTTGCTAGCATCTCTAGTCCATGCTTTATTGAATTTCTGTCTTTCTCAGTCCTCCTCTGCCTCTGTTTAAATCCTCCAGTGACACTTTATCTCCTGTGCGCAGTTCCTCAATTCATACACCACTGGGCTATGTTCATGATTTGTTATGATTTGTGTCACAAACAGAATATGTTAGGGAATAATAGTTCAGTAATGCAGAATATATGCCAGAGTGTGGCCATTATACTACACTTGATTTGCACAAATGAATATTTAAGCTGAAAGGCGGGCATTATTGCTTAAGCTTAGTTCCATGGCCCCAGTAACTCAATCTGAGAATTAAATTTGCAGTGAAATATTGTTTTTGGAAGCAACCTCATTTGAAAATGCTGAAATATTACTAAGCGATTTCATAAAGAAGCTGGCATGCATATGTGTGTGTGTCTGTATTCATACACACACATCTCTGTGTGCAACTGCCGCCAGCAATGCTTTTTTGGAAGCTGGGCATTATAAGTTTAAATCTCTAATACAAACCATTGCATGGAAAGAATCTGCATGTTTGTTGAGTCCCATTATGTGTTTTTGGATTGAAATGGAATCACTTGGCTGCATGATCAGAGAAGAGACGCTGAATCCTATTATTTTCTTAATTAAGAATGACTGCTCGGAATACTTGACAGTGGTTTATAATGCCAGTAATCCCTTGCAACATAATTTTTGTTCTAGTACATAAGCAGTTTGCCATGACATTAACCCCAACTTCACCTTTGTTCGCTCAGCAGCTGCTGGACAGTCAGAAATATTTGAAAGCTATTTTAAAGTTCCATTTATTATTTATTTATTTTAATGCTTGGTCAAAGAATCGCCAAACTTGCTATGCTACCAAATGGAGCCAGAGCAAAGACCATGGCAAGTTTTTGAACTCAATCCATGGACTACTGTAGATATCTTCGGAGACATACACTGGATTACTGGGGGGGGGGGGGTTCCTGCTCCAGAATGCACACTAATGAACTGATTCTGACCAAACATTTTATTCCAATTTAGATTTACACTCTAAATGTTTTAGTGCAAGTCTGTAATAGATCGAAAGTCAGTTTTGTTCAGAAAATTTATGATTTTGGTCCAATTTTGCTTGGAAGTGTACATGAAACAAATTTCACAAGTTGTTGGTGCCACTTCTCAAATGTTTGTTTCATTCAGATTATTAATGCTGTAAAATCAGCAGCAGCATCGACATCCATGTTAAAACTTAAGGTTAAGCTTTCTTTCACTATATCTCCTTTCCCCTCTTTTTTTAAAATATTAACTCCCATATTGTTACAAGACCCTTTATTTGTTAGTGGATGGGATTTAAAAGAGTTGTGCTGACTGGAAAAAAAATAACTCAGTTCTTTTGTTGATCTTGCATGCTGATGCACACGACCTCCTAACGTGATTCTTGGCGTCCCATACAAAGCCACTCATCCATGCTGGATGTGAAAGCAGCTTCCTGGTCTGGACATGTGCTATGTCGCATTCCTCTGGTTTTCTAACAAAGCTTTTAATTGGTATGCTGTGACTAATGAGCATAAAGTCCCAGAGGAAATGGAGCAGAATTTTCTATTATGCACCAGGACGAACTTAGCACATAGATTATCAGGGCTCCGACTGTGGGAGAAATCAGGGTCAAAGTCTATGAATACAGTGCAACCTAATCATTGAATGTTTCTTTCATAAAATTACATTGATCAATTTTAGCAGTGCATAGGCTACTAGGAACAGTGTTGTGTAGTGACCTTTTCAGTAAGACGTATAGTAGGTGAAAAAAAAATCTTTTGCTATATTTGGAGTGATTAGTTAATAGCAGTGATTAAAAACACTGGGTTTTTAATTGTTTCACCCTATTGCAAGTTTGCTCATTCAGGTCACTCCCAGATTGTAAAGACACAACGGATGGCTATTGGTCCTCTCCAGCAGAAAGGGTGATATATTTCTCAATGTATGAGATTCACTGGAAGGCAGTGTGCACTACCAGTGGTGGCAGGGTGTAAATCCTAGAGATGTACTGGGCTCATTCACACTAGCATTTTTGTGACAAGTCGATCCGGAGAGATTCGATGATGCAATGCCAAATCAAAGTTGCCACTGACTTGAATCCCTCCATGGCAATTTAACCCTGATGACACTCACATTACCATTTGTATCTTTTAAAATTGAGCCACTATTTTGATCATTCTCAAGATTTTTTAAAAACTGTCAATCAAATTACGTGCATCTACATCACAATGTTTGCTCCAACCCCCATCAGCCTCGGAGGATGTCAATGGCAAGCCCCTCAGAACAACCCTTAGCAAGAAATCTTGGGATAGATTAGCCTTGGGGGGAATCACACTCTCTCAGCCATATAATTGTCAGGGCACAAAGCACCTTGGTCTAGAAAATGATATGGATGTATTCACTAGAGGAACTGGAGCAAAGATGACTGGGTCACTACAGTTCAAGTAGCAGGCTGCATGAGTCAGCATTTGGTGAGCTGTGCATCATGGGAAGGCTGATGCAACAGGCACAGGGGATGAAACCAGCCAGGTTTCAATAGTGCAAGGGGATTACCTATATAAGGGAGATATAAAGGAGATCCCAAGGGAACCACCGTTATAAGGGACAACCTATATAAGGCTTTCCCCCACCCTTTCCCTGGAGAGACAGCTGTGGGTCAGCAAAGGCCCATGGAGGGGAGGAGCCAGTACTCTTGTTCCCAAACCTTTCCTGACTACCAACGGGCTCTCAGGAGAGGCAAGTGGGAAAGAAGAGGACTGGGCACGAGCCAGTCCGCTTCTTCCCAGACCTTTCCAAGCCCCCAACAGGCTCTTTAGAGAGGCAAGTGGGGAAGAAGAGGACTGGGCACGCACCTGTCTCTCTTCCCCATGGACCTTTTCCTGCCCCAAGCTGTCTCTCTGGAGACAGTTGGAGTCCGGAAAAGGTTTCTAGGGAGGAGCAACTGGCACGCGCTGGTCACTTCTCTTCTCCCCGCCCTTTTCCCAGCCTCTAGATTTTTTGAAGTCTGGGAGAGGGCTAGGAGGAAGAGCCAGAGGCGTGTGGCTCAGGCTCCTTCTCCCCAGCACCATTTTCTGGCTTCCAGCTGCCTGTTCCTCCTTCTCCTGGGCCTGTGCCTGGCAAAATGGCATTGTATGCCACCCATGGCATAAGTTTTTCATCATGGTCCTATGAAATCCTGGAATCTGCAGTTTAGAGAGGAGGGCATTTAAAATTCTTAGCCAGAGAGTTCTCATTGTTGTTTTGTGCCTTCATATAATTTCTGACTTAAAGTGAGCAAAAGGTGAACCTAAGGTGGGATTTTCTTGGCAAGATTTTTCAGAGGAGGTTTGCCATTGCCCTCTTCTGCCCTGAGGCTGAGAGCATGTGACTTGCCCAAGGTCACCCAGTGGGTTTCGTGGCAAACAAGGAATTGAATCTTGGTGTCCAGAATCATAGTCCAGCACTCAAATCATTACACTGCAACTTCAGAATCCCACAGGATGTTGCCATGGCAGTTAAAGTGGAGTATAGCATTATAAAAATATACTCTGATAGAGACTAGTAAGTGAGAAGGAATAGTTATTTCACACTGATCTGGGAACAGGTTTTTTAGTTAAAATTTCTCTGTCAACTTCCAAACATGAAAATAAATTCTGTATGTGTATGAATGACAAGCTGTGAGCACCTATGGTTGGTACAATTCATCACATGGAATATCCACCTGCAGGTCGGAGCTCCCCCAGATTGCCCTGCCCCACATTAGTCAATGGCAGTACATCTACATTGCCCCCCATTGACTAATACGGGTTTGAACTCCTGCATTTTTGCCCATCCATGAGAGTGGGAAATTGAACTCCCACAGATTGGGAAGGGCACATTATTCTTAATGAATAACACTTACTGACCTTCCTGGGGCTATTGTTGGGGTCCAGATTTTGTCCCGGAAACCTTAAATCCAAGGATGATTCTCAGCTTGGCAACTCTATTGCCAACTCAGAGACTGAAAATCAGTTTTCAATGACCTAATCACTCAAATTTCTTCTGCTTGAGTGGACCAATTTCACTTATGTTTTGTCTTACCTTTACTTGTTTTGAAATCTCCAATTATTTCTGTCATACTTATGAAGAAATTTGTGGACTTTGAAAAATTCTTATCAAAACTGAAACCATTGTTTTTATCCACGAATTCAAATTTGGACATAACCAGTTTGAAATGGCAAAGAAATACCCCCCCCCCTCCAAAGAAAAGAAAAGAAAAGAAAAAACCAGAAAGAGCTTTAGAGAAAGGATGGGATGGAGTGGAGAACTGTATAGGTAGGGCATGCAGGTGGTTTAAAAGCTATTAGGTTTAATGAATTCAGACAGGAACAGTGTGTAAATAAAACATTTTTAAAAAAACACTTTTCATCTATACAGATAAAAGTAGAAAAATGGTCCTTCCACCTCCACTTCCATTTTGTTTTGCAGCAGTTTGACTGAAAAGCAATATGGAACTTTTTAACTAAATACATACATCTTCTCAACAGCACTGTATTGGTCTGAGAGATAGTGACTGATGAGAGCCAATGTGGCATAGTAGTTTGAGTGGGCTTGGTCATGAAACCCACTGGGTGACCTTGGGCAAGTCACACGATCTCTGCCTCAGGGGGAGGCCTGAACAAATCATGATTTGTTCTTTGAACAGATCATGCCAAGAAAATTCCATGATAGGATTGCCTTAAGGTTGCGGAAACAACTTGAAGGCACAACAAACCACATAGTACCTGGTCCAAGGCCACCCAGTGAATTTCATGGCTTTTGCAAATGCTTCACCTTCTAATTCTGTGCAAGGATCCTCAAATGACAATCTCTCTATGCAAAGAGAAAGGAGTAGAGCTGATGGTGATGCTATTCTCATCACCCTCTGTGTACAGGGCAGCTTTCTTCAGCTGTCTACATCCAGTGGTGTAGGTTTTCTGGAAGAAGCAGAACTGGAAAATTTTCCATTTAAAAAATCCATACAAAAAGTATAGTGCTCTAAATAATGTACTAAATAATAGTTCAAGGCCTGAGTGCTGCATAATGGGGTGAGCACAGCAATGGAGATCTCAGCTTCTGCCAATCTAGCAGTTCGAAAGCATGCAAATGCAAGAAGATAAATAGATATGACTTTGGTGGGAAGGTAACAATGTTCGGTGCAGTCATTCTGGCCCCATGACCACTGGAGCAGTCCTTGGACAACATTGGCTCTTTGGCTTAGTAACAGATATGAGCACTGCCTCCTACAGTCAGTTTTGACTAGACATTCACATCCAGGGACTACCTTTACCCTTTTACCTAAATACTGTAATGTAGTCTGTTTTAGCACACTTGGTTTATATGTTGTATCAAAACACATTCAATGCTGCGTGCGAGAATAATTTTATTTAAATGTTTATAGTAGGGCAAAGAGAACAGCATATATTTGTTATATTTAACCAAAAATTGCTACACCTGAAAGAACAGTATTTCTTAAAGATACATACCTAAAGAGAGCTGTACCTGATATTCTATAACAAAAGTTTAATTTTCTTTTGCTGAGGCATAACCATAATACATTCAACTTCACTCACTCACTGCACTACTTACTAGTTCCATTTCAAGTTTTTTTAAAAAAATCTGATTCATTACTAGTTGAACATCCTATTTCACAATATTGCATCCTTGTCTATTTCAAAGTAATGCATATTTGCATAAAGAGAAGCTGTCACAGGTTTTTCCACACTTCCCCCATGGAATTTTCAATGCTTGTTTCCTAAGAAGAATAACTGGAAGTTCATAGCCTATATTTAGGTTACCTAAATAGCTTGCAGTACGAAAGCCTAGACAATTCTAAATACACACATACAATTTTTCCATGGAAAAATATAACATTGGAAAACAAAGAAAATTTTCCACCACTACCTCCATTGCTGTGCTTGATTGCCTTCAATTCATTGTGGTATAGATTCCAGAGAAGAATTACATTCTAATTTTCCAATTGAATAGACAGATGTAGATCAGCTAAATTTACCTAGGTACACACCCAAGAAATTACTCGGATACTTGCTTTGTCCCTTGATGTACAAAAACCTAAATCCATTCTTATGCTAGCAAGTGACTGCAGGTGCATTCGGTCTGTCTGTCTTCCCCTCTGATCTTCTACCCCATAGCTCTTTGGGCCATCCAGAAACCTGATCTAGAGGAGGAATGGAGAGCAGATGGAGAGGAAGAAGCTACTCTTTGAGTTGTTGTTGTTGTTGTTGTTAACCTTTATTTATATAGTGCTATAAATTTACACAGTTCTGTACATACAATCTTAAAATTAGACAGTTCCCTGCCCTCAGGTTTACCATCTAAAAGATATAACACAAAGAGGAGAAGGGGAAGGTGGTGGGAAGGAGATGAGGTCCAGTGGTTCTTCTCTCCCTCTGGGGCCTGGACCAAGGGAGATGGACTGGAGGGAGGGCTCGGCTTCTCAATACATAGTTAAAAGGAGGCATCCTGGGGCAGACAGCACAATCCTGGGAACGCTTCCCTAAACAATATAAGGGCTTTCTAGATTGGCAGGAAAGTGTGACATGAAGTTGCCTTTTCCTTAATGCTTAGCAGCTGCACCACAGCCTTTAGATGGAGCTGCGCTGTTCCACAGTTTTTAAAAAAGAAGCTGGGAAAACCAGCACCTTTTTAAAGGTGCTTCTTCTCCCCTAAAATGCAAAAAATAAATAAATAAATAAAATCCCTTTTTCTCATCTAAAGACTAGAGTTTCATGCAGCCATGAACACACTTCTTTTTGCCAATCTAGAAAGCCCCATAGTCTTTAACTTAATTTTGAAACTGGTTAGAGAAGTGATGAGGCGCACATGTGGGGGAAGAAGGTTCCAGGAGTGAGGGGCAGCAAGTGAGAAGGGACGAATCTGGGACAGGGCAGTGGAAATCCTCGGCTGGGACAGGAGACCTTGACTACCAGAATGGAGGGTATGAGAAGGTGTGTAAGGAGAAAGAAGTTCAGACAAGTAAGGAGGGGCCAGTCCATGGAGGGCTGTGAAAGTCAACAACAAAAGCTTGTACTGGATGCGGAAGGGGAGGGGGAGCCAGTGAAGGGAGGATAAAAGAGGAGAAACATGGTCAAAGCAGCGAGTGGATGTGATAATGTGTGCAGTTGAGTTCTGGGCAGAGATTAAAGGACGGAGGTGAGAGAGAGTAAGTCCTGCCAGAAGAAGGTTACAATAATTTAGTCGTGAGACCACTAGGGCATAGACCAGAGTCTTGGCAGTGGAGGCTGAGAGGAATGGACAGATTTTAGCAGTGTTGTAAAGAGAGAATCTACAGGCCTTGGTGGTGGCCTGAATCTGGGGAATAAATGACAGAGAGGAATAAAAAATGAAACCAAGACTGCAGGCTTGCTGAACCGGTTGAATAGAAGTGCCGTCAACAGAAACAGAAAAGGAGTATTGAAGGGTGGGCTTAGGTGGGAAGACATGAAGCTCTGTCTTAGACATGTTGAGCTTCAAGCGCCGATGCCACATCCACAGAGAGATAGCAGTCAGACAAGATAAAACTTGCTGTTCAAGCCCTGGCGAAAGGTCAGGGGTGGAAAGATACAGCTGAGTGTACAGATACACATACAGATGATAGGAGAAACCAAAAGAACTGATGAGTTTACCAAGGGACAGTAAGTAAATAGAGAACAAAAGGGGACCCAGGACAGAGCCATGAGGAACTCCAACAGATAAGGGAACAGAGGAGGAAGTGTGACCGCCCGTGACCACTGCAAAAGATCTGTCTGACAAGTAAGATTTAAACCAGTCAAGAACAGAGTCAGAGAACCTAAGGTCAGAGAGTAAGTCAAGCAGGAGACAGTGATCCATTGTGTTGGAGGCTGCAGACAAACCAAGAAGAATGAGAATAGAATAGAGGCCATTCACCTTGGCTGCAAGAGATCATTTGAGATCTTGGTGAGGGCTGTTTCTGTAGAGTGCCGTGGGTGGAAATCAGACTGAAAAGAGTCCAAGATGGAGTTGGCTTCGAGAAACTCAAGACAGCGAGAATAAATGACCTGTTCCAGAACCTTAGAAAGAAAAGGAAAAAGAGAGATTGGACAATAGCTAGACAAAGAAGAGGGGTCGAGAGAGGGTTTCTTCAGAATTGGGGACACAAGAGCATGTTTGAAGTCCGAAGGGAAGGAACCTGAAGAGAGAGAGAGAGAGAGAGAGAGAGAGATTAAGGAGGAGCAAGGGCAAAAAAGAAGGGGTTATAGAGATTAGAAGACGGAGGGGATAGGATCAAGAGAATAAGTTGTAGGTTTGGAAGAATTTAGCAGCGTTGAGAGTTCATCCAGAGAAACAGGTGGAAACACAGAGAGTTTATTAGTAGAAGGTACCAGAAGATTAGTGGTAGGGAGCAAATCAGGAGGAACAATTTCAGATCAAATAGTAGTGACTTTTGTGAAGAAGTATCTGTTGAAGTCAGTGGGGAAAAATGATGAGAAGAAAGGGGGAGAGGAAGGTTTTAGCAGTGTATTGAAGCAGGAGAACAAACACTGCGGGCACCTCTCATTGGCACAGATCAGTGATTTATAGTAATTCTGTTTTGCCATAGACAAGGCACGTGAGAAGGATAAAAGGACAAAAGCTACACTAAGAGAAGCAGTTTCATGAGCAGAACAACTCCACTGGAACCTGGTCACGATCAGAGCTTCATCAAGCTCTGTTTTGTTTAGCAGTTTCATCAAGTTTTGGACTGCAGTTCCCAGAATCTTTGAACCATGTGTGCTGGTCCAAGATGAATTCTCACTATAGTATGCCCATCCAGAATTACAGATTGGAGCATCATTGTTTACATAGAGGCTACAGAGAGCACTCATTTGAACACATAAAGAATGGGAAGTGAATGTCTGCACTTCTCACAAAGTTGAATAACTTCACTGTGTACTGAGTGAAGAACTCAGAGAAAATGGAAGTTCAATTGTGGCAGTTCCCCTGACCCAGAGGAGAACTGGGAGCCTGACCCTGTTTGAAGCTCCTGCTTAGTGATGATGGACATTCATACTAACAACGCTAGCACACTAACTCAATGAATTACCTGATCACCGGAAGGGCGATATATAAATAAATTTTATTATTATTATTATTAATTACAGTCAACCCTCCATATCCATGGATATTTTATCCACAGATTAAATCATCCCCATCTTGAAAATATTAAAAAAATATATAAATACCAAAAAGCAGGCCTTAATTTTGCCATTTTACTATGGACTTGAGGATTTTGGTATCCATAGAGGTCCTGGAACCAAACCCCAGCAGATATCAAGGGCCCACTTTATGTTGAATTAGAGTTATTTTTCGTAATTTTCCATACAAAATGACTCAGTAAAGTATCTCCATTAGCACCTTGTAAATGAAACTCTATTGATCCAATAGTTGTGGCTGTTGGAAGATTTCCAGCTTCAGAATCATTTTTGCCAGTTTTTCTTGGCAGTCTCACAAATAGCTTTTCTCCAGTTGGTTACTTAATTTGTCATAAATAGGTATGACTAGAGGAACGTTAGCTCAGAAAGTCAAATGGATACTAACTAACTAAAGTTACATTTTCAGTTTGATTTTACATTCTCTTTTAAAATGTTTCAGTTAAAACATTTGAATTTTCTGGTAAAAATGACAAAGGTTACAAAATTTAAAATGGATTCAAAGTTCTGGGGAGGGGGTAGTTTATTTTTCATGTTAATATAGAGAAGTTCAGTACCTAAACTGTTAAGGTCTCACTGGATTTACTCTTCGATTTACCATAGTGCTGAAGGCTCTGAACTGGAAGGCAAAGGAAATTGCAGATCCTGCAAGTCTAATGTCTCTTATGAGTGCCTCATAGTGACTCTTCAACATTTAGTGTGACTGTGTAGAAGAGTTGGACTCACCAGAGGTGCTCCCTTGCCTATTCCCAGCTCTGCAATTTTAGGAGTGAAGGAGAGCCAACTTCCATCATCACTTAAACCCTCTGCAGGAAGGGGAGGAGTAGAGATGTCAATAAAAGACCACGGATGAATTCTGAAGAAAAGGATTTGAAAGGTAAAAGTGAGACTGTAGTTTTCTCCTTTGGCCTTGAATTTCAAGGGAAAGAAGGGCTGATCCCTAGGACTTTTGTAATGCAGTCTGTTCTCTGTATCCACAGATTCTTTATCCATAGAGTCAGCCATCCATGGTTTGAAAATATTTTAATACATACATATAAATCCCCCCCCTCTAAAACCTACCTTGATTTTGCCATTTTTATTTAAGGAACATCATTTTACTGTACCATTGTATTTAATGGGATTTGAGCATCCATGGATTTTGGTATCCATTGGGGGTGGGTAGTGCTGGGACCAAGGCACTTTTGTAATTTGTCTGATGCCTTATTGGGCTCCTCATTCTGCAGCTACTTATTGGGTTCTACCAAGGTCCTTATCCTGGGCCTACTTACTTGTGTACCACAGGAACTCATCCTGAAGCAACTTTCAGTGATGCATTATCCAATTTCTTGTATGAGGACTCTCTAAATTTAAAATAAAGATTCCTCACTCTATTATGTGGCTTGATTGAAAGAGCATGCAAGCAGCGGAATTTGACGTATCTCATATAGGCTACAATTGCTGTGACACACTAACACTGTGCACTCATTATAATCTGGATCTGAAACCAATTGGTGAAAGCTAAGGAGAAATTTAGCCTTAATTGTGGTTAGAGTGACTTAACTATTATTATTGCTGGCTGCATTAGCATGTAATGCTAAGCTATGCTCTAGTGTTTGTCAGTGAGTCTGAGACACTTGAGGTTTACACTTTTCTTTCTTATGTGCTGGTAAAATAAGGAGCAGGGCTCCTGTCCTCTTAATTGTTACATAGCAGAGGGAATTTCAGAAAGTGCTACTTGTGTGACACTACACAACTATTAAAGAGACAGGATCCTTGTTGCTTATTTTGCCTGACAACCCTAGCTGAGAGGGGGGGGAAATTAAACTTTATTCAAGTTTTCAACTAATCATCACCTGTCATAATGTACAAGCATCAACAAATTGTGATAAGTGTTAACTATGGTTTAATGACACGTCAGCATCATATTATGGTTAGTTTCCATAAACCATATTTAGACTAACCTCAATTCTCACTTAATACATGAAGAACCACAGTTAGTTGAAGATTAAAAAGATTTCCTTACAGCTGTGCCACAGAAGGAGAGGGGAAGACAAGTGTCTGAACTAAGCCATGTCAGTGAAAGTGTGGTGTCCATTGTCACATGAGATGAGAACGAATAGAAGATGTACTATCTGTTCCCACAATATACTCTGGATTCCTGAATCAGAGTTAGCAATATGAAATAAGTTTGTATCAGGCCCTGGGGTGTATCACTGCTACTTGTCAGGCTATGAAAATTCATTCACATGCTTTCTTACAAAGTAGAAAGGAATGTGATGAGATCTTAAATGACTGAACAGCTGACTTAATGAGATGCAATGACCTAAAAATAGAAGCATTCTTAGCAGATGCAAATATTTTTTAATATAAATGTGGAGCTGACTTGTGTTAAGTCTTTATGTTTGTGCAGCTGTTTGCAGCATCCCAATGTGCAATGTTACTGATTCAGTGTTGCAATCTGGGTATATTCATGCAGAGTGTAGCAATTCAACATGTGAATGACCTTGCTCAGTTTTAAAAAAGAAGAAATGCAATGTAAGGGTTTGCAGTGTGTGGCAGGATGTTTAATCAGCTTCTCTGCTTTAAGGAACAGTAGGAAGGAAATGGTGTGTTAAAGGTTATGATTCCTTATACATCCTAACTTGTTTTACCAGGATCCTAGGACAAAGGGAGATCAATTTTGTTTTTCCTACCGCACCTTCTATTTTTAGATATTTTATGGCATTGTTCCTTAGCTGCTCTTGGTTTTTCTGTTTTGTTTTTTTTTGCATACTCCCCCTGCTCTCCCCCTGTATCTTTCCTCATGCCCTGCTTAATTTTGCTAATGTATTTATATCCATGATAAATTATTTATATAACAAATTGGATGCACATCCCCACAAGGGGAAAAAGATAATGAAGACATGAGTAAAATCATAGTCTGTCAGGATGTGTCTTTTAAAAAAGAAACTGAGACTGAATGTCCCCTGTAGCTTAAATGTGCTGCTACAACCTCTATTTTTAAAAAATTGCTTATTGGACATGAGGGAGTTGATTCCACTTTATTATTAAGGACTTACTATTTCAAACTGAGAATACCACTGGAGATATATTGAAGATGGCTTATCCATTTTTTCAGTCCAATGCCATCAATCTTACCTTGCACTATTTCAGGACTTTTTGTGAGGTGGGGATGTCAAGATTTTGAAATAGTAAATAGCTCATTTGATTAGAAAGATCTGTTAATTTACCTGCACCTAAGAGTGTAATCTTTATGTAAGTTTCCCCAGAAGTGTGTTTTACAGAGTCCAATGGAATGTTCTTCCAGGAAGATGTGCACAGGGTTGCATAGCTTCCAGCATTTCACAGATGAAAACCAGGTTATGTATGGCCAAACAACATCAGAGTGTGGTCTAGAAGAGACTTGACTGTGGGCTTTACATGAATGTGGACTTAAAATGTAGCAGTTGATTCAGCTGGTCTACTTTAGGTGGCACTATCAGTTGGATTTTGATAATTAATTTAGACAATTATAAAAGATAATTACACTTGTGCTTGCATTTTAATTAAGTGCGTGATTGCATCCACCATTTTAAGTTGTACCAACTGCATGTTTTATACCTATTTTAACAATGTTAACTATTTCACAGGGTAGCAATTAGAGTGTTGGACTAGGACTCAAAGAAGCCAGAGTTCAAAACCCTACTCAGCCATAGAAACCCATTGGTTGACCTTGGGCAGGTCACACACTCTCAGCCTCAGAAAAAGGCAATGACAAACCTTTCTGAACAAATCTTGTCAAGAAAACTCTGTTATAAGTTCACCTTAGAATCACCATAACTTGGAAATGACTCAAAGGTGCATAATAATGATGGCAGTTAAAGTGGTAAAGTGCTATTATTGTGTAGTGTAAAAATAAAGAAATAAGTCCCAGTGACTTGAGTGTTAAAATACCAAGATGGTGGAAGTAAGCCTTGTACAACAAATCTGTATGCACTTCCCTGCGAGTATGTCCAATTCAGTTCAGTGGAACATACATCTGAGTACACATGCATTGACTTGAACTCTTTCAGTTTCTTAATTCTTTTCATTTACTTAATTTCTATCTCAGTTGTCTGTCATTGCACTTGAGATGGCTAGCAAAACCTGCACTTACATTTTAAGATAGAAGTATAACAGCAAATTAAAGGATCACATAATGATAATAGCCATATTGATGAAACAATTGCTGGTTTTGGCCTCTCTCAATACTCTGCTCTTCACTACACATTGCATATGCTCTCAGCATTTCACAGATGAAAACCAGGACATGTGTGGACAAACAACATCAGAGTCTGGTCAGGATGGCAAGTTATTAATGAGGAAAAAGACACAAACTAGGAGAGGCTGCAGCAGTTTGTTTTTTACCTAAGCTAGAATCTTCCCTCTCTTCTCTGCCCTGCTGAGTTAAATGAGTGCAAACAATTTTTTGCACTTGGAATTGAGTTTGCAAAAATTGAAGTAAGCTGAGGGCCAGGGGCATTGTTATGAAAGACTGGAGAGTGTGGGCCACATCAGGTGACAACCTAAGGGAAGTGACATCAGTGTTCCCCAAGCTTTGGGCAGAAATGGACTGTGGAGTTTGCCTGCATCACTTTAAATTGCTGAAGAGATGTTGTGAGTGAGACAAGGTTCAGTGGATCATACAGCTGGATAGGTTCTTGTAGTTATATAGTGCCGTCTCCAGCTCAGTACAAGAAATCCAGAGCTAGAGCTTCCCCATTTCCCACTATATTCTATCTACCATTTGCTTGAAGATCTGAAGCACAGATGAGATCTACTACCTTTCTAGATAATTTTTTTCCAGATAAATTTCTCCATTGTTGAGCTACTCTTACCATCAAGATCCTCAATGCTCAACCAAATGCTCCACTCTGTAACTTAAGACCATTACATCCAATCCCACAGCTAGGGTCACCAGCAGAGTGCTATTTTTGGTTGTGTGGACAAGCCTTTGAGACATTTGAAAACTTGTTTGCCAAGTGTCCATCTTTCACATCAATCCACACACTTCAAATAGCTCTGGAATCTATTACAGTGAAGATCTTGGAAAGGTGAAAAGGCTGTGAGTGGATGAAGTTTTACATCAGGCATAAACTTAATGAATAGTTTTCTTTGAAATAAAAATGTCCAATTGACTTACAGTGTTTATGTTTCTTTATATAAAATCTAACATGGTACAAAATTGAGCCAAATGCATTTTTAATATTTAAAAGTAGTATTAAATGGAACATCAGTTTCCCAGTATAGAAATAAACCTGACTTGCTTTTTATAGTGACATATTCATAATAATCAGGAAAGTAAACCATCATGAGTTCTTGCAAGCATATTTATTATAGTAAAATCCAACCATGCTTGTTAGAACACAAGATCTCAGAACATTAATAAATGTTTCTACATTGCATGCATTTGGTGGTAGCATTTATTCTTAATCACATGGCAAGTTGCCACCTCTGATCCTGCTGCTAACTGCTCTTGCTTCCATTTCTCCCCAAGGGCAGATTGGTTTTATATCCTTGCTTTTTAATGACTGATTTATTTTAGTTGGCCAAATATTTGGGGGAAGAATCATTTTCATATTCTTTCCTGCCCTTCCCAGTGGAGCAGAAAATATCTCTAATGTCATGTTGATTGCAGAATGGTGCTTTTTGGGTTTTCTTTCCTTCTTTTGCTTCCAGATATCTCTCCAGCTCTCAGTTTCTCAGTAAGGTTTTTGCTTAGGTATTGTCTGTGTATATTACATGGAATTCATGGGACTATAAGACAAAAGAGCCATTACTCATGGTATTGTCCTCTCTGACTCCTAACTGACTTCCACAAACTAAGCCATCCACTTTGTCTATGGTCTTTTTGGATGTAATACAATAATGATGACTAGAGCTTAATAATTATATCTAAACCTGGACAAATTCTGGTTACTGTTAAGTAGGGCAGTGGTTCTTAAAGACTTCCAACTCCCAGAAGCCCAAGCTAACATAGTTATTGGACAGGGATTTTGGGAAGCCCATTCCATAACATCTGGAGGACTTAGACCTGAAAATTCCTGAACAAGGGTTTGCTGAAACTATTGGGAAACATGAGAGATTCTAGTATATCTGTAAAGTAGAATAATCAGTGCTCTTGGCAGATGTTGAAATATTTACCAGACCACTCCAACCCACACACAAAGTCCAGCAGAGGGGGGAAAAAAAACCCCAAACTTAAGGTGTCTCTACACTGTAGACAGTTTCACTCATGGCTCCACCCTACATAATCCTGAGATATGTTTTATTCTGAGGCACCAGCACTCTTTGGCAGAGAAAGCTACAAACCCCAGGATTCAGCACTTAAACTGCTGTCAAACTGCATTATTTCTACAATGCATGTAGATGTACTCTTAGTCTTCTTTGTAAGTTACATAGAAGTACATAAAAGTACAGTGGGCTCTCCACATTAGCTGGGGTTAGGGGTGAAGGACACTTGTGAATGTGAAAAGAAAAACACTATTCTTTTTACCGGAGAGAACACCTCTCTAGGAATCTCCAGGTCCTCCAGTGCAACTCTGTGGTCAACATCTGCCTGCTAGAAGACCTACAGATGCGTAGAAAAGTGTTTTCTCTAGGAACTTCTTGGTTCTCCAGCACAACTCTACAGTCAACTTTTGGCAGAGTTGTGCTGGAGGACCTAGAGATTCCTAGAGAAAACATATTAATCAAAATCACAAATATTAACATCCTCAAAAGTCAAAGCCTTAAATGTGGAGGGGTAGCTAGTTTTACTCATGTATACTTGTGCAAAATCAATAGGTTAATTTTCTTGAGGGAAGATAAGAAGAGCAAGAATACTACATGGTACTATAAGTATTTCACTTAGAGGTTCTCTTATCACATACATTTCATGGAGGAGAGGGAGAGGGGGAGGAGGTAGATATAAGGGCAGATGAGATCCCAGAGAACAAAAGAAGGCTATCTGATGCAGGCAGAGAATGGGTGTGAACAAACAGGAAGTTACCGTAAACATGGTTGTTGTTAACTGCCTTTGAATCGACGCAACTCATGGCAACCCCATGGATGAGACATCTCCAAAGAGTCCCTGTCTTTCACAGCAATGCTTAGGTCCTATAAATTCATACCCTTGATCTCCCTATAGTGTCAGTCCATTTAACATGCGGTCTTCCTCTCTTTCTGCTTCCCTTTCCCTTTCTCAGCATTATTGTCTTTTCTAATAACTCATGCCTTCTCATGATGTGTCCAAAGTACAAGAGCCTCAGCTTGATCACCTTGGCTTCCAGGGAGAGTTCAGGTTTGATCTGTTCAAGGACTTGTTTGTTTGTTTTTGTCCGTACTATCTTCAACGCTCTTCTCCAGCACCACATCGCAAATGAACTGATTTTCTTCTTATTCTTAAACACGCTGTGCCTAAAATCCTGGAGAGTGACATGCAATCTATTGGTGAGTATAGGCATGGAACAGAATCAAGCCAGCATCAAAATGTAGTTTGTAAAACTGTTTTGTTCAATAAAAACTTAGGGCCTATACAGATGAGGAGAAAGGGGTGGATCGTGGCCGTGCCAACCAAATGGCGCAGCAATGATGTGCCTCTGCGGAGGTGCCATTAGCACCCTGGAGTGGTGCGGTGACATCCCTTGTGGGTCATCGTTGTGCATGCTGTGTAAATGGTGCCATGCCAAGATGGCGCCCAGACAGCGTGGTAGGGCTCAGGAGTGTGCGGACCCTCTGCTCTGATCTCCCGAGCCCTACTTTCGGCCCCAGGCTGGCGCTTTGTGCCAGTTTGTACTGGGCCTTAGTTGAGATCAAAAACTTAGTTGAGATCAATCACAGTTTAGGATTCTGGGTTAATGTCCAGCTGTGGTTAATTAAAAATTTAATTAAAAAACTTTTGATCTCTCTATGCACACATTGGAGAAGAAAGTAGAAGAGGAACTCATGTATCCAAGACCTGAATGAGGTCTTAAGACCTGAGATGGAGAAAGGAAACAATTCTGAAAGACCTCAAGTATACAGAAGGAACTGTTCCTTCCTTCAGATTCTTTACTTAAAATACAGCTAGTGATTTTTAACTACCTGCCCTATAGCTCTTTTAAAGAAAGTTTGGAATTTGAACAAAAATGGCAGTGGTGGAATCCATGTGAATAAAAAAACCAATCTCAATGTGCAGAAATATCCAGAAGGTTGCATTTAAGTGCTTGCTTGCCTGCAACAGCTTTACTATATAAGGCATGACATTTGAACTGAATAGTGATTGAGGGGGCAATTGGCCCTTTAGTGCACAGTAAAGACAGCCATCCCAATAAAAACTCCGTCATGCACAGATAGTTTGACTTGACATTTCAGATGTGCTAACATTAATACTGAAACTGGAATTAAAGCGCTATGACCCGTACATGTATTGCTGTCATTTCAATCCTTTTCTAATTTGGCCTTGAAAACCAGCAGTACAGAAGATGGTTGCAAATGTTCCAGGGTCAATTACTTAAGTCTGTATGTTGAATTGATTTTTCCTTAAGAAATTGGCAGATTGTGTGTGAATGATAGTCTGTACAAAAATTGGAAATAATTTAAAAACAAAAACATATAACCAGACTTCTGAAAAATTACTTTTAAGACTACAATCCACTCTTCCTGAGCTGGGCTTGGGGATTCTGGGGGCTATAGTCCAAAAGTAACTTTTCTGGGCTTGGATAACAAAACTGTTGATTCCTACTACATTGTTTTCACTTAGGAAACATCACCAAGTAATGAAGAGCTCTAAAATGTGCAAGTGAATTCAGATGAGCTGTTTAAAAGTTTCTCAAACTCTAATATTTGAAGGAGAAGCACATAATTCCAAATAGGTGGAAAAACTGAGCCAGTTCACAAACATGGCATGCATACACAAGGGAACCACAAAGCAATTGTGACTCACTATTTGGAATTATTTTTTGGCTACTTTGGTGAATAATGAACAGTTCAGAATCTTTAATTAGTGGGGCTAAAAAGGTAAGATGTGCAACTTCATGGCAATTTTTACTGGCCTAGCCCTATGAGCACACAGGGGAAAAGTTGCTTTCTCAGGCAGCTTGAAAAAGATATATATATAAATCAGGTGCCCAAATAACTTGTCTAAACTTGAGGAAATACTGTCTATTTCTCTTCTTCACAAATGTGTTGTAGTGGCCCTGGTTCAAGAATAAGAAAATTTTCAGCTAAGTGAACATTTCAGAGACATTTGTTCAGAGATATTCCACGGACAAATGTTCACTAAATGAACGGTTTTTGTGTGCCCTCAAGTAATTTCTGACTTAGGGTGACTCTATTACAGTGGTTACTTGGCAATATTTGTTGAAAGGGAAGTTGCCTTTGCCTTCCTCTGAGGCTGTAAGAGTGTGATTTGGCCAAGGTCACCCAATCAGTTTCCATGGCAGAGTAAGGATTTGAACCCTAGTTTCCAGAGTCCTAGTCAACATCCAAACCACTAGACCACCCTGGTAGGTTTTAAAATGAATAACTTGACTAAATTATCTTGGCCTATTTATATCCTTAATAGAAGATATGTTATTTTCATTATCATTTTTATTATTTTATTCATCTCTGTCTTGCCCTTTTCCTACCCTGGGACTCAAGGAAGCTTAAAACAGTGGGAAAGCATAACATTTTAAAACATTGAATGTAGCTAGTACAGCACATTACATGGGCCTGTGATGAAAAAAAAAACTGGTTTGAGCATTGGGCTGTAACTCTGGAGAGCAGGGTTTGAATCCCTGCCTGACCATGAAAACACACTGGGTGACTTTGGGCAAGTCATAATCTCTCAGCCTCAGGGGAAGGCAATGGCAAACCTCCTCTGAACAAATCGTCCCAAGAATATTGATTATGGTGTTAGAGTCGCTATAAGTCGGAAATGACGTAAAGGCATGCATCACACACAGGAAAAAGTACACATAGAGTGTAGTGGCCCATCACACCACTACAGGTGTCAAATCCAGAGAAGAGCTTCTGAGGATAACCTTACAATGGCCCAGGAACAAATGGAAAGACATTGATTCCCACAAAGATCCCCCAAACTGCTGCATAATTTATTCTGCACACCACCATATATTTTCATCATTCTTTTTGGTTCTTTTTGTCTCAATATTAAATACTTTATGTCACATTAATATTGTCCATTGATTGGCATATTTCTTCAGAGGTAAGACACTCTTTTGCTAATGGATCCTTTCATTTACCATTCAGTAAATGGTACAGGATTTGCAGCATTAAAAACTGTTTAAATACCCTCAAGGCACCAGATCCAATCTGATTTTGAAAGCCTAAATAGGGACAAGCCTGATCAGTATTTGGGAGGGAGCCTTCTAAGAAACTACCAAGTGCTATTTTGGTCAAAGGTAATAGCAAAGCCTAGCATAGTAGTTTGAATATTGGACTACAACTCTGGAGACCAGGGTTTAATTCCCCACTTAGCCCTGAAACCCATTAGGTGACTTTGGATGAGTCACACGCTCTCAGCCTCAGGGGAAGGCAATGGCAAACCTCCTCTAAACAAATCTTGCCAAAAAAATAAAATAAAATAAAGCATGATAGATTCACTTTAGGGTATCCATAAATTGGAAACAACTTGAAGGCACACAACAATGCCAAACAACTTCTGAGTGGTCTTTGCCTAAGAAAACACTATGAAATTAATGGGATTATCATAAATTGATAAAGCAACTTGAAAGTGCATATTTTGTTTACTTGCAGCACTAAGCTCTAATAAGTATTTGTTAGTGAGGAATGGGCTGAAAGGGAGATTAATATTTATACGTTGCAAAGCAATCTATACTTGTCAAAATAAAAACCAGGATTTATTATCTAGCTTTAGGTAATACATTCACATTCTTACTTTCTGTCTCTGGATTTTTAAGAGAAAAGAAATGACATATGTCACATCCTATGATCTGTCAGTGAAAGATTATTGTGTGCTAATGCTAGGATAGAACATCAGGCATCACACAGGGCACACTGTGTAGCTACCTCAGACAATTGGAATGTGTTTCATTATCCAGAAACCAGGATGAAATCAACTAGCACAGTCTTACTAGTTTGAACACTTTGATAGTCACCACAGTCTCAGATTTTTCAAATACTTTTTGGGTGCTTTGGCAAGTCAGATTTGTTTTGTTTGTAAGTGCTGAAACAACACTAAGGGCAGAAACTCTTAACTCTATTCCTAAGGTAAATTCTATACCTAAGGTAGGAGCTGAAAGATCTTCAAGACTGATGTCTTTCATTTATCTTAACAAATAATAATTAAGAATAAGTGCTTCCAAGGTATGTTGTCAACAATCTGATAAAGTGGGCCAACATCATTATACTCATTTTTGAAGTAAAATGATCGTAATTGACAGAACCTGAAAACAGTGATGTTCGAAATTTTAGAATGAGAAGAGGCGACTTAATTTATTTTTTAACTAAAACAATTGACTTAAGTTGAAATTTCAGTATGAACTTAACTTCATAGTTGGATTAATGAATTAATTAAGTTAATTCATTAAATTAGAGACAGTGCTGGGGAACCATGAATCTTTATCCTTCCCACCTCATTCTAGTCTAGTATTCTTGCATTTTGAAAAATTACATTTTGCTTTCTGTTTGTTTCTTGGAGTTGAGGGCAGATGCAATAATGTTGGGTCACAAGATCCAATCCATATACTAGTTTGAATCCTGTGAATAGTTCCGGTGTGATATATTATGGGCTTTTGAGGTTGGCCATCTCAAGTAACTGACCCTTTTTCACCACCACCATCTGAATTTCTAAATATAATGAAAAGATCCATATTGCTAAAATCAGACATTTCTTTATATCTATACAATCTGGGGTACTTTAGGAAGTCATAGAAACACTAAGACACCCACCCAATAATTTCAGACAATTTTCTCCTTTACAAAACAATTCTTGGCTTAAATCCAGTTGCTGATCCCAACTAGCACAGATCTAATGAACTAACTGCTGAATGGTAAGTCAACACATAAATATGTTCCACACATTCAATGGGTCTATTCTAGATGGCATTAGTTCTAGAGGTCTTGGAGCTGCATAAGCTCCAATTTTTGTGGCTTTGACACACTCTGGGAGTCACACCAGGCCCTGGAAGTTACTAAATGGGGGAGGACCTTATTCCTGTTTTGGAGGGACACATCTTGCATTGCTCTAGAAGATAATGACAGTTGCAATTCTCTCTTTATTTAACCTCCTCATAGATTTTTGTTGGCAGGGATGGGGGGGGGGTCCAAAAGTGGCCCCGTGTCTGCAAAAACCACTCTGGGTGTTGTCACATAAGATCCACAGAGTACGTGATTCCCACTCTTGTGGTACAGTACCTCTATCAAAAATGATTGCTTTTCTTTCAAAGCTGTATTCAAGCTCAGCAGAATATGCAGTGTCTGTGCAAGTCCCAACAGATGAATGGCATGTAAATAATCTCAGTGTAAGGCAGCTTGAGAGCTTAATGTGTGCTATTTTAGGATCTAAACATATTTTTGACTAATATTTAAAGGAATGGAGATTATTTTTCAAGTGTATGCATTTTTCAAACAGAATCTTGCCACTGAGTTTAATGAGGCAATATTGCTTGCCATATGGATATAAATTTAGATGTCCAGACAACAAGCCTACATTATTTGTTGTTATTTTTTAGAATCAGTGTGTTATCATATTGTGAGTAGTCTCAAATTCTTAGACAAGAAGGGATAGGAATCCTTTAAATAAAACTATATTATCCAAGGCTGCTCCAAGGAATCCTTTCACTTTCTAGGGCAGTTTTGGGTTGTGTTTGAGATTCTTAGTGAAAATATTCATTGGACACTCCTGGAGAATCACTGCAAGAAAAATCACACTTTACCTTGGGAATGTACATATTTGTGAATTTGGTAATAGCTTTTTTGGAGGGTGGAGCTAAGGTGTGCACAAAACCATGCATGTATTTTAAAATATGGATTGCTAAAAAAGTGTGCAGTTAAAAATACATGCAAACACACTTTAGTCAGAGGGAGGGGGTTTGTATAGATATACTAGGACGGATACGAACAAACGAAAGCTAAAAAATTGAAGAGTCCCAATAGAGCAGGAAACCAAGCTACACAAATGATCTCAGTATTTTAGAACAACAACAAAAAATTGCATGTGAAATAGAAATTAGCATGTGAAACTTAACTACCTTATATGAACAAAGAACAGGGAAAATCCAAGAGGGATTCAGAGTACTACAACAAAAGCAACGGAGAGTGTCCCCAATTGCTACAATTCAGTTATTAGGATGAAGACATCAGTACTGCATGGTCTTGAGTGAGGGGAGGGGGCTAGAGCAATCACATCAGAGCAGAATGAGATGCTTTCCCTTGCAAAATGGTGAAAATGGGCCAATGGTGGATAGAAATCCCAGTGCAAGTTCAGAAGTTATATGCATAGTTTTTTTAAAGCCTTATAAGTAACTAAATAACTTGCCCTGACTTTGTTTAGGATTCTGGCTTTGTTTAGGATTCACTGTGAATAAAGATATTGGGATTCACTGTGAACCAGCATATCTCCTCTAACTACCTTACCAACCTGTTGTAGAGGTCACTTGCTTACTAACCTTGCTGCAGCAATCCTATTTTACAACAATAACAAGTTTAACTCAGCCAAAACCAGGTGATGATCAGGTTTGTTTGGGGATCATATGAGCTGTCCCATGAGACAGCATGGAGACTTTTCAAAGCAATACTGTATAAGCCTTGCCCTCTTCTTAGATCTTTACTTGGTCTAGATTTAGCCCCAGCCATGGTTGATCATATCTAATTCATTAGCTCGGTTAACTACAATGCAAAGCTAACTATGCTTAGTTCATGTATTTGTACCAATATTGGCTCAGTAAACATGGTTTGCTTGAGAATGAAAAAGCAAAATGTTGTTAAAGTGGACTCCCCCATTTACTCAGCTACTGTATCTACAAAGAAAGACCTTCTGCAATGGCCAGTTAACAGCTAAAGGCCTGGGTGAACAAGAAGATATTTGCCTCCCTGCAGAAAGAAGGAAAAAGTAGGGCAACTGATAGTACATATACACTGCAGAAATGACAGTTTGACACCATTTTTATTGCTCTAGTGCCATCCTTTGAAATCGTGGGATTTGTAATTTTTACAAGGTTTTTAGCCTTCTCTGCCAAAGAGTGCTGGTGGCCCAGAAAATCACAAAACTCAGGATTCTGTATGATGGCATGATGGCAGTTAAAGTGGTGTCAAACTGAATTAGGAAAAAGGAAATTCTTCAGCAACTGAGAAAGCTGCCTCTTATGTTCTCACCTGTGATAGTGATTGGACCAAGGTAATCCCCTTTCACAGAGATCTTCAAACTTGGGTATGCTCACATCAAAAGAAACTGTTTTGAAGGTAAGAATAGTTTTTATTTCCCCTCTCGTGTGTGTGTATTTTTTAATTTTAATTTTGGTGTTGGTATCAGCAATCAGAAGATTGTAGACTAGGACATTTGAGCCCAAACTCCTTGAACTTACCTTTGTTGTTGCTATTAACTGCATTCGAGTTGACCTCAACTCATGTCAACCCTATGGATGAGACATCTCCAAGACACCCTGTCCTCCACTGCTCTGCTTAATTTCTGCAACCCAATACCCATGACCTCCTTAATAGAGTCCATCCATCTGGCATGTGACCTTCCTCTCTTCCTACTTCCCTCCATTATTCCCAGCATTATTGTCTTGTCCAATGAATCCTTCCTTCTCATGATGTGTCTGAAGTATGACAGCCTCAATTTGGTCATCTTGGCTTCCAGAGAGGTTTCTGGTTTGATCTACTCTAGGACTCATTTGTTTGTCTGTTTGGCTGTCCTGTATTAAAGTGCCATGGTCCACAACAATCTTTTATTCTTGATGTTTCATGGGATATGCCCCAATGAAAAGAGTTTAGGCCCTTATCAGACGAGAGTTTTTCCAGTCCCAATCCAGAATCACTCCGCTTCCATCCAAGTGAATTCACGTGAATGCACATTGAATTATCACACATGACTGCTGTTACTATGACGCCATTCCAAAGCCAATCCAAAATCACCCCAGAATCCAGTGAATTCAGTAACAACCAAATTCACAGAAATCAGTTCCAAGGTCACTTCAGATTCAATCCGAATTTGTCTGGTGTGATAAGGTCCTTAGTTATGCCTTGAAAAAATCCCAATTAAAGAGCAAATAGATTTGTATTTGTATAAAATGTAATTGGTCATGATCCACGTATAACTGAGTAATTTTGCTAAATGTGTGGCTTCTTCCTCCCCTCCACCCTCCATTAAAGCCTAAAATTCAGAATTGAGGATCTGCCAAACTCTACTTGATTTGTAGTTAATGAGCAGTTTACATTAAGATTGGGGATGAAAAATAACTGTTATTTTATTCCCTAGCCATGGCTGAGTCTAGAAAGTACTTTTATAGGAAAAGACCATGTAAATAGAGTGGTTCAGATGGATTGTTTTGCTAAAGTGGTACCATATGTTTGTTGATTAACAAGTTGTCAGGATATTAGAAGATCTTGGCTGCTTCTGTAGAGGAGCATCTGTTTTCTACATTCTTTTATCTAATTTGTATAAGGAGTTTGCCAGATTGAAGCCTTTCCTGCATATCAGACATACATACATTCCATGAGGCTTTCTGGCCTGCTTTTCATTGCATAGACTACTCTGATGTATTTGCTAGGATCGATATGTCTTCATATGTCTCTTACAGAAATGAAGTAAGATTGGAAAAGAGCAATGAACAAAGAGTGATGCAGAAATACATAAGGGACAACTCTCTTGCAAATCAAAATTGCTCTTGTATTATGTCATATGCTAGTCAAATGAAGGAAATAAAAATAGAGGAATTTATTTCCATAGAGGGAAATAAAAAGAGTTGAACATGAACTTCAAAAACAAGAAAGCAAATGTTTGTGCAAACATATGGAGGTGGTGGTGGTGGTGGTGGACAAACTGCAGCCCTATGGATGATGTTGGTCTACAGCTCCCACAATTCCCCACTACTTACTATCCTGGCTGAAGCTGATGAGAGTTAGAATCCAACTTTGCTCATCCCTGCATGGATGGATGGAAACTTTCTGGGTCAACTTTTCTTTGGCCTGAGCTATCAGGAAAAGTGGTGACTGTTTTATTTGGGTGTCACTACCTTTTTGACCATATTGTTATTGTTGTTGTTGTGTGCCTTCAAGTTGTTTCTGACTTATGGTGACTCTAAGATGAATGGGGTTTTCTTGATAAGATTTGTTCAGAGGAGGTTTGTCACTGCCTTCCCCTGAGGCTGAAAGCATGTAACTTGCCCAAGATCACCCAAGCTAGGAATCAAACCCTGGTCTCCAGAGTCATAGTCCAACACTCAAACTACTATGCCATGCTGGCTCTCCTGTCTTGTTTCTGATTATGTCCCCTATAAATTGGCAGAATTCCCATTTTTTAGTATATTTAGGTACATTATTATTATTATTATTATTATTTAAAAACACTAACCTCTTTGATGGCTAATATACTACTTGTAAACCTTTCTGCAGTTTTGAACGCTGTATGCATTCAGATTCAAGGGTAGCCTCTTAACGATCACTAGAAAAAGACGATGAAGCAAGATTTGGATATGCATCAAATGTATAAATAGTAATTTATGATATTATGGATCTTTTGGGGGGGTTGCTGCATTTGTTAGATAAATTATGGTAAAGTATGATAATGGATAATAGATGTAATAAAGTAAAGATCAGTTGGGAAGGATGATAACTGGTGATTAGCTGGATGTCTGAGGAGATGTTTAAAAGACCTATGTGTATCACAATTAGAGTGAGAGCTGGATCTGTCAAGATTAGGATTAGAAGTCTGTTAGAGTGGGGTTTAAGTGGTTCAAAGAGTTAGTTGGACATAGGGGAGAGTTAAGAGTCAGGATTGCAGTTAAGATGTGAGTGAGAGAGAAGATGAGAGATGTGTTAGAATTAGAATCAATCAGGATAAGCAATATGTGATGTTATGGTCAATTTTTGTTTAATAAATCATTATTATTTTTATTACATACTCAAATCCCCAAGAATGGTACATATTTAAAAGCTTGTGCTTAAACATGGTGTCTGCAGTGACAGCAGTTAATACAGAGTGGTGGTGTCTACTGGAAAGATCAGATGAATAAGGTCTTGCACAGGAACCACAAAAGCATCTAAAAAGTCCTCACATTTGATGCCATGGTGGTAGGACAGGAGGAGGACCTTGCATTAGTGGCAGAAGGGGAGATAAGTGAAAGCCCTCACATTTCATGACAGAGGTGGAATAGATAAGCAGAAGATTTTCACAGTATACAAATATGCAAATTTGGAAAGCATAACTATCATTTAAATACACTGCATCTCACACCATTGTGGGAACTAATATAAACAAGGTGACCTGTGCTCCTGCTGAATCTGCTGTTCAAGTACAAACTATTCCAGATCACTGCTCTTGCTTTTTATAGCTTTTTATTTATTTGGCTTTTTATTTTTAAACTGGGCTTTACATGGATGGGCCTTAAGACAGAATGTTTTCCAAGAAAGGCTTATTTTCTAACAGTCCTTAACATAGAAGACTGTGCTATGTAAAATTTGGACTACTGCCCCCTTTCCTCTTGGACAACATTTATAGTGCCTCAACAACAACTGTTTGTTTGTTTGTTTGTTTGTTTTGCTGCAAATTCAAAACAATCAATCTCAGTTGCTGCTACCTTTGCACTCGGTCACCTTGGGAGCAGCAACTGGGAGGTTGTTTGAGCAGCAACAGAGAAGCCTCTCATCTGTGCCAGCCTTTGCAATTAATGAGGCTGTGCAGTAAATTTAAGGAACCCTCAAAAGAGATGTTTCATACAACCCTCATCCCCACCACATGGACCTAAAGGCTACTAGTTCCCCCTTGTCTTTCTTGTGTGCCAGTACTTTGACTGAAGCTTGTTGTAGTGGTGTGCCTTCAAGTCATTTCCGAATTATGGCGACCCCAAGATGACCCTATGATGGGATTTTCTTGGCATGTTTCTTCAGAGGGGGTTGCCATTGCCCTCCTCTGAGGCTGAGAGAGTGTGACCTGCCCAAGGTCATCCAGTGGGTTTCCATGGCTGAGCTGAGATTCGAACCCTTGTCTCCCAGTGTTCTAGTCCAGTGCTCAAACCACTACACCATGCTGCCCCTTTTTCCTCACTGCCCCCCTGGGAATCACTGATCTATATGATGAACTTAAGTAGGTCTGTGTTTTAGGACTATATTTATAAGTGCTCTTAATGCCTAGCATGAAAGGCATAATTGGCATGCAACTATAGTTTAAGCAGCCATGGTTTAGATTTCTATTGACAAAATCAAGATGGTGGCTTGCCGTTTGGTGTTGTTGCTATTTCTGAAAGGCCTGCTTTGGTTATGTTCATCTCATACTTGGGAGCTTGTTGCTGTCCTGATTCTCCACAGCAGCAGTAGAGGTTCGGCGAGGCTAAAAGCTATTGAACAAGTCCTAGACTCAAATATCAGGTAATTTGCTAGTTCTCCCGATGAAATGAAACTAGAGCTTGTTGACCTTTAGTGTAAAGTTCATAGAGTCCTTTTGAAATACACAAGTAAGAAAGGAATTTATTTCTTTGAAGCAATCATTGAATGAAGATCTTGTTATTACCTTAGTCATATTGTTGCTTTTTATTGCTTTTAAGCCTCTTTACATTTTAAATACATGTTCAATATAAAATATCAGCTCACTGAGGCAAGTTAGCAGAGTTCCTTTTACAAGGACAGAAATGGTTCTCGCTGTAAGATGCTGGCTGTCCCTGCTTCTTGCATCCCTGAAACTCCTTATTTTAATGTCAGAGCTGTCCGTTCTCCTTGTTTCCCTTGATAGAGGATGTGGCCTTGTGTGACCAAAATTCCAGGAAATTGGTGTTATGCTGAGCTGACTCAGTCAGGGGGAACAATAGATTTGTCATTCTCAAGGGGAGACTTGCTTTAGTAAAATGCAGTGAGGTGGCATAGTGGTATCTTGGAAATTAGAGAAGGCACTACCATTTCTTATTTATTTCAGAACATTTTAATATCACTCTGGATTGTTAAAGTCCCAGCGCATTTTACAGAAAGAACAAGATTTAGTAAAAGCAATGGTTAAAAATAAACGACAACTCTATAAAATGAGCAATTAAAGACCAGGGGTAACTAACAAATGTCACAGACAGTCAATAAAACGGCTTAGCTTTCCAAACGATAGGGGATTTATGATCTAGGATATACTCTCAGTCCCTGTCATACACAGGAGAGGAACAGAGATCAGTCCAAGAGAGGGCAGTAGCAGACAGATTCATAAATCTTTTCATTAAACACAGAGCTGAATAACGGGGGTATTACTGGTGATACCATTCTCAGTCTCAGCACATTTTTCTCAGCAGTCTATCAAGAAAATGGAGGATAATTAAGTTGTACAAAAACCCACCTTTGCAGGTGGAATGCCTGTTGGTGTCTTTGAACACCGGGGAAACATTCCTCAGAACTGAAAGAAAGACGTCTTACCATTAAAACAAATATAGGTTGAATGTTTTTGTTTGTTATTACAAGGACATACAAGAGAATGTCTTTGTTTGACTGATTTCCCTTTGCTTTCATTAGAATGTTATCATAAACTGTCAAGAAGGTTCTGGTGAATCAGTAGTTAGAAACTCACATTTGCAGGATTATCTGATGAGATGATTCTGCGGGACAGCAGGGTGTTCTATATTTAGGGTCATTTGTTGTTGTTGTTGTGTACCTTCAAGACATTTCTGAAATGGTGACCCTAAGGCACACTTACCATGGGATTTTCATAGCAAGGTTTGTCACTGCCTTCCTCTAAGGCTAAGAGAGTGTGACTTGGCCAAGGCCATCCAGTCAGTTTTCATGGCTGACTGGGGATTCAAACTCTGGTCTCCAGAGTTGTTGTACAACACTCAACTCCCTACACTACACTGGCTCACATTTATAGCAATATAGCAATAGCAAGTAGATTTCTATACCGCTTATCAGTGAACTAACACTCCCTAAGTGGTTTATAATGTGTAAACTAATTGTCCCCAACAAGCTGGATACTCATTTTACAAAGAATGGAAGGCTAAGTGGACACTGGAGCACCTGGGATAGAAATGGAAGGCATTTATCCACTGCACTACCAGGGCTTCTTTACAGTCATAGGAGATTATGAGACTGGGGATGGGACATCATTGTCCCATCCTTTCCATCCTTCCTGCACGAACACAGCAAGGACTTTCAGGTGATGTGCTGATCCTGTCATTGTCCTGTTAGTGAAGTGCAATTGTCCCGTCCTTGTCTTTCATTTTGCATTAACGGAAGAACCCATTAATGCAACTCCACTTCACTGACAGGTTTGTGACAGGATTAGCACGACATGTGAGAATGTCTTTCGTGTGATCGCTCTCACTGATGGGATAAGGACATGCTTCACTCCCATCCCCCATCTAATAATATCTAATAATTATATAGCTAGTTTTCAAAGAAATAGCAATGTTAGTTTCTTGCAGCATAAGAAGGAGGTAGGACATGGGAGCGGGGAAAAAAGAAAAGTAACAGAACCTTTAAGACTAACTCATTTTTAGTTTCACATAAACTTCTGTGCATTGCTTCACAATGTTTCCTGTATTCCTTGAAACTTTCTTCTGAAGCACCTCTACTGTTCCATGAAATTTAGTAATATTGCTCCAGTTGTTCCAGGGTTGCCCCAGCACTGGCTCCGGTATAGGCAGCAACCTGTGACCTCAGAAGATCTGTATTGCTGCAATGGTAGCAGGGGTTATACTGGTTGAGATTGTCGTGGCAGCATGGTTGACCATAGAATTGTGCAGGAGGACCTGCAATTGCCTAGAGAAGTGTTCTCTCTAGGAGTCTCTAGGTCCTTCAGTGTGACTTCCTCGGAGTGTGGTGGAGTCTCCTTCCATGGAGGTCTTTAAGCAGAGGCTGGATGGCCATCTGTCTGGGATGCTTTGATTGGAAGTTCCTGCATGGTAAGGGGTTGGATTGGATGGCCCTTATGGTCTCTTCCAACTCTATAATTCAATGATTCTATGACCTTTGCCAGAAGTTGACAATAGAGTCATGTTGGAGGATCTAGAGATTCCTAGAGAGAACATATTAATCAAATCAGTGAATAACCAAATCTGCAGAAGTCAAAGCTGTAAATGTGGAGGAACAACAGTATGTCTAAAAATATTTTCAGGGTAGCTGGTTCTTTACCTTGTGTGCCACCAGTGCAGATGTCTGACTGGCTGCGGATTATGGAAATTGTAGTGTAATCTATCTGGATTTGGCCTGCCAGGTGAAGATCATCCCTGGCCGAAGGTGAAACAACAGTATTATTCCTTCTCACTGGATAAGGACTATTCATTATAGCCTACTTTTTTCTAGCCAGAAGGTGGGAGCAGAGCCAAGTGGATGGGGAGCTCTGGCACCACAACGACTGAGAGGGAAGTAGCAAGCAAAGTAAATACTTAGACCTCTTGAAGAGTGCAAGTTGTGCAACAAATCTATGAAGCCTTGGAAATAGTAGTAAGTTGTTCCTTTCCTAGGTGAGCTGGAGATTTGTTTGTTTCTCTGTGTGTGTGTTGTACGCCTTCAAGTCATTTCCAACATATGGTGACCCTAAGGCAAACCTTTCTTGGGTATTTCTTGGCAATATTTGGTCAGAGGAGGTTTGCCATTGTCTTCTCCTGAGGCTGAGTGGGTTTCATTGCCAAGCTGGGAATTGAACCCTGGTCAAACCACACTCAAACCACTACGCCATGCTGACACTCTTGAGATTTGTATAGCTCTTTCTTCTTATCCAGATCTGAGCCTTGCAAAATGGAGAATTTGCACCCTTGTCTGTCTCCTGAAAATGCTCCATGAAAACTGGAGATCCAAGTTCTGGCCAAGGAGGGAGTGAAAGGAGAGGCCTAGCAACACCATCGGACTTGGCCTAAAGTTGAACAGCCCTCTCTCCTGACAACACCATTTGACCAAGGAGAGAGTGAAAGGGCAGGCCAAACTCCATCGGGCCTGTCCTAGATTAAGAAGCCAAGCCCTCCCTCCAGTCCATCTGCTTGGTCCAGGCATCAGAGGGAGAGAAGAACTTTTGGACCTGATCCCCTTCCCCACCACCTTTCCTTTCTCCTTTTGTGTCGTATCTTTTTAGATTGTAAGCCTGAGGGCAGGGAACTGTCTAATTAAAAATAATAATTGTAAGCTGCTCTGATACCCTTTAGGGCTGAAAGGTGGGGTATAAATAAATAAAATAATAATAATAATTATTATTATTATTATTATTATTATTATTATTATTATTATCTGCAACCCTAGTCTGAATAGTGCCAAGCTGTGAAAGCCTGAACTGTGCCATTGGGACCATTAAGCAGTAAATGGTGAAAATCAGTGCTTAGACTGGCATTATCCTAACTCTACGCAGATAGTTTATTTCAGGAAGAAGATGGAAGGAAGAAAATAGGATTGAGTACATAATTCTCCAACCTTGTTCCTGGGTATTGACTGGCTGTGTTGGAACAGCTTGTGTGTTATATCTACATACTTATCATTCCATGAAAGTCAGCAAGCTTGATCCTGCCCCTTCCTTCCGTGCCTTGTTTATCCCCAGATTAGTTGTCACTGAATGCTTCTTGTGTAGACCCTGTGGAATGGCACCACTCATTTAGATGAGAAAGACATCAGCCAGTGCATTGATTTAAGTGGGGGAGCATGTGCTTATCTGCCTCTCTGTTTAAATAAATGAGACTTAAATCAAATGTCTTGAACTTTGTCAGGATTGTGTCCTCTGTTTCTAAGCAAGCCTTTTCCTGATAAAATATATAACTGTCTGCAGCTGCCTTTCCCAGCTTTCATCTCACTTCACCTATAGTTGACCCACTGAGTGTGAAAGAAAATCAAAGACTGAGTAAAGTTAAGGTGTTATCTCAAGATAACTGGTTTTCCAAATAAGGCCTGTAAGATGAATTGCTGGTGGTATCTCCCCCCCACCCCCGCCAGCAATATTTAGTATTTTGCAGGACACTTGGGACTCTAATTTAAGATTTTATTTTTTTTTAAAAAAATCCCAATATGTCTTTTAAGGGGTAGCAGTGTTAGACATAAAACAAGTTTCCAAATCCTTACCTTGATCAGGACAACTAAAAATCCATACATATACAGGGTGACCAGAAGTCTTCCTTTGCCTGGACATGTCCTACATTTCAACCTTCTGTCCAGGAGGAATTTCAAAATGTCATTATTTTGAGCATCATTTAGAAGCATGATTTTACATTTATATGAGTGTTTTTAGTCATGTCCTCTTTTTTTAAATGTCCTCCACTCTGTGGTGCCTTGTACTCCTTTGTAGTTAGGACATCTGTTCATTCTGTACATATGTGCATGTTTTTGAGATCCTCAGATGTCTCCAACAAACAAAATGTTACAAAAACAGATATGTGGGGAAACACAGAGGGTTTATAGTAACTTCATGATCACGGATCAAGCTGGAATGTGGTCTCAAGACATTCATATTAATCCTAAGTGTTGGGATGGAGAGGTGCTGAAGGTCTGGAGGCTCTGTCTGCCTTATTGTCCAACCCATGGACCACATGAGCCTAGTACTGATGTAATAGGTGATATAATAGCTTCAGGTTTCACTTAAAAAGGCCCCTAGGAACAAGAAAAGAAGAAATGTTTGATCCAGTTTTCAAATTTTATTTTTAAATAAACTATCCAGCTGTTACTCAGTACAATTATGGGAGGGGGGGTGGTGATCAAATATTTCTTCCTCTATTGTTCTTAGCAGTCCGAGTGGTAGTCCTTGGGATATAAAGTGAAACACTTACATCACCTTTCCCCCTTTTCCATTTTAAGACTGTGATTATGCAGATGCGATGAGTTCAAGTCAATTTTCCCTCCACCTGTCATATCCCAACCTGTTTCTTCTCCCTATTTGCCAGATGAAATGATAATCAGAGCTCAAATCCCTATATTTTTTCTGTGAACTTTTGGTTGGGCTAATCAAGCAATTACACAAATATAGATACTAATTAAATAAAACCTTTTCAAAGTTTCTATCTGTTCTTCCTTTCAATTGGTGTTTTATGCATATTACAACATATGCTCTATGTGCCGTTTTTAAGATTTAGTCTGTTCAATTTTGAATTGTATTAAAGCAAAGGTTTTGTCAAGACAAACAATGCACATTACCTCCACTTGCATATCACTATAAATCAAAAATGTTTAATAAATCAGGCTGTAAACTGCTAACAGGGTAGTATCTGCAACAAAACTGCTCCTCCTTTCACTTAAGTTTGTAAACTAATTATAAAGAGGATAGCTTCTTTTTATGTCCAGACCTGAGATTATGGTTTAGTGCACCAAGACAAATCATGATAATAACAAGCCCTGAATTAAAGCTACAGTGGTTTATAATGCTGGTTTATTTGGACGCACTCAATGATAATCTCAGGATCAGATGCCAAGAGAAGCTGCCTGCTTTCTAGTTAATTTACTGAAGAAAGGAGAGAAGCAGGAGTGAACAGCCTGCATTCATCAATAGGATGATTAATAAATTATCCTAATTTATTAAGCTATCATTGTTGGCTTGTATAAATTGGGCATATAGCCACTACCACCTATAAATTCTTACCCACCTGTTGCCTTATTAAAACATAGTAAAATGCACTTGGTGTTTCTGATTGTTCGAAGGAACAAAAAGATTTTGAGAAAGCCTGTTTTGAGCTAGTTAATGACAATACTCGCTTTAAAAGAAAGGAACATCTCCTTACTTTGTGTGGGCATCAAATAAATGTTATTTGGCTGTTAAATATCTCCAGTTGAGCATAAACTGCTTTTCTGGCTATTTGGGAAGTCAATTGTGGACTCTCTCAGAGGGCAACACCAATATATTTTGGGGCATTCTACAAACTTTAAAAGTTGCTCTGATACTGGAAAAGGAACTCTCCAGGTAGGCATCTGTTGTGGTTTCTAATGGGGACTTTGTTGGAGCTTTTACAGCTTCCCAGGATTGCCAGTTGGTGGTATTAGTATTGGGAGCATATATGGAGATATTTTAACATAGCTATGGGTCCACATCCTGGCAATCCATGAATTATTTCACTACAGTTGCTTGAAATCTCCTGTCACTGCATCTCTTGTCCTAAGCAGTGGCATCACTAGGGTTAGTGTAACCTGGTGCAGTAACTCATGGTGTCACTGCCCCATTGACTTTCTCCCATTACCACACCATACAGAATCCTTAGTAATGTTATTCATAAATCATAATTCCCATATATCGCTGAATTTAATGGTAGTAGTTGTGATATAAAGAACTAGCAAAATGAAAATTGTACTTTTAAATTACAATATCATACACACAACCTAAATGTGTTTGCATATGTACAGTTTCATGTGATTATGGTGAAAATTTGGTGAAATGTAATGTTTTTAAAGAAAATTTTAAAATAATAAAAATTAATTTAAAAAATACAAATTATATATATATATATATATATATATATATATAATTAAACTTTAAATTTTAATTTTAAAAAATCTGGGACTTCTCCTTTCTCCCTTACCAAGCCTCACCCCATTCAGCCCATATCATACAGTGTTTTAAATGGAAACAGGTGAATGCCACAGCCCTTCAGCCAAAACGCAGATATTTGAGGAGCAGTGGTGTCATCCCCCTTAGGGTGTCACCTGGTGCTCCTAAGTCCTACACTGAAGATGCTGCAGCAGTCTAAGCTGGAAGTTACCAATGCATGAACTACCAATGCTAGGTTATCCATGTCTAGAAAGGACTATAGCAAGTTGGCCAAGGTACCTGGTCCTGCAATGATAGAGATGGATCCAGGAGTACTCCAACTGTGCACCTTCCCTATAGAGGGGAGTGCAGCTCCATCTTGATTCCCACAATCTACTGAGCTTCTAATGTTATGAAGATTCAGCTTCAGTAGGCTGGCCTTCATCCATCCCATTACAGCATCCGGGCATCGGTCCAGAGTCTGCACAGCCCCGCCTGATTCCGACGACAGGGAGAAGCACAGCTAAGTGTCATCATATTTTACAACTTTTTCCAATTTGTGTGTGAGTAGGATGACTTCAACAAGCCAAACATTCATTGAGGTTGGATCAAATATTCCACTGCTATATATGAGCATATTTTCCTCCCAGCTCCTTGGTAGGCTTTGGCAGCGTGAGCTTCCCATAGATTTTAACTTAGGTCCAGACCAATTTCCACTTAATCTCTTAGGTGTTGTCAGGAGCAATAAAAATCAGGCTGTTTTACACATGATGTGATGAGAAAATATGAATTAATTTAGGAGATGGTGGCAGCTCAATAAACCACAGTCATAAATGCAACTGCTTTTGTGCAGTTTAAGAGTTCTTTGATCCCAATTTATTCACTTTAAAGTGTTTAATATATGGATTGAAAATCAAGATATAGGATGCTTCCATTCATTGTGTTATCTCGTATCTTTATTCATTCACATGCTAAATATCAAACCATTTCCAGTTGGACCCAGTCCTAAGTGTGTTTGCTTAGGAGTAAATCTTATTTATTGGCATTTCAATAGCAGTTACTTTCTATCAGTATACCCTGGAACTGCAGCTTTAACTAAGCTAAAGGCCATGCGTTTTAAGAATATACATATTATAATTTTTTTTTAAAAAAAAAAAACACTATATCACACACCAAAACCTCTTCAATTAAACTTTTATAAAAGACATCCAATTTAAAATGAAAACTACAGGTATACCTTAATTAACGAAGTAGACATGTTCCTGGACATTACGTCTTTAACAGAAAATTTGGTACCAGAGGCAGAAATAACATAGAAAGTGTATAGATAGGTCTCTACACTACAAAGAAAAGCAATTCAACATGTTTCAGCAGCTGTTCATTCAAAGCCAACAATATATGTATGTGAAATTAAACAAGCAGGTTATTAAATAAACAAACATATTTTGAACCTTCTAGAGGCTACTTGAAAGCTTCTTGCGATATGCATGGTAGGGATTTTTTCCCTTTCTTTTACATTCTCCAGTTTTTAAATGATTTCTATTTTTGTAGCCAAACATATAGATCTATATTTTTAAAAACGTGCTGAGGTAGATGGTGAGGCAGGTTTATCAGCTTTCCCATTTTATTTCTGTTTTGCTTTTCTCGCATGCTCAGTAGGAGACTCTGCAGGCAGCTGCTGTTTTCCTTTGCCTATTTTACACAGTCTAAAACTTCTAAGACTTCTTCTACCTGGGCTTGCTGCATCCTGGATACAAGACCAGAACCCTGAATTGAGTCCAGAGAGTCTTCAGGATGCCGACACCCATTTTGAAACTTTCTTCCTGTAGTCCATATTTAAATACTGTAACTTACCTTTTGCTGCATGTTTTCTGCTCTCCGCGACAGCTGCTGCCTTTTCATTTGCAGTTCCTGTGAGTTGCCCAGTGGTGCTGTTGTGGGTGTGAGTCATTTTGAGGTCAGAAAAGGCACCCAGCATTGATAATATGGTTGGGCACATCATCATCATCATCATCATTATTATTATTATTATTATTATTATTGTGCTGTAAATATACACAGTGCTGTACATACAATCTTATAGTTAGACAGATCCCTGCCCTCAGGCTTACAATCTAAAAGAACTTTGTTCTGAACTTAATGGCAGTGGCAGGCAATGAATGAGGGCTGTGTGGCAAGGGAGCCACACGTTGTTCACTGTGAGAGCCGAAAACCTGCAGCAAAATATAGCAGGTATTTTATTTGTTGTATTTATTTATTTCATTTTTATGCCACCTTTCTCCCAGAAAGGGACCCAAGGCATCTCACAGATAAAAGCATTTTAAATAACTTTACAATAAAATTTTAAAAAATAATTAAAAACATAAAATAAAAACTGTAAAATTACATACATTAAAAATTACAATAGTATAAAGGTAAAGTTTTCCGTTTTGATATGATTGTCTAGTCGTGTCCAACTGTAGGGGGTGGTTCTCATCTCCATTACTAAGCCAAGGGATCCAGCATTGTCAAAGACACCTCTGTGATCATGACTGCACTGAATAATATTTATTTATTTATTTGTTTATTTATTATGCTGTTACCTTCCCTCTAAAATGTATCTACATGTAGTTTTACATGCTCTCAAACTGTTAGGCTGGCAGAAGCGGGATTAGTGACAGGAGCTCATTCCATCACACGACACCTGAGCTTCGAATTGCCAACCTGCCAATCCTGCAATCGTCAGAGTCAGTGTCTTAACTTCTGAGCCACCATGTCTCCACTACAATACACACTCCATAAAACAAGCACCCCTTATAAAAGCCAGCCCATGATTATGCATTAAAAGCCTGCCTGGATAAAATGGGTTTTGCTTGCCGAGGAATGGAAAGCAGAGAGGTGGCCAGCCTAGCCTCCCTCAGAAGGCCATTCTAGTGGGTGGGAGCAGCCACTAAGAAGGTTCTCTCTCGTGTCTACACTGAGAGAGCCTTTGATGATGGTAGGATCAAGAGCACTGTTCATATGGGGAGATACAGTCTCTCAAATAGTAAGGGGGTAAGGGGCAAATGGAGGGGGAGAAATTCAGGGGCAGAATATTCTGGGGACAGCTAACCTAACATGAGGTTTTCTTGGGAAGATTTGTTCAGAGGGGGTTTGTCATCGCCTTTAGGTCACCTGTATTAATAGGCTGAAATATTGTGTGATGTTTCAGCTGTATACATCGCATATGGCTTCTGATGTTGCAGTCTGGAACCATAAAAAGTAAGACCCTGTTTTTCTTTTGACTTTGTGGTTTTTGAACAGGCAGTGTTGAAGAAGCATTCTCAAGGGTAATAGGTATGTGATGACCAATCATTTGACACTTTATATTTCCTTGTTCTCCGATACCAGCTCTTGCTAGCATTGCAGAAGGAAATTTATCAAGGACTGGCTTTATGAACTCCATTTCATCAAGGAGCAAGACTTACCATTCAATATCTTGGTTTAGCTATAATATCTTTTTTTCATTAGAGGAATGGACATCTTTTAGACAAATTGGTGTTTCTGTGTTATTGCTGTACCTGCTGTCATGCAATGTGCTTGAAGTGTATGTGCCATTAAGTGGATACATCTATATTCAGTGTATCCTTACTGTTTTTGAAGGGAAGGCTAAAAATACTTTCATTTCCCCTTCTCAGTGTGAAGTTCTGCTCAAGATGCTACAGAATGATGGGGCCTAAAATAGTTTTATGGCAGTTTTCTACATTAGAGACATGGATAAGGTGAATACTAATAACATAGACACCCTTTGGAATGCATTTAAACCTTAGCGGGATACAGAATGATTTAAAAGTCTGATTTCCACATACCTCTCCATTTTGTTTGTAGTTCTATATAAATGTCTGCTTCTGCAGTAGTGCATGGTGATTCAATAGTTCAGTTTCACCTGCTTTTAATGGAGCACACCTTTCCCTACCTTTGATGCAAGCTATGTGAAATGTCATTCTTTCCAAAGCCTATATGTGAATGCTCAGTGGCACCTATATAGATGATTTGGTGTTAAAAAGATGAAGCAGCTTATTTTAAGAGTTTAATGTATAATTTATAGTTATATTTGCATGTTCGGATGTATAAAACACATATTTTTGAAGGAATACCTTGTAGAAGATGTTGGACGTAACCAGTAGAAATAATGAGTGGCTTGCAATTTCTTATTTTTTGGAGTAGTATTCTCATCTTTTTCTTTTCTTTTTCTGCAGTTATGTTACAAGTTACATTAGATTATAAGGTAACAGAAAGGCAACATAATATAGTGATTTGAGCATGGGACTACAACTCTGGAAACCAGGGCTGGAATCCCCATTCAGCCATGACTACACTAATAATAATAATAATAATAATAATACGCATCTCGTCCAGCAGGCCATTCCACAGCCTGGGGGCAACAGCAGTAAAGGCCCTCTGGGAGGTCTGCGCCAGCCTAATTTTCATAGGCTGTAATAGGTTCCTCCCAGAGGACTGAAGTGTGCGAGGGGGCTCATATGGGGAGAGGTGGTCCCTGAGATAGGATGGACCCAAGCCATGTAGGGTTTAAAGGTCAAAACCAGCACCTTGTACTGTGCCCGCAAACTAATCGGCAGCCAGTGGAGAGATTTAAGCACAGGTGTTATGTGCTCTCTCCTAGATGTCCCAGTAACTAACCTGGCTGCCATATTTTGGACCAGTTGAAATTCCCGGGTTAAGCACAAGGGCAGCCCGATGTAGAGCGCATTGCAGTAATCTAGACGTGAGGTGACCAAGGCATGTACCACAGTTTCCAAGTCCCTCATCTCCAGGAAAGGGTGCAGCTGGCGTATCAGCTGAAGCTGGTAACAAGCACTCCTGACCGTCACATTCACCTGACAAGTCATGTGAAGCGACAAGTCTAGAAGTACTCCCAGACTGAGAACAGAGTCCGTCGAGGAGAGTGTGACTCCATCTAGGACTGGGAGTTGTATTCCCAGACCTGGTTTCGGGCCGGTGACTGTCAGTACAGTACCTCCATTTTGTCTGGATTCAGCCTCAGAGCAAGGCAAAGGCAAAGTCTCTCGGAACAAATATTGCCGATAAAACCCTGTGATAGGTTTGTGTTAGGGTCACCATAAGTCAGACACAATTTGAAAGAAAACCAACAGCAACAATGTAACATGGGATAATATCACTCCTTTTGTAGTGTAACCGTTAACTTGCTTTTTAAAGCTGTAAGATGTGTGTGGCCTCACTGCTTAGGTGTGCTTAGGTTTCCCATAGGACAGCAGCTTATAGACTTCTGGTACTTAAAGAAAACTAAATAAAACTAACTATATTACATATCCTCCAGTTGTCCCAGTTTGGCAGGGAATGTACCAGTTAATCATCTGCTGTCTAATTTTTAAGTTGCTTTACAAACTGTAAACTGGTGTTTCTTTTCTTTCCACTTTGTCATCAGTTTACATCACTCGCCACAAACTGAGTTCAAAGTGCAAAAGTAGTTTGCACTCAGTTAACTCAGCAGAGGGGAGAGGAGAAGAGGGGGGTTGAACCTTGCCCTTCCTGTTCAACTCAGGCAAAAGCAGTCTGCTGCACCCTCCTCTAGATTATATTTTCTTCCTCATTAATAGTTGTTGCCATCTTGACTATGCTCTGATGTTGCTTGGCCACACATGTCCCAGTTTTAATCTGTTAAATGCAGGAGGGTATGTTGTTGCATGACTTCAAGTAGTTTCTGATTTCTGGCAACTCAATCATGGAGTTTTCCTGGCAAGATATGTTCAGAGGAGGTTTGCCATTGCCTTTCCTTGAGGCTGAGAGCATGTGGCCTGCCCAAGGTCACCTAGCGGGTCTCACAGCCAAGCTGGGAACTGAACTCTGGTTTCCAGAATTGTAGTCAAATACTCAAACCACTTTGCCATGCTGGCTGTCATGAGTATGCTATTAGTCACTTCTAAATACTGTAGTGAGAAAGTACAGACTTGATTTATATATATATATATATATATATATATATATATATACACACACATACACACATACACACCTGATGGTAAAAACCTGTGGGCAGTATTGGGGGTGTCTCTGAACTGTAACTGTAATTGATTACTTTTTAAAATAAACTTCTCATGTCTGGTTGTATCCCTGTTTCTTTCTAACAGCCACACCAGTTATAACACTTATTTTAACCTTTTACAGTTTTATTTTAGTGCAGCTCTCTACAATATATGTATTTTCTTTTTCCACGAATGCAGGAAAGAAGTGTAAAATATTCCTTCTGGGTGCTCTTTCAGAAAAGAGACAGTTTATTTTATTGCTGGAAGACACCCTTACTGGACTGGTTTCTACTTACTCATGTAAATATAAAGAAAGAGCATGGATCTGTACCCGACATGCAAGGAGTTCTAACCAGAGATGGGGAAGATTTTTTTTTTTTTTTGGCTTCATATTTAAATGTGACTGTATCTGATTCTCACTTGCTAAACCCACATGTGAGCTGAAACAGTCATCCTTTGGTATTCACAGTTTGCTGAGTGTTGCAATAAAGTTCCCCAATTAAGCTGGTGTAAAAAAAAATTCTTGGGGGAAGTGGAGACAAAAAAAGTGTATATTTGTGAAAGCAGGATATAAAAATAGATTATTGGAACTTTCTTGAATATGCTAGTCAAGCACAGATGTTGCAGTTAATTGAATCTATATCCTTCCTTCGCTCATGGGAATTTAAGTTGGCAAAATGGTTGTTTCCGTCTCCCCTTTTGTCTTATCAGTACCACTGGGAGGTGGTAGTTATAACCAGGGCATATCTGTCTGTCTGTCTATCTACGAGGGGGTATCCAAAAGTTTTAATGATCACTTTTTAAAAAAATTGACAGAAAGTTTGTTTTGATCTGTAGTTGTTAACTTATCCCTGTGTAGTCACTATCTAGATTTATACATTTTTCCCAATGTATCTTGACCCTCCGAATAACTGATATTGTAGAAGTCTGCAGATTGCGCCTTAGGAGGGGGTATCGTAAAGTAATAATTATTGCCCGGAAGTTATTGATGAAATTTTGTCAGTGTCATCATTGGTCCCTAAGTGCACGTTCCTGAGAAAATCAGCTCACTGCATCCTTTATTTTTGTGACTGTCTGTGCCAGAAGTGACTAAAGTGCAAAATCCTCACCAGGTGCAATCAGAAAGCTTCTACAATATCAGGTATTCGGAGGGTCAAGATATGCTGGGGAAAATGTATAAATCTAGATAGTGACTACATAGAGATAAGTTAACAACTACAAATCAAAACAAACTTTCTGTCAATGTTTTAAAAAAGGTGATCATTAAAAGGATATCTATCTATTTGTCTATCTATCTATCTATTGGATATTCTGGCTTTCTCCCAGAGTGGGACACAAGGTGGCTCACAGGATGAAATCAATTAAAATCTATCCATGCAGTTTTAAAAACAATTAAAATCATCTTATTTAAAGTGTATAAACATATTTTTAAAGGATACATTTAAAAATAATATTAAACAAAGCACACACCCCAATAAGGGGTAATTAAAATAATTAAATTATTTATTATTTAATTAATTGCTCATTAAAAAGCCTGTATGAAGAGAAAATGCCTGTTTGTCTCACCTCCTGCAGACAGGGATTGGAACCTGTCTCTCTCCAGTCATAGCTGAACACTACAAATCTCTACAACATGCTGGCTCACCATATTAGCTCTTACGATTTTTGAGAGAATACTCAGGGAAGAGATGTGAATCAAAATTTAGCCCATTAGCAGAGAATATGACTCCCAACTATATGATTCTCAGTGATTACGTTATACCTAAATACCAGATCCTACCTGATCTTGGAAGCTAAACAGGGTCAGTTATGGCTAGTACTTGAATGGGAGACCACCAACAAATATCAGTTGCTTTAGGCTATATTTTAGAGGAAGAGATGGGCAAAACCACCTTTGAGAATTTGTTGCCTAACAAAATTCTATGAAAGTAATCGCCATAAGTTGACAGGTAATTTTAAGGCACATACACACAGAGCCAAGTCTGCTCAAGTAAAACATGTATGAGATGACATGTGAAAGGGCAGGAGGTGGCAGCTTTCTTTTTGTTCCAGTAAATATGAACAGGATATGACTGTCTCTTTTCAAAGTTGTGGTTGCTTTCTCCTTAATCAGTTAAATTATAGCACCAGCACAGTATGAGAAGGATCAAAGAGTCATTCTTCTTCTTCTGGAAGTTTACCAAAGAAATGGAGTGTGGGAGAAGTCATGAAGTCTGTGTGTTTATGAGTGGGAGTAAGGTCATCAATGCCATATTCTTTTAGTAGGTGGAGTTGATGCAGACTAAGGAATGTGAAAGAAAGCTTTGCAAACAGAAGCTGGAATGCCCCTTGGCTTTCTGTACTGAAATTAGTCTCCATTCCCAGAAACTATTTATCTGCTAAAAATGCCCTGTTATTTATATCCAGTATGGCAAGGATAGATAGAAGATATATCTAGATTTCTTGCCGATTTACAGTAGATCAGCAGGGTTCCCCTACTCTTGACTGTTTAACATTAGTCATGTTTAGACTATTCTAAAATTCTGTTTTAATGCTGTCTATTTTAATGCTCATTTTATACCTTATCACACTAGTGAAATCCTGCTGAGAAATGGGACTTAAATTAGAAAAAACTGCAAATGTGGGAAGTTTATCAGATGATGTTCCTGTTTTTTAATTTTATTTAAAGTAAATCTTTTAAATTGTAAGCCACACTGAGTCCCAATTTTGAAGTAAAGGCAGGATATAAATAAATATAATAACAATAATTTAGACTGTTAAGAGTTCCCCAGTTGTAGTAAATAAGATTCCCAGATTTCACGTCTTGGCTCCTCTTTGTCAGTCCTCAGGGAGAGGAATCTCAGGGAGAGAGCAGTGTCTTGGAAATAATACTTAAATTAATCCGTGTATATACATATTACTGTGTGTTGCTGGCACTACTGCTAAATGATGTAGACTGTCCCAGGGGTGCACCTGGTCCTCTCTTTCCTCCCTTCCCTGTCAAACAGTGGGGATGGTCTCCAGGCCTAAGGTTTTGGCTTTAAAATCTTAGGACCTTAAATGTTGCAGACCTAATGACCAGGATAATAATTTTGATGGAGAAGTGTGTATAATTGCATGGCACCCCACTGTTTGTAGAACTGACTCTACAGCATTGGCTCTGTGTCTGAACAATCATTTTGCACCTGTCTGAAGTAACTTTCCTTCCATTATGATAGCTATCATAGACAGTGTTCCCTCCATCCCAACTGCCACTGCTGTGGTTTCGGAGGGAGAAAGGAAGAGGCATGCACAGCTCCATTGTGCCTAGGCCCAGACTCAGATTAAAGGCCCATCCCAACTGCCACTGCCCTTACTTCAGAGGGAGAGAAGAAGGCAGGTATGACTCCATCATGCCTAGCCTCAGAAGCAGATGAAAGGCCCTCTCTCTATTTTCCTAGTTTCAGAGGACAAAGATATCTATTGGACTTAACCCCCTTCCCTCATTGCCATCCCTAGTGTGATAATCTTGTCAGTCAAGTTTCAGATAGCTCAGGGCTTCAGAGGAGCAGAACTGAAGGAGGTTCTGTCAGTGGTCCCCCGGGATACGAAGCCCCCGGGGAACGAAATCCCCGGGAGCCGAAACCGCCGGGGCCACCAAAAAGCCCCCGGGATCTGAATAAAACCCCGGGGTACGAAATGGAAAAACCGCGTGGCCCCTTTAAATTGGCCGCCCGGTCTGTCAAACAAAGCGGTCCCCCGGGAAACGAAGATTTCCGGGTTACGAAAAGTAATCCGGAACGGATTACTTTCGTAACTCGGGGGACCACTGTATTTAGCATATCTTTATCCTTATGCTTTCCCTACTTTCCTTGGTGCTTTTAAAGTTGTGCTATAGCATTTAGTAAAGGTTTATGAACACTGAATGTGCTCGTACTAGCACTGAAGGTGAAATCAACATTTTCTGCATTGTATTTTTATCACTGGGGATGCAAGTGTGAGTATCCAGGCTGGAAAGATGGCCTGTGTTAGGCACCAAATTGTCTTAGTCCCCTCCCCCACACCACTCCATTGTAGAATTCAAAGACGTAGTTATTCTGGAAAATCAGTATGCAAAGGGATCATAATAGCACCTTTAAGACTGAAAGAAAGATTCTGGTAGCACAAGCTTTCATAGGACCTTATCAGACAGGAGGAATTTCTCTTTATTGCGAATGGAGCCAATTGGAGCCAATTCTAATTCATGTGAACTCGCTAGTTTAGCAAATTTACGTGAATTCCAATTGCATTCAAAATGCGTCCAGGATGCGTCCAGAATGACTTCCCATTACCCAAAAATGACCCCCCCATTGCCCGATATTGCGTGAGATGCTTTAATTCACAATAACGTAAAACCCATTATTGCATTCGGAATGACTTCCCTTTTGCCCAAAATTGCGTGAGATATTTTAATTCACAATAACATGAAACCCCATGATTGTGTTTGATTGCCATTAGATTATACTTCCAATTTTCAATGTCTGATAAGGTCCGTAGACTTGAGCCTACTTCCTCGAATATATGGAGTGAAGAGTACAAAGACAGACCACCATAAACCGGTTGTGTATGAGAATGTCAATTAAAATTGAAAACCCTGTGGGTATTAAGATGAGGTGGCAAGTTCGGATTTAATTATAGTCATTAGAGGGCAAAGGCAGGAGGAAGGATGCTGTCTAAAGCCAAGGAGGGTATATAACCATATGAACGAGTGTTGGAATGTAGTGTGGGAACCAGAGAAGACATCTGATGAACTGGTCTAGGGTGCCCTCATGAAGATTGGCGGGGAGAGGGGGGTTAGATAATGCTGAAATATAGTGTGTTTCATCACATGTCTTATCTTGTTCCCACACTACATTCCGATACTCTCCTTGACTTTAGGCAACATCCTTCCCCTGCCTTTGGCCCCCAATTACCATGATTATGGATGACCATAATCGAGGGTTGCTATAAACTGAAGTTGACTTGATGACAGTTAAGAACAAATAATTGTGTGTTGAGCAAGTTCTACACACAAAAAAAATCCCCATACTGTTTTCCAAAATGCATATAAAAGGAAAGTAGTAATGTTAGTTTAATGGATGAAAAATCCAGATGATCAGTCAGCTCAATTAAAACATCACTGTTAAAACATCGCTGTAATTTTAATTTAGGGGTAGGCAACCACATTGGAATTGGGGACCAATTTTTACTCTCATAGCCCTCAGTTGTTGCTGTATTCCTCCCTCCTCATTTTTTGAAGTGGTGGCCACACATTTGGGTATTTTAGCGATGATTTTCCCTCACTTTTAAAAAAAAGATTTAGGGTGGGTGTGGGAGCTAAAAACAGCCCTTAGATAGCATTTTCTCTGTTCCTGCTATAGCTTGTGCTCATGAAGGTATTAACTTTGACTTAACAATTTTATTGTTAGATTCTTTATAAATCTTATTATAAATGGGAGAATGTTGGGGATTACATCTAATAAATAAACCTGAGTACTTGTAGTAGCTTTATTAACATGGGTGGTAATACAAATAACATCTTATCTTTCTCCATCTAAATCAGATATTTATAAGCTATTAATCCACTGTTCATGACATGATTTATTATTTAGTTCCACTAGTATTGGTAATTTGTCTGTTTACTCCCTATAATTCATTTAAATGCCATTTTAAAAATGTACTAGCAAATGACCTAATTAATACCCACCAGTTGATTTTAAAGCTGATGAACTTTAAAACAGATTAATTGGTCTTTGTAAATCCCTGAAAGTTTATTTCACTTTGTGACAACTGATCACCATTACTGTCCATTATTTCATGTTATCAAACAAAAGCATATCAAGATATGTCAAAATGGGCTGAGTTTCAACTGCAGTATCACATTGTCTGTCCTACTGGTTTCATCGGTTGCTTTTTGTGATGAAGTAACAAGAGTGGTTTCTGCTTTTCTCTTCTTGAGAGATTGTGCATGTGGACATTTTGAGTAGAACAGAAGGAAAGGAGTAATACTGAAAATGTATTTAGTACATGGATTTTAACAAACTGTATCTCAGAGGATAACTCCTGTAAGTTGTATAGAACCATTCTTACTATAGTCATCCTCCACCAATTGGCTGAACTTTCTTTTAAAAATAAACAAGCTGGTCAGTACTGAATCTTGGTTCTATGAATTCCAGTTGTAGTACATTCCATAAATTAAGTAAATGCTCTGTGAAGAAGTACTTCATTTTTTCCCCTTTAATTCCTGAATCTTCCACCATTCATCTTCAATAAGTTATCCTAGATTTAGTATTATGAATGGTGAAGAAAACTATATCTCAATCTGATTCCTCTACATCACACATAATTTTTTTATAAACCTTTATCATACTTTAGGCTAATAAAACCCCAGCTACAATTAATGCCAATGAAATGTTTGGGTGCTTTGTCATATACAACAGGCATATATAGAAGGTGAGGCTTTAAGGGTGAGTGAGTTGTTAAATTAAGCAAGAGGTAGTCAGCATATGGGCTGTGGGCTTCTTGCAGTCCCCTGGGCTATTTTTATATCTTCCAGCCTGCTCCCATGTGCCAGTGAAATTTGCTGGCACATTTTACAGAACAGTTTTGGGTGGCAAATCAGTAAAACACCTTTAAAACAAGCACATGCTGCTTGCTTTAAAGGTTTTTCCAAGTTTGACACCAATTTTCAGTGGTAAAGTGGGGGTGCATTCTGTGGAGATGCCCCAAGGCCCTCAGACCTAGTGAAAATGCCCACCCTTGAGTTCAGCAAACAAAAATGATTGGAATATTTTCCTTTCTTTTTTTCTTTTTTTGGTTTAGTGCTATCATGACTTTCAAACAGTTAGCTGTCAGCCCTGGGTCAAAAATGAAAAACAGTCCATCAGCAAATGTTCCTGTGATGCCCAGGCAAATGTTCTTCTGATGTTTTCTTTCAATAATGCTCTGTGGGTAGTATTGTGCCAGTGGAAATGCAGCTGTTCCTTGTTTCAGAAGCCATGCTGTGCAAAATACTTTCAGGCCTTTGCTTAATGGCAGGATCTGGTTTTTATGATATCCAAATGCACTTGAGCCTTTATCAATATAAATACAGCAGTCAATCTCTCTATTCTGTTGTACACAACCCTACTTGGGAAGGAGTACATTAAAACAGCCCATAGCAAGTGAATGAGCATGTGCAGGTATACATATTTGCAGAAGCGCTTGAAATGATTGTGTCTAACACATTTTAACAATGGCATCATTTTTATTAGGAGCAATTGTGAAGACTTGTTTCTTGAACAAGAAATCAGGAAGCTTTCCTCTAATTAAGAATGTGTTGTATTTTATACACATTAGGGGTGATAGGGGTTGTCCAAAGTGGCTTCTACCTGACCCGAAGCCTACCTGTCCAGACGACGTACAACACAAATCTGGGTGGAAACCAACATGAAGCTGCACTCAGGGGCTAAAAACAAGGGTGAAAAGAAGCCCTGATATTTCTTAATGCAGAAAATGTGCATCATCACACATGCATATAAACAGCATGGTGCAAGTGTGGGACAGCAGAGGCAGTGTATGGAAGTGGTTTGGAACATGTGCCCTGGGACTGGTGAGATGCAGCTGCCAGCGCAATTACTTGCCTTATTTTTTTTCCTGTTTGAACACACAGGCACATGAGCAGACAGTCGCACCATCAATCAATCAATCAATCAATCAATCAATCACACCATTGATCTGTCACACACCCCATGATGCAAAGTATGACAAACACAGCAGGTCAACAATAATACAATAGATGTAATTAAAACATACACAAAACATAAAGTCCAACAGTGGGGTCATGGGGTGAAGGTGGGGAAAGGGGACGTGTATAGGGGGCCTCCATTATTGTGCTTTGTCAATGTGTCACTGAGGACACTGATACACTATACAGGCGGCTTATTGTTGGGAAATTATGTGGCTGGTCATATGGGACACTCAATAGGATGCCAGCTGGGTGAGAAGAGGAAGTTAGTTCCAGTTCTGGGTAGTGTGTTAATGCAATGATGCACATGCATGTGCAGGGGAGGCAAAAAACAAACAAACCCAAGAAGTGTGGCTTGGCACCATGTGGTGCAGACTGCTCATGGATATTTTGCCTGCCTTCAGAGCAGCCTATGTGGACAATGGGATTTCCAACCAGTTTGGCAAAAACTGGAATTCCCCCGGTTTTCCCTGTCCATTTGTTCAGCTCCATAGTTCTCTAAATGACAAAACGCACAGATTTCTAATGTCTTTTAAAGTTCATCTGATGATTTTAAAGATCAGACTTATTTGCCTTGTCCCCTTTTTCCTTTGTTTTAAATAGAGCCAGATCAGTGGCATATGAACAGAGCTTGGAAAAGTTACTTTCTAGGATTGCAGTTCTCAGCACACTAGGCATTGTAAGCCAAAAAGTAGCTATGAGTATGAGAGCTCCTTCAGTCCATTTTGTAAATGGAAAAGTAGGATGGCACAAAGACCTTTCCCTCTCTTGGAAACACCCAGGTATTTTTAAGTTTCTGGAGCATTGGCCTATAGTTGATTCCTACAGAAAGGCACATCTATGCCTGGAGACTATAACTCTGAACAGATAACCAAACCATATTGAGGTTTAGCTATATCATGCCCCAAGAGAGTAAATAGAATTTGGCCACAAGTAGGATTTATACTCGTGTGATACTGTTCTCCAGTGTACAGATAGCTGCCATGTGTCTTAAAGAAGGTTAATCTGTGACATAATGTTTGCATGGTAAAGGCTTATGGCATACTTTCAGTGTGGCACAGTGGTTTGGGTGTTGAACTGCAAATCTGGAGTCAAGGGTTCAATGCTCTGCTTGGCCATGGAAACCCACTGGGTGACCTTTGGCAAGCCACACACACTCTCAATTTCAGAGCATGGTAATGAATGGCAAGTCCCCAGATGAAACTTGCCAAGAAAACTCCATTATAGGTTTGCCTTAGGGTCACCATAAGTTGGAAATGACTGGAATGCATACAACAACAACACTTTCACAACATGGGTACTATGAAAATTGGGAATTTCCATGTAGTTGCAGAAAAGAAGGAGCTATTGAAGAATGAGAAACACCATATACATGTAAAAAGGGCCTTAGAGAGGATGAGAGGAACCTGCCTCTTTGACAAAATAATGAAAATATCTTCCTTTCAAAGGCCACAACAATGGAACTTGCCAGTGACAGAGGGTGTTGCAGTACTTGTCAGGAAACACTAACTCCTTTCAGTTGGTTCTTGTAAACAAAACTGGAAGTGTAAGAAAGTGTATGCACCATGTGTGCTTGTTTTTGCACCACTGCATCTGACCACCTCTTGCAGGCAAGACTTGAGGGGAGATATTTGGTTCATTCAGTCTGAGAAACTGCCCATTTTCTTCCTGACTTGCTGCCATGCTGTTTATGCTTTACTTGTGCTTGACCAAAAATGACCAGATGTGGGGCTCATCCTTCAGAATTATTTGCATGGGTATGTGCCTTAATGCCATCTGTAGACCTATGGTGACCCCCTGAATCACACAGGGTTTTCATAGGCAAAGAATACTCAGAGATGGTTTTGCCAATTCCTTCCTCTGACATATAGCCTACAGCACTTGATATTCCTGTGTGGTCTCCCATCCAAGTACTAACCAGAGCTGACCTGTTTACTGATGCAGGTTTTGTGATAGGGAGAGATCCAGGTGTTTAAAATCTGTTGCTGGTTATCTGTTGGGAGTAACTTCCATCAGCCATGAAAAGCTGTAAATGGTCCCTGCTCTCTCCCTTCCCACCACCCTGCCGCTGCAGCCTTCATTATGTCTGTGTCTGTTGTGTGCCTTCAAGTGGTTCCTGAGCATGAAAATCTCCCTTTTGCTTGAAATAAAAACGAGATTATTACAAGTTTATATGTTATAGAACAGTCTAATGGATTAAGTTTGGATTAGGACTCTGGGTGGCTGCTGTTCACATCCTTTGCTCAGCATCGAAACTAATTGGGTGAACTGGGGCAAATCACACTCTCATAGCCTCAGAAGAAGGCAATGGCAAACCCCCTCTGAACAAATTTTGTCACGAAAACTCTGTGATAAGGTCACCTTAGCTGGAAAGTACTTGAAGGCACCCAACAACAGCAATGTCATAGAACCATATAGTAGAAAGAGGGCCCTTAACGTCATTCTGAGTTTGTGTGTTTTGCATTAATTGGATTTTGTTCATAAAGCTCAGAGTCATGTAATTCAAAACAATTTAAAAACGTAGAGTTGGGAAATCTTAAGGCTCATCTTGACCAGCTCCCTACCAAATCTCTGGGTCTGGCTGTTGTTTTTGTTATGTGGGTTTCATGGCTGAGTGGGGACTTGAACTCTGTTCGCTAGAGACATTCAAACCATTACACCATGCTGGTTCTCCCGTAATGAAAAACCAGTCATATAGTAGCATACTACTGTTCAGAGGGTCCATGTTTCTCAAGCAAATTTCTCTTAGAAGAAGAAACTAATTGTAGTCTTTTCGGTCCAGAATGCAATAGCCAGTTTTGGTCACAGAATCAGTTGAGAGGCTGAAGATATTTCACTAAGAAGGCAAGTTATTAAATAATTCATACAGATTCCAGCAACTCCAGAAAGTGGTGAATGGGCATAATGCTCAAATTATTAAATTAATGGCAACATTTTACAAATCAGTGAGTCAATATCCCTAGTGAATTCAGGATTCTACCATCATTCTGTGCACACTTATGAGGGAGTAAGTTGCATTTAACATGATGGGACTCTTCTCCCCTAGTAAATATTCATAGAATTGTTTTGTCGCTTTGCTTTGTGTTTTTCTCCAACTAATGACCCAATAAGCCTGCCAAGACTGTAGCTGTAGCATATTCATTTATTTATTTTTGTCTATTTTCGCTTCCAATTCTGCCTAGCTAATTTTCTTCTGGCTCATTGCTTGGCATGCTTTAGTGTCTTCTTTTATAGTTTTTATGAAAGCTGCAATTATAAATCTTAATTTAATTGTATTTAGAATTTGCCAGATGTGATCCTTTGTGAGTCTTTCCCTCTTTAAGAATTCAGAAGCAAAAAATGTTCCAAAGCTCTTACCTCTTGCATTAGTTTTGAACTGGTGGGTGGAAACACCCATGGACGATCTTCAGTGTGCACAGCTATAAAAAATATCAGAAGCTTGTGTAGTTAAATAGGCAACTTTTTAAAAAGAACACCTAAATGGGAGTGATGCAAAAAATTCCGTTTATGGAATCCTGGGATTTATAGTTTGTTGAACTACTTAGACTCCTCTATTAGAATCCAGCCAAGATGTCGTAGAATCCGAAATAATCTAACCCTCCACTCAATGCAGAAACTCCAGGTAGAGCATGCCCAGCACATGCCTGTTTATGTTGATCTTGAAGATGTTCAGAAAAAGAAACTCTACCTCCTCTCCAGGTAATTGGTTCCATTGACAAACCACTCTTACAATCAAAAGGTTCCCGTGGCCTATGAAAATCTATTGTCCTGTAATGTAAAACCATTATCTAGTCCTACCTTCTGGGGTATATATTTAAAGATGATAATGTTTCGCTTTCAGTGCCTGAACATACTCAGCTCCCTCTATTTTATTTTATTTTTAATTTTTTATTTCATTTATGTCACCTTTCTCCTTGGAGGGATCCAAGGCGGCTCACAGATAAAACATTTAAAATCTCAATAAAATTCAAAACTATTAAAACATCTACCTCTAGTATAAAATCACATAAAATATACAAAAGTTTTAAACAAATTAAAAACCCACCTGCTCCATGAAAACTGGCCTGTTATGTATCATATACCTGCCTGCATAAAATACCTGTCTGCATAAAAATGTTTTTACTTGCCAGCAAAAGGCCAGCAGGGAGGGGGTCAGCCTAGCCTCCTGAGGAAGGGCATTCCAGAGGGTGGGAGCAGCCATTGAGAAGGCTCTCTCTTGTGTCCTCACCAGGCAAGCCTGTGATCTTGGCTGGACAGAGAGAAAGCCTTCTCCTGCAGATCTGAGGGCTCTCGTAGGTTCTACTACTGCAGATTGGAATGAGACTATTACCTACCCTGGCTTGGAAATTGTGGTTTTATTAATACAGATGAAAATAGTACTTGCCTTCTTTGTTGAAGCATCACACTGCTAGATCATGTTCGACATATGATCGACAAAATGTTAAATTATTCCATCAAACTGCAAATCTTAAGAGTTCCACATAAGGAAGCAATGACAGTGAAGTGACACCAAACTGCGATAAATCTCAGAGAATTCAAAGAGATAGCCATAGTTTGGGAAATCTGTATGCAATGGGATCTTGCATCAGCATTGAGACTAACTGAAAGAAAGAAGTTGGTAGCAGGAGCTTTCATGAACTCGAGCCTATTTCCTCAGATGCATGTTTGGAGTGGAGAATCCAGAGACAGACCTATATAAGCCATTTGCATGTGAAAATGTCAGTTCAAATTCAAATTCTTGTGGTTATGGAGATGAGGTGACAAATTAAGTTTTAACCATGAGCATGGGGAACAAAGGCAGGAAGAAGGTTGTGCAGAAAGCCAAGAAGCCTAGATAACCATATCACTCATATGATTCTTCTACCAACCTTTCTTTCAGTTCATCTCAAAGTTGCTACAAGATCCCTTTGCATAAATATTGCAATTATGGATTCTGAGGCTGGATGCAGGTTTTAAGACCTATAATAATATCAGTATTTTTGTAGGGTGGAAAGAGCAGGTATATCACAAGAGCAGGGATTCTGAATGCATGGGACCTACCCCTTTGAAGGGGGGATATCAGGATTTCAGGGAAGAATGTATAACTGGAAAAAATAATATTATATTATAATACATTATGCCTCTTGCTTCCCTACTATGTAGTGTGCTGTACATGCAGTGCAATTCAGAGTGGTGGTTCCTGGACTGGTGCCAATCCCTGAGCCATTGCATACTCTCCAACATTTCATATATGAAACGTGGGACATGAGAACTGGAATGTGTCTAAGCAACATCAGAATGTTGTCAAGATGGCAAAAGTTATTGATGGGGAAGAACACATAACCTAGAAAAGGCCGCAGCAGGTTGCTTTTGCTTACTAGAGAAGGCAAGGTTCCATCACTCCTCTCCTCTCCTCCCCTCCTCCTGAGTTAATGGAGTACAAACTACTTCTGCATTTTGCACTTAGTTTGCAGCAACTAAGGTAAACTGAAGACAAAGGGGGAAAATGGGAGGAGAAAAGAGAAACCGGGACATTTTAAAAGCAGCTGAAAAAGTGAGACGACAGAGGAGTAACCAGGAATGTCCCTGCCAAATGGGGCCAGTTGGAAGAGGGGAGATGCCACTGACTGCCACTTCCTGAGAAGTTTCCAGGAAAGAAAGAAAGAGTAGTACCCAATGGGCACAAATATAGTGGCAATCCCTGGCAGCATGTACATTGGATTATGACTCTGGAGACCAGGGTTTCAAATCCTGGCTCCACCAGGGAAACCTCAAAAGATGGCAATGGCAAACCTCCTCTGAAGAAATTTGCCAAGAGAACCCCATGATAGATTTGCCTTAGGGTCACCATAAGTCAGAAACAACTTGGAGGCATACAACAAATCCCAGAAGTACTGCTCTGGTGCTCCTTAGTTAATGTTAATTAACTGTATAGAAATAAACTCTTCTAGAACACGGCCACGTAGCCTGAAAAACCGACAAAAAACTATAAACCCACAAAAAACTATAACTGTATTGTGGTGGTTTTTTTAAAATTTGTAAGCCGCTTTGTATCCTGATTTTGGAACAAAGAGGGATAATAATAATAATAATAATAATAATAGAATGAATATTGGAGTAAGTAATATTTTTTTCTGAATTTCCAAATGAGCTGATTTATTTTTGTCTCAGTCTTTCAAATTTCAAATGGAATTATCAGAGGAGATTTATTTATTTATTTGGTTTTTATCCCACCTTTCTCCCCAAAAGGGACCCAAGGTGGCTCACAAATAAAAATTCTAAAAACTAATAATAATAATAATAATAATAATAATAATAAATATTTATTTATATCCCGCCCCTCTGGGTGAGCAATCGGGGCGGGGTACAACATATAAAATACAAATACAATTAAAATAAAGCAACCCAATCCCTCCTTCCGCCCCTTAAGATTGAGTTAAACTGAGATAAGATTAAAAAACAGTAGAATAAAACCATAAAACATTAATATGACACTCGTTAAAAATGAATAGGCGGCCTCGAATGACTAATGTCTCTTTTACAATAAAACATTTTTTAAAAAATATAGTCTAAAAACAGTATAAAATTTCAGGTATGAAAGCCACATTAAACCCATGATGCACACCGTATATAACAAACACCCAAGCCACCTCTCAATTCTACTTAACAGTGACTTGTGTGATATGGTTAGATCATCTGGTGAGGCTCTTCTCTCTGTCCCATCACCTTCTCAGGTGCATTTGATGGAAACAAGAGAGAGGGCCTTCTCAGTGGCTGCTCCCAAGCTTTCAACCTCCCTCCGTAGGGAGGCCAGGATGGCGTCACCCTTACTATCCTTCCAACGCCAGGTAAAGACATTCCTGTGCGGGCAGGCCTATTAAGCGGAGAAGAACTGAGTTTTTAATGCTGGGCTACCCAAATGTATTTGTATTTTAATATATTATATTTTGATTTATAATTGATTTAATCTTTAAAATTGTTGGATTGTTTTTTAAATGATATATTTATGTATTGTAATATTTTGTATTGGTTTTTAAATTGTATTGTTTTATACTTGTCCTCTGCCTTGAGTCCCTATATTGGAAGAAAGGTGGGATATAAGAAAATAATAATGATAACTGTTTAGGGGGGGCATGCATTTTTTAAAAAGCATGGAGAAACAATGTTCTAGAAGCGGAGGGCAAAGAATCGGCTTAGATTTAGACACAATGTTCTAGAGATGGAGGGCAAAGACCTAGATGAGAATCTCTCTGGCAGACAAATCCATCACCTGTTGGGGGCCTCAGAGAGAGAAAAAGAGAGAGACTGGGGTGGGGGTTAGGGGGGCTATTTCAGCAACAGCCGCAGGAGCCAAGAGGCTCTTTTTTGCAAGAAGTCCTGCCTGCCAGTCTGGTTGAAAAACCCTGGCCTCTTTTCCAGGCAGGCTCCCTGCTCTTCTGGAATGCAGATCCCTTTTGAAAAGAACTTTCTGCTGTCAAGAGAAGGCTAGCTTTTCCTGGACTCTGGAGGGCGTTTGCCTGGCAGGCTTTTTCTGAGCTTGCACAGGTTTTCAACTTTTTTTGAATCGAAAGCTTGTGCTAGAGAGTTTGAAAAAGTAGGCAGGGACAATGGAAGAAACTGAAAGCCCGAAACCTGAGCCTCTGGAGGCTTGTCCAAGAGACAGCAGACAGATGATGAAGGGTAAGTAACAGAATCAGGCAGAGATGGAGTTACATTCAGCATGTCCCTCACTAGAGCTTTTTATATCTTAGTGACAGATTATACCAGGCAGATGCTTTATTTATCAGGATGTGGCTGTGACTGTTTCTTTATGTTTGCTTAAAAAACATAGTTTCTTCTACCTCACTTTCTCCTGGGAAGGATTTTTATTTTATTTTTTGCAGAAGAAGAGCACAGGTTTGTGGTGTTTTGTACTGAAAAGGGTGTTGTTGTTGTTTTTATGAAACACAAAGCAATCTCTGACAAGGGAAGGGTGTGATCCCCAGAGGATGGGAAGTCATCCTTTTGATATGATATGTTCCAACAATAGGTGGAAGTAATCTTCCTCCTCATTGCGTTTCACACAGTGGTGAGCCCACATTGAGTAAAAGGCTGAGCCTTAAGTGTATTCCTTGTAAAGCACATGGGTTTGTTTGGGAAGGCAGTCGGAGATTGGGTGTACGATTCAATTTGATGGGCCCTGTTTTGCTTTGGGAAATGCAGTTCCTGTAGCATTTAAATTTTAAGATCTTCCACCTCCCCTGTATGCTGCATTCTGTCAACCGAAGCACACTTCACTAAAGTTTTTAAAATTTGTTGGTTTCTAAACAATAAATGTCAGGACTTAAGGTAGGGATTTTTAAAGGTGCTAGGTTTGACAAATAAATAAAAAAAATATTAAAATCACTGCCTCCTGTGGCTTAAAATTCCCAACTTCTATGGATGCTATTTCTTTAAAAGAACTGAGTTAACCTAAAAAAAGGGAGATATGGTTGTGTGGCTGCATCCAGATGTGTGTGTGTGTGTGTGTTTGTAGTCACTAGCACGCCTCTTGGAAGTCTAAACATGCAACAAAGAAAATGTTTATATTATTATTATTATCATTACTACTACTACTACTACTACCACTACTGCGGTTTTGTTGTTGTCATGTGCCTTCAAGTTGTTTTCAACCCATGATGACCCTAAAGTGAACCTATCACTGGATTTTCTTGGCAAGTTTCTTCAGATGGGGTCTTCCATTGCCATCATCTGAGGCCGGGAGAGTGTGACTTGCCAAAGGTCACCCAGTGGGTTTACATGGGTGACCCAGGATTTGAACCCTGGTTTCCAGAGTCATAGTCCAATGCCTTCAAGTTGTTTCCAACTTATGGTGACCCTAAGGCAGCCCTATCATGGGGTTTTCAGGGGGCTGAGAGTGTGTGACTTTCCCAACAAAACCCAGTGGTTTTCCTTGGCCAAATGGAGATCAAACCCTGGTTTCCAGAGACATAGTCCAATGCCTTCCAACTTATGGTGACTCTAAGGCGACCCTGTCTTGGGGTTTTGGGGCGATGAGAGTGTGTGACTTGCCAAAGGACACCCAGTGGGTTTCCATGGCTGAGATGGGAATTAAACCCTGGTCTCTAGAGTTGTAGACCAATACTCAAACCACTACACCATGCTGGCTTTCATTATTACTTAGGAGTTTATCACATGGGAGGAATTTCTCTCAATTGTGAATGGAGCCAATTCGCAATTATGTGAATTCACTAGTTTAGCGAATTTATGTGAAATCTGATTGCGTTCAGAATGCGTTCAGAATGACTTCCCATTTCCCAAAAATGACCCCTGTTGCCTGAAATTGCGTGAGATATTCTAATACGCAATTATGTGAAACCCCATGATTACGTTCGGATTGCCATTGCATTATACCCCCAAATTTCGTCGTATGATAAACTCCTTAGACTTGTATCTTGTTTTTTGTCCAATAAAAGTTACACATATGGCTTTCCTTCTCACCACCTTATCGTTACAATATTCTTGTGGGGGTAGGTAAGAGAGAATGAATGACCAGAACAAGATCACCCAATCAGTTTCATGGCCCCATCAAGACCTTAACTGGGATCTCCTGGCCCAAATCCAGTATATACTTACAACTACAGTTGACCTGTTAAATCAATGGAACTTAATACAAGTGTGGATGTCAGTGTTCATTGGTGCTTGTCAAACCTGAGCCCTGAACCTTTGGAGAAAGACAAAGCAAAAGCTGAAAACCCAGGGAGGCGTAGTGGTTTGAGCCTCAGACTATGACTCTGGAGACCAGAGTTTCAACCTGAGGTCAGCCATGTAGACCCACTGGGTGACCCTGGGCAAGTCACACTCTCTCAGCTTCAGAGGTTGGCAATGACAAGCCCTTTCTGAAGAAAACTTTACAAGAAAAGCCTGTCATAGGGTCACCGTAAGTCAGAAACAACTTGGAGGCAAACAGCAGAGCAAAACCTGGCATGAAAGTTTTTTGTGGAGCTTTCAGGCTATGTGGCCATGTTCTAGAAGAGTTCCTTTCTGATGTTTCGCCAGCATCTGTGGCTGGCATCTTCAGAGAATGGCATGAAAGCTAACCCCAAGTCTATATAGAGCTCCATAATTTACCAACTGGTAAAGCTTCTTTTCTGGGCCTTTTGGCTAAGATCAAGTGTAGTATCTGGTGTGGGTGGTCTCCTTCCAGTCATGAGGCTTTTCCTGCTTTGGAAATATTGGGCTTTGGTGACAAGGGGATGGAATCTCACCTGGTGTTCTTTAAAGTCTCACTATGGGCCTGAATTACATCATTCTTCTACCTATCCCCACTCTATATTTATAGAGGCAATTGAGATGGATCTTTTTAATGCCTCAAGTCAGTGTAACACATTTGGTTTGGAATTATTTGCTCTGTTCCAGGGATGGGAAACGTTAGTTCTGTTGAGAGCTAATCCGTCTGGGGCTGTGTGCCAGTAGTGGCTTGTATCAGAAGCAGGATGAGGGGAAATTTCAGCTTTTCCCTTCTTCTGACACCTCCTCCTCTCTCTTTCTCTGCCTTACATCCCACCCCACCTATTATACATGCCCAGAAGAGACAAATCAGTCACAACTTATCACTACTAGAGCATTTTTAAGGGATGCACAAAATCAGTTTGAGGCTGTAGGTATCTGTTTCTCTGTGGAGCCCTCGGATATTTGGAGACTTTGGGATGGGGAAAGTGCCGCCCATGTGCCACATGTGGTCTCAGACTCCTGGATTCCTCAAGGACTTTTTTCAAGCTTTCACATCCTCCTCTCCCCCAATTTTTTTTTTCTGGGTGAATTTTTTTTTTTTTTGTACAGCCAAACTGCTCAGAACTGTCACATAATACAACGATTTTTCTTCCACTAGTCTTGTGGCCCTGAAAGCTATCCCACCTCCCAATCCTTCCCCAAAACAAGATAGTTTAGGGAGCTGGGTATGTTTCTCCTTGAGAAAAGAAGGTTAAGAGGTGGTATGATAGCACTGTTTAAATGTTTGAAGGGATGTCACACTGAAGATGGAACAAATTTGTTTTCTCCATCTCCAGAGAATAGGACCCAGAGCAATGTGTTCAAACTAGAGGAAAAGAGATTCCACCTCAACTTTAGGAAAAACCTCCTGACCGTAAGATTGTGGTGGAGTCTCCTTCGGAGGTTTTTAAGCAAGGCTGAATGGCCATCTCTTGGTGGAGGGTGCTTTCATTGTGTCTTCCTACATGGCAGGGGATTGGATTGGATGGCCCTTGAGATCTCTTTCAACTCAGTGACTTTGTTTTATGAAAACAAAAATCACCTCAAAGTGGGCTGAAAACCAAAACTGGAAGTGGCATTCCACTTTTATTTTGGAGCAAGGGATCTGACCACCTGTGAAAAAAATGCCCTCCAGCTCCATCACCATTGTCCACCCTTTGCAATATAGCCCTTGGAGCCTATAGCTGGAATATCTAGCAGTGGGAGGTGATAAACATTAACATTGTCACATTCTTAGCCAGTGTAGCTGTAGCTTGTGTGTGTATGTGTGTATGTGTATACATATACAGTGTGTGTATATAAAGAAGAGAGAGTGGGGAGGGAGAACTATTATTTTTTTCTAAGATAATGACTTGTTCATGTGTGAGATGTAAAGGATGTCTAACTATTTTTAAAAAGCAATCGTATTGTGAACTTTGGAAGTGCAGTTTAATAATAATAATGTTTATTTATAACAGGGTGGAACATCAGACATATGTAATCAACAAAAATGATAAAACACAACATTATAATATATTAAAACTCTAAAATAATATACTAATGTTCTAAAAACAGTTTCACAATATCTATTCCATTCCATGGATGTATCATAAGCAAACATATACTTAAATGCAAACATCCCTGAGCCTGGGAAAAAGCTAAACTTTGTGTAGTGGAATGCCAAATAGGCTGGAGTATAATGCTGAGCGGTATTTCCAGCTGTGAAAACTCTATCTGAAATTGCTGTTTGTAAATAGTTTTGAAAGAAACTGCTCATCTGTGGTGAGTCAATCCTCTCCAGGCAACAAGGCAAAGGAAGTTTTTATAAACTGGATGAGAGTTCACTTAAAGCTCAATGTATCATGAGTCCTGGATTTACAAATCCTGGTCCCCAACTTCATGGTGTAGTTGGGTGAGTATTGGACTAGGGTTCTGGAGAGCAGGGTTTGAATCCTGGCTTGGGCACAGAAACCCACTGGGTGACCTTGGGCACATCACACTCTCTCAGCCTCAGATGATGGCAATGGCAAACCCACTTTGAAGAAACTTGTCAAGAGAACCCCATGACAGCCACCTTAGAGTCACCATAAGTTAGAAAGTATCTGAAGGCAAACAACAACAATGGCTCCAGCCTTGGGTGTGGGGGCTAGTAAAGTTTTTGCAAGGGATTTGCAAGGAAGTATTATCATTTATTCTATTTTGAGATGCTTTTGACGTCATTGGTATGAGTAAATATAGGAGAAGTAGGCAGAGGTGCTGTAGTGCTAAAGCACATTTAGTGATCCTATTGATGAAAACAAAATCTAAACAAGTTTGTGCACACTTCTTGGATAGTTGTACCTGGTTACAGTTCTACAGTTGGAAGTAACCCAAGTTCAGTTCCTTACTGGTACAGGAATCCACAGTTAAAGCATCCATGAGAGATGGCCATCTACCCTTGCTTGAAAAATCTTCAAAGGTAGTCCACCACCTTCATTTGTACACATAACTGTGAACCTATATCTGCAAATATTGAAATAGATATTAGTACTGTACACATGATAACCTGCATTAGAAGTGCACTACTGTGGCCTTTCTGAATTTTTTGACCTGCATAAACTGGCAAGGGATTAAGGGACTTGTAGTCCAAAACACCAGCAAGACCACTCCTCCCCACAATCTACGTGGAGAATGCTTGCTTTTTCCCTGCATGGAAATGCAGACTCTCTACAGCAAAGGAGAGGAAACTTTGGCCATCCAGATGTTTTTTGTTGTTAACTGCCCTCGAGTTGATCTCGACTCATAGTGACCCTATGGATGAGACATCTGCAAAAACCTCAGTCCTCCACTTTTCTGCTTAATCCCCATACCCATGACCTCTTTAATAGAGTCCATCCATCTGGCATGTGGCCTGCCTCTCTTCCTACTTTCCTTCACCTTTTCCAGCATTATTGTCTTTTCCAATGAGTCCTTCCTTCTTATGATGTGTCCGAAGTATGACAACCTCAGTTTGGTCATCTTGGCTTCCAGGGACGTTTCCATCTTGATCTGCTCTAGGACCCATTTCTTTGTCCTTTTGGCTGTCCATGGGATCCTCAGCACTCTTCTCCAGCAACACATCTCAAATGAATTGATTTTCTTCCTATCATCGCTTAACTGTCCAACTCTCACATCCATATATGGTAACAGGGAATACAGTGGCTTGTATGATTCTAACATTTGTGCTGGGTTGTATATCTTTGCATTTTAGAAATTTTTCTAGTTCTTTCATAGCCACCCTCCCCATTCTTAATCTTCTTCTGGTTTCCTGACTGTCCCCATTTCTATCAATGTTTGATCCCAGATATGGGAATTCTTTTACTATTTCTGTTTCTTCACTGTCTAGGTTGAACTTGTGAAGGTTCTCACTGGTCAATATTTTTGTTTTCTTTATGTTCAACTTTAAGCCTGCCTTTCCAGTTTCTTCTTTGATCTTCCTTAGTAGGTGTTTCAGGTCTGTGAGGTTTCCTACTAGTACTGTGGTGTCATCTGCATATTTTAGATTGGTGATATTCCTTCCTCCTATTTTTGCTCCTCCTTCTTCTGTGTCCAAGTCTGCTTTTCTAATAATAGTAGTAGTAATAATAATAATTATTAATTTATTTATTTATAGCCCGCTCCTCTGTATCCAATATGTTCTGCATAGAAGTTGAACAGATAGGGTGAAAGGATGCAGTCTTGTCTGACTCCTTTGCCAAATGGGAACCATTCTGTTTCTTTATGTTCTGACAGTACCCTCTTGTCCTGAGTACAGATTTCTCATCAGGACTATCAGATGTGTTGGCACTCCCATGTCTTTAGGGGCATTCCATAGCCTTTCATGATCTATGCAGACAGATGTATAGACTTCAATTTCCAGAAACCACAGCCAATGGAAAGTGATTATGGAAGTTAAAAGTCCAAAATTTCTACTGATCCATCCCTTTTGTAGAGAAAATTCCATGACTGAAGCAACCGTTCATACTGTTTGATTAGGTGTTTCTGAGTTGCTCTGCAGACAAAGGAGTAAAATTAGCTGTTAACATGAACATTCAATTGTGTGTTTGTGACACAGATAACCAGAGGGCCTCAAGGAAGTGCTCACACTGGTTTTGTTGACATAATGCACTGTTTGCTTTGTGGTTCTTAAATGAAGAGATGTGAATATAACCTAATACTTGAATGACTGCCCTGTTGGCTACCCAATAGGCCGTTTCAATTGTCACTCTAAGCTTAGCAAACAAAGAGGGGGGAAATGCCCTGCATTTAGGATGCTCCACATTAAAGCACCAAGCGTTAACCTTTTCTTTGACGATTTAAAGATCCTGTTCACTCAGTGTGAAGCTTGGCTGCCTCTCTGAATATTGCATGGTGACATAGTTGCATATGTACTTTATCTGTGGTCGGTTTTCCTCCCTTGCGTTTTCAGACAGGATTATTCAAAAATTATAGAGATTGGATGTTTTTGTAATTATGTTTCACATGGAAAATATTTCTTTCTCAGAATGTGTGGCAGCATATATATTCTAATCTCTTAACCATACAGTATAGCAGTTTCATATAAAGTGGTGAGGAATGCTGATTAGCTTTTAAAAGTCTTTAACAGATGCAAATCACCCTTTCAGTCTTTACTTTGAGCCCATTGAAAAACAGCATACCATACCAAAGGTGCCATTTTCTTTCTTAAAGGGCTTCTGATCCAGGGATACCTGTGTAAGGAGGCAGTCTTTACCCTTTTCTTTCCCACCCTAAACATATGCCCTATCTTGTCTGATTTTGTAATCCAAGGAGGGTTGAGCCTGATTAGTACAGTACTTGGAGGGCTGTTGTTCCTTCAAGACTTTTTTGACTTTTGGCAACCAAAATCAAATATCACAGGGATTTCTTGGCAAGATTTGTTCAGAGTAGACTTGCCACTGCTTTCCTCTGAAAATGAGAGAGTATGACTTGCCCAAGGTCACCCAGTGGGTTTCTATGGCTGAGTCGGATTTCAAACCCTGGTCTCCCAGTTTTCTAGTCCAACATTCAAGCCGCTGCTCCAGCTCTCACTTGGAGAAATTTGCCAGGGACTAGCATCAGTCTAAGGACCACCATTTTGAGTAACCTTGTTCTAGAACAGTATTGATGAGAAGTGTTTTGTATTTCTGAGGTTTTTTTTTTTAAATTTTATTTTGGAGTATTTACATATACATAATTAGATATCTTGGAGATGGGACCCCAGTTCAGACATGAAATTCATATATACTTTATACCTTATGCTTCATATATACCTTATCCACATAGTCTGAATATAATTTTATGCACAATGTACACATTATTTTATACACAATATTTTCAGTAATTTTATGCATGAAACAAAGTTTGTGGACACTGAACCATTAGAAAACAAAGATGTCACTATCTTAACCACTCATGTGGGGAATTTTGGATTTGGGAATATTTTTGATTTTGGAATTCTGAATAAGGAAGATTCAACCTGTACTTGAGCAATCCAGTAGAGAAGTCTAAGTATCTCACCAAACTAAAAATTCCAAGACCATAGGATGGAACCTTAGCAATCAAAATGCTATTAAATTGCTATAATTGTGTAGTGTGAAAGGGCATAAGGGAATCTCGTAATTGATTGGTTATTCTAGCATAAACTTTCAAGGACTCCAGTCTCAGATGCGATCCTGTTTGATCTCATCCTCAAAGAATAAAGTTTTGCCAGTGTATTTATGTGCCTGCATGCAATCTGGCCATTTGGGTCAGGAGACAGAACTGCCCTCTGACACCATCCAGCCTTCATATCTCCTTGCACCATGTCCAAAAAAAGTACTTATGCTGGTTATACAAACATCTGCCATCAAGAGGGTTCTTGCCAATGACTACAATGCCATGCAGATTTATATGGAAACAGAACCCTTTTTCAAATAATTTTATAGAGGGTAAATTGCATGGTTCCAATCCTAAGCTTTTGTACAGTATATAGAAGAAATTCCCACTGAAATTAATGTCTAAAAAATCACACATGTTAAAATATGACTAGCATTATACAATAAAGCAATGGTTGGGTGCCCAGTTAGTTGGCTTAAATCCCACAATTGGATTTAAGCATTGAACAACCTGTACAATTTGAGTATCACTTATCCCAAAATCCAAAATGTTACAGAATCCAAAACCTTTATCATAGATGACTGAGATAATGACACCTTTGCTTTTCTGATGGTTCATTATATACAAAATTCATGCACAAAATTGTTTAAAATATTGTATAAAATTATGTTTAGGCTATGTGTATATATGAAACATAAATTAATTTTATATTTAGACTTGGGTCCCGTTTCCAAGATGTCTCATTATGCATATGTAAATATTCTAAAATCTGAAATGCTTCTGTTCCCAAGTATTTCAGATAAGGGATACTCAACCCATATCCTGTGCACAGTTTTCTAGAAGTAAATCCAACTGAACTCAAAGTGACTTGCTCTGCAGGTAATTATGCAGAGGAGTAGGCTGCATAAATAATTTTAAGAAGAGCTGAAGATGTTCATCAATAGCAGATCATGTTATGAATAGACTTGGGAAACATTTTTAGTGCTTACATTTCTCCTTTTGCTGTTGGCTGACCAATTTTTCCCATATGTATTGGATAACATGTCTTCAATGTGCATTTTTCTTTTTTGGGCCCTGAGGGATTTGTATTACTCAGTTACCTGCGGATAAGTTACCTCCAACATCCATGCTATGCTTGTATTCATTCCACAAAGCTATCCAAGCCTCAAAGTAGAATTTTAAGTTGTAAGAGTTATCTGACTTTTCTTCCTGTTATTGCCCCCCCCCCTCCCCATTGCATAGACTTGCTTTTATTTCATTTCTCAAAAGAATGGTTTATTGAAAAAGTGACACTATATTTTCCAGTCTTCTGTCTCGGAGAGGCATAAAATCCAAGCGAGATCCATGAAATTTAAAACCAAGGCTATAGTCTGAAAATGGAGGGGGGAATAGAAGGATAAGAATAGAGAAGTGCTTTTCTTGTTATTTTACAGAAGTTTCAGAACATGTTGAAAATACACTGAAAAAAAGATTAAGGATTTCAACTTCACTTTATGAAAAGAATTTTATCATCTGGATCTTGAAGGAAAACTCATTACAGTCCCATTAAAAAGTATTGGAGTGTTATGATGAAAAACATTTTTTTTAAAAAGTCCTGCAGATTTTCAACCTTAAAGAAGAAGAAAGTCTGCCCCATTGCTCCTTGAGAACAGAGGACAGCATAACAAAAACAAGTTTCCTTAATTGTTCAATTCCTGTGCAGCAATACATACTATTTTATACAGTGTATGCAAATTACACTTTCATTTCATTTTAAATCAATACTATATCTCTCTCTTTAAACAGAATAAACTGCAACCTTGTATGTTGTTCTCAAAAAGAGACCAAATAGTACAATTTTTCCCCTTGTAGGCCCAACCATTTAGAGACTTTTTTAAAAAAAATACATTGCTTTTTAAAAATAATAATAATACCTTGCATTATTTATTTGCAGACCAGGGGAAAAGCAATTTGCGTGCAGCTTCATTAGACGATGCCGACTGTCTATGGCCTAAGGAACTCATTGCTTCTGGAAACAGCCAGATATCCAGTTCAAAGGGAAGTCGCAACATTCCTCGGAGACACACTGTAGGAGGCCCTCGGAGTTCCAAAGAAATTTTGGGAATGCAAACATCAGATATGGACAAAAAGAGAGAGGCATTCCTGGAACATCTAAAACAGAAATATCCCCATCATGCCACCGCCATAATGGGCCACCAGGAAAGACTAAGAGATCAGGTAAGGAAAAGAAACAGGAATGTTAAATGTTTGTTGGATTTGAGAAGCAGACATGTATTGACATTGTTAACGTGGTGCTTGTACTGAAAGTCCATGCTCATATCTGTCATTGAAGGCATAGAAAATCCACCAATCAGGAAGCTAGAACTTCTGATTCCATCTGGATACAACTGAATCCAGTGCCACACCATCTAGACTATGTGACAACATTATCATGGTTTGATATTTTACTATCTTTGCTATTGTTAAATGAAGATCTTTACACTTAGTGGGCACTGATAGTGATGATACCGAAACCAATATACTTTCAGAAATTTTAAATAGAACTTGAATTTTTTCTACCTGCTCCAAGGGCTTATAAGATGTCCCTGGAATGGGCGGATAAAATAAAACTTGCCATTTCAGTGCTGGCAAATGCACAGCAGAATCATGTGCTGCATCTTTGGTTGATGCGTCCCATTTCTGATTGCAGGCAAGAAAGAGGGGGTTTGCAGTGAGTATGTTTATGAAAAGAGACAGATTTTGAAAACCAACATATTAGAGAGAAGTATTCTAGCCTAGTTTCCTCCCTCACATTAGTGTTATTGATTTTAAAAAAATATTTGGTAGGCTTAAAAATAAATAGATGAACATTCAAAGATGTGCTCCTCCCCACTCCACTGCATTCCTGAAGGGCTTAAAATGTGGTTCTACTGACTGCTTAATCCAGTTCTTAACCTGATGTGTGTTGTGAAGATAGTACATTTATTATTGCCTGAATGTATCCAGCCTATGAAGAATTACCAACAGTATGACTCTCAGGGTCTTTGGCTATTTGCCATGGATAATTAAAGCCTATGGGGGAAGTGAGCTAAACAATTATGTGTGTGTGTGTGTGTGTGTGTGTGTGTGTGTGTGTAAGTAGCAACAGGACTCTTTTGTTGATTCCATCTTTAGGTTCCTTTCAGAGCATGCAGTTGACATGGATCTCTTCTTAGTTTATTATATGTATGGTTTTTGAAATTTAATGATGCTTTGGCCAAATGTTTGAAGTGATAAATAGGGGCTTGTGGGTGCTAAAGCTTGAAAGCAACACATTACAAGTAATAATGTTGCGTGTGATGTTACTTTTTAGGAGTAACAAGGGCATAATTATATTGTTTTGCAAAGTAATACCACTGGTAATCACATTCCTTTTTAAAAAAATATGTTGGGCAAAATCTACTCTATAATTCTGGGATTTGATGGAATCATTTTTCAATTTTTAAAGTAGTACTACATGCGTCAGGATCAACATGAGTGCAGTTAACAACAACAACTAGTAATAGTAGTAGAAGTTGGCTGTTGCTAAGAAGTAGGACATTAGTTACTGACTAATTAATTAATATATTAGTAACTGACATAAGAAAAATAATGCTCCAAGCTCTGTTGAGTTCCTGGGAAACCAGAATGAGCATGCTTTGAAGTGAATTTTCAAAATTGTGTTGTGGTGTAATATCTGAATTATATCATACTATGATAGTTTCTGCATCTCCAGAGACAACTACCTCTAGGGATAAGACAAAAACTAGAGCAAACAAATACAGTTGGCTGTCCACATTTGCAGCATTGACATTTGTGGATTTGATTAATATGTTCTCTCTAGGAATGTCTAGGTTATCCACCATGAAGTTGACTGTCACACTGGAAGACCTAGATATTCTTAGAGAAAATACTTCTCTAGGTATTTGTAGGTCATCCAGTGCAATTCTGCGGTCAATTTCTGCCTGATGTTGGCCATAGAGTTGCACTAGAGGACCAAGAGATTCCTGGAAAGGTGTTTCCTTAGGTTAAAAAGAAGTTTTTTTTGTGTTATTTTCATGCCCTGCACCCCTAACCCCAGCGAATGTGAAGAGCCCCCTGTAGTTCAGAGCTATGGTTTGCTAGGTAAGTTATAGTTCACAGTTCTAGCCCTAGAAGCTCCTGAAATTCTTTTACTGAAATATTTTCTTGTACATTCATCAGTTGGCAACCATATGTAACAGGGATATTATGCTGTTATTTATGGGTTGCCAAATTATGAACTTATCTCTAGGCTAACCCACAGTCATGTGTTTTAGATAGGGCTTCCCTTGATGGCAGTCAGGAACCAGTCATTGATTCTGAGTATGACACTTGATAATAGAAGCCAAACATATACAGTTGTTTCAAGAGCTGCATTGCTTTTCTATTGAATTCCAGGTATAATTCAAATAAAGCACACAAATGTGCCATTTGATCTTCGAACCTCCAATTAAAATGTTCCCTGATGGTTCAAATTCCCTTCCAATAATTTGATTTAGCTTTACTTGTTTAATGTATCTGTTTTAGCATACATCTGTTTATATGAGCTGTCTTACTGGTGAGGGCTTAGTCAAAGTGTGAATATGTTTTAATATAAAACACAGATTCTAAAGTCTGTTATTTCAAATATCTTCAAATGATTTTAGGACTGCAGAGCGACAACTGTTTTTCTTCTCTGCATTTAGAAAAATGCAGTCAAAGAAAACCTGCATAGTTGACTCTACCAGTGTTTGTGGTCCAAAACACACTGCAGAAATAATCCACTATGAGACTGTTTTAAGTGCCTTGGCTCAGTTCTAGGGAATCCTGGGAACCGTAGTTTGTTGTGACACAGGGATCTGACAGAGAAGGCTAAATATTTCACAAAACTATAGTTCTCAGAATTCCCTAGCATTTGAGCCAGTGCCATTAAAGCGGTGCCAAACTGGATTATTTCTGCAGTGTGTTTTGGCACTTGGGAGTATGGAATATATCATTTATGCATAGTGTTAACAGAGGGATGAAAAAGTGGAAAACAAATGGAGGCTTTTATTTAACTGGAGAAACATTTTCTAGCTAATGCAATTTAAATTATAGACACAGTAAATGCTAACACAGGTGCACTGATGCTGATGAAAATGGTCACAATGGAGATGATTCTGTCCATATGTTTTATTTTACAATCTATTTTTACAACTATTTATTAAGTTAATTACTTGGTATATTTTGGCCTTTTGTCCGCCGGGCTTGTGACAGCATTCAGGATTAAGATAACAGCAAACAAAAGGCATAATGAGAAGGGAATTTAGAGCAAAATCAGACATTAAATGTATTTATTTACAGGTACTATGTTTATATCCTAGCTTTTTCCCTGTGAGCATATAAGGCTCTCTTCCTTCCCACTTCAAAACAATCATGGGGTCACACTGAGAGTGGGTTACAATCTAGATCTTCCAACCCCCTCTAATCACTGCAACACACTTACTCTGTGTGTGGGATACGTAGCAGGAAGCAAGTCTATACATCATATCATATTCCACTTGGCATGCCAGCCTTACCAATACATGTAAAGTTAGGCTCAGATAAAATTCAGTAGTCTGGGAGTAGGCATATCAGATTTTATATATGCATTCCTTATTTAAATGCTACAGCTCTTAAGGAATCTATAGCCATTGGGGATGTGGGGCATGTGCATTGAACAAGTTGTGACATTTGGGCCATGTCGCACTACACAACTATAGCATTATGATTCCATTTTAACTGCCATGATTTTTTCCTGTGGAATCGGGGATTTGTAGTTTGGTAAGGAACTAGAACACTCTGAGTAAGAATTCTAAATACTCCTCTTTTAAACTGCAAATACTGGGATTCTATTGGATGTTGTCATGGCAGTTGAAGTGGAATGATAATTTTGTAATTGTGTGGTGTGAAAGGGCCCCATGTTTTATTCCATGCCAACTGCATGGTCCAGTTCAGTGACATGTATCATCTGCTCTCCAGCCTTTAGTCTCTCTCCCAAAGGAGTCTCTGAACTAACTGTATTTTGATTTTGGTTTGAGGTCAAATTTGAGAATGTATTTTAGATGACACCTGAAAGAGAAACAAAATCAGAGGAGCAATTGATTTGGAATGGGGGGCTAAAGTGATTGAAAGGTAGAGGAAGGAGTTTTATTCACTTCCCCATATTCACTCGGGGGAGGCTTCTAACATTATTCTGGACCATTATGTCCTCCCCCCAATATATTTTGTTCCTTTTTTAATAGCTAGGACAGTAGCTTTTATAACAAAAATAAAATAAAATAAAAATACATTTCTTTTTAATGAAAAGAAGAAAATGTGCGGTGGAGAGTAATGCACACACGTGAGAACTGACAATCCGCTCTCCTTCCATCCAAACCATGTCAGTGATCATTTTGGGAAGGAGCAACCTGAGAAACTAAACCAAAATGGCTGCCCCTGTCCCAATTCCACTGCCAGTTCAGCACCCATGATGGATGATAAATAAGAAACAATATGGCTCCTGAGGTATTACATAACTTCAGGTTTGCCTTAGAAAAGGCTTTATCATCTTGCAGGACAGTCTGATCTCAGTTGACGATGGATTATTGTTGATCATAAATTGAACATGAGCCAGGATTGTGATGCTGCAGCAAGGATGGTGAATGCTGTTCTAGCCTTCGTAGAAGCATAGTTTCCAAGTCAAGGGAAGTAAAAGTACCACTATATTGTGTGCTGGTCAGGCCTTATCCAGACTATTGCATTCCATTCTGGGCATCATATTTTAATAATGATATAGATACGTTGAAGCAGCTTCAGAGAAGGGCAACAACAAGGATGATAAGAGGTGTGAAAAACAAAACGTACTGTATGAGGAAAGGTTGATCGTTCTGGGTGTGTTCATCTTGGTGAAGAGAAGACTGAGAGGTGACATGATTACACTCTTGAAATATCTGAAGGGCTGTCACAGAGAGGAAGGGGCAGGCCTGTTATTTGCTGTCCCAGAAGGCAGGACCTGGTCTAATGGTTTTAAATTGTAAGAAAGTAGATTTTGATTGAAAATTAGAAGGAACTTCTTGATAATAAGTAGGTTGGCAATGGAATCAGTTATCTAGAGAGGTGGTGGGGGGGGGTCTCCTTCTCTGGATGTCCTCAACATATGGACAGCTATCTGCTGGCGATGCTTTAACTGGAGATCCTGCATTGAGTAGGGGGTTGGATAGCTCATAAGGCCCCTTTCAGCTCTATCACTCTAACATCCAGATGAGGTTGACATTTGAGAGAGGCACAGGAATACAGTTCAAGTGTTGAGACATTAGGTAACTTGAACACTACATCATTTTAGCCATTTGATACCATTTTAACTGTCATCACTTCATTTTATAGAATCTTGGGATCTGTAGTGTAGTGAGGTAGTCAGAAATCTCAGCTAGAGTGCTCTTGTGCCTCATCAAACTACAAAGCCCAAGATTCTAGAGGTTGCAGCCAAGGCAATTAATGTGGTGCCAAAGTTCTGTAAAAGTGGTAGTGTGAAAGAGGTTATCTTTTACATGGAAGAAAAGCTTTTCTGAGAACAGTGCCTCATTTTATAATTCTCGTGGGAAAAACTGGTGTTATAGTAACATTTATTTCAGCACTATTGTGTGATCACATGTAACATAAGAAAAAACACTAGTACACACACACACCTGAGAAAGTGGAGAACTGAAAATTAAAAACAAGGTTTCCCAGTCATGTTATCCTGTTTAAACTTACCTGCTTTCTCAGGTGCAATGTTCAGAGGTTCTACGTTTGCTGAAAGAAATACATGTGTCACACTTGTGTGTCCAGTCATCTCAGAATTCCTGTTTCATACCCACTATTACTAATTCCTAGCTATTACTAATGATTTTAAGTGAGGAAAGTTACTTTTTGGATTAAAAGTCTCAAAATTCCCCCAAACAGCAGGACCACTAATCCAAAGCAGTTAAGTTTTTGAATCTCTGCTAATGGTTCCCTTTCCTCTTAAACATCAAGATCTCTAGATGCTTCCCTTGGTGTTTTATTGATTGTGTGTGTTATCTTTATAATGAACATTAGTTTCTGTGTGGAGAATGCAGGGTGCAAGGTGAAGATAATGCATAATTGCTTTTCTTTAAAAGAGACTCTTTTGAGATTAGATCTTCCCTGAGTCATGTAAATATTTGGTTCCAATGGTGAAGATACTTGCAAGCCAAGTTTGAACAGACTACTGCAGGGATACTCTATACATTTTGCAATTTGATCTCTGTGGAGCCAATAAACTACAGAAAGAATGCAGTAACTTGTGTTTGCTGTTTGTTTTAAAAATGTATCACACTTGCTAATTTATTAAGACCACAGTCAAAAGCTTGCTTTCTTGGGAGTCAATCCTACTGGCTTTCAGTGGGGCTTACTTCTGTGTAAACATGCAAGCATGGAGTCAAAAGAAAACCTCCTGTTTGTATGTTTTGTTCATAATCAGGCCTAAACTCTGTGTATAATGAACATGTAAACTTTAGAGCAATGTTAATTCCTCAAAGGTTCTGGGGCTGTGTTCATGGCATGTTTGTTTTGTGCCATTTCTCCCCATAAGTAGAGTTACATTTAAAGGCAGTTTTTAAAAAAGTTGTTTAGTAAGAGATTAATTTTCTTTTTCATGACAACCTGTCATATAATTAGTCAAGTTTGATTCTTCATCTGTCATAACATTGCAGATTTGTTGTTGTTGTGTGTCTTCAATAGTAAGGAATAGCAACTACATATCCATACTGCTTATCAGTGCACTTAAGCACTCCCCAGACAGTTTACAATTTGGAAGCTAATTGCCCCCAACAAATTGGGTACTCATTTTAGCAACCTATGGAAGGATGCCAGGCTGAGTCGACCCTGAGCCCCTGACTGGTATTGAACTCACAACCTTGTGGTGTATGAATGAGTGGCTGCACTACAGGCATTTAACCACTGCATCACCAGAGCTCTTACTTATACAAGTTGATTCTAACTTCTGGAAACCTTCAGGCGAAACTATCATGGGGTTTTCTTGGCAAGATTTGCTCAGAGATGGTTTGTCATTGTTTTCCCCTGAGGCTGAGAGAGTGTGACTTGCCCAAGGTCACCCAGTGGGTTTAATGGCTAAGCTGGGAATTGAACCCTGTTCTCCAGAGTTGTAATCCAGTGTTCAAACCACTACACCACACTTACATGCTGTATATATGTGCGCATGTCAGAGATTGGAAGTACAGCATTATAAGCAACAATAATCTCTTCCACACATCAAGAAGTATTCCTACAGTCTTTCCTCTACTTAGTGGGAGCCATACTGAACCCTCCTTTCCCATATCCCTAGCCCACTTATGGGTTTGGGTGGGAAAACATCTTAAATTCATTAACTACAGTGAAGAATGATGGGTTGGGTTTTCATCACCTCCCCAGTAAGTTACTTTTCACATAATGCATATACTGTACTCAACTATAAGTCGACCTCATGTATAAGTCGAGGGTAGGTTTTGGGGCCAAAATTATGGATTTTGATACCACCCATGAATAAGTCAAGGGTAAAACATAGGGGCATGTAACAAAGGACCTAAAGGATGAAGCAAGGAGAGCAATGCCAAATAACTTACAAAATTCCAGCAGACATAACTGTTTGTGGCCATCCTAAAGGCTGGCTGGATGGAGGGGGGCAGTGTTTCCAGAAGAGATTACACTATTGCCTTTCATCAGAAGTGGTTCCATGAGTATATATAGTGATTTCACTCTAGTTGCTTCAGATGCTGTGAAAAACCTGTCCCCAGATGTTCTTTGTGAGTCCCTGTGGTTATTCCCCTTCCCTGAAGGAGAAAGCTGTTGATTCCACATGGCCTATTTTGAACCAGCCCCCAAAACCATTCAGGTGGTATGGAAACTCCTTTTGTAGTTCCAGGATTAAAATAAGTTTTAGCTGCCAGTCCAGTTGGATTTTGCACATAGAACGGATTCTGTACATAAAATGAAATCTAGCCCACTATCTCAGGCACCAGTATTCCTCAAACTGGCCCTGCCACCCTCCCTGATGGAGGGGGGCAGACACATGACCAGGTGTCTCACAATGTTTACTTTTGTCATAAGCTTCAGGCAAAATATACACAACAGTCAGTGGGGTTGGCACAAAATAGGTGGTTTTTTTAAAAGTCTCCTGTGGGGATCCAGGGTCTTATCACACAAGGCTTTCTCCTTGTACTTTTTGTGTTTTTCAGTAAAACTCTATTGTTGCACATCCTCAGAGCCATTCCATGATGCAGTTGTTCACCACACACAGCTGCCCACCCAGTTTCATTGTTAGGCACACAAATAGACCCTCCACTACATATAAGACACCGTGCAGTTACAATATTGTCCACTCCACAACCTAGTTACCAGAGCTTCCCCAAAGCAGTGAATGTGGTGGTGGTGGGGACATTTGTATGCATGTTGAGACCAAGAAAGCTTTCAAAGGACTAGTGTCTCCCTTTAGGTGGGGGTAGAGAGAACTGTCTGTTGCAGACAGAGACCTGGCACATATGTGAACACACAAAAACATATACACAAAAGGGAGGAGATAAGAACTATGTTGGAGGGCTGAAAGGCTCTCATATTTGGTTTTAATGTTATGTTTCCCACACCCAAAGCATGCCCATTAGACTTCCCCCAAACTCAGCATAAAAGCACAATAAAACTTTTGCATAACAAAAGTGAGAAAGGTAGTCATTAATAGATTTTTCTGTTTTTTTTAAAAAATACTTTTCAAATGATCTCCTATACTACAACCATGGAAGAGCTGTGGTGTCATGTGAGAGATGCCAAGTGAAATTATCCCAGTGCTATTGTGCTTTTTGGCCTTGTGCAATAAGCCTCTCTGTCCTGAAAACAGCACCTCAAAATACTAAATCCTATGAAGAAATGAAAAGGAGGAAAAGATGGGTTTGAATATTTGCAAGCAGAGTCTACAAGACACTAGATTTTTCATTTGAAATCACTGCTGATGATCAGCTTTATGATCATAAGATTCCCAGTGACTCATTCTGATGTGTTTTCTATCCCATCTTTGTACCTAGCAGCTTTTGTGTGTGGGTTGTCCTTAAGAAGCTTGTCCAGGACCTCACCCTTTTTTTCTTCTGAATGCTGTATTGGGACATAATCATATCTGTTGTGATCCCTCTGAAAAGCCGCCTGAAGTAATTACAGTAAGGATCTTCCCATATTTTTCACCTGTAGCCTATGTAGCCTATTAATGGGTTTGGGCCATTAGCCTGAGAAACTGTAAATGCACATACTCCTGAAGTTCCTTTAATTTTTATAAGCAGTCATGTGGACTTTATTTGGGTGAGGTGCTTTTAAAAGGAATCCACAGAATCTGTGCAACTCGTGCAGTGGTATAGTGGCTTTTGGATAAGGCCTTCTCCTTATTGTGATAGTACACATAGCCATACCTCTGAGGAGAGTTCAAAAGTCTGCAAATCTGTTCTAGCAATTTTCGTCTCCACCAGGAACAGTTCATTTGTAAATTTAATGGGTTTCTAAATTTAATGGTTAAGACAAAACCACTCCAAAATAGTTTGCAGGACAACTGGAAGAACGTTAAATAAAGTATGGTGGGCCCTTAGTATCCACTGGGCTTTGGTTCCATGACCTGCTGTAGATACAAAAATCCATAGATGCCCAAGTTCCATTAAATGCAGTGGCATAGTGGCATGGTGCTCCTTATATAAAATGGCAAAATCAAGATTTGCTTTTTGGAATTTATATATTTTAAAAAAATATTTTAAAGCCGTGGGTGCTTGAATCCGTGGATATGGATGACTTACTGTATTGAAGTCTGGAGTATTGAAGTCTGGAGGGGGAAGTCATCCCTACTTGAAAAGTCCCAGTGTTTTCAACACTGCAGGGTCCTGCTTTCACTGCAGCACTTGGGTGTTAATGAAAATCTGTATTGACTTTTAGATGTAAGATTTTAACTCACTAAGAAACAAGAAAAAGCATTTCTAATAGGCATTTATAGTCAGTATCCGGTAGAGGAACCTTTATCTAAACATCAGCCTCTAGGCACTATTATGATACAAACAATAGGCTGGGCAGGTGTGGCTCTTATTGCAAAAATATCCTCCACAAACCTGGGGAAGGACCTGTCAGAGCTTTCTAAAAGGGATAACAGGAAAACTGTCACAACTCCAGAAGTTGTGTTGCTTGATTGGAATATCAGAAGGTGATTTTTGGCTCTATTCCTCCCTTCCCCTGGGAGAGGGGAAAACCTCAACATTCAGCATTCTTGGAAGCCTTGAACGTTCATAATATTGAAGCACAAATGAGAACCACTGTTTACTGGAAGGGACGGAAAGGAGGCATTAAAAAAAGAGAGTTTGGAATTCCCGAAGAAAGTCCCTGAAGCTTTGCAGGGTGTTGCCAAGTTCTCTGTGCTTCAGGTAGGTCCAGTGCATTTTACTGTGCTACCCAGACCTTTGAAGTAAGGACAAATAATGAGTTACTGTTAATAGGTTCCTCTCTTTGTATGTGTGTGAAAAAACTAGGGCATAGATAAGTTACATTTTGATTGTGTCAATACCTTGTCTTTTGTTGTATAAGTGTGTTTGTACTTTTATAGTTACAGGTGTGTGTGGTATGTGTATTGTTACATAGGCCATTGTGTAACACTAATTAGAAATAGCTCTTTTTGATATTTTAGGTTATCAAGAAAACAGTGTAACTTTTAAAAAGTGGGGCTATAATGGCAACTCACTATTTTTGCTTTGGCTTGTTGTTGTTAACCACCTTCACGTTGGTACTGACTCATGAGGATGCTATGGATGAGGCATCTCCAAGACTCCCTATCTTCCATGTAATGCTAACTAATCACTTTATAAAGCTAACTTCCCCAGGTTCTGGATCTGTTACTTTACTGTCAGTTTTTTGTTGGCACCAATGGCAGTTAGCAACAGAATAAGTGCAGAAGGAAAAATATTCAAGGCAAAGAAAAGGCTCTGCGAGATGGAAATAATGCTTGCAGTGAAAAGCTGTTAAAAAGAGCTGAATTCCTTCCAACTAAAATGGGGAGAAAGCTTCAAGGAGAAACCAGTTTTACAGGTTGTGCTACCCAAAGGGGATTATGGGTTTGCTTTAAAAAAGAGAAGAAGGGAGGGAGAAATTCTTGCAAAAGGAAACAATGAACTGGCTGAAGCTGAAATATTAAAACTTCATAAACACTAGACCTTTTTTGGTGTGTGGAGGTGTTTGCAAACTCCATGTAACTTATTCCTTTTCCACGGTAGGGCAGAGAAAGGTAGTTAGAATATGCTCCTTTGCAGTGTGTTTAAAAGAACTGCCCATATACAATTCCTGAGCTGGCTTGCCTTCCAAAGCAAATAAATAGGTATTCTGTTTTTAATGGTGAGTTTAATTTGAGGTAGGGCGGCATGCCTAGAAACAAAAGTGTTAAACATTTACTCAGAGCAAATGCTTAAAATGTATGGTGTTGTCTGAAGCTGACAGGTTACCCCACTGGTGTCGGCAGGTGGGGTTAAAGTAACTATGGAGATGGATGATGTCATGCTCGGGGAAGCATGTTCAGACAGCTAATGTAACTTGTAGCCGTTCAAAGTTCCATAAACTAGACGTGGCTTTTATACAAGTGAGGATGCTTCCTTTGAAAAGTGGGCTTCAGAAAGTGCAGTAGAGGCATGGAAAGAGTTTTACCTGCCTGGATTCTAAAACAATTTTGTTTCGAACTAAAGACTTTGGTGCCTATGGGAAACATTTTTTAAGCTTGCCTCCTGACTTACCTCTGGTATCCAGCAATTAGGTAAACATAAGTTCCTTTTTCACCTTGTCTTGTTTGTACTGTAATGGGGGTGTTGAAATTTACATTGTGTTGTTTTCTTGAGAGTAAGAAATCAGAATCAGTGATCTGGGCTCCTTGAAATAGCATGCGTACACTCTTTTCTTACTTGTTCTTTTCCTCCTCTTTCTCCTCCCCTGCTTCCCCACCCTAGCTCCTGATTTGAATGATCAGCAAATTTTGAATGATAACATTAATGGGGAGGAAGATTTATAATCTGACTCATGCTTTGTACTAGTGTAGCACTGGAGGAGAGATTGAAAAAGATATTAGTATTTTTACTAAGAGAATTTTTCTTGTTTAGGAGTACTGTATTTTCTTTAATGGTTAGAATCACAAGTATATTAATTTTTAAAAGGTATTCTTATGTGCAAGCATCAGTGGTCTTTATAACAAAGTTGCTATTCTGATATAAAATAATATCAAAGAATTTTGTAAATCACAACTTTGCATTGTATATGCCCTGCTTGGACTTCATTTCCAGTACAAAGATGGAAAAGTTTGGGAGGGGAAGAAAAGCAGTAACTGTTTCCCATACATCAACAAGTTCCTTTTATAGGCAAAAGAAGGATTTCTAATTTTGGCAACTGTGATACAGTGAACAAAGTCTGCTTTAGCTCTTACAATCCAAAGAGGAGGTGGTTTAGAGAGTCAGAGGTGAGGTTTGACTTATTAGTGTCGTGATATAGATATTGGAAGCATGAAAGATCACTGAGTCACTTGAAAGTCACCTGAGAAATAAATGCAGGAGAGAACACCCGAAGATTATTTGAAACACCATTTATATTACCAGGAAAAATAAACTAAACAAGAAACTTGTAAGATTAAAGAATTCTCATCACTTTATTTCTTTATAATATAGATGGACACAAATTGAGTGGTATAAAATACTAACAAAATAAATAGAAACAAATGGAAAGATATTTTATTATTGTTATTTGCTTACTGCATTGAAAATCTATTTTACTCTGCATTCCAGGACAAGTTGCTAGTATTTATTGCTAATGGGAATTTATAGACTTAAATCTAAGCCTGGATTTTTGTTGTTGTTCTTGGTTAGAGAAAGGATGCGTGCCTTCTGTGTTTAATATTAAAATATGTCACATTGAACAATGTGTCAAATAAACTAGCAGATTTGCATTAATTATTCTGATTATGCTTGATGAAGTGGAAGAGTGGAGGGGATATGGAGGAAAGAGTGAGTCAGTGTTAATATTGTGTGAATAAATTTATAGCTGGTAACCATATGTAGAAAATGGCATTTGATTGCAACAAGAATAAATCTTAGGTGTTCTGAATCAATTAATCTTAACTACTGGATGGAAGCTGTGGTGTACAGTGTTGTTACTGGAGCCAAAAGTACATGCCCAGAGACACACGGAAGGACACTGTAGAATCTTGGCTGTGCCACCAAGGATACCCAGTGGTGTATTTTATTCCCAGACCAATGATGTTGCACATGAAATTCTACTGCCCCACAAGAATGAATATTGACATGGGCAACACTAAAGCAGGACAATCATGGACAATTTGGGGTGTGGGATCACCCCAGCAGGATCCTATTTTGCTTTCTTAGCAATCTTGTGGACTGAAGCTAATTTAATTTCCTCTCTTCAAACTCAAGTGGACAGAACAACTGAGAAATGAGCCTTTTTCTATCTACATAGCCTGCTGTGGGTTCCATGTCTTGTTCAAGCTGAAGTTTGGAAAAGGGGTGCAGCCCAGCAGATATGCTGATGTTGATAGTGGCATCCCCACCCCTGGTGTCACCCGGTGCAGGAGAGATGCTGGAGGGTGTGCTTGGCCCTCTACTTCACCATGGCAGTGGAGGCCTCCTTGTGAGGAGGCTTTCATTGTCATGGGAAAACTAGGAGGGGTGCACCAAGCCTTTTCCTTCACCATGGCACAGCCAGGCCAGGAAGGGCACAGTGGGAGGAGGACCTGACACTGGGTGTCACAACTCTTCTGGGGTGTCACCCAGTGCAGGCCATATCCCCCACATGATACTGGTGGATGCTGATGATGCAATTTGCAGTTAGTCTGGTTTAGAGTAAATCTTCTCCAGCTGCACTACAGAATAAAATCTGAGTTGTCTGCATGGTGAAATAAGTAGTGTGTTCCCCAAAAATTCTTCCCCAGCTCAAAATTAAAACAAAAGTGGTTCCTCTCTACCTTACACCTTTAACTCTACAGTGAATAATTCCAGATGCCATGACTCCAGGGAAGTGTAGTTTCCCCAGAGCACCTAGATAGTACATGTTCCAGGACTCATTGGGCCTAGAACATTGCTAAATTCTCAGAAGAATCCTTGTAAAGATCCAAGTACCCAAGGTGACTAATGTCCAAATATACACCTCAGAAACATTTCCCAGAGTTCTTAGTGCTCCTACCATTTCAGTGTATGAGGTACAGCTTGCATTCAGGGGATCTTTATTGACAGAGACTAGGGGATCCTATTCCCCAAACCTTGCATTACAGTCTTGCTCTGAGTAAGATGTTTTAAAACTTCTCTCTAGCAAGCCTGAAAGCACACTGTTGGTTGCTTCTAGATGGAAATTGCTTTCTGAAGGCAGATATTTGATTGTTTTAAAATATTCTCCAATCATTCTCTTATTTCTGCAGAGGGTATGCCCCAGTAATGTTTCCATCTTTTACTTTATAACTGGGCTGAATGGCTGAGCTTTCTTCTTGTTGCTTCCCATGTCAACAGCTACTCTTGTGGATTGGTTTTCTTGAACTGTTGGCTAAAGCATGTTCTTTAACAGGCTTGGGATAAGAAAATACAGGGTTACTTGCCAAGAGCTAATCTGGCATCAAGGGCATGTTCACTGAAGGGAAAAGTGGATTCAGGTGCAAGAGAAGAGACAAGGAGAATGGATGTAGCTAATTTGGTCTGCTTGTGAGCCAGCTGGCCAGTCTTCAACATGTTGGGTGAGTTCTCATGGGGAGGAAGGGAAACCATGATGCATTAAGTACAGCAGTGTTATCAAGAAATACTGTGTTCTCTCTCTCTCTCTCTCTGACACACACACACACGTGTGATCTGGTTGATGGTTCTATCACTTCTGATACTGTACTGACTTCATTTTCAAATTAGCTGTGACATTCCCCCCAATACAGAATTCCACTTTTTGTATGGCTCTTAGTGGTCAGCTTGCCTGAGAATGTCATGGCCAAGCTGACACTGGCTCTGGATCATTTTTAGAGACCCACATTTCTGAATCAAATTACTTTTACTGTGAGTTTTATTCTTTAATTCCGAAGGCTATGGTTTGGTGAAGGAACCATAATTCAGTTTATGCAGTCTATGTAGTAGATCCCAGGCTCAGTTGCTTATAGCTCTGAGGAGGGATCACAGCTCTGCAGTAGGCAGAGTGCATTGTTTACTGAAGGTACCATATGCAACTTTTGGCATTTTTCAGGCTATAGGTAATGCTCAAGATCTTCACTGGAGACTCTGGTGAGTCAATGCAGGGTCACATGAACCAACAGTATTAAGCAATTCCTTCCAAAATTTGATTTATTTTAAAATACATTTAAAAATATGAAGAACACATATAATACAACAAGGTCAATCAAGAAATAAAGGAACAGTTTGATTATATTCCTTGAAAAGGAGGTAGGAATCATGCAGTTGTCCAAATGATGTTGGATTACAAGTCCCAAGAGCCTTAGTTAACATGGCCAGTTGTAAGGAATGCTAAGAACTGTGATCCCCGAAGAGCTGCAGTCCCACGTATTCTGAAGTGCCCTATGATTCTCAGCTGAGCCTTAGTATATCAGGAATAATGAGCCTAAGTTCACCTAGACTAGGGGGACTGAGAAGAGGCTTACTGTGTTATGGAAGATGGGATATATGTTCCATTGCCTGTATGAAAGATAGGTGTGTGTGTGTTGGGGGGACAGTTGGAAAAAATGGTTTCTGTTCTTGATAGTGGCGTTAAGCATAAACTAAGATCTAATAATACCTAATAAAACTTAGAACTTCTTTTATGTGTCACTTACTGAGTTTGTCCATATTCCTTTGTTGTTGTGTGCCTTCAAGTAATTTCCAATTTACAGTGACCCTAGTAATTGTGTGCCTTCAAGTAATTTCCAGCTTACAGTGACAGGGTTTTCTTGCCATTGGCATTGCCATTCTCTGGGGCTGAGAGAGTGTAACTTGTAAAAGGTCACAGTGGGTTTCCATGGATGAGCAAGGATTTCAGCTCTGGTTTTTTTTAATCCTAGTCCTGGTTTCTTCATATTTTTAAATTTAGTCCAGCATCCGAACCACTACATCATTCCTATTTTTCCAGGTTTTTCTTTTCTTTCTTTTTTTATCAGTCTATTGCTCTGTACACAGATCCTTTGAAGACTTCCAATTACGTGGGATACATGGCTTTGCAGGCTTGCTTAAGGAGATCTTTATAAAGGAATACAGGGTCATTAAACTGAAAACCACACTTTTATCTTGCTTTTAGGCTTCTCATGATTATCTGATTGGCCACTGTAGGGACAGAATGTTGAACTAGATAAGCTCTTGGTCTGCTCTAGCAGGGCTTGTCTTATGTTCTTAAATCAATGGTCTGTATGATGTGGAGAAAATCCAGGCAATCATACCTGAAACCCTATAACTGCTGAACATTCCCGAAGATGAAAATATGAGCCAACATTATCCCCCTTCCAAGAAATAATGGTTTAGATGTATTAGGTGAAGCTATATTAGGTGAAGCTTTGCAAATGTAACATAACACCTGCTGATAAGTTTGTATTGTATGTTAGCTCCATCTCATTAGTGTCAATTGATAAAGATGTGAAAGGGTTCCAGATAACACCACCAATCTTCTTTTAAATACTCGACTAAGACTCTCCTTGGCCTGTCTATAATATGGGTTAGCAGCATTTGGAGGATATCATCAATTTAAGATGTTAGACCCTTACTCAAAGAAACAAGTGGTTTCGCTTTTTTAAAAAAGGAAGGAATGAGTGGGTATTTATTTGGTAGCATTTTGGCTTTCCTTCCAGCACCTCAGATGTATTGGGGATGCTCAGTGAGATGGTTTGACTGCAATTACAGTCTCCCCTACAGTGTCTAGCAATAGGAGCATGTGGAGTCGAAGGCTTTCATGGCCGACATGCATAGTTTTTTGTGGCACTTTCGGGTTATGTGGCCATGTTCTGGAAGAGTTCCTTTCTGATGTTTTGCCAGAAGATGCCAGCCACAGATGCTGGCGAAACATCAGAAAGGAACTCTTCCAGAACATGGCCACATAGCCCGAAAGCTCCACAAAAAACAACAGGAGCATGTTTGAGAGCATGCACCAGGCTAGGGTGGGGGAAGCTTTGGCCTTCTAGATAATTTGGATGGGAACTCCCAAGAGTCCTACCCATCATGGCTAGTGGTAAGAGACTATTCTAGGCCTCACTGGTCTGTAAAAACTGAGAATGTGCCCCAGATAGAGGAATGGAAAAGCTGACTCCTTCTAAGACAAACCAGTCTAGACAAGGTTTCTGGTGAGGGTGTAGTCAGGAAAACTGACAAATACTGCCTTACAAAATTATCTGGATAAGTCCAGCAGAAAACAGCCTTGGTCTGAAAAGTAACAAAGATGTAAGCTGGCTTTGATCTTACATACATTGTGCACTGGACTGTAATCTTTGTTAATAGGAATGTTTGAAGAGAGAAACCCATAAATAAGATGTTCTTTAAAACAGACAGCCCCTCCTAAAATAATCACTTCTGCACCTGCAAGATACTACAGCAGAAGAAAACCCTCTTTGCTCTTCCTGAACTTCACAGACAGCACATTGGTTTTGTTGTATTGGTGCACTCAGGAATTCCACTGGGCTTAGAGTTGGGAATTTTAGTAATGGAAAGCACGTTTGCTTTGGCTATTAGCAGTGTAAACAGTGTTGCATGTAATTGTCTGAGCAGGAGTATGTCAATACATTTTTTATTCATAGGTCTTACTGGACAAAAGCTGGCAGAGTTGGATGCACCTGGTCAGTTAGTTCCATCTCATTTTAATCCTCAAGTTTTAAACCATCTATTCAGAGATTGTTTAGGAGAGCAAAAGTAAACAATCCAGGCAAATCTCCTGTTGAAAGCGTTTTCTGTTTCCTTTCTTTTTGGTGAATACACTTGCTGAAACAGCACAACAGATTTGGCGGGGGGGGGGGGTCATTGCCTGTGAGTGCTGCTGGTGTTTTGTAATGTACATCCTCCTGACTCCTAACTCAGGCTGCACTTCCTCATTGAATTGCACCAATTTAGTAAAAAAATTATGACTGGGAGTTTTTGCATCTTGATACACTAAACAAAAAGGAGTCATATGCTTTGATGTAGCTGAGGGGTAGGACTAGCTATGTTTATTTGCACCCCAGGAGTGGTCCTGTTTGCAATTTGTGTGGTCTTTCTTTGGTTCAGCCCTTTTCATATGCAATCCAATTTCACAGCAATTTGTAAAACCCCATTTTATTCTTGATTCCTCCAGTCCTGAGGCTGAAACTCTACCACCGTGGATCCTGCACTGCCCCTCCTTTACAGACCCAGGCGTTTTGTCCGGGTTGCATGTCCTGCATTACAGAGGACAGTCCTCTGTTTGAAGGGCTACCTGCTCCAAATCCATTTTAGAGACAAAGAACTATAAGAAAGGAGAACAGCATGCCTTTGAAGGTGTCCTTCAGTACTGTACTCAGAAATACACTTAAGAGTATACAGTTAAGATCCTGATGATGCAAGACAGGATATGGAAGAGATCTTTGGGAAATCAAAGTCAGGTAAAGTATATGTTGGATTGTTTAGGTGTATTTCCTGTTGAACCCACATTACAGTCTTCTGTGTCCTTTTATACAGAATAGAGTCTTTTAACTGAATACACTATCAGGGAACAGTATTCAAGTTCAAAATATCTCTGTATTCAAAGAGGCATCCAGTCCCTTTACATAAAGTTACATAATAACAGAAAGGGAGATCAGAATAACAGCAGACTAAGCTTGCCTAGGGTCCTAGAACAAATCAAGCCAGAATTCTCCCTGGAAGCCAAGATGACAAAACCTAGGCTGTCACACTCTGGCCATATCACAAGAAGGCACAACTCTTTGGGGTAAAAAAGTAATGTTAGTAAAGGTGGAGAAAAGCAGAAAGAGAGGAAAGCCACAAGCTATGGATCAACTCTATTAAGGAGGCCATGAGTATTAATTTACAGGTACTAAGCAGAGAATACCGAGATCCCACTGTACTTGATTGGGAGACCTCCAACAAAGACTGGGTGCTATTAGCTGTATTTCAACAAAAGGGACGGGCAAAACCACCTTAAGTGAAAATCCTATGGAATTCGCCATAAATTGACAGGTGACTTGAAGGCACAAACAAGCAAATACATGGGTCAGATTTCACACTTATGATGAGATGTTTTGTATTTCTATTCAAATTTTAGATCCCCCCCCCCTAAACTGAAGCTTGGAAAAGTTACTTTTGGATGACAAACCCCATGCCAACTTGAGGATTGTGGGAAGTTTAATTCAAAAAGTAATATTGCTGAGTTCTGCTCATGCATTTTTGGTGTGCCTCGAACTCATTTTTGACTTGTGGCAAACCTAAGTCAAACCTATCATAGGGGTTTTTTTGGCAAGTTTCTTCAGAGTTTGCTATTGCCATCCTCTGAGTCTGAGAGAGTGTGACTTGCCCAAGGTCACCCAGTGGGTTTTTATGCTTGAGCAGGGAATTGAACTTTGATCTCCAGAGTCTTAGTCCAAATCTCAAACCACCATACCATGGTGACTTCTCATGCATACCTCTCCTCTTTTCTGAGAAACTGATGTATAAGCGACACATCTATATATGTATGCATATATAGTTAAATGATGGAACAGCAGGTCTTTGCAGCACTTTATTCCCACTGCTCTTATTGAGCTTTCCAGTTAGGTATATTTATTTTCTCATCTTTTGAATAGCAGCACTGCTTCCTTGTGTGGGAGTAATCTGTTCTGTTTATGAAAGTCTTGCTCTGAAATTGGCAGATGGGAAGACTACTGAATGTGGATATTTTGTTTCAGGGTTGGGCTTATCCAGACTGATTAAAAAGACCAGAAAGTCCCAGATTTTGTTCCTGTTCCTTCTGATTTTACTTTGGAGACCCACCCACATTTTGTTTATCCCATAATATTTGCTGTTATTTTCCAGTACAGAGACTTTTTATATGTATTCTGCAGGTCAGTCTTTCCAATGTAAAATTGGAAAGAACAGGAACAAAGAAGTTTATCACACGGGAGGAATTTCTCTCAATTTCAAGTGGAGCCAATTCAAATTCATGTAAATTTTCTAGTTTAGTGAATTTACGTGAATTCTAATTGCGTTTGGAATGCATTCAGAATGATTTCCTGAAAATGACTGCCCATTTCCCGAAATTGTGTGAGATATTCTAATATGCAATAACATAAAACCCATGATTGCGTTCGGAATGACTTCCCTTTTGCCTGAAATTGCATGAGATACACTCATGGGCAATAACATGAAACCCCATGATTGTGTTTGGATTGCCATTGTATTATACCCCCAAATTCCGTCGTATGATAAACTCCAAAGTCTGGGACTTTTCAATCAATCTGAATGGACCATGGTTGGGCGTTTTTGTATCAATAACTACAGTATTGTTAAACAGGAAAAAAACTAAAACAAAACCAATTCCCTTTTGGAGATTTGTTTCTTCAGTGCCTTTACTGCTGAGTGTATCTAGGACACTGGCCCATTTGAACATTGCCCAGGCAGATGTGACATTTTAATCACCCAGTGTCATGTTTTGTTGCGAAAATCACACAGAACAAGACCAACAGCATAGGCATTTCATGACACAGTCCCTTGTGAAGAATGTTCCTAGGTTTTAGCCACCTGCCTTGTGTGGCTTTTGTTTTGTTTTTACTGGGTAGGAGAGATGGGTAGGACAAAATTTGCCCTAACAAGTTTGATTGTTTTTTGGTGCAAACAGAAGGGCTGGTAGTTACTCAAAATGGTCCACCTTATGAGAACACATCCTTCCGTGGACTGGACATACCTTGGAATTCTCACTGGGGTAATAAAAACATCTTAGATTAAGCCACACTGGAAATTTGATGTTTTTAAATCTGCCAAGATGAGCGTTAGTTTTTATAACTGTAACCACTTGGTTCAATTAACTGTTGACTTAGCTAGAGAGATTAGGACTCATGAAGAATTATGTGGTGCAGTTTGAAACATGGGGGGGTGGTGGTGGTGGTGGTGGTGGGAGGAGATAATACTGTTCTGCCCTTCTTTCCATAACTACTTCTCCTGAACTGAACTGAAATTACTGTACTACCAGTTCCATATACAGGACAGCAGTTGACTCTTGCACTTCAACAAGCCAGTGAAGCAGGTCATGCAGAGAGATAGTAGATGGTTTAGCTTGTGAGCTTTGTGTGGAGTGGCAATTTGAACTCAGGGCTCCCTAATCCCATCTAATACTCTAATCTCTACAGTAGGGGTGTGTGTGGGGGGGGGGGGGACTCTAGCTGGGAGGCTAAGTGTAGTTTTTAGGGCCATTCCAGTGCCACAAATCTGCTCTAGCCAGTATGGCATTTGATCAGGTTGGCAAACCAGTGTGCTTTGCCAATTTGAGATAGATGGTGAAGCAGAGAGCTCTGTTCGTACTTCACTAGCTCAAAACAGCTTCTGTGATTGCTGTGGACAAAGCGTTCTACTAGCCAGGACAGGTTGGCAAAGACGAACAAAGCTCTCTGCTTTGCCAGCATCATGTAATTGATTGTGCTGGGGAAGCAGTATGCACTCTCCCTGCTTTGCTAGCTCAGTTTGCTTCTGGAGAATTAAACTCTGTAAATGTTTGTGTATGGATAAATTAATGAGTGTGTGAATGCCTATGATACGTGTTTGTGTTTTAAGTGTGTATATGTATGAGCTAATGGATACGTGTGTGTGTTTGTTTGCGTGTGTGTGTGGTGTGGACAAGGAGAGAATAGGGGAGATGGTGGACCCACCCAATTTTTGCTTTGACCACTGCTGTCATGCATCTTCCCAATGCTAGCCACAAACAGATGTAACCATTGTGCTGAAAAAGCTCCCATGTTCCTGCTTTATGCCATGCTGGCTCTTTGGATTTAGTGAACATGAGTACAAGGAACCTTAGTACTAGTGTTACTGTTTCTGTTCAGGGACCCATAATAATGCTTTTTATGATTTTTTCCCCTCTATACCTACTTATCCCTTTCCAAAATGTATGCTTTACTGTATTTTGTGTCCTCACTATTAGGTCAGTTACCAGAGTAATCTTCCGTTCCACCTCAAGGTTATATCCTGCAACTTGTGTGCCTTACATTGAAATGTTCTCATCACAGAGGGCTGCCAATATTATCCTTCTACTATATTCTATACAGATGCTATTTTTAGTGTTGACTAATGTAATAGATCCATCTGTTGCAATTAAAAATAAATTACTCACAGAAGGAACAAATATTTGACTCTGATTAAAATAAGTTAGAATAAGCTTTGCTTTTCAGAAAGATTAACTAAGTAACCATCTCAATGTCATTAACTGGTTTATTTAAGTAACACTAAGTTGGTCATGCAAAAAGAAAAGATTGTTTAGCTTTGGGGTACAAAAAAGCTGTCTTTTAAATGTAAAAAACCCTCTTAAGCATCTGATTGTGATAAAGAAAGGGTAAGTGCAGTTATTTGACAATTGCAACTTACTGTAAAGCCTTAAAATACATGCTAGAAACAGCTCTGCATATTTGAGCAAATCCCTCCATTTCTGCTTTTTAAAAGAACCCTTTTAAATAACACACAGATGGTTCATGCTAATCCTTGCGCTTTATGTGCTTACTGTGCATGCTTTTCTGAAAGGGGATTCATACCACATTAAAAGTTAGGCAGGAGAAGAGCTTCTCTGCTTGGAATTGAAAAATATATATTGTGCGCTGCCATTTTTGAGGAGGAGGGAAAGAAAAAGGCAACATGTGTTAACAGCTGTTGGTTAGTGATGAGACAATGCCTGTGTTAGGCCTAGGTAGCATCTGCAGCTTGGTAATAGAGAAGTAGCTGTCAAGAAAACTAACTTTAGTAGTGACTGGCTATTTTATTGGATTTAGAATTGTGTGTGATGTTCAACATTGCTTTATACATTTTTAAAAAGCTTTCAAATCAGAAGCACATGGCAATTCATGGATAAACACAGGCACAGAGAGATAATGTTTCTTTTTTGGATTATAGTTTCCCGAATCCACCAGCCAGTGTGGCCGCTTCTTGTCAGGCTGGGAATTGTAGATATTGAGTCCTCAATGGTAGGGAACGTCGTTTGTGTCTGGAGAAGGGGCAGGAGACAGAGGAACAAGCTTGAATCTGCTCCACATAAATCTAGATATTTCTTAATTATTAGATGTTAGATCTCAGGCTACCCTTCCTGCTGATGTTTGGAGAAGGTTTTTTTTCTGTGGCAGCACTAGAGCTTTAAAAAACTACTTTATTTTAATTGCATCTCCCAGAATCCCCTAGCTAGTATGGCAATTAACCTGTAGCCTTTGTATCCTAGGCAGTAATTACTTCTTACCAGTAGTAATTGATGTACCTGTGCAGACTTGCTGCTCCATTCACTTCTACATTGATGAAATCCTTGGTGAGAGGCTATGAACTGGTGGTGACTTATTGTCAGACTGGAAGCTGTTGCTACTAAAAAATTTATAGTCTGCCCTGCATATTTGCAGCTTTGACTTTTGTGGATTTGATCATTCACGGATTTCATTCATATGTTCTCTCTAGGAATCTTCCACTGGAAGTTGACCATATAAAGTCACACTGGAAGACCTAGAAATTCCTAGAGAGGTATTTTCACATTTTTTAAAAATTGTGTTTTTTTTCCATCTTTGCAGGAGTCCTGCTCCCCTCAACTATATAAAAGGCATTCAACAGAGGTTTACTGTGCTTCCTTCTGTGTAGTACTAACAAGAGTTAGCTATGATGTCTGAGAGATCCTCCACCAGTGCCACCCTCCACTACTGATGCTATCCAGTTTGGTACATTTACTTTAGCTCCTCAGCAAAAGTCTGTCTGGCATGTCAAACCCTGCCAGCTGCACTGTTGCCATCAACATAACCTTTTGCCTCATAGGAACATGCATTCCCACCACCATGAAAAGATAGTGGCATTGGTGGGAAGTGAGTAGCTAATCCTCGTGATTCTGAATAAGAAGCTTGAGGATGGGTATCTCTAAGGAAGTGGGCTCTAATTAACCGTAGGGAATGCAACAATAAATCTGCTAGTATTTATGGTGCCACAAGATGTTTTGTTATTTTGGCTGCAGTATACTACCATAGGAATCCCTGAGGGAGATGTTGGAAAGACTTAGTAGCCAGAAAGCAAATTGCTGTCTTGGGACCAATTCTTCATTTTTGCAGCTGTTTGAGAATGCATTTCAATGCCAATCTGTTAACGTAAATTATGTTAATGGCATGCAGGCTATATCATTATGCTGAAGATCTTTGACTCCTTTTATGTTTATATGATGTTGTACCAATTGCAGTAGAGCATAAGACAAAGACTTTCATTAAATATAGTATGACAGTGTTGATCTAATTGCTTTTTTAAAAAAACTTTCTGCGCCATACTTTCTCTTTACATATTCTTAGCTCCAGTGATTATCATTGCATTGAGGTTAGGAAAGATGGGATGCACTTACTGGTCCAGCCTCCCCTCCTGCTATCCTGTCCCTCCCAAAAGCACAGCATTGGTTGCAAAAGAGTCAGGGCTCTCCCTGTACTTGCACCACAATTGTGAAACTTCCTTCCAAGGGGCATCAGGATGATTTTATCCCTTTTGGGTTTATGGCAGACAGCCAAAGGCCTTTGGTCCTTAAAGCCAAGGTTTACCTGTGTTACTGTTTTAATTTAGGCATTTGTAATTATTATTATTATTATTATTATTATTACAATAATGACTTTGGGCTGTTTTTAAATACAGTAGAGTCTTGATCATCCAACCTTCGGTTATTCAACATTCCAGATTATCCAACGTCACGGCTGCTGGGATTTCTTTAAATTTTCTGTGATTTTTTAAAACTGTTTATACTGTACATCACAATGTCGATCAGTGATTTATTTACATTTACTTTTACTGTTATTGCAATAAAACTTCAATACATTTGCAATTTATAGTGATTTCAAGGCTTTTCTTGAACCTTCCGGAATATCCAACATTTTCGATTGTTCAACTATCAGCTGGTCCAGTTTATTTCGGGTAATTGAGACTCTACTGTAATGTTTTTAGCTCTTTTTATCTGTTCTGTGTTGGAATGGCTGTTGCTTAGCCCTAACAGGTTAAGAGGCAATAAATAAAATCAAAATTCCTAGTTCAATTTAGAACCCTTGACCAGTCAGGATCTGAATATCAGGAGTTGAATGAAGGCTAATACTTCTCCCCACCCACCCTTATAGACTGTAGCAGCAATGTGGTAGGCAAGTGCAACATGTTTCCTTTCCAGCTTAGAATAGCTGTTCATGTGGAATCTGGTCAGTGCAGATGGCTGAGAATTTTGTTAATTTTTTTTTTTTTTTGTTAAGAATTTGTAAGTTCATAACTTCAGTAGAAAGAGGTTCAAACAGAACAAAACCTACATGTGGAGAAGATAAAAGCAGATATGTCTATCTCAGAGCATGAACAATAATATCTCTTCCTTGGTATAGGTCTAGAACTGAGCTTGGAAATATTACTTTTTGGAACTATGGCTCCTATTCTGGCTAGGAGATTTGGGGCTTGTGTGCCCTTCAACAATTTCACAGGTGAAAACTGGGGGACTGGCAGCTAAGCAACTATCAGAGTATTGATAAGATGACAAAAGTTATTAATGAGGAAGAACACACAAACTGTGAGGGGATGCAGCAGTTTCCTTTTGCCAGAGTCTACTGGGAAGGGCAAGATTCTATTGACTCTCTCTCCCCAACCAATGAGTTAATTGGGTGCAAACTAATTTTGCACATTGAACTCAGTTTACAACAAGTGAATAAGAGGAACGACTTAGAGAGCTGGGCATGAAGAGAAAGTTAAGAGGTGATATGATAGCCCTGTTTAAATATTTGAATGGATGTCATATTGGGGATGGAGCAATCTTGTTTTCTGCTGCTCCAGAGAACAGGACCCAGAACAATGGATGCAAGCTACAGGAAAAGAGATCCCACCACCAGTACGCTGATGACACTCAGATATACCTCTCCATGACCAGATCATCGACTCAGACTTCAGATGGTGTCTCTCCTCAATCCAGCTCAATCCAGACAAAATGGAGGTACTCACAGTCTCGGGACTGAAGCCAGGTTTGGGAATACAACTCCTAGTCCTCGATAGAGAGAGAAACCATCGTATTTAAAAGCAGCTGAAAAAGTAAGATGACAGAGGATCAATCAGAATTGCCCCTGCTGGTGGGTATGGGATTGTAGTAAAAAAAAAAAAAATCCTTTGCTTGGAACATTCTTTTAAATTAGTTGTATTTTTTAAAGGTCCATCTAACAAAAAGCCCTATGCCTGTTTGTTTTACCAGACTGTGGACTGATTTACTACTGCCTCCATTTTCAAAAGTGGTTTATATTACTTTGTTTTTGTGTAATATATTGTTGTGTGCTATTGTTTTTCTTTTTCTTTTAGGAATGTATCTCTTACATTCAGGGAAGAAAAATAAGTAAATAAAACATCCCAGGGCCCTTTCACGCTGCACAATTATAGCACTATAATTCTAGTTTAACTGCAGTGACTCCATTCTGTGTAATCCTGGGGTTTGCAGTTTAGGGAGAGGTACTTAGAATTCCCTGCCAGAAGGTTTTAGTGTTTCATCAGATCACAAACCCCAATATTTGATAGGCCTTTGCCACGGCAGTCAAAGCGCGGTGTTAGTGCTATAATAGTGTGAAATGGCTTCTGCTTCACCACAACCAGACTTACATTATTGTTTAAACTCATGTCTCCCAGGCCCATGATGATGACCCTTAAAAAACTAAGAAGTTGTGAACAGAGGATGTCTTCTTAGTGTAAAAACCATTACTGTCTTTTTAGGGGATGTTGTGCAAAGTGTTGGCACTGATAATGTCCCACTGAAATCAATTAAACATTGATAGTTGAAAAGGTAGTTAAAAAGCTGTCAGGTTTTGTTCTTTAAGTGTCTCTTGGAGACTATAGGTATAAATTCTACTAGATACAATTCATAATCTTATTTGTGTGGACACATCTATGGGAGGCTGATCAGGCATAATATCATAGAATTGAAAGGGCACTTGTCAGCCATTTAGTCCAGTCCTTTGTTTAATGTAGAAAAGAGCTATGGCATTGCCAGGAGACAGCCAAGCTGTTTGATTTAACTTGTTTTCACATGTTTTATCTGTGGCACTCTTGAATTTGGCACTGTTGCATAGTTTGGCTGCAAGCCATGTGATACCAGAGAACCAGAGCATGGTTCTGTTGGGACTACAACTGACATAGTTTAGAGGGTTCTGGAAGCTAGAGCCCAAACTTCTAGGATCTTCCAGCTAGTGGCATGCTAGCTGGAGGAATTCTGAAAATTATAATAGAAAAGGGAACTTTTCCAAGCTCTGAGAAAATGGTGGCAGTAGTGGGGCTAAAAATCGATGCAAGCCCTGTGATGAGGCCAACCCATTGATTTTGGGGTGGCCCATTTTGCATCACCTATGAATGTAAAGCCTTTATTTCTTGCCTCCCAATTCTGAGAAGTGCCCACTTAAGTAGGCTTTTTTTTTTTAGGGAATAGGTTAAGAAGAGCAGCCCTCCTTGTGGCTATAGGCAGTTTCTCTTTTCCAAAGAGTCCAATGCATACACCTGCATTCAGTTCAGTCACGCCCAAAGGCAGCTATGCAAGCCAAGCCATGAAAAACCGGTATTTTCTATTTGTGAATCATATCTGCCCTAATGTGTGAGATGATTTGCTCACAGCTCTTGTCTCAATGCACGTACCATATTGCAGAGGGGGTGAGGGCAATCTTTTGCGATCTAGAATGCCGCTTTGAGGTGGTTTCCTCAAAGGCTTGAGGGATTGCGAAGACCAAAGATATGGCATCGGATGTGGGTATCTCTGCAAGTACTCTACCGAAAAGTCTACGGAGAAAAAGGAGCTTCTCATCTTTGTGCTGTTCTTGTGGTGTATACAAAATTAACCAGGTACAACAGGGGTGCTTTTGTCTTTCAGATCTGCCGCTTTGTTGTCTAACTTCCAAATGACTGCAGCAAAAGTTGATTTCTTTCAACATGTGTGACTGGCAGTGGGAATTTTAATATAGATTGAGAAAGTACTTTAAGATATTTAATGAATATCTTCCAAAAGTCTAGTCATCCAAAACCCAACTTGGTTTCCGCCCAATCCATATGAGAATGATCATTTATTTTAAGTCGATTGACACTGTGAACATCAAATCCTTTTGTTTTCCAAGAACAAAGGTACATTTTTAAAATGACACTAAACACCCCTGTGAAAACTTTGCTCATATACTTGAATGTATTTGCTAATTTATTTTTTTTCAGTGTATAATATGAGGTTCATGCAAACTTTCTGCAAATTGTAAAGTAGCTGATAGTCTGTAACTTCTTCTGAAGGTGGTACATTCAGCATGGATGGGCTGATGGCCTTCCAGATACTAGACTGCAACATCATTTTTGATCAATGGCAATACTTGTCAGAGATGACCAGATTCCATTCATCTGGAACAGTGCTTCTTATGCTTTCCGACATAAGGGATTAGCAAGGATCTCTTTTTTGAGTGTGCCAAAGAGTGCCACCGTTGTCCCCATTGTACTCATTGATTACAACTAATTCTTTCTTTCCTGGAAACTCCGGGGACCTGCAGCCCTCAGGGGTATCTCAGAGACTGACACTGGTCCAAGGACTAGCACTCTGAGTATCACCGATTTACAGAATCACACATTCTCTACCCCTGTTATATGGCATGTATGTAAAGTATGACTATGAAGATCTTTTCCCATTTGCTGTCTAGGGCTGGTGATTTGGGGGAGTCTTTGTTGCTTGGCATGTTTGTTTTCTTTCCCCGTCTGTTAAATCTTAATTTTTAAAATTATGAGTCTCAGGACAGCTGCAAGGGGGCGACTAAGATTTGATTGTAGGGAGCTTCCTCCCATCATTACTTTGTCCACAGATGTGAGGTTAGAGCAGTAGTTCTCAGTGTAGTGAACTCCAAATGTTGTGGGACTACATTTCCCAGAAGCCCCAACCAGCATGTACCATGTCAAGGAATTCTGGGACCTGATGTCTATCTGAAATTTTCATGGTTGAGCACAACTGGGTTACAGGAAAAGTGGTTTCACGCGGCAGGGATGAAGTCTGGCAAAAGCCTTTTCCATTTGAAATTCAGCAAGTTTAATAGTGGAAAATGAGCAGTGTATGTTTAATCTCAGTTTTTCTTAAAACCTGCTACAACTAAGCAATTACTGTTTCCATAAACAAAAATGAATAATGTACACGGCTGGTTTCCTAGAAGCACAGTGCTGCATAAGATCACTGAAGCAGATTATTACTACATGCTTTGTATAAATAGGGCTGAAGTTGAGAGCATGTGACTTGCCCAAGGTTCATGACAGAGCTAAATTTGGCACTCACATCGTTCACGTCCAAAGCTAGTGGTCTGTCTCTTGATCTATGCTGCCTCCAGTGCATCTAAGCACAAAAGAATGACCTGGCTGGGTCAGATCAAAGTCAAATTAGCTCATTATGCTGTTATCACCAGTAATGCTAAAGGTAACTTCTGGATCAATCTATGAATTTTCAAAGAGAAATAGTAATTGCTTATTGAATTTTCTCACCACTTAAATGTTAGTAGAATACTACACTAGTATATGGAGGTTCTATGGAATTATGGAAACTGTAGTTTTGTGAGCTATTTAGCCTTCTCTGTCAGAGAGTTCTGGTGCAACAACAAATGACAATTTCCAGAATTCTATAGCATTGAGCCATGGCAGTTAAAGTGGTACCAAAAACTGGATTATTTCTGCAATGCAGATGCAGCCAGTGTCAAAGGAAGACTCCCAGAAAACTTGAAAGCTTGGTCATGACTTCATGACATTTTTCTTCATCTTAATAACAGTATTTTCCTTCACTTTGTTTTAAATGAATTCTGTTCTGTAGAGCAGCTTCATTGATAATGTGATAGCAATACTTTAGTGCTTGGGGTGAAATTTTGGAAACACCTTGTAGTTAACCTATTAAGGGGCCGTTCAGACTACCATATGAACCAGTTTGTAAACTGGTTTAACATCGAGAAGTTCATGCTGGTGCCAGATTTAACACTATGGAATCCAGATCTTGCACACCCGTTGCGGGGCAAATCCCCTAGACCCGTTTTTTCCCAAAGCGGTGTATTTCTTTTGGGAAAAACCGGTTCGAGGGAATGTGAACTTGGCTCCAATCATGATTAGATCAAGTTCAGGGGAGGGGAAAAGGCCAGGGGGCAGAACATGACTCCTCTCCCGGCAAAATCGGGCACTCCTGCATTTTTTTATTTTTTATTGTATTATTATTTATTATTTATTATTTATTTATTTTATTGTATTGTATTTCACTTTATTTTATTTTATTTATTATTGTATTGTATTTATTGTTTATTTTATTTTATTTATTATTATTTATTTTATTTTTATACTTTGACAGCTCATGCGCATTCTACACGAGGCTGTTTCCCCTCCGGTTTAAAGAATGAATGGGGCTATTTAAATGGAGGGGAAACCCTCAGTCCATATATGGATAGTAGGGATTGGGGTTCCCTTTACCAAAGAGCCCCATTCATTCTTTAAACCAGAGGGGAAACCCTATCCATAAATTTGATTGGAGGTTTCCCCTCCAGTTTAAATAGCCCCATTCATAAAATAAAAATAAAATAAAATAAATAATAAATAATATAAAATAAATTAAATAGAATAAAATAAATAATAAATAAAATAAAATAAAAAATTAATAAAATAAAATAGAATAGAATAAAATAAATAATAAATACAATACAATACAATACATAATAAATACAATACAATAAAATAAATAAATAAATAATAAAATAAAATACAATAAAATACATTATAATAAATAATAAAAATATAATAAATAATAAATAAAAAAAATAAAAATAAATGCAAGAGGGCCCGATGAAGCACTGGGTGCTGCTGGGTGCTGATAAAAACAGAAGAGGGGGAAGTGGGGAAAGGATTCCCCACAAGCTGCACCACTACCATCCCATGCTCCATACGCATAAGCTGTCAAATATAAAAAAGTATTTAAAAAACCAAGCAGCTCACGCAGCCAATGGCTGCATCAGACGTCACCATGACATCATTTGATTGACAACCAAGAGGCTCCATTTTGAATCGTTACTTTTTCATGTATGAACTTCAGTGATTCGCCACAGCTGAGCAGGGTTTCGAACCCTCAAACCACTACACTATGCTGACTGACCAGTCAGTGTCATGGTTTACATCGTATTAATTAAAGTGAATTTAAGTATAGTTCACACCCATTTATATAAAAATAAATTGGATAATAGTTAGCGAAATAGGAGTTGAGAAGAATTTTATTTGTTAATAGAGTAATGAGTGTGGGGAATTTAAATGTATTTACTCATGTTTACTAGTAAATTGATTTTTAACCAATTTGTGTTAATTTTAAAGTGTTTGTACAAACATTTTTACATGAAAGTATATAATTATCTTTATGGTTAATGGGAGGGGGAAGCTTTACAAAACCCACTCTACCACCCCTCCAAATAATGGCCTTTGAGTACTTGGACAATCTGAAACATGGGCCCTATTCCACAGCATTTGGCTACTCTTCCTCTGCCCCATTCAGCAGCAATCCCTGGTCCTCTGAATATCATTTTGAGTGTGTTGAGGCAACTGCTAGGAGGACGAAAAGGCAGTGAACTCATCTTTTTCCACTCCACTTGCACACACTGGGCTCTGGATTAAACCTGTTATTTCATTTCTAGCAGAAAGAATCACATTTGGCTTGGATAATGGGGGAATTAAATGCACAGCCCTTTTATTGTTCTTTGATACTACCTACCACCTGCCGGGCTTTCATATGAACAATAAAGGCCTTCTAAGACTTCTTTCTAGAACACTGCATTCAACATCAGGCAGTAGGCACATTTTGCAAAAAGTCAAATCCTTTTGAGCAAATTAGAGGAACCAGCACATGCTTAAAGGTCTTTACTTAAATGTAGGCATCTTGCTTCTCTGTCTGGTGACATGAAATGTCTGTATTAGTTCAGTGGGCCTATTAAGGAAATTTAATTCTTGTCTATAATTTAAGATTGATAGTGGTATGAGGAGTCAAAATGTAACTAAAATCCAAGCTACAGACCAGAATACATCTCCATCCCTTTCTTTACTGCTGTCAAAAATAATGTTAAAAATGCCAATCTTCACAATTGTAAGAGTAGATTTGAAGTATTTCATACCATGTTAATGGGAAGAGAAGGAAAATATATAAATCTGAAGACTACTCATGATAATTCTTGGACCAGATACTTTGCCAGATGATAAACAGGAGATGATGAACTATGGATGAACTGTGGATGCTGCATCACACATAGAGAGGCAAGGAAATCATCGCACTCATTCTAGGAATTAAGTAGTGACCTTAAACTGGGATGGGTTGTCCTTTAATATTGCTCATCACTCAGGAGCAGTAATAAGAGGAAGAAAGACAGCAGTAAACCAAACTCACCCTTCCTGAAAACTAATGGATGTCTATGCAAATTGAATGTATCGTATGTGTTCATATGGCAAGTTTGCATTCCCAGTTCATTGTTGTCTTCCAACTGTCTATTAAATGCATCTTGACAAAGTTACGTTTTTGGACTGCAGCTCCTGGAATCTCCCAGCCAGTATGGTTACTGGACATCTGGCAGGGGGATTTTCTGAATATAGTTGTCCAAAAAGGAAGTTTTTCAGTTTCTTTGGTTTTGATTTGTTTTCTAAAGTCAGTCTATCTGTTTATTGCATAAGCACAATTTTAATGCATAAAAGGCAATATTAGACATAGGCAGAGATGCATACTGTGGGGATTGGGGAAAATTTCATTCAGGTCTCATTTTTATTTGAACAAATTTGCATGTCCTAAATCAGTATGTAAACTGCATCATAGTTATTCTTTGAATTCAAATTTTCATAGAATAATAGAATCATAGAGTTGGAATAGACCTAAAGGGCCATCCAGTCCAACCTCTTACCATGCAGAAACTCACAATCAAAGCACCCTCAACAGATGGCCATCCAGCCTCTGTTTAAAAATTTCCAAAGGAGAACTTTTGCAAGCCAATTCCCTAAACAGATAACATACAGACATGTATATTTGCGGGAAATATGTGCAACATGGATTAAAACAAAATATGGCTAAAAACCAGTTGTAAACAGTTAAAACCCATTTTAAAAACAATTTAATAAACTGTCCTATGAAAAACAGCACAAATGTAAAACAGATTAAAATAATTTAAAACATAACAATGAGGGTAGAAGTACAGCATCCTAGTTGAAAGAACCTCCGCTGGCAATCAATTGATAACCAAAACCCCTGTTCTGAATTTGAAAAGGATTTGTCTTCTGGAAATAGGACAGCAGAGAGGGAACCAACCTAGTCTTCAGTGGAAGGGAGTTCCATAGCTATGTAGCTTATACTACTCTCCCCATTGCAGAATGTTTGTATATTTGTTTTAAATTAGGTTTAATTGAAGTACCAACTCTTACAAAATAAACACCATGAAATTTCAAAGCCAAAAGGTTTAGAGTACTTAGGACAGACATGCAGAGAAATTTGAAAGTACAGTAGACCCTTGGTATATGCTGGGTTTTGGTTCCAGGACTCCCCGTGGATACCAAAATCCATGGATATTCAAGTCCCATTAAATACAGTTGATAGTTAAATGGTGTCCCTTATATAAAATAGCAAAATCAAGGTTTGCTTTTTGGAATTTATATATTTTTGAATATTTTCAAGCCATGGATGCTTGAATCCATGAATAAAGAATCTATTGGTATAGAGGGACTACTGTACATATTCAGGTATCTATTGAAAAGATGGGGAGGGAAAATAATGGAATGTCAAATGAGCATAGTGTTAATAAACATACTGTTAAAAAAAACCCATAACATTGGTTATGAGCAGCATGCTCCCTCAAAGCCACTTCATTGTTCAAAATTACAGGTTTCTCATTTCCCTCATACTTCTTGACCTTAATGCATTATTTACTAAAATGGGCTGAAATAACAGGTTTGGGTCCTGCAAAGATTGTCACCAGATGAGTCAACTTACGGTTCTACATATTCAGGGCTTTGCAATTTCACTGTCCTCATAATGGCAGCCATTGCTCCCTGTATGTGCCTTTTTACTGGTAAGCCATTTTTTCACTCGATTGCCCTGGTCAAAGGGATCTATTGTATATGCTCATGTAAAAGTCTAGAACTGTTAGTTAAAAAAATCCAAAAACCTGGGTTGACTTATCCATGGGTCAATATAAATAATGTATCTTAACTTCTATCATTATGGCATTTGGCATTATTTTCCTTTCTTTCATTCTTTACATCCTTTGTTACATGCCCATAAGTTTTACCCTTGACTTATACATGGGTTATATCAAAATCCATAATTTTGGGCCCGAAAAACTGTCTTCAACTTATACATGAGATTGACTTATAGTCGAGTATGTATGGGTAATTGCCCAGACCAGTGGCCTTTCTGCAGTTACTTGATCTTTATTACTCTGTGCTGCTTTGTCCTGAGGCTAAGATGATTAACCTCATTAAATTCCCCAAGGAATGGCTTTCCTGCCTTCATTTAGAGCCATTAATCAGTGGCTGATTCTGTCTGCTCTGACTGAATAATGCTGAGGTGGCACAAGTTGCTTAATCCTTCATTACTCTGCATTGGAGAAAGCCAAAATACCAATGATGACAACTCATCGACTACAGAGTCATTTTTCCTGTTACAGTCGACAAAAGGCGAGTCTCTTCTTGTTTTCAACATCTGAATTCTGTACCAAAAAACCACACCTCCAAATGTAGAGCGAAATGCTTACATGAACAATCTCACTATTTTTAGTGGGGGAGAGAATGAAGGATTAATATGTTTTATATGGATAGCCCACAGATATTGGGCAGGTGGCAGGTACAGGAAAAGGGAGAGAAATAGCAGATACGAGCTGCGTATACATCCCAAAGATGACTGAGCAGGTTGCAGTGGCAAAGCCCTGGATAACCCGAAAGACATTTTCTAGAACACAGAGAGCTGTTCAGATGTTTCAAGTATGACTCGTCACCAAATATTAGAGCATGGAAACATCTCAACAGGTTGCAGTGTCTGTCCATTTAGTTCAGAAATGAGCCATATTCATGGGACTGGGTGGAGGTAGGAAGTCATTTTTCACACAAAATACTTTGGCAATAAGAGGTTTTTTCTTGTTTGTTTTTAGCAGTAATGAGATAGATCAGAGTTAATCATTTTACCTATAATGGCCACGGCTGTAATTCTGTAATTCATCATTAAAGATATGTATTGCTGACTCAGTATGAGAATTTTGGGGGGCTGGAGCAAATGTCACTTGGGTGTTTGTCTCATGGTACAGCTAGAAATAATTGCTTTATACAATGGACCCTTGGTATCTGTTATGATTTGGCTTCAGGACCTCTCATGGATACCAAAATCCATGGATGCTCAAGTCCCATTATTTTCATTGGTACAGTAAAATGCTGTCCCTTATATAAAATAGCAAAATCAAGGTTTGTTTTTTTGGAATTTATATATTTTGGAAATATATTCAAGCTGTGGATAGTTGAATTCATGGATAAAGACTGTGGATAAGGAGGGCTGACTGTAATGTCTTTTGCATTTTTTTCATCAGAATTTCCAAGGTACAGTATCTGAACTGACCATTTGGGGGACCAGAGAGCATTTTCCTGTATTTTCTAGTAACACAGTATTAATAGTAACTTATTAGTAACAAGTAACTCAGTGAATTAGCAGCAATAACAATAGCATTTAAAATCTGTTGGCTGAACAAAATAATGAATAATGTGACTAGTTTCTTTTAAAAAGTAAAAGTCCTAGTTTTGGATGCAAGGGCCAAATTTGCCTATTCCCAGACCTACTGTACACAATATCCCTGCTGCAGTTTTGTGTTTAAAAGTAGTAGGGAGTTATTGTTTTTTTAAGGACATGACAAGAAGGCTAGTTCTGATAATTAAAATGCCCTTCAAAATAGTGACTTTTGCTAACCGGATGGATTCTAGGAGCATAATTCTCCCTGTTTTACAGACAAAGTGGGGCTAAAAGTCCAGGAGCCACAAAAATAGCAATAACAAGTACATTTCTATACTGTTTCAAAGTGAACTAGCACTCCCTAAGCAATTTACAGTGTATAAGCCAATTGCCCCCAACAAGCTAAGTACTCATTTTACCAACCTATGGAAGGATGGATCTTGGAAGGATGGCTGAGTGGATCTTGGAGCCCTCCTCTAGGATCAAACTTACAACATCATGGCTGCAGTACCAGCATTTAACCACTGTGCCACCAGGACTCTTTATTTTGTCAGATGGAATGCATGTAGTCCACAACCCAAGATAGCCTAATAATAAACCTATACTTTTCATTTATCCAGAGCATGTGTTTTTCTCTTGAACTATCATGACTATAGTGGAGGGGGCATTTTTCCCTCTCTTTCTTAGGTCAATCTTTTACTAACTATTATTGTTTATGATTTATGATATTTAGGAGGTTAGAGGTCTTTAACTCTATATCTTTGGATTCCAAATCCACATCTATTTTTGTTTTGTTTTTTTAATAATGGGGAGTTCCTTGAAGCAAGCTCTACATTGCTTAGTGGGTGATTTATAATCTGATATATCATAGAGACTACTCTATAAGATTAACAAAATAATATCTGTCTGCATCATAAATGTGCAATTTAATTCATTAAAGACACTGTGAAAAAAGGTTTTTTTAAAAAAAAAAAACACTAAACGCATTTAAAGGTAACATGACGCTGCTTGTCTTTTATTTGTTATGGGTTGCAGTTTGTACTCTGCAAGGATTTTTAAAGGGATAGCGTGCATCAGCTATGTCTGTCAACCTGTAATACGATGCAAGGTCATGTTAGGCCTGCGGTGACCGGCTGGTGAATTCCTAAACTGTGATGTTTCTGATGACCTGTCAGATAAATTATAATGTGCTCTTTCTTTTTTTTTAAACCCTTACCAATCTGACTGTGAAGAGGAGATTTAAAACACTATGTCATGATTTGTCTGTTTTATATAGTAACTGGGCTGCAACAGTAGTTCGAAAACAAGTTGAACAAGGAAACAAAATCTGGTTTGGGTAACTCAAATAGGGAGGGTATATAAAACTTGACACAGGACATAAAATTAAATAGGAGCTGGGAACGGTGCCAGGGAGACCTCAGGTTTCAGTTCCACAAAGCCCTGTGATACACTTTCCCTTTCCTCCTAGCGGTGAAAAATGTCATTCCTCCCTCACAGCCTTTTCCCCTTTGGGGACAGGCTCATGCAGCCGTTTATTGGTAAACAGCTGTTTGCAATTGAAGGCAGCCGTTTTATCGTTAGAAGAGCTTCCGTTTGCCTTGATTGGTGTTGATGTGAAAAGAATTGTGCTTCTGAATTTCAACAGGGTCCAGGGTAGAAGCTGGGAATTAGTTGTATGGAAACCATGAACAATTAATTTCATTAAAAACATGGAGTAGGATGTGGCTGAATATTTGCACACATGTTGCTTGGGCTTCAATCCAAAATGCACTTTATCAGGAGCGGAGTCTCACTAAATGAATCGCCCAATGAACATAACCCCTGACCATGGATTCTGAGAGCTGTAGTCTCTCAGAGTATTTTTGCTAAACTCTTTATATCATTATCATTACTGTGCACTTAGAAAAGCAGTGCATCAGAGACAAGGGTTTCTTAATCCCATGTTCAGTTTCTGCATGCACAGATTTATTAAAACCTTTGTCTGTGCACAAGCATTTTATTGGGAGAGCTGCCCTCTGCAGTCTCTACTGGTGAACAGCCAACATGAAGATTTTCCATATTGGGCTTAAATCTCTGCCCTTTACTGGAAAGAGCTGAAATACAAATTGCTGCCATTAAATAAAATCACTCAGTTGAAGGTTATGATTGAACTGACAGGTGTCAGTTCCAAGTGAATGAACCAGAGCTCAGGGGGATTAGGGCATAGATAGAGATACACAATAAATCTCATGAAAAGTCTAAATATGCCACTGGCACTTAGGTCCCCTGCAAAGGACATGCTTGTGTTAACTGAGGAGTCCTTAGTTCTGTCTCAATTCAGCCGTGAACCTCTCTAGTTAGTTAATTAAGACATTAGAGTTAGACTATGCCACTCCATTAAAATGCTCGAGGCTTACAGCAGTTAAAAATAAGAAAATACATAATGTAAGTAAGTAAGAATACAAGAGGCAGAGCAGTCAGGACATAGCAGAGAAAAACTCAAGAATATGGCCATTTAAAATGATGACTTTTTGGCAAACAAAATGCTGTCCAAAAGCAAGATATCTCATCTTGCCATTAGAAAACCACTGGGGACAGGGGAAGATGTGTAGTCGGTGTAGTCATGACTACAGAGAAGGCTCTCCCCTTTTCTAGCCAAATCCTAATCGGATCTTGGCAAGGCGTGAAAGGGAATCTTTCCAGTAGAACTTGAGGCATGTTACTTTATATGATCATGTTCCTTTGAGGAAAAATCTTCAGCAATGATTCCACAGTTTTAAATAGTGAAGCAACAGACGGCATATGAATAGAGCTGTTTCAAGCTACAGAAGAGGAATTCATCCAAATATTAACAACTATCTGCCAATAAATATGGGAGACAAAACAATGGCCCACAGACTAGAAATGCTCAGTATATATTCCAAGAAATGGGACATGGGAGTATGATAAATCTTGGACTGTTGCACTTATTTCCCTTGCAAACAAAGTAACACTCAAGGTTTTTATAACAAAATATTTTAAACATAAATGGAGTGAGAAATATCAGATGTCCACAATGAGTTCAGAAAAAGAAGAGGCACTAGGGATCATTTTGCACACACACATTAAATAATGAAACCTATCAAAGGATTTTAGAAGAAAATCTACTGTGCCTTTCACATTATAGCCATGTCTTGATTATAATGAAAATGTGAAATTATGGTTCATTCTAAAAGAAATAGATGTGACACAATATCTGATTGTCCTGACGCACAACCTGTACTCTGGAGAAGAAGTCACTGTCAGGACAGAATATGGAGAAACACAATAGTTTCTCTTTGGCAAGGGTGTCAGACAATTCTTAAGGTCACCATAAATTGAAGCTGGTGACAGAAAATAACAACTACAAAGGCTTGTATACTAGAATGCAACATACAAAAGAAATCTTAGCAAAAGGGAATTTGGAGCCCAGACACACAAAGCAGGAAGGGCATATGCCCAACCCTTTCTCTGCCTCCTTCACCTCCGAATTACCTCTACAAAGGAGCTTCTCCCCATGCATTTCCAGTGGAGTCTGCAATTAGCCTACACATTATTTTGCAACTTCTGCAGAATAAGGAGGGGAGCAAGTGTGTTACTTATTAAGGTAAGTGTACAGACTATCAAGCAACTGTATGGAAAAATCTTTGAAATGTATTGTGTAAATGCTAAATAATATGATGTGCGCTCATTAAAAAAAGTCATCCCATTCATCTTAATTTTATTGTAAGTATGTTTTTTCCTGTGTAGCATATTATTTTGTGTTCCCCAATCCCTGTGTGTTTGCCTTTTCTAAAAATGTGAATAAATTTAAACTTAGAAAAGTTATGCATGTTAGACTGAAACTTCTGGAAACTTTAGCTAGCATGACTAGTGGTAGTAACTTTCCCAATCTCTGCTGTGTACTTGTAGTGCTGCTGCTCCTGGTGAGATGAGTTTTCGTCCTTTTGCTTAGCCACTACCCCTTCATAGTCTCAGCAGCTATAGGCTGGATCATAAAGTCCCAGGGTAGTCCATTTATTTCTTCAGTGAATTCATCAGAACTATCTTACCCTGTGCAGTTTATTCCCATTATATAGCCTCCAGGATTAATGACACATCTTGCAGAATTAGATCAGAAGCACAGCTTCAATTTTTCATATTTTCCTACTTTCTTGGGGCATCACCATGAAGGTACTGTAGTTGTATTTACCTAGAAGTTGGACTATATGCCTAAACTAAGGCACCACATCAAATCTAATTTTGATAGTTAAGTAGGATCATCCTTGGTTAGCACTTGGATGGGAGACCATCAACAAATACCAACAAATATATGTAGGCTATATTTCAGAGGAAGCAATTGTTAAAACCACTTCTGGGGCGGAATATAAATAAACAATTATTATTATTATTATTATTATTATTATTACTATTAGTGTTTCTTGCATAATAAAACCACATGAAATTCATGAGGTCACCAAAAGTTAACAGGAAACATGAAGGCACATACACACAGAGAGAAGTCCAACTAATCTCATTGATATTTAATTCTGAGTAGACATATATGCAGCACTCAGAAAGTTCCTTCTGCAACCACAATTTCTCAAATCCCTCAGTTAGCATTACCAGTGGTACTTTTTCTTACACTGACTTTTGTTTAAAGGACATAAATTTCTTTCTGTTTCACTAATGAGAAAACTACAGATTTGTATTTATCTACATTCTTACCCATCCCATATTATAAAATGGATTTCAAAAGGATCAATCTTACTGGGTTGTTAAGAAAGCAAATGAGATACAACATGTAAATTAGTATAGTTGTAAGTCAAAGAGATAAATCTGGTTATTGAATATTGAATAATATTGAATAATAAGATATTGGATATTGAATAATAAGAGGAATGTTTGTGATTACTAATCAATGTACTGTATATACTTAACCGTAAGTCAACTTCATGTATAAGTTGAGAATGGGGTGGTTCCTTTTTTGATAAGAGATAAGTACAGTATTTACATTGAACTGTAGATATGTCAAACCAGTTTTTTGGGGTTGTTTTTTTAACTAAAATTTCTAGACTTCTACATGATTATATACAGAATTCAAATTATTTTCACTGGTTGTTCTCATATAAGGATGGAGGATGAATACACAACTCTGTGTGGGATGTAGAGCTGCCATCAAGGGATGGGTCCATCTGGTATTATTGGAAATGTCTAGGACACAAGTCTCCCATTCTTAGGAAGGATAAATACCTGTGTTTGCATGATGTGCTCAGCTGTCTCTTTCTGAGAGTGGGAAATCCTGATATTTGCACATCGCAGGATGTCAGTTATGCAATTCATGCTAAGTCCACCTGGGTCTTCTTTTGCTAGATTTAAATTGGGTGCTGTCACAAACCCAACCCTTACTGAGTGAGGCTTTTTGGAGGAGTTATAAAAGGTAGAGAAGCTGTTTGTATAGTCATAATGAAAATAATCTGATGGCAACAAGAACAACTGCACATCACCAATCATGTGGACCATGAGGTTGTTTCTAACATGACATAAATAAGGGGTTTTCATGCTCCTATGACTTACAGGAATGCTTGCAAACTAACAGCTTGTCTTTATGGCCACTTTGTAAACCTTAAGTATAGCAATGCATTGTTTGGTTCTGTATCAAAGGACAGGAATTATTTACGTTCAGTACCACAGCACAGAGTTATTCTCAGGCTGTGATTTGCTTTCTGACACCCACAGATTTAGCATTAATGTCTTCTAATGGCCAAGTTGTTTGTTGTGGCCACCATGTAGAAAGTTGCTCCAGGTGACTATTGAGAAAATGCAGTTCACTGGTGACAGAGGCCAATGTAAGAAATGCATTGGGTCTTGCTTATCATGTTTCAGGGAAGTCAGGTAGCAGTATTCACAATCAGCCCTGACAGTGTAGCCAACAACAATGAGCAGTCTTAGTGGTGAGTAGGGAAGGAAAACACAATTTTCTTTTTTTCCCCCCTCTATCTACTGGCTGAGGCAATTATCTCCTACAGCCTTATGGGAGAGCTTGCCCTGTGTCAATGGGACTGGATGGGCTGCTGGTCTCATCTGAGTTCTGTATACAGTCAACCCTCCATATCCATGGATTCAACATCCACGGATTCAACCATTCACATTTTGAAAATACTCAAAAAACAAAAATTCCCAAAATTTTGTTTTCTTTGGGTTTTCCAATTTAATATAAGGGGCGCCATTTTAATACATCGTTGTATATAATGGGACTTGAGCATCCACAAATTTTGGTATCCACAGGAGGTACTGGAACCAAACCCTTCACAGCCACAAGTTGTGAGTTTGATCCCAGGGCCCCAGGGTCAACTCAGCCTGGCATTCTTCCGTAGGTCACTAAAATGAGTAACCAGCTTGTTGGGAGAAATTAGTTTGCACATTGTAAACCACTTAGGGAGTGCTCAAGTGCACTGATTAAGTGGTATAGAAATTTACATGCTAGTGCTATTGCTAAACCGTAGTGTATCCTGAGTTCCTGTTTGACTGAAGAGTATGTTAAAATTTGTGTGGCCTAAAATCTTTACAAGGTTCTGACCCTGTGCCAGGCCCCTCTTCCCATGTGCCATGCAAGATTGCTCATTTTCTTCTTCCCTTTGAAGTAGCTGCCAGAACTTGCAAGCCTGGAATGTGCAGTTCCCACCAGCAAACTCTCAAACTCTCTTGAGCTAAGACTATGTACTGCAGATACACAAAATCAGAATTCTCTGATGAGGGCAGGCAGGCGGGTGGGTAAAACCCATGTGTTGGGTTGAAATAATGCTCTTGGGTATATTTGGTCTCATGATAGTGAATGTAGGCCTTTTCTGCCTGCTGTGGGAAATCATCGCAGGCCCATGAATGTTGCACTTGTTGGTCCTAATCTGCCTCAGCATTTGTGTTCTGCTTATGTCCTGGATATCAAAAAGCCAGTGGTGTGGCTGAAGTTCAGAAATGGGAAGCAATGTCTGAATATCTGCCCCCACACAAATTTTGTATTACAGGACGGAGAAAGGAATGTTTATGGTTTACAGTATGAAACATGCAATGTTCTTGACAGGATTAACTCCTGCTTGTGAGTTCCCACAGTGGAGCTTCTGGTGTCTGCTCAGAACTGTATGACGTTCTCGCCTTAGCAGTCTTAAAGCCCTTGGTGATGCGTACATTACAAATTCATATTGACTAAGTTTGGCTTATCCCAGCTATGGAATTATTCTGCTGACAGAGTTTTGTAGTTCACCCTGAACTGCCTCTGAGGATGAGATAGGCCATGAAGGGCCAGGCGCTGATGAACACATACCTTCCAGCATTACATAGGTTTAAATATGTGCACATCTGCAATAGCGCTACTGCTTTCACAACAAAAACCACTCTGTGCACAGCCTTCCACCACCATTACATATTGCTGAAGGATCAGCTCTGGCTGCTGCATGCTATTGCAGTTGGTAATCCTCCATTGATTTAAAAACTGAAAGACACAGTTTGTTTTTTGGGTTAAAGCTTTTCTGGCTGGGGGTGGGTTATTTAAAGACCAACAGTCTGCAGTTTCAGTATGAAAAACAGCAAACTGTAACTTTTGAAAGGCCAGATCAGGGCTGTGGCAAGTGATTTTTTAGCCAGATCAGAGCTGTGGCAACCGATCTGGCCTTTCCAGGATGCAAAAAGGAGTCGTGAAAAGATAATTTTAAACTCTGGCTTTAGACTTTTTAGGTGGGAATGTCTTTTTTATGATATATCTTTCTACAGCTAATTAATGATCAACATATTATATGCTCTTTAACAAATATATAAAGACTGAGGCCTGCATTTAAAATAATTGAAAAGCAACTAGATAACTTTTTTCGTTTGGCTGTATCTAATGAGACCCATGAGGCTACTTTTCCTTTATTTAGATAACTGATGAATAGGTCACTTTTGAATGGTTGTTTAGTACTAATGATTGTGTATGTATACAACATCCTAATACACATTTTCCTTTCAAATGAGAAATCAAGCTGACTTTTAAACTCTGGTATTGAAGACCTGCTGCATCTCTCCATAGAACATATCTATAACACTCTAAAAAATAATAATAATACAGATGACCTTGAAGACAACATTACATAAAAAATTCTAAGGGTTATTGACTCTCTGTACAAGCTGAGGGGGAGAATGGGCTATATTTATTCATTTAATTTTTTTATGTGTAACATTTCTTTTATACCTTCCATTCACTTGGGCCCCTTTCCCATTTTTATCTTTGTAACAACTCTGTGAGGAAGGCTAGATTGAGAAGAGTGTGGTTGGCCACCCACTGAATCCCATGAACAATGAGAGATTTGAAGCTGGGTCCTTGTATAACACTTTAACCACTGTACATGTTTTAACACATTAGCCTGCTACAGTGGATCTTTACAATAATGGCCAAATTGATTTACTTTTATAATTATAGGAAGAGATCCAGTGTGGTGTAGTGGTTTGAGCATTAGACCAGGGCACTGGGAGCCCAGAGTTTGAATCCCCGCTCAACCTTGGGCCTGTCTCACTATCACAGCCTCAGAGGAAGGCAATGGCAAATCCCTCTGAATAAATCTGGCTGAAAATCACCACCACCATGGTTTCACCTTAGGATCATTCTAGGTTGGAGAAAACATGAAGGCAAGCAACATAATTATAAGGACTTAACACCATGTAGGTTTTTGTTTTAAGAAGTTACAATATCTGTGTTGGTTATTTTTAGGAAGGAGGGAAGTAAAGAAAAGCTTTTTAAAAACTTAAAAAACAGTTACCCTGATTGAGGTCTGTAATTCTTGGAACTGTATGAGGGTAACTAATTATTTTTAAGACTAACTTTTAAAGGTTTGAGGATTCCTTCTTTCTGTGTAAGCCTTGGATACCTCTGGATTCCTCTGAGCCATCATCATCATGGTGTTTATAGGTGGAGCAGCCCTTTCTGTTAGCTTTTATTTCCTACCTAACTGCATTAAAGGTTGTAAGACACACTGCAAATTATTATATAAATGATCATGGGTAGTATATTACATGGCTTTTTTAAAAAAATCAATCTCATGCCCTGTCATAAAGCAGAACTCATATTTACATACCTCATTAAAAATAACTTTTATAAAGGCTCATATGGAATTTTCCTTTAAAAAGATTGATGGTGATGGAAATAATTGATCTTCCACACAATATACATTAACATTCTGGTTTTCTCCATGGATTTAATCTGTTAATGATAGCCAAAATGTAATCTATTTTCAGAAACCAGAAATAGACAGTGTATATTGTAAGGGATCTGAAAAACAATAAAACTAGTAATTACTGTATGAAAGCATGTGGATTTTAAAATAGATGTTTAATGGTCTTCACAATGTGACTGAACATTAAGTGCCTGTTGGATGAAGTATGCCTTATAGTTTAAAATAAAGTTGGCTATGTTCTTCTGGTTTCTTTATTTAAAGCATTTATTATTTGCCCTTTAGTCAAAAAGTCTCCTGGATCGACTTACAGAGATAGGTAGAATGGCAGTCCCTGCATTCAAGCATTCAATCTAACTTGATGGCATGATGCACAAGGAATAAGGAATGCAGCAGGACGAGGAGGGAAAAAGTCATGTTCAGGTTACACTTCTTTTATTAGTATTTTGTTGCCTTAAAGACTAACATATTTATGAGAGGTTTATGGTATAAATATCTTTTTGTTGCTTCTTAAAGCACTTGTTTTCTTTTTCCTTGAAAATTCTCAGAGATCCATCTCATTCCTTTTTGATCTCATCAGGACAAGAATGAGCTGGATAGAAATACAGGTTGAGTATTCCTTAACTAAAATGTTTCAGAGTTCAGAATTTTTTGGATTTTGGAATATTTTCATATTTTCACTTGGAGATGGGACCCAAGTCTAAAGATAACATTCATTTATGTTTCGTATACACCTTATACTTGATGCTCAAAGGTAATTTTATACACAATATTTTTAAATACCTTTGTGCATGAAGTACACTTTATGTACATTGAACCGTCAGAAAGCAAAGGTGTCACTGTCTCAGCCACCCATGTGGACAGATTTTGATTTTGGAATATTTTGGATTTCTGGATAAAGAATACTCAACCTGCAGTTATCTGTTGTTATTATTATCCCCCTCTCCCAATGGTACTTATAAGGGAATTTTATTCCTGTAAACTCACTGGTTTCTGTAAATTCATAAAAAGAGGGGGGAAAGTTAGGGGGAAGAATGGCTATATTGGGTGAAGTGAATAATCAACAGTTCCAAATTCCTACCTGGATAACTGATCAGCTATAGAACAGTTTTTAAAGAATGTTCCCTAAATATGATTCCATAGATTTAAGGATGTTGAGCGAATTTGGCAGTCCCAGCCTCAGTTCTGTTCTGGTCTATTCACTCCCTTGCCACTGCTACCAAGATACTTTTTGGTTTGTGGAAACAAAGAGAACAGATGAGGAGTATCATTCATCACTGGGAATTCTGCAGAGCTTAAAACTTACTTTTTGGACTACAGTTCTGGCTGAGGATTTAGCAACTTTTCCATGCTCCAGAGTTCTGGATTCCATGCTCAGTGGACAGGAATGTAATTCCATGCTCAGTGGGCAAGAATACAGTGGGGAATTGAGAGAATCTGCTTGACTTTCCCAGTATCAAGATAGGTATTTGGGTCCTTAAAGTAGGGATAGATTGGTACTGGTATTACAGGGCCTTTTTAAAAAAATCCTCCCATGGTATTGGAATAGCTTGAGTCCTCTGGATGTCACTCGTCCATAGTTTTAATTGTACAGTGCTGTGTCATTTATATTTCTAGCACATTTATGTCCTCCCTTTCTTCCACCATAGAATTCAGCACAACACACTTCATTGGCCATACATCATGTGTTGTCTTTATATTTAGACAGTAAAAGGTAAAGTCTGGAGTCCAAGATTGACTACCATTAGGCAGGATTAGGTGACTGCCTTTAGTGGCAAAAACTGAAGAGCAGGGAGTGACACCCTTCCAAATGTGCTGCCTATCCATTTCTCCTATCCATTTCTCTCTCTCCATGGCCAGAGCTGTGTGTATGTGTGTGTCACACAGCCTGACCAACATCTCCTAAACCGTTTCCCTCCATTGTGATGTGATATCATACAGACAATTTTGAAGTACATCTTCTAAACATGAAATTAAGTGTGTGGGTAAGGTGAGGGTTTCCATTTTGTCCAATATCTGAGGCAGTAACATGTCTTATCCTTATCCTTTGCAGTATAGTGGTTGGATTATGACTCTGGAGACCAGGGTTCAAATTCCTGTTCAGCCATGGAAACCTCCTAGGTGACCTTTGCCAAGTCACACTAGCCTCAAAGGAAGGCAAAGGCAAACCCCCCTTTGAACAAATCTTGCCAAGAAAACCCCGTGATAGGTTTGTCTTAGGGTCGCTGTAAGTCAGAAATGACCTGAAGGCACACAATAACATTCAGCTACTAGTTTTTCACAACAACACTACTAGAATCCAAATTCAAATAGAATTCAAATGCATCTGAGGAAGTGGATTTAAGTCCACAAAAGCTCATGCTGCCAACTTCTTTTTTTCAGTTAGTCTCCAAGGTGTTACAAGATCTCTCTACGTACTAACACTAATGTAAGTAGCAGATATTCTAGGCCAGTGATGGCAGACTTTTTAGAGACCGAGTGCCGGAACTCAAAGACATTCTGGCACAGGGTATTACCTGGTGCCGGGGCTGGAACTTCCGGTGGGGATGGGACTTGTGAGGTGGGACTCTGGGGGCGGGACTTCCACCTTCCAGGCCCGGGAGCTAAGGGCCTGGGAGGGCAGGGGAAGAGGAGGGACATGGAAGCGCCAGTTTTTCCTTTTCCACTGCCCTCCCATCTCTCCATGTGCCCTCCAAAATGGCTTTGCATGCCAGAAAGGGCATACGTGCCATAAGTTCACCACCATGGTTCTAGACAATTATATTGTTACATTTCAGAGCATGGCAAATAAGGATCTATTTGTAATTTAGTGTTCTGAAGTGTCAACTGCTATGTACTCACAATTGGTTGACACAAAAAGACACTGTCAGAATTTCCCTGCCCAGTGTAATTCAGACAGTTGAAAAGTTTTGAAATGACAAAGCAAGTGTCTCTAATGAAACTGAGTCACTGCTACATGGCAGCAATCACTGGGTCTTTAAAATAATGAGTTTGGCATGTGTATGTTGGAAGAGAAAAAACGGATGATAGTTTTCCTCTTGGGAGAAGAACCTTTCAAGTTTGCTCTTGTCTGGTTTTCTTTTCCTTTTTTCTTTAAGGGCTGAAAGGCAAATAATCAGATGGAAAGATGCCATGAAGCCAAACCTGATCAAGCTAGTTTTCTTGGGCAATCACACGTTGTTGCTTCTTCAGTGCATGTTTTATTCTTCTTTGCAAATCTGCAGAGATCCATTCTACTCCTTTCATATCTCATTAGGGCCAACTCAAAACATGTTCACTGCTTGAGACAAAGGATTAGATCAAGAATGGAGTTTCCAAGTCAGGACTATCCCAGCCCCTGGGATTTCAAGGGCCAAACTTAAAACCTAACAATGAATCCTTGTGAGATCATAGGAGACAGGACCTGGTAAAGTGACCTGGGGTTGTTGTCAAGCATGATACATTAAGCATCAACCACAATTGCAGAGTATGCCTTTCAGATAAAAAACAAAAACAAAACCCAAAGTCTGTTAAATGAGGGAAACACAATCGCACACCTTTCAAAGCCTGAGATTCAGCCCCTCACAATGAAGACGGAGACTCAGGCCCAGGCCCTGAGATACGGGAATCCCAATCAGGAGTAGGCAATAAGCATTTACAGATCCATAAGTCTCCTGCCCATATTTTGTATCTTCTGCTGTCCTTTCTGTTTGCTGCCGTACCATTGGCCCAAACTCCAGACATTTATCATTAAATGAAAGTTATGTGGGGTATTTGCATCTTCTTTTGGAGCTGAATTGTTCACCTGGAAGCTTCCTGAATGTATTATTCATTTCAGAAGAAGGCCTGTGCTCCCCTTCTTTTAAAGGTAAATTGCTCTAGGAGGCTACTACAGCCCTCAAATAGTATGGCATTAGCAAGATTATTGTGTGGCCCATGGTGTGTATGTGTGTGTGTGTAATGTTCCCCTGCCCTGGAAACTGCCTACTCTTTTAGTAGATAGTCTCTCCCCTTGTTGTTGTTTTTTTAAAATCATTTCTGACTTATGGCAACCCTAAGGTGAACATATTTTGGGTTTTCTTGGCAAGATTTGTTCAGAGGGGGTTTGGCTGGGAATCGAACCCTGGTCTCCATAGTTCAACACTCAAACCACTATGCCATCCTGGCTCTCAGTCCCACTATGTAATTCAATAAACATAAACTGATTTGTCTCGGCAGTTGAATCTTGATACACTGATAGTGTCAGGACATTGTAAGAAGGGAAAGCAGAATATCCTATGCAGAGTGTAGAGCAATCCATGTGATAACATTGCCAGTAGAGTTGCCAGGTCTCAGAACACAAGCTGAAGTCTCAAGGAATTGTCTTGCTTCTCCTAGGTGGAAAGGTATCTCTCAGGACAAGCACTGCTAAAAGAGGAGAATGCTCAATTTTATTGTTTTGGGTGGCTTTAAAGCTGTCTTTCCTTAGTAGAATAGATGGAATACCAGTCGAACCAGGCAGTTAAGTTGTAGATAACTATTTTCAGTTGACAATATGTAAGGAATAACTATCTAATGCACAGGTCTCTGGGGACGCCAAATGAGTCGGCATGATTCATAATTAAAGTATACAAGACTGGGCCCTTTAGCCACCTATCTATTTAATGGGATGGGAATAAATTGTTTTTAAACGGTAAGTTGTGATCCTTGTTTCTTCACTACCTAGAATTCCTTTAAAAATAAGGAGGGAATAGGGATATATGGTTTTGAATGACTGAATGAATCCTAGACCAAAGAGCAAAATTTCACCAATGGGGCCATAAACTTGGAAAGTTAATTTTTGGACTATAACTTACAGAATCCCAAGACTGCCTGATCTGTCATGTTTTGATACCCAAAACATAATTTTCCCCATCTCTACTAATAATGAAAAAGTGGAAGGCGAGTCAGTCCCCTTTACAACATAAAGGTCCTCTGAAGTGGTTTTGACTTTTGACTTTTAGTGTTCCAATTCATTTTCTGGCCAGACAGTCATGTGCTTATCCATCCCTTAGCTATAGCAATCCTCAAGGTATAGTGGAAAAAATTGTACTCCATGCATCTTAACTGGCTTTGCTTCTCACTCCTGGCCCTCAAAACTACTGGCAGACACTGGTGGTATATCTTACTTTGATCACATTGAAAACAGTAATATTTCTGTATTCAGGCGAATAATAAGCTAGATATTAGCTGCTTAGGGAGAAAGATTAATATTTTCCTGGATTCTAGACTCCTAGACTTAGCTGCTTTCTTTTTCATGCTCAGATAGAGTGGACAGTGTATATTTCACAGAACTGTTCTCATTGAAGTAATCCAATGGGATGTCTTGTATTATTAAAAGTTGGGAACAAATCTTCAATATAAACAATGCTGGTCTTTTTGATTTAGTTCCCTTTGATCATCCAGGATCTTTTTTGTCAGTTCAACTCTTGATTAGAAATCTAACAAAAGCCCTGTCAGGTAAATGTTGCTGTTGGACCTATCATTAGAAATGACACTTTGTGTACTAAGATTATCTGGAAGGTATCAAGACAGGTTGTCTTTGTGGCTGTCTTGATATATCTGGCAGCTTTGCTGACTTGTCTGTTAGATTTGGTGACATTGCTACATGTCAACAGAACGGCTAGGCAAATCCTTTTGGTGATTAGCATAGAGTTCTGGAATACGTGAGCACGGCTTATGCACACTGCTAAAAAGTCATGTGGCTAAATAAAACAAAAACTGCAACGAACAGTAACATCCTAATGTTCTATGCTATTATAATTATTAAAGCAGCATTCTATCGCACATTCTCACTGCATATATTCAAAGCCTTTTCTGCCAGATCAACCCAATATCCTGAGAGCAATCATGCAGAATAATAAAGGCAGCAAAGGCAAATTTCTTCTCTGCCCCTATTGCATCTGCAGGGAACTGGCCAGCAGAGCTGTTTTGAATGGTCATTGATCTTTTACATACAAGTCCAAGAGAGCAAAATCCAAGTCATTTGACAGCCCCCTGTGAGCAACCTGCCCAGTACTTTGAAGATAAAATTGCTTGGATATGTTCTGACCTGAATGCTAAAATTGATCTAGATCCAGTGGATGTAAATACAGCCCCTACTTGTCCAGTGACAATGGATACTTTTCCATTCATGCAACCCAAGAATGTGGACAGGATTCTTCAAGAGATGAGAGCTACTGCATGTGTCCTTGCCCTTCCTGGGCTATTTAAGAAAACTAGAGAGAGACTGTCTCGGTGGGTACACAAAGTGGTTAATGGCTCATTAAAACAAGGCAGCGTTCCAGCTTGCCTGAAGGAGGCTGTTATGAAACTATTACTAAAATAAGCCAACTCTAGATCTCATTAGTCTGGATAGTTATTGTCCATTCGCTAACATTTCATTTTTTAGGCAACATTTTGGAGCATGTGGAAGGAAAATTTCATAGGGGAGGGGACATTCCTATCTTGGTGGACAAGGTTCTTATTTTGCCTCCCTCATGGCTGCACCCCTGCTTCTTTGGTAGGAAACACAGATGCCAGGAATACATGCAAACACATTATCTGATCCTTAATAATATATCCTCTCATCCTGCATGGCAGGGGTTTGGCCTGGATGGCCCTGGTGGTCCCTTCCAACTCTATGATTCTATGATAGAACCTGTAAGGGTCAAAACAGATTGTAGGACAGTGGAGACCTTGATGAACTTGGGTGATAATATCCAGTGCAAACTCTTACCTAGGGCTGAGTGGAAAGTTCAGGCCTTTAAAGCAGCCCCATAAAGCACTTCCCTGACAGCAGGACTTCTTTTGAAAGTTACTTTAAGCTTATTCAGAAATGCTGGCATAAAGAACTGTTGCTCTTATTTTAAACTTTCTTTGCTTGCCCCCTTTAACATCAGCATGTAGTCAACTCTAATTAGCTTTGAGGTGTCATTTGTGGCATACCGTTTACAGTGTGAACCCTAATTGGCTGGGATCACCCATGTAACTGGGGCAGACCTATACACTTCTGCTGTCTCCCTAAGACATGGATTATAGATTGTGTTTGAACACTTGGCAGTCAGTTGACTTCTCTGGGCTAAGTTCCCAGAATTTTTCTTGGGTCTGTGTGGTGCTGATGTAAATTCTGAAAGGAAGCTTTTCTCAAAAGGATTACTGGAAAAGTTCAAAGACATACCTCTTGCAATTAAACCTCTAGAGAAAATAATGCATGTGACTTGCTCACAAACTGCCAGATTTAACCTCTAGCAACAATGATGTGCAGTTTTGTTTGTAGACTGTTCCTCTTTCTATTTGGCATAAAGAAAATCTCAACCATGACATGGAAGTTTTGCAGTTTACCCTGGAGAGAATGGAGTTGAAAGTGGCATTTCAGATTAGCTATTATCCTCTATTGCAGTGATGGCAAACCTTTTGAGGTCTGCATGCCAGGGGTGGGGCTTCTGCCTACCAGGGAGGGGGCTGAGTCTCTGGAGGCAGAACTTCTGCCCTTGGAGGTGGGGATTCCAGGGGTGGAGCTTCTCCGCATGCCCTTTCTCGGCCTCCAGCTGTCTCTGACAGTTAGAAGCCAGGAAAAATTGGGAGGGGGCATGAGCATGCAACATTGATTCCCCTCCTCCTGCCCTACCCCTGGCCACCAGCTCTCTCTCAGAGACAGCTTAGGGCCAGTAGGTGCCTGTGGGGGGTGAGGAGCAATGGGCCCGCAACCCATTCTCCTCTTCACTGGGCTTTGCCAGTACTGAGGCGTCCCTGGAAGGGCACCTCAGAACTGGCAAAGCCCAGCAGAGTGGAGGAGGAGGCCACCCGTGACCCATTCTCCTCTCGGCGAGGGTTTACCAGACCTGAGGTGGCCTTCCAGGGATGACTCAGGTCTGGCAAAGCCGCCTGCAACCCCTGCTCCTCTCCACAGGGGTTTGCCAGACCTGAGGTGTCCATGGAAGGGCACCTCAGGACTAGCAAACCCAAGAGGAGAGGAAGAAGAGGATGCTTGTGACCCGTTCTCTCTGTGGGGCTTTGCCAGACATGAGGCAGCCTTCCAGGGACACCTTAGGTCTGTCAAAGCCCAGCAGAGAGGAGGAGGAGTACTCCCGCGACCCCTGCTCCTCTCCGCGGGGCTTTGCCAGACCTGAAGCGGCCTTCCAGGGACGCCTCACGTCTGGCAAAGCCCCATGGAGAGGAGGAGGAGGAGGCCACCCGCTACCCCTGCTCCTCTCCGTGGTTCTTTGCTAGACCTGAGGCGGCCTTCCAGGGACTCCTCAGGTCTGGCAAAGCCTGGCAGAGAGGAGGAGGAGGCTGCCCGAGACCCCTGCTCCTCTCCGCGGGGCTTTGCCAGACCTGAGGCAGCCTTCCAGGAACACCTCAGGTCTGGCAAAGCCTGGCAAAGAGGAGGAAGAGGCCACCCGCGACCCCTCCTCCTCTCTGTGGCGCTTTTCCAGTCCTGAGGTGGAGAGAAGAGTCATCCCGCTCTTTCCTTCCCGGGCGTTTCCTTGCCCTCCACTGGCTCTTTGGGGCCTGTGGGGGGTGAGGAAAGGTGAGGAAGAGGCCTGGGAATGGGCCCAGTCCTCTTCGTCCCAGACTTTTCCTCTCCTGCGCCTCTGGCTCCTTCTCTTGAATGCCATTTTCTGGCTTCCCGCTGTCTTGGAGAGACAGCGGTAGGCCCAAAAATGACAGGGAGGGGACAGAACGGGCACGCCATGCCTCTTCCATCTTGTCCCTCATCCTGTGCAGGGCGAAATGGCGTTGCGTGCCACTTGTGGCACGTGGGCCATAGGTTCGCCATCACGACTCTATTGCTTTCCATTACGATTTCAAATAGACAGTCTATCATACTGATTTTTTTTTTTTTCAGATTTCACTTCACAGAATGGATGAATTAACTTTGGGGTGTCATGTGGCTGGATTATTTGGATGTCTGTTATGTAGATGGTGACAGGAGCCTTGGCTGCTGGGGATGATAAAAACAATAAATGCAATATTTGTGTTTCTTTAGACGCTGATGCATTTGGCTTAAAACAATTCTGTGTCTGGCAGTGTAATAAAGTGTGGGATGTCTTGAGAGTGAATTCTCTCATTATAGCAGTCTCAGTGTAAACTGTGTTCAGAAGGTCTCATTAAATGGAAAACAAAGGACACAACTGGCTAATTAAACAAAATATGCTGAATGGTTACCAACGTGGCTTTTTCACTGCAAAGTGAACAAGCATCCTTTCTGGGTTTGAAGGTTGAAATACCCTAAAGAAATAGCAATGTTGGTAGATGTAATATATATACCCTTCTGCTATCTGCAATATGCATGCTGCAATATGCAGTGGCAGCCACAACTCTCCCATTGCCTGAGGTGGGAGGAGAAATGATGGTACCAATCCTTCATTCTCCTTGTCTCCAGCTGCTCCTCTGCCCACTCTCATTGTCTTCAGTGTTGTTATCTCACATTTAGAATAGAATAATAGAATTACAGAGTTGGAAGAGACCATGGCCACCCTGTTCAACCCCTTGCCATAAATGTGTTTCTACTGTTGCCACCACTACTACCCACCCTCTCTAAAAAGCAGTGTTAACTGTACAAAGCAACTGGTGTTGATCTCCACAGAACTTGTCAAGCACAAAAGCCTGGATCTGAGGAGTCATTCATCACATTCAGGCTGCTGTCACACTGTGGAATTAACAATTTGACACTGCTTTAACTGTCATGGCTCCATCCTACGGAATCCTGGAATTTGTAGTTTGTTGTGGCACCAGAATACGCTGACAGAGAAGGCTAAAGATCTCACAAAACTAACAATCCCAGAATTCCATAGCACTGAGGCATGGCAGTTAAAACAGTGCTGAGCAGTAATAATTCTACAATGTAGATGCAGCCTCAGGGTTTGAGGGTAGGGAACTTAGGGAGACTGACTATGCTGTTTTATAGACAGTCTCTCTCAGGGTACTCTACCCTTAGGTCTGGATTGAAGGACCTCCTGGAGCCCACTCTTTAGCACCTCTCTAGAAGAGTGGCTGTGAAATTGGTAGAAAAAGTCACTGCTGCTGCTTGTTTGCCTGAGATATTCATCTTGTTGTGTGCCTTTAAGTCATTTCTGACATATGGCCACCTGGAGATCAGGTATGGCTCCCATGTAAACATACCTGTATAATACACACTTAAGAAACCCTGGTGGTGCAGTGATTAAATGCCAGTACTGTGGCTACAACATTGTGAATTTGAACCTGCAGTGCTCCAGGTTGACTCAGCCTTCCATCCTTTCGTAGCAGGTCAGTAAAATGAGTACCCAGCTTGTTGAGGGCTGTTGGCTAACACATTGTAAACCGCTTAGAGAGTGCTTAGTTCACTATGAAGCAGTATAGAAATGTAAAGTGCTACTGCTATTTTTTAAACATATAATGAGTTTTTCTTGGTAGTATTTGTTCAGAGGCAGCTTCCTCTCATCTTGCTCTGAGGCTGAGAAAGTTTAAGTTGCTCATGGCTACCCAATGGGTTTCAGTGGCTGAACACGGATTTGAACTCTGGTGTCCTGGAGTCCCAGTTGGACAAAAACAACTACACTAGACCACAAGGTGTTTTGTCTTCGTCCTGATAACTAATGACTAATATGTCACTTAAGACAGTTGTGTGTTAAGACAGGGAAATGGCAGAAATTACATGGTGCCATATGGGAGGGGTGATGTATGGATACGCACATATGTACAGTGTGCCCACATCATACATGGCTTTCAGCATAGTGACGGAAGTTAAGCTGCCGTGCCTCAGAAGGGATAATGGCGTGCACGCCACTGCGTGACAAGCCCCATTCATTTCAGTGGGGCTCAACCATATGTGGAATTCCCCTTACGCGGGGGGTCCAGAACTGTTCCCCCACATAAGGGGAGGGCCCACTGTAAATTAAATAAATATCATTCAGAAATTATGCAGCACTAGACCAGTGTGTTGCAACCAGGTTTACACTGGGTGAGGAACTGCAGCCAGGTTTGGTTTCCATGTTAATATACATAAATTGTGAGTCAGCATGGTGCAGTGGCTGGAGCACTGGACTATGACTCTGGAGATCAGGGTTTGATTTCCTGCTCAGCTATGGAAACCTACTGGGTGACCTTGGGCAATTCACTCACTCTCAGCCCCAGAAAACCCAATGATGTCTTAGAGTTGCCATAAGTCAGAAAGAACTTGAAGGAACACAGCAACATCATATATTAACATATTCTGTCTGTAATATCAATCAATATCAATATCTATTATTGCAGTCCATAGACTCATCAGTACAGAACAAACAGAAATTATAGGATATAATTTAACTTTTCCATAATCAAAATCAAATTGACATACTAAAAACTTATTACCAGTAGATACTCTGCCCAATTATAGGAGTTTGCTTCTTGCTAATCTTAATTACTGAGACAAGAATTTGGCGACTGACAGGATTACATTAGAACATCTATCCTCTAAAAGAACTTTGGCATAAAACTTATATGATTAGCCTCTTCATAAAGGAGAAATCAACTATTTGCAACCCTGATTGTAAAAAATGTAAGACCGTATAATATGTGAATTCAAGGTGATGGTAATGACATTGGAAACTGCAAATGGCTTGTGGCCTTGATATGTGAAGGGGTGTAGCGGTTTATGAATTAGGCTATTACTCTGGAGTTCAGGATTTGATTCCCTGTTTGAGCATAAAAAATCACTGGGTGACCTTGGGCAAGCCACATTCTTTCAGCTTCAGAGGATGGCAGTGGCCTCTGAAAAAAAATTGCCAAGAAAACCCCATGATACTTATCACCCTAGGTCACCATAAATAAATAAAACAAATTATGTAGCAGCAGCAGCAACAACAACAAACCTCTCCATTTATTTACCTGCCTGAGATCTGAGGTCTGTTGAAGAAAACCCTGCCCTGATGTAGCATTAGTCAGGGCAATACACTGTGTGAGGATGTGGGAAAGGACCTTTTCTGCTGTGGTACTTTAGTTATGGAATACTCTGCCTGAGGGTCTGTTGACAGCAGCAGTGCTGTCTAGATCATAATCTATCAAATTGTTTAATATGCTTTTAGTTTGCTGATTTTTTGATGCTTTAAATAGCTTTAAATTGATTAAAATTATTTTATTGCACATCACTCTGAGATCTCATAACATAGAGCAGGATATAAAACTGATAACAATGCTGATGTAGATGAGTTTATCAAGCTGTGCACCTTAAGATATATGTTAAGCGGAGAAGAACATGAAGCATATGGGAGTCCTTAAAAGAAAAATGCTATACATCCCCTGCTGTATTTTCAGTACTACTTTAGCATCTATCTATGTTAAGCACTACAGGGCTGCAGCTGCAATGATGAATCTTGACAACTTTGGCTTTAGACAGATGTGTCTTACAGTATTACAGTATCATCATGACAGCTGTGCTGAGGTTAATGATTCATGTGCTGTAGCAAAGTTATACACTGTCAGAGTTCTGTAGACTTGGGCAGATCCAAGACTTTCTCACATAGCAGCTGCTCCATGGGAGAACTACAAAGAAAACATCTTTTCTCGGCAGAAAGCTGTTAAAACACTGATAACTTCAAACTCCTGTTTTCAAAACAAATCCACACTGACCTGTTAGCTTTAGATGGATTCCTAATAAAGCCTCAGCTGCAGCCTGCCTTGTGCTCTATTTACAAAGAGGGTCTGCTTTAATGGTGTCAACCCAAAGAAAAACAAAAGGCTCAAGCAAAAGTACAAAAATGAATTGTAGTCAGACTTTGTAACACCCTGTCCCTCTCACCCCTCCCCCCTAAAATTCAAACTGGGACAGTATCTGATGAAGGAAATATAACCCAAGTAAATCTCCCATCTCCAGCAGATTGTTTTCTAGTTTAGCCAGTTCAAGGGCAAAGGGATGGCAATTTTAATACCTGTACTATTGCAGATAGAGTTGTGATGCATTTTGAGCCATTGTGGTGGAGTTAATAAAAGAGTATTGGACTGGGATTGGATAGATTTAGGTTCAGATTCTCACTGGTTGAAGATGTTGGCAGGCTCTGTCATTCAGTCCGACCTACCTTATAAGTGTGTGAGTAGCCAAATTTCATTACAGCCTTCTTGTACAAGAAAAGAAAGCAGAAACGGAGCAAGAGAGTAGTGCCTTTCTCCATGCTTTACAGAATGATGTTGTGATGCTTCAGTTGTCTTCCTATGGCAGACTTTTTTAAAAGTGCATCTTTTGTTTAGCTGGAAGAATCTGTTCAGCAAAATACACACTTTTACAACCATCTGCTGCAGGAAGAGAATTGAAGCGCAATGACATCATGAAGTAAGGCAGAAAGTTGCTAATCTCTGTCTCTGTCTCTGCTTTCATTTCTCAGGTGATGAGGCTCTAAGATCCTTGAAGGAAGACAGGGTATAGTCTCTAGCAGGGGTAGGGAAAGTGCAGCTTAAGGACTGCATAAAGCCTCCAAGGTATCTTCAAGTCCCCCTCATTCTTTCTAATTTTGTTTCAAACCTCCAGGCCTGTAGAAAGTGTAGGAGCTTGTTATGCCATGTGACTATGGGCTGCTCTCTCCCTAGTAGCTGCCAGTCATCTTAATGCTGAAACTAAAGAGTAAGTGGCAATGGCAGGCTCACAGACCTGTGTGGCTGGGGGTAAAGCCAGATCTACTGTGGATTCTCTTGGCATTTTACATGGACATTTATTTGATGACATGAGATCCATGACTACAACTGACAAACTCACTCAAAACTTTATTTGCCTTGTACAGGGAACAGGTCAGACTATGATGGACAGAAAGAAGCCACCAGTGACCTAAAAAGTACTATCTTGTTTGGGTGCTGGACTGTGACTTTGAGGTCCAGGTTAAACTCTCCCCTAAAATACGAGGGGGTATCCAAAAGTTTCAATGATCACCTTTTTTAAAAATTGACAAAAAGTTTGTTTTGATTTGTAGTTGTCAATTCATCTCTATGTAGTCACTATCTAGATTTATACATTTTTCCCAGTGTATCTTGATCCTCCAAATACCTGATATTCTAGAAGCCTGCTGATTGCGCCTTATGAGGATTTTACACTTTAGTCACTTCTGGCACAGTCAGTCACAAAAATAAAGGATGCAATGAGCTGATTTTCTCAGCATCGTGCACTTAGGGACCAATGATGACACTGACAAAATTTCATCAGTATGCCATAATAATTTCCGGGTGATAATTATTACTTTATGATACCCCCTTGTAAGGTGCAATCTGCAGAGTTCTACAATATCAGGTATTCGGAGGGTCAAGATATGCTGGGGAAAATGTATAAATCTTGATAGTGACTACAAATCACAAACTTTCTGTCAATTTTTTAAAAAGGTGATCATTAAAACTTTTGGATACCCCCTCGTAGGTTTTTGTGGGTTTTTCGGGCTATGTGGCCATGTTCTAGAAGAGTTTATTCTTGAAGTTTCACCAGCTTCTGTGGCTGGCATCTGCAAAGAATGCCCTACAAGTTCATAAAATTCACTGTGTGTCTTTGGTTATTGGTGTGTAGGTTATTTGTAAATCTTAGACAAATCTACTTCACAGGGATGTTGTGATAATAAAGTGGGGAGGAAGACAGTCATACATGTCACCTTGAGCTCACTGGAAAAATATGGAATATAAATTCAGCAAGTAAATGAAAAGGGTGAGGAGCATTGGTTATGTGTTTAGCACAAAGTAGTCAGGTAGTAACACTGGTAGTGTCCCTGTTAGCGGCATGTGTAAGTGTAAGTCCAACTTATCCTATGTATTCGGTGGATTTTTTGTTTGTTTTCTGTGGTAGCCCTGCTGAATGCAATTACATGGCTGAAGGGAAAGGGAAGGGAATCAGTCCCAAATCAGTGACACAGACTGGACCCATTGCCAGATGTAGACCAATGACATCATCTGTTGTTAAGACCCTGGTAAATCTCGACAGAAGATATTATCAACATCTGGGGCATAGCTAGACCCTTCTCTGATTCCCTACATTCGCCACCAGGCGTGAAATAGCTGTTTAGGAAGGCTGTTGTTTAAAAAAAATATTAGTACTCTGGGGGAGCAGTGAGCGGGAAGCCCTAGTGTAAGAGTTTTCTGCTGGTGTAAATCTTATGCTGTGTTGGGCTGCAGTGTGAAAAATAGATTATGTGTCTGATCAATCTGCCAGGACTACATTACTGGCCATTGTTTTCCATTATTGTACCCACTACTCTAAAGACTTGATGTACATTCAACTGCTTGTTACTAAAGCAGCAACTAAACTGCTTTCTCGGCTTGGCTGTGTAGAGTAGAACCACTTACTGTGTGGCCTTTTTTATTTTTAGTAGCTATCACAGCAAAATATCCTCCAAATGTGTTTACTTTACAGGTCTGAAGCCAAAATTCACCGCATATGTTAGTCCACAAGCACTGTGTAGTCTAGAAATGGCTAAAACTATAAATTATTATAAACACAGTGCTTTGGGAAGAGTTCATATAATATGGCTATTTATGGAGTCTTACCCATTGCAAACTTGGTTCAGTGCCCAGTAATGTATACGTGGTTTTCAAAAAAATGCCTGCAGATTCACTGAAAGACAAAATATATATTCATTCTTTCCCACTGAATGTATGTTTGTTAATTAGGACTTCAGCTTATCCAAATAATTCCACCTCGCTTAATCTGTTCTCCATATGTAGCCCTTTCAGCTAAAAACACATCACTGATGTGTAATTGAATCAGTGCCATAGAATAAATGTATAATGCATGGATTTGTGCAATTTTGTGTCCTAATGACTTTCAGAAGATTTATTAAATACTATTACAATAATTTAATTAGAGGAATATTTAAGTGTCTTCTGGAACACTGTTTCTCTTGTTTAAAATTTAATATCTTGGTATTAAATTTTTCATTAGCTCTCGGTGTTTTAGAGTTGCTAGGTAACTTGGTTGTGTTTGTGTTGTGTGAATATACAGTGTATGAGTGTGCATGCACATACATTCTACTCCACCGTTCTAATACGATATACTAAAGATAGGAAGCTGCCAGATCATTGGTCCTTCTACGCTTGTAATAGCAAAGTCATTGTTATTTTCTAATAGAGGAAGAATCACTACACTGAAGTTGTGATGGTGGCCATTAGCTGAGATGTCTGTAAAAAGAAACAGCTGGCCCTCCATATTCATGGATACTTTATCCATGGATTCAAGCACCCATGACTTGAAAACAGTCCAAAAATATATAAATTCCCAAAAGCAAATTTTAATTTTGCTGTTTTATATAAGGGTATATTCTTTCACTATGCCACTGTATTTAATGGAATTTGAGCATCCACAGACTTTGGTAATTTCGATATTTTAACATGTAATTTGTTTCAATTTAAGTCTGTTTTAATGTACTATATTTGTATGTTTTTAACTGTATTGTTTTTTAACATTGTAAGCTACCCTGAGTCCCAGTCTTGGGAGCAGGGTGGGAATAATATCATCATCATCATCATCATCATCATCATCATCATCATCCTGGGGGCCGGGTCCTGGAACCAAGAGGCTACTGTAAAGGAGGAGGGAGAGAAATGCACAGGATATGACTGTGAGCTAGGCATATACATTAATATAAAATTACCATATTTCCCATAAATATTTACTTGTGATTGGTATCTGTAGGTTATTTGTAATTAAGGTTCCCAGATCCCAAGGCTTGGTCTTTCTTCTCTGTCTTCAGGACAAGTGGAAGGAATCTCAGGGCAAGAGCACTATCTTGAAGTGTGTGTATTCTTCTGATCTGCTAAGCTTTGTGTTTTTTATTTGAATGGTATACTTTGCAGTTGTAGTTGATGCTTAAGGTTTCTTGCTTAGTAACATCACCTATGCAACATCACCAGGACCTACCTCCTGTGGCATCACAGGGATCACCCATAGGTTTCAGGTTTGGCACTGAGATTTCAGGGCAATCCTACTTGTAATAAGCATCCTGGAAGCATCTGTGAGGAACAGAATAATTGACCAGAAAACTTGTTAATAACCACAGAGCATCTAATCTCATCAGCAATAGCATGTTGTAAACTATACATTTTTGTGATGATGGAATTACTTTGTGCAGAATTTGATTCAGCTGGTCATAAATTTTCAAATTTTCTATGACCCTAAATGTTTAAAACAAAATGTTCTGAGGAAAGAGGCAGGAGATGCCGTGGAGAATTACAGTTGAGAGTGTCATTATACTGCACCTCCCAGGAACCCTAGTCTACCTAGTGAATGGTGAGGAATGCTGAGCTAGACTACAGTCTACTAAAATTTGGAGGACCACACTTTGTCCCGCCCAGAACTGGTGGGTGGGAAGGAGATCTAGCTGTCCCTGCCAATTCCCGTTATAGATGCCCTCAGGTTGTTTTTAATTGGTCTTTCCCAGCTGGGCTTTCAAACCAAAAGTATCTTGAAGGCCTTTCAAAGACTATGGGAGTATCGGAGGAATTAAGCACTTTACTTCTTTCTTCCCAGCTATTACTGTGCTCTTATAAAGGTTTCTTGCATTCCTGTTGTCTTAGAAAATGCAGAATTAAGAACACACATTTGGTGAGATAATATGCTGGTTTGGATGTAACACTAAACTATAATTTAGCTTTTTTTGGATGAGTTCCAGTAATCCATGGGTTTATACAGTCCTCCTTCTCTATTTCCAACATGCCTGTGTGGATTAGTTCAGGAGTTTTCTTTTGCAGTTTAAATCAACCACAGTTTGTTTAAACTTAGTTATGATTTCCTTGAAACAATCTACAATTTTAGACAATGGGTTATGAAGCTTGCTTGTTTTAGTAAAACCCACTTGGCGACCTTGGACAAGTCATACTCTCTCAGCCTCAGAGGATGACCTTGGCAAACCCCCTCTGAAGAAATTTGGCAAGAAAACCCACAATAGGTTGGTCTTAGGGGTCACCATAAGTTGGAAATGACTTGAAGGCACACAACAGCAACAGAAAAATGAAGACTAAGTACAGTGTTCAGATGTAACACTAAATTGTGGAGAGTAGAAACTGAAAAGCATCTGGTCTTCTTCTCATGGCTGCACTTGAGAATCAGAGGGTACAAAGGGCATGGGAATCAAATGTTTGCTGTGTTTCATTCTTATACAGTATATGACACCACAGCGCTGCTCCATCTAAGAGCATGTTCAGCTTTTGCTAAGTGCTATTGCCAAAAAAGATAATGTATAATCCAGAAAGAGTGTAGTGGTTTCTAACCACAGTTTTGAGAAATAAGATGAATTAAATCTTGAGTCGAAAATTCCAGGAGAGATGCATTAAAGCTCTTCTTTGTAGAGGTTTGAAATTTCTTTGTCAGCCCTGGTAGAAAAGGGAGCCTTCTTTATGAATAGGCAGTTAATCTTGGTTGTGTGTGATGCCAATCAATATTTTTAAAAGCAGAATTCCAAATGGGTGAGTTATATATGCATTTCACTTACCTTCCATTATGTCTTTTAACAGATTCCAGATTTAGTTCATATTGTAATCACTTCTGTATTACAGAACGGGACAGTGTATTGTATTAAACAACCACTTTTTCGTGGCTCCCTAACATAGATTTTGAGAGAATGCCCTGATTTGCACTTTTAATGTACTCACATACATGTACTCACAGTTTATGCAGACATTTTCTTATATGTGTCATGTACATGGGAAGACTGTGAGATCAAGATCAACTGAAGACAAAGAATTATGACAGAGGACCCCAATGGCTTACCTTGCCCAACTTCCACTCCTGACATGTGATTCAAGGATGGGAATCATGCAGCTCTCCAGATTTTGGGCTGCAAACTGCAGCAGCCCTAGCCAACATTGTTGTTGTGTACCTTAAAATTATTTTTTTGCTTTTCCTCAACATTTTGCTTTTCCTCAACTTAAAAAAGTTACCTTTAGTTACGTTAAGAAACATCATTTGAATGCTACAAGCTTCTGCCCTGTAGTACATAATATACTCTCCTCCCATTGACCTTGTAATTGTCCCAACAATCACAACAGAGCACAAGGCAGCAGCATGGGCCAGGATTTAAATCATTCCACACTTCCATATAATTACTCCCATAATTGTAAAAATAGCATCTAAAGTTACAGTTAAACTGCAAAAGAAACTATCCCTTACTAAATTAAAATGATACAGGTAGAGTCTCCCTTATCCAAAATGCTTGGGACCAGAAGTGTTTTAGATTTCGTGTGTGTGTGTGAGTGAGTAAGTCTGGAATATCCATATTTGCATATACATACATAATGAGATATCTTGGAGATAGGGCAAGTCTTAACACAAAATTCCTTTTTGGTTCATGTGTATCTCATACACATAGCTTGAATTTAATTTTATACAATTTATTAAGAATTTGGTACATGAAACAAAGTTTGTGTACAGTGAACCATCAGAAAACAAAGATGTCGCTATCTCAGCCACCCATGAAAAAAACTTCTGGGTTTTGGAATATTTTGGGTATCAGAATTCCAGATGAGGAAATCTGAATCTATAGTGCAATACAGCTAAACTTTAGATATTGGGGAAAGGGACAAATTACAAGTAACTGGTTAACTGTGACAAGATACTTCCAAGCTCTGGTTTATGGGTTTAAAATTCAGTGCTTTAGATCAGGTCTCAAAACCAACTGACCATCTGTGGCCATAAGTGGATCCAGAAAAAGTCCTATTGTTGGAATTTGTACTCAAGTAAATAAGTTGAAGATTGTGGCAAAAGAATTGCACTGACCTTTTGTGCAACATCATTAAAGTCTGGAGGCATATTCAGCTTAGTTAAATTGATACAAAAATTTGACATGATTTGACACTATCTTAGATAACATAAGATATATAGGTAAAGGTTGCTGTTTCCATTCAATCCACATTTCAGGGAACATTTATATCTTAGTACATATCCTGATACCCCCACTATACAGAACACAGTGCAGAATTAAATGTAATGTGGGAGAAGAAAGAGAAAGAAAGACTCCTTTCCCACCTGAAACTCTCCAAGTTAACCTGAATTATTGTTTAGAGTTGGTTGAAATTCCAAATATAGAAGTGTCAGCACATGCTGATGGGGTCAATGATGTGTTCCCAGCTTTCAAACAACTTTAAATTGCCTTCACGTATCCATGATTTTAAAACCATTTCCCAAGGGGGGAGGGGATCCTTGATGCTGAAGCATATAAAAGCATGTATATAAAACAGAGAAAACTTATGTTTACTGTACAGAAAAGTGTGATACAATCTGTAGGCAACTATACATGTTTTGCATATAGGAAGAATAATGCCTGTTTCCATTTGTCAAGTAAAAGAAATAAAATTGTCTGGAATGTGTAAATCAAACACAGGATCAATATTTACAAGAATGACTTCATAGGTGCAATTTTTGATTATATTGTCTTCCACTGCTGATATATAGCTAAGAAATGAAATCTAAACGAGACTTAGCTATCTTTGGTTTTAATCACATTGGGGCTTTCTAGATTGGCAGGAAAGTGTGACATGAAGTTGCCTTTTCCTTAAAGAATTGCAGCCTTTAGATGAAGCTGGGAAAACCAGCACCTTTTTAAAGGCGCTTCTTCTCCCCTAAAACGCAAAAAAAGCGTTTTCATGGCACACTTTCCCTTTTCCTCATCTAAAGGCTAGTCTTTCATGCAGCCATGAACACACTTCTTTTTGCCAATCTAGAATAGGCCATTGATTAGAAGTATAAAGTTACATGAACAATCTTCTTTGGTGCTTTCCATTGCAGGACCTGGGGCTACTAACAAACAGCTAAATTTTGGAACTGTTGCCACAGGGCCAGTGAATCTACTCTCAATTTCTGCAGCTGCTCCTTGGTGTGCCAATCCTCCATTACGAAAAGGATGGCTTAGCAAGCACTGAAATGTGTACATATCATGAGACAATAGGACACATTAGAAAAGACAGTAAGTGGAAGGCAGTAAGAGAAAAGGAAAACCTCATTGGAGACTCATTGAATCCATCAAGGACACCATGGTATCTGGACATCTGCAATACCTGAGAAGAGCTGTTGATGGCTGGGACAGTATTTCACCCCTATAGGCCATTCAACCCACTGGTTGTGGTAGCTGAATTAATGCCAGCTGTAGTACAAAGCATCTAGAAAACTTTAGCTGGGGAAGTGTTAGTTCGGTAAGGGGAGAGGCAGACTCCTATCTTCTTTGTAGACAGCTGTGAAACTTCCACTGATTTCTTCGCGGTCAAGTATACCCAAAGTTTTAGTATGAAAAGAGTTCATGAGAATCTTCTCTGTTTTACTGTACTTGTTGTCTATTCTATGTTTTTAATCATGATACTTAGTTTGAAATGCCTTGGGTTTTTGACAAACATTGGAGGAGGGTCCAATGTTGTGCAGAAGCTCTGCTTTCAACTAGCCAAAGAGTATTTTGCAAGAATACTGCAGTTGAATTTAAAAGCTCCAGTGTCTTTAAGCAATATTGTTGCTTTGTTATTCATTTTCTTTTACAAATGATCACACAGAGTACATGGAACAGATGGAATAGCTTCTTTATTACAGAACTAGCACAGGCTCTGCCTGCGGGTTGTTCAGGGTACTGCAGTATTCGATAAACCTGGGAAGCATGAAATTGGTTTCTTGTTAACAGACAACAATATACCTTAAGTAAAGTGGCTGTGCAGATCTGTTGAAAAATACCGAGTTGCTTTTACAAATCTCTGAGGAGCAATTCCAAGAGAGTATTTTGAGTGGTAGTTGGCAATATAAGCAAAGGATGAGAACATTGTTTTCCATGGTTCTTTGGTCAGGATCCAAAATGTTCCCTTTGGTGTATCTTATACTGTATAACCAAATAAATTTTCAGCTCTCCTTTTCCAGTGGTAGACCCTGTGTTCCGAGTAGGCAGGTGCTCTGAAGTAAAGGGTGAGCAACTTAGGGTTCTCCAGATGTTTTTGGATTATAGCACCTATCATCCCTCACTCTTGATTTGCTACCTTGAGCTGATGAGAGTTGAAGTTCAACAATATCTGGCCAGCATCAAATGTCAACCACTTTGCTCTTTAAAGGGAAATTTGCATGGGGCCTTGGATTCTGCTGTTTATATCTTGCTGTAGTTGTACAAGAGGTGAAATTTGTTTAATTATTAGTCACATTTATGTCCTGCTTTTCTTTTGAGGAATTCATGGTGAAACATGTGGTCCTTACCATTTCTATCTTTATAGACCTCCATTCCCACCCCATGAAGAGATAATGACAGGCCCAACATCAGCCACTGAATTTCATGGGATTTGAACCTGAATATTTCATATCCTAGGCCAGCACTCTGGTTGTTACACCCAGATGGATTAGGTCTCACCTTACATTACAAGAAGTGTACTTTCCATCAGCAATGAAGCCTGCAGTACAACCCCCTCCCCAGCCACACTGCCCTTTAAGTGTTCCACTGAAGACAATGGACTAAATCCTAGATAGACCTGCAAAGTACTGCACAGCAGAAGATGTGGGTCTGTATAGATAGTTCTACTAGTCCTTTCTAGTCTCGAGCAAGGGTGTTTTTTTTGGGGGGGGGAAGTCACATTCTTGTTTGGGACAGAAGGTTAGCATTTATTATGCAGGTGTTTATTCCTTTAAGATAAATGGTTTCTGAGGGCTAGAACAGACAGGTATGAATAGAAATGTAACATAGTAGTTGCAACCCCTTGGCCTTAATGGATTTATTTCTTTCTTAAAACTTTTTTTTAATCTTATGACCATTGTCAGTACAGTTCTCTTGCTCTTCTTCCTGCCTAACTTCTTTTCCCCTTTAATTCACTTTTTTAAAAAACCTAGCACTAAAAGATATACCTTCAATGCTTGCATCCCACTTGTAATGAGAATACAGCATCCATTGGTTAGGTCCTCACTCAGTCAGGTGCACTGAGGTCTCACTGAAATCAATGCAACAAGTTATTAAGTCTCACTGATTTCACAGGGACCAGTTGTCAACCGTGGTACAAGACAATCTATGAATATCTAAACAGTGGTAAGTTCAGTAGAATTTATAGCATTACAGCCTTAGTCTGGATCCAACCCAATGTTATTCATATTGTACAGAGATTGGCAATTTGAGTAAAAACAAACTATGGCTGTTCTACACATCAAAATCATACATTTTCTGGTTTCAACTCTTTTTTTATCAGGGATGGTTTTAATATATATTTTGCAGAATTCCTGTATTGAGGTTACAGTCTTAACGTTTCATCAGAGTAATTCATCTGTACCCATATTTCTGCCTTTGGCAAAATTTGTGGAATGCATTTCTATGACAGTGTTTTTTAATAATCCTAGAAATAAATGCAAGTAAGCAAAGAAGAAATTGTTCAAGTTTCAAAAGCTTTTATTCTGGCATAGATTTTCAGCATTTAGAAATGAAAAGGTCCTTTCCTTTTGTTCCAAAACCTCTTGGATAGATATTGCTTTTCCCACACCAAGGCTTGCTGTGAATCCCATGTTTACCAACCAGTATATGACACATTCAAAAGATATTAAATGAACCATGCATTATATCACGTGGCATTATTGGATTTTTTTTTAAAATGGCTAGTTTTGATCTGGAAAGCTGCAGAGAATGATATTGTTTTCTTGCTCTGAGTATTTTTTAAATAACCACTTCCCTCCCCATAAAAGATATATTGTGCATTTTCCTGCAACACATGAGAAAGTTTCCTTATTTTCATGATGAAAACACAATCCTAAAAGCATAGTTTGGAAAAGTTTTTTTAACCTTTTTTACTATCACTTATTAAGAGAGTTACTCTCCTCACAAGTTCAGAGTTTGGAAAAGTTCCTTTTCTGGATTAAAAATCCCAGAAACAGGGATTCTGGAAAATGTCATTTTAAAAAAGAGAAAGTTTTCCAAACTCTGCCTAAAAATCATAAATATATCCACAGACATGGGCTGAATCCATGTTGCATTGGTAATGTAGAACTAGAATCACTTGAAAATTCAAAGAAGATAGTAAACAGCAAGTGTATTCCCATCATAATACAGAGAGGAAGTAAACAGTGCCTTCATTTGCAGCAGGTTGTCCTAATGGTTTCTGTTAACTTCTCATCCATCTCCTTTTATTGCTCTTGCTTTTTGTCAGCTGTAGAAACATCTTCCCACCACCACCACCTGCAGAGAAAAAATGTGATCTGAATTATCTAGTTTTTATGGCTTAGTTGCACACACATGCATGAGCACACAGATGCACACTTCCCTCCACTAAACAGCAAAATTGTTCCATCTGCTTTTTTACTGGTTTACATCCTACTTGCTGGCAGCTTTTATTCAACACAGAGAGGTCACCAATATCCTGTGATAAGAGTCTCCAGAGACCCAGTGTGCTGTAATGGTTTGAATGTTGGACTAGGAGTCTGGAAGACTAGTGTTGGTCCCAGCTCGGCTAGAGATCCACTAGGTGACCTTGAGCAAGTCCTACTCTCAGCCTCAGGAGAAGGCTGCCTCTGAAAAAATCTTGCCAAGAAAACTTCATGATATGTTCACCTTAAGGTTGCCATAGGTCAAAAATGATTTGAAGGCACACAACAAAAACAACCAGATAATCTTTCTTCATCTGCCTGGCGAGTCATTGTCATTTAAGATTATCCTTAATTATCAGGAGATGTGGTAGTATAGAAGACAAATGTCCAAGTCCTCAGTGATATCTAAGTCCTTCATGTAATATCTTGAATAATAAACCAGCTGCATATGAGGAGATAGTGCTCTGGTAACCTGTGGAGCATTCTTGTTACCTAAGTAGGGTTATTCTTTGTTTCTAGTGATGTAAACCTGTTGAAAGATGAAAATCCTGTTCTGACTACAGTTTGGAGGGATTGGGCGGAGGTGTCTTGACTTGGCAAGAACAAGCCCATGAGGAAATTTGGAGCAAATGACCTGGGCAGTGAGTGGTCCAAAGAAGGTAAACAAGACCAAAGCAGAGCTTGGAATTATTACTTTTTAGACTACAATTCTGGGAATCACCCAGCCAGAAATATTTTTCCCCAAGGTCTGGATCTAGTAGTCTTTTACAGGTCAGCTTATCCTTCTCCACTGTGGTTACTTCCAGATATTTTGGGAATATTTTGATGTCTGGGACTGATTAGGAAACTTGACTGGAACCAGAGCCTTTAGAAGAGACAACATGGATTTTAAAAAGGTTTTCTGCTCCCAAAAGGTGCCCAACTGTATGTGGTTTGGTTTCTCCCATCCCCAGGACTACTTCCTTCCTTCTGTCCTTCCTTCCTTCCGTCCTTCCTTCCTTCCTTCTTTCTTTTTTTTTAATGTTAGATTTTCACTGAAAGTACTGACCAGAAGTAATATGACATCACTTCCACTTATGATGACCAGATGCTCTCCTCTTCCAGGAGATGTACTACTTCTCAGACTTCTGTCTAGAAGGGATTCCAAAATGTCCTCCATTTTGAGCATGACTAAGAAGCATGCATTTATATTAATATTAGGGTTTTTAGCTTTAATTTCGTCAGGACCTACATTTTATCTTGAATGTCCTATATTTTGTGGTGCCTTCTCCTCCTTTGCAGTTATGACATCTGGTGACCCTGCTTCCAGTGTGCCTAGATCCAGGAGTGCAGCCCATGGAGGGGGAAAGTGCCCTTCCCTGCATGGTTGAAACCCTTGTTCTGGGCAAGAGGCTTTGCTCTGATTGAAATCTCTTGCTCTGAAAAATTTCCTGCTGTTTTTCTTATCCCACACGAAACACCTCAGGCTCCTGCTTGAAGAACTTGGTCTTGTGTTTACTTTGGATTATTCTGTGTGTATGTGCCTTCAAGTTGCCTATTGACTTATAGTGACACCATGAATTTCATAGGCTTTTCGTGGGCAAGGAATATTCAAAGGTGGTCTTACCAGTTCCTTTTTGTGAAATATAGCCTACAGCACCTACCATACATTGGTGGTCTCCCATTCAAGTACTAACCAGGGCTGACTTTGCTAAGCTTCCAAGATCAAACGGCATCTGGTGCATTTAGGGTATTTAGGTCGAATACTAATTCCTTTATTGGCACTTTGAATACCAAGGTGTTATTTGAAGCCCCATCACACCGACAGGTTCCTCTCCCTAGATAAACAAACCTGATTGCTTGGAGTCTTAACTTTGGTAGACGTCTTTTTGTTTTATTACATTATATGGATCAACATGGTGTGGAGCATGTCTGCCATTGAGCATTGTTGGAAACTGTAGCTTTTGTCTTAGTAAAACATCCCAGCTGAAAAAAGCAGATTAATTGTACACCAGAGATGAACCCCATCTTGCCCTAAAGCACAGCTGCCACAATGCAGACATAGTATCTTGGAGCATCTTGAATGGGTATAATTTAGGTAAAAGCTTTCTGAAATTCATTGCAGCTTCTAATTTGTAGGCAGGTCTGATCCATTCATTTTAAGCCTTGCTTTATTATTTATCAGGTTACTCAAAAGGCACAAAGGGATATGACAGTTTCTGCATTACTTTTGTTCTACTGAATCCTAAACTGCACTACACACACACACATACACATAAAAGCTTCCTGATTAACTAGATTGAATGGCTTTGTAATATTAGAAAGTCATCTTTCAAATTAGCAGTTCACGTGAAATGCTCTTTGAGTGATCAGTGACAGCCATGTTGTGGTAACACAGAAGATGTCCTCTGGACAGCTAGGAGGTAAAATGCACTCTGGACCTTGTTAAACTTAAGGCAGAATTCCTCTGTGATGTGAGGAGGGAAGGGGGAGAGATCAAATTAAAAATAACCCAGAGTTAACTTCAGTTTCATATCCACCAGTGTGTGGAAAGAGATTGCTTTCTGAAATCAAGTACCATTGTGCCCAATGCTGGAACTAATACAAATTAAATTAATATCACATTCTTCAGAAGTGAAATTTCAACCCAGTTCACGGCTGAAATTGTGTTCTAGAAACCATTTAATCCAATTTAGGCACACCAAATTCTGTTCAATAATCTTCAGTGGCATGAAATTTAATGATGTACTTTTACAAAAAAAATGTGCTCAAGTATGTGCAAAATAATAAATTTAATTATAATAGATATTTTGTGCAGACTGTAATGAAAATGGGGTTCTTGTCTGACTATACTTCTTGCTTCCAGCATCCTCACCTTCAGTTTCCTGGCAGAAAATGATGTTCTGTGCAGTATTTTAACCTAACTAAATGTATGTCTCCCTATATATGCTTGCATGGCTCTTCCTACCTGAGAGAGAAATACTTTCCTCCTTATTCCTCCCCTAAAGTATGGTTCTTTGTTGGCAATGAAGGGGTTGGCAAGGAAAGGCAGCAAAACTTACTCAGACTGTAGAACTTAATACACATCTTTTTCATGCACAATGCTCCAAATTCAGGTTCACACCCTGGCATCTCCAGGAAGCCCTGAGAAAGTGTTTAAAAATATTGGCCAATTCATACTACACAATTATAGTACCTGTACTATGATTCTACTTACATTGCCATAGCAAAATCTTATGGAACCCTAGGATTTGTAGTTTAGCTAGGGGTATTTAAAATTCTTAGCCAGAGAACTTTATTGCCTCCCCAAACTTCAGATTGCATGATTCCAGAGGATGCAGTCATGGCAGAAAAAGCAGAATACATAGCTATAATTGTGTACCAGTGTAGACAGTGCTGTGTGGATAATACTCAGTATAGAGACTCACTGTCTAAGGCTCCACCCTCACTGCCGAAATAATGCAGTTTGACACCATTTTAACTGCTGTGGCTCAATGTGATGGAATTTTGGGATTTCTGGTTGGTGGCCACCAGAGCTGTCTGTCAAAGCAGACAAAATATCTCACAAAACTACCAATCCCGGAATTCCATAGCATTTAGCTATGGCAGGTAAAGCAGTGTGACTCGGCATTATTTCTGCAGTGCAGATTCAGCCTAAGAAGTCCTTCCCAACTTGGTTTAACTCCAGATAAATTAGACTACCGTTTACATCGACCCCAACCAACATGACCATTGGCATTGTCCAGGCTGATTGGGGATGATGGGATTGTATCCCAGAACACCTAGAAGGTGCAAGGCTGGGAAGAATGGACAAAAGCATCTGCTTTTTTTCCTGTATAAAGTGTCTGAAGTCCCTTGATGGGCTTGCAATGGGTTTTTAGTTGTTGTTTTGAACATTTAACAGGAACACTAGAGAGAGAAAAAAAAAACATGTTTTCAGGATAAGCAGAAAGGGGACTATATTTCCTGTTGAACGGGTGCCATGAGAGAGGGGACTAAAGGAAGAGAGTTGTGGGACTTATAAGATGATAACAGGGAGATCCTTGCTTCCTATGGAGGCTGCTAGGGCATTCACTTGATGAAGTAAGACATTGGTGGTCTAACCAAATCTTAGGTGGGGTGAATGTTCCTTGACACATACCTCAGCCCCTGATTGTTTAGGCTTCGTAAATTCTCATGCTCTCCCATACATACATAAATGCATTCAGTTCCTGTCTTCATCCCCATTGGCATTTTTGTCAATGTGAGAGTTCAACATGGGGGAGGAATGAATTTGGGTGCACAATGGATTTACTGCTTTTGCCACCATTTTTCACTCCTCTCTTCTCCCTGGCAGTCTAAGAGAAAAAAGATGGCAGACCACCCCCCGCCGCCGCCCTGCTTCCATTGATAACTGCATATTGGGATACATCATGAGAAGGCATGATTCATTAGAAAAGATCATGATGCTTGAGAAGGTAGAGGGCAATAGAAAGAGGGGAAAACCATATTCTAGATGGATAGCCTCAATAAGGGAGATCATGGGCCTGAGACTACATGACCTGAGCAGAGAGGTAGTCAGCCTTGGAGACATCTCATTCACAGGGTTGCCATGAATCGAGGTTGACTCAAAGGCAGCTAACAACAACAAATCAGCAGAAGGATATTATTGGCAAGTGATCATATATCAGAGAACAATAAGAGAGCCCCTGACTCCCAGCTGGAGAATTCTGAGAGTTTTAAGCCAGAATAGCAGTCATTTAAAGCTCTGAGTATAATTAATGACATTAGATCCCACAGCAGTGCTGTCCGAGGAGCAAACTACATGGAACTCTAAATGTTTTTGAAACTATATGCTGTGGGCATGGCTTGTGGTAATCTCCTGTAACAACTGTTCACCCTATGGTAATGGAGGGGGACTTCCATTCATGCCAGTAGTATGCCATTGGCCTGTTAAGAATCCCTGTCCCCTGATAATTTTTTTAAAGATTTTCTACTTGAAGTAGTTTGTCCACTGTTGCATGTCATGTGAACCTGAGTAGATGTAGGAGGAGAGTTGGTAGCTGGATTTGAGCTATCCCTGGGTCTGGATCTTTGTTATAAGGAATAGCTGTTCTTCCAGATGAGCATCTGCTTTAAACTAGGTGCTTGAGACATTAGGAAAGACAGGCCTACCACTCCTGAACTTTGAGTCTCTGTGTAATAGCTACAAATTGATAATCTCATGGCTGCTCCTTTCCTTTTTCAGTGGATCAATCCCTGCCACCCCCAATCATTGAGGAGGCAGAAGCTTGCCATGGTATTTAGGGTGCCAAGAGGTCTCAGTGGGCATGTTTTGACTCACACGGGGAGAGAAGAGTATCACCAGAAGCTGTGTAGCTTTGCTTGAAAGCTTTGGTGTATTAGCCCTCTACTTTCCCAAGCATTGTGATCTTTTCTAATGAGTCACTACCTCATTTCACTAATAGATACAGTACTTGAATCCATTCAAAACCAGATTCTTGTGTGTGTGTGTGTGTGCACGCGTACGCACACACACACACACACACATGCACTTGCAGTATAAATGGTTGATAGGAAAATATATAAAGAGTCAGAGCTTTATATCTATATTTATATGCCCGCGCACACATCTAATGAATATAAAGCAAAAATATAAAGTAAAGTATAGTAAAAGTATCAATATATGTATAGAGTTAGGTATTATTAGACAGAAAAACTAACATGGTTTGAGTGTTAGACTGGCACTCTGGGAGACCACCCTATGAATCCCTGTTAATCCATGAAAACCCATTGACTGATCTCAGGCAAGTTATATCCTCTTAACCTCAGAGGAAGCAAATGGCAAATCTACTCCAAATAAATCTTAGCAAGAAGACTACGATAAGGTCACCCTAAATCAGCATTAACATGAAAACACATGACAAAGATGACAAAGGGAGTGAGATCCACAATTGTCTGCTTGGACTGGTAGAATTTGACTTTTCAGCCCCCTTCTTCCCACATTACCCTTTCAGTCACGTGAAAATGCTACACAGTACATGGCTGAATGGAAGAAGCCAGGAAAGAAGAGGATGATCTCCTAAAATCAGGTAGAGGCAGATCACAGCTCCAACATACACATTATAGCAATGGAAGCTGGTGGGTCCCCTGTCACTGGGAAAGTAAATATGCTCTGGCTTTTAGTACATACTTCAATGTAATTATCTAAAACATTTTTGTGTGTAGGGTTCAACAGCCTGAATTGCTCCTGTAAATTTCTGACCAAACAACAACTGGATTCCTCTCTTCACCATCATGGAAATCATCAGTCTCTACTGCATCATGCACATGTGCACATACAGTGGGCCCTTGGTATCTGCTGTGGCTTGGTTCCTGAGTCCCCCATGAATACTATGAGCTGTGGATGCTCAAGTCCCATTATATATAATGGTGTAGTAAAATGGTGTCCCTTATACAAAATGTCGAAATCAAGGTTTGATTTCTGGAGATGTGTGTGCGCACGTCTAGGTGTAATTGTTCAAGTCATGAATAGTTGAACCTTTGAATGCAGAATGCGTGGATAGGGAGGGCTGACTGTACATTTATTACACATAGATCAGTGCAAACATACACCCAAATCTTTCATCTCTACTAAGGATAGCGCTATATACCTTTGAAAATAGTGGCAGTGTTGAAAGAAAATACTGTATCATCATGAATAGAACTTGAAATTTTAGTTAATCAGGATTTCCTTTTTAAAGTAGTACATTACTCATTTTCAAATCATTTTACTTTCTTTTTAAAAAAGCACTCTTCAGCACAGAAAAATGGTTAATAAATCCCATAAAGTGACCCCTCCCATAATTTTTGGAGATAAAATTGCTCCCTCTATCCCACTGCCCACCCATTGCCAAAGTAGCAATGCTATTTATCAGTGCTTTATTTCATTAAAAGGAGACTGTTGTTATACCTTCATTACCTCAGAAATTAATTTATTAACCATTAATGTGATTATTTGTAGCATGTTCTAAGCCTTGCAGTGAATCTGTTTGTCTTTCAAGATGCCACGAGATGTTCCACTATTTGCTACAGCAGGCTAATGAAATTACCCCTGTGGAATGTCTAATGACCTGTGTTCCCTAAGAACATCAAAACTGTCCAGCTGGATCAAACTAAGCTCCATCTCCTCCAGCCTTCTCTCTTCAGTTGTAGCCAACCAGCCAAATGTTCATAAGCAGAGTGGTCTGTCTCTTCTTACTGTATCTGCCATCTGTTTCATGTAGAAGTTCTTAGAAGTGTTACCTTTTAGACTTCAGCTCTCAGAATCCCACAGTTAGCAGGGAGATTCTGGGAGCTGTGATTCGAGATGGAAATTTTCCCAACTCTGAAAAGTTTCGTGTAATGCTGTTGTTGTGTGCCTAACAAGTAGATTCCAATTTATGGCAACCCTCGGGTGACCCTATCATAGGGTTTTCTTGGAAAGTTTCTTCGGAGGGGGTTGCCTTGACAGTATCTCATAGCAGTGAAATCCAGCTTTCAATTGTGTGCTGATCCAGCTAAGTGCAGAGCCTTTCCTAAGAAAATACACTATACAGCTTGGGTCTTGGCTATCTGAAGGACTTTATCTCCCTGAACGAGCCCCCCAGAGTATTGGGATCATCCAGAGAGGCCCTTCTTTCTGTCCCACCACTCTCTCAGGTACATTTGTCGGGAAAAAGAGACAGGGCCTTCTCAGTGGCTGCTCCCAAACTTTGGAACTCTCTCCCTAGAGAGGCAAGGATGGCTCCATCCCTGCTGTCCTTCCAGTGGCAGGTAAATATGTTCTTGTGCCGGCAGGCCTTTGCAAACTGATAAGCACTGGGAATGTTGTGCTAATTAAGTTTTAAGGTTTGTATTTTTAACATATTCTATTTTAACTTATAACTGTTTTAACTTTTAAAACACTTTAATTGTTTTTACATTTTATATTTATACATTTTAATAATAATAATAATAATATAATAATAATATTGTTTTTAAATTGTGTTGTTTTAAACCTGCTGTTCACCGCCTCGAGTCCCTATATTGGGAGAAAGGCGGGATATAAGAAAATAAAGTAATAATAATAATAATCCACTCAAGCTGAGAGATTGACTTGCCATGGCTGAGTGGGGCTTCGAACCCTGATCTTCAGAATCATAGTCCAGTGCTCAAACCACTACACTATGCTGGCTCTCATATTTGGTGATCACCATGGCTAATAGCTTTTGCTGGACCTACCTCCAATAAAGACTGCAGTCCTGGGCTGATTTACTGCAACTAAGGCCCTATGCAGACAGGCCGAATAGACCGGCCTGTGGATGGAGTCAGGCTGTAGCATCCTGACGATGGATGCCCAGGGCATCGTGATGCTGTGCGCCCTTCCAGATGCAGCTATGGCACCCTTTGGAGGGCAGAAAAAGGAGCTGCTTTTTGGGGCTTCTTTTTGTGCCCTCCAGAGGCTGGATCGGGGCCGCGGCATGAAGTTGCCGTGGCCCCGATCCAGCCAGGAAAGGGGTGGCCTCCCACCGCCCTTAGGGGCAATCTGTAGAGCCCCTAAGACTCATTTAAGTAAGTGGAAGTTATTTCTGAGTAGTCACATACAGAATGGTAGAGTTGCTTGACTTTCAAATATGATAAATCACTGTTCACACTTATGATATCACTTCCCAGAAAGACAAAAACGGAAACAGTAACATTGGATTGGTGTTCAGAATGCTCTGAAGCCTGTTTCAATTGCCCAGTCTTGTGATTCCTTGCAGAGATTCCATGGAAGGTATTTTTCACTTTATGTGACTGTCAGGAAGGATTAATGGCTATAGACATAGTGATAATCATCTTATATTTATATAGTGTTTGACATCCAATGGGAATCCCAAGTCCCTTTACAAACATTATACAAAGCTTGAGTCATTAACTAGCTCTGCTCTACAAACACCTCAGGGTTTTCGATACTTTAACGTCTCATAATTATTGCTCCCAGGTAGAAGATTCCTAAGATTCGGCAACTTATTATAAATGGGAAACTCCCCTGTATTAATCTGTGTAAATCTCAGCATTTTGCACTGTGCGAAGAACCCTGGGGAACATTCCAAAGTGCAGATGCTTCAGTTTTGAACTTCACTGAGTGTTGTTTTAACACAAAGTGAGATTATTTATTGCCAAAGACTACTGTAAAAGAATTTCCCTGGAGGCCCAACCTGGTCTGCTCTCAGAATTTCTTTCTCTCTCTAGCTCCTATTTCTAAATAAAATATAGATTACAACTGCTTGGAGGAAATCTTCCTCTGAAGAACAAATAAATGTGTCCCTCAGTGGTGAATATAAATTTTCCAGTGAATGAGCCAAAAAAGTAATTCTTATTCTAAGATATCAGTGGACAATGTTGGACATTATGGGCTAGTGGCCACATGATAGCTGTCTAGTGGATCATTAGCTGTCATTGAGAAGATATGAGGGTCTTCTTGTTTCCTCAGTATGTTTGTGTGTGGCATTGTGCCTAATATGCATGTTTTAATGCAATTTTCCTGATAAAGTCCGGCTATTATATGCTCAGTAGCATGTTGTTAGCGCTACTGCTGTGTGCCTTGAAGTGATGCCTAACTTATGGCAACACTAACATGACCGTATCATGGTTTTTCTTGGTGCAATTTGATCAGGTGTGGTTTGCCATTACCTTCCAGTGAGGCTGAGAGAGTGTAACTTGCACAAGGTCTCCAAGTGGATTTCCATGGCTGTGCAGGGATTTGAACTCTGGTCTCCCAGTGCCCCCTACTCCATCACTCAACCACTATATCATGTGCTTTCTCTTAATACAGTGGACCCTTGGTATCTGCTGGGGCTTGATTCCAAGAGCTTCCGTCAGTACCAAAATCCATGGATTCTCAAGTCACATTAAATACAGTGGCATTACTAAAATGATGTCTCTTATAGAAAAAAATGACAAAATCAAGGTATTGCTTTTTGGAATTTATATATTTTTTAAAAATATTTTCAAACTGTGGATGGTTGAATCTATGAATAAAGAATCCATGGGTATGGAGGGCCAACTGTATATATGCATTTTATATATGCATTCTTGATTGGTGAACTGCATTAAAAAGTCTTTAAAAGCATGAACATAACAGTCTGTTGCATATTGGTTGAGAAGGTGTTACTGAAGTAAGATGTGAGCCAAGGAACATTTTCCTTCATCCCTGTCATGAACATAGTCCCTGATTGGTTACTGGTGGTAGTTCAAAGTGTGCTGTAGGTGTATCTTGTCAGTTTTAAATTATTATTATTTATTATTTATTTTATTTATATAGCGTTGTAACTTTACACAGTGCTGTACATACAATCTTATAATTAGACGGATCCCTGCCATCAGGCTTACAATCTAAAAGAGACAACACAAAAAGAAAGGGGGAAGGTGGTGGGAAGGGGATGAGGTCCAGCGGTTCTTCTCTCTCTCTGGGGCCTGGACCAAGGCAGATGGACTGGAGGGAGGGCACGGCTTCTTAATACATAGTTAAAAAGTTTAAATCACTTACCTCCCAGGCTGCGTGTGCATAGTAGGAGCCAGGAACATGTGATCCTTCTGATATATATGCTTACAATTCCCAGCATCCCCAACCATTGCTTATTTTGTCTGGGTCAATTGGGATTGGAGTCCCCAATTTTCACAACCTTGATGGTAACAGGGCACAGAGAAAAGGCAGAATTACTCAACACCTTCTTTGCTTCAGTCTTCTCAAAAAAGGCAAAGGGTGTTCAACCTGAAGACAATGGAGAAGAGGACAGAATAGGAGAATTTCAGCACAGAATAATCTTAATAATCTTTGAGAACTTCTGGAGAACAGGAGAAGTCCCAGCAGATTGGAGGAGAAAAAGAGGATCCCAACAATTATCGTCCAGTTAGTCTGACATCAATTCCAGGAAAGATTCTGAAGCAGATCATTAAACAGAGAGTCTGTGAATATCTAGAAGATAATTCCATAGTCACAAAAAGTCAACATAGGTTTCAGAAAAACAGGCCATGCCAGACAAATCTGATCTCTCTCTCTCTCAATCTCTCTCTCTCTCTCTCTCTCTCTCTCTTTTTTTTTTTGATAAAATTACCAGCTTGGTAGATGAAGGAAATGATGTGGATATAGTATACCTCGATTTCAGTAAGGCCCTTGACAAGGTTCCCCATGACATTCTTGCAAACAAGCTTGCAAAATGTGGGATAGACAAGTTAACTGTTACATGGATTTGTAATTGGTTGACTGGCCGATCTCAAAGGGTGCTCAACAATGGCTCCTTTTCATCCTGGAGAGAAGTGACCAATGGGGTCCCATAGGGCTCTGTCCTGGGCCCGGTGCTATTCAATATCTTTATTAATGACTTGGATGACAGTATAGCTATCAAATTTGCAGATTACACCAAATTAGGAGGAGTAGGTAATACCCCAGAGGACAGGATCAAAATTCAAAATGACCTGAATAGACTAGAAAGTTGGGCAAAAGATAACAAAATGAAATTCAACACAGAGAAATGTAAGGTTCTGCACTTAGGGTGGAAAAATGAAATGCACAGATATAGGATGGGGGACACCTGGCTGAACGAGACCACATTTGATCTGAAGGGATGTCACATTGAGGAGGGAGCAAGCTTTTTTTCTGCTGCTCCAGAGAACAGGACCCGGAACAATGAATGCAAGCTACAGCAAAACAGATTCCATCTCAACATTAGGAGGAACTTCTGACAGTAAGAGCTATTCGACAGTGGAACATTCTCTCTCGGAGATTGGTGGAGTCTCCTTCCTTAGAGGTCTTTAAACAGGCTGGATGGCCATCTGTCGGGGATTCTTTGATGGAGAGCTCCTGCATGGCAGGGGGTTGGACTGGATGGCCCTTGTAGTCTCTTCCATCTCTATGATTCTATGATGGGTCTTGAGCATATAGTGTCTGTTCTGCCGGCATAGTGGTGGCTTATCCTCCCTCCCCTATTTAACTACAGTAAAATATAGGATTCTTGGCCTAGATTTCCTGAGGGAACCATATGTCTTGTTGAAAGCTGACAATTTTGTTTTATTTATTTATTTTGGCAGGAACAAGCAAGAGACATGCATTCCAGGATAAAAGTGTATGTTTGAGGGAAGAATTATACATTGAGTAGTTCCATTAAATTGTAGAATGGTTGCTCCAGGCAAACAGAACAAACTGAGACAAAAGTGAGGCAATTTTGTGAAATATGAAGGAATGACTGTAGCTCATGTGCATTGTTCTGCAACAGAAGCCCCTCAGAAACTTAGGTCAAAAAGCAAGGGAACCAGAATGTGTGCCATACTCCAAAAAGAGAATTGTCTCTGTTCTCTCTCTGGGTTTCTCCTATATTCATGAGCTCTACTGGACAGCCATCACTATGTACAAGAATGGTGCATTTATGTCCCACTCCTGTTCCCAATTTTTTATGCTTTTCCCCAAGGCAATAGTCTTGTTGCTCTAATGTTGCATGTTTTTGAGCACTCAGCACAATATTTCATACTTGCAAAAGTGCAAATGCTTCATAACCATTGTTACCTTTGTGGCCTAAATCCAGTTCTTAGTCCAACTCTTTACATAGCAAATTCTTATTGATTCAGTGAATCAAGTGGGACTAACATTTGAATTGGGCCTATAGCTTTGGACCCTCTGGTCTCGAGGGAAGCTGCATCTGGTCCCAGGGGAACCTATTCAACAATTGCATTCTCCTTTATAGATCCTTTTCCAGATACTTCTGTCAACAGGGTGTAGGCATGAGAATACTGAGAAAATAATATCTTTTTTAATGTGATAGCTTGCCAGTTTTGAGATGGTTCCCTCTGAGATACCTGCCTTGTGTTTAGGTTAATGACATTGGTTAGGCCTTTGATGGTCATTACTTTTATTGCTGTTCTGTGTGATTACGATTATTATTTCTGTTGCATTTTGAAATGACTTTGTGGTGATTTATTTGTTTTCTTTATTTATGTCAGTAATCTTGAATTTGTTTAAAAGATTAGGTGTAACTTACTTGTAAAAAAACCTGTGCACATTGGGAGTGTGTTCCGTTAAAAAAAGTTGACGTACCTTGTAAATGACTTGTAAAGGAGTATTTGAGTATGACAGGCATCTATTTATTATACATTACTTGTGCCACTTACAGTAGTAATGATATTTCCTCTGTTTTTTGTGGTTGGCCTTCAGTTTTTCTTCATATATTTTTTCATTCTTTCATTTTGTAGGTTAAGTCTCCTAATACTAAGTGACCTCAGGCCAGGATGCGGTCCTTGGGAAAGAGCTTCTATTAGGATAGGCAGCTTAATGCTCTCCAGATATTTTGGACTATAATTCCCAGAAGCTCTGGCCTGTATGGCCAATGCTTCAGGCTTATGTGAACTGTAGTCCAAAATATCCGGAGAACACATTATCCAATTTATCCAAACCTGCCAACATTTATTATTAGCAGATCTCTAGCCCTATGCATAATATATTTTAATTTTTGTATTTGCATTAAAAAGTGCTACCTCCAGTGCAGCTGTAGAAGTTATATGTACATTTTGCCACCCGTAAACCTTGGCTACTGCCTAGATGCACAAGCAGCTTTCAGGAATGCAAGCAGAAGAGGAAATACCTCTCATTCTAAAGCCCCGCACCTACCCACCCACTTCCATGCTCCAGAATCTACTCAGGACTGGTGTGTGGGGAAACTGTCTTGAGCAGGTTTTCAGTGCCAAAAAGGCTGGGGGTTGGGAGAGGAAATCACAGTGCTGTCATGAATGTCCATTTGTATTTTCACTCTTGTTTCAGCGTTGGTTAGCATCCTATTGTTTCTCTTCCTTCTCCTTTTCCTTGATCCCATTTCTTGGTGTTTTATTGTATTTGCTTTGGTGACTCATGTGATACTTGAGTGTCTACAAAATCATTAATACTATCACATTAGAGCCATTAAAAAGCAGTGTGGGCAAATGATGTCTTGTGAGCGGAAAGTGAGGGCAAAACAAGGGAGGAACATAGCCCAGAGAAGAACATCACTTCATTGCAAATTTAGGAAACATTCAAGGGGAGCCATGTTGGCCATGCTGTAAAATAAAACAAATTCCAGAATCTAAAAAACAGCAATACTTTTCTTAGCCAACCAAAATGCACAAAATACATAACATAGGTTTTCAGAGTTTCACTGCCTTTTTCATCAGACAGAGATGTTAAGGATCATATTAGAAAAGACAAGTGACTTAAAGATTTTGCCAGATGAAGAAGCCAGTGAAGTTTTGGAAGGTTGCATGACCTATCTTGTGCATATTGGTTGGCCAATAAATACTGCTTTGTTGATTTTAGATTTTGTTGCATTTTGCAGCATGGCTACCCTTGAATATGTTTCCCAGATTTGAAGATACAGAATTTTGCTGCAACAGAGGAATCTTTAAGAAGAGGGAGCTAATGTACTGGTACTTAATTCTTTGCCTGGGGGCGGGGGGGGGGTAGCTTCCAATAAAGGTAAAATTCATTAATTCAGACTGCAATTGGCTAGTTTTAGCTATACAGCACCTAAAAGTTTTTCCAGATATAACAGTACAGAGATTTCTTGGCAAATACAGTGCTCTCTGCCTAAGAAAGGAGCAGTTAAGTGGCTGTACAGACTGCCCCAAAAGGGTGGTTTGGAGCTGCTTCCTTTTCTGCCACATCGTTGCTGCAGCAACCAGATGAGGCGGCAAAGGTGAGGCGGAAAAGGAATGCTGAAACCGGCTCCTTTTTACATCACAGTAGCGATGTACGAAACTCTGGACGGTGCATTCATGACGTCGCAGTTGCACAGCTATGTTTAGTTGCTGTGCACCTGCGACATCATAGCTCTGTGTGCCATTTGTACAGCGCTGTGGAGTGAGGACGCCCTTGACATGTGCTAGGGTTGTGGAGCGTCTATTAGCTATGCTCCCGGGCACCCCTAGCACGTGACAGGGGCGCCCTAAAGTGCCCGTCTGTTTCGGGGTTTAGTTTTTCACAGGACAAGCAGAGCCTGGATTTCAAAGGAAGTTACTTTTCTGTTGTTAATAAAGTTGAAATTTTATTGCCATTTGTCCTTGGTTCCCCCTGGCCACAAAAGAGAGTGGCCTCTGCCTGCACTGAGATCCTTCCAGGAAATAATATCTGAGTCACAATATAGATTTGTGACTTTAACATCATTACCTTTCTTCTCCTTTATGGTTTTTAATGTCTTTGAGCCTTATCACATGAGAAAAGAAAGTCCAGACGGATCAGGAGAGTAGTGGCTTTCTCCTTTCTTCTACACATGTTGTTATATCACTTCTATTCTTCTGTCATACAAGTGCATCTTTTGCCAAACTGGTTTTTCCAGTGTGACAAAAAACAAACTTTTACAACCATCTCCTTTTGAAAGACAATGGAAGTTCTTTGATGGCATGCAGAGAGACATGGAGAAAGCTGCTACTCTCCCAATCCGTTTCAGCTTTCTTTTCTCATGCAGTAAGGCTCTTTGACTGATGAAAAAGCCATCACAATTTTTTACAACAAAGTTGTATTGTAGAAAACATGGGGCACACACTACTTTTGACTAATCTGTAAATATTACCGGTAAAACTATATACTGCAAAATCTCTGTAAAATGGAGTTTGTATAAGCCTGAAACTCTGTTCTAAAATATTGCCATTGGCATATGTGGCAATCACCTGGAGTAAGGGATTCCAGGGGGCTCTGCTTTCTTTGTTAAAAAGTGTTTCAAAAGTGTTTCCATTCTTAAGTGTAGGGAGCCAGAAAATAGCAGGAAACAAAAAAGTGAGAAACTGCTCTCTTTACAAGTAATATTTTTAAATGCAATTAGCTGGATATTCCTTGTTACCCTGTATTTAAAACAGAGAAAGTTATTATTATCAGCTGGCATAGTGTTACAAGCTGAAAGTTATTTTATTTGCAGCAGATTTCTTGCAGATTTTTGCTTTGTGGTTTTAAAACCCTGGCAAGGCTACTACTGAATTATGTCATCAGCTCCCCAAATCTAAGTCTGTTCTTACATTTTTGCTTTCTTAGCCCAGAATAGCCAGAATCACACTTGCATTTTGTTTAAATGAGATGCATATGAATAGATATTTCTTGAAAACTAGCTGGGGCTTGATTGAATTAGGGCTTTTCTTAGACACTCTAACGTTTAACATTTCTGTTACTGAGTCGCTAAGTAAATGCATCAAGTATGTTTGTTGTTATGTGACTTCAGGTTATGTGTTATGTATTCAAGTCTAACCTATGGTGAGCTGATCATAGGGTTTTCTTAGTAATATCTCTTGAGAGTAAATTTGCCTTCCTCTAAAGCAGAGAGAGTGTGATTCTAACCCAGTTCTTTCAGAATCCCACTTTTCTTTTCTTTTCATTCCTACCCAACCCAAACCAATGTATCATGCTGGCTCTCTGGAGAATGTCTTGCCACAGGGTGTTTGTAGCTTCTTTGCGGTGATTAGAAGCTGTTGGCAAGTAGGATTTAAGTCTGATGGAATAATTTTATCGTTTCCATTGTGTGTATGTGGGGAGTGTTTGTCTGTGTCTGTGTGTGCAAACTACATCATGCTGGCCCTTTAAACATGTCTACACCAAAATATATTTCAGTGAGTTGGATCTAGGCTAAGTTATATTCACAGTGCAATCCTCTATATGAAGTCTATTAAATTCAGTTGGAATTGTTATTATAGTTGTATACTTTCAAGTCATTTCCACCTTATGGGGACCTTAAGGTGAACCTATCATAGTGTTTTCTTTGCAAGATTTGTTTAGAGGAGGTTTGCCATTGCCTTCCCCTGAGGCTGAGAGCATGCGACTTACCCAAGGTCATCTAGGGGTTTCATGGCTGAGCTGGAACTCAAACCCTGGTCTATAGCATTAAATGTCTGTAATGGTTTGAGCATGGGACTATGACTCTGCAGCCCACAGCTCAATACCCCACCCCCCACCCCACTGGGTGAACTTGGGTGAGTCAGACACTCTCAGCCCCAGAGAATACCCATGATACAGTCATCATAAGCAGGAATTGACTTGAAAGCACAAACCACTACCACCAGAAGTCTTTGCTTCATTACTTTTTTTCCAAATTCTACATGAATTTTCCTGATTAGATTGCAAGACAGCTCTGCCCACCCCTTCGTCTCTATCATGGACATTCCTGCTTAACTTTGGTGTACACATTTCTAATGTATGCATTTTCATGCATACTTTTCTTCATATAGAGACTTCTGCACACTTCCCCATTGAGTAAAAATGTTTCTGCACATTTTAAAGATACACATGTTGAGTTGTGCACTCTAATTTATGTATAATTGGAATGGGGAAAGGAAGGAAGAACACCACTTGCTTCCCCCCCCCCCAACAGTGATGAGAAAACATAAGAGGCTCACAGTTTCAATAGGAGCATCAAAGACCACAAACAGATTAAAATCATTTAAAGAATTGGTTAGAGAGGCAGTGTGATGTAGTGGTAAATGTGTTGGACTAGGAGTGCAGAGTTTGAATTCTTGCTAAGTCACAGAAACCCACCGGGTGACTTGGGCGAGTCACACTCTCACAGCCTCAGAGGAAAGCAAACCTTCTCTGAATAAATCTTGCCAAGAAAATTATGTGATATAGTCACCTTACGATTGCCATAAGTTGGAAATTACTTTCTTTTACATCCCAATCAGTAGTTTTGGAAAACTGGAAAACAGCTCAGTGAACTGTGCTTGGACAGGGAAATATAGGCTCAGCACCATCATCAGCTGTGGGGCTCCCAGGCCCCTCAGTACCTTCATGATCTAGCCTTTTCTGTAGTTACATAGCATCAATTCTCCTCCTGCCACATTAATTTCTTAGAGATAGCCAAGATGTTAAAACAAATTCCTGTCTGGCTTCTAAATACTCTAGGCAAGTATATACTGGCGTGCTGAACAAAGCCATTTGTTAACTTGTGTCACTGTTGAAACTGATGAGAAGGTGACAGGTACTTATTGAAAGAGGAGAGGAATGCAATGAAAGCCTTTTTAATAATAAGGTAGATACATAAACCTTGTCATTTGGATGATTTGGTACAAAATAGCTAGGCTCCTCCACCCCCATGGGCAATAGAAGAGGCTTTGCTATGCTATCATACTTTCAATTTGCTGTCAACTTCAATTCTAAAGTAGTGCCAGAGAAAAATCAGAGTAATGAAAAAAATAACCTTTTTTTTACACCTCTGACCTGATCTGCAGGGCTTGAACATGTTAACTGGTCTTTTTGTGATTTGTGCTAAGTTAGCATTTTAAACTCCATTTTGCAAACAAGGAATCAAATGCAGAGGTAATAATTTCCTGAGGAAAATGATTGAGCTTGGAATGTTTTCTTAGAACCTTTTCATACAAGGTTTAAACTGGCTTTTTTAAAATTTAGCCTATAACTCTAATAGAAGACTCCCATTAGGAAAGAAGTACTTTTGCTTCTCTTCCATGTACAATCCTACATTAACAACTTTCATATGTAGCTCACAAATACCATAAAAGCAGCTCAGAAGAGCTTTAAGTGTTTTAGGAGGGAAGAATCTCTTTAGTTCACTCTAACATTTTATGTAGAAACAAGAAGAAGTCTAGTGAAGAATTTTAGATTTGAAACTAGGACTTTGCATTGAAATTCCAGCTCATCCATAATCTGTATTACCTAGTAATGGCTGCTTTTGAGGCTATGCCTCTCTTTTGCAATTTGTACCATGCGGGCTAATAATCATACCATTGTTCATACAACAATAATTTATACTATAAAACATGTGTAGGGGGGCAAAGTCCCATTATTGCAATCTGTGCATCCCAACATTGCTTTGGGAATAAATGAATGCAGAGCACATTTCATATGTGTGCCATATAAAAAGTTAAAGAATACTTCACAAGTTACCTGAAATTGCATATTTTAGAAGTTTCTGTGTCTCAGAACCCCAAAGTGGGGATGTGTCTGACTCATCAAAGAGCTTGCTTGGATTTCTTGGTGCTTTTGGTGTTGAGTATGTACTTGTTGGCCAAAAGATTTGCCACTCTGTAATCTGCGAAATGGACCTCAAAAATATTTTGGAATTTAATAATGTTCTATCTTCTCAAATATGCCCAAACATTTGATTATGTAACAGCAGTTTGCATCCCACTCCCACACAAAGGGTTGGGATGGGATGCATAGTTTGCCCATGCCCACAGGGAGATAAGATTGAAAAGTTACCTTGGCAGTTATGCCGAGACTGGAAGATTTTGGGGGCGTGGCCAGAGCCAACCTACGGTCTGCTGCCCCCAGCTTCTTCACTTCAACTTTTCAGCCTGCCAAGCCAAGTTGAGCCACTTCAGATCCCCACCTTGTATTGAGTGACGTTGCTCAGTTTTAATGGCTCAGCAAACGTGGGCTGCATTGGTCTGTTGCCATCTTATCTGAGGGTCTGCCTCCTCCTGTACGACTCCCCCCCCCGCACATTCTGGTCTCCTGGGAGGAACCTGTTGCAGCCTATGAAAACTAGGTTGGCACAGACCTCCCAGAAGGCCTTTTCGGCTGCAGCTCCCAGGCTATCGAATGGCCTGCCAGACAAGATGCGTCTTATTACATCTTCTGGTCGCTTTAAAAAAGCCTTAAAGATGCATCTCTTCTGGCAGGCCTTCCCAGAAAGCTCTTAACTCCCGGCTCTGTTTGTATTAAGCTTCCCTCTTAATTCTTCAACATCTTGACCTGGATATCCATGCAACGGCTGTTATTTTTATATTGTAATTTTAATTATGTTGTTTTAATTTGATGCTAGTTTATTTCTATTTTAAGGGGCGGGTGGTTGGGCATGGGCAATGTATGTTTTATCTTGTAAGTTTTAATTGATGTAATCTGCTCCAATTGGATACAGAGGAGCGGGCTATAAATAAAATATTATTATTATTTGAGGAGCACCATGGGCCTCCTCCCCAGGTTGTGGTTATTTATTTAGGGGGTAACAATCTTGGTCTGCTAAAAGAGATTGCTTTGGTCTTGCAAGCGAAGCAAGATTTTAAAGCAATCAAGCAGCAGTGGCCCCAGGTTGAGTTGGTGTGGTTGGCAATACTACCACTTCAGATATGGAGAGGTGAGGGCAGCCTTCATTGCCTGCCTAAAGCCTGACAGCAGTCTAATTCTGAGATTCGCTGCCCTTTGGAAAGTGGATCTGGTTACTACATTTGCAAATCATATTTCAAAGGCCCAAATTTTATTGGACAAATGGAGTTCACCTTTCTGAACTAGGCAATTCTATTTTCTTAACAGACCAACAACAGGGCATTAGGGGTGTTTTGGATGCCTTGGTGGGAGAGCTAAGCAGATGCTTGCCCCATATCTTTGGCATGATTTGGAAGAAATTTGGATTTTGGTGAGCACCTAGGACACAATTGGGGTGGAAGGGAGGTCTGCGGAACCACCTCTTTGAACCTTGGGACCTGGGAGGTGGGCAAAGAGACACCCCTTGGAAGTGCATGGAAGATAAACCCCTCTCTTTAATTTTTGGGCATTACAATAGGGACTTTCATGTTAGTCTTCTTGATGCAGGTCGGCCAATTGATAACCCAGCTTTTGGGTTACCATTGGGGCTCACGCGCTATCACCCAGGGGAGGCTGCAGAGGTGGTCTCAGAGACAGATCATGGACTGCAGCTGTTCCCATCTGTTTCCCTTGGCTGTTTCCCCACCTGGTTTACCATTCCGTTAAGAAATTAATAAATAGGTCAAGTTAGTAAATGACCTTGTTTGAACCCACTTTCTGTTGTCTTGTCTCATTATTCCTGGGGTGGGTGGGCAAAGGATGAGATGTATTTCATATTAAGGTAATTGGACAAATGTAAAAAGTTGGAGTTATGACCTTAAAAGTTGGGGTTAGGTTGCCATTTTTTTGTGATTTAATGGTTGTACCTGTATTTTGGAGCATTCAGACCACTGTAATAATCACAAAATGCCCTATATGGTAGGTGTTCCATACCTTGTTTCCCCGAAAATAAGACATCCCCTGAAAATAAGACCTAGTAGAGGTTTTGCTGAATTGCTAAATATAAGGCCTCCCCTGAAAGTAAGACTTAGCAAAGTTTTTGTATATAAATGTATATACAGTACATAATAAATGTTCATTTTTTTTTGTTCAACAATAAATGTGAATTATTCTTCATGGAAAAATAAGACATCCCCTGAAAATAAGACCTAGTGCATCTTTGGAAGCAAAAATTAATATAAGACACTGTCTTGTTTTCAGGGAAACATGGTAGTGTTTCAGAATAATGTGAATATTTTCCCTGTCATGAATAGTTTCCTCTGTTTTCACTTTACTAGCCACCCTGCTGAAACTAGCTAGCAAAGCCAGCCTGGCTTTTAGGCAGAGTAAGGCAGTCATCTCCAGGAGGAATAGAAGCTTTAGGTTGAAAGCCTTAGGCTGAAAACATTTAGTCAATACCTCTCAACTCCTACATGGATATTCAGAAAGCGGGTTTGAATGAAAGTGGACCTTTGGCATCACCTGGGGTTAGGTTCAAGGACCTCCCTGTGAATACCAAAGTCTGTGGATGTTCAACTCATATTATATACAATGGTATAGTACTGTAGCCCCTTGGTATCCACTGAGGTTTGATTCTAGGACTCACTGTAGGTACCAAAACCTATAGATGTTGTGGTTAAATACAGTGGTGTAGTGAAATGGTGTCCCTTATGTAAAGTGGTAAAATCAAGCTTTGCTTTTTTGGAATTTATATATTTTTGAAATATTTTGAAGCAGTAGATGGTTGAATTCATGGGTAAGAATCTGTGCATATGGAGGTACAGCTGTAAAATGGTGTCCCTTATATGTAATGGTAAAATCGGTGGTTTGCATTTTCAACTTTGTTTTTCAAAGCTGTGGATGGTTGAATCTGTGTATAAGGAGGGCCAACTATATTATTAAATTAGTTCATATGTAAGCAATACAGTTTTATTCTTTTAAAAGTCTTGAATTACCAGTGCATCGTTTAACCAAGGTGGAAGATCACAATGAGGAAGCTTATGAAGGGGGTAAAATCCTATGGAAGATTTTAGCAATTAGATGTGAAGGAGAACATTTATTATTCTTCATTCACATTACATGAAAAGTTGCAGTTGTGTACTTTCCAATGTACTTTACAGAACAGCTGCACCTTTTGATTAGTCAGTTAAATTTAAATGAGACTAATAGAAAAATGACTGAGCCTGGTATCGGGGACTATATTCAGTTTTTAAATGACCTAGGGGTCTTTTTCACCCCACTTCTCATTTACAAAACATTATCATAACTAAATCATTTTATTTTTTTTTATTTTTTTTAAAAGGTTCCTAGTTCTTTTGCAGCTTATCTCTGTGTGTTTCTTATTTCCAATAAGCCATAATCGGCTTAAGTGGAATCATTTTCCAAGCAATGAAATAATTTTCCCAGCAATGTCACGAAGGAGAAGGATAATGGGATAGAATCAACAAAAAGAACAGATGGGGACTTCAGTGAAAGCAAACATCTCGTATTTGTGCAACTGTCTCTCTTTTCACTAATGAAGTAGTGGGGAGAGAAAATAATGGGGAAAAGTTTGGACCAGCAGGAGAAATTTCAAATGCACTCCAAGAGCTTTAATGCAAGAACCATTAATACTTATATAGAGAGATGGAGGGAAAGGCGGTGGTGCGGAGTGTGCTCGGCACTGTGTTTGCTACCAGCATTTGGTTGTAAGATTTAACAAGCTCAGAGTGAAAAATGTGTGCTTTTGAGAGATTCTGAAGGCATGTTGGCAATACATTTTAGGGTGGAGATGTGTGTGTCTGTGTCTCTGTGTGGAGAGAGAGAGAGAGACTTAGAAGTTTGAATGCAAATGTTTCATGAATTTCCTTTAACTTTATTCTCTCTGTTGTCACTTCAGGCCAGTGAGGGTTGGCTTTTTGAGTCTGTGCTTATTTGCAATTGCTATTCTTTGCCTTTCTCTGGTTTAACTGTAACCAACTGCTTGTCTCATCTGAAGCTTGTGCTTCAGCTAGCCTTCCTCTGATGTCATAGAGTGCATTCCTTTCCTTGGCTGAAACCGTTGTGTTCTATTTAATACCCTTTTATCGCTGCTGGCCCATGTTTAGCAGAATTATGGTTCCACACATTTTCTCCACCCATAACAGCACAATCAGGAAATCTCCTTCCTTTTTCACATAGACCAACAAAATCCTCATCTGCAGGAAATAGGCATTTGATCCCTATATCCTGCCTAAGCCCCTCCAGAATCAACGTCCTTCCTGTGAAATACCAGCATCTGCATATTTAAATTTAGCCATTGTTTTTCTTAGATTTTCCTTTCATTGCTAATTCTTGAAAGGTTTTTAGCACAAAGGTTTTTTAAATCTCCAGTGCATCTTGGAATTTGGTGCACAGTCCCGCAGTCAAGACTGCAGGTTTGAATTGGTAGATTAGTCAATGAAAGCTTTATTTTGTGGGCCATGATTTATAGCACAGACCTGCAGGGACTGTTTTGATTTTGGTGTATTACTGACACCCTTAACTTTACATTTGATGGCATCAGTATCTCACACTTTCCTTGCTGTCTTAGAAAGGTACCTATATATTGTGGTTTGGGTAATACACTCATATAAGTAAATTTAATAAATGCTTCCATTCATTCTTTTTTGTTCCATTCAAGTCCCTTTCTTTCCAGGCTGTTGTTTTATTGCTGCATATTTCCATTTTATGCTTGCTCTCCATCTTCTTCTTTTTTGCTTTCTTTTTGTTTATTTTAATTTGTTTTCTCTCTTTCCCCCTTCCTTTTCTCTTTCTCTCTTTCTGATCCACAGGCTTTGCAGTGCATGTTGGTCTCCCTCCATTCAGAACTTGACATTCAAAGGTACTTGATGAAAATTGAATCCTCTCAGAGAGTTAGTACTGTATTTTCTTTTTTCTGCACTCTGTCTTGGATTGAGCGTGTTGTTTTGTCTTTGCTTGAACCATGTGGTTTTGCATCACTATTAGTAAAATTGTCTCTGGTTAAGTCTGGACTTGCATGCTTTGTTTCCTGTCCAGATTTGAACTAGGTAGCAAAATGCCTGGATATTCTTTGTAACGTTTGTTTTAAAGTGCTGAATGTTTGTGTGGACAACTCTCCACTTATCAAAAATGACATGGAAAAGATTTAGAGATAGATATTTTTTCTTTCCACAGTAATTCTGAGTACCATGTAATTTCCAAATAAATAAATATGTTGCACTTGAGGCTTTGTATTTCAAACAAAAAATGTTTTTGAGATGCTCTCTTGTGTCACGTGCATCAGCTAGTGTTGGACTGGTAATACACAGGAAAGATGCCCAAAGCCATTGCATTTAAAGAGTATGTGTATTTACAGGGACTTTCAAACATACGTTACCTCAGCTTTTATCCCCAAAAGGCATTTTGTCCATGCTTCTTTAAAGTCTTTATACAGTAATCCATTTTTAACAATAATATTCTGTGGCACAGTAATTAATTTGTTTTTTTTTTCCAATGGAGAAGCCATACTTTAGACATTAGTTTCGGCAAATAAATCCCAAGCCCAGGTCCGTTTTTCCTTTTGTGTTTTTGTTCTATGCCTTTTAGATATTTGTGTCCAGAAAAAAATGGGAGACAAATATTTTCCTATAAGCAGACTATCTTGTCCCAAAAGATCACACAGTAATGTACTTTTTTCTCCTCTTATTTTTCTTTTCTTGTGGCTTCAGGAATGGATTTAGGAAATTTATACTATAGAGAAAGGTGTATGCCACTTGTACGAATCATTTATTCCTTTAATTTATATCTTTCTTCAAATACTGGGCCCCATGGCAACTCAGAAATAGATACAAGTAAAACACAGCAAACTATAACAGTATATTAAAATGCAATTAAATGGATTATCATAATGAAACAACTGAATTAAAAAGAATTTAAAAACACAGCGATGGTGGGTGGGAGATAAAGAATAATGTATCCTATGGGGGGGGGGAACTTTCTCAACAGGCAGCCAATTTCAAAACTGCTGCTTGAATAAAGAAAGTATTTGTGGACCAGTGAAGGCACAACAGGGACAAGGGTCCTCAGCTTTTTCCAATTGGTAAAATCCCATCACACCACAATGAAATGAAGACAAGCTATAAAGAATGCTCCTTTTAAAGGGAATGCACAGATACAACAGGTGTAAGGCTCTAATATGTACTCTATAGGGATGCAATTCATCACTATTTTTTTTTCTCAAAGGAAGCAATAAGAATTTCAAGCAATTTCCATCCTACTACGAGAAAGTATTTGAAAACTAGTTTTCAGGACTATGAGCTGGAACAGAAAGCCCCCAAAAGCCCACTTCTTGACATCATCAGCACATGACGTTAAGAGGCTGCATATCCCAATGGCACCAGGAAGCCACCTTGAAGCTGCCTGGCGGACCAAGTGTGGGCAGCTAATGATGCTCTGGAGGCATGGTGTGTACATGCCACCAGTGCATCATGAAGCTGGCATGGGGTTGTGGCATGGCAGGAAAAGCTGGCTTTTCCTGGCTGAAAAAGGAGCAGGTCTTTGCCGGTCCTTTTTCAGATGGGTTCAAGATGGATTGGCACTGCGGCATGTGGTTGCCATGGCCCCAGTACATCTTCAGAAGGAGCATCTTCAAGCTCTACATCTGTACAAAATTTGCCAGAGCAATTTTTGCCCAGGAAACAGAAGATAATATTTCTGTTGTTTGTAGGACAATACATTTATTATTGTTTGTAGGAAAATGCTGTTTCCTGTGCAGATAATTCTATTTTGCAGGACACAGGCACTGTAAAGAAATATTGTAATGACACAGGAGGCCACTATGTGGAAGAAAAGGCCACAACTTTATTCATCACAGCAAACAGGTAGGGTTGGCCCAAGGCATGGGCCAGGATCTGGCATTGACCAACCCAACTGTTGATGGATAAACTCCTGCCCAGTCACGACCAGGCAAAGGGATGACAGGAGGGGCCATCGGGCATACCCTAGCCTTTCCTTGTCACTGAGGGACGTTAAATAGGGGGCTCACCCCTTCAATGATGACCCCCTCCAGCCCAGCATCCAGAGGGACTCCCTAGAAGCAGTGCTCTTCATCACTGATCTTGTAAACCAGATCCACGACCCATGCCACCCCCATAGGAAAGTTGTGACAGCACATACTGCAGGTGCCTCCAGGAGGCAACCCCTCCAAAACCAGGGCGGGGTGAGGAGGTAAAGATCCATGCTGGAATGGTGTTTCCCACCAGCAACCCAGCCTTAAGAAGGCCTCATCCAGCCAATTATGTGGGGGGGGGGGAGGTTCCACCCCCTCCAGCCACCTGGCCAAAGGCCTGGGCTGGAAGCCCACTCCACAGCCAATCTCGGGCTACTTCCAGCCCCTGGTGCCGCCTGGGAAGGATTGGCTGTGTGGGCTGAAAATCCCGGCCACCCCAGCCAGCCTGACTAATGGGAAGGTGAGCCACCGGGGCCAAGGGAACCAGCATGCTGGATTCCCTGCCCTGCAAATTGGCCAGCCCGGGAAGTCAGGTGGCCGCACTTCTGTACAAAGCAGCCCAAGGATATTGTACAGAATAAATCCTAAATTGTGAAGAGTCTTGTCAGTCCATTATTTGTCAGTCCAGTTTCTTAACCATGTTTTTTAAGACATGAAAAATAGGTTCTCCCATCATTTTGGGGAGAATATGGAACAATATGGATAAAAAATTATAAAAATATATTCTTTTAAAATAGATTTGGATTCTAAAAGTTAATTTGAAAGCCTGTTTCAAAACCAAAGGCCTGACACAATAATACTGTTTTAACTGTTTGCCAGAAGCTCAAGAAACATGGAGCCAAGCTGACTACAGACATAGTTTTTTGTTGGTTTTTCAGGCTGTGTGGGTGTGTTCTGGAAGAGTTTATTCCAGAAGTTTCACCAGCATCTGAGAGAGTTCTACAACTGAGGTCCTGCTACAGGGGAATTTCTTTCTCACCCAACATAGCCTTTTGGGGTGATGGGATGTATAACAGAATCGCTTGATAGGGAAGGCTAAATGTCTAACAAAGCAACAAATCCCAGCATTCCATAACATTGAACCATGGAAGTTAAAGTAGTGTCAAACCTTATTTCTGCAGTGTGACAGCAGCTTAAGGCTACAATCCTATGCATGTTTATTTAAGAGTGAATTCCACCGAATACCATGCTACTTGCATCTTGAATATATTCATTAGATTGCACTGTAGATCCTATTAAATCCAGTAATCACATGTAATTTACATTCATGGCTTGCGCCAGGTTCAGGCTATTCATGCCTCTGATTTGGGAGTAAATTCTACTGCTAGGAGAATATCAAAACTAGATATGTATGCATTATTTATTTACATTTCTAAAATGCCCAATTGCCAAAAGCTTTCTGAACAAACTAATGGTTAAACTATACACCAGAAAAAGATCCAAGTATTCCTCAGTTAATGAAGTTTGATGCGTTCTTGGGCATTACTTCCTTAACAGAAAATTTGGTGCCAGAGGCAGAAATAACGTAGGTAGAACAAGGATAGTTTTTACACTCCCTCAAAAAGAAAAGTTCAATATGTTTCTTTATTTAAAGTTAAACAGTCCTTCCCACTTCTCAAGAAACAGTGCTATGTGAGAGCTTTCGTACTAGGATTTCTGACTTCATTTCTCAAGATTTGAGGAAGAAACCATGCCAGTTAAACTGCAATAACACTGATCTGTGTAGTGAAGATAGAGCCTATGAGAAATTTTTTCCTGCTTTGACTTCTCTCTATTTGGCAGGCAAAAGAGCTGACAGATTATTGAAGTTTGTTAAACCTATGCAGTTCAATAATCTTACAAAATTCTGCTCTCTGGATTTTAGGGTTCAGCAAAACGAGATTAGTGAAGTAATCTTAATTAACTCTCAAATGGTGGATTCAGTTCTCAAAACTTTAATTGACATTAATATAACCTGTGGCTGAAATCCAAAGGACTGTGTACTGAGGCTTTTCAGATTCTCTCTTCCTACCACCAATCCCTGCACCTCTTCCCACACACAAACCCCTGGATGCTGAATTTAGGATACCTCTGGCTTTCATTTCATAATCTATAAAGGGCTCCCCATATAAATGGAAAATTGGAGAAAAAAAAGACTAATCTGTCACCCAGTTTGGATTCAAATTCTTTATTTTCATATGTTGGCCATTTGGTGTTTCTTGTTATTTGCTGTCAAAACACCTTCAACATATGGTTGAGCAGACCCCCATGAGCCCTACTAAGGTAAAGCAAACTAGCTTCCTTTACTGAATCAATCAATCAATCTGTAATGTGGTGTTCCTTTTCCTACTGCCTTCCACATTTCCCAGCATTGTCATCTTCTCCAATGAGTTGTGATGTTTCATGATGTGCTCAATGTACAATAGCCTCAGCTGGATCATTTTGGATTCTAGGAACAGCACAAGCTTGATCTGCTCTAGGATCTCCCTTCATTCCATGCAGTTTGTAGAACTTCCCTTCAGTACTACACGACTAGCATGACTGCTATGTCTATTTCGATATATGCATGAGCCAAGGTATAGAAAACCTTTAACAATACTGGCATCATCATCATGTACTTTTCAGTCTGTGGTCATTATTAGTATTTTCCTGATCAACTTTATTCCTTCTTTGCCCCCCTTTTTTTTAACTTGCTAGTTTCTGCTAGAAATGGGAAACTCGACTGCCTAATTTGCTCAATTTTTCACACCACCTTCCTCCAAAGATACTCTTGCTTTCTGTATCATGTGTTCTGTATAGAAATTAAACAGAGAAAGTGATTAAATACAGTCTTTTCTGGATTCTTTCCCAACTGAAAAGCATTCTGTTTCTCCAATACTGTCCACAGTATTGGCTGCACATCAAAATAGTCAAATGTCACAGTATCCCAGCCTATAATGAAAGAGATAAAACTCTTCTCAGCCATAGGTAAAGTCAAATAAACCTCTCTAAAACAAGTGGTGGGGAAAAAAATCTTAATGCATCATGTTTCCAAACCTTTGTGAAATCTCCATTAGGCAAATCTGAAGGAAAGGGTATCCCATCATCCCCAGCCAACATGGCCAGTAGTCAGAGATAGTAAAGGTTGTAGTTCAGCCATTTTGGGGATGAGTGACTTAAAGTTAGGGCTCACTTTCTTAAAGTATGGAGTTGCACATATCTCTCACTGGTAAAACATAGCTTCTGGTGAATGAGCACTTACTGAGAATTCTCATCATCACAATGGTGGTAAATCATAAGGAAACTGCTGTGGTCTGTAGAAAAATTCAAAATATTTGGGTAATGGAAGGTTCAGATAACATGGATTGATTTACATCTTGTGTGGCTGTACTAGAGAGATACAGGTGTTACACATTCCTGAGCAGGAGAAAGACCCACTAATAACTGTTGCAAGGGTAGCTTCCTTGTGAGGAGACAATGCTGCAGATTGGTGTTGTTTTCACAAATAATTTTTGTTTAAATGTTCAAGCTGAAAAGACAGAAACCTAAACAACCATTGCTATAGCACAGTTCTTTGCATACCATATATATTCAAAAATCCCACAATGTTCAGCAGGGCTATCTGTCTCTGTTGCTAGCCATGTCTGTACAGATAGGAAAACCTGGCTGATTGTTGGGGCTTTTGTATCTGCAGGAAGGATGAGCAGTCTGCATAATTGGCACCCATCACAACAGGCTGATACTGGAAGCAGTATTCTCACACATTGTTATCCGCTCTAATAGCTTTTAGAGCTGAAGAGCGGGGTATAAATAAATAATAATAATAATAATAATTATTATTATTATTATTATTATTATTATTAATGTGCACTTGTGTAACCAGTCAGTGTTGGTGTGCTGTACCAATGGTATTCTTCTGCTAATATGTGCTTGTGTGATTGATTTGGATGCCTGTGAAAAGAATGGCGATGGAGAAACACAGTGAACTCAAAAGTGAAAATGCTGTGGAGAGCTGAAATTTTCCAGGGGGAAAAGCAACTTGCCTGCCCTCCAGTGCTCCTCCCGCCATCCCCACACTGATGTGCAGTCTGCACACCCAGAGGATTTCCAGAATTTCTTGCCTTGTCCGGAGTAAAAGGGGATTCTTTTTACTCCAGCAAATCACCCTGGATTGCAGATTAGGCCTGTTACCATTCCCCCCCCCCCCCAGACACATAGAGTGCACCTTGTTAGCCATTTGCAGAAATGTCAATCTCTTTCTCTGAGCCAGTTTTAAACATCATAGTCTTTCCTCCATCTCAACCTCAACATACCCCACTAGACGATAGAAGCTCCACTGAAGTGGAGTAACCACTTTTCATCAGAGGTTCTTAAGCAATCAGACTTTAACTATGCAGCTGTGTAGGACTTATAGAAAGAGCAGATCATTTTGTATCCCCACTGGATATGTTTACAACATTGGGGGGTTTGGATATAAATGTTTGGAAGATAATTAATCTACTGAAGCTTTCTACACTATTGACTAAATCATAATGTATTACTTCTGTTTCAACAACAAGAAAGGATGTGAGTAAAGTGGAGGCAGCAAGCTTGACTGAAGTATGTGGCAGCCATGCAAGAGAATAGCAGAATGATTCTCCCACTAGGTTTTGCATTCCATTGCACAATGGCTCCCTTTCCAGCTTTTATTAGCCTTCATTAGCACAGTTGCCACAGTGCTGTGTTCTGTGGAAGGATATGATTTTTCTCTGTCCTCTCTCCCCCAGTCCCAAAACAACGTGCATTGAATACTGCACATTATTGGCTTCCTGTTCATCTCATGATAATGAAATAATAATACATAGGAAAGAAAAATAAGTTATAATTCACCCTGCTGCTAAGTGTCTGGATTTTTCCCCTCTGGGCTTCAGTCCATTTCTGTTTTCACAGGTGAAAATCCTTAGGATTGGTGTGAGGATATTCACCCCACCCCAGTGTGCCTGTATATTCTTACATAGAAAGAAGTTGGTTGAATATACATGTAGGCAAAAAGGCAGTGCAAATATTAAACTTCTAGTAAAGAGAATGATTGAACTTATAGAAACAGAGCTTGAGCAAGTTACTTCTTCAGACTTTGTTGTTGTGTGCCTTCAAGTCATTTCTGACCTACAGCAACCCTATCATAGGGTTTTCTTGGCAGATTTTGTGTAGAGGAGAGTTGCCCTTGCCTTCCTCTGAGGCTCAGAGAGTGTGACTTGCCCAAGGTCACCCAATGGGTTACCATTGGCAAGCAAAGATTCAAACCCTGGTCTCCCAGTGTCCTAGTCCAACACCCAAACCACTACAGCATGTTGTCTCTCTTTGGACTATAGTTCCCATAGTCCTCTAGCTAGCTTGGCCAGTGATTAGTTACAATGCTTAGTAGAAGTTTTTGGAAATTTCCCAAGCTCAGGATAGAATTTCTGAGTGGTTTACCTTATAATCATAGAGTCGTAGAGTTGGAAGAGACCACAAGGGCCATCCAGTCCAACCCTCTGCCATGCAGGAACTCCCAATCAAAGCATCCCCGACAGATGGCCATCCAGCCTCTGCTTAAAGATCTCTAAGGAAGGAGACTTCACCACACTCTGAGGGAATGTGTTCCACTGTCAAACAGCCCTTACTGTCAGGAAGTTCCTCCTAATGTTGAGGTGGAATCTCTTTTCCTGCAATTTGTATCCATTGTTCTGCATCCTAGTCTTGTTCTGGAGCAGCAGAAAACAAGCTTGCTCCCTCCTCAATATGACATCCCTTCAAATATTTAAACAGGGCTATCATATCACCTCTTAACCTTCTCTTCTCCAGCCTAAACATCCCCAGCTACCTAAGGCGTTCCTCATAGGGCATGGTTTCTAGACCCTTCACCATCTTAGTTGCTCTTTTTTGGACATGCTCCAGTTTCTCCACATCCTTTCTGAATTGTGGTGCCCAGAACTGGATACAGGTGGGCCCTGACCAAAGCAGAATAGAGTGGCACTATTACTTCCCTTGATCTAGACACTATACTTCTATTGAGGCAGGCTAAAATTGCATTGACCTTTTTAGCTGCCGCATCACACTGTTGACTCATGTTCAGCTTATGGTCTACTTGGACTCCTAGATCCCTTTCACATGTGGTCCCATTCAGCCAGGTGTCCCCCATTTTATATCTTTATATCTTAATAGGAGTACAGTGTAATAATATATGAAGCATATTTTAAATGACCCAGAACTTCATGGTCAGAGCTCTGTCCATAAAGGCCTAAATACCCTAAAGGTACCAGATCCCATCTGATTTTGGAAGCTAATCTGAGTCAACTCTGGTTAGTACGTGGATGGGAAATCACCAATAATGTTCGGCTATATTTTAGAGGAAAGAAATGGCAAAACAAGCAGATGTTCAGAAGAATCTCCTCATCCAGGCAGCTTTATGTTGCATTTAGCAATAAAAATATACATTTCTAAGCCTGGGGTTTTTTAAAAGAGACTCTGAAATTGAGTTCATTGCAGCAGGGATAAGGTAATATATAGCACAATATATGTATGATATGTTAGAGAAAAGTTATGAGAGTGACAAAATAGAAGGGAGTATAATAAATGTGATGAATAGCTGACATTACTAGAATAATACCATAATTTACTTAACATTTCAGAGACCTGATGTGATAATACGAGCAGCTGAGTTCTGGACAGAGCTTAGAGGATGGAAGTGAGAGAGAGGAAGCCCTGTCAGAAGAAGGTTGCAATAATTTAGTCATGAGACCACTAGGGCATGGACCAGAGTCTTGGCAGTGGAGGCTGAGAGGAATGGATGGATTTTAGCAATGTTGTAGATCGAGAGAATCTACAGGTCTTGGCGGTGGCCTGAATCTGGGGAATAAACGATAAAGAGGAATCAAAGATGAAACCGAGACTGCGGGCTTGCTGAACTGGTTGAATAGAAGTGCCGTCAACAGAAACAGAAAAGGAGTATTGAAGGGTGGGCTTAGGTGGGAAGACGAGAAGCTCTGTCTTAGACATGTTGAGCTTCAAGCGCTGATGCCACATCCACTGAGACATGGCAGCCAGACAAGAGGAGACTTGCTGTTCAAGCCCTGGCGAAAAATCAGGGGTGGAAAGATACAGCTGAGTGTCATCGGTGTACAGGTGCTAGGAGAAACCAAAAGAACTGATGAGTTTACCAAGGGACAATGTGTATAGAGAGAACAAAAGGGGGCCCAGGACAGAGCCCTGAGAAACTCCTACAGATAAGGGAACAGAGGAGGAAGTCTGACCACCTGTGGCCACTGCAAAAGATCTTTCTGACAAGTAAGATTTAAACCAGTTGAGAACAGAGTCAGAGAACCCAAGGTCAGAAAGTAAGTCAAGCAAGAGACAGTGGTCCACGGTGTCAAAGGCCGCAGACAAGTCAAGGAGAGTGAGAATAGAGTAGAGGCCTTTCGCCTTGGCCTGCAAGAGATCATTTGAGATCTTGGTGAGGGCCGTCTCTGTAGAGTGCCGTGGGTGAAAACCAGACTGAAAAGGGTCCAGGATGGAGTTGGCTTCGAGAAACTCAAGACAGCGAGAATAAATGACCCGTTCCAGAACTTTAGAGAGAAAAGGAAGAAGAGAGATCAGACAATAGCTAGACAAAGAAGAGGGGTCGAGAGAGGGCTTCTTCAGTATTGGGGAAACGAGAGCATGTTTGAAGTCAGAAGGGAAGGAAACCAAAGAGAGAGACAGATTAAAGATATAGAGGATATAGAGGAGCGAGGGCAGAAAAGAAGGGATTATAGAGATTAGAAGATGGGAGGGTATAGGATGTTTTAATGTTTTAACTTCCTAGTTTGTCTTTAAAAAATAACATTCATAATAAATTTTTAAAAATATTTATTATTCCTATTTATTGATTGATTTTTTTGTTTAGATTTTAATCTTTATTGCTTTAAAATAGGTTGTAAGTCACCATGAACCCCATTATTTGGAGAAAGGCGGGATATAAATGAATAAAATTAATATAATAAACATATCTTCCTCAATGGATAGAAATATTACTTGGGGAACTAGAGATTTCTAGAGTAGTGTTCTCTCAGGTAAAAAAAAATAGCATTTGCATTTTTTTAAATACTTGTTTATATTCACGGGTTTCCCTCCACTTTCACAGATTGCCCCTAATCACCATGAATGTCAGGAGCCAACTGTAGTTCCAGAATCTTGAGGGGGGAAATGTTTTCTGTCTGCTGATCCCACTAAGAAAAATGCTTCTGAGTGGAACACTAAACATCATTTTCTCACCAGGAATTCTGGAAGACTTCATAATGCAGATTTTAAAAAATAATCTTAAATGAATTTTTAAAAAAATTAAATTTGATAACCAGAAGCAGAAACACAAAGTGGAAGATAATTCTTAATGAGCTGACAACAGACTATCAAGAGGTGACCACTTGGCAAACATCAGAAGTTGTCAAAGGTCTTCAGATGCCTGCATTCTTGAAAGCAAGCAAGGGATGAACAGAGCAGATTTGTTTTTTGATGACTTTCCAAAACATTGGTGCCACTGGTGAAGAAGCCCTGTCTGAGTAATAACTTACCTTATCTCTAGAAGGTGATAGAACTCAGACTAGGGACCCTGATAGAAGCTGGAGAAACTGGTTCTTGGAAGTTAAACAGTTAAACATTTACAGCTTGAAAGGTTAGCAGGTGTACTTTGAACTAGGTAACTGGTAAAGTGTTACAGCCTTATCCATTCCCATTAGCCCCTTGGTGGAAATATTTTAAATTCATATTAGTTTCCAAAGTCTCTTCAAAGGCAGACTTCAATGTACACTGCAATGATTATGAATGTCACTAAGGTAGGAGTGCTGGGGAAGGGCACAACTGGTGTTTTTGCCTAAGTTAGTACAATTTTTTTTTCAATTCTGTGACATTATTCCTACTTAGACTTCTGCCTGGATGCCAAGGTGCACTGCTCAGTCCAAGAGTCATGGGCTCTGTTCTTACTCCGTATCCAAATGGCAAAATGAACTCATGGTTGCAGCTCCATGGAGAGCAGTAACTTGTTTTGACAAATGCAAGTCACATACTCTTAGCCTCAGGTGAAGGCAATGGCAAACCCCCTATGAAGAAACTTGCCAAGAAAACCCTGTGATAGGTTCACCTTAGGGCAGCCATAAGTGAAAAATGGCTTGGAAGCACACATCAACAACAATGGGTGGGGTTGCATTTGAGGCCTTATGAGCCTTTGTCCTAATCTATCCTACTTCCCCCTTTCTCAAAAAATTGAATGCTTGTGTCTTACTCTTCAAAATCCAAGATGATGTAGGATTTTTATATTCCCACCTAGCAGGCCTAAGTCATGAGTAGGATTGTGATGATCAGGGGTGTTTCAAATATTAGAGAAAAATGCCATACACAAGCCTGCTAGATCTGTTCTGCTCCAGAAGGCAGGGCAGGATTGCATTTTTCAATACTCACTTTTGTCTAAAAACTTAATTTACCTCAAAGGTTACCATGTCAGAAAAATGCTTCTTGCCTAGCCTTATATGCGAGTATCTTTTTATACCTGCTATGCCAAGAGGTATTTTGTTTTCCAATTTTTTTTGTACATTGTTTTTTTTTTTTTCCTGGAGGAAATTAGGTTCTTATACAGGCAAGACATATACTTTATCATTGCACTTGATTCCCCTGCCCCAAGTGCTTATTAGTCTATTATTATACTGACAGTGTAGTATAGTGGTGAAAGGACTGGATTTGGGAGATTAAATTCAGTCCCAGTTGAGCCATGAAAGGGCCTGTTACTCTGTCTCACTCTCAGACTAACTTATTTTAGGTGTTGCTGTTGGGGGATAAAATGGAAATGGAAAAGAAAATTGCCATATGTTGCCTTGAGCACAGTGAAGGAAAGGCATTATATAAATGTGACCTTAAAGTGGGTAATGAAGACATCAAAATAATTAAAGATTTTCTATCCCTTGGCTCAGTCATTGATCAAAATGGAGAATATAGTCAAGAAATCAGAAGAAGATTAAGACTTAGAAGGGCATTTGTGAAGGAACTAGATAAGAATGTCAAGAGCAAAAATGCCATTAAATAACAAAATTAGATTCATCCATTCATAGTGTTTCTCATTTTTATGTATCGGTGTCAAACCTGGAGAGTGAAGACAGCTGAAAAGGGGAAAATTAGCTTATTTGAAATGTAGTGGAGGAGAGTTCTGGGGCCACTAAAAAGATCACTAAAAAGACAAACAGGTCCTAGAGCAAGTAAGTCTTGAACTGTCAGTAAAAGCAAAGATGACTAAACTGAGGCTGTTGTACTTTGGACATGCCATGACACAATGGGACTCATTGCAAAAAATGTTAATGCTCCACAAAGTGCAAGGCCATAGGAAAAGAGGAAGCCCACGTTACAGATGGATTGAAGAAGGAAAAGCTGGCCTTGAGTTTGCAAGACATGAGGAGGGCAGTTAATGATCAGGGCTCTTGGAGGTTTCTCATTCATCGAGTTGTCATAAGTCAAAGTCTATTTGACAGCAAATTACAGCAACAAAATGTAACTAGTAAGTAAATTAATAAACAAATCCTTTTAGATCACATTATGGCTGAGAAATCTAGGGTTGTTTTTTTTTAATTTTACACAGAAAATAACGATTGCTTAACTGATATAACTATAAACATTTCCAATAAGTAGCTCTTAGTAAACACCAGGGAGTGTAACAGCCATAAGCAAAGTGTATGTTAAATGTTTTTTTTAAATCAGTGAACTTTAGAACTGGAGACGTTTCTCTCTCTCTCTCTCTCTCTCTCTCTCTCTCTTTTTTTTTTTTTTTTAAGGTACTACACCACCAATCTAGATGAGAATCTTGAGAACATGAGTTGATTCTTTTCCTTCTTCACCATCTTCCTTTTAAAAAAATCTCCAAAGATATAGATGGGAGGAGATGTATGCCCTCTTTCTTCTGCCAGGGCCCTGTGCTAGATTGCCCCATTTTCTCATAATAGCAGTTTCTGAAAGATAAGATAAAAAGAGGAGGGACAGTTCTAAGTTAAAACATTTTAGCATGACATGTAGTTTGGCCTTTGATTCCAATTCTGCAAAGCATATATTAATTAATGAGCAGAGTCTTTCCTAATTACTGCACGCTAAACAGTTTAGCATTTGAATGAGCAGCGTTTCGCCGCTGTGGTTTGTTAATCATTGTGAAACTGACAGGAATCCAGAAGGGAATCTGACAAAATTTATATGAAAAGCTGGGATTTTTCTCAAAAACTGGAACATAATTGTACCCAGTGGGTGTTCAAAATAAGGCTAGACAACACCTAACTTCCAGCTTCTTGTGAGAACAGCAAAAATGTATCTTTCCCTGTGTGTGTGGCCTTTGGAATAGGTAAATGAGGAAATAAACAGCCATTTTCTGAATTTATTTATAAGCATGTTAAACTGTTTTAAAACATAACAAGTCACCTTTCAATGAAAACAAATACCATAATAAAACCAGTAGATTAAAAAAAAAACCTTTATGAACAATTCATAAAAACCCATGGCTGACTGATAAAGTTAACAATTGGGGAAATAATTAGGAAAATGTTTGTTTTATTATATAAATATGTATTTAATTTACTGTAGAAACACTCAGCATGGGACTCCTATTCAAGTGCACATAAAAGGGTTAAATCAACTCACACACATAGTGTGCTAGCCTTATTCCCTACTGTTGTCACTGTGGTGGCATGAAAGGCAATGGTTCTGAAGATGAGGCCTCTTTTATGTATAGAGGGTCTCTATGTGTGCTAGAAATCTAGAAAAATCTGACTTGTGTGGAAGCCCCCCATGCATAAAAGAGTCTGTCTCTTTAAAATCATCACTTTTTCATTCAACCAAAGCTATGATGGAAGATGAAGTTAACATGCTTTTTTTTTTAACTTGTGTGCTGATTTAACCACTTTTTACCTACCTAAATAGGGCTTGGAAGTTCATTTAACCTCCATGGGAAGAAAATTCCACACTGGGTGGAATGGTCAGGGCCAGTATGAGTATGCTTGGGCCCCAGTGAATTCCTCCTCCCCCCCCCCATACCTTGGAAGTTTGGTTAGTCCTTTGGGGTTCCTTGAGTCTTAGTGGAAGTGGGAACACAAGTCACTGCCAGCTCACAACCAGCACTTCCCCATCACAGGTTGCCAAACTTTACTCTTTGACCTGTACCAAGAGACTGCTGCCCATGTTTTGTGCCCCCCCCCCCCATCATGTGCAACCAATCTGTGCCATCCAGGAAATGTTTAGCAGCTGCTCTCAAAGGCAGAGGAGTTGGTGAGGAATTGGAGAGTTGCTTATCTGGGCTTTGGAGCTTGAAGTACTTCCCTTCCTCCTCCTCCTCTGGGCAGCTGAGGGTACTACCATTCTTGGATTTGTTGCATCTCCTGACGCTGCCCCTCTTCTCAGTCCCACTTGCTAATGCTACTACATCCGTTTGCTCATCTGTATCTACCCTTCCCTCACTTGGTCCTTAGTCCTATTCTCTCTTCAGTGTCTTATAAATACAGAATTTGAGAGCCAGTGTGGTGTAGTGGTTGGAGTGTTTGATGGTGACTTTGGAAACCAGGGTTCAATTCCCCAATTAGCGATGGAAACACATTGGGTGAACTTGGGCAAGTCATATCATTCAGCCCCAAAGGAAGGTAAAGACAAACCCTCTCTGAATAAATCTTGCCAAGAAAAAACCCATTATTGGTTTCCCTTAGGGTTACAAGAAGTCAGAACTGACTTGATTGTATTTCATTATTATTTTCTTTGAAATCCACTTATTTTATCATAAATCTCAGCAGCGACTGACCAATAATGATATTGCTGAGAAAGTGCAAAACATATGAAGTCGAAGGTTCCAAAACATATGTATAGTCAGCTTCCACACCCCTTGTGGATGAGTACTGCCTTCCCTCCCCTCCCACTTGTCTGCTGTGGGAGTGGCTCAACACAAAACACACTTCAAGCAAGGAAGCCTCACAAGGCCCTGGTAGAGTAAGAGATGCCTACCCTCCTAAACATAAAGATTAGGACTGTTTTTGTCATTGTTACCTGTCCTGGAATGGATTGCCTGTCATAGAGCCTATTCACACTCCAGCATTATAGTGCTGATGTTCCACTTTAATTGCTATAGTTGCATCCCGTGGAATCCTGGGTTAGTTTGGGTGGGCATTTAGTTTGGGTGGCACTCAATGGCTCAACAGACTACCAGACCTAGGAGCCTATAGGATGGATCCATGGCATCTTGTCCCCCGTCCCCCAATCCTTGTGTTCTGTGTTCTTTGAAAGAAAACATCTAAAGGTTATTAATTATGTTGGCCTGAAAGTTCTTATCCTGTTTTTATCCTGTTTTCTTTATCATTCAGTTACTAAAAGAGTAAGAGCTATAGAAATTGAAAAGAAAACCTGCAGAGGATGTGATGACTTAGTGGTTAAGATGCCAGTTCTGATGACTGGAAGATCAGAAGGTTGGCAGTTTGGTGCCTGAGTGCTGCATGATAAAGATGAGCTCCTGTCACTAGTCCCAGCTTCTGCCAACCTAGCAGTTTGAAAGCATGCAAATGCAAGTAGATAGATAGGTACCACTTCAGTGGGAAGATAACAGCATTTGGTGCAGTTATGCTGGCTACATGATCACCAGAGTCTCTTTGGACAACGCTGGCTCTTTGGCTTAGTAACGCCCCTTACAGTCAGTTAGGACTAGATAATTATGTCAAGGGATTACCTTTACCTAAACCTACACTAGGTTACTCCTTAGTCCTTGCCAGGTTTCTGACATTCCAAGAGATCAGCAATTTGATCTCCTAACTTTTTATCAATTCCATAGGAGAAGTTGAGAGACCATGATCTGATGTTGACCAGCTCTAAAAGGAGATTGTAGTTAAAGTGTTTCTTTATTCCTTACTCTTGAACTAAATCACCACCCTGCAATAGTGGAGGAGATGTAGGTAACTGTATCATCTCTTAGACCATATGTATTTTGCAGAGTAAAGGAGAAAGCTGTCTGAAATTCTGTACCTTATTTGCCCCTCCGCCCCTCTTGTTTTTATAGAGATAATGAAATGTGAGGTTTCAATAGTATGGATCCTCATTCAGTTAATTAATAAATTAATCAGTAACACAAACTTTAGCCAAAATTTCAACTTAAGTCAATCAATTAAGTTTAGGATTAAAATACTATTTATTCAAAACTTAACACATAAATAATTGAATATACATAAACACTGACATAAACCCACATGTAAATATACCAACAACCCCTCCCCTCCCTCCCTTTTAAAAGACTTCCTGTATATTCTTCATCTTGTTTCTTAAATAATAATAATATCAATCAATTAGGTTTAATTTTTTTAAAAGAAATTACGTTTGCCTTTTCTGTTAGAAAATTACTGAAGTGCCTCCCCAATTTAACAGGGAGCTTAAGAAGATATTTACACTGGGAAACAATGCTGTGAGAAATGAAGGACCATCCATGTGTGCACACACGCAAAGACACTTTCACACACCCTACTGTTCTATTCATAGTCTCAATGTTTCAAAGTATAAAACATCAGCTGTGAACTCACACCCTGGATGTCCTGTAAAATGTGCAGTGGTGCTGAGGTAAATTCTGAAGTGCAAGTCCTCATGTTGGTAGCCCCCTGTAGCCATTCCCTCAAGGTGAATCAAAAATTGTAGGTAGCTCTGTTTTTTCTTATCAGCACACCTGTTCTAGTATTTTTCATCTCCACTAGGAGCAGATCTTTTGTAAAGCTAATGCAGCTTAATTACATCTTCAAGCTATCCCCAAATACTTTGCATCATGAGAGAAAAAAATTCATAAAAATAAAATGTTTCTGGGAAAATGCATCCCCCTTACTGTAAGTCTTGGCAGTTGAGCTTGTAGAGAACAGAGAATCTTAAGGGCTGATGAAATAGTTTGTTGTTGTTCTATGCCTTCAAGTAATTTTCCAACCTTCCACCTAAGGCATCATGGGGTTTTCTGGGGCTGAGAGTGTGTGATTCACCCAAGGCCACATAGTGGGTTTCTATGGCTGAGTGGAGAATTGAACCCTGGTCTCCAGAGTCATAGTCCAATCCTCAAACCACTCCACCATGCTGATTTTTGATGAAGTCATTGCCACTTATGAAAAACACCCAGTACATTTACTATGTCAGCTCTCTATCTCACTAAAATGCTGATAATATGAGGGGATGCTACTCAGTTGCTAGATCATGTGGTAGTCATGCCCTCCCCAACAGTAGGCCTCATTTCAGGTAATTCAATGAAAGAATTATTTCCCCCTTTAATTTCTTTTTACTTTTGGGAGTCACTTGTCACTTCTCTGGCATTAATATACATGCTCACCAGCAATGGGGTGTTTACAGCCTTGTAACCTAGACACGATTCACGTCACAGAGACACTTCAAAGCATGCCTCTTGGTTCTCTAAGATGAAAAATGTTAGCTATAATTCCTGGAGAAGGGAGGAAAAATACTGCTTCATAACCATGTCACTGCAGGACCCTAGATAATACCTAATATATTAATACAAACCTTTTGTAAGCACAGAGCTCCAGAGGCTTTGGGTTTCTTGTTAGGTATTTCAAAGTTATTATATTTTGAGAGCAACAGGACAAGTTGGCAAGAGAACGAAGGAGAGAGAGTGAAGCTCTGCAGCAGCCACCTAATGAAATCCTAATAAAAACGCTAACGTTGCTCATTCAGCCAAGGTCACTGAGGGAGTATAACATGATCTGTGCCATTTCTGCAGCAAGTTCACCTCTTCCCACTCAAAAAAGAAAAGGCCAGATGTCAGCAATATGGTCCTCTTTGTTTTTAAACCCTGTCCTGATCTGAGCAGAGTTTTCCAACCTTCTAAATATAGAACAGCATTAACAAGGATGAATCAGGGGTTTTAAAAGAGACATAAGGACTGTAATTCATCCAATGATTTGGGCAATGTGCATGCAAATGGGAATTGGAAATTATACAACATAGTGGAATCCCTGGGGTGTGTCTGTGTGGCAACTCACTGTGTCTCTGCATCTGGAATTCTATACAAACCCAAGATCAGGTGATGAAATCTTCAGGAAAACAAAGTTTAATGGAGTGGCTAAGATGGAATTGGGCTCCCCCCCTTTTTTTTTTTTTAGTTGAAAGCTTCAAATTTGACATATGAATTCAATTAATAAAGCTTGAACTTGTCATGGTATGGATCCCACCTCCTATCCATGCATGCATGGAGATAAATGAGTTTTTTAATTTATTTGTATTGCTTATCAATAAATAGCTATTAAATCCGATGACACAAATTAACACTTAGCTGGCATAGAATTTGAGCCAGGGTGGGCAACTTCAAAAGGTCCCTGGGCTAGACCTCTGCCTGAGGGATCATCCAGGAGTCACATGAACTGCCAAAAATGCCAAAAAGGGAGAAGAGAAAGCAAACACTTTTGATTTGAAAACATTATGTTTTTTGTTTTTTGTTTTAAATTATACGGGTTGGGGTGGGGGACAGCTTCTGATCTGTTTAAAGGGTGAATCACCACTCCTGAAGGCTTTTAACAAATAACACATCCCTTTTTGCCTATAATATGGGCAATATGGAAAAATCTGGGCACATTGTATAGAAGAAAACAAGCCTGGGAGGTGGTTCATTCAGTCCCAATGCCACACGTTCCTTTAAGGCATAAGATGGGAAACTCTGGAGAATCTGGAAGTCAGATTTCTACCTGTACCACCACTCCCAAAAACTGAAACTGAAATCTGCTTTTGGTTTTGTTGAAAAGTTTTGGGTGAGGGCAAAACAATGCTTGTTTTTAAAGAGAATTGCCACTCCAAGAGCATGTGCACTCCCAAACCTCTCCTCTGTTTATAATTTCTTGATTACATCTTTATAATTTGGCCATTTGGAAAACTGTCCTTTGAGATGTTTTACCAGGAACTGGGCCTGGAACAATCCACACAACAATTCATTTTTTTTTTTTACACCACTGTGCCACTTCACGGTGGACTTCTAAGCATCATGCTCTAATGAAAACTTTGCTGCATATACTTACATGTCTCTAGTTTCTTCCCGAAACATACTACCAAATCTATTAAATGCAGCCAAGTCCTCCAGTGCAACCACTTCTGCTCAGATATACAAGACCTAGAATCAAAACACAGGCATTTCTCAAACTGTAATACCCACCTATGGAGCTGAAGAAATACATCATCAAGGCAGTGTTAACACCACAAACCATCTACTACAAGATACACCAAAACCACAAAATGACAGAACTGATAACCTACATCCCCCAGCTGAGAACACTCATATGTATCATCAATGAGCTTCAACTAGTTCTAGAGAATAACACTGCCTTAAAAAATACTTCTAGCAAAAGAGAGCTTGTCCCCTCTCAAGGCAATCTGTAACACTCTTAAACACCTCTCTATCAGGATGTTTCTCCTAATGACCACTTGAAATTGGTTTCCCTGGAATTTCCACTCATTGTCCCTACCCTCTGAATAAATAAAGAATAAATCTACTCCATTTTCTCTAAGACATCCCTTCAGATCTCTGATGACCATTCTCATGTCAATTCTTCATCTTCTCCAGCCTAAAAATATGCAGTTCTTCTCAGTTCTTCATCGTGTGTCTTTCATTTGCTTTATATTGCATCTTTACTACTGTTTTAGACTTTGATCTCTTTTTTGAGCTTTTAATATACTATAATTATACTGGCATATATAATTAATGCATACATGCATTTTTTTGATACAAATGCTGATTATAAAGCAAATAAAAGCAATTAATGAGATAGATAGGTAGATAGACAGACAGACAGAGTGGCATTACTAGGGCTGGTGTCATCCGGTGTAGTAATTCATGGTGCCACCCAACCGCATTGACCATCCCCTTTGCCACCCCATACAGAATCCCCAGTAATGTTTTTTGGACTAAGATTATTCATAAATCATAATCCCCCTGTGTCACTGAATGTAATGTTAATGGTAATGGTTGCGACATAAACAACTAGCAAAACTAAAAGTATACCTTTAAATTATAATGTCATATGCACAACCTAAATGTATTTGCATGTACATAGTTTCCATGTGGTTAAAGTGAATATTTGATAAGATGTTATGTTTTTAAAGAAAATGTAGAAATAATTTTTTTTTAAAAAAGTTATAAATTTGGGGGGGGATTAAAACTTGGGGCCTTTCCTTCTCCTCCCACTGAGCTTAACCCTGCTCACACCATCTCTTTGGCGTTTTAAAGGGATGCAGGTGAACACCATACTTGTATCTGCCCAAAGGAAGACATTTGGGGAGCAGTGCTGTCACCACCCCTTAGGACAGTGGTCCCCAAACTCTGCTTTTTAAGGGATTTTGGACTTCAGCTCCCAGAATCCCAGACTAAAGGGTACAGTTTGGGGACCACTGCCTTAGGATCTTATATGGTGTGGCCCACATACCCTAGTGATGCTGATGGATGGATGGACAGACAGACAGATAGATAGAGACAGACAGATCTGATTCCCATAGAGCTTGGTTTCCAAACTCTCAATGCACTGGTTGTGTAAGGCTCCTGGACAGTTTAGAACTATAGCTACAATCCTGTTTTATTTGCAGCTTTAAAATCACTTGCCCCCAAATCCACCTTCCCCCTTTTTGACTATGGTGGATTTATAAGAAAGGCACTTTTTTAGCAGTATTTACATTTTTGGTTATCCTGAGTTACCAAAAAAAGTAGTAAAAAGCAAACAGCAATTAAATTTTTCCAGCTTGTTTAGAATCTGCCTATCCATCTAGCCAAGAACAGGCCTTTGAATCTTGCTGTGAACCTCAGCAGAAGTCCTTGCCCTTGCTACCAAGCCCTAAAATTCCTGCCTGAGTCCAGAGCTCCTGACAACACCCACCACTTCAAGAGCCCTTTTTACAGCTCCCAACAGGACCTTATGTTCCGCACCCATTCATCTGACAGTCCCTTGCAGAAGAGCCTCTCCCTTTCTCCTTGGATTGATTCAGCCGTGACCCAAACAGAAATAATTGTGTTGTTTCTAGACATAAAAACAAAGGAGGTTTGTTTGGCAAAAACAAAACTTAATCCATAGTCAAAATAGTGCTCCACCTTATAAATAAGAAAGAGAAAAAGAAATTAGAATCAGGAATCTTTAATATTCATATTATATGGTACAAACAATCGGTCTCGTGGTTTGCACATATTATATTTACTTCCTCCTTGTGTCTTTTTGACCATGTATACACCAACAAATCACCTGCAACTCATGTCAGTACCATGAATGTCATAGAGTTTACTTGGGCAAGGAGTACTCAGAGATGGTTTGTCATTCCCTTCCTCTTTTTGTCCATAGAAGCAGTTAAAATGTCTTTTCAGAATTTTAAATGATGTTTTGGAGGATGGCATAATTATTATTATTAACCTTTATTTATATAGCGCTGTAGGTTTACACAGTGCTGTACAGATAAACTTATAGTTAGACGGTTCCCTGCCCTCAGGCTTACAATCTAAAAATAATGAATGTTCTTTATTTATAAAAGAGATCAAATGTCTTCAGAATCATCCATATGTTTTTCTCCTTTCACATACTTTAATTTACATGTCAGTCTGGCTAATAGGGACATTGTCCAAATTCTATTAAGCTGTTTGCTCTGAGACAGACCATTTACAGTTTTTCACTGGTGAACAATTTTAGTCTTGGCAGCAGCAAGGAACAATGCAATCATTTCCTTATGCTGATCTTTCACTCCAGTCAGAGGCTTAAAAGACAAACTCCTGTACACCATGCTTCATCTTCTTTCTCTGCTTCTTATGATACTTTACTCCTGCCCCTTAAATCAGAGATGGGCAGCATCTGGCCTATAGGTTGCATGCTCCTCATGTGCCTATATTTGCAGCTCCCTACTGCTGTCTGAATAAGCAGCATGTTGCCAAAATTCAGTAACATAGTGATGAGTGCAGTGTAACCTCAGTTTCATTTTCACTGTAAAACAAGTTATAAGGGGAGTGCATGGCTCATTTTAAAGGAGACTCGTGCTCCCAGAAACCTCTCAGAAGTATAATGTTCCTTTAAAACAAGGTGCATACTTCCCATGCATTTAGTTTTAAAGTAAAAATGTGTTTTATTGTGAATTTTCTGAAAGTAAAAATGTGTTTTATTCTGAATGTAAACAATTTGTTTACCTCCACTACCAAATTTCACGCAGGCATGAGATGCAGGGTCCAAGAAACTGGAATCAAGGACAAACTTCCCACTATTTCTCCTTTCACAAGAATGGAGCAATTCCATTCTTTTGCCTTCTTGGTGCTCTGTCTTAACATTATGCTTGTAGAAAACATCATATGGGGAAATGGAAGTTAATATATAATAATTAATTCTTATAAAAACAATAATAAAAATCAATCAATGTCATGGCCAAGCCGATATTTGTCTAATCTGGAGGGAAGGAGGGTTAAAGATAACCTGCATCAATAGAAGTATAGTGTCTAGTTTAAGGGAAGTAATAGTGCCACTCTATTCTGCTTTGGTCAGGGCCCACCTGGAATACTGTGTCCAGTTCTGGGCACCACAATTCAAAAAGGATGCGGAGAAACTGGAGCGTGTCCAAAGGAGGGCGACTAAAATGGTGAAGGGTCTGGAAACTGTGCCCTATGAGGAACAACTGAGGGAGCTGGGAATGTTTAGCCTGGAGAAGAGAAGGTTAAGAATTGATATGATAGCCCTGTTTAAATACTTGAAGGGATGTCCCATTGAGGAGGGAGCAAGCTTGTTTTCTGCTGCTCCAGAGAACAGGACCCGGAACAATGGATGCAAGCTGCAGGAAAAGAGATTCCACCTCAACATTAGGAAGAACTTCCTGACAGTAAGGGCTGTTCAACAGTGGAACACACTCCCTTGGAGAGTGGTGGAATATCCTTCCTTGGAAGTCTTTAAACAGAGGCTGGATGGCCATCTGTCGGGTATGCTTTGATTGGGAGTTCCTGCATGGCAGGGGGTTGGACTGGATGGCCCTTGTGGTCTCTTCCATCTCTGTGATTCTATGATTCTATGAACCTAAGGTGGGTCAAGGGGTAGGCCTGCTGGAAGATGTCCATCTTAAGAGCCTTTTTAAAGGCGTCAAGAGTGCTAATGAGACGGATCTCTTCCTGAAGGCCATTCCAAAGTCTGGGGGCAGCTATAGTAAAAGATCTTTTAAAAGTAAATGTGAGCCTGGTTTTTGGGTATTCTAGCATGAGTTTTCCCGATGTCCTGAAAATGCAGGGCGGATTGTGTAGGGAGAGGCGTTCCCTCAAGTAACTCGGGCCCGAGCCATGTAGGGCTTTAAAGGTAATAACCAACACTTTGTATTGCACCCAGAAGCTGATCGGTAGCCAGTGAAGAGATCTTAATCCTGGTATGTGTTCTGATCGAGGTGTTCTAGTGATCAGTCTGGCTGCAGCATTTTAGATCAGTTGAAGCTTCCGGACTTGGTACAAAGGTAGCCCCATGTAAAGTGCATTACAGAAGTCTAACCGAGAGGTTATCAGTGCATGTACCATTGTTTCAAGGTCCCCCTGGGTCAGGCAGGGGCACAGTTGGTGTACCAGCTGAAGCTGAAGCACTCCTGGCCACCACCTCCACCTGAGATGTCATCTGTAGAGACGAGTCCAGGAGCACCCCCAAACTGCAAACTTCATCCTTTAGGGGAAATCCAGGACGGGTTGACAAACCTCCATCCCCAGGCCAGGGGTACCTATTGCAAGCACCTCCGTTTTCTCTGGATTCAATTTGAGCTTGTTTTCCCTCATCAAGCCTATTACCGACTCAAGACAGGCATTCAGAGGAGAGATGCCATCCTTGGTCACTGCTTCAATCGGAGGCATGGAGAAAAAGATTTGATAACACCGCGCTCCATGCCTCCGGATGACCTCTCCAAGGGGCTTTGTGTAAATGTTGAAAAGCATGGGAGACAGAATGGTGTCCTGAGGGACGCCAGATGTCAGCTCTCTTTTACGAGAGCAGCTGTCCCCCAGCATCACCATCTGGAATCTGCCCAAGAGATAAGAACGGAACCACTGGAGTACAGTGCCTCCAATACCTAATTCTCTCAGGCGTTCCAGAAGGATGCTGTGGTTAACAATATCGAATGCCACTGAGATGTCCAAAAGCACCAACAGGGTCACACTGTTAAAACAAGTTAAAACACTATAAAACATGGAGTATACAAGTTTAAAAAACAAGCTATTCTAACAATTAAAAACATTACATTATTAAAATTTAAAGTTTAAAACTCTTTAAAATAAAAACAAAACAGCATCCCTGTCATGCAAAAGTCTGGTGGCATAGAAACGTCTTTACTTGCCACAGGAAGGACAGCAGGGATGGAGCCATCCTGGCCTCCCTAGGGAGAGAGCCATGGCAGTTAAAGTGGTGTCAAACTGCTTTCATTCTGCAGTACAGAATGGTCCTGCCTCTTCATTTCAATATACATTGGCCACTAACAATCATAGTTAAAACTGGACTTGCTACTTCATTTCCATACACGAAGGATTTTGAATTTGAATTGACATTCTCACATACCAATGGCATATATATGTCTGCCTCTGGTTTCTACTCCAGTATATGCATCTGAGGAAGTAGACTGAAATCTATAAAAGCTCATGCTGCTAACTTCTTTATTTCGTTTAGTCTCAAAAGGTGCTACAAGATCTCTCTACATACTGATTTTGCAGTACACATTGGGTAACTGTTTCTTTGTCTAGTGTACCTCACAGGAGTGTTCTGTGGATAGATTGAGAGAAAACTGTGTATGATACGCTGTTTTTAAAGGGCCTATTTTCAAATGAAATACTCAGAGTCCAGGTGAATAGTGGAACAAGTAAAACAGCAATTACTCCATTCTTGTGAATGGAGAAATGTCTTTTCACACAACCAGCACATCAATACTGAAATTGGGTTTGTGGGAACTTGGGTGGACAAAGCTTTAATTCATTGCATGTGTACTTTGTTGAATATGTATTTGAATGCTTACATATTGTTATTGTAACAGACAGTGCTAACAGTTGCCTGAACCGCAGGGAGTAGAATTGCCATCCATCTAACAAATAATGTCCTAGCCTCAGGTATTTGTTAGATATGTATTTTGTGCGGCTGGACGTAAAGCAATAAAAATCTTAATGGAATACCCTGAGAGAGTCTTTTGTAAATAACATACAGAGGAGTCACCTTGAGCTCGTAAGGCCTGGTATATTTCTACATTCAGCAGTTCTGTTGTTGTTTCATCTTTTTCTTCTTTTCCTTGCCTCCCCTCAGGCAGGGATCTTAATGTTACTAAAAAAATATTTGCTCTCTATTAATGATTTATTTATTTTTATTTCGCAGACAAGGAGCCCCAAGCTGTCTCAAAGCCCACAGCCCAACCTGGGAGATCAGGCTGAATATTTGTCAGAGGCATCTGCCGACTCCCTGGAAATCATGTCTGAAGGAGAGTATGCTTCTCCGTTTTCAAGAGGAAGCCGTACACGAGCGAGTCTTCCTGTGGTGAGGACAACAAACCAAACAAAGGAAAGATCACTTGGTAAGATACACACATTATCATGAGTGTCCTTCATGTCTTGGAGTGAGTCTCAGGAGCATTTTAAAAATGGGTAATTTCTGTGAGACACTCAAAACCACCAAAAATCTGTTCCATCACATCTCCTAAGGCCAAGACATTGTGTAAACACAATTGATGCTATTGATCCATTTGATAGAATAATTGATGCAATAATCCAGTGCTGGCAACTTCATTGCATGCTAAAAGTTTTCATTTTAATTCCATAAATCTAAATGGATAAGATCTCAAGTTGCAGAGTTGAAGAAGGCTTCTACCTCAGATCTTGGACAGTTCTTGTCCATCAGAATATGCAATATTGTGCTAGATCAGAAGTGGGAAACGTGCTGCCACACCAACATTTTTGTGTTCCTCAGCCCTACAAACCTCGGGAGGGAAGGGGTGACCAATTTTGCCATGTTTTGTTTTTTTTTACTCCCCCAGGACTGTTTTGAGATCCAAGAAGGAACTTTGTCCCCAAAAGGAAATTACATGGAAATTGACCTGAAAGTCACATGTTTTTGAGAATCTCCTACCTCAAAGCTATTGTAGCACAGATAGTACCAAACATGTGGTGAAATCTTCCCTCACACTCCCTGGAGGAGTGTTGAAGCCCATTTGAGAGCAAAAGGATTCATCTAAATCTCAGATTTTTGTGTGGAGTGCATTGGGGATTCATTCTGGCAGTCACAGGTGGTGCCTGGTCTAGATGGACCTGTCTTCATTTGAGAGGCTTGTGGTGCCTTTAGTATGCATGAAATCATAGAATCATAGAATCATAGAGTTGGAAGAGACCAAAACTTCATGCATACGTTTTAAAATGCATTCAACAAAATATGATACAATTGGTGGAAATGCAAACATAATTTAATAAATGTGGAAAGTTTGTGCAAAAGCACATACACTAAGAGAAAAAACATACATTATTGCAAGTAAAACATGGTTCTTTTTACTGATGGGAAAGATCTATAACCTGAATTTGGCAAGAGTAGATGGGTGAAAATTTCATTTGATTTCAGTTCTTTTCTTTTGTAAGAATTTACCAAAATTTCCCAAATTGCGTATTAAGATTAGAAATTGCCTAGACTTTTTTTAAAAAACAAAACAAAACAAAAACATAACTTATGGAGGAAAGCAAAAGTGGGATATTTTTCCCATTCATCCTTGAACCTGACTTAACTTGCATCCATACTGCAGAAGTAGTCCAATTTGACACCACTTTTAACTGTCATAGCTCTCAGTGCTATAGTATCCTGAGAATGGTGGATTTGTGAGACATTTAGCCTGTTCTGTCACAAAGTTTTGATGCCACAACAAACAACAATACCCAGAATTCCATAGCATTGAGCCATGGCAGTTAAAGTGGTATCAAAGTGGCTTATTTCTGCTGTGCAGATGCAGCCCTTCTGAAGGGGCACCAGTTACTGTTTTGCTGCGGAGAGCAAAATGTTTTGAGCCAAAATGATTGTAGAGCTCTCTTGCCCTGCAGTTATCAACTCATGTGATACCTCCCCATTTCCCATGTCATCCTCTTTCCTACACACACACACACAGACACACAGCCCTTCTCAAAGTAGCTGCTCTTGCCATCATTTTCATGAGTTTGCAAGAGATTAGTGAATTTCTGTTAACTGCACAAGTAGGAGGCAGCTTTTTTAGAAAAGGTTTCTCGATAGGAGAGAGAGGCCGTTGCTATATAAGGCAATGAATGCAATCTGCCGAGGGAGGCAAAGGGTTATTTTCATAATGTAACTTCTCTTCTGCAGGATCCCATCTCCCAGGGTGCAGAGTAGCATAAAGCAAAATGACTGGGTCATAAATCACAGGGCTGCTCAATAAACTGAATGTAGCAGTTTATTTATTCTGTTAACAATCCCAGGCCATTTTAATCAAGAATGCTTTGATATCTGATCCATAATCGGTTTTCTTTATAAAAAAAAATACCAAAAAAAAAGTATAAACTTTAAGGCAGTTTTAACTGGCTTCTTCAAGCCAAAGGAAACCAGGAAGGGGGAATAAAGGAGAAGGGGAAAGATACCACTCCTACATATCTTCAGATACATTTTTGCATGAATTTGTACCACCCATCTTAGTCATAGCAGAAAATACATTTTGTAAATTGTGCACATAAGTGCAGCCCAAGTCAGTAATGAAAAAAAAAATTTATGTTATTTATGCTTTTACAGCATTGAAAAAAATAGAGATTTGAGATGGGAAAGTTATTTTTTTCAAAGTAATTCATTCCCATTACTTGTTGAAGTAACCCATTGCTTTTACTTGTTGTGGTGTTTGAAAAATAACTTGTAACCTTTCACCTTTGCATGTCATACTACTTTTGAATTGAAACTTTGTTGCATTTTCTTTACCCAAAAAGTAACTATGTACATAACTTATTTGTAACTTGCTACTCCCAAGCTAGATATAGAGACACATTAACAGATCTTATATACTGTAGACACATGAGCTCTAATGTATTTCTGTTACTCAAGTTGAAGGAATTGTTTCATAGACTTCAAGAGTGGGTTCCATTTTGTGCTCAAAGGAAGATGTTGTTGTTGTTGTTCTTGTTGTTGTTCTTGTGTGCCTTCAAATATTTTCTGAACTTAACACAAAAAATACCTGCCTGTAAAGAAATAGGCTGTCCATGTATCAGAATGGTCAAAGTGAAGTCTATCACATAAAGCTCCCCAAGGTAGTTTTTGCAACTCACATTTCCTGGACTACCTTTTCTTTGACTGAGAAAAGGGTGAATTGCCTCTCCTTAAAGCCCCAAGGAACAGTAACTCACTTTTTAATATGTTGTAGGCAACACTGAAATACACATTGAAAGAGAATGAAAGAGACCTATTTTTCAAAGCCAGAAGTAGACTTCTGGCTATTTATTATTTTGTGTTTTTATGTTATCGGGGAGAGGCTAGCATTTTTTGCAATTTGTGTGACCCCAGGGATCCTGGGGCCAGTTAGTCACCACCAACCAACCACAGTTGCACACCCTGGCCATGTACACAAGACTTGTGCACTATAAAAGTGCAAATGCTGGTTCACAGCAAGTATGTGCAATTTATAAACATTAATTGCTTTCTTGTAGTTATACAATTGAGTTAAATTATGTTCTAATTATCTTTGGACCATATGCCAGTGCAAGCTACTAAATCAGATGCAGTTCCAGCAACTCAAATGGAGCATGGGGTTTTCAGCAGTGTGTTCAGAAAGAAAACAGATATTGCTCATTATCATGACTGAAGGCTGATAGAAATATTGACACACACCCCCCAACAGTGAAAGGAGAAAAGGACTTCTGAAATCATTTTGTAATACTCAGTAAACTCCAAAAGAAAGGAAAATCTATAAAATCTTGAAGGTTTGTGTGTGTGGCTGTGTCCCAAACTTTCTTCATATGAAAACTGGCGGTCAATATCACTTTGTTGTTCTTATGGCAGAAGTGAGAATCATGCTGGCTGTAGGCCATCGATGATTCCTCATAGGCATATGTGCAGCTCATAGGCTTCACTCAAAGCCATGAGCGTCTTTGTTTGTTGTTGTTGTTGTTGTTTAAAAAGGGAGTTGCAGTCTGTCTTTTAAATAAGATGAAGCAAACTTTGTCACCTTTTAAAAGTTAGCCATAACTGTGTAGTGTGCATGGGTCACATATGTGCAATTCCAGAGCTAGCTATTTTTGTGTTTGTTTGTTTTTTAATTTTATTTTTGCAGTGAAAACCAACCCGTCCCAAACTCAGTTATACTAGTTACTTTGGACTACAACTCCCACTTGGATGGATGGTATAAGAAGTTGCACACACACACACACATATGGAAGGCAACAGGGTTAAGTGTGGTGATAGATACTGTTTTCTGCTTGTATTCTGGTGCCTGGAGTAATATTCCTTCTTGTGACTCCTCATTTGGTGACTCTCTTCCTTGAATAAAATAACAAATAGGCCAATCATGGTAAGCTCAAATATTATGATTTAAAGGGCCATATTAGGAAGATTTGTTCTTTTCTGTTCTCTAAGACCTGATCCATATGTGACATATGACCTGTGGAATGGGCTCCCAAAGGAATTGACAAATCACCATCACCACCTGCTCTCCCCCTTTCCCCACTCTGTATGTTTTTAATTGATTTGTCTTCTCATAAATCTTGCTGGTATGGATTTCCCCCCTTCAATAGCAGCAGGCAGCTCATAATCTCAAAGAAAATGCTTTAATTCTCTTGCAAAACACTGACAAAGGCAGGGTGGAATGGTGGATATATTTGGAGGGGTGGAAGCATAATTTATCTTGGTTGAGATCCCAAAATAGATTAAAGAAGTTCAGCAAAGGAGAGCTTCCCATCTCTCTTCCCCAGAACCTTCTTTCCAGTGGATCCCTGCCTGGTGGGGTTAGAGAGCCCTCTTGAACCATATGGAGTAAGATCCTGGGGGAAGGGGAAATTACCTAAACTTAGAACAACCTCCAGTGTACCTTCTCAAATGGTGTTGAGGATATGTCTTTTGGCGGCTGTATAAATCAAAGGACTACAGTGGGCCCTCCATATTCAGGCACAGGACCCTCGTGAAAGTGGGAAAAATGCAAATAATTTTTAAAAACTATTTTTTTTTTAACCAGAGAAAACACCTCCCTAGGAATCTCTAGATCCTCCAGTGCAACTTTATGGTCAACATTTGCCAGAGGCTGATCACAGAATCACACAGGAGGACCTACAAATGTACTTTTGCTAGGAATCTCCGGGTCCTCCAGTGTGATTCTATGGCACAGTTGTGCTGCAGGACCTAGAGAGAATATATTAAATCAAATCCATGAATAATCAAATCCACAACAGTCATAGCCTCAAATGGGGAGGGCTGACTATATAAACTTTCATTCTGTTCACTTCCTTTCACAACGTTATTTTAGGATTCAAGCAGTGGTAGCTGAAAGCTCCTATGTCAGTGTATGTCTGACAGGGGATCTGCTCTGGGTTTTAAAATGAACTTTAAAGAAACTGTCTAAAGTGCTGAACCTATTTGGTGGATTCATGCTTCATCAACATGGAAATCACCATTTAGATTCAAACTCTTATTAATCACTCAGCCAAATAGTCAGCTTCTTTCATCGTCAATATCCCTGTTATATATGGATGTTAAGGCATGGGAGAGCAAGAAGTACACATGGGACCTATTAGATTTGTTTGCAAGGGAATATCCCATTATACTGTTATGCTGCCATCAATGGGATGTTCATTAAGCAGTACCATTCTTTAAATGCAATCAATGACATGACTTTCAAGAAAAGACTATAATGTTTGGTAAGGTAGAAGGCAGTAAGAAAAGTGGAAAGCCATATTACAAAGGGATAAACTCAGTGAAGGAACCTGAGTCTTCAAGAACTGAGCAGGGCTGTTGATGATAGGGTGACTTAGAGATCTCTCATTCATACAGTCACTCAAGTCAACTTGAGGGCAGTGAGTAACAACAATGAGAGGAAAAAAGAGCAAGTCTTTACATTTCATTTAACCAGAGCCAGTGTGATGCAGTGGTTTGAATGTTGGATTAGGACTCTAGAGACCAGGATTTGAATCCTGGCTTGGCCACAGATACCCACTGGGTGACCTTGGGCAAGTCACATTCTCTCAGCTTTATAGGAATGCAATGGCAAACCCCTTGTGAACAAATTTTGCCAAGAAGACCCTGTTGTAAGGTTGCCTTAGGTGATGCAGTGGTTGAATGCCAGTACTGCAGCCACACACTCACAAACCGCAAGGTTCTGAGCTCAGTCCCAGCCAGGGGCTCAGGGTCAACTCAGCCTTGCATCCTTCCGAGGTCGCTAAAATGAATACCCAGCTTTATGGAGACAATTCGCTTACAGTTGTAAACCGCTTAGAGACTGCTCAGTATGAAGCAGTATATAAATGATGCTGCTTGTCAGAATCTGCTAGGATGAAATGTCAGAATCTGCCATGATGAGAAATATGAGGGGGTATAGTAGTAGTGATGTAGTGATATGGTCCAGGCCAGAGTCCATGGTACCTAAAGCCCAGATAATTATTGTTGGTACAAGCAACACAATGCAAGAAACAAAAGACCCTGTAAGGTAGGTTGGCTGAGAGGTAGTGGTAGCCCAAGATCACATGGTAAATTACATGCTTAAGCAGAACATTGAACTCATGTTTCCCTGTTCCAACTCCAGCACTACCAACATTATTTCCCTCTAGTCATTTGTAACTGTAAAAAGGGTATGATGTTTGAAACCTAGGAAAAGAAAAAAAATGCAACAATTAATGTGCTGAATTTGCACTATTGGAATAATTTGCATACTATGCATGATAAATACATAACTTTGAAGAAGTGGAAAATAGGAACCCTGGAACCATAGAAATCTGAGTCCAAAAAAACCTCTGGATGGCCAGTACTCACTCCATCCTTACTAGAGATCTTTGATCTAGGTTTGGAAGAAAAACTGCTAGTGAGCTGCACGTTGCCATTAGCAAAAGGCATGATTTTGTTTTTATGTTTCCTTGCTTCCATCCTTCATTCTTTTTTGAGATTCTGGGGCCTATCTGTCCTTTTGAAAGTCGTTTTGGAGGCATTTCAATCCCTAGGTTCCTTTGCTTTATATACACAGGTAGTGACTCTTGAAAGAATGGCTATAGTCTCACCAAATATTTTGTATGATATGCAAAAAATATTGAGTTGAATCCAGAGTAATGTCATAATTAATTTGTCTCATTGATTTCAGTGGAACTTAAATGCAATTAACAGACTCTGGATCAAATCCACTGAGTGTAAGCCAGGAAAGCATAAGTAGTCTTGAATTACATTAACATTAGCAAGACTGAAATTGTTAACCTATGTGGTTTATGCTGAATTCCTGTGTCCATTTAAGCCCTACTGAACAGTTGCATTTTTCTTTTGGGGGAGCATGCATACAATTGTACTGTAAATTCTGTTAATGTTTGAAGTTAACAATATTCAGTATGGAAAGCAGAAAACAAACCTAATAAAATAAACTGTTTAATTTAAAGAAAAAAAAAACAATCCTAGGATTTACCAACATAAAACAAGTTAACAAATTAGCACCATAGCCAACATCTATAATTAACTACCAATTAATTTTATAGTTTGGAGGATAGCTGTCAATTATAAAAAACTGTGTCCTAAAATTTTATGATAGAAAACATCCTTTGAATTGCATATAATTATAACTTCATCTGTTCACATGGGTCTCTCCATAAATGTGTATATTTCACTGTGTTAACTAGTTATTTGTACTATATTTGTACATAAGTGTGTGTGGGGGTGTTGTATCAGAAATAAATTATTAAAATAAATGATCAATTTGCTCTGCATGATATACCAAATCTAACACTAACTATAACTAGATTACACCCACAGTACCTAGATTACACCATAAATTTGCAATATTTGCACATTTTAATGAAAATTCATTTTTAAAAGCATAATTTCCCACAGTCTTGGAGGTCCTGTTGTTGTTGTTGTTGTTGTTACATGTTGTCAGCTTCAGCTTATGGTTACTCTATGGATGAGAGACCTTCAAGAAACCTAGTTTCTATGACTGCTCTTCTCAGGTCTTGGAAATTCAAGGCCATGGCTTGCTTGTTTTAATCCATGTACCATAACACAGTGTTTCTCTTTTTATTTTGCCTTCACCAAACATTAATATATTTTCTACTGAGACATGTTGGCTCATGATAAGTCCAAAGTAAAATAGCCAGTTTAGTCATTTTAACTTCAAGTGAGAAGTCAAATTTATTTGCTGTCAGACTCAGAGCCACATTTCAGATGACTTGATTATCTTGTCAAATTTTTTTACTGTACAGCTTTCACAACCATACATAAAAATCATGCCATGGTATGATTCTGACTTTAGTATTTAATGGTATATCTTTATAGTTCAGGATCTTATCTAGTTCCTTCATAGCTGTCCTTCCAAGTCTTAGATTTCTTCTGAGGTCTTGTCTACAGTCTCCATTTTGATCAATGACTCAGCCAGGGTATAAAATAACAATATTGATGTTTTCTCCATCCACTTTGAATCAATCTAAAATATTTGTGGCTACTTCCCCTCTTAATAAACACTTGAAAGCTTACTATTGCACTTTCTTTCTTAACTGTCATCAGTAGTCATTCCAAATCTTTGCTATTTTCTGCTAGTAATATGGTCATCTGCTTATCTTTATTTGTTGAAGCCTCCTCCCCCAGTTTTCACACCTCCTTCCTCCTGGTCTGATCCCACTTTCTGCATGTTCTATCTATAAATTAAACAGGGTGATAAAATGCAGTTTTGTCTGACCACCTTGCCCAACTGTAAACCATTCTGTTTTGTCATACTTTGTCTTCACAGTGTCCTCTTGTCCATGGCACACCCATTTCTCTTAGAATGATCCTTTTTCCCCCCCAAGATTTTGCTGTTTTGCTGTCATCTGTAAAGCACAGGTTGATTTTCTTCTTTAAAAATTGGTCTGCTCTACGATGCCCTGGTACTGGAAAAAAATCTATCTAGATATTTTGTTGCAAATATATTAATGTGCAAATTTTGTAATTTTGCCAGTGTGTCAAGACACTCTTTTACAATCAAGAATAAGAAAATTTGTGCGTATTCTTTCCACTCCCAGCCTAGAGTGTAACAGAGATAGGGCAATTATACAGAATTAATGAGGCTAACTTTTCAGTCTCCATTAATGCAGTACACAAAGAAAACAGCAATTTTAAATGCAAATGATAATAATCCTAAACAGTGGGGCTTTTCAGTTCAAATGAACCAATGGATGTACAGTTTCAACAGATGTGGTGGCACTGAGGCATGTTTTAAGTCCCCCTATTGCTATTTATGAAGCAGTTGAATCCAGGTTCTGTTCTTGGATTCATGGCTTTTCCCGCAGTGAGGGATAGTAAAGATAGTATAATTAGGAATTCTTGAGTGTGCTTAATGAGGATTGGTGTGATTACAAAAAGACAGGAAATTCAAACAGTGCCTGAATAGGTGGCAATTTCATGCATGTGTACTCCTGAGAGTGCTACTGGATCAAAACATCTGCTGGAAGAAAGTCCATTACTTAGTTCAGAATCTTGCTTCCTACAATAGCCAGTTGGATGCCCTCAGGAGGCCTAAAGACTTGTTTTTCTCTGGTAATTGGTATTCAGTTGCATACTGCCTTTAAACAGGGCACATCTATGTAGCAGAGCTAAGGAATATGCGGGCCTCCATATGTTCATGAACTACATGGAGTCGAAGGCTTTCATGGCCAGCATCCATAGCTTTTTGTTGAGCTTTTGGCATCTCTGAAGATGCCTGCCACAGATGCTGGCGAAACATCAGAAAGGAACTCTTCTAGAACATGGCCACATAGCCTGAAAGCTCCACAAAAAACTATTCATGAACTACAGTTCTCAGGAACCCTGATAATGAGCCAAGCTGATGGGAGCTAGAATCTGAGAACACTTGAAAGGCCACAGGTTGTCACATCCCTTCCACATAGCCATAATAGCTAATAGTCACTGACAGAGACATCTTCCCAGAACTTGTTTAATCCTGAAGTCATCTAAACCAATGCTTCCCATGCTATTTTAAGTGGGGAATCAGCAGTTGTTTTTTCTGGTGTGCTGCAGCTGCATATTTGTGCCCATTGACTCCAACTGCTTCTTTATTTCCTAGAAACTCATCAAGTACTGGCAGCCAATGGCTTGGTCTTAGTCCAGGGTTCACCACTTGGACTAGCTTTGATCTGACAGCTGTCAGTTTGGCTTGTGGCAGTGAATTGCACAAATACATCAATCTATATGTTAATCCTCATAGAGTGCATAATATATGATGTACTGTTGTGTGAAGAAGTAGTTTCCTCTGAGTAAATATACATTGCAGGCAGGCCACATATGTGTGCAGTTGTAGACTCTCTAAAATATTATCCCCTCAGGCAGTGGCTGTCAAGGGAATTCTATCCATTGTCCTTTGAGGTTGGTGACAGAAATCACATTAATATAAATGGCATAGGGCTACACTTTAAGGGACTAGCAAGACATACCATCTGTTAAAGGCTTCTGAAATTTCCATCCTCCATTCTGTAGGGCAAGGATGGGGAACTTGTGTCCCTCTACTGCACTGTGCTAGCTAAGGCTTTGGGGAAATGGAGTCGGGCAACATCTGGAGGGACCACACATTCCTCACCCCTGCTGTACATATTTTCTTAGTCAGAGGGACTTCTTCCTCTGACTGAGGGTTCATTCACACTAGTGTTTTTGTGACAAGTACATCTGGGGAGATTTGATGATGCAGTACTGAATCAAAGTTCCCACTATGTTTATCCCTATCAAATCTCTCTGTGGCAATTTAACCCTGATGAAGTTCACATTACCATTTGTATTGATTTAAAATGGAGCCATTTTGATCATTCTTGGTTTTTTTTAAAAATGTAAATCAACCTTTGTCATACTGATGACACGAGTATTTAAAGGTGCAGTCTACTGTGGCCATGCAATAGCAAATATGTGTGTAATTTGTCGAATATTTAAAATAAAAACACGGTCTAATGATGTTCCCAGGACAACACCCTCCCTGGCCTTGGTGAGCTTTGGGAATCAGACATCGGTGCAGATAAGGGGACTAAATCACTGGCAGAAGGGGGGGGGGGGGGAGCCAGGCTGCGCTTTAAAGAAATCACTTCCCAAAGCGCAAGAAGTTTGAATCCGCTGCATTTCTGGAGCTGTTTTTTTCACTCCTGCAGCCGAGTGCTGAGAGGGAAAAACAATGGCACTTGGTTGGCAGGAAGAGAGCAAAGGGGTGGACATGATATGCTCCCTGCACATTAATCCCTCCCTCCTGGATGCTTCGAATGGAATTGGGAGCAAGTTCACATTGGTGGCACCCTGATAAAACATGGTGTTTTGGAAAACAAATGGGGAAAAACTTGCTCTTGGAAGAACCGGGTTAAGGGGGATTTGCACTGTCCTCCCTTGAATTTGGGTCAGGAAAAACTGGTGCAAGTGTGAACAACCTCCTTTTAAACTGGTTTGCAAACCAGTTTATAATGTAGTGTGAACAGCTCCTGACAGGTATTACAATGAGCTGATGAAAATAGTTAAGTCATCCCCAAATGATTTTGTTTGGCATTATGTTTGATAAATGCCAGAAAACTTCACAGGACATGTGCATCTGTACAGTGTTCCCACTCCTGCCTATCTGCTACAGCATCAGCAGCTGACATTAAAGTGTGTAGAGTATAGAGGGTTTTAACAATAGACAGTGATTTATTAGCTAGCAATGAGTTCAAAGGCTTTAGGTTTCACACCATTTCCCAGCTACAAACAACCCATCATTAGAGTCCTGAATTGCCTCGTTAAACATTAATGCATCTTGAGTGATTCTCTTTTTTCTGCATTATCCCCTTTCCATCAAGTTGTGGTACTGCAGTTCAAAACCATTTTCTGAATACATATGAAAAATTCAGAATGTGGCAGCCAGATTATTGGTCAGTACTGGCTGCTTGAAAATTTTTGATACTGAAATGTCCTCACTTGCTTCCAGTTTTACGATGACCCATGAAAAGATCAAGCCTGATATCTCCCTGGAAGCCAAGATTATCAAATGGAGCCTGTCATATTTTGACCACATCATGAGAAGGCACAACTCGTAAGAAAATACTATGCTGCTAGGAAAGGTAGAGGGTAGCAGAAATAGAGGAAAGACTGCATGCCAGATTGATAGACTAGAACAGGAAAATAATCGGCCTGAATCTACAGGATATTAGCAGTGGAGCACAGGGGACCTTGGAGATGTCTCATCCATAGGATCACCATGAATTAGGGTCAAATTGAGAGCAGTTAACAACAGCAACAACAAAACAACCCATCCTGTAAAAGAGAGTGACCACGTGGAGGGGCTAAGAGGGCCATTTTTATAATCCTTCTTCCTGTTTTATTATTCTTTTCTTTTTAAATTTTATTTTTAATTCTGGAATTACTTTTCTTGAAAAGGGGGGCATAGAAATTTAAAGATTAAATATGCCTTCCTAGACTTAGAAATAAAAAACAAAAAGATAGCGATGTTACTCTTTGTTAGCAAAAGAATTAAAAATCAAGTGAGCAAAAATCAAGAAATCAAGTAGCATCTTGAGATGATGGTGAGGACGACAATATTTATTTATATCCCACCTTTTCCCCAGCCTAGGGCTCAAGGAATTTTACAAAAGCTAAAAGAAACATAGCTAAAACTATACCAAATACAAAAGTTAAAAATATCAAAACTATTCATAAATTTAAGAACAGTATAAAAACATAGTTGCTGTGGAGGTCATGTGCCAAGAAAAACAAGACACATGTTTTGGAGGAACACAGCCACAACTTTATTAACCACAACACTATATATATATGGTTAGTACAAAGCGTAAGGTCTGGATCTGGACGTCGAGCTGAGAATGGCGCCAAGAGGTACGCGGCAAGGCCTTAAATAGGCCTGCCCACCAATGGGATGGCAGGGAGGATGGAGACACAGCCCTCCCTGCCTCCCTCAACCAATCAGCAGGACCTGGGGGGATTAGGCCAGCCAATCAGGGAGCACTCCCGCAGAGCAAGCCGGGACATGAAGTCCAGCTCCTCGCATGGCAAGCTCCCTTCCTGCCCACCCCCAGCAGCCAATGGCGAGCGAGCCCACCCACGCCAAGGCTGCTGGGGCGCCACGGGCCATGGAAATGTGGGCAAGTTCTTGGACTCCATGCCGCATGGCAACAGAACAGGCCTGGTGAGTCAGGTGGCGCCATTTATTAAAAATAACAAATAAAACACAGTAAAAGTAACTTCTTTTAATAAGCCTTGTGGACTCCATTCTGCTTCACCAAATAGACAAATATACATAAAAGGGCAGGGGGGATTTAAAGGGAGTGTGAAAGCTAATGGAAATGCAAAACATGATATTTTTGCATTATTTTCAAGACGGTTTGCTTTTCCATCTCTCTCTCTCTCTCTCTCTCTCTCTCTCTCTCCCCTTCACACACACATTCACTCTCTTGCTCTCTCTTTCTCATACATACACACACACATACAGATATCTCCGTTCACAGAGCCTTTACTCCAAGCATCTGATGGAGTCCACTAGAGTCTACAAAAGCTTATACTAGAATAAACTGGTCTGCCCAAAAGGTACAACTAGATTCCTTTTTAAAGTCTTCAAGTATTCCTTTTTAAAGTCTTCAGGGCTAACATGTAGAATAGCATTAAATTTCATTCTCTGCTTGCCCAGAAGAGACAACTCAGTCTAGAGCTTGAGTTGAAGAGGATTAGATTTTAACTGGACATTGGGAGATAGGTTTTTAGAGCATTTACCAATTGCCTCAGGAGGGGAGCAGACTGACTGCTTTATCACACTAGGGATATAAACAAGAGTTAAACAAGAGTTAAACAAAAAATGTCCTATAATAAACATAGGGCATTTCCTGTTTAACTCTTATTTAAATCCTGTTTGCTCCCTAGTGTGATAAAGCAGTTAAGTCACTGCCTGGAGATCTTCAAAGAGAGGGTTTGTTTTCCTGCACCTGGAAAGTTAGACTGTGTGGCCTTCAAGACCCCTTCCAACTCTAGTTCTACAAATTGGTGCTACTGGTTTATCTTGCCTAAGCTGAGTGACTACTTTCTTATATTGCTCCAAGTCACTTCAGTGTGGCTTTAATAGAAGTTGCATCTCTCTTAAGGGGTTGCACCTGTCTTTATGGACCTTACCATGTCCATTCCTCCATTTAACCCTTGACCTTTCCATTGACTTGATTTATTTAGAAGCTGCCTGCAAATATTTGCTGTCCTGGTTAAATACATCAAGGCAAATCTTCAAGAAAAACAGCCCTAAACAACCAATTTCAATTACATATATGAAACAAAAGATTCCCAGGAAACTAAATTGTCCAAAGGTGACCATACTTCCCTTGTTTAGTTTTTCATAAAGCTACAGTAATTTTATTCCTTGTATAACTAAAAAGGATTTAATATTAAATATTCCTCATCTTTGCATAAGTTTTTTCAGGACAAAAAATGTCCCCCTCTTCTACCTTAATCAGCAAAGAGGCTGGTGCCTACTGGCTTTTTAAAAAAGGTTTATGCGTTGTTGATTGTGCTTATGTGTTTTCCTGGAATGTGTGCCCAGAGGAAGTGTGAAATGCACACCATCCCAAATAAAGCTGTGTAATCACATTTGTCCCTTACTTTAATCTGCTCTTCCTTCGTGTGTAAGCAGATATCTTGAGAATGCACCTGAAAAAAGGCAATAGAAAGAGCCAAAATACTGTTCAGCATTGCCTCCTTCGCAAACATATATTGTGCGAGCCATGTTAATCTGCAAAAACATTATTTGATAGCCTCACTGCTTCCTGCATTTTATAGGCCAGAAGCTCCAGCATATAAAAATAATGTGAATGAATGTAACTTCAATGTTTTTATTGTAATGTCTACCAAGTACTCATGTCCTCTTTTTAAAATGTGCTTGACATAGCTTTATGCAGAGTGATAGAAGTAGTTAGCTAGGAAGTTATAGGCAGAGCAATGGGATTCTACCATAAGCTATAAACTGTAAGAGATAAAATTATAGAATCATAGAGTTAAAGGAAGCAACAATTGCCATCCAGACCAACTCCCTGCCATGCAGTAACACACAATCAAAGTATTCCTGACAAATGGTTATCCAGCCCCTGTTTAAAAAACCTCCAAATAAGGAGACCCTACCACATTCCGAGGCAGCATATTCCACTGCTCTTATCATCAAAAAGTTCTTCCTAATATTTAGGTGGAATCTCTTTTTCTGAAGTTTGGGTCTATTGCTCTGGGACCTTGTCTCTGGATCAATAGAAAACAGTCTTGCTCCATCCTCAAAATGACATTCTTTAAAATACTTACACGTGGCTATCATGTCCCCTCTTAACTGTCTTTTCCCCAGGCTAAACTTATCCAGCTCCCTAAGCCACTCCTCATAGAGCCTTTCTAGACCCTTTACCATTTTGGTCACCCTCCTCTAGACATGTTCCAGCTTTCAATATCCTTTTTGAATTGTGGTGGCCAGAACTGGACACAGTATTCCAGGTGAGGCCTGATCAAAGCAGAATAGTGGGGTACTGTTACTTCCTCCAATTTAGATTGTAGCCTAGAATCACTTTGAATTTTTAAGCAGCTGCATCACACTGTTGTCCCATGTATAACCTGTGGTCCACTAAGACTTTTAGATACCATTCACATGTACTGTTGTCAAGCCAGGTGTTGCCCATCCTATATCTGTACATTTTATTTTATTTATTTATTTTTGCCTCTAATCTGTTCAACTCATTTTGAATTCTTTTTCTGTCTTCTGAGGTATTAGCTACCCCTCCTAATTTGGTGTCATCTGCAAACTTGATAAGCATGCCCTCTATTCCATCATCCAAGTCATAAAGATGTTGAATACCACTAGGCCCAGGACAAAATCCTGTAGAACCCTGCTAGTCACTCCATCAATCAAAAATCCACTTAATGGCTGTGTTGTCCACCTTACATTTTACTAGCTTTTTTGCAAGTACATCATGGGGGGTAATTCCTACACAAATTTTTGGGATACCTGAATACTAGGAGAAAATTGTGCAAAGTTCACATTGATCTATTATTCTTTCTGAAGAGGTTTCCCAACTTTTGGAGAATCCTGTTTTCAAGCTACGAATGAATACAGTTGCCCCTCCATTTTTGTGGGGGATTCATTCTGGACCCACCCCCACCCACCCCCAAAAACCAAAAAATCGCTAATATTCAATCACCACTGGCTTGAATGATGGCATGCCCCCCACCTCATTTTGTCCCTCTCCATTTGACGCCCACAAACGGGTGAGGGATGCAGATTCCAAATCTGCGAAACAGAGGGGCAACTCTAGTTAAAAATATTATTTTCATCTCTAGTGGGAGCCTTCTTGTTTGACCTGGGAGAGAATTATACCTGAGTTCAGGGGCAATCCCTGACATCTCTAGTTAAAAATGAATTAGGTAGAAAGTGAGGGTAAAAGAACATCTGTCAGAGATGCTGGGGAGCCACTGTCAATGAGACTAGGTAATACTGGGAAAGGTAAACAAATAAAGTCTGTCCTTTAGCAGATTCCTATGTTACTGAAGTCTCTGAAGCAAGCCTCTCCTTGATTAAAGAGCACAGGATCTCAATCTCTGCATCACTGGTTAAAAGGTGATGATAAATAAATTTATTGCATGGGCTGAACTGTGTGACAGCTCAGGTAATTAACCAGCCATTATTGGTAAACACACACTTTATAACAGGCAGGCAGTAAGGTCAATGACACCCCGCCCCAAAGGTGCCAATGAGCTTGTACAGCAGTGGCAGTTCACAGAACAAATTCCAAATTCATCATTCATAGTCTTTCCTCTGGGTACCTGTAGACCTTCAGCAGGAGCCATTTCCATGGTCATCTCTGTAATGGAGCCAGACAGACACCTTTGTAGGTCAGACTGTTTAAGCCACTGATTTTACTTAAACTAGGGTTGAGGAATTAGGTCTTTATGGGCCAGGTTACAGAGACCACCCAACCCCCCTGTTGAAACAGCTCCATTGGCTGCCAGTTTGTTTCTGGGCACAATTCAGAGTTCTGGTTATGACCTATAAAGCCCTATATGACTCAGATCTGTGCTATTTGGCAGACTGTATCTTCCTGTATGAACTGGCCTAGGCTCTGAGATCCTATGGAGAAATCTTTCTCTCCGTCCCACCACCATCACAAGCACGGTTGGTGGGGATGTGAGAGAAGGCCTTTTTGGTGGCTGCCCTTAGACTCTGGAACTCCCTTCCCAGGGAGACCAGAATGGCTCCTTCCTTGTTGGCCTTCTGCCTGCAGGCTAAGACCTACCTGTTCAGACAGGCTTTTAAAACTAAATGTTTTTAATGGACCGGCTTGGGATGTTATTTCATTTTTAAAAATTTTATACAGTTTTATTTTTGTAAAATATATTTAATTCCTTTTTAATGAAACTTTTTACTGTGGGGCTTTTTAGACTGCCCAAAAGGGGCGGTCCATAGTCGCCCCTTCAAGCGGCGAGATGGGGCCGAGGCTGCCGCACGGGCAGCCCCGAGGCCTCATCTCGCCACTTTTGGAGGCCACGGGGAACCGGCAAACTGCCGGTTCCCCGCGGCCTCCAAGCGGGGTGCAGCAGGCTCTCTGGGTGCCCGCTGCACCCTGCTTCCCTCAGTGGGGCTGAAGGGAGGAAGGGGCCGCCACCGCGGCCCCTTTGTCCCTGGGCCTTTGCCGCTTTTGCGGCGCGGGAAGGGCACGATTGAATCATAGAATCATAGAATCATAGAGTTGGAAGAGACCACAAGGGCCATCCAGTCCAACCCCCTGCCATGCAGGAACTCCAAGTCAAAGCATCCCTGACAGATGGCCATCCAGCCTCTGCTTAAAGACCCCTAAGGAAGGAGACTCCACTACACTCCGAGGGAGTGTGTTCCACTGTCGAACAGCCCTTACTGTCAGGAAGTTCCTCCTAATGTTAATTAATAATAATAATAAAAGTTTATTTGTAGACCGCCCTTCCTGCGATCAGGGCGGTGTACATCATAATTAAAACATTACAACAAACAAAATTAAGAAGAGAAAAAGTATAACATTATCTACCCAATGCAATTACAATGGTAACGTTCCGATGGCTTATCACGAGAGTAATAACATGGTCAAGGATAAGCCTGGGTGAATAGGAATGTTTTTAATTCCTTTTTAAACTGGGGGAGGGAGGGGGACAGGCGGAGCTCGCTGGGCAATGTATTCCAGAGGCTCGGAGCAGATACAGAGAAAGCTCTTTTGGCGGTTGTTACAAGCCTGGTCTCTGGAACCTTTAACAAGTGTTGCCCACTAGATCTAAGTGTGCGGGGCGGATTGTGTGGGGAGAGACGGTCCTTTAGGTGCTCTGGGCCCAAGCCATTTAGGGCTTTATAGGTAACGACCAGCACTTTGTACTGAGCCCGGAAGCGAATAGGCAGCCAATGTAGATCTTTCATTATTGGTGTTATATGGGCGGCCCTGGGAGCACCAGTGACCACCCGTGCCGCCATATTCTGCACTAGTTGAAGCTTCCGAGTGTGATACAAAGGCTGCCCCATGTAGAGCGCGTTACAGAAGTCCAACCGAGAGGTTACCAGAGCATGTACTACGGTTTCAAGGTGGAATCTCTTTTCCTGCAGTTTGCATCCATTGTTCCGCGTTCTAGTCTCTGCAGCAGCAGAAAACAAGCTTGCTCCCTCCTCAATATGACATCCCTTCAAATATTTAAACAGGGCTATCATATCACCTCTTAACCTTCTCTTCTCCAGGCTAAACATCCCCAGTTCCCTAAGGCGTTCCTCATAGGGCATGGTTTCCAGACCCTTCACCATCTTAGTTGCCCTCCTTTGGACATGCTCCAGTTTCTCCACATCTTTTTTGAATTGTGGTGCCCAGAACTGGACACAGTATTCCAGGTGGGGCCTGACCAAAGCAGAATAGAGTGGCACTATAACTTCCCTTGATCTAGAAACTATACTTCTATTGATGCAGCCTAAAATTGCATTGGCTTTTTTAGCTGCCGCATCACACTGTTGACTCATGTTCAGCTTATGGTCTACTTGGACTCCTAGATCCCTTTCACATGTGGTCTCATTCAGCCAGGTGTCCCCCATCCTATATCTGTGCATTTCATTTTTCCGCCCTAAGTGCAGAACCTTACATTTCTCCGCATTGAATTTCATTTTGTTAGCACTGGCCCAGCTTTCTAGTCTATTCAGGTCATTTTGAATTTTGATCCTGTCCTCTGGGGTATTAGCTACTCCTCCCAGTTTAGTGTCATCTGTATATTTGATAAGTATGCCCCCAATTCTGTCATCCAAATCATTAATAAAGACATTGAATAGCACTGGGCCCAGGACAGAACCCTGTGGGACCCCACTGGTCACTTCTCTCCAGGATGAAAAGGAGCCATTGTTGAGCACCCTTTGAGTTCGGCCAGTCAACCAATTACAAATCCATATAACAGTTAACTTGTCTATCCCACATTTTGCAAGCTTGTTTGCAAGAATGTCATGGGGAACCTTGTCAAAGGCCTTACTGAAATCGAGGTATACTATATCCACTATATTGCGCCCTCCCATGCCGCAAAAGCGTCACAACATGCGCAGCGTATGGCGTAAAAGCTACGTCCTCCCTAACCCTAAAGACGGGCTTTTTAGTCCTAAATGTGCATTTTTTGCCCGTCTAAAATGGGCCTATGTTTTTAATTGTATTGTTCTTTAAATATTGTGAAGCTGCTCTGAGTCCCAGTTCTGGGGAAAGAAACTAATAATAATAAAAATAATAATAGGTCATTGGATTCCATTTCCCACCACCAATATTCCTCTTGGTCTGATGAAGTGTAAGGGGGGCACTTGTTAGGCTTTGATACCTGAGTATGAAATGTACAGATGTGCACAAATGGTAAAACAGGAATTATGACTAGAATTGTCTGCAGCTGAAGGCTGGAAGCAGACAGTGCTCAAGGTCAGTATATGCTTGCTTGCATGTAGGCCTAATGTAAACATCAAGAGTCTTCCTGACTGAGGGGACAGTAATGCAGGCAACACAAGGAAGAAGAATCATCAAAAAAGGCTGGGTTTGTGACCTCATGGTACAAGTCTATAAATAGCCTGCACACCTCAATGAGGGTTGTTGGGTAATTGTGTTCTGGAGTAGATGGTTGGAGTTTTGTCGGACGAGCGTGTATATTTGTAAATACAGCAACTTAAGAATAAAACCTCTGAGGAGAGAGTTTTGGCTCCAGTCTGTTTCATCAACAACTGGGAGGAGGATTCCTGATAAAGCCGAAGCTCCAGGGTTGCCGGTAATTCCGAAGGCATCGGAGATTGCTTGAACTGTGCACTTCTGCTTGTTTACATCAACAGCACTAACTCACATTCATTTAGACTATGTTTTCCAGGGTCCCCATTTGGGACCTAGATACAGTAGTTACTGGTGCAGCTTCTGCTGCAGACCAACTCTGTAAGTCTCTGCCCTTCTCCAAACTAGTCCTGATGCTTAGTGTTGGCTTGTTACTTTGCAGAGTATTAGCTAGTTTCTGAATCCTCGAACTCTTTAATGGGCTAGAGTTATGGCTTGACACAGCTGTACCAAGACTCCATTACAAATATTTTCCTCTCTCTGGTGTCTGCCCCTGTGGCCTTGAAGTCCGTGGTCTCAATTATTCATGGAGGGGCAAGCCCCATTGGCTAAAATAGCACATATAGCCATTAAAGCCAATGGGGCTTGAATATGTGCGAGTTTCCGCATATATAAATGGAGGGGCAATCGTAGTAGTTCTCCAGGATGCCTAAGTCTGTATTATAGCCATCAGGTGCCCTGAAATCATGATGTCCCAGGACGCCTTGTATTTGATATGCAACAGATAATTCCAAGAAGTAATTCAAAAAGTTTCACTTGTGATTCCAAACTTGGGAATACATTTAATATCACAACAGTTGCCTTTGAGAAAGCATGCATAAGATCACATTGATTCACTTTTATCTATGCTGTTTTCAGAGTATTTGCTCCACTAACTTTCCTGGGCTGGTTACTTCACTTTGTGTTTAATTTCATCATCAAAGCAAAGAAGGCCTTCAGCAAAACCATATTATTTTTATTCACAACAATGACAAAAACTCTCAAGAACTTTGTATTAGCTATGTGTTAGCAACTGCCTGTATTTTATGTAACAGATCTCACTAGTAGATTACATGAAGACACAAATATTACAGACCTTTTCTTATCTAAGTATGAAGGATATGTATAATTGGGTGAGAGCAGCTAATTGAAAGCTAATGCATGAGGCCCCAGGCTAGAAATACCACAAAGATCATGAAGGTGACCTCAACACAAGTGCTGAAAGCATACCTTGCAAAGTTGGAAAAGCTTGTGCTGAGGATAGCAATAATAATAACTGTACGCAAGGAATTTATCCTGTACTTCAGGAAGTGTTAATTATTGTAAGGTCTCTGTTTATCTTTGAAGAATTCAGTTCTTGACAAAAGATAGTAGCTCTGTCTTTGTGTATCTAGATATTTGTCTGTAGTGATAGTGTCTTGCTGTTTCAAAAAAGTACTCCTTGATAATGTATGATTGGGAAACATGATGTTAATGTTTTCCCAAACCTATCCCTTCTTCATTTTATGCAGTGCCATTTCAAGAGGAGAGGGGGAATGCTAATGTAATGAATTTGTATTACATTATAACTATGTGTTACTGTGGGAAGGGGGAATATGTGCATTGGTATAAAACACATAGGTCCCAACAAGAAAATAATAAGAGGGTAGCAACATAGCTCAGCAATAAGCACATGTGTCGTATGCAGAAAGTCCCAGGATCAAGCCATGTAGGTTGAGAAGGATCTCCATCTTAGTCCTGGAGTGATAAACACACAGTCTACAGGTTCTGTGTACTCTACAACCTTAGCTGTGGTCCCAAAAGAATAACTCATCCCACTACTATCTTTGAACTCTCTGTGCTAGCATACATCTTGCACTTCTTGTTTCTACTAAAAATAGTGCTTCAGGGAGACATTGTCCTCACTAAAATCAAGACACGTATGCCTTACTTCAAAGCCAATAGCATTTTCAAGATCGCACTTGTTTTCAAGATGTTTTTAAAATGAAGTCTGGTCACCAGAGTGGCAAATTTGATGGCGATAGAATGTGGCCTCCCATTGAGTTCTGGGTAAACAAATTTAGGCCTCAAATGTTCCCCACCCCTAATCCAGACTGAGCATAATGGACTACCCCACTGTAAACTGAACAAAATTGATACAAGACAGGACCTAATATATAAGTTCCTAAATAGGTACTATGTTCATTATGTGTACCCACAAGAGATGAACACCTAGTTCAGTAATATTATAGAAATTCATACATCCCATTGGTCCTAGCACTTGAAAATTAGATATGACAGCCACTTGTTCTTGTGTGTCTTCAAGTCATTTCCAATTTATGGTGACTAACACAAATCTATCACAAGGTTTTCTTGGCAAGATTTGTTCAAAGGAGGTTTGCTTTTGCCTTCCTCTGAAGCTGAGAGAGTGTGATTTGCCCATGGTCACCCAGTGGGTTTCCTAGGGTGAGCAGGTATTTGAACCCCAGTCTCCAGAGTCATAGTACAAGGCTCAAACCACTGTACCATGTTGGCTCCTAAGTAGTTCTGGAAGGCTCAAAAGTCATTTTCAGGTTCCTGTTGTTGTTGCTGCTTTCTTTTATTTATTGTGAGATGAACCACTTTCCGCTGTAACCACTTCCCAGCTTAACTTCTGAAAATGGATATCTCTGAAAATTAAAATGCCCAAGCAGTTTAAATAAACAAGTAAACATGGGACATGACCAAGCATGATCCTTGGATGAACAGCATGGGTGGGACAGAATAGCAAGAAGACGATTTTCAATTTAAGCAGCTAGTTCAAATATTCTGCAGATTTGAAAAACCCTGCACAGCAAATCTTTGCAAAGCATCCAAAGCAAATGTGTATGTATTTGCCTTCAAGTCTCCTGTCAATTTAATTTCATAGGGATTTCTTAGGCACGGAATGCACAGAGGTGGTTTTCCCATACCCACTTGTGAAATATAGCTACATCACCTGGAAGTTATTTCAGGTCTCTCATCCAAGTACTGACCAGATCTGATTCTGCTTAGATTCCAAGATCAGACAGGATCTGATGCCTTTGGAGTATTCAAACTAATATTGAGTCAGGGCAATGAAATTCAGACAGCTTTTGTTTTGTTGACAATCTCAATGGAATTTTTGCCCCATGCTACATTATTACCGAGTAAAGAAATATTTTTCCCACTTCTCAAATGGAAATATTGTTATAATGTAATTTTATTTTTATGCATTATTCTTAAAGTACAAATTTTCTTCATTGGTTAAAGCATGCTTGTGTACATTTTCTAAATTTCATATTTAGTTTGCACACAATGAAGTGGCATATAATTGGGGGGGGGGGAGACTCTGATAGCTATATTCTCCTCCTGATAATGGGAAACCATGAAATAGGTACCTACATTTGATAACATTTTCTCAGAACTATGAAATGGATAAACTTCTTTAAAAACTCAATGAATGCAAATTTCTTTTTCCTCCCTAAAGTTGAGAATTTGGAAAAAGTAACCTTTCTGCAGCAATGCTGGAGGCAGACTAACTGAAGATCAGACCAAATAAACATCTCCCTGACAGCATTTGTATGTCTTGGGAGCATATAATCAATAGCCATAGGGAATTATACTCCTTTCCCAATATTGAATTAGAAAGAATATATACTACTACTCTCTCTCTGTTTCTCCCCCCACTTGTATATATATGTCCTTCCTAGGTTAGTGTTGGAAAAGCGGTAAATATGGTCCAGGTTCTTGTGTAAACAAGCCTCTTTAACTCTTTCCCAGTAGATAAGATCACCACATCCTGTAGTTTTGGACTCCCACTCACTCCAATAGGCAAGCAGAAAAAACTACATGATGTGCGGCTATTATTATTATTAACCTTTATTTATATAGCACTGTAAAGTCTACTGGAAATGGACATAGGTAAGAGCCAATGTCCCTTTCTCTGCTATAGATTCTGAAATCCATGCTTGTTCGTTTTAACCAAGATGTTCATTTTTTGCTCTCAGGTGCTTTATATCTTCAGTACGGAGATGAAACTAAACAGCTACGGATGCCTAATGAGATCACAAGTACAGACACAATCCGTGCCCTTTTTGTAAGTGCCTTTCCCCAGCAGCTGACAATGAAAATGCTGGAATCCCCCAGCGTGGCGATATACATCAAGGATGAGAGCAGAAATATCTATTATGAATTAAGTGATGTAAGGTAAGTAAAAAGATGTGCCTTTGATTGGCTTTGTTGAATGCACTTAGATTATAGTGAACATAGATAAAGGCGGAGAGGGCTTCTTTTTATCAAGGTTTACAATCTTGGCATGGATGAAAAATGACTGCCTCTCTGATGTTGTTGAAATGGAGAAATTCTTGGGGAGGAATTCATCGTTAGCTATGCTGGTTCAAGTGGATGCCCTTTGGGATAATATGCTGTACACATAGCAAGGGAGGAGATAAAAATAAGTAGTCTCACCCAGGGGTGTAGCTAAGGGCAAGGGATCAAAATGAGGGCATTGCCACACCAAATATGAATTCTACCCCACATGCAATTTTCATTCGGTCCCCAAATTTCTAGCATTCCAGGGAGTGAGATACTGGAAATTATTCGCACTTAGAACCCGTACAGAACCAGTGTGATGTGGCAATTTGAGCATTGGACTCTGACTCTAGAGACCAGAGTTTGAATCCTCACTCAGCCATGGGAACACACTGGGTGACCTTAGGCAAGTCACATTCTCTCAGCCTCAGAGGAAGGCAAAGGCAAACTCCCTCTGAACAAATCATGACAAGAATACCCAGTTATAGGTTCACTTTAGGGCTGCCATATGTTAGAAACAACTTTAAAGCACTCTTATATTTGATGTGTTCACATTCCCACTATAATTTTGCTTGTCCTTTTTCTTTGCATGCCTAAACTGGACAGTAGGCCCTTGGTATCCCCTGAGGTTTGGTTCCTGCTCCCCCCACCTTCCTGTGGATACCAAAGTCTGTGGATGCTCAAGTCTCATTATATACAATGGCATAGCAAAATGGTGTCCCTTATATAAAATGGGAAAATCAAGGGTTCCTTTTTGGATTTTCAAGCCATGGTTGGTAGAATCCATGAATGTAAAATCTATAGATCTGGAGAGCTGGCTGTATTTTTACATTCTCGACTGAAGGTTTAAATTACTGCAGCCCTAGAAATTTTGTTTATTCTATTTTAACATTCACTTTTTGTATGTTTTTAATTGTATTGTTCTTTTAAATTATAAATTGCTTTGCATCTGGGACAAAAGCAGGATACAAATAAATGCAACAACAACAACAACATTATTATTATTATTATTATTGTTATTACTACTACTACTATTACTACTGCTATTATTTGGGATTAGGAGCCAGAATGCTTATTTGGTAGGGGGGAGTTAGCTGCACACTTGAGCCAACCCGTTATTTATTTTTACCATCTCATATTCTCTCTGTCTTTCTGTCTCCTTTTTCTTCCCTGCCTTTCATGCTTCTGTGAACAGATGAGCTCTCTCTTGCCAGGAGCCTAAATTAATCACTTGTGTAAAGCTTGTGCAATTAAGCCAAGGACCACATAGCATCCTTGGGCTCAGGTTGTCCAGCCCAAGCATAAAAGAACAGAGCAAAGGATACAGATGGAACAGGCAAGGATACATATGTAACAAAAAGTCAAAGCACTTCCTGTTCTGTTGGTATCAATGCAGGATAGAGAGGCAGTGTAGCATAGTGCTTTGAATGCTGGACTAGAACTATGGAGACCAGGATTCAATTCCCAGCTCGGCCATGAAATCCACTGGGTCACCTTGGGCAAGTCACATGCTTTCAGCCTCAGAGGAAGGCAATGGCAAACCTCCTCTGAACAAATCTTGTCAAGACGACCCCGTGATAGGTTCTTCATAGGTCAGAAAGGACTTGAAGGAACACAACATCAGGCTCTGGTTTGCTTCACTTTCCTGTTCCTCTTTAGTTTCATATTACCCAAATACAACATTTCAAGCTGTTCTACTAGAAAAAACTCCCAATGTGGGAAATAGTTCCAGCACCTTCTGAACAGTCGTGTTAGTTTTAAATTGAAATTGATAAATGTGGAAGGTTGGGGGGAGGTGTATTAGTCTGTAAACTGTAAAGTGCCACCCCACTGCAAAGAAAAATCATTTTTACACCAAAATGCCCTTTCAGTGGTGCAGGTGACATTTTCACCATGTTTGAGGGAAACACCCACGTTTGGAGTGGTTGAGCTTGTTTTCTGCTGATCCAGAGGCTAGAACATGAACCAATGACTTCAAATTACCAGAAAAGAGATTCTACCTAAACATTAGGAATAACTTCTTTACAGTTAGAGGTGTTCAACAGTGGAATAGGCTGCCTCGGAGGGTGGTGGAATCACCTTCTTTGATGGTCTTTAAACTGAGGTTCAATGGGAGCGCTTCAGGAGCGCTTTAGTTATATCTTCCTGCATACCAGGGGGTTTGACTATATAGCCCTTGTGGTCCCTTCCAGTTCTAGGGTTCTGTGATTACAAGCCAAGGATAATTGTTAGGTTTTTGTGGAGCTTTTGGGCTATGTGGCCATGTTCTAGAAGAGTTCCTTTCTGATGTTTCACCAGCATCTGTGGCTCATCTCATCTCTGAAGATGCCAGCCACAGATGCTGGCGAAACGTCAGAATGGAACTCTTCTAGAACATGGCCACATAGCCTGAAAGCGCCACAAAAAACTATGGATGCTGACCATGAAAGCCTTCGACTCCACCAAGGAGAATCCTTTTTTTAATTACAGGAAGTGACAAGAAGTTACTTTCAGTTCATTTTCTTTTTGTTTAAAGTGTCTTCTAGGCCTAAAGTGCCTCAAAGGGTGTCCAAAAATGTGCACAAATAACCCCCACATCTTCTAGGAGATATTTGGGAATAGATCACATTTTTATTTATATTTTTATTTTTATTTTTTTGTTTTTTGGAAAAAATACTTTAACTCCCCACTGGGGGGCCTGGGGCTCATGAAAATGGCCCTGGGGTGTGTATGTGGCCCTGGGGCTTACACTTTGCTCACCCCTTTTAAAAATTATATGAAGATTCAGAGGAACAGGAATATGAGTATCACTGTTTTGTCAAATGACGGGCTTAAATTTCCAGACATCATGGTAGAATCTCAGTAGATAGTTGGAGTTCAAGTTACAGACAAATCTTGTTTGTAGATGACTATGACAGCAGTGATACTGAAATTTCCTGCATCTCCCTACAGAGGGAGAGACTAGACTGGTTTTCTCCTTATTGTTTTTCTGCCAGCCTAAAGTATCTTTTTATACCTTTGGTATAAAAGTCTTTGGCAATTGACTTCACTTACTACAGAAAAGGTTTTTTTAACTGGATGGATACTGGCTTTTCTTCTGTTGGTGTGATTTTAAAATTAAATTTCAAAAATGCAATTAAAATATGATATGAATACAAAGATAACTATTATACTATCGTATTTGAAACTGAAATTTTAAAAATTCAATTAAAACATAAAATGTATCCAAGCATAACATACTTAATTTAATTGTAAACTGCCTTGAGTCCTGTTTTAGGCAGGAAAGGTAAGATAAAAATCAAATAAATGAACAAATAAATGGATTAAAATAACTGATAGGTGCCTGACTGTATTCTAGGGAAAATACAGCACATTGGTTTGCATACATTATTAAAGTTATCTTTGATCTATTCAGCCACAATTTTTAAAAAATGTATTTTAGCACTCGCTTCTTCCTTGACTTCCTTTCTAGAGAATTGTATTAGTGTGGAAATAGACCAGTAAAGTGTTAACAACAAAAACAACATTTTAATACAGCCAGTAAGGTGATTCAGAGGTTAAAAGTATTGGGTTTGGAGGCCAGAAATCTGATGTTCAAATCCTTGCTCAGCAGTGAAGTTCACTTAATAGTTTTGGTCAAATGTTTCAGCTTAATTTGTCCTTCACAGAACCATGAGGATAAAGAAGATAAGAATGGTAAAACATTTTCTTGATGTTTTATTTAATATTTAATTTAATATTCATATAATAATCACATATTTTGGATTAGCTGGAAAAGTGATGTTCTCTCCCTTCTGGCTTCATGATTGGCGATCCTTTAAACAGAGTTTCCACCAACCAAGCTGCTTTGGGTCCCAATTTTAGAAGGAAAGCAGGATACAAATTAGTATAATAAATAAATAAACCAGCATGGCAATAGGCCCATATTGACTAGAGGATTCTTGGGTTTGTTGGATGGCATTGTGTGTGTATGCTGCTGATGTAGAAAGTAGCACCAGGAAGAAAAAGTTGATGGGCACAGCTAGTATAACAGGAGTAAAACACTGGAGAAATAGGCCTCTTGAAGCCAGTAGATTTTGTGTGCCTTCCCTCACCAATGCCGTTCAGGACTGGTTCACGCCACTGAAAGCCTGGAGAAGGAATGGGGAGGAGAAAAACTGAATACATTACAAAATAATTGTATTTTGAATAATTGTGCTAAATGTCAGGATATCCAAGGCTGCTGCCACACTGCAGCATTAATGCAATTTGACATCACATTTCATAATGTGAACGAGGGGCCTTTTGGAATCGCTTTCATAAGCGGAGCGCAGCCTGGTTCCAATGCGGGTTTTTCCACAAGTGGGAATGGGTCCTAAAAATGACATAAAATAATGAAGGAATTCAAAGATATACCTGTGTTAGTCTGTAAAATCAGTGTGCAGAGAGGTCTTGTAGCACCTTTGAGACTAAATGAAAGAAAGAGCTTGGCAGCATGAGTCTATGAAAGTTCATGCTCCCAACCTCTTTCTTTCAATTAGTCTCAAAGGTTCTAGAAGATGTCGTTAGATTAAATGTACAGCATCAAAAATAAGCAGGACCATTATATGAACCTGCTAGAGTCTTAAAATCCAGAGGAGAGGGCTTTATCTTGATCACGATACTGTCACAAGCTCACTTGGTAAGGGTATGGGAGAGAGCCTTTTCAGTGGCTGTTCCCACTCCCTAGAATTCCCTTTTGTCGGATGCTAGACTGGTCCCTGCCCTGTTTCTCCTTTTTGCTGGCCAGCAAAGACCTCCTTATTTAAGCAGGCTTTTAATTTGTAAGCAACAAAACTTCTTATTGAGATGTGTGCTTTATTTATTTATTTTTAAGTTTTGTATGTTTTAATAATAATTTTATACTGTTTAAATGTGATTATTTTAATTTTTTTTAAATTGTATTGTTGGGTTTTAATTAATTTCTTTTGTGAGCCACTATGGGTCTCACTTTAGGAGAAAGGCTGCATAATAGATAGAGAGACAAATAATAAAACCAACTGGGCATGAGATAATGCTCTCTGGGTACAGTGTTCAAAGTCATGGTGTCACCACTGTAAAAGACCTGTCCCCAGTGGTTACTTCTTCTAACCTATACGATTGTAGATTATGGTAGACACCCATTAGGATTGCAAAGTACAGACCTGCACATGTCTCAAAAGGCAATGCTTCAGACATCTGTTTGGGGGGGGGGGGGAAGAGAGATGGTAGATTCTTAAGATGTAGAATATAGCAAAACACAGGGCATTTCAAATTGCAGAAGGTGGTTCAAATTTTGCAGTATAGCCCTCTCTCTCTATATATAGAAATTTTACACAAGAAGGGGAAGGGAAAGGGGTTAAATGTTTCTCTCTGGTTTTCTGTTTCTGGGGAACAGTTTTACGCAGAAGGTTATTGCCACCTGCAGTCCAAAATAGCACTGCCTCCTTATTCTTTCACATGTGTAAATTCAGCCTTAAAAAGTGTTAAGAGACAGTGATACATGATGTTATCATAGCACAAACTGCTAGTCAATTTGTGAATGTGTGGGCTTTCATTTGAGTTTCAAAAAGCTTAAATCGCCTATAGATATGAGGGTTTTCTTCTTCTTTTTTTGGTGGTTCTCCTTCAACATTAACTTTCATTAATGCTAAATGTCTAATTAACCCCATGTTTCTTAACAGCTGGGGATGATCTGCCTCTCCAGCTATCTGTTTTTCCTGACAAGATTGCTTGAAGTCAATAGCAGTGATACGTGTCCTAACTAGTAACAGATTCAAGGCAATTGCCAACTGCAGTGTGACTTTAAAAGAAACAAGACCTGTCCAAAAATCCTTCACCATGTGTTCTCCCCCCTCCTTCAGACCATAATCCCAGTGATTAAGATCAGCCCACTAAACTTGTTGCTGCACCTGGAGCAAAGGAATTCAGTCTTTTGTGAAAATTCTCAGGAGGTTGCTGGTGTTAAATGAAAGGCATCGTAGTTTTGAGAACATAAGTGTGTTTACATTTTGCCGTCTTTGTGACCAGTTTTTGCTGAACCAAGTTTTGCTCCAGGTCTCTGATCTGTGAACTGTTTGTAAGGTAGGTTCTCAGCTAAATGAAAAACAACTGACTGTTAAGTTGTATTGGATCTGCTTGTAAATTCGTCTTCCAACTTGGCTTGGGCTATTTCCTCCCCCCCAAAAAAAATTAAAAGAAAGCAATACTGTACCTCCATTGTCTTTTGGGTGTTGATCGCATCACTAAAGTGATCTGCAGTTCGTTTTAGGAATATTTACACAGAAGAAACACTTACTGAAATCACTGTAATTAATGTATCATGGGGCTTGGGTCACAAAATATGGGATGTGTGCAAATATTTTCCTCCTAAGGAACTAATCTTGTTTCTTGATGTTTTCTTTTGATTGTGTGTGCTTATTTCTTTTTCTCCTAGGGAACAATTTTTCCCTGATGTTTTGTTTTGGTTCTGTGTGTTTATTTCATATCAGATGGATGTGAATCTTCATTTCTTATTGGTAAATAACAAGTAGACTGTACTGAAAGTAATGCAAATTTGAAAGGTGTTCTGTTTGCATATAGTTTGTTCCGCAGTCAGCACCTTCAATGAAACTGAAAATCTGCATGGAAGTGGATAATATCTCTCAATAAGAGGCAGTGCATTTATCTTTTGAAAAGCAGCAGAGAGTCAGAATAACCATGATAAGCAACATAAAGGGTTAAAATTAAGCTGTTTCATTTATACATTTTTGTTTGTTTTTAATATTCTAGGAATATTCAAGATCGATCTTTCCTTAAGGTTTACAACAAAGATCCCGCACATGCATTTAATCACATGCCCAGAGCAGTAAATGGAGACATAAGGGTAAGTAGTCATATAACATTCATTCCCATTGTTGTTTTCTATTGTACAAGGAAAACACAGAGGTGTTGCCAAAGAAAAAAGAATGTACTGTACTTATGAAAGTTGGGTACCTGTGCTTCTATTTTACATCTTGATTATTTTGCCAAAAATTATTTGTTGTTAAATCTGAATTGCATCTAGGAGACATTAGAAACTAGAGCATGATAGCTAAAAAATTGCGTCCCCGTTTAGGTGGCTGATCAGATGATCAGTCCGAACAGAATGTTGATATTTGCTTAAATTAAGCATGGTTAGCATATTCAGAATGGACCATGGATTTGTACAATTCCTTACCCCACTGTTCTCTCTCTGTAATTTGTTTAACCCCAGTTCATTACATTTTCTGCAGTTATTTATGTTGCCAACAAAAAAATCTCCCTTAAACCAAAATCTCAAACCAGTCTGAAAGCATATTTCAAACATCCCTCCATTAAAGTTGAACCATAAAGTTGAATCACACTCTAAAAATGTAGTGGAGGTGGACAATATGCATGCTGCTAACCAGGATTGTTCCTTGTACAGAAATAGAGCGTGTTCATGGAATCACACTCTAAAAATGTAGTGGAGGTGGACAATATGCATGCTTCTGCCCTCACTTCTTTAACTCTAGCTCAGGGATTGATGGAATATGTACATCTGAATCTTAAGGTGTTTCCTTCCTGTCTTTTGTGAATAGAGATGCAGTTATCTAGTGATATGATCCACCATTGACTAGTTGTGTCCTATAACATTTGATTCTTTACTATTTTATGGACTCAACAGGGAAAGTTAAGCAAGTGTATAGCTTTCTTTGACTAAACAAAAAAAAACCCTTTTGCAATCTTTTGTACAGTTAATTGGGATTTACTAGTGACTAAACACTCATGGAACAGCTTTGTACTTCTAAGTCTTCAACTTCCCGAATATTGCTGTGGTTATAGCCTAATCCCAACGTTTTCACGCTGTCTGAACATTCCTCCTTGCTGACTCCACCTTTATTTGTTACACCTTTGTTTTGTCTTCACTTGCCTTGTTTGCATTGGAAGTGGGAAAGGCTTTCACAGGAAATGTGCTCTGTAGGCACAAGATCGTGAAATTTGCAACTCTGGTTGTGAAGGGTTTTAAACTGTACACAGAACTTCAATGCATAGAACAAACTGCCCACTTCAAAACTTTCACCTTCAGCAACTTTAAATGCTTGCTTCTTGCTTAAGAAACCTCATCAGTACATACAGTCATGTGAAATGAAAATGCGTTTTTGATGTGTCTTCAGTCTGTCCATCTTCCTTTCTCTCTTTCTCTGGATAAAATGCATTAACTGTATCAGGCCAATGGAAGTATGGCTAGCAAGTGGATTGCTTTATTTTTATTTTTTTGAAGGGGCCATATAGGACTTAGACGTGGATTCAAATGTTGTGGAAAACACCTGTAAAAATATAGGCTTATAATTGTGCATCTGTTTCAAGTGCACACTGCAGTGCTTTCCATTTTGAGCCTGGGTGTATTAAAGCACTGCCAAAGTTATTAACATAGCAGGGGCTGGATATATATATATATATATATGGCGGTGAGGTGTTCCTTTTCATGAAACGTTTTCTCTATACTTCTGACGGGCTCTCCAGTGACTCTGTGGAGGTATGTCACACTGCAGGTGGCATGTTAAAATGTGCACCTCTGCCAAGAAAATTCATTTCCTGATCTGCAGCCAGCTTGCTCCGAGGAGCTGTGATCTTATTAGCTTTCACAAGCTAAGCAGAGTTAACTTGGGCAGCCATTGGGGAGATGGCTGGGCTGTCGTTCACATTCAAGCAACAATTCTTTCAGGTAAGTATTTTCAAAGAGCTCGTGAAGGAGGACAGAGAGCTGCTGCAGAAACTCTTACCTGCTTGCCTTGGGTTTTGTGAACTTGTAGAAAGCAAATGGGAGAGCTGGGAGAGAAGGAGAGGTGACTGCTGAGCTGAACAAGGAAGACGTTAGCAGGACAGGGAGAGGCAAGATGGATGGAGGTGCGTGGGCATTGCTATTTATTTCCTTTGCTATGACTGTACTTGTGATGGAACAAACTGATGTTTTCATGTCAGTATTTCTGCCAGAGCTTAGGAAGGAATCCCCAAGCTGGAATGGCAGGGGGATGCTGTGACTCATAATCCAGAAAAGGAACTTTTCAATATAGGCACAAAAGGATAATTCTTCTAGGTAAAGTATCTAATGACAAGGAAAGGGTCTCTTTCGGCCGTCAAAAACTTTTAATGGCCCTCCAGTTTGCTTTAAAAGAAAAAGAAACATGAGTTGATAACATGTGTCAGAAGGACTTGGCAGCTTTTTGTAAGTAGAGGTAATGGAGTGGCAATAGAGCCAATTCTGTTGTTAGGATCAGTTTGGGGGGCATGGAAGGTTTGCTCTGAACCACTGCATTTGGCTCCCCCCCCCCCCGCCAACTTCAGTTACAGATCAGTAGTTGTGATGATGGTTGGACTTCTGTTTGTGTGATTCCCAGTGAACAGGTTGTAAGAAAATTCAGGGGAAAGGGGGGGGGGGGTGCCTTTGAGAATACCTGATTTAATTGCTTTAAGAAATGCAAAGAGGCCTGGCAGGGTCTGTTGAGTTGTCAAGGATTGACCTTGAGGGGGAAAACTGAGCTTGGGGAATTTACTTTTTGGATGACCTCTCCCAGAATTGGACTACAATTCCCAGGGCCATGGTGGGTGGGAGATTTTTTTCCCCTCATACTCTGAGAAGACTACTTCTTTCCATTGCCAGAGATTGCAAACACAGAAAGTAAGTCTTTGTAAATATATGCCTGCTTTCCCACTCTTACTACTTACTCATTTTTGCTTTGTCAGTTTAGTCCCTTTCACAGAGAGAGCAGCTGAGCTTCTCTGGTTTCTCCACTGTATTTCTTAAGTAGCACACCCTGGTCATGTCATACGAGGAAGTAGGAGGTTTTGTTAGAGCAAGTATATAAAATACTCATTCTTTCCGCTTTCATATTGCTTGCTTGCTTCCTTGATTTCTTTTTTTCTTTCTTTTTGGAAGAGTGAAAATAACACAAAAATAATAAGCATTGTCTTTGAAGTTCAGATTTAGCTTGTTTCTTGGCAATGCCCAGGCTTTTCACTAATTGCATCCATTTACTTATGAGAAAACTATTTCCCATCAGATTTCTTCTTTCACTGCTTTATCTTACTGGTTTGCATAGCTGAGCCTCTCTCCACTCCCAGTTATTTGACTTGCCAGTTCCTTTCTAAAAACAATGAAATTGGGCGATAGGTAATACTGAGGTACATTTTGTTGTTAGCAAGCCTTTGGTGATGGAGTGGTATAGGAAAAATCCAAAGAATATTAATAGATCATCATCATCATCATCATCATCATCATCATCATCTTCTGATTCTGTCACCAGAATTGTGAGAACTTTTTACACATTCATTCTTTACTAGGGGAAAGGTTACCACTTGGTAACTTTATTATTTTCCCTGTGAGTAAACTTCTCATGAAGGTTGCCCTCCAGTGGGGGAAATTGCTAATATTTTATAGCAGTAATTCTGAGGAAGGGGAAGAAGAGGGAAGAAGATAATGTTAATGTATTATTATTATTATTATTATTATTATTATTTGTTTAAGTACTTGAAGCAATTTTCATGAAGCAGTTCTTGTATTATTGAAAGGTATCTTTCTAAGAGATCTGTTTTCTGAAGTAAGTTATTAGCAGTCAGTAATGGACTAGTGAAAGCCAGCATGGTGTAGTGCTTTGATTATTGGACCAGGACTCTGGAGATCAGGTTTTGATTCCCTGCTTGGCCATAGAAACCCACTATGTGACCTTGGGCATGCCATATACTCTCAGCTCCAGAAAACTCATCTTACGTTCCATCTTAGGGTTGTCATAAGTCAGAAACAACTTCAAGGCACATAACAACAATGTACTGATAGCCATTATGCATTTTCATAATAAAGATACTGAGATAGGCTTCCAAACAATCAGTATTCCTAGAAGTATAGTTTGAAGCAAACAGGCTGTCCAACTGAATGACCTCCAGATGTGGTGGATTACCTCTCCAGTAATTCCCAGACCTAAAATGATGGGACTTGTATCATTTTGAATAAGGCTGCTTTAAATTCCATCTCTGCCACTAGATGTTTATGTGACTTCAGGCAAGTTGTAGTTCTCCTTGTCATCTATGATGCCAAAAAATAATGCCCTAAGAGTTAACACTTTATGAGTTAAGAGTGTTGCATAAATAATAATTAGTAGGAAGAAAGTTCACATTTTCTCCAGTCCGAAATGATTATATGACTGGTTCTGTAGCATCAATGGTTTGTACTGCAAACCAGATGATGAGGGGGAAAAAGCCATATCATCTGATGGTTGCACTGGGTGCCAAATGAAAACTGGTTATGCAAAATCCATGCAAATTGCGATATGAGTTGAGGAATGTGAATTCCCCCCCCCCCCCCATTCCTTCTTTTCTCTGGAGAGCATTAAAACTAATGAATGAGGAGCAAAGCAATTGATTCAATGTGTAACAAGTAGCCATGGCTAAGGAAACTATTCTAAGAAGCTTATTCAAGTGCTATATAGGAATGCCCAAAATTAATCTCTCTGTTTTTTAATTTTCTAATTTCAAGTTTGGTTCTTTCCAAACTTTAGATTTTTTTTTAAGTTTCAGTATAATGATACATCATTTTTGGGTTCATTTATCCTAATAGTTCCTTAATATTGTACTTAACATTTTGTATGTACAATAATATTGTGCACAATTTTTACTCATACATTCTTTTCTGTACATTTCCCCCTATTGTACACATTCTGTATGCATTTTTCAGTCAAGAATGCCATTGCAAAGTCCAAATTTTGAAGAATAACCAAGTTTCACTTATTGATTTAAGTGTGCAAAATTTGGTACATTTGCATGACAGTGTCCTTAATTCTGCTGATCCTTTTCCAGATTTTATGTGTTTGATGAAAGGTACACAGATGAGTGAGTGTGAGATGGAACTACCTGTATAATAGAGCTAAAAAAAGCTAAAAAATAGTACAGGTGTCATTTTTAAAAAAATAATTTTTATTTTCAACAAGGAGGCTGTGTATCAAGATTTAATGGCCCCTGAGACTGGAGTGAAGACAGCTGTGCACGTATGTTATCTTATACAGTAGAGTCTAGATTATCCGAGATAAACTGGACCACATGATAGTTGGATAACTGAAAATGTTGGATAATCCGGAAGGTCCAAGAAAAGACTTGAAATCACTATGAATTGCAAATTAATGAAGTTTTATTGCAATAACAGTAAATGTAAATGTAAAGAAATCACCGATCAGCATTGTAATGTACAGTATAAACAGTTCAGTCCTCTGAAAATTTAAAGAAATCACAGAAAATTTAAAGAAATCACAGCAGCCGCATCGATGGATAATCTGAAACGTTGGCTAACTGAAGGTTGGATAATCGAGACTCTACTGTAGTTAGGGAAATCCTGATATAATGCCATCCCTGTGCTGGCTCAAGCAAGGAAGCTGAGATTAGGTTTTTGGGTTACTATTGCTGTTTCTTTGTCTTGGAGCTTAAAGCACTACCTTATATTCATGGATATGTGTATGTGTGTGCGCGTGCGTGGATGGATGAGTTCATTAGAGAGAGAAAGGAAAGACCCCTGGCATTATATCATATCTCAAGGGGTTTCTGAATTTAATTGAAGAGATATAAAAGCTCTCCTGATAAATTTCACTGCTGTTCTTATTAAACTCTCATGGAATTTTTTTCAATATGTCTGAAAAAGAACCTTACATTTCAGTTTGAATTTTGCTTTCAGAGAAATTTTTAAAGTTATGGCATTTTCCATCTACACAACCCAGTTCCTTTTATTTGCATTGGGTTATTCCTGCTTCCTTAGAATTTTCTAAAATTATTATTTTGCAAACTCCTTTGGGAGTCCTGTCTCCAAGTAGAGAAGGCAGAACAATGTAAGCAATGGGGCACCATTCCAAATGTTCCTGCATCCCACTAGCCCTGGAATAAGATATGTGTGCATCAACTAGAAATAGAAGTGGGGCTACAGCTCTGGGAATCCCCCACCCAGTATGAATGATAGGAAAGAAATTTTTCTAAGCTCTGTTCTAAAGGTTTGCAAAGGAATGCCTGCACGCAGCCATCTGCACTTTCTATATAAAACACCATTTCATCTGCACTGGGTTCCATGTGATATATAGTGTTACAGATGTATATGCCCCTCTCAAACCTTCTGGCGAACTTACAGAGATCTAATGGTGGAACAAGGTCAAAGGCAGGGCCAGCATACCAGGACCTATGGCTCCCTCCACATGTTTACTATATGTGTGGAACTAGTATATAGCACATCCACATGCTTAGAATATTATGAGGGGCAAGTGTGCAAGCTTTTCACCTTCCAATTGCTGTCACTGTCCCTATTATTTTCCAAAGTCTAGAAAAAGAATATATACAGTTGACAACATGGTCTGCCTGTATAGTAGACTTGGGGCCAAAACAGACTGGCAAAAAATGCTGGCTTCAGGGTAGTATGGCATACACATGGTGCATGCCCCAATGCTGGCATCACACTGCCCCGCTCACCACACAACAGGTGACGTCATTGAGTTTCTGCAGCATGGTGCGGGGCTATGGAGGCCAGTGCGCAAAAGACAGATGCTGGCACAGAAGCAACATCATTGCACTTTTGAATAGCTATGTGATAATGAGTGTCCCCAATCTGACATGTTTGTGTTTCCCCACAAATGCTATTTGGGTGCTTTATGAGCCTAGTGTGATAAAAGTCCATAAAGGATGGCCCATCCTTTGATAGATCTGAATGCTTGAGCAGTTACAGGTATACTTCAGTTAAGGAAATAGATGTGTTCCTGGATTTAACCTCTTTAGCAGAAATGCTGATACCAAAGGCAAAACTAACATGGAAATAATGGGGCTAATTTTGCCTGCCACAAGAGGCAGGTGCACATATTGGTGTGTGAGGCCTGAAGCTGGGCAGGTTTGTCAGGGTTGAAGCTGAGCAGGTAGGATTTCTTGGACTAGTGCTACTGGGAAGTTTTTCTCTTCTGCAAAGGAGTATCATATGCACCTGTACAAGCTGGAAACAGTGCACTTCTTTGGGTGCCTATGAAAGGAAAAGCCTAACTAGTCCAAGCATTCTCTTTTCTACAGTGGCCAACCAAATGTCTCCACTGTCTCCAGAAACAGGACACAAGGCCAATAGCCTGGTTGCCATCCAGCATTTATGGTGTAGATCATGATTGAGAACTCCATGGGATTTACTGACCATATGGAACTCTGTGTGAGCAGAGCCCAAAGTCTTATTGGAAGGCTCCCAGAGGCTTCCTGGAAGCAGGCCATGATGGCAATAAATAACTCAAGGTGAAAAAATGTTAGTATTTGGGATGTGTGCATGCTTTTTTTAAGGAAAGGAAGCCAGGCAAATGCCCCAGATCAAGCCTCTCATTTTCCTTCCTTAATTATCCAGAATGGACTGCAATCCCATCAAATGGGAGTACTGTCAAGTCAGTTCCACTGGGATTGCAACATTGGAACCATATCTGGCATGGAAAGCAGATATTTAAGCAATTAGTTCTGGGAAATCTGGTATGGCTGAGGCTATTCACAATGTATTTAAAAGGTCCCATATGGTGCTTTGCAGATCTTCCTACTTCTAATAAAAACTCATGTTTACCTTGGGGGCAGACGTGAATGCATGTCTGCTGGCTCTAGACTGTCCAAAGGACACAAACCTCATCTTTCCCACTGCATTGCTGTCTGCTTTATCCTGGTGCTTTGTCATTGAGAGGTTATGACAACATGAGCCATATTGTATTTATAAACATCACGTGTTTCCTTGCAATGGCTCACAGTGTCTGCCAAGCAGAACACATGGAAGAAGCATTTTTCGTCAGTTCGGAATTGGTTTTGGTTATGCCGATTTCCGGGATGGTGAGGGAATGCCTTCTATGCTCAGATTTAACTTTTGTGCAGTGAAAGCAAAAGCCTCTAAATAGCCGTGAAATCTTTTGAACGAGAAGGCTGGTTTTCCTGCCCCTCCTCCTTTAGAACTCTTTATTTTTTTGGCTAAAACTTCTTTTAGCAGAACAGAAGCATGTCAGGTCAGTTTTCGGAAGACTTGAAGGGCGCAATTAGATGCAAGTGCTTTTGTGTTGCATTACCTACAAGAATTGACTAGAAAAAAAAGTGAACTTACAGAAGGAATGTAAGGTAAGAAACCTCGCCTGTGATGAGCTGCAAAATTCCTATGGGGCTAAAGAATTTAGTAGGATGTTGTTGTTTTTTTAAAAAGCACTGCAGATTAAGAGATGAAGTTGGTGCAATTTTGAGAAAGCAAAGCAAAGCAAGTGTAGCCTGGAGGAACACTGAAATGTTCTCTCTCCCCCTCCTGTAATTTGAAGGCATCCAGATACTTCCGTTAGTGATGTAAAAATAAAATAAAATAAAGTCCCTCATGTGTAGGGGATATTTTTTGTGAGCTGAACTGGATAATAAATTATGAGTGGGTTGTTCATTATCTACTCTCCAGTCAAAAGGAATCCAGATCTTAATAAAGCAGCTTTAAATCGAAATGCTATGAAATATAGTGAGTCTAAAGGTGGATGGGGTGGATTTTTCATGACAAGCCACAGAATCCTCAGTGGAATCCAGATGAAGCTGTTCTCAGAATGTAAGAAGTGATAACATACCATTTGAGGTATGGCCAGGGAAATACTAATGGAAAATACAAATGTTGCACATCAGTGTGAAGAGCGGAAAGGGCCAGTTGGCATCAGTCTTCCCCAATCTGCAAACTATGCAGGTTGGGGATGATAGGAGTTGCAATCCAACATAGTTGAAAACCCTGAGGAAGGCTTTTTGATGGTGTATTGTACTTAGTGACTACTTTTTCCAGGACCATGCAAGCTGTCAGGAGGTAAGACAAATCTGCTGGCTCTGAGCAGCCTCTTTCCTGTTGCCACAACCACCTACACCAGCACAGTGCCCCAGCAGTATCCCAGTCTGTGCTGCCTTTTGAAACTGGACATCAGTGGTCCTCCAGGTGATTGGTGCTTCACCTTCATTATTGTAAAGCAAAGGGGGAGATCATGGCAGCTCATAAGGGCCCAAGTCTGTATTTGCAGCCTATCTTGGACTCCCCCGCCCCCCAGAATCCCTTGGCTAAAAAAAAAAATCAGCCAAAGGGAATAAAAATGATATTTATAGAGGTCCCTGGGAATTATAATTTATTTTATAAAATGGTTGCAGGGTTATTCTGTATCTTTCAAAAATATGAAGAGAAAGACATTTTTGAAAATACGGAAGTGTATTTTTGGCCACTGCTAATCTTGATTTTTTTTTTTTTCTGCCTGCCTGTGGAACTGCAGGGCCTTCACATATAAAAGTTGCCCCTAGGGCTCTTTTATCCCATTTGTAGGGGATTGAGTGACCCTGAATAGTAGCCATACAGTTCTGACAGCAATGGGAAGATCGGTCACCGTGGCATGTTAGTAATCTACAATTTACTGGCTGCAACAGATGTGTGCAAAGTGGATATGATATTGAACTGGAAATCACATGAGCCATAGCCATCATAGCCACCAATGAGCAATGTTGTGAACTGTAGTTCATCAGCATGTCAGGGGAAACACTTTTGCCACTACAGCATGAATCAATTCATTGCACACAGTTTACTGATGGGTTGCTGTTGTTGTTTATTTATATTCCACTTTTTTTACCAATCTAAGATGCTAGGTGGGATACAACAACTTAAAACAAACTTGTTCACAATGCCTCACTTTCATAAATCTTGCCTTCTTGACTGCCAACTAGCATGAGCATCAATCACACATCCCAGCAGTTCTATGTTTGGCTAATGTACAAATGGACCCCATGTGCAGACCTGGGCTAACCAGGATTCCCCATGATATGAAAGAGTTCTGTGTATATATGTTATGTATGTCCACCACAGCCAAGAATATGGGCCCAGTTGAATGTATGTGGGGAAGACCCAGAAATTCACTCATTCCTTCTGGATCCCAGAAGTCTTTGTAGTCTGAAGATGGAGTCACTTCCACCCACAACCAGCACTTTTCCCACCATCATCTTCACATTTTGACCTACACACAGAGGGTGCCCACTATGTCATGCATCCCTCAGTGGCCAGCCTGGGCCAGCCAGGGAATGTTTTCAAGCTGGTTTCAAAGGTAGATGAGTTGACAAATTGTTAGGAGAGTTGCCTGTCACGGCTGTTGATGTAGAGGTGCTCTACATCAGTTGTGGCCACAGTGTACTCATCAACTCTAGGTTTCTCTTTCTGGCCACGGCCACCAGCACTGGTGATCCTGAGGTTTACGTGTCGCTTCATTTTGCCTATTAATGCTGAAAATCCATTTCTGTGAAGATTGACTGACTATAGAGAGTGATTTGGGGCACTAGTTTCTTAAAGGCCTAGTTTCAACTTCCTTTGGGGCACTAGTTTCTTAAAGGCCTAGTTTCAACTTCCTTGCCTCTCCTGCCCACAGTTTATACCAGCAGGGTATAGTTTCCTGGATTGTGATTCCGATCAGTTGTGTTGCCCACCGCTGGTTTATCCTAGGATTTAACTCTGTTAATGGGATTGAAGTTATTAAATGCTGTGCAGATTTTATTGTATTCTTCAACACAGACATCTCATCACCAGCCACCTTGGATCCCAAATTGGGAGAAAGGCAGGATATAAATGCAATATATAAATAGTAAAATAAATAAATAATGTGCTGTGAGGTATTTCAGTCAACATACTGATATAGGAGTCCATCTCACAAAAGCAGAGCTGAGGACTTTTCAGGCATTTTCATCCACAGTTCCCACATCCCCTTACTAGTGGTCATGTTGGTTGCCACTTCTGGAAATTGAAGTCCGTTGGGGACTTTTGTATCAAGGTGGAAGTCTGTTGTAATTTAGCGATGGAAAACATGTGGCTGTCTAGATTTTGGATTATTTTTTCTTTTAAGTTTTCCCTTCCTTCCTTCCTTCCTTCCTTCCTTCCTTCTTGTTTTTGGAACAGAATATTCTCGGGGATGAGTTGGGCCTTAACATGTAATGTGTATGATATATCCCTGAGCTGTATTCTCACTCCCAGTTAGTCTTCTCAGTTAGTTCCTAGGTAGTTTTAGGCCAAGTTCAGAAAACTTTCGGGCCCATTCCCATTGGAGGAATGAACCGAATTCAAACCCGGTTCTGCCCCAGGGAAAACCCTGATTCCAAAAGGCCCCTCGTTCCCACTATGGAAGGGGGGCCTGTTTGGAATCGGGGTTTTTCCTAGGCATGCTTGTCGTTCCCATTGGGAACAAGCAGCCATCCCTTTCCATCTCCCTCTCCCCCTTCCTTGGGGGAAGAAGCAGAGCCAGGGCAGAAGGAGAGAGGCAGGCCGGGAGTATGGAGCCACGCAAATACACACGTTCTCCATCCTCTGCACTCCCGTCCTGCCTCTCTCATTATGCCCTGGCCTCCTCCTAATGTAGGCCTGCTGGGGCAGAGAGCAAAAGCAGTCCAGATGGAGGAGGAGGAGGAGTGCCGCTGCAGCCACCAGGCCAGCAGCACCCTGGTAGGTTGGCACAGGGAGGGAGGGAAGATGGGGAGGAGGAGGAGGGTCCCTCTGGATCTTCTGCCACCCATGGATCCCTGGATCTATGGGTGGCACAGGAGGGAGAGTCCCACGGGGGTCCCTCTGGGGCTGTACCACCCATGGATCCCTGGATCTATGGGTGGCACAGGAGGGGGAGACTGACGGAGGAGGAGGGGCAAAAAACACCACTTTGGAAGTGGTGTCAGGAAACCTTGGGGTATTTGGGTTTACCCCAAATTTTCCCCTTTGGAATTGATCTGATAAAGATCAGAATCGATTCCAAATGGGAATTAGAGTCATATACATCACATCCTGATGTGATGTATATCGTAGTGAGAATGGGGCCATGGAGGGTCTTTTGGGGTGGGGGTATTTTCTGCCACCTACTGGAGCTGTCACAGGTTGTGCCGTTCCTTCCCAGTGAAACCAGAAGTGACTTAAAAATAGTATTCACTTTTTAAAAAACGGGGGTTGGAATGTAATTAAAATAAAATGCTGAGGTCTGTACTGGTGGCTTCTGGAGCTGCAATAGTCCCAGGGTCTCTGTGGAAAACATATTTTGTGAGTGATAGGAAATTTGGGAGGTTTTTGTGGGTTGCAAAAATGGCCATGGGCCACATGCAGCCCACTAGTTCTCCAATTCCCAAGACCCAAATTTAATGGTCTTGCCTGGACTTTCCTTGTGTACTACTTGCATAACTACCAGTAATAACTCCTGTCTCCATGTCCCACCCTTCAACCATGCTTTACAACTGCTTCCATGTTAGAGGAAACAAGAATTGTTTCCTCACTCTCATGTAAATAAAATAATACTCTGCACATGCACAGCTTGACTTTAGGAATAAAAGGGAATTTGCATCTGCTGCCCTGATGTTACATATGTTTACAGGGGAATAAGCACCACTTTGTTCTATGAAAGGGGAACATATTTTGAAAGTAAGAGTAATAAAAGGAGTAACTGTAACCATGTATACTTCTGGCTGGCTGCCACTGACTGTAAAATGTTTCTTTAAAAAGAAGAAGAAGAAGAAGAAGAAGAAGGAGGAGGAGGAGGAGGAGGAGGAGGAGGAGGAGGCAGAAAGGCTGTTGCAGTGAGCCCTCCCTGGCCCAAGACCTAACTTCTGGTGTGTGTTTTGCACCCTCCAATTACCTGCTTCTCTGTGGGGTGGGCTCCAGGGCCCACCATTTTTTCCCTGAGATCTACCCCTTGATATATCACTGGCCTCTTCCTCTGTTAAGCACCATTTCCAAGGCTGCAATACAGTTAGGTGTCTACAGCCATATGGAAACATGTTCAAATGCATTGTGTTTCTGCTTATATTTTTTGCATCTTGCTAAATAAAGAGCCAGGATGGTGGTGTTGGAAGTGACATTCTCTTCATTTTTGCATTACTCCATTGGAGAGTAAGCTTCGGGAAAACTGGGTGTTCCATATTTATTCTCTTGAAATTCAAATGTTCTCATTTTTAATACCTGCTGACCTTCCCTTGCATAGGACTACATCCTTCTCATGCTACAAACATGTTTATATTTCCACAAAGAATCCTATGTATTATGTATTTATAACAATTTTTATTTCCTTTTTTGGGGGGGGGGTGTATTTATGTAGACTTTTCTGATGCCTATATTATTTGTTGTTGTGCACCTTCAAGTCAGTTCTGACTTATGGCGACCCTAAGGCAACCCTAACATGGGGGTTTCTTGGCAAGATTTGTTCAGAAGTTTGTCATTGCCTTCCCCTGAGGCTGAGAGAATGTGACTTGTCCAAGCTCACCCAGTGGGTTTTATGGCCTAGCTGAGAATTAAACCCTGGTCCCCAGAGTCAACATCCAATGCTCAGACCATTACACCATGGTGGTACATATTCTTTACATTATATTAAAAGAGTTTCATCATTTTATTTCTGACTTTGCAACTTGGTTCCTTATTTTGAGTCAGATTATACAATGTCTTTTTTTCTGACTATTTTTAATACAACATCTGGTTACAGGTGTAGGCATGAAGGAGTGACAAAGAATGGTATGTTTTGTTCTTTTCTTTTGTATTAGCTTTACCCTAACCTGTTTCACATTGTAATAATACAAAACATATTTTCAAAATCAGGGTGCTTGATAATGCTATTTGATACTGGAAAGGTTACATTTCTCATTGTTCTTGTTTTAATCATCTGAAGCTATTTTATAGTTTTATATGGCTTTGGCAGAGCATGAAGGGCAGCAAAAAATGGAAGAACAACAAACCCCAAATATGCTGAATTAGTAGATTGGAGAGCCAGACAGGCATGGATTTATTTTGATTTGCGAGCTCAGTTACTAATGCGATTTCTTTTTCTAAAGAAATCAGAAATTTGATATGCTACCTCTGTTATGCAGAAGAAAAATTGTTGATCTTTTACATAACTGCATATTTTGTAAACTATTCCTCTGAGGTCTGTGGGTGGATAGGCCTGGAAGTGGTGGGTAGCATTTTATAAAACCATAGGACTTAAAGGTAGCCAGAAGTCATAGGTTTCCCAATATTTCCAGTTAGTCAGGGAAGAACAATTTGATCCTTTGGGGGAATAAATGTGAGTCCTTTTCTGGAGGCACCAATTCAGTGAGGGGATCCATTCACACCACACACATGTAGTGCTATGTTCCACTCTGAACACTAAAATGAGGATTGTCCAAGCCATTATATCTCTGGATTGATAAAAGTATTAGCAATCATGTGTTCCAAAAATCAAATCAATGTTTAACCAAGAAAGCATTGTATTGTTTCCCACCTCCTTAGCTTTCTTCATGCAACATGCATGTGAATGCGTGTAGGCATATTTTATTTTTGTCAGGCTGATTTTATTTGTATATTTTTCTGAAATATAATTTATATTATATAAATATAACTAAAATAAGTAATTATTTTAATATATATTATAACTCTGTAACTCTGTATGACAATATACAAATAGATTATAATAAAATAAAAGAGGATACAGGAGTGGGTGATTGGAAAGGTAGCAGGCTGCTTTAGACCCAAGACACTTGGGGTCTGTACCTTCAATGTATCTGCTGCTGGAAGAAGAAAAGAAAATTGCCCCTAAACATACTCTAGACATAGAGGGTATTTTTGCCAGGTTTTGGGGCATTTTTGGTCCATTTTAGTCCCAGGAGAGGCCTGTTTTTAATAAGAAGTGCATAGAAGTCACTTCCTTTTCTGTGCCTTAATTGACCCAGCCTTCTCCTAATGTGGTGGAATTGCCTTCCATATATCCCTAGATGACATTTTGAAGCATTTTAATTCTTAGGGGGCACAAACATAACCCCAGATGGTCACGTGCAGTACAGTTGCTGCACCCACCCATGATATAAAAGCACTAAAATGTTTTCTGAAATGCGTGGTTAAAAAAAAAATAATCACCCGACATTAAAAAGATTATAATGTAGGCACCTAGTGAGGCAGTGTACTACCACTGAAAATGCCCTTTAACTTATAACTATTTGCCAGATGATCTGAAAGAATGCTTCAGATGGTGACTGTAGGATTTGATAAATAAGTAGATGTAGATCAAGTAACCTAAGACATTTAGGACTTTACAGGTTAAATCCAGTGTTTTGGATTTGGCCTGAAAATGGATGCAGAAAATGGAGCCAGTGCAGAGGGTAATGTACTGGCATAGTGTGGTTAACTTGGCAAAATTGCCTCCCAAAATTCCCAGATTGCGTAACAATGAAAAGCTATAAAACATAGTTACAATAATTTAAAACAGTTGTTTATAAAATTTGCAGTGGGGGAAAGAATTTAACAAAAAATGCCTAAAATTAATTAACCCATTAAGAACACCATTTTAAACGAGCATAAAATTAACCATCAGTCCATGGCCAGCCTGTATACAAAACATAAAAAGAAACTGCAACTAAAAATTGTTCTTCAAAGTCTGTTTGAAAGCCAGAATGGATAGGAGGCCTTGGGAAGCAGTTGCACTTTTAACTCTAAAGAATTTCAGCCTTTTAAGCCTAAAATTTTCCAAGGGCAACTTTTAAATTAAGGTGAATATAAACAATAGTAAAAAATCATCAGTAAAATACATAAAACAAACTAAGTCTATAATTCCAAATGGATTAAAGAAATGTTAAAGTGCTCTCTGAAGAGTCTACACTGATAAGATCTTATCTGGTGTGAAACATAAACTTGCCATCGGATCAGCCTGTTTGATCAGGGAATTCTAAAGGTAGGAAGTTACAGTACCAGTAAAAAGTGTCTCACTCACCCACCTTTGATGTATAGGACCTGCAGAAGGCCTCTGAAGAAGATCTCAATGTGTGAGCAGGCAACTCTAGTAGTAAATTGAGGGACAGGCTTTATCTCAGTGATAGAAGGCTAGGAGAGGACATGATAGTCATGTTTAAATATCTGAAGGGATGGTATATCAAAGAGGGAACAAGCTTGTTTTCCATGGCTCCAGAGACTAGGACAAGGAGAAATGGATTCAAACTACAGGAAAAGAGATTCTACCTAAATCTCAGGACTAACTTCCTGATGGTCAGAGCTGTTTGACAGAGGGATATGCTGCCTCAGAGTGTGATGGAGTCTCCTTCATTGGAGGTTTTTAAATGGAAGCTTTGATCAGTGTTCCCACTTAGCAGGTGGTTGGATTTGATGGCCCTTGTGGTCTCTTCCGACTCTATGGTTCTGTGATTCTATCATAGAATTGCACAGCATAGTTCTAGCAAATGGTGAGAGAGTTCTTTATAGACTTTAGTTTATTAAGATAGGCAATCCTGTGACTTCAATTTATTTGTCCCCCCCCCCCCCCTACAATTTACACAAATCCTATTCATCCAATGGTCAGAGATTATGGCAGATGTAGCTGGAAACACCTGAGGGGGCACAGGTTGCTTACTCCAAATGAAGTGAGCTGACTATATAGTGCTCTTGCAGACACCTGCAGCAGGGATGGGCAGATTGTTAGTCCTTCAGATGTTGCATTCACCATCTCGCTGTTTGTACTGAATAGGGCTGATGTGAGTTGGAGTCCAACAATATTCAAATGGTTGAAATTTGTGTTCCTCCTCCCACCTTCTAGTCTACAGGCAGTGGTAGAATGGAATGAGACTTGCAGGGTGGGAGCTACAAAATGTTTTAATTATCAGGGATGATGATGTTTGGCTTCACTGTTCCATTTGAGCTTAGCAGCACAGCAGTTGGGGAGAAATGGATTTCCCCCCAAACAGCATGTTATTTTGAACTATCACTGTTGTAGTGTAATGTCCTAGTCTTGTATGGATACTGTATTATGACCCATTTATTTTACAAAGGACCTGCTCTTGGGGAGATGAAAACTGCTAGAATTGATCTGTTGATATGGATCAAACCAGCTGCCTGCATTTTTGGACCATCTTTGTGGGTGTAGTTATGGAGACTGTGATGATGAACATCTGTACTTCAAAATTTACCACCTTGTCATTGCCTACAGACAGATTCACACACAGGACACTTGGCCCTTGGGAAGTTATTATGCAGCAGCAACAAGTAGCAAGTTGCCATCTCTTTTTTGCCCTCTGACAAACAGCAGCTGCACAAGGCAACCAAATGGGTGCCTGAATGCAGCAGTAATTGCTAGCTATCTCCAGAGGTCTCCACCTTTCAGGCATTTAAAAACACAACTAAAGTGCTTCTTCAGATGTCACTAATGGCTTGTAGGCAGAATGGGCTTACATTATGCAGATGAGATAAATGTAGGTATTGGCAGCCCAGAAAAGTAATTATGCAACGGTGGCTTTTTACAAATAAAATTAAAATTGAGATATACAATTTGTGTATGGTGTGTAAAAAGAAGGGGCTTTTAGTGTTGACTCTCTAATTTACTGGGATAGAGACACTGAGCAACAAGGTTGATTTTTTTCCCCCTCTGTTTTCCGAACAATTTTGAAAAACTTATGGGAAAGAAAAGGGAGGGTTTCTTAAATTCTTTCTGGTTAGATTGGTTGTTCAAATATGTGTGGGTGGTTTGGGGGCTGGTCTATGTGTGTGTGTGTTTTGCATTCTTGTTCTGTTTGCATGGGGGGGGGGAGGGACCCAGAGTGCTGCATGAAATTAAAAATAGATGCAAAGTGAATGCATGCAAAGTTAGTCCAGCCCTGATGCTTGCTTGGCCAGTCAGGAGTGGAATTATGCAGCCTGGTCCTAGTGAGATAGCTTGGGAGCTTGAATTTGGCAGAGAAAGCAGCAGTTATGAACAGTCTTTGATGTCAGTTGCTCTCATGTATGGTTAATTATTGTGGTGCGTGTGGCTTTTTTAAAGAAACAAATGCAAAAATGTACTGTGTCTCCTTGGTTGGGGTCATATTTGTTTTTAAGCATAGTGTTCTATTTGCTTTCAGTACTGCTGAATGCAGAGGCTTCTCACACCACAATCATCATAACTCCCTCTGCTTGCCAGAGAAGCTGTTTTCACCAAAAACAAATTATGTACGTCTCATAGCAAAAGAATTGAGAAACACAGGAAGGGACAGGCAGGGGTGGATCAACAATAGACCAAACAGGCAAAGTGTAACACTCTCCACATGTATTGGACTCCACTCCAGTAAATTCTCTTAGCACTTGTTTACCCCACCTCTATCTGGGCAGGGACTAGCAGCAGGATTTAAGCCATACCTTGAGATTCCTAGTACACCTTGGTGGTCTCGTACCCAAGTACTAGCCAGGTACTCTTCCAAAATCAGAAGAGAATGATTAGGGCATGATGGCACAAGTTATGTTTGTATCTAGTTCTGAACACTTGGAAATAAGAGGACAGATGGAAAGAGAAGTGTTGCGTTCATGCAGAAATGCAATTTATGATACTGTACCCCAGCCCCTAAAGTTAGGAAGATCGTGGTATGTGTGCAGTTTCCAGAGCTTGGAAGTTACTAATTATAAATAAATTCCTTGAAATGGTTTTTCAGCAATAAAGAAGAAATAGCTGAATTACTTTACAGATACAAATTGACAGGGATGTGGCTTCTTTAAATGGTGGAAGAGGAACATCACATTGTCTAAGCACCACCTCATCCTGTTCCATTCAGACATGTGCATTTGTTTTAATTAACTTAAAAATAAGTCTTTCATTGTCTTCAAAAATCAGGAAAATAAAGAATATATTTTTAATGGGAACTGACTATTTTTGGGAGGGGGGATTTGGAACTATAACTAATTAATTACTTTAAAAAAACTTCCCAAGTTATTTCAGCAAACTGTTTAAGGCATAATATTAACATGTCAAGGAAAGGGGAAGGGGGATACATAAAACTCTATTAAGCAAATGTAAAGATGGCTGTAAACTAGGACAGCTTCTGACTGGTAGTTCCTCAGTAGGCTGAACTGTACAGGGTTCTTGGGAGTCCTGATCCTTGGTGTCTGTCTGATATTTTCAATGGGGTCAACCCCACTCCAGCTTAACTTTCAGAGAGATTCAAGCCAGCCCCCTTCCCTCCCTGTTCTGGTGCCCATGGCAGCTCTTCAATATGACTCTACAAATGTAGTGTAGATGTGATACACAAAAATGGCAGGAGAAGGAGGAGGTGGAGAGCTTTGAGAAGATGTTTGTGGAATGTCCTCATTGGATATGGAAGTGCATGGTGAACATTTTAATATTTTGTATCAATAAAAATTATATTTAAAAGAGAGAGACAAGACTGGGGACAAGACTGGTGTGACATGTTTGCTTGCCATCTCTGAGGCTGCCACAGTACGCCATCCACTTTGTCTCAGCCTTTCGGCATTTTAGTAAGTAGTCATTATGGGATTGCAAGTTGGCAGGCACCATTCTAGCTATGCCAGTGAACTGTTACATTTGCAGTCAAGCCACAGGACTGGAAGAATGTAAAGTTAACAATCATTTACAAATTCTATTTTTATTCTTAACTCTGAATACTTTAGAAATCTCTTGTATTGTTTTGGAATATCACTTCTAGCCTCAGCCTTGAAGTGGGGTGGGGAGTAATCAAGCATTATGGTCAAGGGCACATTCTTAGCAGTATTTCATAGATGATGCATTCTCTCAGAGAGCTTTGGGAAAGTTACTTTTTTTAGAATGCAACTCCTAGTCAGTATGGTCACTAACTGGTTCTGGTTGACTGTCCTTTCCCTGCCTGGATCTATTTGATTTGGATGGATTTAATTCAAATTTATAAGTAGACCTTGATTGTGCATAGTTTTTAAAACATATTTGTGTGTTGAGTTTTTGTGTGCCTGGATATAGAATGAAGACTTTTAACTTTATGAATTCTACTATGAACTGTTCATTCCAATAGGAACAGTGGCTACTATGATAAAGAGTATAAGTTGCTTCTGATACCAGAGGCAATATGATGGACAGTTGCTGAGGAACTGAAGTACCAAGGGAAGATGGCTTCTGCTGTTGTGCTTTTTGTAGTTCACCCATAGACCAATTGCTTGGCCACTGTGTTAAGGGACTGCTTGGCTAGCTTTGGCCTTATCCAACATGGCAGTTCTTAAATGTCTTGATCTATATTATACTTATGTGTGGATTGGACAGCCAATGTGTTGTAGTGGTCAGTGATATAGACTTTAAGTCAGGTAACTTCTGTGACTTGACTTGGACTCAACTCAGCAATAAATTACACACTGACCCGACTTGCAACTTGTATATCTTTATTGACCACCTTGCTGCTGTCACTCACTTGGGACTACTGGCAAGACCTATCCCCAGAGTTCAGGGTGCATTCTTGGAGGGGAACAAGAACAAAAGGTGTTAGGCAGCAAGCCTGAGGTGGAAGGATACTTCTAAAGCTTTTGAAAAGTTTTAGAAGGCTTCTCTGATGTGCAGTGGGGACTAACTGCCAAGCAGACCTCAAGTCCTGCCTCAAGCCTATTGCCTTACGTATTTGCTGTTCCCCTCTGAGAAAAGTGCATTGCCTCCTTTTTTTCTGTTTAAGTTGGCTCCCAGACTTGAGACTTAACTTGAAAATAACCTGCAAGAACTTGAGATTTGACTTCAAACTTGAAAGTAGAGACTTGAAACTTGACTTGAGACTTGGACTAAAAATCTTGAATACATCATTGGAAGTGGTTAGAGTGTTGGATTGGGACTTGGGGGATTTGTTTCAAGTTCCCACTGGGTCATCAAGTGCAGTTTAATAATAATAAATTATAAATCTACTGACATCTTCCTAAATGTTCCAGTGTTTTTCTCATCCCCCCAATAGTATGAAGATGCATTAAAAAATGAGAAGAGAGATATGCTTAGAAATGCACATTTTGAGAGCAAACTACATTTAGATATGTATATTTAAATATGATTGCTCATGCAGTTGTTTAAAAAGAATTGCAGACTAATATGAAAGTGGAATGAAACAAATTTATGAGTGAACACACACAGAAGTGATGCAAACCAGAAATGGACTAATTAATCTATCCCTAATCTAGATAGGAAAAAAAACCCTGAATAATCATGTCCAGCCTTGCCATGTCCAGTAGCATGCATGATTCCTTTTTCTCCTGCAGTGGCACAAGAACATATGAACTGGTGGCAAAGCATAGAAAGAAGAGCAAACAGAGTGTACATTTCTTTCTTTTCTTCTCTCAACCAAATCTAAGCAGAACCTTTGAGGTTTTCCAGTCAATAATCAGAGCTGGATTAACAGTTGCACATTTACTTAGCCACAAGTGCATGTCGAACATCTGTTTCAACATTTCCAGTCAGGAGAGATTCGTCCTGCACCCACATGTGCTTTCCAGATGGATATTTTTAAAAACTGTTTGACAGAGAGTCAACATTTAGCAATAGCATTGTTCTCTCATCAGGTTTCCTTAGGGAAGCTCACTCATCTTCACCTTCACCCCTTCCTCTCCCCCGCAAGCATTCCCACTAAGGATTTGACAAGTTCTATTATATGGTGTTTGCAAGTCATTTGTAAACTTAAACATTTAAACTCAAATTTCAGTTGTTCCTCAAACAGGAGAGTTCAGACCCAAATTCGCACCCCGTGGGTGGTTTGTACGTGTTACATCTTTTTAAAACTTATTGCACAAAATGTTCACTCCCTGATGTCTGGGCTGTTGTTGTTGATGGTGTGTGTGTGTGTTTTAAAAAGTAGTTTGGTTAAAATTGCATGGTTATAAAAACAACTTTATTTCCATATAGAAAAACTTTATATTAACTGTATAAATCTGGGGTTGTTCAATTGTCATCAGTCTTTACAGATACTGGATACACCTATTTCCAGTGTTCAACATCAGATCCAATTTAAATATTTGCCATCTGTGTTTCTTTTTCTTCTTCTGTGCTAAGAACTGAGGCTGTCATACTTTGGACATATCATGAGACTCTGATTCCTGGGAAAAGACAATGGTTCTTGGTGAAGTGGAAGGCGATAGGAAAAGAGAGAGACTGCACTACAGGTGGATTGATTCAATCAAGGAAGTCACAACTCTGAGTTAGTAAGACCTGAGCATAGCTATTGATGACCAGGGTTCTTGGAAGTCTCTCATTCATAGGGTTGCCATATGAATTTGATTTGACAGCCAATAAAAAACAAGAATGCTGAGCTAGGCAGCATTTTTATATTTCTAATAGTTGTAAAGAAGAATTTTATCAGATGTGCCTTATTGAGCATGGGGGAAGAAACAGTATTACTTTCTCAGAATGGTTGCACAAGGAAAAATCCTTGCTCAGCAAAACACAACAGGCCCGCTGAGAAACATGAACAATGTTTCTACCTGGTGAGAGGGCCCACAGAGTTTCCAAAACCTCTTTAGGAAAACAAAATTGTTGTGTGCCTTTAAGTTGTTTCCAATTTATGGCAACCCTAAGGCAAAGCTATCATCTTTAGTTTTGTTTTTTGGCAAGATTTGTTTAGAGTGAGTTTTCTTTCAACTTCCTCTGAGGCTGAAAGAATGTGACTTACCCAAGGTGACCCAGTGGGTTTGCATGGGTGAGTTAGAATTTGAACATTGATCTCTGGAATTATAATCCAACACTATACTGGCAAAATTACCCCTCCTCACAGACCAGTGAGCATTGTCATAGGCTGCAGAATGCCTGGGGAATGGGACAGAAAATGTGGAAACGGGGGGATGGAATGCAGTATACTGAAGGAGAGAGGGAATGACTAGCTGGACAGAAAAATAATGTACTGGAACGTGTTGTTGCACATCCTTCTTGGAAACTAATAAATACAGATACAGAGAGATGAGTCAGAAATTGAGTGCAACTCCCTTCTGTTAGCAGAGATGAGAACATGGGCTTATATTTATATTTCCTACTACTAATAATAAAATAAAACTTTTATTTATGCCCCGCTTTTTGTTAAAACAATCAAAGCGGCTTACAGTGTTAAAAATAATACAGCAATATATACAAAGTATCCCCCCCCTTTAAAAAGAATTAAACAATTTAAGATTAAAATTACATACATAATACAGAAAAACAGTTAAAACAATAACGGTGGGCAGAGTTCTTATGTGGGGGAGTCATTACATAGCTGAGTATTTATTCTGGGATTTATATGTGTGTGTGTGTGTATGTATATATATATATATAACATACATACATACACGCACACACACACACACGGTATGACAATGCCATTCAGGAATTCCCTTCTATATTTACTAAGTGCTGTTTACAATTTAGGTTTATTTTTTCCCTCTAAATTGCTGAATGTTCACTGATATAACCCTAGCCATCCTGCCCCCTAGATGTTTCTACATGAATTCCACTCTTATACCATCCAAATACCTAAGTAAGAAACCAATGTTGACTCTGTTCTCTCTACCTCAGAACAAAACTTTCAACTTGTAAGACCACGAATTTTCATTTTCCCCTTTTCAGTCGCTCAACCAATCCATAACAGCTCTGGCTTTGGAATAATGTGCTTGCTTGTCTCTTACTTTTGGCTCAGTAGATAGATCCTGTAATATCTTTTTAGTTTCCATTTGAATCTAGATATATTGTCCAGGGTTTTTGATATTACTACTTTGTGGTCTTTTCAAATACAGTTTTTTGTATAGTTTGTATGACTTGTTTGTTGTTGTGTGCCTTCAGGACATTTCCAACTTACTGTGACCCTAAGTCAAACCTATTTTGAAGTTTTCTTGACAAGATTTGTTTAGAGGGGGTTTGCCTTTGCCTTCCTCTGAGGCTGAGAGAGTGTGACCTACCCAGTTGGCTTCCATGCCTGAGCAGGGATTTGAATCCGTCACCTGGAGTCTTAGTCCAAAACTCAAACCACTACAGCACACTAGTTCTGTGCATGATTTGTATCTTTGTTGATGATAAAAAGTCACCAGTCACATTCCAACATTCTAACTGTTCATTCCATTCCTTTATTCCCAACCTCTCACTTACCTTATATAATCTAATTTATAAGCAAAGACATTTAAATAGAAGTGGGGGGCATTGGGGGAAGGAGAAGTTCTACCTTTTGCATCAGGTGACAATTTGGGTAGTGCATTTATTATACTTTCATCGGGGTCAAAAAATATCACATAAGTACAGTTGTTATAATAACTTTAAATTTATCCACAGATTAAATTTTTAAAAAATCCAAAAAGCAAATATTTATTTTGCCATTTTATGTAAGAGGCACCACTGATACCAAGGGCCCACTGTAAAAGAGGTTTCCCCTTCCTTTGGGACATGCACAGCTTTTTATTAATCTTTTGCTAAGAGCGAGGATTCAAGTTCAAGTTCTGTACATAAAGTTCTAGAATGGACTGGAACTGTTTTCTGCAGTTGAGGATGAGTAAAGGCCACTGAGAAGAAAATTTTAAAAGTAAGGAGCAGAGAATCTAGCAGCACCTTTCAGACTAACTGCTCTATTTTAGTATGGCCTTTTGTGGATATTAGTCCACTGATAGGGTCCAACATTAACACGACAGACATTGAAGCAGTTACATAGTTGTGGTAGCTGGACCAGAGTTCAGTGGTGTACACAGTGATGCAGACTATGAGCATGATGGCTTTGGTTAGCACAATTCAGAAAATTATCATGTTGATCTGAATGACTAGACAGCCATTTCTCTCAAGACGGGAAAAGGCCTTTTCTTTCTAAGATGATTGAGAAGGCTAAATACATATTGACTGAATGTTTAGAGCCTATTTACACACCCAAGAATTATTGCTTTACAGCATGGTTCTGCGTAGGCTTACTTGGAATCAAGTCCCTTGGTCACTCCAGTTAGGCACAAGAAAGCACACAATTGATTTCTTACATTGCTGTGTTGCCTAATAGCCAAAGCTATCTGAGCTGTTCACAAAACAAACCTTGAAGACTGCTTGCTCAAGCAGGCTGGGTATTACAGAATTATATGTTACTGTCTCTGTGTTTTGTTTACTTGTCATATTTAATAGTTATATTTTTAAACTGGTTTTGATTTTCAGTATGGTTTGATGATATTTTTAACTTCGTATTTGCATCTATTTATTTTATTTTTATCCTGCCTTTCTCCCAAGTTGGGACCCAAGGCAGCTCACAACACATTAAAACAACACTTTAAAAACTATTAAAATAATCCAATTTAAACAGTAAAAAGTTTTTTTAAAAAATATAATACAACAAATTTAAAACATACAAGGTTAAAAATAATCTAAACCAACCCCCATCCCCCAATAAAACCAGGCATGCATGATTCTAATTTTGTTTTAGCTATGTTTCTTTTAACTCTGATAAACTGCCTAGAGACACAGATTGAGGAAAAGCGGGGATATTAACAACAGCAACAACATTAATAAATGGGTCCTTGAGCAAATCAAGTCCACACTCTCCCTGGAACCTAACGTGGCTAAGCTGAAACTGTCATACTTTGGGAATATCATGAAAAAACATGACTCAGTTGTAGAGGCAATAATGCTTGGAAAGGTAGAAGGCAACAGGAAAAGAAAAAGACTGCATTATAGATGGATAGACTCAGTTGAGGAAGTCACAGCTCCGAGTCTGCAAGACATGAGCAGGGCTATTGATAATGGTGACTTGGAGGTCTCTCATTCATAAGGTTTCTATAGGTTGGTGTTGACTGGATGCTAGGTAACAACAACAACAACAACAATAATAATAATAATAATAGCAGCAGCTTTAGGACTCAGAGCTAAGTTGTACATCCTATTGGAAAGAGAGGGAATATAGTATAGGGCTGCCATTTGTGGGATAAGAACTGTATTACTTGTTATATGGCCTCTGGCCTTTGGTTTATGTGGAAAAGGGAGCTCAGACCTCCAGACCATGGCCACCTTGCTCTTATAAACTTGCTTACTTATCTGGAGATGAACAATCGAGTGATTCAAGAGCCTTTGGTTCTTTTTTCAGAAATATTTTCCTGGCTTTTGACTCACCCAGTAGAGTCACTGAGTTGGCCTTTGGGTCATGTCAACAAGCTGAGTTTGGAGAGCATTTCGGCAGCTCCATTATCTTGAAATGCTCTCATGTAAATAAGCTCATGCACCCTGTGTACTCCTACTAAAGATCACACAGTCCCTGCTCATAGGTGGTTGGAGGCTTCTGTTTTCTCCTATATCTTCGTACGTACATTTTGTACCTCAAAGTAGTTGCTATAGATTCTTGATTCTGGAAATCGTTTTAGTGTGTTGTGTGGGGTTTTTTTTCCAATTGATATTTGAATTTGGTGTAACCACTCTTTCTGGGGGCTGATTCTTTGCTCTCCTGATTTGTTGCTCTGGCAGAATGTTCTAAACTGATGCCCTTACAGCAGATGGTGTTTTTCTACCTTGGCTGATTTGGTGTTTTCCTAATGGTGGTGGTTGGTGTTGCCCTCCAGTTGTTTCCATCAAACAGGACAAACTCTTTTCCTTCAATATGACCTATACTTGAAGAGACTCCCAGTTAATTGTGGCCAAAGTCAAAAGCACATCAGGCCTGACACTCAGGATTATTTTTATGCCATTTATAGAATTAATCTTGTTTTATTGTGTTTTCTTCCCTCTTTAAACAGTGGCAGTATAAATAATGCATGAGGCCGCTATGGCTGTAATTCAATCTTGTGGTTCCGATAATACATACAAACCACTCGTGCTTAACCCCCCCCCCCCAACATTATTTTAATTACTTTATCAGGAGCCCTCAAGCTCTGTCTATCTTGCCTTGTGATATACTGAATTTAATTAATTTCTATTAACTAGTTTTGAATGAACTAATATGGAAATCAGGTCTTCTCCCTCCATGTCCCCTGGCCTGACACACATATAGACAAGAGTAGGAGGAAAGGAAGTCTTTCTGAATGGTCAGAAATGCCTCAGGGCCTTTGGGGAATGGACCCATCACTACTCAGGGAATAATGAATAGATTGCATGAAAGCAAGTCAACCCTGAGTATGAATTTTCCCTTCTTTGCAAATATCTTCATTAGTCTCCCTGACCTGACGCAAGCTGCAAACGCCAAGCCTTGCTCTGTTTTCTTATATTAACTAGAATTTGTTTTTAGGGGGGGAAATACCATCCTCCTTTAGTCTTTAAAGAGGAAGAATAACAGGAAAGGGGGGGGGAGGAAAGCTGCTGGTGGTGGTGGATGTCTTTATATCCTGCACTTAAGATACTTTAGAAAAAAGCATGTGAAGTTCAAGGCACAAAAGAACAACTGATATATGAAGGCCATCTTAACCCTGTAAGCTCCAGCTTCTCTCTGACAGCTGTTCTTATGTAAGAACTCCTCTTAACAATTTATTCAGGGAATTCAATGTGTCTTCTACAAAAGTTGGGAAGTTACTTTTAAAATCAATTACTTTACCATGATATTTGCAGCTCCACCCCAATTTGTTAGCTGTTATTTTTTACAAGCAATGATTGGGCAAATTATTTAAATATGAATTCCCTGTTTGGACTCTATGAGTTGACCTACAAGCTATCTGTTAGATTATAGAAATGCCGCCATCTGGGGCTGAGAGAATGTGATTTGCCCAAGGTGGGTTTTATTTAAAATAATAATAATTAGTTATCTGTAGTTACTTTATCAAACATCTGGATGCTAAAACACATAGGTCTTAGTCCAACAATCTCTGGTGGCCCACAGGCTCTCCACCCCATAGACCTCATTTCATGTATAAGATTCCTTGTATAATGGTACTGATACCTCTTGTCCTACTCCACATATGAGCTGTATGCCAGGATCCTGTGCACTAGCCTTTTTTGGGGGGCGTGGGGGGGAGGAGTATGTGATGTCATGTTAGGAACCTGGATCCTGGAGCCTTGGTAGTGCAGTGGCTAAATGCCAGTACTGCAGCCACTCACAGCCAGAAGGCCAGAAGGTTGAGAGTTCAAACCCAGTCAGGGCTTCAAGGTCAACTCAGCCTGGCATCCTTTTTTTAGGTCACTAAAATGAGTATCCAGCTTGTTGGGGACAATTGGCTCACAGACTGTAAACCACTTAGGGAGTAATTAAGTGCACTGATAAGTGGTGTAGAAATGTATTTGCTATTGGTATTGCTGTCCTTGCTTCCCCTTCCCATTTTTTAAAATCCTAAAATCTTTCTACTAGTATTCTAAAGATTGACCCACATATGTTGGCTTCAAGGGTCTGATCTGATCTGACATGATGTAACTTGACCCCTTTGCTTTGTGAGGGCAAAATGTACTGACAGATTGTACTAGCAGCCATATCCCAGTTGCCATGAAGACAGCAGAATGTTAGAATGTAGGAACTGTCCGACTGACCCCTTTTGCCATTCCTCTCTGGAATTTGAGGCAGCAACAGGAAGACCTAATGCAGATGCAGATAACATGTATAGAAAGGCAGCATGAAACAATTATGCATTATGTAGATTTGGGGTGTCAGGAGAAGGAGGGAGGGAATGAAGCAACCTCAGTGTCCCTGCCACTGGCACAATGTCCAGCGCTATATCTGTACAAATTAGTCTGCCAGCAGTTTGCACGCACACCAGCACACACGCACCTATCATAGCTCACTGACAGGGTGACCAGACATCTTCCTTTTCCCAGATATGTCCTACATTTCAACCTTCTGTCCAAGAGAATTTCCAAAAAGTCCTCCATATTGAGCATGACTAAGAATCATGAATTTTCATTTACATGAGTGTTTGTAGCTTTTATTTGGTCATGTCTTCCATTTTTCTGGAGTGTCCTCCATTTTGCAGTGCCTTGTCCTCCTTTGTGGTGATGATTTTTGGTCAGCCTGATCTCTGACAAACTTAGCAGCTATAGATTTTGAGATGAGTGTATAGATTTTGAGATTTCCTAGATACTCTGACATGAAATAATAAGACATGGGGAACATCCGACACACCTTAGTCTATTAGCAGAAAATGCTTTTATTACTAGTGTTGGTGGTCCCCCTGGCATGCCTTCCTTTGAAGTGAGTGGGTCAGTGGTGCACACAGATGTCCTGAGCACAGACCACAAATTCAAGAAGGCCTACAGTGAGTTTTCAGTAGCACTCACATTCCAAGGAGAAGGAAGGAAGTGAGACAGATTTCTTTCCCAATTATATCAATTATGTCCACTGAAAAGATGTGGGATGGCATCAAAGGGATAGCATGGCCAGGGAAAGTAACTGTCTCCAGGAACAGATCTGCCTCTGGGAGCAGATTTTTAAAGGTGGGAATCAGCAGGGAGATAGTGAAGATCCACAGCTAAGCAAGCCTGGTGTGCCTGTGTGTGGTGAGGAACACTGCCTTTTAACCATGCTGAAATAAGACTGAACTGCCTGTCCAGTCAGCTTCTGTATGTAGAATGGGGGAACAGAGCATGTTGTCCTTCACATCAGGCAGCCAGATGTCTTGCATTGACCCTCAGAATAGCATCTTGTATCTATCTGCCCAAAGACTGGATCTGGTATCCTCTGTATGTGCGGGTCTGTGTTTCCAATTTAGACCAACCGTAAAGCGATCACAGGGTTTTCTCGGCAAGTTTCTTCAGAGGGGATTTGCCTTTGCCATCCTCTGAGGGTGAGGGTGTGTGACTTGCCCAAGGTTTTCATGGCCAAATGGGGATTCAAACCCTGCTCTCCAGAGTCACAGTCTGGCACTCAAATATCTGTGCCACACTAGCTCACATTGGTTCTGATATTATCCCTTATTTAGTAGTTTATATTGAACATGTAAACATATAGCATGGGATGTGGTGGCTTAGTGATTAAGATGCCAGTTTTGGTGATCAGAAGGTTGGAAGCTTGGCAGTTCGATGCCCGAGTGCCACATGATGGGGTGAGCTCCTGTCACTAGTCCCAGTTTCTGCCAGCCTAGCAGTTTGAAAGCATGCAAATGCAAGAAGATAAATAAGTTTCACTTTGGTGGGAAGGTAATAGCGTTGGGTGCAGTCATGCTGGCCACATGATCACCGAAGTCATCTTCAGGCAACGCTGGCTCTTTGGCTTAGTAACAGAGATAAGCACCACCTCCTACAGTTGGTTATGACTAGACATTCATGTCAAGGGTCTACCTTTACCTTTACCTTTTTTATCAAACATAACAGAATTCCTGAACAGAATTCCAGTGAACAGAGTTTGTCCAAACCACTTCATTTTCACTTCCATGCTGTGTTCTGGTCAAATAGAAACTCTGTCTTCTTTCCTATATAGCAAATTTTGCTGTGGCCCATTCACACTGCAGAATTATTATTCTACTTTATCTCCCATGGTTCCATCCTATGGCATCCTGGGATTTGTAGTCTGGTCAGGCACTAGAACTTTCTGGCTGAAAATTTCAAACCCTCCTCCCTAAACTTATCAGTTTTAAGATTACATAGGTTAGAGCCATGGCAGCTAAAATGAATTAATAACACTGTAATTATGTGTAATTTACATTTATGTGTAAATGGGCCCCTGCTCTTTGGGATCCTTAGAAAGAAAGGGTCCTTGTTGTGACAAGGGACCCTGAAATTTGGACAGGAACTGACAAGGATGTCACCGTATCCCTTGAGTAAAGATAAAAATCTGGGGGGGGGGGGGAGGATAACATGGCTTAACAGTCTCTCAGTGTTTTTAAAGCTGTGTCTAAACTAGAGAAATAGTCCATTTTGATGCCACTTTAACTGCTATGGCTCAATGTTCTGGAATTCTGGGAATTGTAGTTTTGGGAGACATTTAAACTTCTTTGCCAGAGAGTTCTGGTGCCCCACCAAACTACAGCCCCCAGAATTTCATGGCAGTTAAAGTGTTTGTCATCTGGATTATTTCTGCAGTGCAGACATAGCCTTTTGGGAGGATATCACAAATATTGTAGTAAGTACAGAAATGTAGAAGGGATTTGTTTTTAGGAAAAAGCAACTAAATGTGAGAAATGTGAACTACAGAACAAAAATGTGCCCTCTTAGAAGCATTTGATAGTGTTAAATGTCCATGTCTTAAAATGGTACTGCTGCTTTGAAGAAAAACATGGAGGATTAACCCAGGAAATGACCGTGTACTAGAAAAGTTTGGGCAATTCTTCTTTCCGTTTCTTTTCTCCCAGGCTTCTTCCCCTCTAAGGTCAAATGAGAGGGAGAATCCGTTTCACTCCCCATTTATAAAAGTAACAGGCAGATTGTTGCTAACAAACACTCCATGGAGAATCAGACTGGTGTAATATGTTACTAAAAGAAACTCGCTGCCTCTGGGACATTACCACCACCATGTCAAGCAGCCAATATAAACATAAGAGTTACTGTGCTGACCAGACGGCCAGTCCATCTAAGTCAGCACTTCGTCGGTAACAGTGACCTGTGAGATGCCTCAGAGAGGTTCACAAGAAGGACACAGTTGTAAGAGCCATCCCATTGTTAATCCTTAACATCTGGCAGTAGGGGTATATGGTCCTTGCAAACAGAAGTTTTGATTTTGTATGTCCGTGGTTATTTCTCAGAGGTGAGCCTGCCCCTCACAAAGACTGTCCTTTCCATACAGGAGCTGACCTCAACATCTATTAATGTTTCAGCATTTATACTAAGACTGCATCTGCACCACAGAAATAGTGTAGTTTGACACCATTTTAACTGCCATGGCTCAATGCTGTGAAATTCTGGAACTTGCAGTTTTGTGAGATTTAGCCTTCTCTGTCAGAAAGCTGTGCTGCCACAACAAAATACAAATCCCATGATGCCATAGCTTTGAGCCATGGCAGTTAAAATCGTGTCAGACTGCATTGTTTCTGCAATACATTGCAGCCACAGTCATCCTGATGTATGACTGAGTTCTACAATCTGATATGGTGTACTTGTAAAATTACCTTGCATTTGTATCTGTGTGAGAAAAATACAGAATTTGGAAAATTCACGTTTGGATCACAACTCCCAGAATCTCTCTGGCAATTATACAGGAGTATGGGAATTCTAGTTTAAAATGTCAACTTCTTATGTGAAGTCAAAGGCTTTCATGGCCAGCGTTCATAATTTTTATGGGTTTTTCGGACTATGTGGCCATGTTCTAGAAGGGTTTGTTTCTGGCAGAACAATAGACAAGATTAACATGGAAATCACTCCTCCCAACCCAGGGTCACACAGTATATGTATATACCCCACTCACTTCCATACCAAAACGTCAGAAACAAACTCTTCTAGAACATGGCCACATAGCCGAAAAACCCACAAAAAACTACGAAAACTATGTAAACTTCTTGTCCAAGTTCTGCATACCCTTCAGTGTTTCACAGTTGAAAACTGGGACACATGTGGCCAAGTGTCATTGGAGAGGAATCAAGATGCCAAAAGTTATTAATGAGGCAGAAAAGACGAATGGAAAGAAGCTGCGGAAGTTTGTTTCTACCTGAGCCTACTGAGATGAAGATTTTGCCCTCTGCTATCATCTGCCTCCTTCTAGTTGAGTGTGAATAACTTTTGCAGTTTGAACTCAGTTTGTAGCAATTGAAGTAAGCTGAGGACAAAGGGAGGCAGCTGGAGGAGGAGAAAAGCTGGGGCATTTTAAAAGCAGCCAAAAAAAGTGGGATGACAGAGGAGTAATCAAGAATGTCCCTGCCAAATAGGGACAGTTGGAGGGTATACGTTTTGATATCTGTGTGGAGTGAGTACTTCCTTCTTCATTGGTTTCCCAACATTGGAAGAAGGGGGATCTCCTGTAGGTCTGAATGAATGTGTCTTTGTCTTTTTAAAATTCTATTTCCCTAGCAGCACCCTGCCCAATTTAATTGTATGTGTAATGTTCTGCAGATAGCAGCAGAATTGATTTATGGTCTCTGCCCAAAGTTCAACTTGGCAAAGTAGCTAAGGTAACTAGTTAATTAGTAGACAGACTCCTGCTTGGTCCAGGTGCACCTTTTTGTGCCTTAATACATTGCAGAAGAACTGGGCCACTTTGCTTTCTTTTTAAAAAGGTGCTCTGATGAACAGATTGTGAAGTTTAAGAGTGTTTTTTTAAAATCAGGATTCCAGTGTCTTATGCCAACTGAAACACAAACAGTGTTGAGATCTCTTCTTTATTGTGCAGTTGCTTAGAGATATTTCCTATTGTGCTTCCCTTGAGAAAGCCTTGTGGCTTTTCCTTGTTTGCTGTCTTTTGGAGATTCCATGCTTTTTTAACCTGGTATCTTTGGTACATTTTATATATGTTGCTCATTCAATGGTTCATGCACAATCTGGACTGTTGCACACAGTTTGTGACAAGATGACATGTGTGTGTTGGGGGGGGGAGTTTTTTTAGTGACTAATTCCTAAGGGGAGGAGAAACTGAAGGTTTGTCATGTGGAAAAGTACTTTAACCTATTGAGGGAGGGTTGTTTAGAGGATTGGTGGGGAGAAATGGGCCACATTTCATGTCTTCAGCAAGAATGGGTAGTGTTCTTAATGCAGATAATCCTTTCTGAAGAAGAGGGATATATAATAAAGTCGCTTCCTAGAAGGAGTCTTTAAAACTCTGAAAGCAAAGAGCTTTAGCACGTGGAATGCAATCTAATGATCGTACCGCTCTACCAACAGAGCTGATTAAATTAATGTAAGTGCCTTTTATTATTTGCAGACAAAGAAAAAGTTTGGAGAGAGAGAGAGATTGATGTTTAGTTGCACTGTTGCTTGTGTTGCTTCCCTTGTTATATTGTTTTAATAGGCTTTAATAACAGAAAGAGCTACTATAAAGATCTGAGAGATAATAACTAAGCATGGTTTAAAAGGTTTGTGGCTAGGAGGAATATCGGAAGAAGAGGGTCCTTTCATGCATGCACGGACATACAAATAACAAGAAGCCAGTCAGTTATATTGTAATACAGTGATCAACAATTAGAAAATAACAAGAAGAATGCCTTGCTATCTTTTTTACACTAATGAGGATATCAGGGGTGTCTTCCATGGCTAGCAGGCTATACATTTGTTTGAATTTCAGTATGAAATCTGCTTGTATTTCAATATAAAATCACGCTTCCATCTGATTTATAAATTGGGGAGATTTGTTTTCCCACTGGAATACTCTGTATAGCAAGGGAACTAAATTTATTTCTGTTTAGGAATGTGGGTAAGGGTAACACCAGATTTAAGTATGCTTATTTCAAAGTAAGAACTGTTTTGGAATACAAAGATGTTTATTTTTTTAAATGTTTTTTTTAAATAATAGAATAATAACATTGAAACATAATCTGAAGTAAGCAATACAATATAGTGGTATGTGCGTGTTTCTGTGTATTATATAAAATAGAAATACCAAGGCCATATTAAGCTTCATATGTTCATCATCTTAGGCTACAGCTAGTTGTGACACATGGTGAAGTGTTTCATGTAAATGAAACAGTCATCATCTCAATTAAGTAAGAAATCAGGTTTAACCATTCCCCTGAAGAATAATATTCTAGAAAAGATGAAAATTTAGGAAGAAGAAAAGTTCTGTATGGGAAGTAGGTTGAAGCATCTATTACATACACATATAGTGCATTATGTTAGGAACTTTGAATTGGCCACTACTTCAGAACAGGTGTTCTGCAGATGGACACAGTGCAGTATATCAGGCATGGTTATCTACAAGTGGATTATCTCTATTTGCTAGAAAACCCTTCCTTGCTGCAATGTTACCTTGCACAAATCCAGAAGACTAGTCATGTTTTTCAAATGTGGTAGAAATGATGAAGAATCACTTTAAATGGACACAGATGCACTAAAGCAGGAATTCCCAAACTTTGCTCCTCCAAATATTTTGGACTTCAGCTCCTAGAAGCACCAACCAGCTTGGTCAACAGTCAGGAATTCTGGAAGCTGAAGTTCAAAACATTTGGAAGACCAAAGTCTGGGAATCACTCAACTAAGGTGTCTGAAGGGGGGGGGGGAATGACTTAAGGTCTACATGTGACTGTGGACCTGGGCCTGTTTCAAGCATATGTCACATTTTGGATTCTCCCACAGCATAGGAGAGATGGCAAATGAAAACACTACTTGGGACTTTTGAATTAGTGCTTTAAAATCTTATATACTATCATTGAAAACAATTGTTTTCCAAAGTTGCTTATAGTTAGTATAATAAAGTATTAAAATCTATCTATTAAAATCTGTAAGATCAAACAATTTGAGTCAAACCACTAAATGGCATCTTACCCTTTAAAAAATCCCAAAACCCTTTCTGTCCATGTGAGATATTTTAGCAATCCCAATGTTAGTGTGATCACATGAGTGCACGTGGCTGACTAAAAGAGTTCAGGATAGAACTTGACCTAGCATGAGTTCAGATCTTGGACACATGGCTCAGTGGAGGTTGTTTTCTCTTTAATTAGACTTTTCTTATGAAGTCATACTCCAAATGTGGAGTCCTGTGTGTCACCTGGGATTCATTTTTCAATCCACCTTTTACTTCTTTTTTCTGCATTTCAGTTCTCCGTGTGCAGATATCTCCTCTTCCTTTTCTTTGTGTCTATCCTAAAGTTATGCAAATAGCATACTGTTGAGGGTGCAAAATATTATTTATGGTAGCTTGAGTGTCATCATGCAAATAATGTTGGTATCTTTGTGAAATAGATTTAAGATATGCAAATAGTAGCCTCTAATCTGTGGAAGAGCCATCAATATTTTTTTATACTGGGCACCAGTTTTCCTGCCTTCTTCTTATCATAGTTCAGTACTTTGTATTAAGCTTTTAGATCCTGGAAGCAAGTAGCTAGAACCAACACAAAGTTGCTTTTAGCTGGTTCCATTTCCCAGTAACAAAGTGGCAACTAAATTACATCATGATTATAAATTGATGAATGATAATTTCACTCGCTTTATAATTCTGAGGAGGTGGCCTCACTAAATCACAGAGAAGTATGCTCACATGGTTCAATCGGTGGCTTTTTCTGTACCTATACAGGGCTTTTAAAAAAGTAATTATGTTAGCTAATTTTGAGGAACACTTATTTTTAAATTGGAATTGTAATGGAAACAAACTGCTTTGATCCTTTGATACTATAACAGTAACCAAAAACTTTTGGTAAGTAATTTTCCAAGGTCTCACTCATACTTACAGAAAATGGTTTGGTTGAAAATAATAATTCTATGGAACTATTGTGTTGCCTGAGCTAGTCTGTAATGATGTTTCTCAACTGGATTTATTTCTGTTGTAGATGCAGAGGGAAATCTTCTCCAGTGCTTCTCGTCCAGGATCTGCTGCTCATCCTCCCCCTCCTCATGCACTTCCAACCTCACCACCTGCTACACCAGTGCCCCACTCCATGCCCCCTTCCCCATCCAGGATCCCCTACAGCAATGTCAGGCCAGTCAGCGGCCCTGGCAATGCAACCATCCCCAGGGACAGGCTTTCAAACATACCGGCTTCAAGGTCTATTTCACCAAGCCCTAGCGCCATCTTGGAAAGAAGGGACGTGAAGCCGGATGAGGATATGGGTAACAAAACCCTAACTCTCTATCGGAATGAGGGTCTATATGCTGACCCCTACTTGTATCATGAAGGCAGAATGAGCATTGCAGGTTCTCACACAGGACACCCTCTTGATGTACCTGAACACATCATTGCTTACCATCGTAGCACAATGAGATCTTCAAGCACTTACTGTAATCCTCCTATGCAGCCTGAAATTATGGAGCAGTCGCTATACCGGCAAAAATCAAGGAAGTACCCTGACAGCCATTTGCCAACTCTGAGTTCCAAAACCCCTCCCACTTCTCCACATAGAGTGGCCGAGATGAGGATGATGGACCTTCATGCCCACCACAGCACACCAGTGTCTCCTCATGCCATTCATCTGGACAGGTCATCTCCTGGTCGCCAGTCTCTCAAGAAAGATCCGGGGACTCCTGTGTTTGTGGATGCAAAAGCAAGAAATGCAATGGGTTTACATGGCATGGCTGATGTGGTCCCATCTGTACCTGACAAGAAAGCTTTTGGCTATGGAACAGTAGTGATACCCAAAGAAACTGAGACAAGGTAAGGCAGTGCAAGACTAGATGGATTTAAACTGTCCTGTGGCATTTCCATAGACCCTGTCCAAATTGATAAGATTGATGTCTTTCACTGTTGGAACCTTAAACCTATCTCACAAATAGAACCCTTTCCTTGGGACTTAGACCCATTCGACTTATTGACAAGCTGTAGGCCCACTTTTGGTGGATGAGTCCCCTGTACTTTGGTTCCTTCTAGGCATAGTAGAGGTGCTTTAGTAGTTTGTCAAATCTTTGCATCCTTTCTTCTTATCACACTAGATCAAAGTATCTGTAAATCTGAAGATTTCATTACTAACTACATTGGTGTTTGATTTACATAATAAAAGGTCGGAGGGGTGTCAGAAGGGGATTTCCAATGATTCCAGTGAAAATTCCATCCAAACCTTGATTAGCCTTAGCTGAAAAAAAGCTCCCATTTTCAACAGGCAGAATTATCCTTTCGCCCCAGGGTGAATAACAGTACGCAATTGGGACTGTGGCTGGGAAATGAAGCATTATATCTCTCCTCTGTGATTGCTGTGGTCCCAGTAAAAATCTCTCTCACACACTCTCATTTGCTATTTAATTTTAAAATCGATGAAATTAGCATCATTTTTGATCCTGATGTATGCAGTATGTGATACAAAGGAGAGACATTTTACTAACTATAGTGGGCCCTCCACATTTGCTGGGGTTAGGGGCACAGGACCCCTGTGAAAGTGGGAAAACTGAAAATAAAAACCCTACCATTCTTTTATCTGAGAGAAGACCTCTTTAGGAATCTCTTGGTCCTCCAGCACAATTTTTTGGTTAATTTTTGTCAGAAGTTGACCATAGAGTCACACTGGAAGACCTAAAAATGCCTATAGAAGTGTGCTTTCTAAGAATCTCTAGAAAGGTTTTCCAGCATGACTCTATGGTAAGCTTCTGGCAGAATTTGACCATATAATCACACTGGAGTACCTAGAGATTCCTAGAGAGAATGTATTAATCAAATCTGTGGATAATCAAATTTTAAAAAGTTGGAGCTGCAAATGTAGAGGGCAGACTGTATATACAATATCATCATAATAGATAATAGCCCATTTATATTTCACCAATCTATAGTCCCTCTTAGTTAGTAATAGAAAAATGCAATTATTTATTGATATGAAAAGAATGGGAGCAAGAGAGAGAATCAACTTTATTTCTAGAATTGTATTTATTTAGCTAAGCTGCAAACATAAATACAGTGTCAGGCAAGCTAGTCCTAGCACAATGTATGGGTGAATCACTTTGTTTCATTTATCATTCTTAATGCATGAATAAACAACCTCTATAGAAACCTGAGACAACTTAATCATATATGCCACTCATCCACTTCTATTTAGTACGTTACCATTTTTGTTTTCTGTATTGAATCAAGTTGGCTTGTCTGTTTGTTTGTTTTCTTCCGCATTTGTTATTCAGAAATTAGTGGAATTAATGGAATTTATCACTGGCTATCCTGTCTGCTGTAAAACAAGACTTTGCATAAAGTATAACATTTTACTTTTGATCTACTCATTAGGAATTGGATTTAAAAACAACAAGTTCGTTCTGGTGAGAAAAGGAGGTCACAATAAATGGTTTTTGGTTTAATTTAGTTACCCAACCAGTAACATGAAAATGGTGGTGTTCTGTGCTGTGATGGAACCTCTTTCTATACTGGCCCCACAGTTCCAACCCTAGGGCTCCTGTCACTCAACCTGTCCTTTCAACACCCAGATCCCTCCTGGATCTGGTACTTGGGCCTCAAGATGGCTGATATTCTGAACCAGTGGCTTTGTTTGTGGATTCACTATGGTAAAGCATATCTTAGATCAAAGCAGTCAGAAAATGTTGTAGAAAATAATGCCAGTAAAGATTTATTATATAATAAGTTAAACGTGAACAACCTGAACTTTGCCCAAGTCCCCTCTCTTTCCAACTGGTCATCACCCTGTCTTTGACTGCCCTAACCAATTCATCTCATCCCACTCCTTTGTGACCAGCCTCTCCATGCTGACCCTCCTTCAGAGCAGTTCATGAGCTGCAACTGGCTGGCTTGAACCAGGCTTGCCCAGCTTCTTTCTTCACATGTGCCTTCAAGTCATTTCCAACCTATGACAACCCTGAAATGAACTTACCACAAGGTTTTCTTGGCAAAAGTTCAGAGGGGATTTACCATTGCCTTCTGAGAGCATAACTTGCCCAAGATCATCCAATGGTTTTTCTATTGCCTAATGGGGATTTGAACCCTGGTCTCCCAGAGCAGAGATGCAATTCTTCACTGAGTTTCTTCTTGAAGGTAGCAATGGGTAATTTCAGCAATTTTCTTCCCACTGTAAGAAACTCTTCAAAGACCATACAGTTTTTAAAGTCAATTTGCAATTCTGGACTTATTCTATGTAAAATTTGCATGCAATTGTTTTGTGCAGAAAACAGCATTTTCTGCAAATGAAATAGTATTTTCTGTGCAGGAAAAAGAATTTTCTGCATGGAAAATAATATTTTAATGCAGAAATAGTAACTACTATTTTCTAAGCAAATCACCCATGTGCAATTTTTACACAGAATAGAATAAGCATTTTTTGTGCAGTAATTAATGTTTCTGCATTGAAATATCATTTTTCACACAGAAAATGCTATATTCTGTGCAGAAAATGCTGTGTTCTTCACAAAACAACCCCATGCGAATTTTGCACAGGTTAAGAGCCTGTACGGACCAGCGTTATATGCCGGTATGGGGTCGTGGTGTATGCACGCCAGCTGCCCCCATGCCAACATCACACCGCATGCCCAACTGCATGGTGGGGGCATCACAGCGCTTGAACGTGCTGTGCCAAAGGAGCAAGAAAAATAACCACAATAATAACCAATAGAAATAACCATGATAATCACCTGTTTCTTTGTTATCCCCTCCTGCACCAGTCCTGACTCATTCCTAAACAAAACCTAGAGTCTCAAATGCCAGAAATTGAATCTGTTATTAGCTTCTAAGCTGCTGATGAGCCTTGTAAATGTTCACTTTAGGGTCTTCAGTGGTTTGACAGATTGTGATAAATAGAACATTTTCATAATGATGCCTCTAAATATAGAAACCTGTGGTTCAAATACAACCTTGGTTGTATCAGTAAAACTACACAGCTACTTTCTTACAAACTGAGTTTTCGCTTTTTATTTTAAAAGAATTTTCTGTGGCTATGGGGATACTGTAGGAGTGTTAGGAACCTTTTCCACAAATTAATCTATTGTCTAACCCAGGAAATGTTTATACTATTTCTGAGGCCTTAACTTTAATTTCACAAAAAAGTAGAAGTAATTTGGTTTGGAGTGGTTTAAAAAGGAGACCACAAGGGCCATCCAGTCCAACCCCTGCCATGCAGAAACTCTTGATCAAAGCATACCTGACATCCAAAATTCAACCACCCATGGCTTGAAAATATTCACACATACAAATTTTTCAAAAAGCAAACCTTGATTTTGCCATTTCATTTAAGGAGCACTCTTGTACCATGCTGTGGTATATAATGGATCTTGAGATGCCACGGATTTTGGTATCCATGGCAAGGTTTCGGAATCAAACCCCATCATATATCAAGAACCCACTGTAGTTGTTTTACAGAAGTTGGGGTGATGTCTGACTACCAGGGCATATAGTTACTTAAAACAAACCAGGATCAAATCATGTTTTGATCCTCTGGTTTGTTATCAAGCCTATAGTTATAACAAATCACACCTCCCTAAAATGGGCATCGTGGGGAACCGACTAGTTGTGTAGTGAAAGCATAAGTTTTTGATCTTCTATTTTGTAGTCAAGGAGCAAAAGATAAGGGAAATGAGTGGGGGCTCAATCCTCTGATGTCTTACTGGTCAATTGCAAGAGTGAACCAATGTCTTGCATTCAGAGGTCATGTCAGCCTGCAGAACCTGCTGTGGGCTGTTCCAGTCTAAAATGTGAAACTAGAATTAGCCAGAAGTTGTCTCCTAGGTTTTTCAAAACTGATTAGGAAGTGGGGAGAGTTGGTTTTTATTTTTAAAGTGAGTGACTACTCCTGTAGGCTTCCAGGAGTAGTAACTCTTCTTCATTAGCAAGAATTATTTTCATCAGAGGGAAAAGAACCATCTAATGGGCCAGGAGAGATCCACCTATATCCCAAGGGCCATAGGATTCCCAACTCTACTCAAACTGTCAAACTATGGTTTAGCAAAAACCATAAGGCCTGTGGCACCTTAGAAATTAACAAGTGCAGTAGGCCCTTGTTACCCGCTGGGGTTTGGTTCCAGGATCCCCTGTGGATAACAAAACCCATGGATGCTCAAGTCCTACTAAATACAATGGTATAGGAAAATGGTGTCCCTTATATACAATGGCAAAATTATGGTTTGATTTTTTGAAATATATATATTTTTTGAATATGTTGAAGCTGTGGATGCTTGAATCTGTCGATAAAGAAGGCCAACTGTATATTATGTCATGAACTTTTGTGACTATGGCCCATTTCAGCAGCTATCTATAATTTGGCATTATATCTGAACTGGAAAATATATACAATTTTTTATATACTTGAACAGATCAGAAGGGTACAATAAGCATGTAGGCCTATTGTCAGTTTTCACTAATATACAACCATTGAAACAAAGGTAGCTTGGTAAATCAATACTTAATAGAAGTTCTATGAATTAAGTGAATCTATCGTAGTTGGGACTAGCATACAGTATATTTGTAGATTATTATGATGATAGCGGCAAAACTGTAGCCACTCTGAGCCAATCCTGTATATTTCAAATTAAGATACAGGTTAAGGAATTAAAAATTCCACATCAGTCAACAGCACTTAAAAAAAAACACCTGCAAAATTAGTATTATTTTCCTATGTAGCTTTACTAACATCCACAGCTTTTCATATAGTTCCTCTAATGTACCATATATGCACTTTGATCCCCAATTTTAAATCTTAAACCTATTCTGCAAAAGTTGGAGTACTGCATGATTCAAAGGATAACTGCATATTAATATGAAAAATGTGAATTAGATCATTTGCCCTTTAAAAAAGAAAGAAATAAAGGAGCTCCAAACAGAATTCTCCTTCACTCCTAATCCCACAGCTGCTCAGTTTTGGCAATGATGCATTGTACAATATTCTCTGGGTCAAACTAGATAATACATATAGCATATTTTATACAGTGCTTCTCCCCCAAGTAGAGGGGAAGTAAAAGAGGTCTGTTTGTCATAGTATGTGATGTTACTGAATATGTATCTTGTATTTAAGGGGGTTTGTTTTGCAATTGGTCATTAGAAGATAAACAAGGATTTAAATTTCTGGTCTGATTGTGGAAAAAACAGTGTTAATCCTATGGGATACACATTCCCTTTCATGATTGACCCTCGCAACAAAACCTCAGAATGTTTGACTGTCATACTATTTACTAAACCCCAGATTTTCCCTGCTTTCCCAGGCATATTCTGTTAAAAACATGAAATGGGTAGAAGAAACCACAGTTACTATCATCTCCTACTGGTAAATTTTCTGTGGGCATTAGAAAGGGAGGAAAGAATATGTGAGTTTTCACACACAGGTTGAAGCCAATGACCTTAACTGTGCATTGGATTTCAAGCCTTGTCCCACATATCTGCTGAATTTGGTAGCAATTTTATTTTTTATTGCATTATTATTTTCCTGATTAGGGTTGACTTTCCAGGGTCACAGGCCACCAAATGCCTTTAAACCAAAACTGCCAGGGATTGAAATTGGAACTCTTTATAGGATAAATCTGAGCTAGAAAGAGGGAGATAAATCAATGGTGTAGAAGCTTGCTGACAAGCTGAATTAAAGGGAGTTTCAGAAGGGAGTCTGGCTCAGTTGGCAGTTGGTCCAGGTTTTCCAGACTTTTCTAGTCTGCCCTGCTTCCATTCCAAAACTCTGCTCTATCTCCAATGTGAATTTTTATTTGCAAAATATATCCTCTATCTCTAAGCCATGCTCTCTCTCTCCCTCTCTCTCTTTTCATTTTATTACAGCATAAAAATAATTGGAAAGCCTCTTTAATAATCCATATGCAGGAGTACTAGTACTCCAAGTTGCAAGCTTTCTCCCAGACACATCATCTGTCTATATTTAATAGAAAATCTGCACATACACAGGCTAATGAAGCATGTGAACTTGAATGGAAGATTTTATGACTGACATTCTAGTTTATGCCTTCAGCAGGCATGACGTGTCCCCTCTTTTATACATACATAAAAAAGAAAGGCCTCTGGAAAGGGGGGGCATACAAGCCAGTGCTCAGATCATTTCAAAGTGAGAGGTGGAGATCAATTTACCAGTGTGTAATGTCCTATTCTGAATGACCTATGGCTAGTTAGAATACAGGAAAAGGCAAGTTCTGTGTTCTGAGCCTGGCCCGAACCATCAGAAAGAATATCTGCCAAAATCTATGGGAAGGCTTTTAGCTCTCTCCTGTTACCGTGTGTGTGTGGAGCTGGGGCAGGATTGTATCTGTTCTGCTTCTTTAAAATAGCCAATAGGCATCTTTTGAGAAACAAGTGGCAAAAGGAAGAATGTCTTGGAACAGGATTAGGAAGTGTGGAATTGTGTTCACACATTCAGCTTTGCTCAGGCATGCTATGCTGCTTGAGGATAGTCTGTTTTTTAAATACAGTTGGGAGAAATCTCCTTGAGAGAGGGAGGGAATTTGCTGCTTTTGCTCCTTTCTGCTGCTGTAGCCAGCTCCAGGCTTTCTTGACAGGCAGTCAAGGTAGAGGAGCACCCCTTTCTCCTGCAATTTGGAATTGTCTCTGACAATTTAGCCCTTTTCCTGCAGATTCAGAGAATCTGGATTAAAGTGTAAAGCCACTCCCCAAATGTTCTGCTTCTAGTCCTTCCAGGAACTCGTTTCTCGGCCAGATGGATCTCATACAAAGAGGTTCATAAAAGAGCAGGCACAGGCAGTGGGACACTGCCTGAGCCAGAGAAGGTTTTAGATGATGATGATGATGATGATGATGATGACGACAAGAAGAACAATATGATCATCATCATCTCAGATTCTGGGGAACCACATCTGCTACACTAAACAATAACAGGTTAGACATTTCCCAAAGACTCTGCTCTTAGCGTCATCTACTCTGACCTTAGGGAGAGGCCATGCATAAAATCCCATCCATCCATTTATTGTATTTATATCCTGCCCCCCTTTTCCTCAAGGAATTGAAAAGTGGCATTCATTGCTGCTCTTTCCCATTTTGTATACACAAGAACTCAGGAGGGTGGGTTAAGATGAGCGTTAATGACTGGTTCATGCTAACAGTGAGATTTGGGACTGAGAGGGGGTTGAACCAGGGACCACTTTCCAGTCTTTGACGTTAACCAGTGAAAGGCTCTCAGGTGGCAAAGCTGGCAAATATCTTCTCCTGCCTGGAACTTTGAGAGAGGTTGGGATAGTAAGAATAAATAATCTTGGGCTGAATAGACATAACTTCATGGAAGGCAGCTTCATTTGCCCTTAAAATATCTGGCAGTCCAATTTACTTTGCATGATAGCATCTACAGTGACTACCATTTGAGCAGTTTCCCTCTAGTCCCGCCATCAAGTCTAAAGTAGCATCATTTCAGTGCTCTTTTTATAGTGTGATGTTTTATTCTGCAATAAACATTTTTTACTGAACAGTGAAAACCAATTTGTGCTTTGGACCACAGAATAAGTGCACACTATAAATAGATCCACAAGGGCACATGTAGCTCATGGAAATGGAGGGGTAGTTTGTTTTAACATCTCTGTCGACAAGGGTTAATGTTAGAGCAATTGCTGACCTGTTTGGCAGCAGATAACATAACTTGAAGCCTTTCTGCATCTATCACTGACTTAAATAAACTAAGAATTACCCCAGTGGGTGAGAGAATTCAGCAACTGATAGCTGAAGAAAGAAAGATAGAGGTGGAAAAGAACAAAGTGGCAATGTAGGTGAAGGCAAGATGAGGTTTGGGTCATTCAGGAAATAACATTAGATACATGATTTCTTGGACAAGCAGGAATTAACTTGGCTGAAAAAAATCCTTTTGATCAGACTCAAGAGAATCATTGACACAAAGACCTGTGCCTACCCGAGTTCGACTGTGTTCCACAGACTCCTCCCTGTCCACTTGTCCAGGATAAAAATGAGGCTGCTGAGGAGGCAACCTTCTCTTAGGGGTTGGCACAGAGGGGGAGCAAAAAGAAAGGCCCCATAGGATGAAAGGGAATACCAGTCCTGAAACTCCCCTTCCCTTCCCTTCCCTTCCCTTCCCTTCCCTTCCCTTCTGAGTCAAGGTGGAGTGGGTGCAGATCTCCTGCACCTCCAAGTGAGGCTTCTGTAGCCTGAATATCAACAGCGGAGTTCTTCCCATGGTTCCAGGCCACAAAAAGGAGATTCCAGTGAAGGCAGGCATGGCTGGGTTACAGCAGAAGGATGGGAAGAACTTCGCCTTCTCAAGTTCGACATGGAAGGCCAGCCAGGGGAGTGGGGGAGGTGTTTTGCATCATCAAAAGAAATCTTGGGCACCCAGTACCAGCCCCCTAATGCCGCCACCCACCACCAGGACCCCTCTCCAAGCATCTACATTCTTTTCGATGTCTATCCAGCTGACCTGGACAGTGAGCAAAGAAGTGATCCCACCCTCATGAAAACTGCCATGACAGGAGAACTCCCAAAACAGCTCCAAATTAGGGAACGGGAGGAGGAGGGTGACTGAAAAGTGGAAGTGGTGGCAGAGGGATGGGAGGGCGGGCTGAGATGGCCAGGAAGTGAGGTGGAGGTGTCATGGTACTAAGGCACGAAAGGAAGGTATGGACCTGGAAAGGAGATGGAGAGGAGGCAGAGGAATGCATAGAGGAGGATAATGAAACTGCAGGAGATTTTTGCAGCAGCAGAGACTATTGCATACATGTTCGATGGGGGGAGGGCTTATAATATTCACAATTTTTCCACCCCAATCCCTGCAAAAGCTGAGGGAGGACTATAAACAAATCAGATGCTCAGAATTAAGAGACTGGAATATGGTAACTCTGCATGGAGTACAGAATGACAGTTATTGTGGAAGTAAACCCAAGGGGGGGGGGGGAGATGACAGATAATGTTAAACATTTTGAGTTGAGTATAGATAAATGATACATAAGGTTGTTAAGACTGGTAGGGGTGTTACTATGAGAAGAAAGAATCTTTCAAAGAGACTCTGACTCAGCTGATAATGAGATGAAATAACCAGAGCAGAATAAAATACAGAAAGGAAGGCTTAAGTCAGAATAGAAGTAAGTGGAGATCAGAAAGGAGAACTAGCATGATGTATTGGTCTCCGTGTTGGGATACACTACTGGATACCAGGTTCTGAATCATGGAAACTCAATCATGGAAACCCACTGGGTAAGCTTGAGGAAGTCCCACTCTTTCAGCCTCAGAGGGAGGCAAAGGTAACCCCAACAAATCTTGCCAAGAAAACCTTGTCTTAGGGTCACCATAAGTAACAGAGGACTTAAGGTATGCAACAATAAAAAGATGAGAAAGAAGACAAAAGTAGTAGTCCTTTGTAAGCATAGCTGTTGCAGTCACGTAACACTTTGGTCTGAGGGTTGTTGTTTTTAAAGGCATGATGTGGTCAGTCTTTTGCACAACGTACATTCAAACTGATGCTCAGGAGCCAATGAATGAATTCCATGGTGTCTTTCTACTCCCATGATCCACATTCACCTAGAACAAAACAATCAAGTCTTTAAAGTAAATACATTTGGCTTTAACAAACGATTCTCTTGTCTTACAGAGAGAGGATGCAAGCCATGGAAAAACAGATTGCCAGTTTAACTGGTCTTGTTCAGTCTGCGCTTTTAAAAGGGCCAAATACAAGTAATAGCAAAGATGCTTCTAGGTAAAAAAAAACAATAAAAAGAATTCATTAAATCTCTTTCTCTGTAATTATTTCATTGATCACTGCAGGGGGATAATATCTTAGAGCAGAAAGCCAATGGAAGTTGTTGTCATTGATTTCACTTGGGACAAGATTGATTCAGATTTATTTTCTAAATTTTTAAGGTCTGAATTTTGAGTTGAGCAGTGAGAAAACTGATGATAACTCATTGAAATTTAGCCATATTCTTTCTGGTGCCATTGCAATCAATTATATGCTCAAATGCCATTATTTGTGATGGATTTTTGTTGTTCAAATGAAGACATTATTTTGAGATCCTAGAACTTAACTATCAATTAAATTTAAATGCAGTCTGTAATCTAGAGGTCTTGTCTTGTAAAATAATTTAGATTGTGATTTTAAAGAGAATTATTGACCATTGAATTACAGATGAACACACATGCATAATGGTTTTCCTTTTTTCCCAATCAGTGAGAAGATGATGAAAACCGTACCCAGCAAAAGCAACACAGAGAAGACAGGTAAGGCTTTTTGTAATGACAGCATGAACTGGAAATTTTTGATAAGCATGGAAACCTACAGCTTTTACCTGTAGAGCAATCAGAGGCTTAACAAAGAGTTGAATGTTTCTTGATGATTCTAGCCTTTAAGTGTCAATATCAATCAGAGTTTGATCAAAGGATACAATGACAGCATTTTTGCAGTTTTGATTTTGAGAGAAGGATTTTAAGATTCATACTAAAACATGCTTGGAATGCTGCTGTTCTCTGAGAATTTGAGGCATGGTCAGCAGTTTTTGTTGCTCTTCTGTGCCTTCAAGTTGTTTCTGACTTATGGCAACCTTAAGGTAATCCCACCATGGGATTTTCTTGGCAAGATTTGCTAAGAGGGAGTTTTCCCTTTTCCGTTCTCTGAGGCTCACTTGCCCAAGATCACCCATTAACTTTCCATGGCCAAGTAGGGAATCGAACCATTTTCTCCAGAGTTCTCCAACTCTCAAAACCTACACCACACTGGCTGTTGTGGTGGCTGTTACATTGCAGGCTGTTCATTAATAGACTCTGCTTGTATGTTTGTAAGTAAACACAGGTTAAAAAGTTACTGAGCTCATGGCAGATTATGGTTTCTACCCCTGCTATCTAGACAATTCATAGAATCATAGAGTTGGAAGAGACTACAAGGGCCATCCAGTCCAACCTCCCTGCCATGCAGGGACTCCAAATCAAAGCATCCCTGACAGGTGGCCATCCAGCCTCTGCTTAAAGAACTCTAAGGAAGAAGACTCCACCACCTTCTGAGGGAGTGTGTTCCACTGTTAAACAGCCCTTACTGTCAGGAGGTTCTTCCTAATGTTGAGATGGAATCTCTTTTCTTGCAATTTGCATCCATTGTTCTGTGTTCTAGTCTCTGGAGCAGCAGAAAACAAGCTTGCTCCCTCCTCAATATGACATCCCTTCAAATATTTAAACAGGGCTATCATATCACCTCTTAACCTTCTCTTCGCCAGGCTAAACATCCCCAGTTCCCTAAGGCGGTCTTCGTAGGGCATGGCTTCCAGACTTTTCACCATCTTAGTTGCCCTCCTTTGGACATGCTCCAGTTTCTCCACATCTTTTTTGAATTGTGGTGCCCAGAACTGGACACAGTATTCCAGGTGGGGCCTGACCAAAGCAGAATAGAGTGGCACTATTACTTACTTTGATCTAGACACTATACTTCTATTGATGCAGCCTAAAATTGCATTGGCATTTTTAGCTGCTGCATCGCACTGTTGACTCATGTTCAACGTATGGTCTACTTGGACTCCTAGATCCCTTTCACACATACTTTCATTCAGCCAGATGTCCCCCATCCTATATCTGTGCATTTCATTTTGCATTGGTAGTGCCAGGATGTTTTAGGCTTTTCTCTCTCCTTTCCCAAGTCTTTTCATTCCTACCAGCAGTGTGTGTGTGCGTGCATGTGTTTTAATGATACTTTCTAGTCTGTCAGACATATCCTTTTCTCCTCCCAACCCTTTACCCCTCTTCTGCAGTTGGTTTTGCAATGGTGTGTGTGAGTATATCTCTTTCCACCCATTTGCAAAACCACTGCAGTGGGGAGGAGGGATAGGTGATGGAAAGAGGAAAAGGGGATGGAGAAAAGAGATCACTACCATAACCTGTTCAGTTTAAGGTGCCAGAAGACTCTTTTTGTGTGTGTGATCTCATTAAGCAAAATAGTTAATGGGGAATACTAGACCATGCATGTTATTTATTTATTTATTTATTTATTGTAACAAAAAGAGTTTGTGGATATGGAAACAGGAAGAAACAGCCTCATTTTATCAAGGAAGCCATGAACCGGTGTTTGCAAGACCAGAGCAGGGCAGCTGATGGCAACACCTCCTGGAGGTCTCTCATTCATAGTGTTGCCATAAGTTAAAGCAGACTTGATGGCAATTTAATGTAGCTGGTTGAATCAGCATTACTTTAGTTTGAATGAACACAGACTGTTAAATCTGAAATGTTCATGAACTGTAAGTGCTTGCATATATCCTGTAGTGCTAGCCAATTTGCACTTTTTTCCACTCAGGAAATCAAGGGCTACCTATTAAGACATAGCATGGCTCAGAGATTTGCTGCTGTAATTTGCCATCAGTTCTGCATGATAACTCTGTGAATGAGACCTCTGGGAGGCCTGGTCATCAGCTGCCCTACTCAGGTCTTGCACATTCTGGCTACTGACTTCCTTGATGGAATTAATGCATCTGTAATATGATCTTCCTCTTTTCCTAACCGCCTTTCATTTTACTTAGTGTTGTTGTTGTTGTTGTTGTTGTTGTTGTTGTTATTAACCTTTATTTATATAGCGCTGTAAATTTACACAGTGCTGTACATACAATCTTATAAATTAGACAGTTCCCTGCCCTCAGGCTTACAATCTAAGAGAGACAACAACAAAGAGAAGGGAAAGGTGGTGGGAAAGGGGATGAGGTCCAGTGGTTCTTCTCTCCTTCTGGGGCCTGGACCAAGGCAGATGGACTGGAGGGAGGGCACGGCTTCTTAATACATAGTTATAAGGAGGCATCCTGGGGCAGATGGCACAAATCTGGGAATGCTTCCCTAAACAATATAGTCTTTAACTCAGTTTTGAAACTGGTTAGAGAAGTGATGAGGTGCACGTGTGTGGGAAGAAGGTTTGAGGAGTGAGGGGGCATCTTTTCCAGTTTGCCATGTTGTCTCATGATATGTCCAAAGTATGACAGCCTCAGTTTAGTAATTTTGGCTTAACGAGAGAGTTCAGGCTTGATTTGGGCTCACAGCTAGTGCAAGAATAATCACATGTTGTAGTCTCATCTTGGCCATAGCACTTTCAACATGATTTTTCACATATGTGAAAGATGTTAAGTTAGTAACTTAGCAGCAGTCTTTGTTGCTGCTGCTGCTGTGGTTATGTGCCTTCAAGTCATTTCTGGTTTATGGCAATGCTAAGGCAATCTTATAATGGAGCTTTCTTGGCAAGATTTGTTCAGAAGAGGTTTGCCATTGCCTTCCCCTGAGGCTGAGAGCATGTGACTTGCCCAAAGTTAGCCAGTGGGTTTCCATGGCCAAGTGGGGAATTGAACCCTGGTCTTCAGAGTCAAACATTCAGACCACTATGCCACGCCCCACCTGGAATACTGTGTCCAGTTCTGGGCACCACAATTCAAAAAGGATGTGGAGAAACTGGAGCGGGTCCAAAGGAGGGCAACTAAGATGGTGAAGGGTCTGGAAACCATGCCCTATGAAGAACGCCTTAGGGAACTGGGGATGTTCAGCCTGGAGAAGAGAAGGTTAAGAGTTGTAGGAGATAAGAGTCAAATGTAGACTCTGGTGGTGGGATCTGCCCCAAATCTTTCATTTGCTTCAGGAACAAAGACCCCATTGATAAAAATAGGACCTTTCCTCCTCATTCAGACACAAGGACCTTCTTGAATTAAAGAATTGGATTAGTTTGTTGTGGCACCAGATCTCTCTGAAAGAGAAGGCTAAATAGCTTACAAAACTACAAACCCCAGAATTCATAGCATTGAGCCATGGCAGTTAAAGCAGTGTCAAACTGCATTATTTCTGTAGTGCAGATGCAGCCAGAGCCTGGAATGAATTGTAAACACCACCACCACCACCTCTTCTGTGTGAGGCATCTTATAGTAAATCTCATGTAAAACTAGCTGGTGCAGACCTACTCAAGTGGGCAAAAGGGTATGAGAACAAGAAACAGGAATCCAACAGCTTGCCTGGGGTGTCTGCTTTGTAATGGATCAGAAGGCTGTCTTTTCAAAACTGTGTGGAAAAGCTGGAATTTCTTGAAGTGTTTAAGAAAATATGCCATGCCTTGTTTATAGTGTACAGCTCCCCCGCCCCCAGCTAGGGAGAGGAACTGTTCAGAATGACAATTGCAGAAGTTAAAACTTGCCAACAAAGGGCATGTGCTCACTAGCTACAGACTTGGGATTTGCCTGTTTTTCCTCAGGAAAGGTATTTCTCTGCTACTGTGGGAGCATATTATGACTTGGCCTAAACTTTGGTACTATGTGAAGGCAGTGAATACTACTTTGTGACTTGTTGTGATATACCCAGTTGTGTGTGCCAAGGAAAATCTGTTTCCTTGTGAGTTTCCTGCAGCTCCGTCTTACAGTTCCATTGCCTGAGGTTAGATGTTTTAGGAAGCAGGCAGGATGGGCTGGGCGTGGTAGGCAGTGAAGGAATCACAGTCTGACGGGTTAACCATTCTCATTTCTCCCTTGGGAAGATGAGGCACACTCTTTTTATACCCTCAGAAAGCAAATTGCAGCTGTAAGCATGTGTGCAAGCCATAGAGGGCTAAGATGTTTTTCCCCTGACCTTCTTTTCCCTTTCTGAATGGGAAACTCCTTCGGAAATTGATCAGCTAAGCGACAATCCGGCAACATAGGGATGTGATGTTGGGGCTGAGCCCATCTATGATCTCACTGATGGTTAAAATTTCAAGGCAAATGCAGGGAAGGGAGTAGGAATAAACCTGTTTATCACCACTCTGCACTATGTTTAGATTGTGTGTGTTCATATATCTTTGCTTGGAGAATAAATAACAAGGCCTCATGCCCGGATCACACGATGAAGGCATGATTGCACAAGGCACAAAAGGATTGCAGATGGATTTAAGATGGTTTCATTGCAATTACCCACCAGCAACACAAACTCTAAATATGGAGTAGGAATTTGGTCATAAAATAATACCATCTAATAAAGCAATCACACGAGAAGTAGCAGCAGTGTGAAAGTAAAATAATGAGATAATTAAGAGCAAAATCCATGTAGGTTCAAATCCATGTTTGGTCCTGGCCCCTGGGTGACCTTGGGCAAGTCACATAATGTCAGTCTTAGAGGATGGCAATGGAAAACCACCTGAATTAATCTTGTATGAAAAACCTAGGATAGAATCACCATAAATTGAAGCTCACTTCCTAGGAACACACTTTCCATAGTTGCCCGGCAAAGGGACTCTGGAAAAGATGTTAATACAGCTTAAGTCCTAAACCATAAATGGCTTTATCAGGAAGCACCAGTTCTTTGAACTATAGTGAGCAACAAAGTATCTGACTATAAAACTGCTTCTGAGGCCAATCTAAATTAGGACTGTATTATGATTTAACTGAAACTCCAAAGTCTTCAAAGGAAGCCCCACATGTAACATGTTGCAGCAATCAAGTCTGAGACTTACTAGGCCCTGAATAACTAGAGCCAAGCTAGGGTTAAACTAACCACATATAAGATTATTTATTGCATTGCATTGCCTATTAAAACATTTAACCTACCCTTCATTTTAGTATGTCATAGTATACAAGAGGCACAAAGACTGAGGTAAACCTTTATAGAATGCAATAAATCTATAAAATACCAAAACAATATAAGCAAATAAAAAACAGGGAATAAATACATGTCGGCATCAGAGCTGAGCAATAAAGAGAGGTCCTTTTCATTAATATTTTGCCAACATCAAAAAGTGTCCTCTTCCCTTTGAGCAACATGAAATGTGTATCTTATTTCAACTGAAATACAGAACATTGTTTTTAAAAAATTAATTTGGCATTCCATTCAGTTGTCCGAGGCACTATCTGCTGCTGTGTCTGCTTCTAAAAATCTAGCACTACAGAGTGACATTAGAAAGTTTGGAAACTTTCTGAACTGGGGCACACTGAGGTGGTGTGGAACATATGGAAGCCTCTATCATGGGTGCCTTGGCTTAGTGCTCTCTTTCCTGGCATGTTTTCCAAGTCACCAAGCAACAGTAGAATACCCTCCAACTGTCCCAATTTGTCAAGGACAATCCTGATTAATCCCCTGTCATCCCACTTTTTCAGCTGCTTCCAGTGGCTTTTCTTGCCACTTTTCTCCTTGGCTTACTTCAGTTTAATTCAGAATGCAAAATGGATTTGCGCTCAATTCAGCAGGGAGTATTTATTTGTTTAATTTATATCCCACCTTTTCTCCAGTACTGGACGCAAGGCAATTTGTGCACACTTTACACAATATACTCTAAACACTCAATATAAAAGTTAAAATAAAATCAAACTAATTTTTGATTTGAAACAGAAAAACAAAAATTAACAGCAATAAAAGATAGGTTGTTATTCTTGCTTCTACTGCTGCTGTTGTATGCCTTCAAGTTGTTTGTGACTTATGGGAACCCTAAGACAACTCTATCATGGGGTTTTATAGGGCTGAGATTGTGTGACTCACCCAAGGCCACCTAATGGGTTTTCATGACCCAGTGGGGAATCAGTCATAGTCCAAAGCTGCTCTCTACACCTCCTCTACATTAAAAAGCTCTGCCTCCCAGCCCTTTCCAATAGGCTCTGGCAAAACACTCTCCTGCTGCCTCCCCTAGCTTGCATGTTCTTCCTTATTAATAATTTATTCCATCTTGACCACACTCTGATGATGCTTGGTCCCACCTGCCCAGGTTTTCATCTGTGATATGTTTGGAAATTATGCAATGGGTACACATATCACCCAGCACTTTTTTACATGGAGCTTGGTAGGGAGGTCTTCAAGAGTTAGGCATTACCCAAGGATAGGAGATTACTTTGGACACTGGCTTTGCTGTCTTCATCCCGGTGAGCCCTGGCTCTGCTATATCACTCTACTCCACTTCTCCAATGTCCACTTCACCTTCTGTGAGCTTGTAAAAAAATTCAAAAGTAATGCTATCTCTGTTTGATGAAAGGAACTGAGTTGTACACTTGTCCTTCCACATTTGCTGGGGTTAGGGGCACAGGACCCCCGTAAAAGTGAAAAAACACAAATACTGTAAATAAACAGTACTTTTTTAACCTGAGAGAACACCTCTCTAGGAATTTCTAGGTGCTCCAGCAGAACTCTGTCATCAACATCTGCCAGAATTTGACCCTAGATTCATGTTGCAGGACCTACAACTGCCTAGAGAAGTGTTTTTTCTAGGAATCTTCAGGTTCTCCAGTGCAACTCTTACTTCCAGCAGAATTTCTCTGGAGGATCTAGAGATTCCTAGAGACAATGTATTAATCAAATCCATGAATAATCAGATCCGTAAAAGTCAAAGTCACAAATGTTGAAGTACAGGTATATAGTGATATGGGAGATGAGTTGACTACCACTTCTAGCATGAAGAGTGACTCAGTCACTTGAACCAGCTAGATGTCTTTCTGTATCCATGCCTGTCTTCTTGCAGTGTATTTACTACATGAGATAGCATGGGCTTACTTAGTAATGATATTGGATGCATCGGTAAGCTCAGAGCTTGTAACTTTTTTTAAAGTAACATTATACAAATTATTTGCTACAGTATTTGGCACAGGATAATTTGCTAAATGTTACTTGTTCAGAGAATGATGCACTCATAATGTGTTACAAACATTTTATTTAGTAGCACTGTTTGAATGTTTTTGAATAAGCCTGAGCCCTGTTGGTTAGCCCTGAGTATACCCATTGAGCCAGTGTGCTGTAATGGTTTGAGAATTGGATACAACTCTGGAGACCAGGGTTTGAATGTGAGCTTGGCCATGGAACCCCACTGGGTGACCTTAGGCAAGTCGCACACTCTCGGCCTCAGAGGATGGCAGTAGCAAACCCCCTCTGAAGAAACTTGCCAAGAAAATCCTGTGATAGATTTGCCGTAAGTCAGAGATGACTGGAAGGCAAACACATACAACACACATACCCACTGAATTGGTGGAAGGGTAATTTTCAAAACATGAAAAACCTTCCAGACTAGCTCCTCCCTCTCTAGCAAAGTTTTAGGAATAATGTATAAAAAACAGTTTGTGTCATTACCTGTCCACGTGTTATTGGTAAGCAAATGTCCTTATGCCCTTGTTACTCCCAAAAGTATACATAATACGGTTACTTGTAACACTGTAATTTGGTTTTACAAAAACTATACATAATACGGTTACTTGTAACACTGCTATTTCTAAGTATTAGGTGAATTTACCTGTTCATTGGACTGAACTGATGAAGGTCAGGTTCCATCAATTACCTGAGTGTGAAGGAGCATCTCCATCTTGTTTAACAATCCATTCTGAATGCGATAAGCCATTATCTCTGGTTGATGTGTCTCTTTTCTGTAGCTAGTAACATTGTCCATTTTTTAAACCATCACATCAGTTGGTGATTAAATTGAGGGGGAGGCAGTCTAGAATGTGATAGAACAATATCTGATATTGTTTTCACACCATGAAGTGAATTAAGCAATCCGTGGGAGCCCTAATGTTTTATGATTACTACAGGAGAGAGAAAGTGGCTGATCCTTCACTCTTAATGAAATCATTTGCTACTGTTTGTTTTCAGGATCTGCTCATGTGTCTAGCAGGAAGAATTCATTAGCAGCCACTGAGGCCGCTGCTGCTGCTGCAAATATCAGTCAATCCACACCAGTGGGCTGCACCGCTATGCAAGTCAGTCTCTTTGACATGAAGCGCAATGTGTCAGACCTGCGCTTCCAACTGCACCAGATGAGACAACTGCAGGTATTATTGCATCTTGATTTTTGGAAGAGAGGTGCCTTCTGTGAAAATCTGATTCTCCTTTCCTTTTCAGGCAATGAAGAATCATGTAGAACTTTAAAGGCTAACAAATTTATTGCAGCATAGACTCCAGCAAATATCAGTGTGGCCAAAGAAATTTGCTAGTCTTTATGGTGTGATACCATCCATTGCTGTTTTCACTACCACTAACCCTTCTGAAAATTGGTTCGCTCCCTGCTTTTTTTTCTCTTTAATACCTTCTCACTGAAAACAGCAACTTGAAAGCTTTGCTTACAGAGAAAAGGGAGAATTAAAATAGCAAAAAACCAAAGGTTATAATAATATGATTCTATTCAGCCAAACATGGTAATGGAAAAAGTTTTTTAAAATAACATTTTTATTCAAATAGTGTACTACATTTTTATAATATAAAACCACATCTAAACACAACTTACATTACAAGCAAAACAACAAAAAGCTCTACAATATCTATTACATCAACAAAACTGCACACAACTACTTAATAAGTTACTTAAGCATGCACAAATAACTTCCAATTTGCTAGTTCATGGCTATAATTATCTACTATCTCTACTTCTACAATCTCCTCTTTAAAAAATATGAAAAAATTAACTAAATTCTAATAATAATGTCAGTCATTAGTAAATGTCACAACTACCTGAAGGGGTATTCTACTGTTCTGCAAATCCTAAATTATTCTACCCATTTCTTCTTCCAATAATTAATCACTAATTTCCATTGTTCTTTAAAAGACTCTATAGTTCCATCTCTTATGAGGTTAGTTAATTTATCCATTTAAGCAAATTCATTAGGTTTTATAAACCATTTTTCTTGAGAAGGAACAACTGGATTGTTCCATCTTTATACGTATAACACTCTGCCTTCTATTACATTATATTGTATGATTTTTACATTCTTGTTTTCAATTTGTTCTTCCAGTGGTCCAAGCAAAAAAAATAATTTAAAAAAATCAGGTTTCAGTTGAACTTTGAAGTCCCTTTAAATGTTAATGTATCTTCCATTGCTTTATGTATTTGCATCCAGAACTTTTTTGCTCTTCTGAAAGTCGGCATATGATAAAAGCCCCTTCTTTATTGGCACTTCCAATACAGATTCTTATAAAGAAAATGTTTTCAAATCATAACTCAAAGTGATTTTCAAACTCTTTTCCCACATCTATTTTAAAAAGTTTTAAAGGTGGGAAAATTGGTGTTTAATATTTTAATAAATATTTGCAGAAATACAATTTTAAAACAAGTTATATATCTCAGTGGAATCAGATCAGTGTTCCTAGAGCAAGTAGAGCTTGAAGCAGGAATAATCCATTTCATATGGAGATTTCATTTAACTGTTGTGGATGATAGCTGATTGATCTCTCCAATAGTTGATTGATCCATCCTCTATCCATGAACTAGTCTATCCCTTTAGGACTAAATCTGTGAGTTAAATTAAGAAAAATAGATTTCCTTTTTGTACATTCTTTATCTAAGGCAGCTGTCCCCAACCTGGCACCTTGATAGATTTCATAGATAGATCAGAAATTATGGGAGCTTTAGTCCAGCACCCCAACACATCTGGAAGGCACCTGTTTTGAGACAATAAAGCTGATCATAACATTTCATATAGGAATATTTCACTGTACTGTTCCTCTCCACCCACCTCAACTAACTATGATGGTGCTCCACAGAAATGATGTTTTTCTTTATCACCACTGCCACTATGCATGACGTTCATCTGAAGAATAAAAAAACAATGTGCATAAAAGATGTGGTTACTTTTCTCCACACTGCCATACTAGAAAAGAATTTGTCAGATTTGGCAATTTCTTCATAAGCATGATGGAAGGAACTTTTAAAAAAAGAAGTCAAAATGTGGAACAAAAGTGAAATGTCTGAGTGCTCATCCTAAGCTATGCCCATCCTTCCATAGAAGGGAGAGATCCATCCCCAGAAACCATCCTCCCCAGCAATATGAGATGCTGTATGTTGGTTATTCTCTGGCATCAGAACTCACACATGGGTTCAGGGGGAACCAGAGGAGGAATCATCTAGGGCCAGAGGACTATGCCAGAAAGGGCTGGGGATATTTAAAAACCTTTCACAGCCTTTGCTTCTTTCCTGCTGACATGAGCCTGATAGGGCTTTGAATTTTCTGAAGTGGTAAGATTGCTCTGTCCCCACCCTCATCACCATATGACATAGAAATAATAACATTTATATGACCAATAGGGACATGATTTTATAATGCGCTTCTATAAGGCACAACTTTTGTTCCAGAAAGTATACACACACGTAGTCACAGACGGCTTTCCTAGAACGTGCTGTCTCTGTCCGAAGCAACAAACAATAGCAGAGAAGAATAGCTCATCCTGTTCTTTGGCATAGGAAAGATGAAGAGAACATTGTAAATATTTATGAAAAGGGTCTAAAGGTATCTTAGTGGGTGGTGTGTTCATTACAGTGCAAAGTGTTGGCTGACTTTTGTTCTGGTTTCACTTCTAATTTCATCTTCAAAGGGTTTCTTTGATGCGGAGCTGGACACAGTGCAGCCCTCCAGATGTTGGTGTACACTTCCCAGCATTCCTTAGAGTTTGCTATGGTAGTGGGGCTAATAAGAGTTATAATCCAGCAACACCCGGAGGATCATGGTTTATCCACCCCTACTTTTGTTTAATACTTCAAAAGGCAAAGACATAAATATAATGAGGAATGCATAAAATTCCTCTCCCCAGCAATCTCTAACCAATTTGTCATTGACTGAGAAGAACCACAACTCTGTGCTCACAAAGAGGTACAAGGAGCTCCCTAGGTATAGTATTAGAAAGTTGATAAAACTGATTAGCAATGAATTCAATTTGAGTTGATTTATAAATGGCAAAAATGTATGAAACTGTACACTGGACAAGGTAATTAGATAATTCAATCATACACAGATTCCAAGCTGCAGGGAATTTGAGAGCTTCCTATTTGAGAAGTTGCTTTTAATTCATGATTAAAAAACAAAGGGATGGTTACTGCCATTTTAATTGAGTTTTGAAGCAATTTTAAAACAAAAATCACCCTTCTGTCTTGCACGAAGGCTTCCCCTACTTTTTTTTTTAACCTCCTGAATAGGGAGAATGAATTCTCAGATGCAAGAAAGGAGGAATTAAACCTCCCCACCCGTTCTGTATTGGGTTCCTCCAAATTTACTTTAAAATAAAAAGAGGGAGAGAAGATCACCAAAGACTAAAGTATTTAACTTAACCGGTCAGTTGACCTTGGGATTGGCTGGACTTAGATGCTGTTTGAATTTATCCACCAAGCTGAACGGCCCACATTCAGTCAGTGAATTTCAGACTGACAGGATGAGTGGTATGAAACTAGCTTGTTGAAACACTACAGTTCCAACCATTGACCATTCTGGCTAGGTTGATGGGAGTTGTAGTTTAACACATTTGGGGGCACAGGTCAGGTCTGATGTCAAAGCTACAGGAACTGTAGGGGCTAGAGATAAAAATAAGGGCCAAAATTCAGTAAGGGACTTGTGTGTGTGTATGCACCTTCAAGTTGCATGTCAGCTTATGGTCATTAATTTTGCATAAAAAATTTTCATAGGTAAGGAATATTCAGAGCTGACCCTGCTTAGCTTCCAAGGTCAGACAGGATCTGGTGTATTTTGTAAAATGGACCTAATATCTGTGAGGAATAGCAATAACCATAGCAATAGCATTTACATTTCTATATCACTTCATAGTGGACTAATCATTTTCTAAGTGGTTTACAATATATAAGCCAGTTGCCCTCAACAAGTTGGGTACTCATTTTACTGATCTATGAAAGGATGGAAGGCTGAGTCAACCTGGAGCCCTCTGGGACTGAACACACAACATTGTGGCATTTAGCCACTCCACCTGCTGGGCTCTCTAGAGCAATTTCACAAGTCCTTATTCAGCAAGAATTTTTATGTTACTGCATAGGGGAGCCATCAAACTGACCAATGAACAATGGGGAAAATGCACATCAGGAAACCATCTAGTCAGTGCCAGTGTGGATAAGTAGAACCCGATGTGTATCTGGATGCTCTTGCTGGTGTCCTGATATACATCTTTATAACTCGTTTGGAAGGTTTTTTAATGTCTGTGTTACATAGCTAAATATGCATAAGTTACTTAATATAATTGTGGCCAATATTCATTGCTATTACTGCTTTAACAGAAAATTAGGTACTAGTGGCAGAAAGAATAGCATGGAAAAAATAGGAATAGTTTCCCACATCATAAAAAAGAAGACAGATTTAACATGTTTCACTTATCCTTTTGTTCAAAACTAACAGTAAGCATGTGTGAAATAAAGCAACCAGGTCAAGTAAGCCTTCTGTAACTAAGCCTTTTACAGGCCACTTGAAAATTTCTTCCAAAATGCATTCAGATTACTTTTATGTATTTCTTTCTCCTTTTCTTATGCTTTCTGTTTTGGTGACCAAAAATCTGTGCTGCTGCTATTTTTTATCATCATCATCATCACCACCACCACCACCATCATCATTTATATCCTGCCTTTCTCCCAGTCATGGGACTCAAGGTCCCACTGAAGTGGTACCTATTTAACTACTTGCATTTGCATGCTTTCGAACTGTTAGATTGGCAGAAGCTGGGACTACTGACAGGAGCGCATCCTTATCATGCAGCACTCAGGCCTCGAACTGTCAATCTTCTGATCTTCTGATCGTCAGAACTGGCATCTTAAACACTAAGCCACTGTATCCCATAAAATAACATTTACTTATGCATAAATTTTGTTTTGTTTTCAAAATGCATTCAGCCGTGAGTTGGTTGTTTATCCTTCTGAGCAATATGATATATTCAGATACTAGGAAAATTAGGCAGGGAAAACTGAAGCTGATTTCTTTTGCGTAACAGCTGCAGAACCAGGAGACACTCAGGGCTATGGTGAAGAAAGCTGAGCTGGAAATCAATGACAAAGTGATTGAAAGAGCAAAGAGACTTGAAGATCCTGTGCAACGACAGCGACACCTGGTGGAGCAGGAAAGGCAGAAATATCTTCTCGAAGAGGAAAGGATCGTGAAGAGCTTGTGGTGGGTGAAACTAGTCTCTTTTCACACTTTGGGTGGGATTTTCCTAGAACAGATGCCTGTGCCATTTATAAAATATTGCCCAAAGCTTCATCCAGTGCTGGAATAGCGAGCAGCAGGTATCTAATTCTACCCAGCCCCACCCCGGCTGCTCTCAAAGCTAAGAATATCTGTGAACCTTTAAGGGTGGTTGTTGTATGCCTTCAAGTCGTTTCTGAATTGTGGTGACCCTAAGGCAATGATCAGGGGGGGGGGGGTTGACAGAGTTTTTTCAGAGGAGATTTGCCTTTGCCTTCATCTGAGGCTGAGACAGTGTGACTTGCCCAAGTCCAACGCTCAGATCTCTGCAACATGCTGGCTCTCCTTTAATGGTGTTACAACTGGTATTCAAAGATGCTGCTCCTCCAAAGCCATCATGCAAAAATGAAGCAAAACAAACATCATCCTATGCAGTGAGAGCCTCTCTGCAGTTGTCCCTTAGCGACTGTCAGGATTCAGTGCCTGAACCTGATTCACAGTGCTTTACCACAGACAGTGCATCCATCCTCTGTTATTCAGGACATTAACAAGTAGGAGATCTGAAACATATGTGTCTGCTTTGAAATTAACCAGAATTACTTGTTAGGTTCAAATTTGGAACACTGGTTAGTTTGACCTCTGGTTTGAGAAGAAGCCAGGCCCATGAACCATCCTTTAATCTTTGGTTAAGCTTTTGTTGTTGTTAGCTGCCATCAAGTTGACTTCTACTTATGGTTTATGATTAAACTTCAGACCAAAATTTAAACTAACCAGTTTCCCAAAGTTCATGTAATAAAGAATACTAGTTAATTTAAAAGCTAACATTTCCAGTCTCTTGACCATCATGCTAGGGAAGAAAGGAAAAGCATGTGAGCCTTAAGCTTATGTGAACTTGTGCATGTACCACTAAATTATTGATTACTGTTATATCTTGAAGACATTTTGGGTGTCTCCTCCACAGTTCTGGACCTTCTGCTTCCTTGTGCTTGTCAAACTGCCTGGCCTGAGGGCTCTTTTCTTGTGTATAGTTCTTTATCCTCTTGACAAGAAATATATGCAGAGTTATTGTAATTACACTATAAAACTGTGACTCACACCCCTAGAAAATGTTTGATTAATGTGCTTACCCCCTGCAAAAGTATTATCATATTTGAAGATAAAGAAGTCTAAACCTTCTCTAAACCTGCCCAAATTGACAATGATTTCCAAACTTTGGTCCTAAGATGTTTTGGACTTCAGCTCCTATAATTCCTGGCTGTTAGCCAAGCTAGCTGGGGCTTCTGAGAGTTGAAGTCCAAAACACCTGGAGGACCAAAGTTTCAGAATCACTGGTCTGTATCCTACCTAAAATGAGACTTCCAGAACTTAACACAATATTCCAGATGAGGCCTGACCAGCACAGAATATAGTCAATTATGTAGGGATCAGTTAAAAGTATCTTTATCAATTCAGGAAAAAGAACAAGAGAACAAGTTGGATTTATGTTTCACTGAAAGATAACTTTGACACCGAAAATGTGTATGTGGGTGGGCTCTTGCACAACAAGCACCCTTTTCAAGAGATTTCCCAGGGGATTTTGGCCACCATGTGTTTTGTTTGTTTTTGTTACATGTGGATGCATGCACACTATAAGTTTGCATTATTTACAGCATTTCAAAGGAGATGAATCAGTGAGGTGTAGTAGCTTAAGGGTTGCTTTAGATGTGGGAAAATCAGATTTAGAAATATCTACGCATCTGTGAAATTAAAATGGTTAACCACTCAGACATGATTGGTCTGAGACTTGAAAACATTAGTCTGGGCTACTTGCAAGGCTGGCCCACCCAACAGACAAATTAAAGCTACTACCTTAGATGGCACATACTCTGTGGCATCAAGTAGCAGTTGAAGTGAACAAGGCCAGAGTTTCAGTGGCAGTGACCTGAATGCACCATCCACCTCTTTACTTGCTCCACAGCTGCAAAACAGACAATGAAGACTGGAATGGGTGATAAATTTTATCAGAAATGTTGGGGTGAAAAAAAAATCCAAAATTTTACACGATCCCTATGTGTCAGGGAGAGATATGTGTCAGGGAGAGATATCTTCCCCCACATGTTCAAAGAATCATATGTGCGCCTCATCACTTCTCTAACCAGATTCAAAATTAAGTTAAAGACTATATTGTTTAGGGAAGCATTCCCAGGATTGTGCCATCTGCCCCAGGATGCCTCCTTATAACTATGTATTAAGAAGAACTATGTATTAACTATGTATATAACTATGTGCCCTCCCTCCAGTCCATCTGCCTTGGTCCAGGCCTCAGAGGGAGAGAAGAACCACTGGACCTCATCCCATTCCCACCACCTTCCCCTTTCCCTTTTGTGTTGTCTCTTTTAGACTGTAAGCCTGAGGGCAGGGACCCATCTAATTTACGATTGTATGTACAGCACTGTGTAAATTTACAGTGCTATATTAATAATAATAATAATAATAATTGATATCTGTTTATCCATAGTTATCTGGGCAGTTACTGTACTGCAGTCAGCCATGTTAGATAGGCTAAATGTAGGATATGAACTTCTAGTTATTCTTCTAAGTAGACAAGCATTGATAAACCCTAGCTCCCAGGGGAATAGGCCAACACAGTGGTGCCCAAACTTTTACAGGCTACTGCTCTCTTTCCTCTTGCACAACAACCCTAGCACCCCCTCCCATGTGTGTTTCTTGATATTAGGTCTATAGTTCTACTGCAAATTCAAAACAACCAATCTCAGTTGCTGCTCCCTTTGAACCAAGTCACCTTGTGAGCAGTGACCAAGCATCTTCTCGCATATGCTGGTCTTGTGGCAAAGGCTAATGTAGGCAAGAGGCTTCTTAGTCATTGCTGACTGCCTACTTGGTCACTGCTTCCTGGGTGGTAAAGAACAAAAGGAGAAACCCTTCCTCTGTGAGGAAAGACTCTTAATCCTTCTTTGGTGGGGTGGAGAGGGGTGTAGCCAGTGTGTGTTTAGGAGGTTTACATAGGCTGTAAATATCAACAATATCAGATTCAGCTCTCTTTAGGCATGTAACCTTCAAAAAATAGCGATCTCTCAGGTGTAGTCATTTTTGTTAAATATAAAGGAGGTATACGCTATTCTCTTTGCATTATTCCAAATATTCAAATAAATTATTCCAAATATTCAAATAAATATTCACACAAAGCTTTCAATGTGTTTAAATATAACATTTAACCAAACATGTTAAATTTGATAACATTATTTTGAAGAATTTTACCTTTTCCAGAAAACCCTCATCACTGAATGCTACCAGACCTTGGGAAAGGTTGGGGAAAGAAATACCTGCAGCTCCCCTCTTTTCAAAAGCATTAATTTCTTTAAGTATCACATTACAAGAAAGATGTAAGTACATGTGTGAAGTGCCAGCAAATTGATGGGGCCCTTAGCCACTGACACCTTGGAGCATTTGCTCCATTTGCACGCTTCATAATCCATCCTTACCTGCTCCCAGTAATATTTAACTGGTAGTCCATTCAGCTTCTGCATAGATCATGTGAATACCAGCTTGTCCTTCTGTTCAGACTGCAACATTTCTTGGTCTGGTCTTGGCCACTTTTAGCAAAGACAAAATAAAATTACAGTCACATAACTAGAAGTTTTAAATTCCACTGAGCTCAGTGGGACTAACTTTCTAAGTAATTATGCTTTGGACAGAAGCCTGACCGTTTCTAACAAGAGGTTTCTTAATATATATAATTGATTTCATGTTATTGACTGGCCAGAGGCTTAAACTACTTTTCAGAGAAGGTGATGTATACTTTTGCTGATTAGACTGAAATGAAATCAATAACTTGTTCAAATCATTCTTTCTCCAAATGTGCATTTTGTTAGTTATTCATTAGCAAATTAATTGCTTTTATTACTCTTTCTAATTTACAGATAGCTGTATCTGCAAGACAGCTTCTTAACTGTCCAGGTTGATTTTATTATCCATGGCTTTCTGACATTTTTAATCATAATACTCTAAAATAGTGTATTGTGTTATTTACAACCATCTAGACTCAGGGTGATTGTAAATAAGACTGTATTCTAGATTCTAGAGGAGGCACAGATCCTGTTAGGTGTTGTCATCTGCCTGTGAAGAGTCTGTGTAGAGATTCTTTAAAGAAAAATATCCAACTTTTAATGGAGTCCCGTGTTAATTCGTTCAGTAGCTTCCTGTGTAACATTTGAATGTTAAGGAATTCAGCTGGAATCCTCTGTTGCAGTTATGAATATGTAACCTTGAAGTTACACACTCATGACTGTTGTGTATTCACAGTCCCAATCTCTGATTGTCAAGGAAGGACTACCAATCATTTCTTCCCTTCAAAAGCTTTCCTATATCACAGTGGCCCTCAACCTTTGGCCTTCCAGATATGTTAGATATCAACTCCTGAATCCGTCACAAATTGTTTTGCTGTTTGGGGCTTTTGGAAGGAAATCCAAAATGTTTGTAAGGCCAAACTTTGAAAATCAGTGATTTAGCCTAAAGAAAAATTTAAAGAAGCGACCAGAACAGTCTAATCCATTCCTGATTTGAAGAGAGGCTTATGCAGGCTGAAGAAAGAAAAAACCCTCTACAGGCCTTAAAAGGGTGAGATAGAAAACAATGATTAAATTCATACCTTCCAACTTTTCTGATTTGGCAGGCATGATCCTGATTGTTCCTCTATCATCCCACTTTTCCAGCTGCTTTTAAAATGTACCAGTATCTTTCTTCCTCCCATTTCCCCCTTTTGTTCTCATCTTGTTTCAGTTGCTGCTGCAGATTGAGTTCAAAGTGCAAAAGTAGTTTGCACTTGGTTAACTCAGGTGCTGGGAAGAGGAGAGAAAGGAGAGGATTCTTGTCCTTCCCAGTAGGTTCATCAGAAGAGGATGAGGAGCACTTCACACATGTACTTATGTGTTTCTTATAACGTGATACTTAAAGAAAAAGCAAAGTGCTGTAGCCTCTCCTAGCTTGTCTGTTCTTTCTCATTAATAACTTTTGTCGTCTTGAACACATTCTGATGCTGCTTGCCCACATGTCCCAGTTTTTATCTGTGAAATGTTGGAGAGTATGGAAATGGCCACTACCCATAGTGACTTCAGAGGCACTATTGCCTTTTGGGGGTCAAAATAATACTTTTCAGCTTCTCCGAATTGAGGATGGGTGGAGGCATTGAACTAGCTGTGGGAGCCTCTGGCCCTTCAGAGTTTCAAAGGGAGAGTGGCCAGATGTCCTCCTCTTCCAGAATATGTCATCCATTTCAGATGTTCCCCATTTTGAGCATGACTAAAAAGCATGAATTTATATCAACCTTTTAATTTGGTAATGCCCTACATTTTTCTTGAATGTCCTATATTATAAGGTGCCTTGTCCTCCTTTGCGGTTATGACATCTGGTCACCCTGCTCAAAGGGCAATTCAGCTCCTCATTCTTTTCTGCAGACACTAAACTTGCTTTTAATTTTGTAGAACATATTATCCTTGAAAAGCATTGCTTAGGAAATCCATTTTCTCTAAACCCCATTGTTGAGGGAACACATTTCCAAAACCAAAGAGCTTCTTGAAACAAGTCAAGTGTGTGTATGTCAAACAAATCAAGTAGATTAAACTGATATGTGCATGTTTATGCTGATCAAATCCTCTTGACTTCAGAGGGATTAAGTCTGTTTAGGCTGCATGTGAATGTACTTCATTTGAATGGTGAAGTTTTGATTGAAACACATGTGCCCATTTTCTTAGCCGATATACCTACTCTTCTTTAAGGTGGCCGTCAGAACCAGTTTTGTGAATGAGTTGCAGAAACTGACTGCACAGGGGGCTGATTAACTGACCATTGTTATATTATCACGCACAGAGCCAGTTCCCCAGAGCAGTTCTGCAACTGGTTTAATATTGGCTTGCTTTAAAAAGAAAAGAAAGAGCCATGGGGATATAAAATATTTCATTAATAGGTGACCTGATTGTGAAGTGAGATGCGACTGTGCATTGCAGAAACAAATGCCTCCGTCAGCATTTAAAGAATGTGCTGAAGTAAGATGGAGAGAGGGAAGGAAGGAGAACATGTGTATGCTTAGTGAGGAGAGCCTGGAGCATAGAAACAATAAATTAGGAAAAGACTAAATCTGGGCTGGAAACACTGTGGTCCTCTAGATGTTGAACTGCTACACCCATCAGTCCTCACTACTTACTACTAGGCTGTGTGGGGCTGATGGGAAATAGAGTCCAAACAATATTTTGAGGGCTTAACATTCCCCAGTTCTAGGCTAAGCACAGTCCCTGGTGCTCCTTTGCTCCAAATTCCTACCTAAAGTTGCTGCTTCTTTAGGAAAAGCAGCTATTTGTCTTATATACTTATGTGTAGTTCACTCCTACATAGCAAATATGTTGTTGTTGTTTGGTGCTTGCAAGTCATTTTTGTCTTATGGCTACCCTAAGGTGAATCTATCACAAGGTTGTCTTGTCAAGTTGCTTCTTTGCCATCCCCTGAGGCTGAGAGAGTGTGACTTGCCCAAGGTCACCCAGTGGGTTTTTATACTCAAGCAGAGAATGATCTCCTGATCTCAAGAGTTGTAAATCAATGCTCAAACCACTTCGCCATGCTGGCTCTCACATAGTAAACATATAATATGATTATACTGTACTAAATTTCTTTCCCTGGAAAACTGGAACAATCTGTTCATTTGCTGCCACCTAATGGTTGTCCCTGAGACTTCTCAAAGATTCAATTCTCTGTTCTGCCAGTCTTCATTTTCTGTGGACCAGACTGGTTGCTAAAATCCTGTAAAGAACAGAATTCTTACTAGTTTTTTTTTATTTGTCAGCTGATACAAAACAGACATGTGTGAAACAACTCTAGTTCCTCTAAGTGGCTTGCTCTACAATTGATATACTTTCTACATCAGATATTTGATCCTAAATCCAAGTAATAGTCCCAGATAATAGTAATAATAATAATAATAATAATAATAATAAATTATTATTATTATTATTATTATTATTATTATTTGTATTTCCCTCCTCTCCCTACAGATCGAGGCGGGATTCCAACAAGATTAAAACAAAACAGTATTTTCTAAAATTACAATATAGTCTAAACATTATAAATATTACATTACAATTAGGGTAGATGCATTGGATCTGTTGCTGTTGACACTTATGTAAATCATATTAGCTCAGTGTATCTACTATGATAGGGACTATCAATTGAATTTCATCTATGGTCAGTAATTCTATGATTTGGAAGGTATCCCAGGTACTGTATAAAGAATAGCTGTGATGTTGCTTATCCTCAAACAATAGAGTTTGGACATCCTCAAGTATTAGAGTTTAACTCTCATGCTTTAGAGTTTAACTGAACTTTTTTTGGTCTCTTCCAGTGAGCTGGAAAGTTTTGTTGAAGATCTGAAGAAGGAATCTATGACAACCAATCGAATAGTTACGTTAAAAGATGTTGAAGATGGAGCTTGTCTCTTACGGCAAGTTGGAGAAGCGGTTGCCAACCTCAAAGGTGCCTTTTAGGTTTTCTTCTTCATTTGTTTTGGTTGCCTTCTTTACAATGGTGGCAGTTATACACCTGCTTTAAGAAACTCAGGATCAATGAGACTTAATTTTTAGGTACCAATTGATCAATTTTAAGCAAAACCATTTACTTATAAGGGATTAGAATCTGGTTTCAAGAAGTCTGCTACATCTTCTAGATGCATAAACACATATCCTACACACTTTTAACACCCAAAAGTTGCTCAGACCTTCTCACTAACCTGACGCTAACCCAAAATGAAATTAAAGTAATTGGGCTGCAGGTTTAATATCGAATATATGAATGTTCATGGGACATGATGTCTGCCATGAGTATAAAAGAAATGGTTGCCTGGTAGTATGCTACGGTAAAACATACTGTGTGCATGCTTAACCTGAACAGTCCCTGCTAGTTAATACCTAAGTTCTTTAATTTGCCCCCAAACATTACTGTTTAATGTCCAATGAAATCTATTCCAAGTTTGGGAAGTAAGCCTATCATTTTAGATTCTGCTAAAATTATAAGGAATTTTTATCATAGTATGATTCAAAAGTTGTTAGTAAACTATTTAAGCCCAATTAGGTTGAGGATAATGCTACAGCTCATTTTCAGATAATAACAAAGGGATATGTGAAGGAACAGGCTTTGGGAAATGACCACCCACTTTCCTCAAAGTAGGGGACAGGTTATTCATAAACAAATTAAAAAGTTAAGAAGACCACATACACCCCCAGTTAACATCCCCTATTAGTGTTAACTTCAGCAGACAATTTGTTCTAAAGAACTCAAAGGACCTGGGGATTTGACCAAATATATAACTTTTTGATGATAAGAGTCTTATCCAGTTTTTCCCACAATAGTTTCCTAAACACAGAATCAAAAGCCTCTTTCATAATTTTTAAAGAGGATGTGAACACTTTTCTACCACTTGAGTTGCTATATGCTTCTGTTAAATGGGTGGTCTATGTCAAACTGTTCAGGATTTGGATATTTTTCCATTAATTCTATTCTTACATTACCTTGCAGAAGTATTTCCTACCTTGGCTTTTTTCACATTTTGTTATGTTAAAGTCTGGAACTGAAGTCAGTTCAGTTGACATTATTATCACTTGATATACATAAGATACTCTATAGTACAAAGGTGCAAGATAAATATTTTTATTGTAGCAAAACCAAAAATGTACTTGTTGGTGTGCTTAACTGAGAATAAATGTCATTTGACATCCAGTGGTTCAAATGATCCATCCAGAGTTCTCGAATTAATTCAGGATATAACGCTTTTCACCAGCTCTGCTCTGCTTTACTGGTATTATTTGGTCTGGCCACCCTACCCTCCTTTCCAAAGTAGACAGAAGGAACCTTCAGGAAGGAGAAAAACTGGATACAAATGTCCTTTTTCCTTGTTGTGTACGGTACAATTACATCCCTAACTCTGCTCATTTTTTTTTCTATGCCCACACCCACTTCTGGATCATGACAAATTTTGACCAAGGACCTTGACAGGCAAATATTTTGTCCCTACTGGTGTAAAATATTGCTAAAGAGCAAAGAAGGAGAAGTATAAGCTAAAGCAAGAGTTCTTGAGCAAGTAAAGAAACGCAACACTAAACACATTTAGTATTATGTGAACAAGCAGCAGGTTTAGTAGTGGTAAACATCCCACTTCCTTCTCCTCTGAACTTGAATTTGTATTCCTCCTCACAACTAAATTGGAAGGAACTTGGTTAATTTCAGCCAGTGGTTCTCCAAGTTTAGTCTTCCCAGTGTTTTAGATTTCCATTGGCCAGTGGTCTGGGATTTTGAGAACCAAACACCAAAGGGTAGAAACCACTAGTTTAAGGTACTGTATTGCTTATTCAAACCAATCCCAATGATCCTGGCTTCTTCATAACCAACAATGTAAAGTAACCAGAATTTTTCAGTTTGAACATAACAAGAATCTTTGGTGTGTTTTGAAGTGCATGCATCCAGTCTCTTCTTCATAGCTGCACTAGACGAATAATTACAGAACATAATGCTAAAGCACCTTTTAGTGTTACGTTCACACTACGCTAAAAATCCATGGATACAGTGGGCTGACTGTATTTACAATCCTGGCAATAGTGCCACACTTGTGATTACATACCACAGCATTTACAAAGCACTTACATATTCGCAACTAGGTTATGAATCTGTAACTGCAGTGCAGGATGCCAGCTACAGTATTTTGTTTCTTAGCATTGTATTTTATTAATTGATACCTTGAGCTACTCAAACAGCATACAGAGGTGGTTGTTTCATTAATAAGTTGATTAATTCCTCGTTGATTAATTGTGCTGTCCCTGCACTTTCCACCAGCTATTGAATGGCTGTAGTTGAGAGGCTTTCACAGCAAAATAGAATGTTCAGGGGGAGCTTTGGTTGTTGCAGTTGGAGGAAGAGAATACCAACCTCGATAACAATAAAAAAAAATACTCAACAAAATAAACAATAAAAAAGACAGATGTGTGTTGCAGTTATGCTTGCGCATGTCACAAACAAGATGACAACCAGTGGATGTGTATCATTGTTAATCTGATACACCTGAAAGTTTCCTCCTTTGCCTTGCATTTTTCTCTTTAGGTGGATATTTAAGCCCATGTTGGTCTCTGACCTTTTTCTAAAAGATCACTTGGCTTGTGTTTTGCTTTGCAGGTGAATTTCCAATGTTACAGAATAAAATGCGAGCCATTCTCCGCATTGAGGTGGAAGCTGTGCGATTTTTAAAGGAGGAACCTCATAAACTGGACATTCTCCTAAAGAGAGTCCGCAGCATGACTGATACACTTACCACTCTCCGGAGGTGATTTCTTGGTTTATTTAAATTAGTCCCAACCTATTGTTGGTATTCACATAGTTTTACATGTTTATGTAAGGTCTTAAGCCATCATACTCATCACACATATTCTAGAAAAATGCAGACATAGCACTGTGATATCACATCTATTTTAGGTACTGACATTCTACTCCTGTTCCATATGTCACATCTCATCTTAGATATGATCACAGATCCTATCTGTAAAACAATTCTGTAACAATTTTATACCAGTATATTATTTTCATACTAGTTTTAAATATAACTGAAAAGCAAGGAAATTTTAATGTACACTTTTATCCAATGAGGTCCAAGTATATGCTATGACGCTCCTGTAATCACCCCTAGAAATCACCATTTTGCTGTTATAGCCTTCCCCGCAGTCATTCTTTTGCTCATGGAGAGTGGATCGAGATTGGAAAAATGTCTGAGTGTGTCCCCATAGCCAAATGCAGACCAAGTGTCGAGATCTGCCAGGGGCCTCCTGAGATCTCAGCTGATGTTGTCAATGCCCTGCATCTGGCCGGCTGACTGTTGAATCTCTTTGACAATAGAGACAGGACAGCATCCTTCACTGCACCTAAAGCAAGTTGACAGGACACAGGACAGATTGTGTTGTACAAACAATTCTCTTCTCCATCACCTTTCTATTGTTCTACCTCCCACTACAGCATCTGCCACTTGAGGCAGCTACCTCATTCTGCCTAATGGTAGGGTGGCCCCATTGGCAGTCCATAATTCAACATGTTAAGGAATGTGGTACATAGTAGTAAATTTTATAAGGAAAGCAATTAGCTTTCTCAGTCAAAAGCTGAGTAGCTACCAGTCCCATCACACCCACACGGGGGTATAGCAGACAAGGCTTATTTGTAACACCAAAGGTTTAATAACGTCTATGGTGAAAGGCTCCGTAATATGTTCTTCTAACATGGAGGAGAGAGCAAGAGCTGCAGAATACAGAAAGGAGAACAAAAACTCAGACTAAGTGGTGGAAGAAAAAATATGTGGCAAAAAACACTAAACAGGGAATGACGTAAATGCATGTTGTGTGCAAACTCTTAGACAGGCATACAAACTACTAAAGACTGAATATAGGCATGCTGAAGTTTCTATCTCTAACACAGCAGCCAATCTTACAAGATTCCTGGCATGCTAGATAGGCCTACTGATAGATGTCTGCATCCATCTGCATTGATTCCCTCCTCTGAATTGTGATATCCTCTCTGTCAGAAATCTACCAGAAGTCTCTTCTGTCAAAAATTTAGAAAAAACATTTAATATTCAGTGCCTTTGTTCCATGCAATTATATCTTGTGCAAAACCTGTAAAAATGGCATTCTTCGGACTACATCTTCTGATTCTGGGAGCCGTGATCCAAAAATATATCTTTTTATAGGCTCTGGCTTGTGTGAAATATATGTTGCTATATTGCCTATTGCCAGAGCAGTGCAAAAACAGTATTATGGTCCTTTCCCTTTATTCGCTTAAAAGCATTATCATAATCAAGTCATTATGTTCTTGACAAAACATAAAGTGTATTTGAGCTTATCTTTCACTAGAGGGAGCCCTTTCATGAAAAGCTGAGCCAAATTCTGCTAATTGTATTTCACAGCATGGGTGTTTCTTTCTGCAGGCATGTTACAGATGATCTGCTAAAAGGTGTGGATCCTTCGCAAGCTGCCCAGTACAATGCAATGGAGAAAGCTGCAACAGTAGAGGTTCTGAAAAACCAAGAAGACACTGGAAACAGCCACACTAGTCCCCAGAAAAATGTAGCCGAATCTCCAGCAGAGCCCCCTGTCAAATCAGAAGTAATGCCTGTCTCCACAGTGACAGTCCATCATGTCCAGAGTTCCCCAGTGGTCATTCGTCAGTCTCAGCATTCCTCAACATTAGTCAGTCAGGCCCACAGTTCTCCTCTTCCCACAGTGGGATCACCAGGGTCAAACCAGCCAGCCACAGCCTTGTCAGAGTCTACAGCAGCGGTCTCAGCAGTTGTTCAGCCAACACAAACACCCCATTCGCCACAGGTATCGGTAAATGGCTCCACCATGCAAAGCCTTTTTATTGAAGAACTTCACAGTGCCACTACAAGGAACAGAGCATTATCCATTGAGGTACAGTGTACATTTAAAGGTTGGGAGGGCTTGCTGAAGTGTAAGAGATATACATCAGGGGCACAGCTTGACATTAACTAATTAGAAATAAATGGGACCTGGGTATCTCTGGACTTGACATCCCTATTTTTGCGCATCCATGGACGGCAAGCCTGAGTTGTCACCAATAGCAACATGTGCACATGGTCATGCCCCCATTTTGGACAATGGGACTTCACCTGAAGTCCCATTGTCTATAATGGTGGTGCAGCCACATGCATGCGCCACATTGAGGATAACGGAACTTGAGTATCCACAGATTTTGTTAATTGCAAGGGGGGGTCTGGAACAAATTCCCCATGGATACCAAGGTCCTGCTGTAATTAGTTGTAATTCCCTTAACCCAATAATAAAGATACAATTATTACATTAGGATTATAACAAAAGATAACACCACTACTTTTATGATATAAAGCAATGTTCAGAAAAAAACAAGGCAAATAAATGAAGAAAAAATACCAAGGTATTCTATACAGGTATCAGTATTCTACATCATCCAGAATATACAGATAAATTTACATAACTGTTCCATATTCACAATTGGTACTTAGCCATGATTGTGATACTGTTGCCATGATTGTAACTCCCCCTTCCCATTTTCATTACTGGATATCATGGGGGGAAAGAGGTCTTGTGATGTCCTGTAGCAAGTCCTGTTTCTACCTAACTCAAAGAACAGACTTCATGGATGAATCCAGGAAATTTTATTGGAAGATTATGTTCAGCACAGTAGCAAGTTCATCTGAGGGTACAACTTAAGTCTCACTTTTAAGAGCTCCCCACAATTTACTCCAACCCCAAACCTGCACACTATCCCACACAGTCTCAAACAGCTAAACAGCCTTGAGTCCCACAGTTTCCTTCACAGCACACCAGGCCCAGTCTAACATGGCTACAGAATAGCAAAGGAAGTTTTTACATGGCCGAGAGGCCTGAGTCTGACAGGTGAGGCACCATGGGTGAATGACATTTCTATCAGGTTTCAGGGGTTGGGCCAGGAGAGGTTACTTAGTATAATTAACCAAATAGCTCATGTAGAATACAGGCCCAGGTTATCCCAGAATTAATTGTATCAGATTATGTTGGTTACTCTCGTGATGTGGAATTTGGATGGGCAACATGCATATCTTCTGCACTGGGTGGTGGTGATTTATTTCATTGGACAGAGTTGCACATATGGAAATGTTCCAGCTGATGAAACACATGAGGAAACTATTCTGGGCAACAGATTGTCACATGTACATCAGAACCGACAAGATTTTGACTTGAGAGCAAATAGCTCATCATGGGCATATGCCAAGGGGAGATGTGCAAAGGGCAGTTTTTTGGCAGAGAAATCTGGCAGAAAGAGTTTCTCTGCATGATTGCTTTATATACAGCAGGGGTGCACAATGGTGGATCCCCCAGATATTGTTGGACTGCAGCTGCAATTTTCATCAACCCCCTATTAACTATGGGCCTAAACAGATGGCCCTAAAGGGTAGGTGTCCCACACTGGATCAGGACCATGGCAATCGCACATCGTGGCCCCAATCCAGTGTTTTCCAGACCAAATTGGTCTAGAAAAAGGGCTTTTTGGCACTCCTTTTGATGTCCGGCATGTAATTGCCATGTCGCTGGAGCGCTGCAATGCTGCCCGCTGTCTGGGTAGGTGGGCAGCATGACAGAGGTTTAGGGGCAGAGTTGAGGCATGTGGTGTGTGGCTGCTACCCCCCCCCCCCCAAAAAAAAAACTTCACTTTGATGCCAGCCCTTTCAGCCAATCTGTTTAGCCCCTATGTTAGCTAGGGATGCTGAGGCTTGCAATCTCAAACCACCACACATTCTCCACAGTATCAATGTTTACCATTACATAGCAATTCAAGCTAAAGCTGAATTCAAAATACTACTTTGGGTGTTGGTATCTTTTCTATTAGAAAGCAGAGAAGAAATGGGAAGAAAAAAGGCAGAACCTGGATCACTACAATGGAAAGGAGTTTGAAAAACTCCTGGAAGAAGCACAAGCAAATATCATGAAATCAATCCCAAACCTTGAAATGCCTCCACAAGCAACAGCTCCACTAAAAGCCAATACAGTGGAAAAATTAGAATCCTCTGGTAAGGGTTTGGTACAGCAAGGTATTGATGATGTTTTTATTAAAGACCGGATTTTGTTTTATCTTTTTTATTTTATATATAATTTTTAAAACGCATATAAAAATAGAATTTAAACCAAACAACAAAATCAACCCAAGAACAGTATGTGAACAGATCACAAGGTTCAAACGATTATGTTTTTATGGAGATGAATCCATTCAAGTGAGGCCTTGAACAGATCAAGCCTGAACTCTCCCTAAAATCCAAGATGATTAAATTGAGGCTATGGTAGTTAGACCACATGATGAGAAGGCATGATTCATTAGAAAAGACAATAATGCTAGGGAAGGTAGAGGGAAGCAGAGAGGAAGACCACACACCAGATGGCTAGACTCAATCAGGGAGGTCACAGGCCTGAATCTATAAGACTTTTAAGCAGAACAGTGAGGAGCAGGGGGCTTGGAGATTTCTCATCCACAGGGTTGCCATGAGTAGAGGTTGACTCAAGGACAGCTAATATCACTACCAACAACAACACATTCAACCTTCTTGTAAACATGAAAAACATTTAACTATTGATTTATAAGGTCTAAAGGGTTTACTTTAAAGACATGCTATGTGGAGCTAGGTAGTCTCTACCCTATAAAGAAGTATCTTATAAAGTAATATGGAGCTTACTGCAGCCAAAGTCTGCCATTTTTAGGATCTGTAAAGTGATATTGATCAATGTTTGTACATTGAATATGAAATTCATGCTTAATTTAGCATAAAGTGCATGCTTAAATTTCTCTCATTGCAATACACAGTTCACATAAAGTGCTCAGTTTTGGAGTAATAAGACATATTTGCAAAACCACTATAGTGACAGTCCCATCTTTTTAAATTTTCAGTAGAGACTTTGAACCCAGAACAGGACACAGAAAAGCCAGTGAAGTCTCCACCGCCTCCACCTCCACGTCGCAGCTATCTGGTAGGATCTGGACTAAGCGCAAGATTGGGTGAAGTCAGCTACATGGCCAGGAAAGACACCATTGTGGCCAAGGTTTGATTATGGAGGCAGTTTAGCAAAATTAAATATTTAGTACAGGAAATTTGGCTGGAGAAGAGAGATTTTTTCTTATTTTAATTATCAACATGAATTAAATACTGGTAGGGTGGGTGGGTGGGTGGGGTGCCAGGACTTAAATAGGCACCAGGGAACATGAGCATATCATCCTCTTCAGATGTGGGTTATCTTGCTTGCCTTCTTATTTATGACAATTAAGAACTCGCTTGTCAAAGAATTTTTTTAAAAAAATTTACAACAACCCAAGCATCTTACACAGATGGAGAAAACTGATAAGAGAGAACAGTTCCATAGAAACTTTTGAAGTGAGTTCTTGTTTGCTTGTTTGATCCATCTGTCCAAGAGGAGGGGAAAGGTACATTTGAAACCTTACTTTCACATATCATTCATATAGAGTGATGCCATTTAATGCTTTCAAATAATTCTTTATTATAAGAGCTTAAATTATTTTGGTGAACAGACTGGAGATGTCTTCCATACCTAGTGCTAAATAAAAGGGGAAGTGGATTTGTTTGAATATAGCTATTAGCTAAATTATTTATATTTTGGTTCTTTGTTACACATCTTAGGAAAGCAGTGAAGATAGTAGTCAAGCAACACCTAAAGTACTTAAAGAAGATCATGCCTCTCCTCAGTCTCAAAGCACAGTTCCACCTTCAAAGGATGATGAAGAAGAAGAAGAGGGGGAAAGAATAATGGCAGAGTTACAGGTATGTGTTTCTGCCCGGAAATGCATACTTACAGCATCATGCATTTTTGATCTGTCAACCTACAGCACAATCCAAGCCAAAGGTGTCTTGCATAAATCCCACTGAAATGAAAGGTCATGCTCTAAAATGCAGTTGTACTCCAGTTGGATATGTGTGAAATATACACCTATGAAACATGCACCCAGTCTAGATACTTAGACACAAATGTAACTGAATAATTGGTCATAGATTTAACTGTACGATTGGGAAAGTTTCTCTCAATTACTTATTTATTTATTTGTTTATTTAAAGGATTTATATCCTGTCTCCCACAATGGGATTCTCTCTAATCCTTCCAACTTCACACATCCATTTCATATCCAGCTCCAACTTGGTTCAGGACAGAGAGAAAGTGGGGAAGAGCAGGGGTTAATTATTCATGATCATAAGTCTGTCGAAAACAAAGTTCTCATTTTAATGGTTTGAATTTTGGTTTGTTTGAGGGGGGGGGGTGTTGTCAGTCAGAAAACAATATTAAGGACTCTGAAGTTGACCTGGTAACTGCAACTTTTATTTATTTATCTATTTTATTTCATTTGTATGATATCTTTCTTCCAGCACATTTACATTTACAAGATTTTTAAAAAAAATTAAAATCACAATTATACAGTGGGCTATCCACGGATTTGGGCATCCACAGGGGGCAAGCCCGCATTATCCCCAATGGTGGCATATATGCAGCTGCACTACCATTGAGGACATTTGGACCACCTCCCTCCCTCCCTCACTTCTCCAAGATATAAATATAAGGAAGGAAAAATATAAGGAGGGAGGGAGGGAAGTGGGACTTCGTTCCCATTCTTCCTAATGGTGGCACAGCCACGTGGCCATGCCACCATTAGGAAAAATGAGACTTGAGCATCCACTGATTTTGGTATCTGTGGGGTATCCGGAACGGATCCCCCATGAATACCGAGAGCCCACTGTATGTTAAAAGCCTGCTTGAATAAAAACGTCCCAGCATGCTGGCAAAAAGAAAGCTGGACATACAAGGTGTTTCATGGCAAACCTCTGTGTGATCTCTGTAGGCACTAGCTAGCAAAATTCCCTTGCAATGAGTCTCATTCCACTGTATTTAATGAGTTTGATCTAGATTTAGTTATTTTAGAACACATTCTTTGAAATGTATGGACTTAAGTTAATCATGACTTAGGCCCACTGCCTTTAATGGATCTACTTTAATTAGGACTACATCTGGATCCAAACCAAATTATGCGACTAGATTTTCTGGCATCCAAGTCACTCAGTGGGTTTCCATGGTTGAGTAGGGATTTGAACACTGGTTGCCTGTGTCCTAGTCCAAGACTCAAACACTACACCATACTGACCTTGTACCATAACCCATTAAAAGTCAAATCCCTATCTAAATAAAAAGGTCTTTGCCTGACAGTGAAAAAAGAGGCGGGAAGTTAACCAATCCTCCATGGGGAAGGAATTCCATATTCTGGGAACAGTTATCATGAAATCTGTCTCTCCTAAGTCTTACCTATGACATGGTGCGACCTAGAGAAAGCCATTCCTGAAAGGTCTTAAAACTTGAGCAAGCGTATACTGAGAAATAGGGTCTCTTTCAGTTATTCTGGACCCAAGCTGGAAAGAATCCAGCTTTGTAACCTGGTATTTACAGTTGGTTCGTTTCAGCAAACCAGAATTAAATTTAGCCACAGATGGTTAAGATTCAGGTGTAATGACAAGCTGCACTTAATCAAAAGCCCACCAGGTGAAGACAGGGACAAGCTTAATGTTTTATCAGTAAATTCAACTAATGCAGTCTGTTCTTTACATGTTAAACCTGTGCCTGTTTACTTAGAAGTAAATACTTTTGACACCAGTAGAGTTTTCTTCTAAGTCTGCACAGAATCATGGTCATTGAAGCAAAGCAAATAATTGGGAGCAGTTGGACATTAGGTAGAGTTGTACAATGAGAATATTTCAGATCTCTTCTTTTGAACTGAGATATTTACTGTGTCTTCTTTTAAAATAAAATGTTTTGTTAGTTTGAAGTATTAAAAACTGACAATTTAGGAAATAAAATTTGTATCTTGCCAGTTTTTCCACTTACATAAGCATTAAGAGCAACATGATAGTCCAATTATATTGGTCATAAAAGTGATTGGAAAAGAAAACAAATCACAGTTCTGAGAACTCTAAATAAAGGTACTTAGGTGCCAGAAAATCTGGTTGCATAATGGACCCCAGTGTATCTTTCTAAATTTCCCAATGTCACTTTCTAAATTCCATGGACAGAGAAATTAATTGCTTTACCCTGGCTAAGGAGAAGAGGAGTGTGTGATATGGTTTCTAGATCATCATCATCATCATCATCATCATCATCATCATCATCATCTCAAGGGCCACATAATAATTCTTGAAAAATTGGTCATTCTCCATCCATCCATCCATTCTTTTTTTGTAAAAAAAAAATCTTAGAAAATAAAATGAACATCTTACTGGCCAAGCTCCATACTTTCATCACATTTTAGGATCACAGGGAAGAAAAAAATGTAAATGCTGTTTAATACAGTGGTCCCCCGGTTTATGAAATTAATTCGTTCCAGCACCCCTTTCTTAAACCGAAAAGTTCGTAAACCGGGGCCCCTTAAACCAGCCCCCGCACCATTTGAATTTCCCGCCGCTTTCTTTTCTTAAACTGGGTTTTTTTCCGTAAACCGGGGCCATTTTTCCGGCCCCGGCTCTTTCTTAAACTGGGGTTTTCGTAGGCCGGGGTATTCGTAAACCGGGGGACCACTGTATTTGAAATTACTGTATGTTGCTGCAGGTTCAAAAGTCTTTTTTTAATACAAGTGAAAAACAGTTCATCAAAGATGTAGAATGAGTATCAGGTTAATTTAATTCAAAAATCAACCTGCATAAAGCCCAAGTTGGATAAGTTCACCAGATGTTGTTGCATTATCATGCTGGAAGTATCAGACTGCATAGCTAGCTAGCAGAAACAAAAACCCAGCTACCTTATAGGCCCTTGTATGTTTATGTTGCCCTAATTCATGAGTAGATGCTTAAGATCCAACAAAAAAGGGGAGGAAACTTGACTAGAATGGCTCAGAGAAAAAGCTCCTTGGCTCCAATACTCTCAGTTCTTGGGGCGACTTGGTGCCTGCTTAGGTAAAGTCTTTTGATAACATGCCATATTTTAATTCTCTAGGTTTTCCAGAAGTGCGCTTACATGGATGTAAGCTCAAACAGTCATGTTGAACAGTCCAGAAATGACACACACACAAAAGATGCAAGGCCTGTGGCCTTAACACAACCCAAGGAGAAGAAGGTAACAGTGGCACGTTGAACTGTGCCACATGCTTTTGTCATCACCTTCTTCCCTTGCTTCCACACTAACCTTGTGTCTTGTGTCCTTTTTACTCTCTGTGTATCAGAATGGCTGTTTTCTTTTCTCTAGATGTATGGCCCACCTTGACCCCAAGTTTATCAAGATGCTCATAACTTTTACAGCAAAGTTAAGAGGCACATGGCCCTCCAGATGTTGCTGGACTGCAGGTCCCAGCATCCTTCATTATTGGGTATGCTGGTTAAGGTTTCTGGGGCTTTCTGTCCATCAGTGTCTGAGGGCCACATGATTCTCATTGCTGCTTTAGAGAGACATAATAAATAAAATGAGATTGAATGATATAGAGACAACCCTAAACTAAGCTTATGGTTATATCTCTTACCTAGCCATAGAGTGGTTGTACTAACCCTCTTACAAAGTGCCTCAGTTGGTCTGAAGCACTTGAAGTATTGTAGAGATAGTATTGTTTTCTTGACCAAGGACACTATGTTTAAGCCTGGTGATTGGATTGTCCAGAGCTTGGTAGTTAATTATTTTGACAACTCACAATAAACCCCATCCAGCCTGTCCAGGGGCTATATTGGCCGAGAGATTCTGGGAAATGTAATCCAAAGGTAACATTTCCATGTTCTGAGAATTTCTATATTAATATCTCACCTTTTCCCTAGCAAATTCCTTTCAGTAGGAATATGGATTGGATATTGCAATTTTCAAGGTACTTTTAAACCCAATTGGGTTTAAAGCTCTGAGCATACTGTTATACAAAATAAATTCATCTATGGTTTTTTGCCTTCAGGATTGGGAGTTTCCTCAAAACAGACTAGAGCAACGATAAAGCCATGTGTGCAGGAAAACCCATCACAGATTTGGAGGTCACTCAGAGGGGCATGTGGTTCAATTCTCTGCCCAAAAGGGTAAAACCATCCCCCCCTTCCCATCACAAATCAACCAAAATAAGCCAGACTGCAGAATAGCTCAAGAACGTATGTCAATGAAAGCAGAATATGCAGCCCTCATGTGACGTGTTGTTCTGTAACATTAACAGAGGTGCTGGACATGTCACCCTTCACTCAGCATCGATACTGGAGTCCTAATACTTAGGCCCTATGAGTATCTGCCACGGATGAGATAAACATGTAGTAAGACACAGGTTAGGCAAGTTTTATGATACATGTTTAAATGTCTCATCATCCCTAACTGGTATGGTCAAATGTCAGGGGGAAGTGCAGTTCATAATGTCTAGAAAGTTGTGGCTTCCTACTGTTACAAAAAAGCTATCGCTCTTGTTTTCTATTCAGTACTTAGCACTTTGCTAGCTTTAAATAAATGTTGGAAGATTGAGCTCATAGACCAAAAAATAAAAAAAAATAAAAAATCCTACATTGTCCAGCATAGTTTAAGAATCTGTTATGGCTCCACTCCCAGGACTCAGGATTTTGTGACAGTAGCCCCCAAACGGCCATTCCAAGGCTGGTGGAGAGTGGGAAGGGGAACTGGAAAGGGATCTTTCTAGGCCCCATAGCCAGTTGCAGACCAGTGATTTCTCCTGAGATCCACTGGAGTCTCAGTGGTCTGTATCAGGCTATGAGGCATAGCCAAATGCTTCACCCAATCCCACGTCCACTCTTCGCAAGCCATGGAATGTCTATTAAGGGTGGCAAAACTGAGTGCTGGGGAGGGTGTTGTGAAAGATGGAAAAGAATACCATCTTCTGCAACAACCAAAAAAAACAACAACACAAAAAACAAAAAAAACCAGAAGAAGACATACATAGGCATGGTATTAACAGGATTCTAGCCAGAATATCTATGCAGTGGCCACCTACATCTTTGCTTTCTCAACTTCAGCTTGGCTGGCATGACACTTTATTAATCTTTCCCTGGGATCTGAGCTTCTGTTAAACACTAACAAACCACATATGCATGCTAGGAGCAGGTTTAAGCTACATCTGGTATGCTGACAGTTATCTCTCAAACTTGTGTTTTGATCTGTCTTTGTTTATAATTTTGTTTTAAACCAAGACATCTGCATTTAAAAACCAGATTTCCATTTCCATTACCATTTATCATGTATGGATAAAAACTTGACACTTGGACATCCCAGTTGGAACTAACAGAATATGAATATTTTATATGGTCAAACAGCTCTTTAATTTATACCCAAACTATGTAACTACTTTTTTCCAAGTTGAAAGGGTTGCTGGAGATTGTGATAGACAAGTTTTAATCTACGTCTGGGATGATCTTCTCAATGTATGTCAGTATTCATAGCCATCTGTAGCCCTATGCTATAGTAAAACCCAAGTCTCAAAATTAGTAGCATCTTCTGAGTAGCACATACTTAACTCAATGAGCTAAAATAGTGCATTTCACAAGGTCATTTGAAGTTGTATTTGCAAGAATGGGTCACATATCTCTGCCAAGTAATAACTTTCAGTAGGAGCTGGAGCTTTAATGTGTAGAAGTAAAGTATACTGGAGGAACAAAACATGAATTGCCTAATGGGCCCTTGGTTTTTGCTGGGGTTTGGTTCCAGGATCCTTTGTGGATACAAAAATCTGTGGATGCTGAAGTCCCATTATCTATAATTGCACAGTAATATGGTGTCTCTTATATAAAATGGTAAAATCAAGGTTTGCATATATATATATATATATATATTCCAAGCTGTGGATGTTTGAATCTGCGAATGAAGAATCTGTGGATATGGATGACCGACTGTATACTTTGCAGAAAATCTTAACTGTCAAAATTGGGAAGGCTATACCAACAGGTGTAGTTAATATGTTTTAAACAGAAAACCTAATGAGTTATATCTCACTGTGGGAGAAAATAGCTACTTCTCTGCCTTGATTGTTGCCGTATCAACAGTTCTCTGCAGTATAAGTAAATTTGCCAGTTGGTCAGGGCAGTTTCTTGGCTTACTGGTTTTTGCTGGCTCTTTCCTGCAAGATAGGTTCAGGACTTAGTTGTATCCTTCTGTAGCCATGAAGCACTTCAGAAACCAGAGTTCAAAAATGTAAATGTCCTAAATAATGTAATGTAGGCTGACCATTGGGCAACATAATACATAATGGGAAGATTGTGTTAAAGCAACAGAATTTGGGCAACACAATTTAATATAATGGTGAGATTGTAATATAACGATGAAATTGTAATACAGTATTTAACTCAGAAGAACAGATTTTCCTCAGCTAGCCATCTTGGAGAACTGGCCTATACATAAACAATGCTAGTGTGTGGTGTGCAAGCTTTGTATCTCTTCTAATTTATTTTCTTCTAAAGTGTAGCAAAACTGTATTAAGTCAAAGCTTTATGTTGCACTCAAAACAATCATTTGAAAAGGGAAATCTAATCCAGATCAAGATGAAACAAATGTTGTACGCATGATTGCAGGACATAAACTCCCTGGAGGGTTTTTTAAAGGATCATTTCTGTCTAGAATGTATGTTGTCTTCATATAGTATGATGCAGTAAAAATGAAATGCACCGTTTTACCAGAATTCGGAGTTAACCCCTGAAGAGGTGCAGGAATCATCTGAAGACTGTGGAGATGGCTCTACATTGATGTAGAGAGGGACATGCTCTCATTAACTGTGCCTCATCTGATGATGTGCCACTAAATTGGGGGGAAATAATCCCATCCTTAAAAAAATTATAACTAAGTAATGCAACTCTTCCCCCTAGGTGTATGGGGAGGCAACAAAAGATAGTGACCACCCCAAGGACAAGACTGAAGAAAGAACAGGAGAGAAGGCCTCAGATGTTTCCAGCATCACCAAAAATTCTGCCTTCAGCAAACATTTGGTTGCAGAGGACAAGGATTATGCTACAAACTGTTCTCTTAAAACAAACATGAAACTCTCCAGCATGTTAGAAAATGAAAGAAGACCGGGATCTGATGGAGCACAATATCCAGCAGTAGAAAATGGAAGACAAAAGTTAAGTTATGATGTAGTGAGACAGCCTGGTCATACGGCATCACAGAATGAGCTTCTAGAAGGTGAAGGCGCTCGGCTTGTCAGAGAAACAAACTTGCCACTTCAGATCTCATTAGATCATGAGTTGCCGCATGAGCAAGAAATGACCACCGGTGGCTGTCATCAAGTTGTGCTGAGGCATGAGGTATCTAGGAATACAACTTTAAATGATATTGATGAGGTGGAGTCACCAACTAGTTCTCCAAGTGAAGAAAACCTACAGTCAGAGAACATTGCTTTCATGATTACCAAAACAGCTGTCCAGGTTCTATCAAGTGGAGAGGTCCATGATATAGTCAACAGACAAGGTGAAGATGTGCAGACTGTTAACATTGATTCCAAAAAGGAAACGGCAACCCAGCAAGGAACATCAGAGAACACTGAAAGCGAAGAACCAGTTGTTTGCATGGACAAAAAACCAGTCATCATTATTTTTGATGAACCAATGGATATTAGATCAGCTTATAAAAGACTTTCAACAATATTTGAGGAATGTGATGAAGAACTGGAAAAAATGATGACTGAAGAGAAGATAGAGGAAGAAGAGGAAGACAATGAGGAATCAGATATAACTGATACTCATGATGCAGAGGTTAACCAAAAAGATAGTAACAGAAGGCATGCAAATGAGTATATGGCAAATCGCCAGTGTGAGCATCAGTTTGGACTCCATTCTCTATCTAGTTCACCACCTCAATCCACACTCCCTGAAGGGCAGGAAATAGACAAGATGGATGTTGGGAAATCTAGTTACATGTATGGGCCGCATCCAGAACCAAAGCTGGATGTTCCTGATGCTAAGAAAAAATTTAAGTTTAAATTTCCAAAAAAGCAGCTGGCTGCTCTTACCCAAGCAATACGCACTGGAACTAAAACTGGCAAGAAAACTTTGCAAGTGGTTGTGTATGAAGAGGAAGAGGAAGATGGTACTTTAAAGCAACACAAAGAGGCCAAAAGATTTGAAATCCCTAGCTCTCAGCCTGAGGACCCCTCTAGGAAGCAAGAGCCAAATGTAACCACACAGATATCTAGGACTGATGAAATTAGAAAGAATACATATAAGACTCTGGACAGTTTGGAGCAGACTATTAAGCAGCTGGAGAGCACCATTAGTGAAATGAGCCCAAAACCAGTTTCTGAAGCCTCAGGCCGATTGGAAAGAACATCTGCTGCAGGCTTTTTCTCTCCAAAAGAACCTGTAGTGCTGGAGGAGAGTAATGCTGGTGCTGAGTCCCCTTCATCATTACCACCAACTTCACATAAGGTACTTTAGTATGAGAAATCGCAAGTCCAGCTGCTTTCTAAAATCTGCAGTAATAATCACCATTAAGCAAGAGGTGTCTTCTGATTGGTTTGCTTCCTTTCGGGTGGCTTGTTTGGTGCATCCATTAGATATCTAACAGCTAATAGATTGTGTGTATTATTTTTTTTTAAATCTCTCCTGCTGATTTGGTGATGGGCAATCAAAGGAAGCTTGGTCATTGCTCTTCTGTGGGGGCAACGTCACCTGGGACTGCCAGTTAAAATTTATAAGTCAATCGATAGTTCAGCCTTGCCCTCGATTGTTGATTCCTGGAATTAACACATGTGGTTTGATTTTTGATGTGGATTCTTTTGGTGCTTTCTGTGCATGTAGGGCTTTGGCTTCTCACACAAAGCAGCTTTGCCCATGGTGTGCCAACCTTCTTGCAAACAAACTGACTCTTACCCATGTTTTCCTTGTATCTTTTGTTACCCTTGAACCCCCAACCTTCCTCACAGGCTTCAACCAGCAGCTCCCAGACCAGCAGAATGCCAATCCCTGCTGCCACAAAAAGTCGCCCACCAGGAAGCATGGATAAAACAAGCAAACCACACAAACTACAGGATCAGCGCCAGTACAGACAGGTAGTTTTACCTTAATCCAAATCTCGGGATGGACCTTCAAGCTGTTCTGTGTGTTTTTTGGTAAACCTGTGAGACAAGGGACTGACTTGGATGATACCGAATAATGGACTTTGTCTTCCTGTTGAAATCTGGAACTGGAAATCCAGGGCTTCAGTTGGGGGCATGAAAATATTTAAATGGTAGAATTATCCTTTGCCATGCCTGTGCATGTCTTCAGTAAAAAACATCTCCTGCTTTTAGTTTTGTTCCAGTACTCAGCTGTAATTTCTTCAGTGTCAGCAACAGGAACTGTTTGAAGTATTTCAGATGAAACCATTGATACTAACTCCCTGTTTAACAGATTGCAATCAGCGCCTATTAACCATCTATCACAAATGTTTTCATCCTCATCTAACAATCCTGACGCATGGCCAATATGGTGATCAACCCAGATGTCTGGGTGCCCATCTTTTCATATATTCTCTTTTTTCAACTTCTTCTTCGTCTGTGCATTTTCTGCCAAGAAACTAAGGGAATGTAGAGGGAGTTTGGTGGGCAGGAGAGAAACCTACCAGGTCTAGTCTGCAGGTGCAAAATGTTAGTGCAGGTTTCAAACAATTTATTCCTATTCTTTACAACCCTTATTTTCCATGCAGTCCCTTTTTGGTTTATTATGTATACTGACTTAAACTGTCTCCCACCATCTTTATTTATTTACAGGCTAATGGAAGTGCTAAGAAAGCTGGTGGGGACTATAAAGCTACTTCCCCTACCCTGTCTGCTTCAAAAATTCCAGCCTTTTCTTCCACCTCTGGGAAAAGTAGCTCTTTGTCTAGTGGTGATAGCACTAATCTTCCAAGTCCACCTACTAAAGCCTCTGTTCCTCCTTCTAACCCTCTCAGTCCCCAAACAGGTCGTCCTACTCATTCTGCTTCCTTAATCCCTTCTGTTTCTAATGGATCCTTAAAGTTCCAGAATTCTACTCACACAGGTAAAGGCCATCATCATCTTTCATTCTCAGTCCAGACTCAAAATGGCCGGCCAAACCCTCTTCCTCCATCTCCCTTTTCCTCTCCCTCCTTCTCCTCTCCCTCTTCCACTTCTCCCACATCCCTGAGCCAAGGTATGAAGAGCATCCGGTCAATCCACACGCCCAGCTTCACCAGCTACAAGTCCCAGAATGGAACAGTCAGCAAACCCACCCCATCTTCCACCGTCACCAAGGAACCATCTTAAGTGTTCACCAAAGTCTTCTCAGTTGCTGATGAAATTGCAGCCAATATTGTAGCAGAGGAATGTGTACCAATCCTACTGTATCATTTTAGGCTTATTACTACAGTTGTGCTAAACATTGGGTTGATATTCTTAATTAGAGACATAAGTAGTTTTGTATGCGTTCATTGCTGTTGAAACATTGAGTGAGTCAGGCGGGGGGCGGCAAGGGAGGGAGGATGTCCACCTTCAGCCAGAAGCTGTTACAAAATGTCCTGAGTTGAGTGGAAAAGTATGCGTGTGCAGAAATGTATCAAAGCATGGGGGAAATGAATTGTTTTGTATAAAGCTATTTTTAAGTACAAGAACTAAACCTGGTGTGATAATTCAAAATTATAAAACTGAAACTAAAATATTTTTCTTTTATTTTAGTGTTATTCAGGTTTGTTACAGATTTCTATTTTTATCAGCTACAGCAGCAACAACAAAAAGACTTCATGGTTACTTTCAAAAATCTTTTTTGCCAAAACATTTGATACTGTTACAATGTACATTTGATAGTAGTATGCTGAACATGTCCTCTACACAAGCCGCAGAGTTAAGACGGACACTGTTGTGTATGAGGCAACTTTATCTATTGCACTGCCATTTAGATTATATTTAATAATTTGCGATGATGCCAAGGAGAAAAATTGTTTGTACATTTAGGCATTTGCTGATTACTTTTAGCTGAGTCTCCTCTTCATTTTTCCATTTTATTGAGACCTGGGTAAATCATGAAGTATTGCATTGTGGATTTCTTTTTTAAAAAGTGTACACTTCTGTATTGTTCTGTATAATGGAAAACATTTGTACATAATATAATATAAATATATATAAATATAAATACTGTATGTGGCTGAGCACATAGAGTAGTTTTCCACACCAAAGGTCCATTTTATGCATGGTTTTAAAGTATGCTTTGGGGGAAAGGATCACTAGAACTGTGAGGGTATAAGGGTGGATTTTAAAAACAACTTATGTGGAAAAACTAGTGTTCTTTTTGTAAATATCAATTGTACAATGCTATAATATAATATGCAGAGGTACAAACACACACACACACACAAATCCCTTTGCAAAAAATAAAAGGCTGCATGCTTATGTTTTGGTATTATTCTGTCACACCTTAATTATTTCATAATGTTAATGATGCATCACATGCAACTTTAAATGACAAAAGAGTACTTATTAAAGTTGTCAGTAACAAAATGTAGTCCTTCAGGAGTCAGTGAAGACAGCCTACAGGCCATTCTTTCTAAATTCTGTGGTCTGGTCTGAAAGAACTAACATTTCCAATAGTTTGCAATCTCTGCATTACGAGCACTGATTCAGTTACAAATATTTCACTTTCAAGAATGAACAACTTAATGCATCAGTCAAATCTGACATGTATGGCATATGTGTTTTATCAATCTATTGCCAAGACATCTGTGCAAGTACAGGGCGGAATGGCTTTTACAACCTATTTTTGTTTATCTTTAGATATGTTGATTCAGTAAAATGGCTAAGACTGCAGATTGTCAGCTAAGAAATCACCAGATAACACATGATCCATGAACTCTAAAAGGATGCATAATTTTTGGATGCAGCTGTCAGTGAATAGTTACGTAATATCACATTACCCTTGTGAAGATAAATCGGGGTTATCTGCCAAACTACTAAATTGCATTTTAGAATCAGCCTTCCTCGATAGCAGTGGCTATGGCAAGTCACACTGTATCAGCTTCAGAGAAAGGAAATGGCAAATCCTCTCTGAAAAAACATCTAAGAAAACCCTGTGATAGGGTTGCCTTAGGTTTGCCATAAGTTGGGAACAACTTTAAGGCACACAACACACACATACCAAGGTGTGTGTTTATATTCCTGTTGCATAATAGTTTCACAATACGACCATAACCCAGAATGGTTAACAGTGTAATTTTTCTGCATGTGAGCCTCCTAGGCTGAAACATATCTCCTCCTCTATGTACCATATGCGCCCTGATGCTTGCCCACACATGGCCATTCTGTGCTTCATAAACAGTGGATGAGATAGTAGTAGTGCCTGACTATGCCACTATAGCCAGATGGGAAGTGATTACATCAGTGCTGAGATCTACTGGGGTCTTCAGGAGATCTGTGCTGCTATAAAAACATCTGGCTACAGAGACATAGACAGATGCTACTCCAATCTTGTGTCACAAGGCACAGAGAACAGCCATGAAAAATGGAAGGCTTTAAGGGCTTCGGCCACTGTGGAGGGAGAAGGAGAAAGCCAACATCCAGTGTCCCAAAAACAACATACAAAGGCATAAGGGCAATATATGTGTGCATATGCCATTAAGAGGATGCCAACCATTGTCTATAAATATGTCAACCTACAAGTTCCTCACATATACTTCTATACGGGTTGAACTGACTTTGAATCCTCAACTGGTGGGTGTCACTTCCACATTAATATCAACTCTCAGGCAATACGGCAACATCCTATCACAGCGCACAGGTCTAGAACAATGCTGTCAGTGATGAAACTCTGAGTTTACAATCCAGTCCTATCCACTTACATGCAGTCATTATAAACAGCCACCAAGATTCCCAATAGCAGCATATATGTATCATGCGGGCTTGTCATTTATGCTCATGCAATAGATCAGGATAAGCTGCATAACCTCTGATTTCCAATAGAACGGTAATACTCTTAAGAAATGGAGCAACAAAATGACACCCTCCAAAATTATTTATTCTCATGTGGTGTGCAGAGGGATTGGGTTTGTTCATCAAAGTGATGGTGACTCCTCTTTGCAACCAATGTATCCCATTTACACATTCCTGACTAATCTCTTTATTTGATCTCCCTGGAGGGAGTGAAATAGAATATCCAGACCACCCTGACCTGCCTGGCAAAAAAGTCCCCTCTCCCCATCCGCCAGGATTCTGCATCTTTGGACAAGCAAGAGAAAGGGGTTCCACCTCACAGTTCAAGATACTGTACAGTTAAACACATGGCTGTAGACCTCCTGCAGGTAGTTCACCTGCAAGGCCTCATAAATCACAGACACAGTACCATGGACCAGATTCCATAGCAGACCCTTACAATGGGATGTCTCCCTTTTCAGAGGCAGATTACCATAGTTCTCAAATCCAAAGCCTGAGCATCCTCCTTGTGAAGGTCCTCCAATGTTGAGGCAGATCCTTCCTCCATTACCCATTGGGTAAAGTCTAGTCACCTCAAATGCCAGGGCTAGCATGCCACCTGACTGATCATTCAGCCTACTTAAGTAGGGAAGAGTTCATTATGCACTGATGCATGCTTGTCAATCCTTGCCCAATCTGGAATCCTCATCAAGTGGAGCAGCTCCACATTTCTGCCCATTCTGTAGAACAGAATATACAGAAAAGCCTTCTCAAGAGCTGGAAGGTGCAAATAATAGGGAAGTGTTTCTGTCAAAAGCATGGGTATAATGCGCATTGACAGTGGGCACAGGAATAGCCTCAACAGCCAGATGATCCCACACTCAAGCATTGTTTTAAATGGATGGATAGATTGATTTTATTATTACAATACCTCAGTCTTACATGGTTTATACTGGGCATCCTCCCAATGTATCAATCATCCCATAACCAATCAGAACAGGTAATCAGGCAAACTACACATGATGGAATCTTTTATTGAATTAAAAAGGGTAACTATCACTATGAAAATGGAAAGGAAATGCTTAAGATGATGATTTGAAATACAAGACCTTTCAACAAATTAGATATCAGTAGATCAAAACAGCTATTGAAGCAAAAATGGCAAAGAACATCTTCAAACCTAAGCCAGGTTGCGATGAGAGCAAGATATATCCTTTAGGGAAGCCAATCATGCTTAAACTGTGGACTGATAAAGGAATAATCTACCTGATCCTTTTTAAATGGCTCAAAATAGATTATAAAATTATATGTCCTAGAATACTGATTCATAACATTGACATCACAGTGGTAAATGGATTTCAGGTCCCAGAATCCCCAACCACCGTCCATGCTGGCTATGCCTTCTGGGAGCTGAAATCCACCATTATCTAGGGACCCAGCAGTGAGAATTACTGTCCTGGAATCATGCTTTCAGTACAACGTCGGAACAGTCACATCTAAATTGTAAGGCTATAGCTTTTGTCCTAGAGATTACTTGTACTACAAAATAATTACACTTTTTTAACTGTGTATTTCAGTGTTTGAGATGGGAGTTCTGAAAGTGCTGGCATTTGACATTTATTGGAAACCTGGTCTCAGGGAACAGTATTCATAGATCAGATAGCTTTAACTTGTCCTTAGGTCTGAAAGCCCTTTGTGAGATCCACAAGTAAATTTCTAACAAAATTGTTTTAGCTGGGATAACAATATTTATTCCTTTAGCTTTCTTTCTTTTAAAACTCTAAATCAGAGGGGGGGGGTTAACATAACTCTCCAACTGGTATTGGACTTCCAACACCCTTCAGCCCTTGCCAGTATCACTAATGATCAGAGGAAACAGGAGGTGAAGTGAATTTTCAGATCCTGGCTTAGACTGTATCAAAAATACCAAGCAACAGTTTATTTTAAATTATTCAAGTAAGGCCTACCTAAGAACACTAAATGTCCCAAATATAATTGGACTGCAGACCCTAGCGTTCCTCACTGTTGGTTCTGCTGGTTAGGAATGCTGGTATTTGCAGCCCCCAGTGTCTGGAGGATTATATGATTTCCATCCCCTACCATAAAGTGTGAAACTGACTATTTGTGTATGAGGCTTAACTTCTGCAATTCTCTGGACTATGACCAACATGCTTATTGATTTTATATAAGCCACAGGGTTTCAGCCTGTTATTAGTAGCCAGAGTTGAGATTTGGAGACTGGCATGTACTATGTTGATTAATACAGCATAAAGGGATGTGTGACAGGAATAAAGACTCCTCTGCTGTGTCGCTATTCAAATCCCTTTCTTTCAATAGTTGAAAAGATCGGGAAAATTTATACTCAGCCCTGGAATTCCCAGGACACCTGGTAGAGGAAAAATAGATACATACATGAATAAAAAACAAACCGTAGGAACAGTTCACACCATCTGTTAAAGCGGTTGGATGCTTCGTTTTTCTGCAAGCTGCTTACACTTTTGTTCACTTTGCACTAACAACCCAAACTTTTATCTCAGAAAAAGAAGGCAGCCTGCCACACTCCTGTTTTGTTAATAATCTTTCAAAACAGCCATAAAGCAGTGCAGCTTTATCCATCTGATGGTCTATATAATATCAAATCTCAAGATGAAGAATGGTTAATGTCTGACTCGATTCTAGTTTTGAAGTTTGACGGTGGGTAGTGGCTGACAAACAGTTTGGTTTCAGCTTCTTTGAAGAAAAAGGAACTACTGCTTCTAGGGAAGAACAATCCTCAGGCTCAAGGTTTGACATAAGATAACAGAGAGGTGGTACACGGTACTGACATCTTAGTACTTTTAGTCCTTTTGCCTCTGCCCTGAACTTGTAGCTTTTCCTTGTTTTCTTAGCAATGTGCCCATAAGTTGACAAGTTAGGCTGAATCACTGTTTTTAACACTCGGAATTATATATTATTCTGATATAATTTGACTTGAGCCAGAAAAGAGTCTGCCTGGCTGTAACCTAATAAAGATATCTCCTGGGACGTAGCATCTTGCAAAAAGTCTTTATCATTTAAAAGTGCAAATCAGCATTTAGTCCATATAGCCAGAGAAATGTGGGGCATCATCCACTCAAAAATATATATATATATTAAAAAAAAATCCCATACGTCTTCCTGTGTACTGAACCTGAGCCAAAGTACCCAAAGCAAGTTATGTTCAAAACTTAACCAACAATAAAACCAAAGGGGGAAAAAAAGAGATGTGCAAAAATGTCTGATGTGTCCAAAGAAATTCTGTGCCACTAAACTTAAAGATCAAAAGGAAACTTAAGAGCATGTTAATGAAAGAACCTATGTTAAATGACTCACTGCTTTGACAAATAATATTTGCAAACAAGCCCTGTTCAAAACAGTTCACCCACTATTTTCCTATCAACTTTATAGACATTTTCAATAACCTTTTATTATTAGATTAGATTAGATAACACAGCATTTTAAAAATTCTTTGCCTATAACACAAGTCAGTCCACTTAATAAACCATCAAAATGATTTTATTTCCAGTGTTTTAAGCGGGTATGCACACAGGCATGATACAGATTTGGATTCATTAAAGTCTTCATGCAGAATTATATTCTCAATAAAAGAAACCAGTTTCATCCAGGATCCACTATCTACATGTCTATGTTACAACATTTATATCAAATCTGGTATCTGAGGAAAAGATACACATGGAGTATGTACATTTAAGTTACTTATTTTACAGAAAGATTAAAAATTCAAGTCACATAAAACTCAAAAACTGTATTAAAATTGGAATATAAAACTCAGAAATCCAACTGGAATGCATAAGGAATGGAAGCTCTGTACCCACTTGTGTTAAAATTTGTAAAATGTAATGAAACATCTTACCAGTAAAATGCATTCATTCTTTTTTATATTAACATCCTCTAATTTAATAATTATGGCACCCTAACAAACCAAATGAACTTTTTTTGATGAGGCACTTGTTAGTGACTAAACGCAAACAAACTTTTTTCCTGCATACTAATACCAAATATCATAGAAACCATGTATGTATTACACAGGATGTTGCATTAGATGCTTGTTCCACATGTGTATGCAGCAATCAAATATATTTTTACTTAAAATAAATTTATTTATATATATATATATATATTCATTTATATTTATATTTTTTATTTATATTTTTAATATATATTTTAAACTCTGCCCTCCCACCCACTATTCTGGTTGCATGAATGCACTTTAAAGACCACCTTTGCAGTGCACACGGATGATTAAAGAAATTTCTTCTAATAGCTGCAAAACAACATGGTACAAAAAAACATTAAAAAAATTGGGGACATGTTAAATGAGAAGCTGCTTTTGAATTGTTGTAGTAGACATTTATACCTCCATCTTAAAGATACTGGTAGAATCGAGATCTAACCACCTGGGTCCCAGATAATTTGTGAGGATGGGCATCAACTGCTGGACTGAAGTTATTCTTGTTCATACTCTGGTAGCTTTCTCCATTGACGTGGTCTAGTGTCTGGAGTGGTCCCGAAACTGGGGTTTTAGAGACCAGAGTCAAACTACTACTAGAAGAAGAACCACCTTCCTCTGCCCACAATTCTTCACAAAAAGACGGCTCTGTCTTTGATGAATCTGCTAATCTGCTAGTGTCCTCCCTTTTGGGCTCTCCACTTTCACTCATGTTAAGCTCAGTTGTGCTTGTGCGTAGACGCTCTCGCGCAAGCCAGTCTGAAATTGAAAGGTCTTGTGCTGGACACTTAGGCTTCAATCGATCCACTGCTGAAGCGTCTTTCTCCCTGTTAGGATTTTTTTCTTGAGCTTTCCATGCATTCAAAACACTTATTTCAGCAAAATCTCTCTGGCCTCCCAATGTATGCCTCCGCCTAATGTTCTTTCTTTTAGATGTCTCTGTAGAGTTTGATTTCTGATTGCCTACTCCAAACATATCATCTGCAGATGACTTGAGACGCAATTTTAACCTGTCTGTAATTTTGAGTCTCCACGTAGGTTCTTGTTTCTCAGGCTCACTTCTAGAGGATGCAGCTAAGCTGCTGGTTGATTTTCCTTTCTTCATTATGTCAAACATTTTGGCCACTGCCAGTGACTCCTTCTCACACTTGGCATCTCCTGATCCCTCACTATCAGTCTTGTGCCTGGCTGACTTTTTCCGAGATAACGTATCACATTCAATAAGTTTGTGTGAACTGAACAATCTACGGCTGTCCAACTTTGGCGTCAAACTTCCTTCTGTACAACTTACTTCACTTTCTTCAGAGTTCCTCCGGCTGCCCTTTACTACATCTTGTCCCCTTCCCCTGAACAATCTCTCCACAGCAGAACTTGCAGCGAAAACAGGGAAGTCACTCTCACTGTCTGTTTCCACAGGGCGACCTTCACTGATCAATTCACTTCTCTCATCATCAGCCTCTTCTCCTTTACTTTCTGTCACTGACTGCACCTCTGGGCTTAGCATGGTGGAATCTAAGCCTGTTAGGTATGTAGTAGAAGATGTTGTTGAGTAATCTGAGGTGATGGAGCTGACATCAGCTGCTAAGAATTCATTGCATTTGTTTTCCAGGTTGGCCATTTTTTTACACGGAAATCTCTGCAGAGATGCCTGTGAAGAAGTGCTAAGCATAGTGCCAGAGTCAGAGATTGTTTCTTCCATTTGAGAAGAGATGTGAAAGACAGGAGGCTTAATGCAATCTTTTTGCGTACTGAGCCGAAAGTTGAGATTTGGGGATCTTACGTATTTTTGGAGACAAGGTGTTGAGGGAACCTCTGAAGGCTGGCCGTCTTTCCTTGGCAACATTTCATCCTTGGTTCCTGTGAGAGATTTTTTATTATTATTCTCTTTTTCTTTTAGAACTGCACTTCTCAGTTTTCTCCCTGCTGTCTCCTTCTCTGGGTCCTCTTTCGATGCCTCCTCTTTTGCTGAACTGCTGTAACAGTGCTCTGCAGACTCCTTCTTGAAAAACACATTATCCAATTCATCTTCAGAGCTGCTGGGCTGCAGTTTCTCTTTTGGTTTCTTCCTCTTGCGACTGGCTGCCGCAAAGATGGAGGACTTAAGCAGTTCCTTGCTATACTGATCCTTTCCAGATCCCCAAGAACCCTGTGTGAAAGGAAAAAGAAGAAGAAATCCATCACAATCATGTTCAGAAAATAAAATAATTTGTTGCGCATAATATTTTACGTAAGAGTTTTCTTACAGAGCATCTTATGGACTTGTAGCTATAAAATGGGGCAAGGCTAACAATCCCTACCCCCCCCCCTCCAGCCCTGTACCAATTTTGTAGCATCTCAGCACAATGATTCTTTAATAGTACAGAGATCCATCAGTTCAACAGTCTCAAATGGATTCTCACGTTTCTGGAACAAACTACTTTTTGGAGGCCAAAAGAAAATTAGCTGAGGGACATAAAAGTCTTAGTGAATTTCATCCTATAAAATTTGGTAAACCCAAGGATACAACAGGACAATCATGATGCCTAATGCAAAGACCCAATTGACTAAAATAAACTTGGGGACTTGTCATATGTTACCAGCATAGATAAAAGTGATCAACCAAAGGTATTTCAGATATACCCTATATACTCGACTATAAGTTGACCTGATGCATAAATTAAGGGCAAGTTTTGGGGGTGATATTATGGGTTTTGATACGATACTTGGATAAGTCAAGGGTAAAACATAGAGGCATGCAACAAAGGATCTAAATGATGAAGCAAAGGGAAACAATGCCAAAGAACATACAAAATTATGGCAGGCATAACTGTTTTGGCTCACACTAAAGGCTGGATGGAAGAGAGAATAGGTCAGTGCTTCCAGGACAGATTGCACTCTTGCCTTTCACCAGGGAATAGTTCCCTTTTTAATAAAAGTTAAGTAGTATTTACACTGACTTGTGGATAAGGTTTTTAGGGTCTATTTTTTGATTAAAATTTCTAGACTTATACATGAATATATGAAGTAGGTACATTATACATAAGATACCTAAATAGCAATGTATTCATTACTTCTAATGAATGGCTGCAGTTTCCATATAGTTGGAATACAAACTCCCATTAACTCAAGTTCTACTGTACAATTCATTACACTATTACTAGCATTGCTTTCCATGGTTTTTGCTAACCATTTTGCACTACAACACTGTAAATTTCACCTTTACAAAAGTGACATTAAAATATCAGTAATGCAAATATCTGTCTTATTTTCCATCATTGGCACACAAGTAATGTACTGTATATATTTACTTGGAACTATGGATAATTTTATAACTCCTAATAAATATTAAGGCCTGAATCCTATTGGTAATCCTGATAAGAGCAGCCAATAAATCAATTGTTAAAATGTGAGTCAATGTTTAGGTAATTCATATTGATTCAATGAATATACTCTAGTAATAGGAATGGAACTCAGTCTTAAAGGTGTAATCCACTGCCAATATCGAAACTCACAACAATAATCTGTATTTTGCTCTTCCACCAAAAATATAACACAGATTTAGGCCCACAACGAGATGTAGGCGATTTTGAGAAAGATTGAACTGTCTGGGCCATTCTGTAAACATCAAGGGCAGAAGTGGGGTTTTTGTATCTGGGTCCTCTGTTCTAGCACAATCACTAGCCTAATCACTAGCAACATTCACTCTCTGCAGTAATATTAATGGAACTAGGCTTCACCTTCCTGAGATCAGGGTTTTTTTACACCTACAACAATAAATAAGATTAGTGTCCCAAACTACAGTTTAAAATACACAAACTGGCTTTGTTCTAAACCTCAGAGGAACCCTGACAAAAGCAAACACTGCTCCATTTACTTGAATATTTTAGGCCTGGAATGGGCAGGCAGGAAGGAGCAGCCCAAGGCCATTCCCAGCTGCAAACAGGCTGGGACCATGACCTGCTCCAAAAGCAGGCTGCTGCCGCTGGACTCAAGCTGCTCTACCACAAGACAGATTATCCCAACTCCTTTTTGCTCCAATCTAAAAGACGGGAGTGCAGCCTCAGTGCAGCTTCCAGCTGTGCTGGAGATGTGCATCATATAAACGGTGTGCTTCCAACATGGCCAGAAGCCACTTCTTTATGCCTGTGTGTTCTGGGCCTTAGACAGTTATGCTCAGGCAATGAGGATACATACCAAACACACATCTGATGATTTACCTTAGATTTTGCAGAGTCACTAGTAGCTGAATCTGTAGGGAAGGAGGAGAATCAAAACACAGCACTTTAGTCAACACTGCACAGTCTGCTTTTGCTCTAGACAATGCTGGACGTATGAAAGAGGACAAGCACAGAACAAAATGTGAGAGCAAACTAAGTAACAAAAAATTTAAATAATCATAACGAAGTGGATAGTAAGAGCTCACAAAAATGCAAGCTGCACCACAGAAAGCCACCGCCATGAAAGGATGCCGTGAGTTGTAGGCAGAATCAGCTCAATGACAGAAATGGCACAGTAGCCATGTTCTTCTAAATAAAACAGAACAGAAATACTAATAATTATTCAATGTTCTAAGTACACAGCCCTGCAAAACCGCAGCTGAGAGACCTTTTCAGGATTGTACTTTGTACACTCCTGCAAATAAAATGCACAATTTAATTTTTATTTCTTTTGTTAAAGCCTTCGGCTACCTTTTGAAACATTTTTTGAAAAATCTTTTTTTTTTTTTGTAAACCACATTTTATGCTGTCAAACTGTTTGCATTGGGGTTGACATCTGAATGCCCCAGTTCCACATTCAGATGCTCCTCTGAGTTACACATTTATGAAATTTTCATTTGTTACCAGCTAGATTTCCACAGCCATCAGTTTTGTACTTAATTCAAAAAGAAGCGCTATTATGAAATGAAAAATGGACACCATAGGTTTACTGTCTGGCAAAAAAACACGACGACGGAGGTTATACAGTTATAAAGGGGGTACAGAGGGGCTAAGCACAGTGACCAAAAGATGTTTTGCTTCGCCATTCTCCAACTCTCAGGGGGTTCCCCCACCTAAGAATTAATGAGCTGAGCCCCATGCCATGCCCCTTTTGACACATGGCTAATGACTAGGAAAAACTCGTGGACCATACCATGCTATTTCTCCTCAGGGTCTGCTTCAGAAATAACAAGAAACAGCAGAAACACTTTTAAAAAGTAGCACTGATCTGTTCAAATACTTGTTAAAAAGAAAAAAATTTACAGTACAGATCATCTAGATTCTTTGTGCATTTACAAGAAACGGGGGTTTCTGCAGACAAGGCAGCTACAATGTGGGCAACAGTCCTCCTTCTTCCTACAGTTCCAGCTGTCCATCAGTGACATCACAGAGTCCACCAGTGACATCACCGTGTGATAGACTCCTCCCACTTCTCCTGTTTCAACATCAGGATAGAGGGACTGTTTCAATAAAATGCTGAAAAAGTCTTCTATGAACTAAAACACAAACTAGAGACAAAGGAACATTTGTGATAAACAACATGATTGGTTAGTGAAACAGTACAGTGATTGTGAGGGGGAAAGTCACCGAGAGACCTTGCAACAGCAGAATTTAGCCAAATAATAAAGGTGGCGGTCATTAAACAGAAGGAATGTGTTTAGTAATAGATAGATATAAAAGCATATCATATTAAAACATAATTGGGGGAAAATATTGGTTAGTTGCCAAGCAAAGTGAATTTTAACACCTTGATTTGCCTTCTCAAGTTTGGAAATGCCTTCAGAGCAAGTGCAGAGGTTAAAGCTTTCTGTCCTTCCATCAACCACTTACATGCAAGCAGGGTTCTTGTCCACTTCATAGTAAGAATTACTTGGATAATCATGGCTATTGATACTACAGTAATTCTCAAGGATGAAGAATTACACTTTAGTTGGCTAAGAGACAATCCCAGTCTACAACATGGAAAATGCCCAACCACTGTCATCATTTTTTTAAAAAACCAAATATGTAGGCAAGGGAAGGGAAAAAGCAGGTTATTAGCAAAGGAAAAAACGAACAAACAAATTAAAAGTAGATTATAACAAATTCTTAGCAGAAAGTTTTCTAGCCTACAGACTAACACCGTCCAGGCAAGAGTTACCTGATACGTCTCCAGGAGATACTCCCGTCCTTCCAATGTTGGTGAGTAAATGATCTATGTTTGGCACTGGCTGAGACTGTACTGTGTTTTCCTCCTGAACTGCTGTCTACAGTCAATAAACAAAGATCTCTTCATCATTGTGTCACAGACAGCGGCTTCATTACGATTCAACAGTATTTAGAAAAACATAGTTACAACCAGAGAACCAGTTCCTCCAACTAATTTTTTTCATATGAAGTTTAAGGATTCAATGAATGAGTAAAATGGGGGGAAATGCTAGTCTAGTGGAGAAACCCACAGTAAATCACATTTTAGTTGCTATTTTGATAACTACATAGAATCAAGATCTACAAAAATTGTGTGTGATAAACAAGTAAGGGGTATATACATTAGGAAAATATGTGCTCGATTTAGAGAAAATTTTACTCTATGTCTAAAAATAGGTGGGTAGGTAGAATCCAAATACTTAAGGATCAGTACTTACAAGGGGCTCTTCAGCATCATCTTCTGCGAAAAACCAGTCATGCTACAATTTAAAATAAAAGAGGTGAAAAACCCCAAAGAAACAATCTTTACAATGTGGACATCACAGAAATAAAAGGAACCAAGGAGTGGGCAGCTCATAGAAGAAGCTGAAAAAAGCTGGTCTAGCTGAAGCGAAAGATGTGCCTGCATGATTAAGCTGGGAGTGTGAAATAAATGTACTTACTTTTTGGATAAGTGTTTCTACAATTTTGTATTGATCTGGCATATGGGTAACCATGTGCGTCATGTTATCTTCAGATGTTCTCACAAGAGTTGGACCAAATACTATTGCCAGATTTCTTGGTTCCATCTAAAAAACAAAGAAAATAAATCTTACTTGTTTATCTGAAGCTAGGCTACAGTCCTACCTACGTATAGTTGGCTCTCCATATCCATGGATTCTTTATTCATGGATTCAACCATCAATGACTTGATTTTTTAAAAAAAATATGAATTCTGGAAAACAAACCTTGATTTTGTCATTTTATACAAGGGACATTATTTTACTATATCACTGTATTTAAGTGGACTTGAATCCATGGCTTTTGGTATCCATGAGGGGTCCTAGAACCAAACCCCAAATGATACCAAGGGCCCACTGTATATTTATACTCATATATTGGGGATCCTAATTGGGGAACAGTTTTCCAGTGGGTCTCCAGTGATTCAGTGGAGACACCACTGCAACTGCCATTGCTCCATCCTGACATATGTAGTTTTGTGAGACACCAGCACTCTTTGGCAGATAAGGCTAAAGACTTTGTAAAACTAAAAACCCCAGGATTCCATAGGACAGCACAATAACACTTAAAGTGGTACCAAACCACATTATTTCTAGTGTAGATGTACCCCAAGTATTCAAAGCTACAGCATAATAAATTTCAGAACCATCTCTCCTAGTATTGGCCATATGCATGAAACTACCTTTTACAGAGCCAAGCAATCTGAACCAAGATTGTCTTCTCTTACTAACAGTAACTCTTTTTTTAAAATAAAATTTTCTTGAATAATTAAAAATCAATATACATAATCATGAGAGAACCACAATAAGTATTCACAAGGCTATATATATATATATCATGATAAACCCCAACATATACACTTGTTATCATATGTGTGTGTGTGTGTGTGTGTGTGCGCGCGCGCATTCTAAACAGCTTACCACTTGTCTTGTTTCTATTACACAAATCAGTTTAACCATGATGGTCTTCCATTATTTCCTCCTTCCTTTACTTTCTCTTCTCTGTTTACCTCTCCTTTCCAGTACCTCTTTAGACACTTAGGCAAAACTATGGTGATATCAGTGACCAAATATTGAATCTTGTCTTCTATGACCTACCCAATTAATTCCACAACAGGTTCTGAGGCCCCAACCCAATAATGTATCCTCCTTGACACCATGCCATGCAGCTCTTTATTAAGAGCTGGGAGATTCTGTGAACTGTAGTTTAAGGTCTACCTTAAAAAGATTCCTCTACACCAGTGATTCCAAACTTTGGTCCTCCAGGTGTTTTGGACTTCAGCTTCCAGAATTTCTAACTGCTGGCCAAACTAGCTAGGGCTTCTGAGAGTTGAAGTTCAGAACACTTGAAGAACCAAAGTTTGGGAATCACTGCTTTACACCAATGGTCATCAACCTTTGGTACTCCTGATGTTTTGGATGTCATTTTCCAGAAATCCCAACTAGTATGGACAATACTCCAGAATTCTGGGAGTTGATGTTCAAAACATCTGAAGGACCAAAGGCTGAAAACCACTGCCCTTCACTGTGAATTCTAATCTAATTTAAATTCTAAACTAATCACAAACTAACACAGTTTTGAAAAACGTGAAGGCCTAAATTTTGTCAATTGCGCTTTGTACAGTGAGCCCTTGGTATCCATCTGGGTTTGGTTCCAGGACCCCCCTTGGATACCAAAGCCCATGGAAACTCATGTCCCATTAAATACAAAGGCATAATGAAATACACTCGTCCCTCCAGGGGCACAGGACCTCCAAGAATGTGGAAAAACCAGAAATAACAAAAACACTATGTTTTTACCTGAGAGAACACCTCTCTAGGAATTTCTAGGTCCTCCAGTGTAACTCTGTATTCAACATATGCCAGACATTTATCATAGAATTGAACTAGAGGAGCTTCAAATGCCTAGTGGAGTGTTCTCTCTAGGTCCTTCAGTGTGATTTTTGGTTAAAGTTGACCACAGAGTTGTCCTGGAGGACCTAGATATTTCTAGAGAGAACATATTAATAAACTCTGTGGCCTCAAAAATCAAATCTGCAAAGGTGGAGGGATGCTTGTAGCGTCCTTCATATAAAGAAACAAAATCAAGATTTGTCTTTCGGAATTTTTATATTTGTTGAATATTGTCAAGCCATGGATTGTTGTCTCTGTGGATGAAGAATCAGTGGATATGGAGGACTGACTGTACTGAGAGAAACACTGCTAGAGTCATGGCTCTGAAACCAAAATGAAGCAAAAACAACATTCCAAATCCAGTTATCATGAAGTTGAACTGTTGAATTACATAAGCCACTTGCCTTGTTCTTTTCTGAATTTTCTGCTACAGTCTTCAGATGTGCAGAGAGAAATTTTAGCGTTTCATAATGGTGTTCCGGTAAATCACGGATCTGAAATGTGATTTTAGCACAGAGTTCAAAAATAGTCAGTAAACATAAAAACTTGCATTAGATCAGATATATATAAAAAATCGGCATACCAGCCTTTTTAGTGTTTTTAGTCGCTCCACAGGATCTTCTTTTCTATTTGCATCTATGAAATCTGCATATTTGTCTGACAAGATAGAAAATTATTTTACTGCAAGACATAAAAAAAAACTATCACAGTTTTTTGGGGGGCTGGGGAAATAACTAGAGCAGCTCATATCAAATTAAGCATGAACAACAGCACTAGAAGAGTAATGGAATATATATTTAAAATGTCTCTCCACTTATTATGGAACAAATGCTATGATAAGATTTAGCCTATTTGCATCTTTGTACCCTGGCTACTAATTCTATAGAAAGTGTCTCTATGCAAGAATAAAAAGGTACAAGCTAACTCAGTAAGCAGGTGACATGAATATTCAGAATGGTATCATTTGAGTAACGTTTGAAAACAGAGATAAAAAAGTATTTGTTTGACACAAAAACACTGTATGATCAACCTATGGCTGCTGCATTAGCCACCTTTTAAAGCCACCATCCTCTGGTGCCTTTGACAGAAACTTAATATATAAATGTTATAGCTGGTAAAATCTTTCCCAATATGGAAATATATTATAATTACAATGTCAATTTCAAAGTCATTTTGCTATCAATGAGACAGTGTTATGGTCACTAAAAAGATTTGAGCATGAGATTCATGCCCAGCCACTTTTAACAAACAGATGACAAATATAACCTCAGATCCTCCAACCTGACCCAGCAGCAGCTATTTCACTCAGAGATGGGTTTATCTAGCAAGTTGCAAATATCAGGTATCTTGCTTGAAAAGCATGTGCTCTGCTACTGAGCTGTAGTCCCTTGCCTTAAACTTTCTAAAATACAGGCATGAACAATTTGCTGATTTTAAAGGACACTGAACTGAACAAGGGCAGTGCTTAATGGCTGGGCTAAAGTCATGAAATTCACTGGAATAGTAGGAAGAAAACATTTGATCCAGCAAAAAGGCCAAAGGTGAAGGTCCTCTCTCAGCCCAAGGGCTGAATTCAGTTTCAAGGCTGCATTCCAAAGATGTGGGAATGCAGGGTACTTGCAAATTTTAGTCTAAAGTAAGAATATAGAGGAAGAACCCAGCCTTTTAGAATGGGGGAAACAACCATACAAAGGCTAGGAAACTATCAAATGAGAGTGCCATGGGAAAAGGGTTGTGGCCATCTGAGGAACATTTATACTGCCAGTTTGGGACCCCAGGAGGACTGGATTTATTCCCAGCACTTGAGGTTCCCCATCCCTGAATTAGATATCTTCCTCCTCCAACCTAGTGCTCTCCAGAAATATTGAGACTGTAATACCTAAAACTAAATTAGAAATAATCAAGAAATCAGCACAACTCCAATGTAACTAACCACAGGCAAACTAAAGTCTACATTTAATTTAAAATTACTTTTCCCCCCTACTTGGATCAAAAACTCACCATTAGTAAAAAGAGGTTCTGGAAGCTTTCTAAAGAAGGATTTCAGCAAACTGCTTATGACATTCAAGTCTCGCCATTTCTAAGGCATAAGAAAAGGAAAATTCTTGTTATCTTACAACTAGCAAGACAATACCTTGGAACTGAAGATATAAAGGACATCACTTACATCATCTTGAATATCAATATCAGTCATCCCTTTGTTGAGCTCTTCTTGCATGCTTGAGATAGCAGCATTATTCCCAGGTACCCTATAAATACCTGTATACTCAAGACCTCTTTCTTCAACTAGTTTGCAGCATATATCAACTATCAGTGGGATATACTGAAAAAACAAAGAGAAGAAACCTGCTATTCATGCATTGCAAAGTAGAATTCTCCAAGGAACCTGTAAATGTAAGGTTTCTCTTTTTTTGCTAATACCTTATTACTCTGAGCTGGGGGGCAATCATCTAGTCTGACTCCAAAGGTCCCAACAGCAGATGGTTTCTTCTCAAAGGTTTTTCTCATGATATTGGGAATATTTTTTCGCCATGTACCTTTATCTTTCGGTGGACTTGTCTCATCTTTATCTGAAGGGAAAGCAAAAGAGAGAGAGACAGAAAGAGAGAGATTGAGAGATTACTTTTTTTAAAGAAAATTTACACAGTTTACATAGCCAACTGACTATGACTGAACTAGTCACTGAATGAGTCAACAAAAATGAGCGAAAGCATATACTCAAAATAAGCTTGAGCTGAGATCTTGACAGATAGCCTAGACCACAACTTCCCAAATTCAAACCACAGTTTCACCACAACCCAGCAACCATGACTTATCAATCCCTCATTTTATCCCTGAAACAAGAATCTACTTTCTTTCTACAATAGTCAATATAAGCAATGGGACTGTACAAGAAGCATACATAACACTGTACATTTACATCAAGCCACACAGGCGAACACTAGTGTCATTTTTTAGCTATCTATTCAGGAAACAGAATCTATTTTGTGACTCTTCAGGCTACCTTTGACTTTAATAGAATTCCCTAGTCCTTCCAAAATAGTAATCAAAAGCAAGAGTCTGATTCTGACATGTCCAGTAGTCTGTCCTGGACACAAAACTTTAAAAATGGCTCTCATGAATTTATCAAACAAGTTAAATACCTTACACTGACAAAGACAATTGCCTGGGAAATTCAAGCAATATTTGTGACATCATATGAACCGGAATAGAATTTTTTTGATGCAGATGTGGGCATCTGTGGGGGTTTGGGGGGGTACACTGGCCACTTAGGGGCCACTGAGTGCACCCTCACCCCAAAACAAACATTTCTCCTCTATTTGTTTCACTACAATGTCCCACCAATGTCTCCTGGGACAATGACTGAACCATTTTTCAACAGGAAGTGACATGGGAATTTCTGAATTCCCATGAAAGAGGTTTGTCCTAGGTCTAAAACAGGAATCAGAAGAAAAAGGGGCAAATTTATTTCTTACACCCACAGGTCTCTAAGTGTCATGAAAATGGCCACTTATATGGTGTGTGAGCCACACCTTCCTCCCATCTGTACTGTAGGAAACTATTTATGTCTCAGTGACTATTGCTGTCAGTTTTCATGTGATATCTCAATCCTCTCACATCTATGCTGGGCCTTGCAAAGACATGTTTTGGAACTGTATAATCTTGATGAATACAATGAAGTAGGCACTATCCATAGCACACAGAATACCACAAAACCACAGGGTGTTATATTCACCCAAATGTCAATAAAAACATGAGCTATGAAAGTTACACCTGATCCCTTGTTTTTACATGCTTACTTGAGGCATCACAGACAATCTTCAATAGAAATTAATTTCCATCTTGCAAAATTAAAAAGCAGCACACCTACTGCCAGAACACTGAGTAAGCATACATTAATTTAGGTCAGTGAGGAAAGGTAGGGATTGATTTCAAAAACCAAGGTAGCAAAAACAAACAAAAACCCTTTTCTGTTAAAACAAGTTTCAACAATACAGAGTACTGAAATAAAAATCTAATATCTTATGAACATCAATGTTTCTTCAGGACCTCACACTAAAAACAAAACTCCAAACAACAATGTAATATCAGAAGAACCTAATATAAAATTGTACAGGTTGGATCTTGTAATAAAATTACAGACTAAAACACTTCTGATCAGGATTCCAGATATACCATTCTATCTTCCCCCACCCTAGAATCATGATTCTGTGTGCAGTGAGCATGCTCAGTCTTCATAGGAGTGTTTTAGGATCAAAACCAATCCTAACTATATTAAAATACTTGGCTCCACCAAGTGATAATCATGCAGTTCAGCCCTTGGGAGGTTTTTACAAATAGCTACTCAATGTGAATCTGGAAACAATCTATCAAGAAACTGAGATGGTTCTTGCTACAGCTTTTATATCTATATGTCTCTTCCTCCATTCTCTTCTCCTGAACATTCTATTCTGTTGCCATTCTTATCGGCTTTCAACAGCGGTCAGTACTCCAGAAGCAAAGAGTACTCTCAGGTCTTCACTGGGATGTTCCTCCACTTAGTTCCCCTCCCTAAAGATTTTTGGTACTGTTGTAGAACTCAACTTTATCCCATGTCTGCTGCTATAGGTGCTATAGGGTTGTTGTGGTTTTGGCTATACAGTTGCCCCTCATTTCTCACGGACTTGGGATCCGCATTCTTGATTATTCACAGAGGGGTGACCGCCACTATTGCCAATGGGGTGTGCCCCACAGTACGTGCGCTCATGGGGGTGCGCTCCATTCAAGTCTATGGGGCTTGAATATGTGCAAGTCTCCATTTTCGCAGGGGGGGGGGGAGTCTGGAACGGATCCCCTGTGAAAACTCTATAAGCATGAAGACCTGAAGACTTGAACCAGAATCAGTATTAGTACATAGAAGCTTATCAAAGCAAGTGTTACAAAACAGGGTACATTGTAATTGAGCGGTCTAAAACAAACAATTCAAAGAGTGGTTTATGAAACAAAACATTCCTGAAATTAAAAGAAGCGTCAACGTATTTTCACATGTGGTGAGAACAAAGCTTAACATATGGTAACCATGGCTGAGCAGATCAAATTGGCAATTTCCTACTATCAAGAAACAAGAGAAGCTTCCAGCACAAGAGAAGAACCAATGAAACTCCAATGTGCATAAAAAGATGTGATCATATCTCTGTGTATTCATCCTCCAGATTGACACTGGGGTAAATCTGGAGGGGTTAGTACTACTAATGATATGGTTACGTATAGGACAAATACCTTTAGCAACGAATTTCCTCTCAGATTCCTCCTTGGGAGAATGTGGGCTCTGGGTTCTTTGCTCAGCTTTTGTGCCAAGGAGTGTCTGCCTTATGCTAAGGCTTTGACGAGGCGTTTTGGGTGATGGCTCTGTTTTCCCACTTGAAGCACTATGAAAAAAAATTATTATTCAGAAGCAGGAATTCCATGCATCAGACTGGCCTGAGTGTCACACAGTACTGTGGTTGCCTACCTCATCATAGTGCTGTATTCTTTAATCCTCCGACTAATGAGGTCCCTGCTTGTGACACCTGCATTCTGCAAAATAAATTGAGAACTATTTTGCAAACCTAGGAAAGAGCAAATTGTATGGCAAACAAACAATATTTGTATTATGGTTTCAAGCTAATACATTAAAAGGACAAAAACAGCAAGAGCAGAATTCATTGTACAGTGAGTTCTTCCCAACTCCAGGGATTTTTTCCTTCCCCACTCACATATGGAAAAACCCATAAAAGCCCAAGCCCCTATCAATCAATGGGTAGTATCAGAGCACCTGTGGGCATGCACCACTATTGGCTAACATGGGGCGGGGTAATCTGAAAAAGCTCGAGTCTATCTATGGGTGGATAGTCCACCAACACGGTGGACTCACTGTATAATAACATACTGTAAAGCACTATCTGTTTCATTTCTTAAATGCCCATTGCTGCCATTTGGTTTGGATACACTTAAAGGAAAACATAAATTTATGTATTAAACACTATACAGGTACTTCCCAATTGCCCTGGTTTTAGATCAGAAGCTATTTGGGCACATTTCTTGCTTACTAATTAACACATATAAGCAATTGCCCTATGAAATAATTCAATGCCTTCTTGTCATGTTCTTATAACTTCTCCTCTCTGGAAATATTATAGTATTTCAAGAGATGGAGTAACTCAAAAACCAAATTAATGAAATACTGTGACTAATGCATGTGTAAAAGCCTCCAACTATTCATGCTGACATCTGCCCACGATTTCATTCAGAGATACAGAAGTTTTCCAGGCTAATGTCAGAGAATGATCATGTTGCAAGAAAGCTCAACAAAATCCATTAGACAATGATGCTGACAGCGCTAATCCTATACAGATCCCAGATAATTATACCTCTATGCACCATATAGGATTGCAACCTAAAATTGAGAATGAGGTTACATTAGAATTCTGGTCCCTGCTCTTTAAACAGGCAGACTGCAACATTTCTACATTTTTTTTTAATATTCAAATGTCAACACTAGAAGGCATTATAATATATGCTTAAATGTTAGAATTTATGGTTTTGAGGCACTTTAACTAAGTAGGATGCTTTAAACAGAACAGATTCACATAATATACAATTTAGCAATTCATATAGCAAGATCCTTGCAGAGTAGAGCTCAGAGAAAGTACTGAAGAGATAACTACTTTAAGTTTCCAATCATATAGACACACACTTTGGAGTAAGTCTCAGTGAATTCTGTACTACTTATTTCTAAATAGACATGCATTAGCATTATGCTGTATAAGTATTTTGCCAACTACTACATTTAAAATTAGTTAACCATTTCAAGTAGATAATTATATATTTTGTTAAAGAACTGACGCTACTTTTACAACTATAGTGGTTACAGGTTCAAATGCTTGCTTATCACAACCTCTTGTTCTCTCAGCCTGTGAAATAAGTTTTTTTGTTAAATAACCAAAAGCAATTCATTACAATTCAAGAAGTAAATCTCATTGTATTCACTGGAACTTATACTCAAGGAAATGTGCATAGGATTGCTTCATCAAACATTTATTTTGCCCAAATCTGAAGAAATATTTCCATATGAACTGACCTTTTTAGTTAGCCTATTTTCTTTTTTAAAATTCCCCAACTAGAATTTATATCAAAAAAGTGGTCAAATTAAGCCTGTCAACTCAATTCATGCTCCTAAAAAAGAGCGGTAAAAACTGATGGAATGAAGATTGCCATACTTTCTGATTATTTGGAGGCATGGCTATATTGTTCCTAATGCTGGCATACCAGTAGCATTCTCTTGGCATTTGTATATACTGGTAATTCCCAGTATGATGATGAATAATAATTTAACTAATACTTTCTTCCCGCAGAAGGAAATTAAATATAGGTAGTAGTTAAATTATATGAATTAACTCTCAATAAAAGAAATTTAACTTCAGTAATTGGAATTAACAGCAAGAAAAATAATTTAAATAGTGGTTCAGCTACTGTACATCAACAAAGAGAATGATTATAATGAATATAATATTATTTATAATAATCAAAGCATAATAATAATGAGATGAAGAAAAATTATTCATGCTAATTTTCATTATTCCACACCCTTTTAAATGGGATGCTAGCATCAAAATTTGGATGACTCTTGGTCCAAATACAGCAAAAGTATGAAAAACATTGAAACAGAGGGGAAAAAACTGAACAAGCACACAACCTCATTGTTTAAATTGCTGTTTTCTTGTATAGCCTTAATCCAGGCCAGCATGTCATCTCTATCTTCAGCTTGAAACAGGTATTCACAATCTGATGTGGTGAGCCGAAATACATGTTTCCTTTTTGTATCACTATATGAAATGTCTATTAAACAAGCGTTGATACTGATGGGTTGCTCCTCCTCAGATGGCACCATTTGTTCTTTTTTATCCTTGTATAAGTATAATGAGCAACCTTTTAGAACAACATACATCTGTTTCCATGGGCGGATGCTCCCACCAACTCTCTGGAAAATACAAGCTACCATTACTAACTAGTAAAACAAAGGGGATACACATGATGCTTTATACCTTAAAATACATGATATATGTTATCTACATCAAAGCACTAGGAGAAATAAGAGGACAAGAAGGAAAGGGTGAGGTGTTACTAGTCCCCTTGTCAATGCCTTCTGCAAAAGTCTTATAAGAAACTGAAAAGGCCAGGATTATAGAGAATGCTGTTACATATGTAGAAATACAGGTGCTAAAACAACTGGATCTTTTTCTGGTAATTTCATTGACATTTAAGGTGCTGCTTAAATAACTTCCTACCAAAACACAATATTTCTCTATGGGTCTGTGAAAAAGCCTGTGCTGTACTTGCTGTGGAAATAGCAATATCTCAGAAGAATGTGTTTTTATACACAGCTAGAGAATCTATCATGCAAAAGGATCCTTATTTTATTAACCTCCGAAAGCATTCTGATTTCTAAAAAATCAGGACACTGTAGCATGTATGCAACTAAGTTTCTGCAATTTATTCAATCCCTAAGAAAGAAATCTAAGCAGTCTATAATAAATTTCAACTATGCTAAGAAATACAGGTTTCAAATCTAGTAGTTGCTGGGAAAATGTGAAAACCTAGGTTTCTGTCAAAAGGTAACTAAACATGGTGCATTAAATCTTAATGTAAATTACAATGGCAAAACCCTGAACAGTTTCTTTTCCAAATTCAACATTGCAAAAGATAGGAGAGGGCAGGAAGACTTAGAGGTAGCGTTACTAATCACCTTGTCAATGAAAATCCAGCATGTGGATAGTTTCTACTAAAGGCTTATGAGCTAAAAAATATCTGAAACAAGTAGATGCACAATTTGTATTTACTCTCAACTGTACATTAGGAAGAGAAGTACCTTTCCCTTGTCTGTGATTAGATTTCGAAAATGGAGCCATCCCTCTTTGGTGGCATCACCAAAGACCTCTGAAGAAGAAGCTTTCCTGGACCCTGAGTTTTCTGAAGATGTTTGGCTGTCTGGGGCCTAAAGAAAACATCATACTGAAGCAGTCTTAACATTAAAGAAGCAAGGCATGTTCAATAGCCCTTTTGCTCTACTCAGTTAAGATCTCCCTCTTTTCTTCCCCATGCAAGAAGAATATAAGGGGAAGCAAGCACAGGCAGCTAACATCAGCTACAAAATAGAAATGCAAGGTATCTTAGTGATTCCTAGTCTCTGAATCCAGCCCCAAGTCCTCTCTCTTCTCAAGTGGAAATGAGACCAGAAAGCTGAGGCTGCAGCTGGATAGCCTGTCATGTTTCTGTCTGGCTTTCCACGCACTGGTGCAGAAGAAAGTCATTTTTCTGTATGACAAATCCCAGAATTCCCCCAACAAGAATAACTATGGCCATACTGGCTAGGAGTTCTGGTAGTTCTAGTCCAAATCAGTAACTTTTCCAAGCTTTGATAATGGTAGCACTGGATGCTACACTCATGGGTCTGGAAGTCCCTACTAAATTATCATGTGTCACTGGGGTATATAGGAATCTAAGAAGATGCTTTATATAGTCAGAGTGTTTGTTCATCAAGTCTGCTATGATCCATATGGACTAGCAGCAGACTCTTGGGCAAACAAAGGCTTTTCTCATAAATTGCTGATACTTTTAAAAAGCAACACCATGGACTGAGCCAAAAGTAGCCTCTGGTTCTTTTACTCTTCTACTAAAATTTTATTTGTGCATCCCACAATCAGCATAAAGCAACTGCATGACTGAATTCTACAGCTGAATCTTTGAATATGAAATAATGGCACTAGCTAGTGTTTGTTTTTGCAACTGATAAATATTGATGAATACTGGGCTACTGACCTTGATTCCCTTTAAGCTAGATACATGCTTTATGGCCCTGTGGATGCAAAGTAGATATTGCAGTTAACATCTCTGAAGACGCCCTTGGATAAAACACATGTTCACATATAGATTTTTTTAAAAAAAATCCAACTTACACTTTTCCTTCTCTATAGTCATCCAGTCCTTCATCATAAGACTTAGACCTTTCACTTTTTGCAGGAAACTGACCATCCACCACACTAGCCCTTATAGATTCTGTAGTCAAAACAAATTTATATCCTTATTAACAAAACAAAACAAAACCCCAAATCTTACTACTGCCATCAGTGAATAAACTAAAGCTGTCTGAATCTCTAAACTTACCATGATCATGTGACAGCTGTCGTCGAATTAAAGGTACAAGAGAGGTAGGGCTAGGAGGAACTGTTGTAATGGTAGGTGCTCTTGAGGAAGATGCTGAAATAACAGCAGAAGCTGGAATGTGGGCGATATCATGGTCAATACTGGGACTAGCTGGCTCATCTACAAGGAAACATACACCCAGATAGAAAGACCTTAGTAAAATCATCATCATCATCATCATCATCATCATCATCATCAAATGTTGGAACCCAGTCAGGGATAACTGGAACTCATTTAATGCTCCTGTGCCATTATAATTACCAGAGATCATTGTGCCAAAATGGTACAGAAATCCCAGGATAGATGAAAGAACTTGTTTTAAGATTGTTTGCTCCACTTTTTTCAAAAACATTTTTCATCCATTTGAAGGACTCAGAGGACTCAAACTTACTGTATTAATGAGATTACATTTTAATAGGTAAAGCCTAATATTACTACATGATAGTAACAAGAATAAGAAAAGTGAAACTAAACACAGATTGTGCTGAGTCAAGAACATTATAATGTTTAGTTTCTTCATGCTTTTCAGAAGAGACTATATTTAAATAGAAAGCTGTCAATGAATACAATCTTAAATAACCCTCCCATGGTTGACTGTTATTATATATGTAAGCCTTCAGTTAAAATGATTAAAAACAAATAAACTACTACAAGTTATGCAGAAATAGCCAAACCATTAAATAATCCAATACGGAGCAATACAATACCTTGTCACAGAAGGTCTATGCCAGTAGCACAAAACACTCCAAAATGCTGTTAAAATAATCGGTGCAAATCAACAAGTTACACTAAAGTCAAAAGTTGCCACTGCTACGTACCAAGTATAGATTCCAGTAACTGCTGATATAAATTATCACAATCTGCACAGATCCAGCACCGATCTACTGCCATGAGAGTCATCCTGCAGCATTCGAAGAAGCCTAACGATTTTGCAGAAATTGCCCAGATGCCACGAAATACCATACAGCTTAAATGATCAGTACAACACTGAAATTACCAGGATAAACTTTCTAACTCCTCTTTCAATGTACATAAGAAAACTGTACAGAAATACAGACCATAAACATGCTGTACTGTGATAATTAATATGTATAGATCCTAGGTGCTAAGCATTTTAATATGCTGTGCTTCTGAAAGGCCCATTGAAATATTCAAGCCTGCACAAACAGAGGTTTATTCTTTTCTCTGAATGAATGCATCTGCACGTACTGCATTGTGTTTTCAAAGAGTAATTGATGGCTCTGGTTTAAGGAGGCAAGGCCTGCAGCATCAAAGTTTGGTTGTACATGCACACACACAAAAATACACACTTTTTAAATGATGAGAAACATTTTAAGGACTAGGCAGATGTAGAAATTCTTTAGTAGTTATTGCAGTAAGAGCTTAAAAGTAAAAGATCTGAGATGCAGATATTGCTTAAAATTCCAAACTAAACATTTAATAAAACATACATAGATGCTTTGCCTTTCTAAATGAAAATTCTTTCCAATTTTTTAAAAAGGTAAAGAATATGAAAGCTCGAAGGGTTTCAAAGACTGCATCCATAATTTTTTGTGGGTTTTTCGGGCTATGTGGCCATGTTCTAGAAGAGTTTATTCCTGACGTTTTGTCAGCATCTGTGGCTGGCATATTCAGAGAATGCTGGCACTGAAGTGAGTGGGGTGTATACATATACTGTGTGAATCTTGGGAGGAGTAATTTTACATGTTACTCTGTGCATTCTCCTGTTGCTGAATGGCAAAGGCCTCAGGGTGGGAGGATATGCAAGGAGGATGTGAGTATGGTCCATTGTCTGCTGGGGAAAACCCTGATCCTTGGTAGTTTTCATATTTTTCATATTCTAAACATATTCATTAGTCTAGTCCTCCTCAGACTATCTCATGGGGGCATTTTTTCTTCTAATTTGCTCTGGACTATTATCACACTTTTGCCCACACTTTCCTGAAAAATTGTCAATGTATCAGGACAAGGACCAGTCCATAGACAACCACTTTGAGCAACATTTCTCCACTGTATGTTCTCCATTTGAAGTAAGAGCAACTGAGACTGTTGTGGATGCAGTTGCTTTCATGCCCTAAATTCTAACCAGGAAATAAAGTATCTCCTCTCATAAGCATAAGTTAAGTAATTTGGGGGCAAAGCCAATCAGATACAATAGGCTGAGACAGTATTTTCCTATGATACAACAAGATTTCCCAGAGTAGCTAACATTTACACTCCAGAAGGAACAAGATGAGCCAAAATCTATTAAGCAAGCCTGAATAAATTTCATACCATTAAAATATTAAACCTCTACTTTACAATGAGCCATCTTCCCAAACACTCACAACAACTTGCTTTTAAAAAAATCAGGTAATGCACATTTACATATGCATGCATGAACACCCCTCTGTTTTTAACAGGAAGGCAAAGAATAACAATCTTCACAAAAATCAATGTGCTTGTACTGTCTGGCTGGCCAGTGGATGGTTCAGTCAGCTGATAAGACAATCTTGAATGAAAACACTGTCCATTTGTTCAAGTCCTGCAATGAGCTTCACTGTGGACAGTTTGTAAGGTACTGTGGTATGCAAAGAATGGAAATGGAAGGAAGACACAGTAGCACAACTGAAATTAGAATAAAGTCAGAAAGCTATGTGTTTTGGAACGAAGAGCTGTGTTATATATAGGTAGATTAACAAATTGCTCCAACAATAAAAATGGCAAGCTTAAGTTCACACTCATTTTTATTACATAATCAAGTTGATACATCTTAAATTTTGCTCTAGTAATTCTGTTTCAGTGGTACAATAATATTCCAGTAAGTCACATACTATAAGCAATAAAAGAAAATTAGGTGTGCCAAACCTTCTATGAAGCAAGATAGACATACAACAATCTGTGACTACAGTATATGAAGAAAAGAACCCTCCCTCCATGCCATCTGCCCTGGTCCAGGCCTCAGAGGGAGAGAAGAAGCACTGGACCTCATCCCCTTCCCCACCACCATCCCCTTCTCCTTTTGTGTTGTGTCTTTTTAGAATGTAAGCCTGAGGGCAGGGAACCGTCTAATGAAAATTAATAATTGTAAGCCACTCTAACAGCCATTAAGGATGAAGAGCGGGGTATAAATACCATAAATAAATAATAAAATAATAAGTAAAAATAAATGTGGGTAACAATCTCATACTAGCCACCTTACATTTGTCCATTCATAACTATGATTCAGCTCTGTAGTAAAATTACAGTAGAGCACCAAATCCCAAAGTGAATATATTGAGAGACTGAAATACTGAAATACAAGTTACAAGTGAAAAACAGTCTATCCTAACATACTGTTATTCAAATGTATTAGACTACAATTCCCATGCTGGCTCATGATGATGTAATTTGATACTTTTCTAAGCACTATCTTATTGGGGACGCCTGCATCATCAAGCTTCCAAAGCAGTTTGTAAAATGTTACTGTGGAGTATAACATAGCAAGAGATTTTACAATTCAAAACAAGAAGCTTCGTGAATATTTCTTCAACATTCAGGCCAGTATTTCCAGGCACCAACTCAGGAGTGCTTAGAAGCATCAGTCAATAGTAGAATGAGAACTAAGCTCAAAACATATACAAGTTGAGAGTACCTCTTATCCAAAATGTTTGGGACCAGAAGTGTTTTCATTTTGGATTTTGGAATAGTTGCATACACATGAGGTATCTTGGAGATGAGGCACAAGTCTGAACAGGAAATTAATTTATGTTTCATATACACGTTGTACACATACCCAGAAGGTAATTTTATACAATATTTTTAATAATTTTGTGCATGAAATGAAGTGCACGGAAGCATCAGAAACCAAAGGTGTCACTATCTCAGCAACCCAGAAAAGGTTTTGGATTTTGGAGCACTTTGCATTTTCGGATAAGGGATACTCAACCTGTATTCAAATGCAAACAACCTGTATTCAAATTCAAAATTCAATGGAAGCCAGAAAAATCAGCAGTAGCAGAACACGTTAAAAACCATCCTGGGCATAAAATGCTGTTTGAAAACATGGAAATTCTCAATCATGCCAACAACTGTCAGGTCAGAATGCATAGAGAAGCCATTAAAATCCACAGACACCTGGACAACTTCAACAGGAAAGAAAAAACCCTTAAAGTAAACAAAGTATGGCTACCAATCCTGAAAAACATCAAAATCAAGACCCAGCAAATGCAAATGAAAATTACCCAGGATCAGGGATTTCCCCAGGAAACAATGGATGACTAATTAAAGAGATACCTTGAGGCCTTGCCATTCAACAACAGAACAATACACAGGTTAACATGTAAATAGCTTCCTCTCAACCAACAGTATATATACCGCATTCTCTTCCACGCCAGCATACTCTGAAGATGCCAGCCATAGCTGCTGGTGAACCATCAAGAATAAACCCAAAACACCACAAAAATATGGATGCTGGCCTCAAAAGCCTTTGACTTCACATGGGGAGCTGCTCTGTGTATAGCTGAACTTCAAAGGCCTCCCTTTTTGCAATCTATACAACAAGATGCTCACTTGGGGGCATCTCAAAAGAATATCTGATCAGTATAGGACTATGGACTATAAATAGAGAAAGCCCAGGTCTTTTTATGCATGTCTATGGGTCTCTTTCTGGATCCCAGCTGTTTTTACTACATGTGATTACTTTCTGTGGCTTAACTGGGCACAAAACTGGGAGTCATAATTTCAAATTATATGCGTTTTTCAATGAACATTTAATTTATATGTGCGTGACTTTTGCTTTTTGTATAAAATAATATAATCTGAGACACTTGAGTTTACTCTTTTTAAAATAAAGCCTATTTCTGACATGCTAAATCAAAATTCTGGGATGCAGGAAACACCAGGAGCCAGGTTTCCCCTCCAAGCATAAAGCTAAACCCCAAGCATGTCTGAGAAGTCTTGGATGCAAAAAGCCTGCTTTCATCCTTTCATAAAAGATATATACCTTAAGCCAAGCATAGTTTGTTACACCTGAATCAGGCCACCTTGCAGCCTTGAACCATGTTTACTGAGATAACCCAGATGGAACTGTGATTTCTGTTTGTGTCTGGCTTCAATATTCCATAGTCTGGTATAGAAGCAGTAGTGAATTGGTTAGTTCAGTAATCCATCAAATGAGTATTTTCTTTTTGAGAACATACAAGAGAATGAGATGAGAAGTGGAAACATTCATAACTAAGTCTCAAACAGGTTTATTCCCATAATGGAACACTATGAGTTAGCATTACCACCAATAAGGTCATTATGTCATATATATTATAATTTATAATTATTAATGAAATGAGCTTGTAGTTAGAAAATCATCAAAGGAAGAATTTCTGTATTTTAAATGTGACTTAAAGTGACTTCTTTAGATTAATTAAGGCACTTTGGTTAAGACTGAATCATCTTCTTCAATTACAAATGAAGAACATTTTCTGATATAATACTTTGGGCATATACAGTGACTCACTAGGAATGCTGATGGAGCAACCTGGAAATTATAGTTTACAAAATGATGGGCTTAAATATATTATCTTCCATGTGAATTCCTCACTCCCTAGTTTAGTGTTGCATCAAGTATCAAAGGTAAATATAGTTGCATTAGTATCAAAGCAGAATTAATTTGGAGGAGGCTGCTTTTCCTCCTAGTGCATTTAAAAGCAGCAACAACTGTGTTCTTAGAGTGATCCTTCAAATCTATTGCTAAGTGGAATCTTTCAAGTACAGAATAGTAAGGTCTAAGAAACAGTGAGCTAAATACTCTCCATATGCATGTCCTTGCTCCATGCAATTCTCCCTTTACAATACTCAGATGATACAGGCAGCACTACTGAAATCAAATCTTTAATCCCAATGTAAGGTTGTAGCTTCTCAATGAAAATACTACCAGTAAATACTTCTCCTTTTTTCAACCCCAACCTGTAACACAGGATCAAAGCTTGGATCAAAGTACAATATTTAGTGAAAAGAAATTTTAGATAATCACTTTGGTGAAAAAAGGCACATTCTGTGTTTTAGCTGACAGAAGCAGGCAGCAAATTCTCCATAAAGATTGATCCATCAAAGATTGAAGGAGTTAATTACCACAAGTAATATAAAAAAAAATCTTGGGATAAATATGTTTGAAGCAGAATTATGTTACTAACATAGGCATAGCAATCAACGATCTCCAAGATCTTTTTTTGAATTTTCAATAACAAGAATGAACTCATTAATATTCATCTTTTTAACACTCAGAAATGATCAGGAACTGACATGTCCACTTCAATTTCTAAAATTTAAAAATAGCCATATTGCCACAGATATTGAATGAAACATCCCACACAGGAAGACACAGACCAAGTTAAAAATATAGATAAAAAATAGTTTCAATATGTGGAGTAAAATATTTGATAGAAACTGTTAACAAAAAGTTTGGGTTAGCAAGATCTGACAGCTGGAAAAATAATTTTTGTAAACAGAAGCTCTCCTTCAAGCAGAACTGAGTATGTAGCTTAACAATGAGCTTACTTTCATCATAAAACTGCACAGCACATGAAGACTGTGTTTCCTGGTCAGCAACTAGATTTCTGATTAACTGGGGAAAGGATGTATGAAAGAGACCAACAGACCACTTGCCAAATTTGTTTGCCAACAGATTTGGCTAACATCCCATGGCCCTCTTTTTCTTCCTGAGAGGCCAGCAGAGATAGAGTGGATTTTGCCAGGGACAGCCTTCTACTATAGTTGCTCAGATAGCAAACTGTAGTACTGAAAACAACTCAACCCTCTTAAGAAATTACACTCGTCTGAGTCCATACAGTGACATCCAAGGAGGCAGACAGATTAGAATCCATCTTTCTAGTGCCTTATGTATCTAGTGCCCTATGTAGAGTTCCTGGGATTTAGCCTCAAGCCTCCTTAATAAACCCTCACTGGGTCCCAATTTTGGGAGAAAAGTGGAATACAAATTAATATAAATAAATAAATAGTTGTTGCAGATTTCGGGGAAATTTATACCCTCCTCATTAGCCTTAATATCACAACAGACATGTGTCTTGGACTTAATGGCATAAAAGCATCAGGATGTGTTTATTCTACAGTTACAAGAGGGCATGCTCACCCACCCTCTCAACTTCAAGCTACTGAAGGCCTTCTGCGGGGCTAATATTTGAAATCATGCCCCACTAACGTTGTAGGGGCATATTGAATTCTGATGACAGTGCTGCAGCAGTTTGGAGGGTATCTATGGAAACTACATCTCCCGCCAATCCGTGCAAGTTGGGATCTAAGAAGGAGTCCACAACCAGCATATAAATTTTAGGTGAAAGGAACAGAGCAGTTCTGCAAGGATGGGATGGATGACACTGTCATTTGTCATCCAGGCCGAAATTTGTGTTTGTGTGGGAGTTGAGATGCCTTAAATGGAAGCAAATTGTTCCTCAATATAAAAAATGAAGAATGAAAATGATTTTTCATATTGGGAAATAATTTGCTTTTTTTTCATATTGGGGAACAATTTGACACCTGCTCACTCAATTCTGAACTTTGATGTTATTAAGAATTGGAAATAAAAGTGTCAAACTCTGATTATGATATCACAAGTGTCAAGTCACTACTTTCTGTCCAAACATAGGCTCAGCTGGGCTGATAGCCAAGATGAACAAAACATTTGTTGTTGTTAGCTGTCCTCAAGTCAGTTCCGATCCTGTGGATGAGGCCATCTCCAAGAAGCCTGCCCAGATCCTGCAAGCCGTTGCCCACAACCCCCCTGGTTGAGTCTATCTATCTGGTTTGTGGTCTCCCTCTTTCTTCTACCCTCTACCTTTCCTAGTATTATTGTTTTTTTCTAGTGATCCATGACTTCTCATTACCGTATATACTTGTGTATAAGTCGACCTCATGTATAAGTTGAGGTCAACTTTTGGGGCCAAAAATGGGGATTTTTGTATGACCCGTGGATAAGTCGAGGGTAGGCTTAAGGGGGCAGCCCAGCTGGGGAGAGGCTGTGGGGCGATCAGCATCTCTCCATCTGGGCTCCCTCCTGAGGAGAAAGCCCGGCTAGAGAGACGCTGGGAAGGGCGTGCGTTCACCCTGCAGTCCCCTCTCCAGCCAGGATACTCCGGAGAAGAAAGCCTGGCTGGAGGGACATTGAGAAGGGAGTGCGGGGCAAACGCATGCCCTTCCCTGCGTCTCTCTAGCCGGGCTTTCTCCAGGCCTGTACCCAGACCTCGAGGGGCCCTGGGGCAGAAAGTACATTGGGGCCCCTATATTTTTTAATGTCCCGAGTCCTACTGTGAGCCACCCATCTTGGTGCACCCATCAAACCTTGTGCTCTGAATCCCATAACAGATTCAGGCTCCCAGAATTCCATAGCCTTCAGCCAGACAAGAGTCAAGCATTGTGCTCTGGGCCCCACAACAGACTCCACCTCCCAGAATTCCATAGCCTTGAGCCAGGATGCCGAAAAGCAATGCCAAGCCAGGTTATTTCTCCAGTGTGGATGCAGCCTCTGTGTTTTGTCCCCCTCCCCTTGGGCCAACGAGACCCCCTTCATCTCCCCACAAGCAACTTGGGACCCCTCTTGCTCCAGTGCACCCCAAAGGCCCTACCCCCCAGACATGGTCCCTTTTTGGATGCTAAGCAGGGTCACTCCTGGTCAGTCCTTGGATGGAAGACTGACAAGGAGTCTACCAGTCTGCCAGCCTGGCCCAGGGGTCCAGAGGAATCACACTCTTTCAGAGGAAGGCAAGGACCAACTCTCCCAGAAGAAATGGGCCAAGGAAACCCCCGACAGGAGGGAGGGAGAGAGGGAAGGATAGAAAGAGAGAGAGAGAGAGATGGATGGATGGATGATTGGATGGAGAGTGGGATAGATAGAAGACGGGATAGGTAGGTAGATAGACAGACAGAGGGATAGAGGGAGGGATACCTAAATAGATAGATGGTAGGGATGGATGGATGGAGAGAGAGTGAGATAGATGGAGGGAGGGAAGGATAGAGAGATAGATAGAGAGAGAAAAATAGCTAAATGGATGTGTATGGATGGAGAGAGGGGGAACAGGCAAAAGGAGGATAGATAGGGAGGGAGGGAAGGATGGATGGATTGGAAGGGGGCTTTGCGGGGCTTCGGAGGGAGCCAGGGACAGAAGCACTGCCTCCCATTTTCTGCCCAGAGGCTGGTGCTGGCCTGCCCCCCACCCCTTTTTCTCTTCTGTCCTCTCCCCCCCTCTCTCCCTGGACCCCACAACAGACTCCAACTCCCAGAATTCCATAGCCTTGAGCCAGAAAAGTCAAGCCTTGTGCTCTGGGCCCCACAACAGACTCCAGCTCCCAGAATTCCATAGCCTTGAGTCAGAAAGAGTTAAAGTGGGTCCAAACCTGGTTATTTCTTCAATGGGGCCTGAATGGCTGAAGCAGAGCTCTCATGTGAGTCATGCCACTCTCGGCTCCCATTTACCCCACTGCCTGGTGCCTCCCCCTCAGCCACGAGCCGAGTCCTCCTGAGTCTGAGTGGTTGGGAAAGGGAGGGATTCAGGCCAGGCCAAGGACATGACAGGAGGGAAGAAGAGAAGACTCAAGAGAGTATTTGTGAGCAGGGCAGCTGACCAGCGCCTTCTCGCTGGCCAGGTTTCCGGGAGCCCGGCCAGGGAGAACGCTCTGCCTTTCCAGCCTGGGGTAGACTTACACCGCATTGCCCCGTGTATACGTTTCCCCCAGGATTTTGGAGGGCATTTGGGGCACAAATTTCTCGACTTATAGTCGAGTATATACGGTAAGTGGCCAAAGTACGATAGTCTCAACATGATCATCTTTGCTTTCAAGGAGAGCCCTGGTCTGATCTGTTCAAGAGCCCATTTGTTTGTCTTCTTGGCTGTTCATCATCATCATCATCATCATCAATTTATTTATTTATTTGTATCTCACCTCTCCCTATGTTGGATCGAGGCGAGTAACAAGAAGCACGAACAGCAAAAGCAAACAAAAAACAAAAAAACCCAATACAATACAATACAGCATAAAAACAATAATCTAAAATAGCAATATTTAAAAGCATCAAATTAAAATTCATAATAAAATTGGAAAAATCTGATGGGGGTAATGAGTCAAATGGACTATTAAAAAGTCTGAGGAGGACAGTTAGGGAAGGTATCATGGTATCCTTAAGTACTCTTCTCCAACACCACATTTCAAATGAGTTGATTTTTTTTCTGTCTGCTTCCTTCACTATCCAGCTCTTACATTCATACATGGTAATTGGCAATACAATGGCTTGAACGATTCTGACCTTAGTTCTCAGTTGTATGTATGAAGTGTGACCCCGTCCAGGATGGGCGAACTTATCTCCATACCTGGATTGGGGTTACCTATCACAAGAACCTCTGTTTTACTTGGTTTCAGCTTAAGTCTATTTTCCCTCATCCAATCCATTAACAACCTCAGGCAGTCATTCAGAGGGGATATACCCTCCTTGGTCACTGAAACAGTCTGAGACATAGAGAAATAAATTTGGGTGTCATCAGCGTACTGATAACACCCAGCCCCATGTCTCCGGATGATCTCACCCAGTGGCTTCATGTAAATGTTAAATAGCATCGGAGACAGTATCGCACCTTGAGGGACACCCGATCTGAGTTCCCTCTTGGCCGAACAACTGTCACCAAGAGACACCATCTGGAACCTACCCAAGAGATAGCACCTGAACCACTGCAAAGCAGTGCTCCTGATTCCTAATTCTCTCAGTCGTTCCAGAAGGATACCATGTACCTCTGTACCTCTGTCGATGCACAGACAGAGATCATCAACCAAGGCGACCAGGGCAGTCCCCACTCCGTATCCCGATCTGAAGCCAGTTTGAAATGGATCAAGATAATCGGTGTTATCCAAGACTGTTTAGAGCTGGTTTGCAACCACCCTCTTGATCACCTTTTTGTCCAGGGGATCAAGGGAAGGTTTCTTTAGAATTTCAGGATAGATGGAAAACGGCCTTCCCTGAAGGAGGCATTGATTATTATAGATCTTAACAACTTCAGAGTTGCCTCACCCCCCTGGATGGCCAACCAGGATGGACAAGGATCGAGAGGACAGGTGGTCTTTTTTACCTTACCAAGCAGCTTGTCTATATCCTCAGTACTCACAGATTAAAACTGATCCAATATAACCTCATTAACAGAGTCACTGGACACCTTTCTTATTGATGTTGAACCAATGCCGGAGTCTAAGTCGGCCCTTATCTGAGAGATTTTATCTGCGAAGTGATCATTAAAAGCATCACAGCAGGCTCTCATAGATTGCAAAAGAGGATTTAGGGTGGTAGGAGCTCAAGTAAGATTCCTAACCACCCTAAAAAGCTCTGCTGGACGAGACTTCACAGATGCAACAGAACAGATTCTTTTTTAAAATTTCAGAAATCCCTTTTAAAAACACATAAACATGTCAACCACAACAGTCTCTGACCCATTGATGGCCAAACCCTGTAGAGTCCCCAAGAAAGATATGCATAGCTGTAAGGCAATGGGCAAAAATATGGTGCTGGTCTCTAGCACACTGAGGAAAAATCCCTGCTGGTTCCCACATCAAACAGCTTCAGAAGCACAGAACTATAACAAAGTGGCTCAGGGGCTGGACTGAAGTGTGAATGAGGGAGTTGATTACTTCAGTTTCACCTCTGTCATAAACTCTCCACTACCCTTAAACAAATCACTCTCTCCTTCCTCAGTTCCTGTTATCAACATGACTATTTAAGAACGTATACCACTCTACTCAGTCTAAATGTTCATTGTACTACTGAGATCATGTCTGTGAATCACTTTGCACAAATGGAAAGTGCTATATGAACTGTAATTCTGCCATCACCATCACTATTACTTCAATACTTAAGTCTAATGGGCTAGACTGAAGTGTTAAACCATTCTAGCTAAATAAATAGTCCTGTTTAATTGGACAGCAGGCCTTAAAAATAAATTATTTTTAACAATGTATTTCTAAAAATTGCATATGGCAAAGTACCATCTTATACTGCAGATGGTACGCACTTCTTACTTGCTATTTGACAGAGTAAAGGGAATTAAGTTTTATAGTGCCTATTACGAGGTATGTATCTAAAAGGTAATACACATGCTTTTTCTTCAAAACTCTATTTTTTATGTGCAGATTTATCAACTAACTAAATATGTATGATCAAATGACTAAGATTTCTTTAATCCAGGCAACATTCCTAATTATTACCAAACTTACTGCAGGAATGACTAACGCATGGTCTATGGGCTGCATAAACACACATGCATGCACACACAACACTAGTAGTTTGGGAGTGGCAAAAAGCCATCTTTCCAGGTATTTTTGCTTCAAAACAAGGCACACAATCCCCATGCACCATGTTTTAAAGCTAGTTGCCATGAAAACGGCATGACAGGTTCATTCTAGAATCCCCATTTCCATAAGTTGGAAATGACTTGAAGGCACACAACAACAACAAACTTCAAATGCTCTTTTCTTTTTCTTTTTTGATGCCATGCTACTGAATTTTGGAAACATGGTGAAATCTCCCACCACAAAGCAGGTCTTCAGAGAAGGAAATTTCCTGTGGACCTTCTGAAGTTGGTTATCACTCGACTCAATGGCTAAAATTAAAAAAAACATTGTTTCCATTTCATGAGCTCAAAGAGTCTTTTGAGCTTCTCTTTTTCAAGCATCTTCCTCACCAATGTCACAAGACAAACCACTACTAAAGCTGTTCAAACGACAGCTTTAATCCAACTGGACATACCCAAATTTTTGGGTAAACCAAAATAAATAGTTCAGGTCAAACTGGGACATACAGCAAACCATCAACATTCCTTCAACAGTGCCTTTCAGCCCAGTTTCAGTCAATGACAGAGAGTAGATTAAATGGTCTGGAATGACAGTAGCAACCAGACCAACAATGAGCAGTGATCATGCTGTGATCAGTCTTTTGTGACTTCTGAAGGAGATAATAAAAGCAGCAAATTAGGTTACTGGGTAGGCAGAGGCAGCTAAATTTGTGAGAGAGTAGCAATCGTGGCCACAAAAGTTGCTGCACAAGAATTCCCCTTCCACAAGCAAACCAGAAGGGTGCTGAGGCTAAGAGTGTGCATACATGTAGAAGTGCACGTGTGATGGCCACTGCTCCCTCTATGATACACCTGGGGCAAAATTTAAATCAATAATTGTTATCATTTTACTAATTCGTTAACAAATGATGCTGCAATAATATTAATGTAGCATTGTCCCACTATTTTGCCTCTTCTTTATCTCTCCAACAATTACATAACTTCTCAGAACTTCACATATATCAGCAGCTACTGTCAGCTATCTATATGATGCAGCACACTTTTGTAGAGGAGATATTCTTTGGAGACCAAATTACAACTGGAGTTAAAGACAAAGCATCACAACCACAGAGGCAGAGTACACATGTCCAAGCATATTAGAATCTGAATAAAAATAATATTACATCAACATATAATGAAGGGAGCAACACACACTAGCTCTTTAAACAAATTTCACATTTCTACCACCATCATCCCCCATTTTTTAATTTATTCAGGATTTTGCTATGACCTTCATTTGCCAATTCCTCCACAGTGGCCCCTTTCTTATGTAACAAGAAAAATCTCCTTTTCCTTACTTCTGAAGGCAAGTGTTCTACTTCCAGCCTATATTTCTTTAAGATCTGACTAATCTCTATCTTCTTCATATCCTGCCTGATTTTTCCATTTCTTCTCTTCTTAGGAGCCATTATTTGTATTTACTCTGTCCTTTACAACTCGGTACCTGATACAAGTTCAATTCTGTAGAGTTTAAAATAGCTTTGCAAAAGACTGGTAACTAATAAGGTAAATTAATAACTGAGAGTGGTGCAAGCATTTATATCTTCATTAAAGTTCAGGTATTTTTTCCTTGCAGACTAACCCTTTTAAAAGCACAATCATATAAATTTCTACTTAGATGTGAAAAAACTTCAGTGGGATCTGCTCACAGATAAGAGTGGATCTAATTGTAGCTAGGATTATAAATATAACTAGTGGGAATTTTAGTAAACAATTTCAAATAAAATCTTACCTCTTATGCGATAACAAGTACTTAGTATATGCTGAGTCTCCCTTATTTGAAATGCTTTAGATCAGAAATGCTTTGATTTTTCCCAATATTGGAATATTTGCATATAAATACATGATGAAATATCTTGGAAATGGGACCTATATACCTTATACATACAGCCAGAAGGTAATTTATACATAATATTTTTAATAATTTTCTGCATGAAACAAAGTTTGTGTATACTGAACCATCAGAAAGCAAAAGTGTTACTATTTCAACCACCCATGTGGACAATTTTGGAGTATTTCAGATTTTGGAATTCTGGGTAAGGGAGACTCAACCTGTACTATCTTTCTAGAATTAAATACATAGCAGACACCATACACAGAAGATTAAACATGTTTAAGTTCTAGTTGAAGCAATAGAATTAAGAATCTTTTACACACTAAGTCACAGGCCTAGTTTAAGACATACTGAGATTCTAAACTAGAGTGGGCAACTTTAGCTCTCCAGATATTATAGGGCCTTAACAAGTGAGAGATATAGGGAAAGGAGAGGGATTATGGAAATTGCTATCCAAAAACATTTTGATGCCCATCCCGCACTAAGCTATACTACCGTGTTTCCCCGAAAATAAGACAGTGTCTTATATTAATTTTTGCTCCCAAAGATGCACTAGGTCTTATTTTCAGAGGATGTCTTATTTTTCCAGGAAGAAGAATTCACATTTATTGTTAAACAAAAAATGAACATTTATTATATACTCTCTCTATATATTTATATACAAAAACTTTACTAGGTCTTACTTTCGGGGGAGACCTATTTAGCAAATCAGCAAAACCTTTACTAGGTCTTATTTTTTGGGGATGTGTTATTTTTGGGGAAACAGGGTAAGTTTATGAGGTCCCATAGCATTATGTAAAATCTGAAATGTAGTATTATAGCAGTATCCTGAGGTCTTAAAATATATGTTGTTTATACATAAATCTGACACTGCTCATTCAGCTGTGTGGGAATAACTATGATATACAAATGATTACCCCTACACAGAAGTAAGGCTGATGGCCCATAATTTTCCCACCTATCTGACATCACACAAAAAGGGAGTGCTGAGTCCCAATCAGGAAAAAAGGAGGGATGATGATGATGATGATGATGATGATGACGACAACGACGATGATGACGACGACACAGTCGGTCCTCCATATTTGTGAGTTTGGTTATTTGCAAATGATAAACCCAAAGCCCCTCCCATCCTGGAAGGGCTTGAGAGATGATTCTCCCAAGGCTTTCCAGGCTGGCAGGGGCAAGAGGAAGCCCTGGGAGCGCTTGACAGACACTTGTCCCAAGGCTTTCCAGGGAGGCAGGGGCCAGAGGAAGGGTGCGCTCTCTTTTCCCCGAACCCCTGCCACCTTGGAAATGACTGTTATGGGGAGAGGGGGTTATTCGGGTATTTTCCACATTTGCAGAAGACTTGTTCCCCTAACCTCTGAGAATGTGGAGGGCCGACTGTAATAAGGGGGAGGAGGAGGAGGAGAGGAGGAAAGACATCATTTGCAACCTGTTACCTATGGCACTATTAAAATGATAATTGATGAAAAGAACAACTGTTTGAGAATGCACAGAGCCATCACATGGTGGAGCTGACTTATATCTTCTGAAATTAGTCAAGTACTAAAATGTAACAGGTTCATTACAAAGTACAAAATGTTATAGAAAGAAGTAGATCAAAACACATACCACAGAGGCATAGCAACAAACTATTGATTTAACTCACCTATGAATGGGATAGATGCTAATGAATCATCAGGTGGGCTGGAACTAGATGCTTTCCTTTCTTCTATCCTTTTTATATGGACTTCACGACGTGCATCATTGGGTAGCCAACATGTTGTCTCTGAGGCAGGCTCTTGGTCATTTACAGCTAAGATGTAGGACTGATGTCGCAAAGGTTGTGGCGTCTGGTGGCCAGAAGGAGACTTTTCTCGCAAGACAACTGTTTCTGTGTCCTCAACCACAACATTTGTTGGCTGAATTTGAGATTCTTTTACATCTTCTCTTTCAAAATCTTGAACCGTTTGTCTGACAGAGACATCTAAACTAGCAGAGGTAGTTAAGTGCTCACTCATCTGTGGGACAAATTTGGCAGAAGCTATGCAGAAAGTGGGAGAAAGGGTACTCTTGCCTATGTCTCCCTTGTTGTCTGGTACACTTTCTGCTTGTATCCTTGATTGTTGATTGAACAAACCACTGTGGTGCACATGATTTACTTCTCTTTGGTTTTTGGTAGTGACACTATCCAGGCTCTGATTAAGGGGAAATGAGGGTTTTGCTGCATAGGGTACAGAAGTCTTCAGAGAGTTGCTTCTTGTGCTTCTAGCTGTTGAATGAGATGTTCTTTCCTGAAAAATGGCTGCAGGCTTTGAAGTTCCACCAGCAGCTGGCAAATTTCTGGCAGGCTGCAGTGTGTTTACATCTGGTGAAACCTTCTGGAAATGCATGGCATGCCCTAAGGCCCTACTACTTATGAGTCTACCATCTGAGTTATAAGCACCTGGAGCCACAGAAAAATTTGAACCTCGAAGAGACAAGTGCAATGCATGTTGCCGAGGTCTCTCATAAATACCTCGCCGATCATCTTGTTCAGTAAACCCTGTCCATTTATAAGTCTTTTTTCTGTCTCTGTTTGAATCTACAACAAGGTTATCAGCATGAAGATATTCTATTGTTTCACCCTGTTTGCCTAAATAGTCCCAGGACCGTGTCCTGTGATTTCGGGGACTGATAGATGGTGAAGTCAGAGCATCTTGTGAGGCACTCCTTGGCCATTCTTTTAGCACAATATTGGGATCCTCAAGTCTTTCCTGGGATACGCTTCTTTGTCGGACCTGAATGGTCTGTGGGACCCTATCATGGGAGGTGCTTCTGCGTCGTACCTGTGAACCAGTGCGATTTGGTACCATTTGATTATAATCTGTTGTATTCTGAGATGCTGCTCTTAAACTATCTAACCTTTCTTGTATAGTTCTGCAACCATACATGTGCAAACGTCTGTTATCAATGTATTCTTTGTAGGTTTTGTAATTTTTCCAGTCTATATGCTGATGGGCATTTGGAGAAGTGTAGTGATTGGTAGGGGTAGGAGAACCTGCACTTTGAGCAGGGGATATAGTAGTTGAGATCCCTTCTGAGTGCCCTCCAAAGCTTCCAGATTTGTTAGGTATTCCACTAGAATCTACTGGTCTTGTAAGCGATGTCTGAGGAAGTACAACAGCAGTGGACATAGAAGAGGATGGTGAAGTGGTTCGTGCTTTTGTTTTTAGAGTGGTTTGTTCATTGAAACCATATCTCACTTCTTCTGTCCGGTGTGATGGACCAGAGTGGTTTGTTCTACATGAAGAGAAGTCTACAGCCTTCTCAGAAGGCACAACAACAGTTCTTACAGTCTCATTGCAAACACAGACAGCTGTGTTAGATTTTGCAATATCTGTTGGAGATGGAGGCACTTGTATTTCCATTCTGTAGGGCTTTTCTGGTTGTGCTGATGTCCGTACAGGTCTACTAGTTGTCTGTTTTCCCTGTGAAGAATCAGGAGGTGCTTTCTCAATAGGTTGTGCCATGGTAGTAGCTGGAGATGTTAACCGAGGATAACATATTGGTGGTGGTTCAGGTATGTTGCGGGCATTACCACTGTAGGCTTCATTGCCTTTCAAGTAGGCATCCTGGGAATATGCCTGTGCACAAATCATTTAAAAAGAAATTAGTCACTAAAAATGTGGATGGGAAACTAGCACCGTATTGCAGTGAGATGATTCAGTAGACAGCTACATTCTTTGAAGAAATATTTCTCTTAACAAATATACAATACATATATTCTTTGCTAAGCATTCATATTCAACAAATGTCAAATGCCTTCTATTATTACTCCTGATGTATGAAAAGATACTATAGAAAGCCTCCACCAAGGATTAAGCATATTTCTATAAATCAAATCAACAGAAAATTCTATCAATTGCTGCAGGTGATTAGGAGAAGTGAGAAATTTGTGAGTGTAAATCAAAAGACAATTTCTTTCCCTACATATTTTTAAACCCAGGTTCAAATACTTCTCCTATTTTAGGCTTTCTAATGCTGGAAGCTAGGATTCTGCAGAAACCGACAGGTTAAATATGAATTCTGTTAGTCATAGAAAAATTGTAGTTCTTGCTATATAGGGAAAGGGATAGTCTATGTAGAAATGGCTGCATTCAATACAGATTGCTTTTCTGAAAGGCACAATTGCTATATCTAAGATGAACAGACAGTGGCAATGTCTTTGTTGCCAGCCAACGCCCACCTTCCTTCCAAATAATCTCACATATTACTTATTCCATAAATTCCATAATACTGACATTAGTGCAGTTTTTCTAAACCCAAAGATACCATCAGCATACATGGCTGGCCAGCTATTTATAGATACTTAATTAGACTGGAACACAGACTGTCATAAGCAATGTATTACTTGTCTGCTTTAAAATTCCCATCTTATGTTGCTTTTTAAGAATGTTATTCCAAAGCAAAAGTTGTTCCTTAAAAACTGAATGCTTCCTTCAGCACCAAGGCATTTATCTAGCCATCAATAACAGCATATTTGAAAGGTCTGTCTAGAACACTGTAAACATCTTTCTTTTATACTTTCCCTAACTTCCTTTAGTTGTGATATAAAATTCAAAAAGCCGAGAACATACAGCTTGCCAGCCAATGCAGAAATCTTTCAATTAAAAAAAAAAAACACAGCTTAGGTGTGGTATCATATTACAGCATTTCCTGCTCAAATCATAACATGCTCCATTCAGACAAATAACATGCCCTGCCTTAGCATTAGATGGGTTGTAAAAGCCCAAATGCAGCCATGAACATTACACTGAGAGCAAAGTACTGAAGATGAGGAGGGCGAGGCACTAAAAACACACGGCTGCAATAAATATTACTGCGAGCATTGGTTATGTGCAAATAAAATATTAAAGCAAAACTGGAAAGAAATAAACCAAGTAACTAACAAAACACAGGCACACATTAAACATGTAACAAGATCAATATTATGACTGAAATTCAGCTAACCAGCAGCTCTAGCTTGTTTTCAGCAACTTGCAGGCTTTAACAGTCCAGCTTCTTGCAGATCTACCAAGAAACACATGCCTTACAGAATTGGAGAAATGGCTACAGTTCGTTTCTTACCAGGGCTGTAACATCCTTTGAAAACTGCAGCTGGCAGAAAACAGGAAAACACAGTAAAAGCTGCTTATGGATGTAAAGATAGAATTATGTTGTCATATTGATGCTGGATTCACAGCAAGCTAAAAATACATCTACACCGATTTCTCTGGAAGGTACCAAGAGAGGTAAAGGGCAGTGGAGCATAAATAATAACTTCAGTCTCCTTCTGAGCATGTCTGCCTCTGGATTTTACCTGTTTCTTGTATTTATTTCCTAGCCTTCCAGAAAAAACAAAATACAGTTGTGCTATGTTCATTCAGTACATCTTTCCTGCTGCAAACGGAGCCCTCTGGTTGTGCTACAAGGCGTCCCTTCTACTAGAGCAACATAACAGTCTTTCATCTCCCCTGAGCTGCTACCATCCCTGCTTCCAGATGACGAAACAAGGGTTTCATTATGCATTTAAAATCCATGCACCCCTTCCCCACATGCATCGGAACAGAGCCACAAGCTGTCAGCTGACTGCAGCTGCTTTCATACGCTACATCTGACATTAGAAGATGATTTCAGAATAATCTTCAGAGAAAAGCAGTCTCCCCATGTGATGATTTTCTTTTTGTATATCTTCCCTGTTTCTTCAGTGACAAATCAGGAACAGGCTGTGCTTCAATTGCAAGGTGTGCACTATACAACTGTCTCATTTTTACATAGTCTCACATGTCAGAAAATGGGTCTCTGCAGTTGTGTACTTTCCAGATTAGGAGGAGGAGATGAGAAAGGGGACACACACCAAGATATGCATATTAAAAAGCAAGCTGTGGTATATTCTGAGGAAATAACATATTGACTTTCTCCCTGGAATATGTCAATACTGCCTCCTAGGTTCAATTGAGGCATATGTACTATTCACAAGGTTTGCAAGACACTTAAAAAAGAAAAAAAACCAAACCTGTCTGAAAAAATGCAGGAATGACTATAATTAAAAATGAAAGGAAACAAGTCTACTACACATTAACAAAAAGTATAAAATATTGAAAATTATTCAAAGGCTGAATATGCCATCTGAAGGCAACTGGTTATGACCTTTTAAAGTAGTACCTGTCTCAGGTCCAGTTTATTTGAAGGACCATATTCTCCCTTACAAACCCAGCCCATGCTCTGAGGGGAAGCGTATCTCTCCTTTCCACATCCCTCACAAGTTCATCTGGTAGAAACATGGGGGAAGGCCTTCTCAGTGACTGCTCCTAGGCTTGGGAACTCCCCTCCCAGAGAAATTAGACAGACAACCTCCCTACTTTCTTTTCGCAGACAAGCAAAGTCTTTCCTATCCTGAAAAGCATTTGAGGAGTCATTATATCAGGCACCTTTCACACAATGCACAGCACACTGCTAATTGTTGTGCTGGTGTGTGAGCATATATGTGTGTGCTTTTAATGATATATATTTTAACCTGATTTTAATTTTTTTCTGATTATTTAATTGTGTTTACTTTTGTATCTTGTGGATTTTTAACAAAGTTTTGTTTAAAAAATCATTGTAAACTGCTTTGCATCCCAATCTAGGAAAAGGAGGGGGGATGGATGGACAGATAGACAGATAGCTTCCAGCATTAATGTGGATTATTTTTATGTTTATGTAAGTGTGGCCATCTGCCACCATTAATACATAATACATGCAAGAAATCCTCAAGTTACAAATTTAACTTTGCATAATATTTTTAACATGAAATTTTATAGGCTGCATAACATGTACAGCAGAGGTAGGCAAATGCCATGGGTTAGGAAAGGTGAACTAGCCTACCGTCTGATCTTGGAGGGGCATCTGCCAAGGTCCTGGTGGATCCTCTCATTTTTTTTTTACTTTAAAAAAAATAATTTAAAAGCTCCTCCTGATCCCTAGAGGCCAATTCTGCTATATCTTTAGACTTTCCTTGGCTGCTTCAGATTGGGCAAAGTGAATCAACTTCTGATTGTTCTAGGCGAAAAAAAGGTCTCTCATGGGAGACAGCCCAGGGCATCCAAAAACATGACAAAATTGCACACCATGCTCCCTTAGGGGATGGGGCCTTTTTATTTTTAAAATGGCAAATGTTTAGTGTACTGTCGAGGGTTGGGGGGCTCCTAAAGGTCTTGAGAGCTCCATGAGGCCCACCAGCTGTACTCTTCATAGAATCATAGAGTTGGAAGAGACCTCATGGGCCATCCAGTCCAACCCCCTGCCATGCAGGAACTTCCAATCAAAGCATCCCCGACAGATGGCCATCCAGCCTCTGCTTAAAGACCTCCAAGGAAGGAGACTCCATTACACTCTGAGGGAGTGTGTTCCACTGTCGAACAGCCCTTACTGTCAGGAAGTTCCTCCTAATGTTGCGGTGGAATCTCTTTTCCTGCAGTTTCCATCCATTGTTCAGCATTCTAGTCTCTGGAGCAGCAGAAAACAAGTTTGCTCCCTCCTCAATATGACATCCGTTCAAATATTTAAACAGGGCTATCCACATCACCTCTTAACCTTCTCTTCTCCAGGCTAAGCATCCCCAGCTCCCTAAGTCGCTCCTCATAGGGCATGGCTTCCAGGCCATTCACCATCTTAGTTGCCCTCCTTTGGACATGCTCCAGTTTCTCCACATCCTTTTTGAATTGTGGTGCCCAGAACTGGACACAGTATTCCAGGTGGGGCCTGAGCAAAGCAGAATAGAGTGGCACTATTACTTCCCTTGATCTAGACGCTATACTTCTCTGTATGCAGCCTAAAATAGCATTGGCCTTTTTAGCTGCCGCATCACACTGTTGACTCACGTTCAACTTGTGGTCTACTTGGACTCCAAGATCCCTTTCACACATACTTTGTGACCTGGACCTGTTCAACATTTGCCCTCCTCCAGTCTGCTGGGACTTCTCCTGTTCTCAAGGAGTTCTCAAAGATTACTGCCGGTGGTTCTAATATTACATTTGCCAGTTGTAGTTCATCTGGTTCTGGAGACTTATATTCATTTAGGTTAACCAGGTATTCTTATACTATCTCTTTACTTATTCTGTGCTGAAGTGGCCCTATTCTGTCCTCTGCTCCATTAACCTCAGCTTGAACACCCTTTGCCTTTTCTGAGAAGATTGAAGCAAAGAAGTTGTTGAGTAATTGTGCCTTTTTTCTGTCTCCTGTTAGCATTTTGCCATCTTCTGCAGGCAGTGGCCCAACCGTTTCCTTCTTTTTCCTTTTGCTGCGGACATATATATATATAAAAAACCCTTTTTATTGTTCTTAACCTCTCTAGCAAACCTGATTTCATTCTGCGCTTTAGCTTTTCTGATTTTATCCCTACACGTGCTGGCTGTTTGTTTGAATTCCTTTTTGGTAATCTCCCCATTTTTCCATTTCTTATACATGTTCTTTTTAAAACTTAGCTCAGTTGAAAGTTCCTTAGTCATCCATCCTGGCTTCTTGAGACACCTCCCATTTTTCATCCTCATTGGAACTGTTTGAAATTGCGCCTTCAGTATCTCCCTTTTGAGAAACTCCCATCCGTCCTGAACTCCCTTCTCTTTTTAGTATTCCTGACCATGGGGTCACCCCCAATATTCCTCTAAGTTTATTGAAATAAGCTCTCCTAAAGTCTAGAGTGCGTGTCTGACTATGCCTAGCTTCTCCCTTCCACTGTATAACAAACTCCAGGAGAACATGGTCACTTCCACCTAAGGATCCCACCACTTGGACCCCATCAACTAGGTCTTCCCTGTTGGTTAAGATCAGATCTAAAATGGCTGATCCCCTTGTTGCCTCTTCCACTTTTTGGACAATGAAATTGTCTTCCAGGCAAGTGAGGAATTTGCTAGACCTTGAGGATTTGGCTGAGTTTGACTTCCAGCAAATATCTGGATAGTTGAAGTCACCCATCACTACTTTCTGAGTATGTGATTATCTGTTCTAGAAAGGCATCATCCAATTCCTCTGTCTGACTTGGGGGTCTGTAGTAGACTCCCACAGTAATATCCCTGTTGTTTCCCTCTTTTAATTTTTATCCAGATGCTCTCCACTTGGCCTACAGTACTGATGTCCTGGATCGCTTCACTGGTGTAAATATCCCTGACATATAATGCTATTCCTCCTCCTTTCCTGTTTGGCCTGTTTCTCTTAAAAAGGTTATATCCCTCTGTTTCTACATTCCAATCATGAGACTCATCCCACCAGGTTTCAGTGATGCCTATTATATCATATTTCCCTTGTTGTGCTAGGAGTTCAAGATTCTTCATGTTTATTTCCCATACTCTGTGCATTAGTGTAGAGACATCTAAGAACATGTGTTCCCTTTACTTGCTGCCTGTGCAAGTTGTTGTTGTTTTTTTGCCTCCTACTGTTGCGTCCTTGCCCTGTTTGCCTTTTTTCCTCTATGTCAGTTTGACTATTTTCTCCACCCCTTTTGCCTTCCAGAATACTGTCTCCCTCCCCCACATAACTCAGTTTAAAGCCCTCCTGATCAGATTCTTCAGACTGTTGGCAAAAACGTTTTTGCCAACTGGCGTGAGATGCAGCCCATCCCTCGCCAGAAGTCCCCCCTCATGGAATGCAGTCCATGATCCAAGAATCCAAACCATTCTTGGTGGCACCATCTACTGAGCCAGTTATTCACCTCTGCTATTTTCCTCTCCCTTCCTGGACCATGCCCTTCAACTGGGAGAAGAGATGAGATGATAACCTGTGCATCCATCTCTTTCAGCTTCCTACCCAGAGCCTCATAATCCCTTATGATATTCTGAAGGCTGTGCCTTGCAGTATCATTGGTTCCCACATGAACCAAAAGAAAGGGGTAACAGTCAGTAGGTTTGACCAGTCTTGTCAGCCTCTCTGTCACATCATGGATCTTTGCCCCAGGGAGACCCTTCCCAAGACATCGTCAGGCCCACAAACCACTGCTTCAGTACCCCTAACAAGGAGTCCCCCATGACCACCACATGCCTCCTCTGAGGCCTAGCAGTTTCTGTTCTCTTTCATGGTACTCTCAGGCTCCCCTGCTGTGTCCCTGATGTCTGTCCCTGCTGCTTTTCCTCATCATCTCTGATAACGGAGAGAGATTCAAAGCGATTCTGTAGCTGCAAGCTCACAGAACGAACCCTGGTTTCCCTACTTCTGTGTGTGACATCCCTCCAACCATCTACTTGTGTGTGTGTGAAGTGACCTCCTCTTCCCCAGCAACTTTGTGTGTTTCCTGTCCAAGACTGTCTGGTCCATTCTGTTCAGGAGAACCTCCTGCTCTCTATGATGCTGAAGTGTAGACACCTGCACCTCCAACTGCTGTATTTTCTCTTCTAAGAGGGCTACCAACTTGCACTTGGGGCAGGTGAAGTTCCCCACACCTGTAGGCAAGAAGACAAGCATCCCACAAGTGTTGCAGGTAACTGCAGCAGGTCCCTCAGTGTCCATAGTGAGAAGTCTTACAGAGGCTTGGAAACAAGAATGTGGGCTTCTCCTGTAAAACACCTGTGTAAAGAATCCCTGTGTGGCTGGCCTTTGTCCCTAAGCTCTGTTAGTGAGCTCAATCAACTGGGCCTATAGTTATCTAGAGAGCTCCTGGCTGCAAGCTCCTTCTACAGGCAAGTCTCTGAAGTGTGAGGATTGAGGATTAACTGTAGGTATTATATATACAGTACTGTCAAGAAAGATCAGATTCTTCATGACAATGGACAACAGAAACAATTATTTTCTTTTCCTTTGGACAGAGGAGTAGCTAAGCTAAAGCAAATCTTTGGATTCCTTAGCTATCAGGATACTGTCTGCTCTGAAGTTTTGACCTTTCCCAAACTATCCCTCACCCATGAATTTATCTAGCATCACCCACACTTTCTCTGCCTATTGCCACACTCACACTCTCTCTGCCTATTCACTAACATTTTTTCCAAGCTGAGAAAAAAAACAACAACCATGTTCATTAAGCACCCCCAGGCCAATGAGATACATCTTACATCTGAAGCTGCCAGGCTGTGTATGTGTGGACCATTCAGCTAATGTACTGCTCCAATTATGGACACCTGCTTCATGATGCAAAAGAAATGGCACAGTGCAGATAGGCAGCAAAGACTTTAGTGAGGACCTCTACCTGGAGTATCCACAAAAGGTCAAAATCCTATACAAAAATGCATCTGGAAAACAACAGCCACTTCTCTAGCATCAGTCTTCTGAAATTAACACAGTACAACCACCATATCGGCAGGCAGATTCACCAACGATCTATGGCTGCTGCTGCCAGCCAACTCCTTTCCTCATCTTTTTGTTACAAAGCAAGGGAGGGAGGAAGGGAGCACTACTGCCCAGCTCTCCCTTCTCCCTCCCTCCCTCCCTCCCTTCCTTCCATATGCCCCTCTCCATTTTTGTCTGCCATGGGACAAGGACGACACAGGGGACAACATCCTTGCTGTTTGCCCCAGCTCTGCACAGCAGCCAGCCAACCAGGAACATCTCCGTTGGATGCACTCAGCTCACTGCTGTCTCCTCTGCCACCTCTGGTTCACATTTCTTGGATGAGAGAGGCATGCAGTCCAGTTACACAAAACCATGCACCTCTTATAGTGGCAAGCACTGCACTCTTATGAGCAAGAACATAAAGCCTGGCCAGCTGGCCAGACACTCAATCACTGCTTCCAATGTGAACAGAGGGAGACGCAACCAAATGGCTGACATACATTCATTCCTTACCTCCCTCCCTCCTGATAAAGCTTGGGGAGCTCACCATGTACCTCTCTCCATTCTCAACAGTGGCAGGAAGAGAAAGATATGGGCTGCCCCTTTGCTGTCAACCCCCACTTTGCACAGCAGCTAATCAGCCTCAGCCATACTTGGCCCACTTTCATTTTGTTCTCACAGGAACTAGAAGTGGACTAGATACCAGTTCTGATTTAGATTTCTTTGCTTGCTTTTGTATTTTTCACCTGGATGTTGACGAGAAATTTCAGCACTTCCAAACTTTGTCTCAGGCCCTCTTAGAAGTACAGTGGTCCCTCGCCTTACGAATCCCCCGGGTTACGAAAACCCCAGGATCCGAAAGGTGGCGGACCGGCATCGTATCCCTCAGGATACGAAATATCCCCCGGGATACGAAACGAAAAAAGCCGCGCGGCCCCTTTAAATGGCCGCGCGGTCCGTTCTAAATAGCAGTCCCCCGGGAAACAAAAGCTTCCGGGTTACGAAAGGTAATCCGGAACGGATTACCTTCGTAACCCGGGGGACCACTGTAGGTTTAAGAGTTTCTTGAGGAACCTCCGACTTAAAAAGGGACAAGGTTGGAGCCACTGTGATGTGCTAGCAAACTCTCCTTTATAGCTCTAACGAGGCCTTATCATACATGGCCTAGCAAGAATAAATCTTGATTGCTTCTCACATGAAAAGGAGCCTACTGCCTGTCTCCTGAGAGAAATGCCAACAATCTGAATAAAATTTAAACTAAAGTTTAGAGCAGACAATAAACATTGTACAACATCAAGATTTTTAAAAATATCCTTATCTGATTCTTGTTATTTTTATTGCTTGTAATAACATTTTATATTTTTAGCCTGAAATAAAATAAAAAATAAACTTTATTCTTATACCCCACCTTTCTGCTGCAGCTATCAAGGCAGCTTACATGACTAAAATATATTGGAATAATACATACAAAGTAGGGACAGTATAGAAATTAGATGGAACTATTCTGGGAAGGCTTGCCAGAAGAGATACATCTTGACAGCTTTTTTGAAGCTGTCTAGGCTGGTTATTTGACGGATCTCCTCCAGCAAGGCGTTCCATAGTATGGGAGCGGCAGGGGGAATGTCCTCTGGGAGGTTGCCATTAGTCTGGTTTTTATGGGTTGCAATAAATTGCTCCCAGACGACCTGAGGGTGCAGGGAAGATTGTATGGAAGTAGGTGATCCCTTAGATAGGTTGGACACAAGCCTTGTAGGGCTTTAAAGGTAATCACCAACAACTTGTACTGCACCTGGAAACCAATAGGCAGCCAGCAAAGAGATTTCAGAACAGGTGTAATATGTTTTACCAGTGATCAGTCTGGCTGCCATGTTTTGTTCTAACTGTAGTTTCTGGACTAGGTACAAGGGTAGCCCTATGTAGAGTGCACTGCAGAAATCGAGTCATGAGCTTACCAGTGCACTACAATTTCTAGGTCCCTTACATCCAGGAAAGTGTGCAGCTGGCGAATCAGCCGGAGCTGATAACAGGAGCTCCTGACTGTCACATTCACCTGATTTATCATGTGAAGTGATGGGTCTAGGAGCACCCCCAGACTGCGAACACAGTCCTTAGTTGGACAAGAAGACTCAAAATTAGCTATATAACTAAATCTCATGCTTTGATAGTTCCAATTGTCTTCGTCACTATAAGCATCACAAATATCTAATTGAAGGAGGCCATGCTAGTATCGCTGTATACCATTTAGGAATAAGGAATTAATTCCATACATCTAATGATGCTATCGAGAGATCTGGAGAGGTGGCCATCCCCTCTGTGAAGCCCCACTCCTAATCCCACATGGCCTCAAATCTACTGTGGAGGGCTCCAGAATCCTCAATCACCCGATTTTAGGTGATGGAGGAGGCTGGCCAGGGGGAGAGAACATAAAGAGAACATCTTGTTGCAAGGAATGCAGGTGCTGCTTGAAGAGAGAAATCTCTTCTTTTTGAATTTTCTGATGAAGCTCAAGCAACAGACTTTTCAAACCTCATTCCCCATCCAGTCACCCATATCTGCATATCCCAGGACACTATTATCTTGAATAGCCAGTTACGCAAAATGTTTGTAAGCCTACTTCATATTTCATCTTGAATACAGATCACTGTTTTTGTAGAGTTGGACCTCCACATTTGCGGGAGATCCATTCTGGACACCACCTCACCCCCGTGGATACTGAAATTCGTACATGCTCAAGTCCCATTAAAATTAATGGTGGCACAGTACACACAAACACACGCTAGCGCAGTCACATGCACACATCGCCATTAACTAAAACAGGGGCTTGCCATCCACAGGCAGTTAAATCCGGAGATAGCAAGTCTGCCAATAAGGAGGGTGGACTGTACTCTTGGTGCTGGCTTTTTACTTTCTTTCTTTCATTCATTCATTCTTTCAGTCTTGCCCACAATGTGAAATAAAGTAAAAAATTCTTTTGCAATTCAAATTTAGATATCAAATCCAAGAGGCAGAGAGGGTTTTTTTTTTACTGTAAATTTAAAAATTCAGACTACATTATTTACAAACAGTAATACTTTCTTATCTGCAACTGATAATCTCTTTAATTCGTAAAATTAAATATTTTTGTGTATGTCATATTCACCTCTCTGCCTGCTCTTTCTGAAAATACATCATTGTAGTATAAAAGGAATATGATGTAAATAGGAGCAGAGTAGGACATCTTATCCCAACATACTAGGACGAGTCTCCCCTGTTTGGATCATAAGATGCTACTTAGTAACGCAATGTATTTTTAAAAACAAAAACCATTCTAGACTTGTTGCAAAGAACTACATCATCCCTTTCATTCCAGCAGAACATGGATTAGAGGACCCATTCACACTTTATTTGGCAGGAATAACTGAAATATTTTAAAGTGAGTAAAAGAAAATCCATGTCCCCAAACATGTAAAGGATATACAACAGGAGATTCAGCAAAATCTTATCAACACCCATTTTTTTGCTAACATTTCACAAAATGGTGGTATAACGGAGATGCAAATGCTTTATAACAAGCCAAAATACAAGATATCAGACTAGTGCCCCCAAACTTGATTTATTATGGCAATGTATTATGCTCCCTGTATTTCAATTTAGTTTTCTTCAGAGGAGAAAAATCTTGAATTGCCAAGAGGAAGCAATGCAATATTTCACTTATATGTCTTATAATAATAGAAGTTTACAATAATAATTGTAGAAGTCTGTAGACATCTCTTTACATACACATAGTTATTTCACCTGCTCAGCCTGGATTTCATGAAGCTAAAATACTTGCAGAATGACCAGTTTCTAAAGAAAAATTCTTGCAACATTAATCATTTTAAAGTGTTGAATTTGTATAAAAATATTTCATATTGTTTGTCAGAACAATTGTTGTGTATAAGTGTTTTTGGAGGGAAAGCTACTTCATTAAACCTATCAAACAAACACTTCCTGCCCTATATTTGGGTAAAAGTTCTTTTCTCTTACAAAACATCACTGAGTAATGGCTGTGTTAGCCCTACTACCACAACACATAGTTCCTTGCCTACAATTTAATCAAGTTCTACTTGTTTGGGTTAAAGTGTTACATTTTTATGATGCTACCACTTAGCTTAACAAGATGGTGAAAGTAACTTCTATTCTCTCCCTCAGATGCCTAAGAAATACTTTTTCCATATAACACTTGCACGAAGGTGGTTAATACTTTGAAATGGTCAACAAAGCCACACCACTTAACCTCTGATGCCAGTATCTCAAGCCAGCGAAGCTTGTGCAGAGATCTTTACATAGATAATGTGGGTGATACAAGGTTTGCTGCACTCTATCATTGATATCCCTAGGAATGGGGCAGAGGAAGATACCATATATACTCGACTATAAGTCAAGAAATTTATGCCCCAAAATTGCCCCTAAAATCTTGGGGTAGACTTATAGAAGGGTCAACTGAGTAGCAGTGCTAAGTAGGGTCCCAAAGCAAGCCAGCCTGAGTCGCCCCAACCTCCCTTGGGCACCCGTGCCTTCCCCCTCCGCTCCGTTTCCAACTTCCAAGCCTTGGCTTCCTAGCAGAAAAACTCCCCGTTTAAAAGCACTTCCCCCTCTCTCAGCTCCGTTTGGCAAGCCTTTCCCTCACAGAGGACAAATTCCCCATGTAAAAACACTTACTTCTCTCTCGGTCCGTTTTGCAAGCTTTGCCTTCTCCGGGGAAATTAAAAAAAAAAAAAAACTCTCCATGCAAATCCACTTGCTTTTTTGCAAGACCTGCCTTCCCCAGGAAAAGCCTCTCCGCTTAAGTCTACTTGTTGTTGTTGTTGCTGCTGTTTTTTTGCAAGCCTTTTACTTCCCATCCCAGGAAAAGCCCCTCCACTTAAATCCACTTCTTGTTGTTGTTGTTGTTGTTGTTGTTACTGTTTTTTTGCAAGCCTTACTTCCCATCCCAGGAAAAGCCCCTCCATTTAAATCCACCTCTTGTTGTTGTTGTTGCTGCTGCTGCTGGGTTTTTTGCAAGCCTTACTTCCCATCCCCAGGAAAAGCCCCTCCACTTAAATCCACTTCTTCTTGTTGTTGTTGTTGCTGTTTTTTTGCAAGCCTTACTTCCCATCCCCAGGAAAAGCCTCTTCACTTAAATCCACTTCTTGTTGTTGTTGCTGCTGCTGCTGCTGGTTTTTTTGAAAGCCTTACTTCCCATCCCAGGAAAATCCTCTTCACTTAAATCCACTTGTTGTTGTTGTTGTGGTTGCTGCTGCTGCTATTTTTTGCAAGCCTTATTTCCCATCCCCAGGAAAAGCCCCTCCACTTAAATCCACTTCTTCTTGTTGTTGTTGCTGTTTTTTTTTTTTTGCAAGCCTTTTACTTCCCATCCCCAGGAAAAGCCCCTCCACTTAAATCCACTTCTTGTTGTTGTTGTTGTTGCTGTTTTTTTGCAAGCCTTTTACTTCCCATCCCCAGGAAAAGCCCCTCCGCTTAAATCCACTTCTTCTTCTTGTTGTTGCTGTTTTTTTGCAAGCCTTACTTCCCATCCCAGGAAAATCCTCTTCACTTAAATCCACTTGTTGTTGTTGTTGTTGTGGTTGCTGCTGCTGCTATTTTTTGTAAGCCTTATTTCCCATCCCCAGGAAAAGCCCCTCCACTTAAATCCACTTCTTCTTGTTGTTTGCAACACCTGGTTTCCAATCCCCAGGAAAAACCCCTCCATTTAAATCCCCTTGTTGTTGTTTTTTGCAAGACCTGACTTGCCATCCCCAGGAAAAGCCCCTCCATTTAAATCTCCTTGTTGTTGTTGTTCTTGCAAGACCTGACTTCCCATTCCCCAGGAAAAGCCCCTCCATTTAAATCTCCTTGTTGTTGTTTTTGCAAGACCTGACTTCCCATCCCCAGGAAAAGCCTCTCCACTTAAATCCACTTGTTGTTCTTGTTTTTGCAAGACCTGACTTCCCATCCCCAGGAAAACCTCTCCATTTAAATCCACTTGTTTATTGCAAGACCTAATCCATTTGCTTCCTTTCTCAATCCAATGTTTTAAATCGGTTGGGAGAGGTCCAGAGAAGGAAGGACGTAAGTGGTATTTCCCCCCTTTCCATCTTTCCTTATAGAAGTTTTACCCTCGACTTATCCACGGGTCATATCAAAATCCAGGATTTTGACCCTGAAACCTTCCCTCGACTTATACATGAGGTCGACTTATACATGAGTATATACGGTAGTTGATGTTATGGGGAGGAACAGTCAAACAGTTCCATGGCACTTTTTGATACACTAATCCTTTTTGCATAAATAACATACGACAGTGATCCTTCATTAACCTATTCATTAACATATGAAGGTGATCCTTCATTAACATTAACTAACTATAGTAGACATAAAGAAGCTCTAATGTGCACAGGAATTTTATATATAAGCAGAGGCTATTCTGTTCTCTTCAGTACTGAGGAATCTTCTATGTAAGCTTTAAGTGGAGATATCAAAACTTTTTATAGTGATGGGATCATTCCATAAGTATACACCTTGGATTAACTGAAGCTACGCAATTTCAAACACAGACAGAACTAATATTTTGAATAACTGGGCTACTCCAGGGAGAATACAAAGCAGAGTTGGTACAACAAGTTACTCTTACTTTTAACATGTAAATGTTGCTAGTGAGGGCTTGTGAATGGTACTATTAGCTCCTGTCTTACTGTTAACATGTAATAAAGTTAAGAGGTAAGATAAAGGTAAAAATATTCCCCTTTGACAAGGTTGTCAAGTCATGTGCAACTGTAAGAGGCAGTGCTCATCTCCGTTACTAAGCCGAAGAGCCAGCATTGTCAGAAACTACTCTGTGGGTCATGTGGCCAGCATGACTGCACAGAATGCTGTTTATCTTCCCACCAAAGTGGTACCTATTTATATCTACTTGCATTTGCATGCTTTCGAACTGCCAGACTGGCAGAAGCTGGGACTAGTGATGGGAGCTCACTCCATTACACGACACCTGGGCCTTGAACTGCCAACCTCCCGATCTTGTATTCAACAGAATCAGCGTCTTAACCACTTGAGCCACCACATCATAAAACAAGCAGTATCTTTACATATCACTACCTATAACGGATTCTGGTGAATGAAATAAGTTTGAATAACCATGTTGCCTATTGAGAATGTGTCAGCTGTCCTTAACTTGGAATTCCAGTGAATGCATTTTTATGCAACAACTAGGTGCACCTGGGCAGGGCAATGGAAGTATTATTGAGCATCTGCCAGGAAATGAACAAAAATACTTCTGAAACCTTTTCAATATTCCCCAAAACCTGAACAGATTCTCTCAATGTAATTTTTAAACAGAATTAATGTCTTACTTGAGAACCAGCCTAGACATCTATTTTTTTCTAATATTATCACAGATACTTTAACTTTCTTACCAGAATGTGTGTCTTTTTCAATTTAATTCAGTCTATAATTCATTTACAACCAACAACACACTAATTCCTTGTGTTTTACGTTCCTGAAGTACATCCATGCAGAGTTTCTGATCCTTTTTTCCATTCCATAATTACTTCTTTTTTCATCCCCAGTATTACAGATCAAAGTAACAATCAACTTAAAACAATGAAATAGAAATGACAACAACTATAGTAGCATAATTCAATTATTTTCCCTGTATACAATATCTTTTGGAGGGGTGGGTGGTACTTTAGTCCATTTGAGAAATAAAACTTACCAGCTGAAGAATGTCTTCGTCTTTTGGCATAACACTAAGCTCTAACATGTGATCACTGGGAAGAAGGGAAAAATGTATTACTGTTTTAGCAAGAAATGACATATTACTGAACTAAACAGTATGAGGTGATTTTCATACTGTTGGTTACTTGACAAACCTCTTGATTACACTGAATAAAAACCATATTTTATATTGTTTGTAAACCTCTAGATCTTCATTACAGGAAGATCATCACTGTTCCTCTGTCAATCCACTGGTGAAAGAAACTTTCAAGTCTTGACAAAGATTCTCTTATCATATTTTAGGGCTAAGCTTTCAACGGGACACCCATAAGACATTCAGGTTCTTGTTTTTAAACCACTCCAGTGTTACTCTGGCTATGTGTTCAGGATCACTATCCTTCTATAACCAGGGTTTCTGCCCTAATACCAGATCTCATTGCTGTTGTTATTAACCACCCTCAAGTGGATCCCAACATCTCCAATACTCTGCTTAAGTCCTGCAAATTCATACCCATGACCTCCTTAATAGAGTTCATCCATCTAGCATGTGGTCTTTCTCTCCTACATCCCTCCACCTTTCCTACCATTATTGTCTTTTCCAATGAGTTGTGCCTTCTCACATTGTGGCCAACGTTCCTCAACTTTATCATCTTGGCTTCCAGGAAGATTTCAAGTTTGATCTGTTCTAGGACCCATTTGCTTATCTTTTTAGCTGTCCACAGTATCCTCAGCACTCTCACTGTCCATCCATAAATGTTAATAAGGAATACAATAGCTTTACTATTCTAAGTTACATGCTCAGTTGTGTATCTTTACACTTTAGGATTTCAGACACACCCATCCTGCCACAGACTGATATATGTTTTCCTTAAAACTGTCCTGTATTTGGCTCCTTTTATCTTTTCATAAATTCTTCCAGTCTGAATTTCATTGTATTAGCATTTCAAGGGTTTCCATTTTCAGCTGTTCACAAAAGAATATTAACAAATGTCAAGTCTTTCCTGATGTCTTTTTTATAAGACATTTTCTTAACACTAATAAAAATTAAATCATTCTCAGCATAAAATATGATCATATGAAATGCACCAACATAATGGAAGTGACATATTGAACCTAAGATGAGTTGCAGTCCCATGAATCCATATAGACAGAGTTTCCTATACACAGCATTGATCAAATATATAACCTGATTTTAATTTTACATCTGCTGCTCAGTCGAAGTTGGCTCTGTGTCAAAAGAGACTAAAAAAAATTTAGGGGGAGGGGAATTGTACTGCGGGGCCCAATGTTTTTAACGTTTTCGTTCTATTGGGACAGTTTTGAAAAGGGGATATTTTATTCAGGTTATGCAACCCATATCCAGTATTCCAAAATCCGAAATACTCCAAAATCCAAAGTTGTCCATAAGGGTAACCAAGAGAACGACATCTTTGCTTTCTGATGGTTCAGTGCACACAAACTTTGATTGATGTACAAAAATTATTCAAAATATTGTGCATAACATTAAATTCAGGCTATGTATATAAAGTATATATGAAACATAAATGTATTTTGTGTTCACACTTGGGTCTCATCTTCAAGATATCTCATTATGTATATACAAATATTCTAAAAGCTGACAACCAAAACACTTCAGGTCCAAAGCATTTCAGATAAGGGATGTACAACCTGTAGTTTATTCTAAAATGAACTCTTTTTGAATTGGATTTCCCAACTATGGGACAAGGGGAGACTTAGTAAATAAGTCAGCATTTTGTAGCTTTAAAACATAGAATCATGGAGTTGGAAGAGACCACAAGGGCCATACAGTGCAACCCCCCTGCCATGCAGGAACTCACAATCAAAGCACCATATCAGAAGTCATTTGAAGAACCTAGAATGCAGTTATGAGGGGTGAGGGGAATGAAAAAATGTTTTGAAAATGTAAATACCATAAAGTTATTGTTAACAATTCAGAGATTGCTGTCATATTCCAAAATGAGAACAAATTACCAAGCATTTTGTGACATATATCAAATATGAAAGTAAAACTATGTCTGGGTTGTACCACCTCAGTATCTGGGGCTGATGACTGTGGCTGATAAAAATTTTAAAACTAATGCCAGACAGGAAAATAGCATTCAGGGGCAAAGGTTCCCCCCGCCCCTCCGAATGCTACTTTTCCTAATTAGTATTATGCACAGATTTTCTTTCTGCCTCTTGGTACAAAAGTCTCCAACTACAGTCTGAAGTGTACTGCATGGACGCAGGTGTACTTTGTCTCTAGCCACTCTCTCTAAGTCCAACAACCTCAAGTGGGCTAAGAGAGTAGAGGGAAACCACCACCACCACCAAAATCCTGCAGTTCTACAGATGCTATTAAACTAAAACTCCCAACAATGCTGCCACTGGCTATGCTAGAGAGTTTGTCCAACAGGATATCAAGGGTCATAGGTTTCCCACCCAGGACTATATTGTCAGTTTAACTGGCCTTTGCAAATAAACATAAGCTCCACATTCTTTCTATAAAAACTACGGTGCATCAGAATTCAATTTAGTATCTCTTTGATTTGATATAGTATCCCCACGATTTGTTAACAAAGGAAGATGAATTTCCTGGGTTGACTAGTCTGATCTGTAAGGGGCAGCTGTGGCATGAGTAGCAAGTCCTGTATTTGGGCAAGGATTGAACTGGATTTGTAAAACCATCTGACTCTGTGATTATGGTACATCAAGAACAAACTGATCACCTCTCTTAAGGTACACTTTATGTAGAATTTAAAATTGTACATTTATAAATATCTTACCTGTTCTGAATTAAAGCAATTACTTGAGAATATGTCTTTCCTATAACACTTTCTCCATTCACTTTTATTATTCTGTCACCTACAACAGGGGGGGAAAAAGACAAAGGTGGAATATCCAGACTACTGTTATCCTGAATTGGGAAAACAGCTAGTTCAAGTGTTTCAAAGAAAAAGAAAAGCAAATCACAAGTTACATGTTCTCTTTTCAAAATAGCGACCATTAAAAATATAAAATAAATCCACAGTTGGAATGAGACTAACTGAAGAGCTGGACAAGCTCAAATCCTAGCCAAACAAGCCACATTCCCATCCCTCACAGAAGCAATCACTTAAATAGTTTTGCTCCCTACACCAATTTAACATATAGATAAAAAAAGGCACCTGTGCATAATCCAGCTTCAAAAGCAGGCCCTCCTTCTTTAACCTGCTTAACAAATATGGTGTCCATTGGCTCCAGTCTGTTTCGTGGCTTTCCTAAAAGAAAGATTACACATAAATCTTGGCAGTCATTCTGAGATATGATAAACTGTGAAGAAATGGCAAATTTGTACAATTAATCATTCATTAATCTTTGTATTAAATACCAGGATCCAAATAACTTTGATTCATTGGACAATCGGAATTTAAATCCCTTCTCTTTTTAAAAAAAGAAAGAGAGAAAAAAAAAGATGTTTTATGGATATATAGAAAAATCTTGGAAATGTTTCTGTAAAATGCATTTTTAAACTACAATACAAGAAGCTTGTCTACTTTTTACTTTACTTTACTTTTAGAAATTTTAGAAAATCCAGCAAGCCTTCTGCCTAGCTCTATCAATGGATTTTCTGGACATTATTGCATTATTATACAATAGGTATATTGAAAACCTATTAACTTATAAACCTATCTACATGCTGCCAGATACCACTGACATCATACCATAAAGTCCATCAGGTAGCAGCCAAATCCTGTGATAGAAACAGATTTATTCAGACTTGCATCTATTCAGACATTTTCTCAAATTACAGTATCTACCCAACAAACTGGAAAAACCACCACTACAGCCATCACAATAAGGCCAAAGTGGTATAGAAGAATGACCCACCACAGGAGAAATCTAGAAGAGAAAACAGAACACTGAGAAACCTATAACTCTCAACTGTTCAAATGTCATCAAGGTTCTAGAGCCCATTCTGTAAACTAGGAGTAGGAATCACATGACTTTCCAGATCTTGTTGAACAGCACTGACTGGTAGTTAGGGTTAATGGAACTTACAGTCCACCAACTGGCCACAACTCATACTCAGACTGTAAATTAACACTTTCCCTCTCACAAGCCTTGGGTGCTTGGACTGTAATTGCTGTGCTTACAAATGTAAAACTGTTTGCTCAGTAGTAACAGACATATATGAACACAGGGACCAGACCATGCAGCAATCTAGAAGCCTACTCTGTCTCCATGTCTACTTTGGCATTATAGGGAATGCCTGTCATTGTTTGAGTGGTTTGAGTGTTGGACTATGACTATGGAGACCAGGTTCTGAATCCTCATTTGGCCATGGAAACCCACCAAGTGACCTTGGGTTAGGCACACGCTCAGTTCCAAAAAAACTCCATGATAGCCATAGGGTTACCATAAGTCATAAATGACTTGGAGGCACACAACAACAGTCTTTTGATTGGTAGAAGTGGTTCCCATTACTACCAGCCAAAAGCATTGCACAGCTATTCCAACTTTTCCCGAAAGAACTGTAAACTCTGGCATAAGATAAAGACCCCAAAAGGTACACATCTAACAAAAGATTTGGCAGTATCACAGGAATACAGACAAATACAGGCATTTATGTTAGGATTCTACAAATAAAAGCAACACAATAATTAACAGTTGACATCTCCACCTGTTCTTTAAGGAAAGCCAACAACTTTTACTAACATCCCTCTGAATGCTTCAATAATCGAATGCCTGGGCTTTATATACATTTAAAACTTTTTTTAAAAAAATCTCATTACAAAATAGAAGACTCCAACTGGACCCAGTGAAATAGTAATTGCATGGCATAAAACATAAAGCAGATATATTGAGAACAAAAAGTACCAACATTGTATCACAGGACTCTAAGGCAGTGGTCCCCAAACTGTGCTCTTTAAGAGATTTTGGACTTCATGTCTCAGAAGCCTCAGCCATGTTGGCCAACAGTCTGGGATTCTGGGAGCTGAAGTCCAAAATCTCTTAAAGGGCACAGTTTGGGGAACACTGCTATAAGGTCATCATTAACTGTGTTATCCAAAATGTGTGGGGTTTGCACAGCCTCCACTAACAGGTGCAATCTATCTTTAATTAATTAGATTTAGATTAAATAATTAGATTAATTTAATTAATTATTTAATTAATTAAATAACGGTCAGATGGTGAGGTGGAAGTTTTTGGGGTGGAGAAATGCTGGGAACTCTCAACAATGGCCAAGTTTTGCTTTGGATAAGAGTATAACCAGATGGCCTCTGTAGGAGTGATCCTATACAGGTTCTCTATCTTCCTAGCTGGAGTCGATGTGGATGCTGGACAATCCATGATCATTTCAAAAGAAGGTAAGAACAGGATCGAGAGGGGTGTAGGGACTTTGCCATGGACCTCCTTTCAACGTGATCGACCGTATCATCAGCCAGGTGAGTGATCTCAATCTCCAGGGTTGTCCCCATTCGAGTTATGTGCTCCGCAAGGGAGCAGACATCATCTGCTCCGGGCACATACAGATCTTGGAGCAAACCCACAGGCTCCGAGTTCGAATTCCCAGACCTTACAAACCTAGGAGTCTCTTGCGCAGAGGTTTCTGCCTCTGGATCTGACGCTTCTTGGTGGACGATGACCACTGGGGGTGGGGGTTGTTCCCTAGCCAAGTTGGTTTGGGTGGCTGTTGTTGCCTGCCTTGGAAGTGTCGGTACCAAGGCAGCCGGTCTTGCAGGTCCTTGTTTGGTGGAAGAGGCAGAAGGTCTGAGGAGGAACGGGCAACGGGCTTGTTCATGGTCTACCAGTACGTAATAAGTGTCTGTCTCACTATCGTACACGTAGGCCGGTGTCTCCCTAGGAGTCTCCCGTACCGAGGATCTTTCCGGCATTGGGTTCGGTGATCGTCTAGGCCTTGCCCAAGAAAGTGGTGATGAGACCGGCGGTCCACAGTCCTCTGAATGGTCCGAGAGAACCTCAATTTGAAGCTCCTCCACAGAGATGGCTTGTCCCGCCACCGGGATGGCCTTTTTCTTCTGCCTCCTTTCCTCGGTATCAGTGGGTACCGAGGAAGCCCATCTTGGTATCGGGAAGGCCAACTTAGGCCCAACGGCTGGATCATCCGAAGCCGGGGTTTCTTGGCGGGGTTTCTTGGAGCTATGGTGACGGCTTGCAGAGTCTTTGCCTTCATCATGAGGTTGTTTAGAGGCCTTGGGCTTAGAATGCCTCTTATGCCGGTCACCCTCCATTTCAGAGCCCTTAGCGAATTCGGCGGTCTTTGTAGGCCCAGAAGATTCTTTCAGATGAGCTTTTTCTGCAGAGCTCCATCCCCTTTTCTCCCTAGGAGCGGCTTTCTCCTTAGGAACGGCTTCATGTCCCGAGCCGGGTGTAGAGGCCGAAGTCTCGCCTGCTGCCTTTGAGGCCGAAGCCGCCGCCGATGTTGAAGGCTTCGTGGTCGATGTTAAAGGCTTTGAGGTGGACGGCAGGATTCCGCGCAGCTCAGTTTTTTTAGCTTTTTTTGAGCATATACAGCTTGAATTATTCCAAAAAAGTATAAATTCCAATAGCAAAACTTGATTTTCCATTTTATATATGGAACACTATTTTGGTGTCTGGTACAACAAAAAAGTCTAGGGAAAAGAAATGCATCAAAAGATGGCTCCATTTTATTGGGAACAAAATAAAAGAATGGGTGGGTTAAAAATATTGCCAATCTACAGGCAAACAGGGATCCTAGGATCTGTGTGCAGAGCCCAGATGTAAGATAAAATAATATTCAAACCAGTCAGTAAAAAAGCAGATGTTGCCAATATGTAATAGGCTAAGAAACTATAAATCCCAACCAACAGGCAAAGTGCAGGGGGATGTTGGACATACCAGGTACAGATAAGGTAAAGTATTCAACAACTCCAGAGATACAAATGCAAGAGATAACAGTACAAGCCCATTACAAATAAGAAATAGGTAAAAATGACCAAACACGTTTTGACACTAGGTCTTCTTCAGTGGTCAAGAGATGCTGTTGTAACAGCATAGAAGGAATAACAATATGTGTGGGCACATCCAGTAAAGGTAAGTAGTTAGTTTTCCAATATAGACTGTAGCCTGGATGTATCACAACAGAATAAGGCTCCAGAATAAGAATAAGCCTTCTCCCCCATCCGTACAACATTTCTGGCAAATCTGCAAATTTATTTTTTACACTGTAACTACATGAATGAAAGTGTTCCCTCCTTCATGACAGCCCAGGCTTTATCACTTGTTGCAAGGATGATGCTCAAAAAGGTATAAACAGAAAAACATTTCTCTCCTTTTCAGTATTTTAAATATGTGAGAAATCAGACTATAGACAAGAAATGAAGGTATTCTACAGTACGTTAAATACTGTAAAAAGAAAAAAAGAAAAAGAAGAAAAAAGCTTATTTAGCTCTAGTTAGGGCAAAAAAAATCTGTAAGAGATTGCATACAAAATTTAAGATATCCAGAATACTGCATGCACAGATATTTCACAGTGGGCAAAAACAACAACAACAACAAACACACACACCTATCATTAGATATTTAATTTAATGATTTCATTTTGAAGGGAATGAAGCAGACAGAATGCATTTTGTAAATAAGAACAAATTGACTAGAGCATCAGGAAAGACGAGGCTTAGCAGCTCACATGGCATGAGAAGTGTTCACCAATAGAGGGGAAACGAGGAAATTGAAATGATGGTAGTTGCTATGGATACCACTACACAAAATCAGGAGGCAAATGGGAAGGAACAGCAGTATCAGAATACCAAGTGATAAATGCCAAAAATATCTTGCAGGGATTAGATTCTCTCTATGGTCAACATGCTACTGGAGGAAGAAAGGTTTTTTTCTTCCTACTTCAATGGAAAACCATTTCTCAGGTTATTAAAAAGACACTGATTATTATTCAGCAGCATCTGGCAAGTAGAGCCTGAAAAATTTAATACTAAGCACATGTATACCTCCATTTCCCACATATACCCGAAATATGTTATTTTTATGTTTTTATTATAACCTCAACAGAACATTAATATGCCAAATTATGAGCTCTTGTCGTTCTTCAAGTGAGCAATCTAATGGACACTTCTCCTAAATTTTTAAACTAAAAAATCTCAAGTGACCAACACATCAACATAATAAAAGAAAGTGTTTCACCAATCATCTGCAAATAGCTGACCATAATATAAACAAAAACAATATCATAAAAACCATTCAAGAAATGTTCAAAAGGTAAAAATTAAGGGAAATTTAGATGATAATAAATAATAATATAACAAATCTTTATTTATACCCCACCTCTCTGTCAAAGATAATCAAGGTGGTTTACAATTAAAACTTCATACAAAATCCCAAAATCCCAGTTTCCCTCCCTCCCCTAAAACAACAATTATACAATTGAATATTAAAATAATCCAATTAAAATAAGCAGCGAGAAAATGTTATAAAATGTATATATTAAACCTGGGGGAAACATTGTCTAATGTATGGTGTGGGGGCAAATAATATGAATATTTAGTCACTCACTGACTTAGGCATCATTCAGGGAAAGCAGAGTCTTCACTTATTTCAGACACAGCTTAAATTTACAAGAGCTGTATTTGCATAATATTACATCAAGTAATAAATGGAATAGATAATTAGAACCTCAATGGTGTTTGCTTCCCACACATGTCCTTTCCACTAGACATATTAAAATGTAATTAAGGTTATTCTGTCAGAAAGATATTCAGTTTGAAATAGAAGCCTACCTGCCTTAAGCCAGTGACAATATCTTTGCAGACAGACAGGAAATTAAATATCAGAAGCCACGCTTTCAAAACACCCATGCCATGTTATTAGATTTCTTTTTAAAAACAATAGCTAAGACAGTGACATCAAGACCATCAGATAAAATGTTTTTAACTGATGTTAAACACAGACCTTTCAGATCAACAAAGCAATGTAATTATTAATACAGAATAATATTATGTGGGCAAAGCTAGCTAGGAGACTGGCCTGAAATGACTGCACTAAAAGGCAGGATGCTTTTGTTTTTCAATGTGTCCTTTAGCCATGAGGCCAATATTTGCTGCTGCTGTTGCATGCCTTCAAGTCTTTTCTGACTTATGGCAATCCTATCATGTTTTGTTTTTTGGTAAGATTTGTTCAGAGTAGGTTTGCTATCAACTTCCCCTGAGATTGAGAGCATGCAACTTGCTCAAAGTCACCCAGTGGGTTTCACAGCTGAGCAGGAATCACACCCTGGTCCCCAGAGTTCTAGTCCAACACTCAAACTACTATACCATGCTAGCCAACTTAATTTCTCCTTCAAGGAGGGTAGTAGAACCACTGAATTGTTGCTTGCGATGAGTAATAGACTGGTATTAGTAATAGATCAATAAATCCAGATAGAAGAAGGAAAAACACTGCTGTATACTGGTGCTTTTTAACACTCAAAGCACACCATGCTGGTTCTCGTGTCTCAGCTGTGCGTATGTGCCTTCAAGTCACCAGTTAACTTATGGCAACCCCATGAATTTCATAGGGTTTTTTAAAGGCAAGTAATACTTAGAGGCGATTTTGATAGTTCCTTCCTCAGTTACTCTGAAATAAATTATTTCATGAGAAATATTACGCATTTTTACCTATTAGATAGTGGGCTAGACCCTGTACTAATTCTTAATCATGTCTAAATTAATGTCCATTGAATTCAACGGAAACTAAGCTCAACTTGCCAGTGACCCAAATATGTATAGCCCTATTGGCTGCTGAATCCAAAATAGGTTCAAGCATCTTGAATGCCTCCTTGAAAATTCATATTGAACTTTCATACTAAAACACAAAGCAAATTCATTGTCCCACTTACATGGAAGCCATGAACTATCACTTCTGTATCCTGTTACATTTTATTAAAGAATCTCACATTTCAGCTTCACTTTACAGTATATTAAAGAAGTTGCCACTAGATGGCTCCTTTGCATGTAGTTTAACCAATAACACAGTAGCAACTTCACTGTAAACAAACGGTGGGATGTTAATTATGGCTGATACACTATATATACTAACTCTACCTTACACCTATAACATATAGAAACCAATGCATCCCACTATGCTCCCATCACTTTTGGCCATGTGAAAATGTCCTATGTGATCATAACTGACAAATCAGTAAGAGAGGAATGTTTTTGCTTTTAAACACTTCTTTAAATGAGTGATCTTTTAAAAAAATGGAGATTTAAGCATTCTACGTGGCTATACAGATGTATAGATGGCCTAAATACCCTACAGGCACCAGATCCTGTCAGATCTGGAAAGATACGTAGGGTCAGCACTGGTTAGTAATTGCATATGAGACTGCCAATGAATACCACCTGTATTATTTATTATTATTATTATTATTATTATTATTATTAACCTTTATTTATATAGCGCTGTAAATTTACACAGTGCTGTACATACAATCTTATATCTAGATGGTTCCCTGCCCTCAGGCTTACAGTCTAAAAGAGACAACACAAAAGGAGAAGGGAAAGATGGTGGGAAAGGGATGAGGTCCAGTGATTCATCTCTCCATCTGGGGCCAGGACCAAGGCAGATGGACTGGAGGGAGGGCTCGGCTTCTTGATACATAGTTAAAAGGAGACATCCTGGGGCAGACAGCACAATCCTGGGAATGCTTCCCTAAACAATATACTTTAACTTAACTTTGAAACTGGTTAGAGAAGTGATGAGGCGCACATGTGGGGGAAGAAGGTTCCAGGAGTGAGGGGCAGCAAGTGAGAAGGAAGAGTATTCCTTGTTTAAGAAAGAGTATTCCTTGTTTAAGACAACCTTGTGAAATCAATGGGGTTGTCATAAGTCAACAGACACATAAACACACACAATATGTAAGGTCATGGGATCCAAAAAAGTGAAGCACGCACTGAGAAACTATGTACACAACTGGGCCTTGTACTTTCTGCAGCAGTATATTTCATTTCCATAAACATCTTGCACTCTTTTGTTTTTAATTTCTCTAGCACTGGGAACAACTTCCAACAAAAAAGAAAGTACAGGTTGAGTATCCCATACCCTAAATGGTTGAGACCAGAAGTGTTTTGGATGGGGGGGGGCGGATTTTGGAATATTTGCATATACATACATCTTAACCAGCTATGTAGACAATTTTAGATTATGGAGTATTTCAGATTTTGGACTTCCAGATGAAGGATACTCAACCTATATGTAATTCTCTGCTGGGAATAGATCAAATAAAGATAAACATAATCAAATACAGACTACTTTCCCTACCAATGGTCAAACTGTGTCACCATGGACATTAATTTCCTTGTCCTTTTCTAAACTTTCAAATCCATTACAATATTCTTCCCAAAAATGTATAGTCATAGCTAATATTTTGCTATTATGTCCTCTACCCAACTGATAACAGCAAGAGTATTTGAAAGATAAACTGATCTACCCCAGCAATTACCGTATATGCTAGCCAATTTAATTTCATGTATAAGTAAAAAAAAATGACTCAAATAACCTGGGTCAACTTATACATGGGTCAGTATGATAATGCTGGGTGGCAGAGGAGAAGGAAGCCTTTCCCCTCAAGGCTCCTTTGCCCCAAGGCTTTCTCCTTAGTAGCGGGCCAAGTTGCATCAGAAGAGGAAGGGTGAACACACACCCTTCGAGGCTTTTCCACTGCCCAGCTTTCTCCTCAGGAGAGGGCTGGGTAGCAGGAAAGGAAGAGGGGCAAACACTCACCCCTCAAGACTCCTATAAAGCCCATCTTTCTCCCTAGGAGATGACCATGTGGTGGACGAAGAGGAGCAAACGCTCCCCCCTCAAAGCTCCTCCTCCGGTGCCTGGTTTTCTCCTGAGTAGAGGGGTGGCAGAGGAAGAATGGGCTGGACGCTTGCCCCTCAAGGCTCCTGCACCACCCAGCTTTCTCCTGAGGGTCAGGCAGCAGAGGAGGAGGAGGAAGGGTGAATAGTCACCCCTCAAGACTCCTTTGCTGCCCAGCTTTCTCCCAAGGAGAGGACTGGGTAGTGGAAGAGGTAGAAGAGCTGTTGCCCTTCCACCTGCTCTTATTTGTTTGCAGCAAGCCCACTTGTCTCCTCCTCCCCCTCCTCCTCTCTATGGTTTGTGAGGAGATAAGCAAGCCGACAGCAGAAAATCAAGTGTGGGCAGATGGGTGGTGAAGCAGGACCATGCTGAGCCCCTGAGATTTGCCCTCAACTTATCCACACGTCATACCAAATCCCATAATTTTGGCTCCAAAACCTGCCCTCAAATTATACGTGAGGTTGACTTATACTTGAATATATGCAGCATTTTTCAACCAGGTTACAGAAACACCATGTATATGTAACAGTGGGTTTATTCACAGCTCTTTCCCCTGCACCTCAGATCGGATCCTCCCTACTCCATGCCTTTGTGTTGTTGTCAAGGGCTGTAATTTCCTGGTTTGACATATAAACCTCAACAGCTCATGATGCTTGTAATCAGCCAGAGGCAAGCAATAAGGAATTCTTTTTTCTATTGACAGATATGTAGCTTCTCCCTACATATATCTGGCTGAGGAATGAAATCTATTGGACGGGTGTTCCTCTGTGTCCCACCAGTGGGAGCAATTCATTGCATAACAAAGTGAGAGAGGGCTTACGGTACCCTGCTGTGGCATCCCAATTGTGGTATGACCTCCTCTGGCGCTGAAGTTGGTTTTGTTCCAGTGACAAAACCTGGACTTTTAAATTAAGTCTTTGGGGCCTAATGGCTTCATGCTGGCATACATACATACAGGGTTTGGGATTGTTAACTTTTAAAGAGGAGGGAGCATGCTTGTTTTCTGCTGCTCCAGAGAACAGGACTCGGAACAATGGATGCAAGCTCCAGAAAAAGAGATTCCACCTCAACATTAGGAGGAACCTCCTGACAGTGAGGGCTGTCCGACAGTGCAATACACGCCCTTGGAGAGTGGTGGAGTCTTCTTTCTTGGAGGTCTTTAAGCAGAGGCTGGATGGCCATCTGTCGGGGATGCTTTGATGGAGAGTTCCTGCATGGCAGTGGGTTGGACCAGATGGTCCTTGTGGTCTCTTCCAACTCTACGATTCTATGAAAACTACAATCAGCCCTCCACTTTCAGAGAGATTAGCAGAGCAGCCCCTTCCTTATCAAAGTGTAAAAACTGCAAATATCTCTAGGCCCCACAAACCATATTTCACACACACACACAAAGTACCTGTACTGATGGGTTGGCTAGGTGTGGCAATGCTCACTCACAGGCAGGCAGGCAGGCAGACAGGCAGACAGGAAGAGGGGGCAGGGATGGTACAGGAAGGCAGAAGAAGAGAGAAAGAGGACACCTGTCCTATCCCATTCTTTCCCCACACATCCATGCAAGTGAGCAAATGAACACACACATCTTCTCCATCCCATCCCCTTCCCCTGCCTATGCAAGTGAGTGAGAAAGTGAACTCATTCACCCTCCCTCAGGCTCCCCCATCCCCTTACTCCCCCCACAAATGCGAGGGAACGAGTGCACAACAACTAAACAGGTTCTCCCTCCCATTCCCTTCCTCCCCTCCCACACAGGTAAACAAAGGAGCACATGTCCAGCTGGACCCAGCCATCCAGCCAGTTTGACTTCCTCCAAGTAACAGCAATGCTATTGATGTCTCTGTAAAAATGACACACAGCAGCAGCAGCAAATAACAGTACAGTGGTCCCCCAGGTTACAAAGTAATCCGTTCCGGATTACTTTTCGTAACCCGGAAATATTCGTAACCCGGTGGGCCGCTTTTTTTGATGGACCGCGCAGCAAATTTAAAGGGGCCACGCGGTTTTTGTTTCTTAACCCGGGGTTTTATTCGTAACCCGGGGCCGTTTTTGCGGCCCCGGCTCTTTCGTTCCCTGGGGTTTTCATACCCCGGGGGAATCGTAACCCGGAGGACCACTGTAATTTGTGAATAATAAATCCTTGAATGTTTAACTCACAATTGTGGGTGGATGGCTATATTTTAAATGTAATTGATTTTATGATATCTTTTTTAAATGCTTACACTACAATTATTTTTTACATTTAAATTTATCTTATAAACAACCCAGAGATCTTATGATATAGGGCAGGATATAAGTATTTCCATTAAAAATACATTAGCCCCAGTTCCACTGGTGTTTAAAGCGGCTTATCCGATTTTGCAGCGATGTATTTTTTAACGTTTCCACTAAAGCGCGCATTCGCTCCTGAGTCCATGTTCCTCGTACCATTAGGATTCGCAGTCGACCTCTAACAATTCGCAGTATATTGTCTTAATCCGAATCCATGCGGTGTAACTGAAGATATTTGACACCACATTTCCAGCGCACCTTTTGTGAAAATCCAGGCCAGATCAGAGGCAAATCAATGGAAATGAAACGGTGTCAAATGTGTTTTATTTTGACAGGGAGGGCTGATGTGAAAGGGCTGGCCAGGAGGTATACCCTTCTTTCCTCCTTCCTTGTTCTCCTGGTGCCATTTTCAGCCTTTCTGCAGAGGATCACTGAACAATGGTGGCATCACTGTTTTTAATTTCTTGAAATTGCAATCGCTCTCTCCACTCAGGACACCTTCCTCTTGGACTGCATCCCCCAGAATCCCCTGGTCAGAATGGCTCTAAAGAGGGGATTCTGGGTGTTGCATTCATCCCAGAAGAGGAGGCATTGCTCATCCGCTCAGGAGGGCTTCCTCCCAGACTGCATCCCCCAGAATCCCCTGGTCAGAATTGCTCTAAAGAGGGCATTCTGGGTGTTGCATTCATCCCTGAAAAGAGGCATTGCTCATCCACTCAGAGCAGAGCCTGCACCAATTGTGGGGATCTGGGAGCCATGATGCTCTCAGAGGAGATCTGATGCTTTCACCACACCGGCCAAAAAAAGGGACTGGGAGAGAGAGCAATGAATTGCCGAAAACTCACTGTGGAAAATGATTGGCTGGACACACTGGAAATACCCTTTTTTAAATTATAGTGGAAACGGGGAAAATACATACCCCTCTTTAAAATAAAGCAGGACAATACACGTCACAGTAACGTAAAATCGCTTTTGTGAGAGATTTGACAGCTCGCTAAAAAAAACATGGAAAAATTGGTTTTGGGGAATCAGTGGAAATGATGGACTACATAATGCGGGATACGATAATGCAGGTTAAAAGTAATGGAAACGATTAGGGGTAAATTTAATGCGGAGTACTTCGTTAATCCTTCTAAATGGAAACAAAGGGGGAAAATCGATTTGGAGGCGAATTAGCCACTGTGTTGGATCGCATCAAATAAAATCTGCATCAAAATGACAAGTGGAAATGAGGTGATTGTGTGTATACCATCCCAGGGCTTTTTCAGGCAAGGAATATTTAGAGGTGGTTTTGTCAGTTACTTCCTCTGAATTATAGATAACAATTCTGTAAATCTTTCCAGGAATATAGCAGAACTTTAGGGAAGCGTTCCCAGGAAGTTTGTGACTGTGACCTGGTTGTTTTGATGCTTGATTAAATGTCTGTATCTGCTGTAATCTATAGATTGTACACCATAGGCAGGCTTTTTACATATTCCTGATTTTATTTGGTTTTTGTACAGAGCCATGTACACTTACGGCGCTTTATAAATAAAGCTAATAAGAATTATAAATAAAGTGAAGAAAGAAGAAGAAGAAGAAGAAGAAGAAGAAGAAGAAGAAGAAGAAGAAGAAGAAGAACTTAATTACATTTAAAATGTAACTATATTTTTCCCATCAGATTTGCAATGTGGGAAAGTCCAGCTATCTAGATTCTTAACCAGGACTCACTACATGCCCTATCATCTTACTACTCCCCACCAGCATTTGGGGCTGGCTGCCTGAAAAAAGGCAAAAAAGGGAAGGAAAAGGTATAAGCCTTCATAAAACATGCTGAGAGAATCTGTCAGTTTTGGCTGTTGCCAAGGCAACAAGATGAACAGGACACCTGAAAGTCCTCCTGCTGCTTTTGCATCTGTCACTCAACTCTGAAGTCCTGACCACTAGAACTAGTACAAATTTCAGTCAAATTGCATAACTGAAGGGATATTTACATTATGATTTGGGCACTCACAGAATCTCAGAATCATAAAGAGTTGGAAGAGACCACAAGGGCCATTCAGCCCAACACCCTGCCATGCAGGATATTTGATGTTAATCTAATTACATATGAATAGCAGAGCCTTAGTTGCAATAACCATTTTCTTATTATTATTATGACCTGTTAAGAAATTGCTATATTGTTTTTAACTTCTGTTGACACATTATGTGATCAAAATACTTTTAATACGCATTGACTGGACATACCACATACCTGAAGTTTTATGTGTACAGTGCAAAGGTATGAAGTATTTTAGAGTTAAAAAATTAGCAAGGTGGAACCCTCAAGGAATCCTGAAGAAACACTATGCATGTAGAAAGCAACATTGCTCAAGCTCTGAGTAGCTGCCTACATCCCAGAAATCTAGTACTGCAACACAACTCTCCTGTTGAGATTCAGGAGTCTCATCTATCACAGACCTAGGCAAGATTCATGCAGAGAAGGTTGCATTTTCTCTAGTTCTCCCTCTCTTGTACAAGCCAACAGAGCAGGAGTGTTGGGAGGGAAGAAAAGGTGCACAAAATGCACTATTCACTATTGTCCACCATAACAATGACATTATACAAATATTCTATAATACAGTGGTGCCTCCATATTCACTGGGGTTAGCGGTGAAGGACCCCTGTGAATGTGAAAAAAACGAAAATGAAAAAACACTATTCATTTCACCTAACACCTCTGTAGGAATTTCCAAGTCCTTTAGTGCAACTTTATGGTCAAGGTTTGCCAGAAGTTTACCAAAGAATCATGCTGGAGGACATACAAATGCCTAAAGAAGTGTTTTCTGTAGGAACATCTATGTCCGTGTTGGCAAATCTATGGCATGCGTGTCCATTTGGGCATGAGAAGCCCTGTCCGAGGGCACACACATCATCAGCAGAAGGCATAGGGTGGCACCTGCACACTGGCTTCCTGAGCAGCGGTTGACAGCCTAGGGGTACAGCCCCTCACTCACCTGTCATCAGGGAAGGGGAAGGAAGGAGCTAGCCAGCCGCCCACCTGAGCCTCAGTCTCCATGTGGTTGAGGGGGACAGCCATCAAAGGGAGGGGGATATTACAGAGGATGAAGAAGGAAGTTTCAGCCAAAAAGCTGTCGCTGCCACCACCACCAAAAGAGAGAGAAAGAAAGAGAGACCTCTCTGCGGGACCCCCGACAACACCCCCAATGATGAGCAGCTCCGTCGCCTGGTCCGAGAGAATGGGGGTCTCTCTCCTCGGCTCCTCCAGCCAAGACCCCCATCCCTTCCCGGCCATGTTGAGGAGGAGAGTCAGCCCGAGAGGGAAGAGGTGTATTTTGGGGGGGCTTGGGTGGATTCTGGAAATGGAGCGTCCGCCACCTTCGCTGGGCTGAGCTGGAGGGACCCTTAGTTCTGTCTGCTTTCCCTGTTGGAGGGTTGGAGGTGTATCTGGGGGTTATCGGTGCCCGGCCACCTTCCAGATTCCTCACAAGGAGAGCAGGATGGTTGGCGAGGAGGATCTCAGGAACCCAAGAGGGACCCCTTCCTTCCTTACTTCTCTTTTAGCCCTTAAAAGCCCCCCCACCCTCTCTGGCACATCCAAGGCAAAGCGTGCCTTTTTCCAATGATGTTGCTGAGTGCAACTCCCAGCATTCGGCTGATGAGTCTGCGGGGAGCTTTGTTTCTGCCTTATGGCCATCCTAAGAGGAACTTATCACGGGGTTTTCTTCACATGTTTCCTCAGAGGGGGTTTGCCTTTGCCGTCCTCTGAGGCTGAGAGAGTGTGACTTGGGTATGTGTGTGTGTGTGTGTGTGCCCCTTCAAGTTGTTCCTGACTTATGGTGATCCTGAGGGGAACTTATCACAGTGTTTTCTTGGCAAGTTTCCTCAGAGAGCGTTTTCCATTGCTATCCTCTGAAGCTGAGAGAGTGTGACTTGGGTTTCAACTCCTAGAAGTCCTGCCCCCAGAAGACAGAAGTTCCACCAACTACCCCCCCCCCCCCCCGAAGGTGGAAGTCTCATCCCTGGCACTAGGTGACACCTGCTGCAGGAACGCCACTTAACTTAGGCACTCGGTCTCTAAAAGGTTCGTCATCACTGTTCTATGATCTCCAGCACAACTCTAACGCCTGGCAAGTTGCAATGGAATACCTAGAGATTCCTAGAGAGAATGTATTAAAAGCACAAATAATCGAATCTGCAAAAGTCAAAGCCGTGAATGTGGAGGGCCAACTGTATATATAAAGACATGTATATGCACAGCTGAGGTTCTTAACTATGTCAAACTTGTTTAAGCTCCTTGCTCTTTCTAAAAATGTGTATTATGGTACTAAGTATATAAAACCCGAAATGGAGAGGAGGTTGTATTTAAATATACTCACGTAAGTGCAGGGGTTAGGCTATAAACTCATTTAGTTTGCATGTATAAATCTGTTTTGATGTTTGTGTTGTTGTATGCCTCGAAGTGATTTCTGACTTATGGTGACCCAAAGGTAAACCAATCACAGTTTTCTTTACTGGGTTTGTTCAAGATTTGTCTTCCTCAGAGCTGAGAGAAAGTGACTTGCCTAAAGTTACCCATTCAGTTTACATGGCTCAGTAGAGATTCAAACCCTGGTCTTCAGGGTCACAGTTCAATGCTCAAAGCACTACACCATGCTGGCTCTTGATGCATGTATACATATACTTGTACAGTGGTCCCCCGGGATACGAAGCCCCCTGGGAACGAAATCCCCGGGAGCTGAAAGAGCCGGGGGCGAAAAAAAGCCTCTGGGATGAGAATGAAACCCCGGGATCCGAAGACGAAAAACCGCGCGGCCCCTTTAAATTGGCCGCGTGGTCCGGCAAAGAATGCGGTCCCTCGGGATACGACAATTTCCGGGTTACGAAAAGTAATCCGGAACGGATTACTTTCATAACCCAGGGGACCACTGTATAAAGTTTGAGTCTTCCTTATCCAGAATTCCAAAGTCAGAAATATTCCAAAAATAAACACTTTTTTCCATGGATGCTGAAACAGTGACACCTTTGCTTTCTGTGGTTCAATGTACACAAACTTTGTTTCATGTACAAAATTATTAAAAATACTGTGCATAAAATTACCCTCAGGTTACGAAAATAAAGTATATATGAAACATAAATGAATTTCATATTTAGACTTGGGTCCCATCTCCAAGATATATCATTATATATGCATATGCAAATATAAGTATTCCAAAAACCAAAACACTTCTGGTCCCAACTATTTCAGTTAAGGGAGATTCAATCTGTACATATCTAAATGGTTTGGATCCAGAGAGGTGCTACATGAGTTGAAAGACACTTCATCTGGTGAAAAGCAGACCCACAAAATGTTTCCTTGTACCTCTACAGCCCCGTGTTCACCACATTCCAACCATCACTTGAACCTCAGGACTGAGGGAGAGCACAAGGCCAGGAAAAGAGTTAGGAAAGCCCTTTTATGCAAGTAGAACTGCATAATCTAATCTCAGACTTTCCACAGATTATGACTTTCCACAAAACTGAATCTAGACTTTTTAAAAATAAAATGCATCTGCAAAATATTAAATTACCAGTATTTTAAAAAAAATTCAGATGTATCCATAAAACAGTAAAAGGATAAGAGATTTCAGGGGCTTCTGTTATTTTGATTAGGTTTATCAGTCTAAGACAGTTATTATGGTTTCTGTAGTATTCAAAAGATATAAGAATCAAAGAAAATACATACCACTCTTATTTCCATTCTCTTCATCCTGTAAAGGAAAATCATAAAAATTCAAAGTCATTGATTAAAAACAACCTCCTCAAAATGTTGACGGCCAAATTTTTCAAAACTATTGCCACAAACTGTTGAACAACTGAGCAAAGGGGGGGTCAGATTCATAGGTAATGTGGTTGTTGTTGTTATAATTATTACTATTAACTACCCTCAAGTCAATTTCGACCCATGGCGACATTATGAATGAAGCATCTCGAAGACAGCGTATCTTCAATGGCCCTGCTCAGTTCCTGCAAACGTATGGTTGTGTCCTCTTTGACAGAGTCTATCCCTCTGATGTATAGCCTTCCTCTCTTCCTACTGCCTTCTACCCTTTCAAGCATTGTCTTTTCTAGTGAGTCATGCCTTTTCATGTGGCCAAAGTACAACAGCCTCAATTTAGTCATCCTAGTTTCTCTAGAGAGTTCAGACCTTATTTATTGCTTTACACATTTGTTTAGCATTTTTAGCCTGCCCACAGTATCTCCCACGCCAAGGCAGTAAGTCCACTCCTAAAAGCATGGTTCAAAAAGTTAACTCTTCCAGGTAATGCATAGGAAGGAACATAGGAAACTCCCTTATATTCAGTCAAGTCTATTTAGAATCTATTTAGTTTACTAAACCTGCATCCGCACTGCAGAAATAATCCAGTTTGACACCGCTTTAACTGCCATGGCTCAAAGCTATAGAATTCTGGGAAGTGTAGTTTTGTGGGACATTTAGCCTTCTCTGTCAGAGATAACTGACACCACAACAAACTACAATTCCTAGAATGCCATAGCATTCAGCCATGGCAATTAAAGTGGTGTTAAACTGGATTATTTCTGCAGTGTGAATGCAGAGTATAAAACCTGAATTCTTGTAGTATGGCTCCTTCATGTTTGGTGGGTAGTGGTGCTTCTTTTTTTGCTGCTATGTCCAATAATTCCCTATCGGTAAGTAACTCTCACAAAATTAAGATAAAAGTGGAAAGGAAAAGCTACAAGAACAATTGTCTTTATATTTACTTTTCCTACCATCTTGAAACCATTCACCATGCAAACAGAGCAATGTACATGAGGATATATATCACAACAGAAGTGCCCAAAAAAACTGGGAATGAACTACAACAATAGATGTACATGTGTCCCTAGGGACTTTTTTCATCCTATGTTTCTCAGAATGCTAAAAAACCCAACAACAACCCTCCACTAGAGAGATGAAATAAAAAGTTGCAGTCATTGCCAGGAATTGCCAGCAAACAGTCCATGATTATAAAAACATTTGGCTTTTCTTTTTTAAAAAATACAAGAACGACAGCTTCAAAAAATGGAACCTAGAGCAACATGTGTCCTATTTTCTCTCATTATTTGCAACAACTAGCACTGGCTCTCCAAGGTCAGTCAGATGTTTCTCCCTGGAAAGATGCCAGAGACTGAACCTGGGGTCTTTGGTATGCAAAGTATGTGGTCTAACACAAAATTAAGTCATTTATCAATTAATATATTCTGTTAACCTTTTCTTTTTTTTTACTATTTAAGTTTTATTTAGCACTTCCAAATGTGTTAAGAAATATACAAAGTTCAGGCTGCATAATGACTGATGTATATTAGCTCTGGAAATTTGGCACATATAGTTAAATGTATTTTTGAATCAATCTTTTCAGCAGTTGAATAATACACTATCTAGATGATTCCTGTTAGGATAGTCAGATTTACAGTCTCTAGAACAGAGGCAAAAGTTTGAAACTAAGGCCCTGGCATGGGGGCAGAGTCAGAGCATGGCATTCTCACAACGCATGCCCCACTCCACCCCCCAGGGCGCCCTGATGCCATGTGCTGCTCCACACGGTGTGTGGCATCATGGTATGCCTCCGACACTGTGTCCATACAATACAGTCCCAAAGGAGTGCTACAGCCAATGCAGCTATGGTCCCCTTTCAAGGGCACAAAAAGGAGCCGCTTTTTGCGGCTCCTTCTCACACCCTCGAAAGGTTGGATCGGGGCCACAGTGTGAGGTTGCCGTGGCCCTGATCTGGTGTGAAAAGGGGCAGCGTCCTGCTGCCCCTTAGGGGCTGTATGCACAGCTTCTAAGCAGACTTTTAAAAGTCCAACATGACAAGAATTTAAAACTCTAGTAATAAAAGGAACTACACTACACTCTTCAAAATAGCAATCCTGCAGTTAAAACATGTATGTTTACTCAGAAATAAATACTCTATTGTGTTAATGAGCTAAAAGTTACTTGCAACAAACCAAAAAGCAAGTAGAAATCTGTACATAAAGGCCTACTCGAATTCTTTGTCTACCAATAGAAGGGTAACAACATGAGGTCACTCTGCCTTCACTGGGAATGGAGTTCCCTGGGAATGGAGAGCCTAGGGCAGATGTAAAGAGTAGGACAGAGCAAAAATGGGAGAAGAGATCAGCTTGCCTCACCAGCTGTGCCAAAAATTTTAAAAAAGGATTGATCTATAACTGTTGCCACCAAAATTGAAATCGTAAGAACAGTGTAGACTGGTGAAAGAAAAAGTCATCCTTGGAGGTACAGTGCACCCACATCATACGCGTGTTGAGATATATGCGGCTTTCTGCATACACTGAAAGTTGCATGTGCTGCACCATGGGCACAAGCCCCATTATTTTGAATGGGGTACAAGCATACATGGAATTTCCCTTACATGGAAGGGTCCGGAACAATCCCATGTAAGGGAAGGGCCTACTGTAATTATCAAGAAGTCTTCAAGTGATCGCTAGAAGGTTCAACTACATTTGCTTGATTATATAAGACTTACCTGATCTGGTTGTTCCATTTCATATGTATATATGATTATTTCTGAATAAAAAGTTTGTTGAAATGTGTTGAACTTTTTTGTGGTGTAGAATCCTACACCTATTCTTTCCATGCTATTTCTGTCACTGATACTGTACATTTTTTTCTGTTAAGGAAGAAATGCCCAGAACACATCTAGCAAACCTGTATTTGTAAGTTTGCCTGGCCTAACAAGGAGGCTTGCAAAAGGCTGCCCCTGTGATACTAGAACAATATTCTTTATTATAACTCTCATGCATCTATATAATCAAGGAGGTACCTTCTGAAGTTTGGTTCATTATTCACTAACCTTAAAAGAAAACTGAACAGCAGATTCCGGGGGATACACAATGAAATGCCGTAAGGTGAAGCCAAAGCCCTGTGATGTTCTTCGTAAAGATACCGTTTTGGGACCAGGCCAAGAGAAGGTCTCTTCATCATCCGATGGGGATACAGCCTCACTTTGTTCTTTTCCATCTTTATTTTTGGATACCTAGTAGAAGAAAAAGACCAGTTGAACTTCTGTCTATTGAAAGCAGTTTCACAAGGGCAAATGATCTGCATAAAGGATTCTTGCATATGTCCCCTCTCTGTTTCTACTGATCAATGCAACATTTAGAAAAAGTGATATCATGAACATGGAGAGATGACCTAAACCAGGACAGATTATTTGTCTATCTAATCCAGCAACTGTGGAGACAATTCCACCCACTTCCCTGCAGCTTCAAAGCTGGTTGAAAGCTAGTTGGTCATTAGACTCACTTGCCAAGGCATGCATATTAGAATGATTTGTTTCTCATAACCTAAAACTATTATGTGCATAGGTAAGTGAAGGAGTTTATTTCTTACACTTTATCTATTGTTGCAATTTCTGCCAATATTTTGTTCTGTTCTCAATAATGGAACTCTGACATCACCAATCTTTTTTCACTACAAACAATAGAATGCCTTATATCACTTTTGGAATTTCTCATCAAGATTTTGCATAATCAAATATGTATTCACTGCACCAAAGACTATTCTGTCTGTGCTTTTGATTCACTCTGTTCTACAAGCAATTGTCATTTGAAGAACAGATAATCTATCAGGTGTAACAAACAACAACAAAACAATACTCCCCACTCCAGTAATATTTCTTTCTTTCCTCTCCTGCCAATTCCCTTCCCTTTAGGAATCTGGCAAAAAATGCAATGAAAAGCTTATTGAAAGAGTGGCTCACAAGCACCACATTCTGTTACTGAAAGAATACAAAATACAAATAGAAAGGAAAACCTTAAATAAGAATGCTACTTTACAAATTATTTAAAGAAATAAAAAAAAAGAAAGGTGATGATTTTCATCTTTTCGTCTGCCCAGCTGCTAGATTTGTTGGATTAATCCTATGCTGCTGAAACCAACTTTCAACTGACCTCTGTGGTTTTAAGTTTTTCCTAGAGAGATATCCTTCCAGTTCCTGCAGCTTCAGCACATCAATACTCCTTCTGAACATTGAAGAAATCATTGAGCTGCCATGGCCAATGCCCATTGCTTTCCAAGAATTTCAAAAAATATCTATTTTATTTATTTATTTTTTTAAAGGAACAATCTAGGGGAGCTACCATCACATGTTATAGCACAGATAGAAATAAAGTACTCTCTAGACTTAGGGGCTACAGATAAAACTATTACGGTTAATCATCAAGGATGATGTGAGATGTTGGATCAAAACATCTGCAAGGCATCAAGGGCTGTTACCCTTGGATTACACAACTGAACTGAAGGTTATTATGCAAACAGTGAGGAACAGATCTTTCTGTTTCTGGTCTGTGATGGTTTTACACAAAGCCCATCATAAGTCAATTCTTTTGCATTTTTGCATAGTTTAATAAGTAAAATAACAACAAAACTATACATAGCTCCTATAAAATATGCACTGTATAAATGTTTTGCCATAAAATACGCATGTACAACTTTATTCCAGCTAATAGCTCCATCACAAAATATAAGTGCACAATTCAAAGTGTAACTACTTTCCAATCACACAACAATCTGAGAAGGTGTGAGTGGGCTAAGTTTACTTGAATGTGAAGACCATTTTTTTTCAAAATTCATAATAAAAGACTACTTTCCTTCATAACTAACATACTGTAATATGTAATACTGTAATGTACAGTATGTCCCTTTAAACAAGGCATATAGATTTTACAGATGATAGTTCAGTTTCTATTACTAGAAATATGAAAAATCTTTATCATCTTTGTTAACATAACAACCTAAATGACATCTATGAGAAATTTTTCAAGCCAATATCATGTCAATACAGTATGCCATTAAAAATCTTCCAAACAGATGAAGTGCAAGCCTATGTTTATTAAATTATATTGCATGTAGAGCAGACCTACTGAAGTCAATGGACTGAAGTTAGTTATAGCTATGGTAAGTCCCATTGATTTTTAGTGGATCTACTCTTGTTGTTTTTGTTGCTGTGTGCCCTCAATTTTTTCTTCAACATATGGCAGCCCTATCATAGGGGTTTCCGGACAAGTTTTGTTCAGAGTTTTTTTTTGTTTTGTTTTGTTTTTTTGCCATTGCCATCCCCTGAGGTTGAGACAATATAACTTGTTCAAGGTCCCCCAGTGGGTTTCCATGGTTGAGCCGGGATTTGAACCCTGGTCTCCAAAGTCATAGTCTAAGGCCCAAACTACTACAGCTTATGGATCTACAATGGGTCCTTGTTATCCGCTGGGGTTTGGTTCCAGATCCCCCGTGGATAACAAAATCCGTGGATGCTCAAGTCTCATTAAAGACAGACAATGGCAGAGGAAAATGGTGTCTCTCATATAAAATGTAAAATCAAGGTTTGCTATTTGGAATTTATGCATTTTAGTGAATATTTTCCAGCCATGGATGCTTGAATCCGTGGATAAAAAAATCTGTGAATGAGGAGGACTGACTGTACTTTTAAGTGTCATTAAATCTGCATGCAAAACCATGGTACTTACTCCGGTGTATGAGTGTACAGATTTAAAGCTTTGGACACTTGTTCTCACAACCTCTCCACCCTTTCACACACACACCCCTTAAAGATGCTATTTCCTATACCATTATAATCTCTATGGAGGAAAACTCATGTTCAATATCAGTGCCAAGTGCTGATATTAGCAGCCTCCTTGTTTGAGGGGTACTCATTGACTTCAGCTGTGTTACTTGCAGCCCAAATAACTTAGAATCTTAAAGATGGAAGAGACCACAAGGACCATCCAGTCCAACTTCAGTGACTTAAATTGCATGTGCCTTTATCTCAATCATGTTTCTAGCTTTCATTTAAATGGTAGACAAATCTACCATGTAAATGGTGGAAAAAGCAAGCTTGGAATACATAACTGAAAAGAATACAAATTATTGCTAGCAGAGTGGAAACAGCAGTAAGATCTGTAGGATCAGCACTCTAACATCAAGGGGCCAAAGGACTGTGCAAACATCACCCTTCAGTGACTCTGCATTGCCACTACTAGCCCAAGGCCAGAAAATGTTGGCAGGAATCCTCCTCTTTCTTCAGCTGTGATGTTTTGGATAAATGATATTCAGGCATGAATCTCTTTGTGAGGTCATTCATAGAGATAACTGTCCCTTTCCAGAGGTAATTGCCCCTTTTCCAGCTCCACAGAGCTGCAACAAGCCAAAGAACAAAATGTGGGTGCATTTTGTGAAGATGTGTGTAGATGCAATGTTTTCCTTTGAGCTGGTTATATAAAAATCTGATATGTGTTTGGATTCTGAAGTACTTAGCATGAAGTACTTAGCTAGTGGTGTGACAGGAGCATTTCAGGGAGATGAAGAAATAGACATCTGACGATTCAGCAAAAGGTCTAGATATCTCAGGGCTATTTCATCATTCAATGCTATACCCAACTGGAAAGAAATCCAAAATAGTCCACATGGGTGGCTAAGATAGTGACACTTTAGCTTTCTGAAGGTTCAGTGTTCACAGACTTTGTTTCATGCACAAAACTATTTAAAAGATTGTGTATAATATTACCTTTAGGCTATGAGGTGTTTAAAAAAATAAATTTAGCCTGGATGATAAAACTGAACTGCCATTGCATTCTGTGTACTAGACATTCTAGTACAATTTACTGGGTTACAATTTCTGCATTTTGTGTTGGGAGTATAAGACAGCAAAAATGTAGCTGAGATAACCATGCTGCTCTCTAAATATCTCCCTACCTAAATGGCAAAGTAGTCTCTGATATGATGCTGGAAGTCTACAAGGTTTATTCTCTTTGGACCAGCTCTTCTTCCAGCAAATGTGGCAAGCGTCACAACTGCAGTGTGCTCCCGAAGCACATATGTAGTGCTACAATAAGCTTTAGAGCCATTTAGAGTAGCTTTAGACTATGAGGATGATCCCCTGTCCTCCTCTGCAGCTTCGAGTTCATTTATGTCACACTTCTTTCTTGGAAATGACTAATCCTGTCAGAATCACACTCAGGGTTCTCACTCCGAGTAGGAGCCTTGGTTCACACTTCTAGCAGGTGCCATAAGAGGAAGGGAGGATGAGGAAGATAGGAGGATCTGGACATGAAGACATAAAACACTACTATCATATACCAGAAACTCCTGGAGGTTGTTGCCTGTTTAGACTCAGATGGCTTTTAGAACCCCTTTGAAAAAGTACTAGATGGATTCAAGGTACCTCAATAGCTATTAGCCATAAAAACAAAGATTATTTATTTTACTGAAGTATGTATATGCCATTCAAAGTGAGTGACAACATTCAGCTGAAAAGAACTTTTAAAAATATAAAAACAATAGGGAGAACAAAACAGAAAACACAAATACCAGATTTTGTAATCAGTGCTCAATTTGTTTATATACCATCAGAAACTACAGTATTTGAAAGCCTTCTGAATGAGTCACTTCTTAACTTAAAACTGATAGAGCCAGGCAAGCTTCCCTAACAGGGCAGTACAAAGTAAAAGCACTACAAGAAAGAAGACCTGTCTGAAGTTCCCATTTCTGGTTATGTCACAGGACCTCCAGTAAGCACACTTGAGAACATGTAGGCCTTATAGTATCCACTTAGAGCTTTAACTTTATCAGTCACCACCTTGGATTGGTTTCTAAAGCTAAATGGGCAGCCAGTGAAGATGCAACAAAACTAGAATTACACTGTCCAGCCCAGCCAGTACTTCAGCAGTCACACACAGATCAACTGAAGTTTCCAACAGCTCCATATGAAGCACAGAGCAACAATTAAATCTGTACATTAGGATATATATGTCAGGCCAGATACATCTCTCCCACAAAAGAGAGCTGATGGGAGTAATGACCTAATTTAATTAAATGAACACCTAGCCACTGTTATCCCTGGCATCCAGGAGTAGTGTTAGATCACTGTGTACCTGTGACTGCAAGCCTGAGGCACAGGGGTCAGCTCCATGCTACATACAGTAAAATATGTAGTAAGCATCAGTTAACACTATGGAATGCTCTTCTGCTCAAAAGTGCATAAAACGGTGCTAACATTGAATGAATCATTAATATTCCAAAGAAGCACCTCACAGGGAACCAAATGCGAGAGACAAGGCATAGGGAACAACCATTTCACAAGTCTCTCCTTCCAAAAAGTATCTTGATAGTGGTTTGTATACATTTAGTCTAGATTTTTGCAACCTAGTTGCAAGGTCAAAATGGAACGGGGAGGTGGGAAGAGAGAAGATAAGTACCGGTAAAATAGTTTCTATACTGTATACCAGACTAGCTCTAGTAATACAATTCATAGAAATATACATGTTTCTACATAAACAGGAATATAAAAACTCAAGTATTCAAGCCTAAACAAAAGAAGTAAAATGAAACTTTTTTTCATCAAAATTGTAGGTTGACCACACACAAGCCGGTTCTATATATAAAAGCAAAAGCCCACTTACAAAAACAAAACAATTACACAAGATACAGGTTGAGTCTCTCTCTATCCAGAATTACAAAATTTGAAACATTCCAAAAACCAACAATTTTTATGGGTGGCTGAGATAGTGACACCTTTTTTTCTGATGGTTCAATGTACACCATTTTCATCCAATGCACAAAATTATTTAAAATAATGTATTAAATTATCTTCAGGTAATGTACATGATGTATATATGAAACAAATTAATTTTGTGTTTAATTTGGGTCCCATCTCCAAGATATCTCATTTGTAAGCAAATACAGGTACTGTATTCCAAAATATTTTAAACACTGAAATCCAAAACACTTCCAGTCCAAAGCATTTCAGATAAGGGAGACTTAACCTGTGCATAACAAATTTTACCTACTTGCATTTTTTTTTATATTTATAAGTTCACAAAATAAAATGAAAGATATAGAATGCACAATTTGAGTTTCTCATGCTGTTTATCACACGAACACAACATATAAATCTTAAACAAATATTCCATACCAAGCGGGATTCACCCCATTGTCCCTGCACTTCGATCAGTGGTGTGGAATCCAGCTGCAATGACAACAGCATTGTAGTATCAAAACAAAAACTCTTGTTCACCCCTAAACACCATTCACTCAGCTCTGTAGTCACAATAAGACCTGCTACTTCATTAAATAACTATTTTCACAGCAGTTTATTTGTTCTATGAACCCTGTGGGGTTTTTTATCCAAGAGCTCTTCTGGAACTGCAATTTAAGGGAAGAAAAGTGAGACACAGCCCAGTTCATACTAAAACTGTATGTAATACCAAGGTGGAGGAGGGTGCAATAAGAGTCAGCATAAAGAGAAGATTCTGATTTGTACAGACAAGAATGACTTGCTGGGAACACAGTTCCTGCATGCTTACACTTGTGAACCAAACGCAAAACGATAGCCATGTCAAAGTTATTTATGAATCACTGTGTCATTTCCTAAAGGTGTTCTGTTAACGTGGAGCTTCGTGTGCCTTACTTCTGGGTGAAGCAAGGTAGATACACAGTGAAACAACTTGGTGAATTGATCCATTATTCAGGATATAACACACACACCCCAAACTCTAGAGACATCTCTGTTTAAGCTATTTGCATTTTATACAGAACTTATGCTCCTAATGTCTTTACAAGTGATTATTCTAAAAATTTTAATAACCCAATCCAGTATGGTCCAATGATAATACTCCCCTATATTATGAATCAAGTTCATCAACTCCCCAAAAACATGATTGGTTAGTCTAGCTAATTGTAGCAGACGTGCTACAAAGAAACTCCTCCAATGACTCACTGAATGAAAAATACCAGGTAGAACATAATATAATATAAAGGATATATTATCAATCATACACATAAAACTGAGAAAGACTGAGAAACTAAGCAGCCTAGGACATCTTTTTTAGTGAGTGCTACCAAATCCCAGAAGTTCCTACCAAGGGGAGGCTAGTGTGGATCACTCCTCGATAGCCTTTTATAGACTTTTACTTTGAACGGGGACTTTGGCAACTTGTTGGTGAAAGGTCTTTTGCTCCCCCCCCCCCCGATCAACATGTTTTAAACTGTGTTTTTACCACAGCTGTATTTCAACATCCCAGCCTGTTATGAATTTTATTCAATTTTATTTTGAGCTGGCTTGAGTCCCATTTTTGGAAGAAAGGTGGGACATATAACCTATAACTAGAGAAATAATGGCTATCATTCTCTTGGTTAGTTCCAACTACAGTAGACATGGTCAATCAATTACTGAATGATAAGTCAGCAGATAGATAAATCTAATAGAATACTACTCTATTATCTGTGTTGTTGTTGTTGTTGTGTGCCTTTAACTCATTTCTGACTTATTGCTACTCTAAGGCAAATCTATCACGAGGTTTTCTCAAGATTTCTTCGGAGGGGGATTGCCTTTGCCTTCCTCTGAGGCTGAGAGAGTGTGACTGCTCAAGACTACCCAGTGGGTTTGCATGGCTTCCATAGTGAATCCTGGTCCCCAGAGCTGTAGTCCAATGCTCAAACCACTACATCACACTGGCATAAGTCATCTGTCAACTTGTGGTGAGCCCATGAATTTCATAGGGTTTTCTTAAGCAAGAAATATTCAGAGGTAGTTTGACCAGTTCCTTCCTCTGAAATATTGCCTATAGCACATAGTGTTCATTGGTGGTCTCCCAGCCAAGTACTAACCAGGGCTGACTCTGCTTAGCTTCAAATATAAGACAAGATCTATTGTCTTTAGGGTAAAAAGGCCTGCCTCTGATTTTATACTGGGTTAAAATAAACAGACCTGGGGAGATGTTCTGAGAATAATATTCTGAGAATCCTAGGAGAACCTATATAGAGCACCTATACGCTATTCCAAACCACTTGCAATATTTTTTGCCACACCAAGTAGCAAAATATAGTGACCTTAGCTTATTCATTACCAAGAATAGCTGTGTTCATATGCATTCTTGGGGGGAAAAGGTGGGGCATAAATAAAGTTATTGATTGATTAATACTACTTACGGTCTCATATAATCTACCTCCGCTAAAAGGATTAACCAACCATTCTGGCTCCCCAAGTTGCCTAAGGAACTAGTATGCCATGCACCTTATCTCATGGGAAAAGCAGTTCTACACAGCTGCAATGCTCCACCCAGGCTGCAGTTAGAATGATAGTAATTCCATCTGTGGCTCAGGAAAACAACAGTGGTTCTAACAGGTTTGCATAAAACCAAGACACAGGGGAACAAATCCAAATGCAACTGGCTACAAATCTAAGCTAAAAATGAGATTGAAAATACATTATTTAGTGTTTTGATAACTAAACCTAGAGTTCTACCCAGATATACACAGTCTTCATTTTTTTCGCTAGTTGGGAACAGACAGGGTCAAAGAAGGAAGTTGGAAGAGAAAACGGAATGGAATATGGCACATTTCCAAACCTCTCAGGTATTTGCACTTGGCAGGAAATACCTTGAACTGCAATGGAAAATATGCCAAAGTGTACTGTAATACAGCACAAAACTACTATTCATTTTTTTCCTCCTACGTAAAGAAGTAGGGGTTTTATATTTATTTATTTTGTATGCTGCCTTTCTCCCAGACTGGGACCCAATTGCGGCTCCTAGACAGAGTAAATTAAAAAACCTTCTCAACAAAAAAGTTAAAAACAATTCAAATCACTACATAAAACAGTATAAAATAATTCAAAATACATACAGAAGTTAAAAAGATAAACACCTCACTAAGAAATGACTCTGTTTACACATTAAAAATCTGTTTAACCGAGCTCAAAGTAAGCTCTAAGAGCCACTCTAATGAAATTTAAAATTCATGTATACAAACTTTGGGCATTAAGAATTGGGGGAGAAGGAACCTGAAACTTTTTTTCCTGACTACAGAAGAGTTGATAATTCACACCTCTATAAGGTCAGGAGACATTCCTACAGTTTAACAGTTCAAAAAACTATACAAGAAACAAGACCAACAAAAATGGCAAAAATGTCATTTATATTTTGCAAAAATCATGAACTATAAGCATTTTAAGGCTCACTTGGCATGCACGTAAACATGCATTGCTTTGGGATAATCTTTAACGCAGCCCGCCCTCACCTGATACTTTTCCAGATGTATTGGGGATTTAATTCTCATGATTCCTTTACCACTGGGCATGTTAGCTGAAGCTGATGGAGATGGCTTCCTTGTATTTAAGCATTTACTACTCTGGAGCCAGTGTGGTGTAGTGGCTTCAGCACTGGACTAGGACTCTGGAGACCAGGGTTCACATCCCCACTTAGCCTTGTAAACCCACTGGGTGATCTTGGGCAAGTCACACTCTCTCAGCATCAGAGGATGGTAATGGGAAACCCCCTCTGAAGAAACATGCCAAAAAAACCTCATGATAGATTTGCCTTGGGTTCTCCATAAGTTGGAAACAACTTGAAGGCACACAACAACAACAACAAAGTTGTTTTCTTAATCCCTTATATCAGTCAGAGGTATTTTATGGCCCAATTTTTTTTTTATTTTATTTTTTTTATTTATTTATTTTGCCAACAATACAATTAGCCCTCTGCATCCATGGATTCTTTATCCATGGGTTTCAACCATCCATGGCTTAAAAATATTAAAAATAAAAAATAAATTCCAAAAAAACAAACCTTGATTTTGCCATTTTATATAAGGGGCACCATTTTACTATGCCACTGTATTCACTGAGATTTGAGCACCTTGAGGCATGAGATTTTGGTATCCACAGGGGGTCCTGGAACCAACCCCTAGTGGAAACCAAGGGCCCACTGTACAATTTAGCTTCATCTTACTTTAGCACGTAGCCCAAAGGCCTCCTGATCAACATTCATATACAGTAGCTTTAAAGGCCAAGCCCAGCCTTCCATTTTCTGAATGGCGAATGCTTTAGTTAATACTTGGATGGGACACCACCAATGAATACAACTGGCTATATTTCAGAGGAAGAAACTAGCAAAACCACCTCTGAGGATTCCTAGGGTAAGAAAAGACTATGAAATTCATGGTGTCATTGTAAGTTGACGTGTGACTTGAAAGTGCATGCACAAAGACACAAACACACATTGGTTACTCTGCTGACAGATCTTTTAATATTGACAAAGTTTCAGTGCAGGGGCTAGCATATTCAAAGAAAAGCATATTAAAAGAAAAGCTCACTTTAAAAATCCTTATTATTCTATGTTAGAAAATAAATCAGAAGCCTTGAAGTTGTAACAGTAGAGCACTACATTTTATTCACCCTGGAATTTAAGAAGGAATCTGCTGGAGGGGAAAAAGTCCGATTAAAATTGCATCAGACAAACCATTTAGTAATACTAGACTAAAACATTTACTAATAAAGGACTCATTGTGCCATGTTCTTTTTTCTTTTAGCAATGCAAAACTAATACACAAATACAAAAATAAAAGCTAACTAAAAAGAAGACAGATTTAAGTGTGTGAAAGAATCCCTTCTGACAGTCTCTACTATATGTCCCGCTATCCTTTATAGTCAAGATTGGTGGATACACGTGACAATGCCTTCTACCTGACTCCATTTCTTTTAAGATTTTGACAAGGACTGAACGCTATGCTATTTCATTTAGCCTTTGGGTTCTAAAAAGTTTTAAAAGCTATTTTAATTGTTTGTTTTTTAGAACTAGGAGTGTTTTGGAGTGTTTTAACTGGCTTTTGGTTATGTTTTAAGTGTTTTTATCCACTGCGCACTGCTTTAATGGCAAGTCAAGAGGCAATAAACAAGCACCTTAAACACATGCATCAATATAAAATGTGGAAACTGACACATTACTGCTGTTTGCACACATATCAGGAAAGGAGCACTGCCTGGATTCTGTGGCTAAACGAGAGAAGAAAGTCAGAAAGTCACTTTCACTTGTTAGAGGCCATTAGTAGAAAGAAGGGTTGCATGGTCTTGCCCTAAGAATCCACAAGAATTTAGACGCGTGAAGATGGTAGTGCTATTGTTTACAGGATAATAAATAGCATTCAGCCAATAACTAAGTATAATGAGCTAAGTGTAATGTACCTTAATATAGCTAAGATGGTTAAAGAAACTCAATGATTTCTTAATTGTAGCACCAGACCTGCCAGGAAGGGGACATGTTACTTAAGTAAGGTAGGCACACAGTCAATAAACCAGCCAACGTTGGCAGATGGTCAATGGATTGCCTAGTATTTGACCACAGTGAAATGTTCTTAAGTATTCCATGAGGGGCTCTCAATGCTTTAAAAATCTCCCAGCTATTCACTAATTTTATACAATTACAACTTCATTTTAATATCTGCTATTCATTTGTTTTATTTCTGTTTTAATATCACATAATTTCTACTGTGCATCTGTAGATTGACCCTGATATTCTAGGATACAAGCCAAAGTGAATATTTGTTCAACGAATCCTTCACATTTAAATAAATTTTATTTAGCAATGTTAACTGTTATAATTCAGCATGGATTTTTTTAATCATTCCATTGTGCTCTAAAAACAGAAATTCAAATTCCACTTACCACATACCCCATGCCAAGTGTCTCACTTCCCACTGGCTGTGATGAGCCCCAGATTTATACATGATTTTAGCACAAGAAGTAGTCAGAATATTATTGCCATGATTCTAAAGCTGTAGGGATGTCTATATTTGATAACAATTTTATAACAATTTTGTAAGCCATTCTGAGAGCATTTCTAAAGGGAAGGGTATGAATACAATAACAGAAACAACAACAACAGTAACACATCCACGTGGAGACACCTGTATGACTGTTTTTTTTAAAAAAGAAGGGTGTTTTTTTTAATTCACAGTGGCACCCTGCTTAAACAACAACTCACTTGGCAGTCTGTCCAAATAAAGGTAACTTACAGGCACACTTTATAAAATAAATACACAAAGAAAACCACCATAGACCTCATACAGCTACATCATATTACATTATGTTACTGCATACAATTACATTAGCTAGAGCAGCGATTCCCAAAATTTGTTCCTCCAGGTATTTTGGACTACAATTCCCAGAAGCACCAGCTAGCTTGGCCAACAGTCAAGGAATTCTGGGAGCTAAAGTTCAAAAGATCTGGAGGTCCAATGTTTGGGAATGGCTGAACTAGAGTACGCTTATGGATAAATGGTTAAGTTCAATTCATGTTAGAGATTGCAAGTACAAACTGGAAGAGGGCACCACAAATGTGAGCCAGCATATTAAGAGGGTGCAACAAAAATATCTAGGAAGGGGTCAGTCCAAACACAAAGGGGTAAGAAACCAGAAGCAAAAAAATAAAGTTCAGGAAAGAAAATCAGCTGGACACCAAGACAGAAAATAATACTTAAGGTTGAGTATTGGAGCTATGTATTGAGAATAAACACCATTTTGGAGACAAAGAAAGCAGTGTCCAGTATGTTTGTGGGCCCTGATCCAAAAAGCATTTTTGACTAGAGGCTGGTGTGTTTGCATGGTTACCACATTCAGCATGCAAAAGAAAAAAGAAAAAAAAGTAACAAAACTTTACAAACTGAAAACCCACAGATGAATTTCCCAGACATTTCTAATGTAAGACAAATGGTCTGTGGAGGAAAAAAGTGAATGATAGAAGAATTATAGCTATGGGACAAAATGTGTATTTGTAGCTTTCAAAAACCAGAGGAAATGCCCTCTCTGTTATTTGAATATGCTGAACCACAAAAATCAGTGAAAATTATGGATAGGCTGCTGAAAGAAAGAAGCATTAGACTATAAAGAAAGAAACATTAGATGTTGGGCTTCTCAAAAGTGAAGTCCCTACTCTCAAATAAATGTATTTAGATTTCTGGGGAGCTTAATATTTGCTTAATGAAAGCCTAATAAAAATATGGTTGTTTTAAAAAAAGTTTAAAAGTACTGGCCAGATAGATTAAATTAATCATTTATTTTACATTAAGAACATTTTCACATGCATTTGAACCACCCAACTGCTAAAAGTTGCGAAGAACTATAAAGCAACTTTAGATTTACCACTTCCTCTAGAATTGTGGCAACCCACACCTAGACACAATATTCCAGATGAGGTCTGCCCAAAGCAGAACAGACTGGCACTATTACTTCCCTAGATCTAGTAATTGATGCAGCCTAGGATAATAATGGCTGTTTTAGCTACTGCATCACACTTTTGACTCATGTTTAGCTTGTGGTCTCCTAAGAGTCCTAGATCCCTTTCGCTTGTACTGTGTCAAACCAGGTGGCATCCATCCTATACCTGTGAACTTGATTTTATTTTATTATTATTATTATTATTTTGCCTAACTGTTGTTGTTGTTAGCTGCCCTCAAGTCGGTTCCAACTCATGGTGACCTGTGGATGAGACATCTCCAAGAATCCCTATCCTCCACTGCCCTTACCCACAACCCCCCTGATTGAGCTGATCCGCCTGGTTTGTGGTCTTCTTCTATTTCTTCTATCCTCTACCTTTCCTAGCATTATTGTTTTTTATAGTGATCCGTGCCTTCTCATTATGTGGCTAAAGTACGATAGTCTCAACTTGATCATCCTTGCTTCCAAGGAGAGCCCTAGCCTGATCCTTTCAAGAACTCATTTGTCCATGGTATCCTAAGAACTTTTCTCCGGCACCACATTTCAAATGAGTTGATTTTCTTTCTGTCTGCTTCCTTCACTATCCAGCTCTCACATCCGTACATGGTAATTGGGAATACAATAGCCTGAATAATTCTGCCTTTAGTGCTCAGTTGTATGTCTTTGCTCTTCAGTATCTTTTCCAGTTCTTTCATAGCTGCCCTTCCTATTCCTAGTCTAACTGTATTACCTTATATTTATGTTGCTGAGGTTCATTTTGTTAACTAATCTTTTAAAGTCATTTTGAATTTTGATGCTGTCCTCTGCTGTATTTGCTACCCCTCCTAATTGGGTATCATCTACAAATTTTATAAGCGCACCCCCCATTCCATCATCCACCACTGATAAAGATGCTAAATAGCACTGGGTCCAGGACAGAACCCTGTGGCACCCAACTAGTCCCTTCTCTCCAGGATGGTGAGTTCAGTCTGCCAACCAACTACAAATCCACCTAACAGTCATATTGTATAACCCACATTTTTCTAGCTTTTTTGCCAGGCCTTAATGAAATCAAGATACACTACAAACACCACACTCCCCTCATCTACCACACTTTTTACTCTGTTAAAAAAAGAGAGATAAGATAAGTCTGTTAAGACTTGTTTTTGAATAGCCCATGTTGATTTTTAGTGAACAAGGCTTTTCTTTCTACATGCCTGCAGGCTGTCTGTTTCATGATTTGCTCTAGAATTTTTCCTGGTATTGATATCAAAATGTAAAGGTAAAGGTTATTATTACAAAATTATGTTCAGATGGCACTTAACTCCTGAAAAGCTAGCCAAGATATATAAAACGGGGAATAGTACATGTTGGAATTGCCATAAAGAGACCGGTTCATATTATCACTTATGGTGGTCATGTGTTAAAGCTAAAACTTTTTGGGGAAAAGTTCAAGAGGAAATTCAGGAAATTTTGGAAGTCAACATAAAGTTTAATGCTGAAACAATGTTATTATGTATGCTGGAAGATGAGATTGAAATGAAATATGGGGAAATTATATTTTATATGTTAACAGCGGCGAGGCTTGTTTTTGCAAAATTCTGGAAATCTGACAAAATAATAGATATTGATGGAGATTTAAGTTGTATCAAATGATGGAATTTGATTTGCTATCACATAAAGTTGAACATCATGATAGCTCCAAATGGAGGGGAAACTGGGGGAAAGATACAATTTATGGGGGGATGGGGGAAATTGGCTAATTGGGCATCAAATATGGATCAAATTGTCTGAAAACAAAGTTTGATAAGGGGAATTTGTATTAAACTTATAAGATAAAATATTAACTGGAATAAATATGGTTTAAATTCCAGAAGATAGTAACTATTTAGCCAGAATAAAGGAATGTAAAACCACGAAAAATAAGCATGTGTTATAAGGGGTTCTCTCCCTAATGTAAGAATCAGTGAAATATATATTAGTTTATTAAAATTAGTGATTGATAAATCATGTTATGTACCTTGGAGTTTTACGTTAAATTCTAATTTAGAATACAAAATAAGAAGATTTTGAAGTTTATTGTATGGAAGACAAAAAACAAGCTCTCTTTAATTATTGTAAAAGTCACAATTTTTATACATGTAAATACTTTTTGTAATGATCGTTCCAGTTATTTTGGGGGAAATAGGAAGTGGAAGTTACCTACAGGACATTCGAAATATAAGGGGTAAACAAGAAAGGAGGGTTGATGGGTTTATATAATATGAATTATGGGGAAAAAAGATGTAAAGGTAAAGGTAAAGCTTTTCCCTTGACAAGATTATCTAGTTGTGCCTGACTAGATAATCCATTACTCAGCCAAGAGAGCCAGTGCTGTCAAAAATGATCCCATGGTCATGGGGCCAGCATGACTACACGGACCACTGTTACCTTCCCACCAAAGTGGCATCTATTTACTTGCACTTTTACATGCTTTCGGACAGCAGAAGTTGAGACTAGAGATGGGAGCTCACTCTATCATGTGGTGCTTGATAGATCTGCCAAACGTACAATTGTCAGACTCAGCATCTTATTCACTGATCCACCGCCCTGACCAAGCAGTATTTGGGTCCTTTTCTTCTCCCTTTTTCATGATAGGAACAACATTTGCCCTCCTCCAATCTGCTCAGTATCAAGCTTTCCAATGTTTTTGATCTTTATATGTTCACATGGCTACTCCAGTGAAGCAATCCAAACAATGTTAACTACACTTGAGTTGATATTGACTCATGGCAACCCTGTGAATGAAACTTCTCCAAGATCCTCTATCCTTTACTGCTCTGCTCAGGTCCTGCAGGCTCAGGACCATGGCCTCACTGATTGAGTATAACCATCTATCACATAGTCTTCCTCTCTTTCTGCTGCCTTCTACCTTTCCTAGCATTATTGTCTTTTCCAACATGTCATGCCTTCTCACAGTGTGGCCAAAGTACAACAGCCTCAGTTTAATCATCTTGGATTTCAGGGAAAGTTCAGGCCTGATCTTTCAAGGGCCCATTTCTTTGTCTTTTTGGTTCATCACTCTTTTCCAACATGTCTATAAAGAGTTGATTTTCCTTCTATTTATCAGCTTTCTTCACTGTCTAGCTCTCACATCTGTACATTGTGATGAGAAATACAATGGTCTGGACAATCTTTATTTGATTCAGAGGAAGTTAGCAAATATTGCCACCAATCTAAAAGACTACTATATCTCTTAATCAGCAATAATAGAGTGGGCCCTTGGTATCTGCTGGGGTTCTGTTCCAGGACTCTTCATGGATACCAAAATCCATGGATGGTGGAATCCATGAATACAGAGGGCTGACTGTAGTTGTAAAAGTGGTACAATCCATCACATTCACGGTACTGAATCCAGCTCATGCACTAATATGCTAATTTTTCATGCTGAACATTGTGTATTAAGTGTCCTCTCATAGAATGTATCAGACAAATAAGCCTGGCATTTAAGCCCAAGATAAAAAGAGACATAACTCAGATATGACAGCTAAAACATTAGCAATACAAATATCCTTGTCCACTGGTAGCTAAAGACTTAAGAATATGCCAACTCTATATCACTGTAAGAAAAATTTCACTGCTTAAAACATCCCAGCTTCTCATGCCAAGCTGGTAGAACACACAAACACCCAATCACATGATGGTCCAAATGCAAATTAGAGGATGAATGGAAGAGAATGAGTTAGATCTTTCCTTCGCTTTGCAAAAATGGCGCCAGCTCATTATCATATGAACTGAACAAAAAAGAAGGACAAAACAGAAAGGCAATTGTGTAAATAGAATGGCAATAAAGAGACCTGAGTTCAAGTTTGAGTATCACACCAGGAGACTGGCTAACCTTGGATTCATTATTCTTACACTACTTGTATTCTTGATGATGTGGTAGAAGAAAATCTACATACACTGTCTTGAGCATCTTGGTAGAAAGCGGCAACAGCAATTAAATAATAATGGATCCTAACTCAAATATGTGTTGGCTGTAGATGAGTAGGATTAGGCACATGCCCCTTCTGGTAGCTAAAGTACATTTGTGGCAACAGCATCCTTTTGTCAGCTGATCTTAGAGCTCTGCCAGCAAAACCATCTGATGCCTCACACCCACCAGTAGAAGAACCAGAAGAGGATGGAGAAGAGAGGAACCAAGTTATATCAAATCCAATCTTCTATGAGCCAAGATACACAAGTGTGCTTGCTGAAAACATGAAAGAAGGCCTTCTTAATGGCTGTTCCCAGCTTATGGAGTAGCCTTCAGAAGGGAAGCTAGAATATAGCTGTAAAAGTGCCCCCTCCCTAGTGTCCTAAGGATGAGCTATAACTAAACTAAATTAAATAAAAATCTAATCTAAAATAACTAAAGTATTTATTCTTAGCACAATTTATCAGGTAATCCTGAGCCAGTTTGTTATCTTCATTTCCTTTTAGAAAATCTGTCATGATAATTAAAAATTTGGTAATCCTGATGTTTACCAGACTAAATTTCTTGAAAGAACAAGATGAAACAAATTCAGAAATGAACATATATTTATTTCTTTGATAAAAGAATGTTACAATTTATGGAATTTTACAACAGTAAAGACTGATGATTTCTTTTGTAAAGGAATGTTATCTCTGTATACCTATACTTTAGAACTTTGCTAAGAATTTATTGTTTCTCTCTTCAGACTAGAAAGAATTTTTTTCTGGAGTATGCTGTACACTTGGATTATAATTTAATCTCTGTTTGAGTCCATCTTTGATGAAGTCACACCTACATGACTGTTTTTAATGTTTACATGTGTCAGTTGGCCAACCATATAACCCACAAACCAAAGCATATAAATGCCAAGATCCACCCAAGATTTACTCAGAATGTTTCATGTAACTCATTTGATCAAATTCACCCTTTTTTCTTAGGCTATTGATTGCTGTTTTATCTATGCATTGACTCAAGCACGTTAGGTGACTGAATATAGCAACACAAAAGAATGTATGTACTGTATATGAAACTGCTAGAGGTCTAGAGAAAATCTACACAAAGTAGTGATCCATAAACCAGTGCTGGTCTATGAGCTATTGCCTGATGGTCCACAGCAAGTTTCCAAGACAGAAAGAAACAGTTGTAGCTAATGGGCACAAATATGAGGAAAAGACCCTCCTCGTCTGCCATAACAAATAGCTTATGAAGCACTAGTCTAGAGGACTATACTTTTCATACAAAGAACACCTTTTGATCTTCAGCAGCCACAAACAATGAAACATAAGTAGCTATGTTTCAGCCTTCAAATGCACAGTCCTCAAGTGAAATTCTCAACCATTCATTACAGGAAGTCACCTGCCTAAGTTAATTCAGTATCCTGAAGACTAGCAAAACTGTATTTATCCTGAAAACACTGTAAGGAAAGGGAAAATCCACTCATTTGTTCTAAGTTGGTATTTTTTTTATAGTCATGTTAAAAATGAATAAACTGAATTAGAATAAATTGGTAGTTTTCCTTCCATATTGTGTTTGAAGTTTTGTTTACTAAAGATGGACCTTAATTCTCACCACTACCCAGTGAAATATCAATAAAACAATCAATTATTTGATTGATAAACATTTATAAGCATTCAGGAATCCTAATTTTTACTGTACTAGAAAAATACGTAGCAACAACTTTCATATACTTATCTGCTTAATGGTTTCGGCCTAATTTGGGTTATTTTACTTTCAGGTATAGATGTGTTGGCCATTTAACAAATACAAACAAAAATCCATTTTATTGGCCAACCGAAATTGCACAATATACTTGTTGCAAGATTTCAAAGCTCCATGGGCTTCTTCATCAGGCAAGATGTTACAAACACAACCGGGGGTGGGGGGCAATTGGAGATATTAATCTGATGCCCACATGTTGTTTCAGTCCTTAGTAAAAATGGTATACTAGGGAGGATATGTTTTTTGCAGGCAGGTTCTTCCTTCTGGCCATTGGGCAATTGAGTCCAAGAAATTTAAAGTCCATTTACATCTCAACAGGGACCCCTCTTTTGCAATCCAGTAAGTCTTCATTCTACATTGAGGCCTGTGACCTCACTGGAATAGAGATATTGGATTGCATAAGAGAGTCCCCTGTCGAGATGCAAATGGACTTTAAATTTCCTAGATTTTGAAAAGCTCCCTAATGTCGCATGGCCAGGAGGAGGAGTCTGCCTGCAAAAGCTGTCCTCCCCATTATAACATCTTTACTAAGGACTGGAACAACTTGCAGGTATCTGACTAACATATCCAATTTTTTCTCCCTTTCTCCTGTTTGGTTTGTAATATCTTGCCTGATGAAGAAGCCAATGGAGCTTCGAAAGCTTGCAACAAATATATTGTGCATTACAGCTGGCCAATAAAAGGTATCACTGATGGATTTTTGATTGTATTGGGTTAATTTAATTTAGGTGCCATTGAAATCAACAGGACAATCTTGCTTTATGTTCGTAAAAATCCATATACCTAGCATTGCTACAACAGAACATCAGTGGTTTCTACTTGATCTATGGTACTCCAGTGCACACCACCAACCTATCATCAATATGGTCCCCTTCCTCCTGTCCACTCTCACTGCTGCTTGTGGGATGGGCAACTGTAGTACCCATCCACCTCATACACAAGCCAACTTGTCCCCAACACTAAAGATTTCCTCCTGCACAAAATGCCTATTTCAACCATTCAGTATTTCCATGCCCTTCCTTAAGATCCTATCCTTGACTTTCAAGATGCAGAGTCACCTCAAGGAAATTGCCTTTTACTCTGAGACAGAAGCACAGTGAGATTTGGGAAGTGATTTTTTTAAAAGCTGACGTCTTAATGATACCCAAAATGTACTATTCTCTATCCTCATCTTGTCTATATGTTAACTTGTCTGTGTTAAATTTATCTTTGAGAACTATATACTTTATATGCAATGTCAAACCTATAACCCCAAGTATCTGAAAGGCTGTGTATTTTGTTTGTACAGTAAATAAAATATAAGAACCATGTAAATAAACAAACATAAAGTATATGCTTTATGAAACACAAATAAATAACAAGTATAGATTAGGTATAACAATGCTTCTAAATCAGGCTGTTCCTTCCTCATTATTCTTGAACTGAACTCCCTCTTACCTTGCTGCATCCTCTACTGCAGTCTATCCTCTAAAATGTTTGAAAGGTAGTTCTCTAACTCAAACAATCTAACAGTTAAAAGTACAAAAGAAAAGCAGTTCTAATATACAATTGATTACCTTTGACTAAATTTTACAGAATAGGATTTTTGCAGGATAGGAGATGCAGTGGGGGAGGGAAAAGGACAAGGGGTTGAGATTATACCTTTTGCACAATATTTTTCCCTTCTTCATAAATGGTGAAATATAATAGACTAACCTGGCCACTCCAAGCGCAATACAGGTTACATATTAAACTCCAGTTGTGGTTGACGATGCAGTCTAAAATGTTGAACTGGGCCATGACTGCCTATAGCGCAGACTGCATCTCTCTTCTGACTCAGCTTTTGTCCCTGTACTACTCAGTGAATACAGTGAGCTATGCAGTGCAGATTCAGGAAAGAGGTCCCTTCCCTCCCTCCTTCAGTTATCTGCCTAGTCAGCAAGACAGTAAACTGCAGAGTGTACTTAAATGCAACCCAGGCCAGGACTGCCAAATTCTTTATCCACAGAAAAGGGAGAGAGAGGGAACCCTCAATATTATGGGATCACTCATTACAGCAAGAAGAGACCTTTCTCACTTTTTTCCTGGGAGCAATTTTAAGTCTTCATGTAGTGGCTAGGGCATTGGACTAGCACTCTGGAGACCAAGGCTCAAATCCCAGCTCAGCCATGTAAGCCCACTGGGTGACCTTGGGCAAGTCACACACTCTCAGCCCGCTGAGGAAATTAGGAAACTTGCCAAGAAAACCCATGACAGAGTCACTTTAGTGTTACCGTAAGTTGAAAATGACTTGAAGGCACACAACGGCAAACATGCATTAAATCAAATGCAAAGTGCTTTTCCAGATTTTGAGTGTTCAAATTATCAATATCGGCTGTTTTAAAGGCAGATAATGTTTTAGCAGCTTTATCAATAGACAGATTTTCACAACTCTGAGCTGAAATATAATTTTAATTTCAAATGCACCAGCTTTAGCCACACACATTCACTGTCCTGGTGGTGCAGTGGTTAAATGCCAGTACTGCAGTCACTGACTCATAAATCACATGGTTGTGAGTTCAATCTCAGCCAAGGGCTCAGGGTCGACTCAGCCTTGCATCCTTCCAAGGTCGCTAAAATGAGTACCAAGCTTGTTGGGGGCAATTATTGTTGTAAACCACTTAAAGACTGCTCAGTGTGGTATGAAGCGGTATGGTATATATAAATGAAGACAAACAAAATAAACAGCTTCATTTATATACCGCTTCATACCCTTAAGGAGTGTCTAGGCGGTTTACAATTGTAAGCTATTTGCCCCCCAACAATCTGGGTACTCATTTTAGCGACCTCGGAAGGATGCAAGCCTGAGTCGAGCTTCAGCCCTTTGCTGGTCTTGAACTCGCCACCTTATGGTTCTGAGTGAGTGGCTGCAGTACAGGCATTTAACCACTGCGCCACCAGAAGCTGCTAGCTGCTAACATTGTCATACTGACCTATCTTGCAGGGCTATTGTAATGATTAGAAGCTGATGTATGAAAAGCTTTGAACACACAAAAATATTGTATCACTCTTTATATAGATAGATAGATATTCTGGGCACACATGTATGCAAATGCCAGTGGGTAACTATATTAAGACTCTGGCTGCATCGGCAATGCAGAAATAATGTCATTTGACATTACTTTAACTGCCACAACTTAGTCCTATGGAATTATGGGATTTGTAGTTTTGTAATGTATTTAGTCTTCTCAGTCAGAGAGCTCAGGTGCCACAACAAAGTACAAATCCCAGAATTCCATGTGATGGCACAATGATAGTTAAAGCCATGTCAAACTGCATTATTTCTGCAGGGCAGATGCAGCCTTTGTCACCAGTTATAATAGAATATTAAAAATTGTAAGAGAAAACATTGGGAGACATTATGGAGGAGATGAGAATAAAAATAACAGAAATGGTACCATTTTTCACTGTAAGATAATATTTAGTCAACTGTATAAAATGAAGATGCCTGACCACTCCCTTTCTCCTGTTTCTGTTCCAACGGTTATGGACTACAGATCCTGTGGATCTTGCAGAAAATACCATTCTGAATGTTTGCCAGCAAACACTGTCTCAAGCACTATAAATCCAACACTGAATTTGTTCACTGTTAATTTTCAGCACCAAATTTCAACCATAAAGTTAAGTGTCAATATAACCAAAAGTAAAGAAATCAAGTCTTGGTATCTGAATTTTAAAAAAAGTTCAAAACCTGGCTGCAGCCAACATTATTAGTGCAAGCCATATTGATTCAATGTGTCATTAAACTATCACAAGTGTTTAGAAATTGATACTCCAAAACACAAGTAATCATGTGGTGAATATACAGCCTTCCCACTTTATAAAAGCAGAAGACAGTGGTTCTCAACCTTCCTAATGCCGCGACCCTTTAATACAGTTTCTTATGTTGTGGTGACCTCCAACCATTAAATTATTTTCATCTTAGTTCCTAAGACCATTGGAAATATGTGTTTTCCGATGGTCTTAAACTACCCCTGTGAAAGGGTCATTTGACCCCCAAAGGGGTCGTGACCCACAGGTTGAGAACCACTGTACTACAGGGAAGAGATACTCTCAAGAAGTATTGCATGTACATGTATTTGACTTTGCAGAAGGGAAAGTAAATTTCTAAAAAATGGGCTTAGATTACACTCAGTAACTTCCCTTAATGTTTTGGCAAACCAACTTTGCTTCTCCCAGCCTACTTTCAAATAGAAATTAAACTGTATTTATTATTGTCAACTAAGTACAGCTAATTTCTTTTTCATCTTAGAAAAAGAAAATCTATTTTCAGACAAACAGCATATCACATCAACAGTTTTACAGCAAGGTCACTGTCACACAGGGCCACAGGAGAAACCAAAAGGGAGAAGGAAGAGAGAGAATACAGACAGATGCCTGCCAAACTCTTTCTAGGTAATTTTATTCAGCTGAAATGCAGCATAAACAGTTTTTTGTGATTGTGTGCCAATGAAATTAAGGAGGACAGGCATAGTTCACAACACTACTTCACTATATTCAAACTATTAATCTGCTACCAAAGGTAATGCAAGTCTTTCTGCAATGGCTGCTGGTCTATTTCCAGTATATACTCAGCTATATAGGTTGACATCACGTATACATCGAGGGCAGGTTTTGGGACCAAAATTATGAGGTTTGATATGACCCGTGGATAAGTTGAGGGTAAAATGTAGGGGCATGTAAGTAAGGATCTAAAGGATGAAGGGAAAGAAAAGAATGGCAAATAACTTGCAGAATTTGAGCAGACATAATTGTTTCTGTTCAATCTAAAGGGATAGAGGAGGATCAGTGCTTCCAGAACAGATTACTGTACATGGTTGCCTTTCACCAGGAAAAGGTTCCTTTTTAAAAAATAAGAGTTAAAAGTACAATACTTACATTGACCTGTGGATAAGTTGACTTAGGTTTTGGGGGTCAAATTTTTGACTAAAATTTCTAGACTTATACATCAGTTACAATAATATATACAATAATTTAAAGTGGTTATCTATAAAGCCCTATGTGGCTATACATCCAGACTATCTGAAAACCAATATGAGCCTGTCTAAGTTTTGCAATCTTCAAGGGTGGGCTTTTTTCCCATTCCAACACCTTCCCAAGGTCAGCTGGTGAGGACATAGGAGAAAGCCTTCCTAGTGGCTGGTCCTAGGCTTTGGAACTCCTTCCCAGGAGAGGTTCAATCTGCCATCTCGTTGTTTTATTTTCTCCAGCAGGCAAAGACATTCTTACCATATTTAAGCAGGCAAAGACATTCTTACCATATTTAAACAGGCCTTTAGAGCTAGTTGCCAAGGGTGATGTACAGTTGGGTATACTGCTTTTGTATGCAATGTGTGTGTTAAATGTTTTGATTGTTGCAGTTTTAATGTTTCAAAAGTAACATTTTAACTGATTATACAAATTAATGTACAATTAACATCCAAAATTTACAAAACAATGAAGCCTCTATTGGGTGAGCCAAAATGCACAAAATACATGTTGCAAACTTTCAAAGCTCTACTGGCTTCTTTATCAGGAAAAGGTGTTAAAATCATACAGGAGGGGAAAAATATGACATTAGTCACAAGCCTGATTTTGTCAAGATGTAGCTGTTCTCAGTTCAGGTGGTATTCATGCAAGCACACCCCTCCTCCTTCTGGACATGTCATCTGGCCTGGGAGGGAGTGAAAAGGCAGGCCCAACTCCATCAGGGCTAGCCACAGCAAGAAGAAGGGCCCTCCCTCCAGTCCATATGCCATGGTCCAGGCCTCAGAGAATAGCCACTGGACTTGATCCCCTTCCCCAGCACCATTCCCTTCTCCTTTTGCGTCTTGTCTTTTTAGAGAGTAAGCCTGAGGGCAGGGAACCATCTAAATAACTATCTGTAAGCTGCTCTGAGAGCCTTTAGGGCTGAAGAGCGGTGTATAAATACCGTAAATAAATAAATAAATATTCAAGCAAATAAAATTTAAGTTTCATTACCAAGACAAAAAGTGATGCTCCTCTTGAGACCCAAGTTACCTTCGTTCTTTGTGAACCAACAAGTTCCTTTGTTAGGCAGAGAGCACTGGATATCTAAACAAGCCCTCCATGTTTTTTTGTATTAAGAAACATTCCTTTTGGTGTTGTTTTGGTAAAACATGCTAAATTTAGTCCATTTTTTAAAAAAACATTTTACCTTTGTTGGAATTAGGGACCTCAAATAGTAAAGTACCAATCCACTGGCCCTCTGTTTAGGATTCCCCTGCTGCACTTTTCTTACATCCAGAAAAAACATCAAGGGGTAGCTGTGTTCATCATGTAGCAATGCACAGTAACATCCAAAATCCACAAAACAGTGATACCTTTATTGGGACAACCAAATGCACAAAATACATGTCACAAGCTTTCAAAGTAGATAGATGGACCTCAAGTTGCTGGACCTTCTCTTCCAATACAGCAACCAACTTGCACTTGCTTCAGGTGTAACTACCCATACCCTCTAGCAAGAAGACAGTAAACCTGTCACAGACTGTGGCAGTAATCACACAGAATTACTAGATGTTATGTCCACCTCAAAGCAAGTAATTGACTCTGCAGAAGACCTGCCTCCCTAGATGATGTAACTGGGGAGAGCGCACAGCCAAAACCAAATAATAACACCCCCCCCCAAGTCTTTGAAAAAAACAGAGTTAAGGATGATCCCCACCAATAACACAGCTCACCTTCTGCCATTCCGCAGAAACTGAGCTGGAAGGATTGTGGCAGCAGTTATATAGAGCTAATGGCTGCTAGCTCCACCCAATGCAGGTCAATGACTGAGAAGCCTATGACCATGTGATCAGGGAGTGCCCATGGCCAAAACAAACAAAAAAAACCCCACACGACTTAAAGAAACAGTCAGAGTCAAGAATGACCTCCCCAACCTTGTAATATATTACCATACTCCATTCCTTGTTATTAATGGCCTTTGTTTTTGTACACTCGTCCCCGCACATTTGCTGGGGTTAGGGGCACAGGACCCCTGTGAATGTAGGGGAAATGCACAAATAACAAAAACACTATGTTTTACCTGAGATAATGTCTCTCTAGGAATCTCTAGGTCCTTCAGTGAGATTTTTGGTTAAAGTTGACCATAAAGTTGTGCTGGAGGACCTAGATATTCTTAGAGAGGACATATTAATAAAATCAGTGAACAATCAAATGCTCAAAAGTCAAAGCCACAAATGTGGAGGGATGAGTGTACTTTGCAATGTACCACAGTTCAGAACTAGAAAGTATCTTGCTGGAAGGGTTTGTAATCCAGAGACCAAAAAAAAAAAGAAAAGAAAAAGATGAGCACAGCAAGGAGGACAATGTGCAAAATTCCAAGTGTATTTCATTTGTATAAATAGTAAACACTGCATAATAGTAAACACTCCTCATATATACCTTTAAATATAAATTAAAGGAATATGAATTTGATTCAAATCCACACTCAGCCATAATGCTGAATTGGTCACTATTGCTCAGCCTAACCGACCTTACAAGATTGTCGCAAGATACCACAGTTCAAAATCAACAGGGAAAATCACTATGCAGATGCTGCTTTAAGCTCTTTGGAGAAAGAAGGATTTCCAAAGGACAAAAAAGATGCAGAAGGAAAGAAAGGGGGGGGGGGGAGCTTTTTCCATTAGAATGCAAAAACAGAAAATATATAATCATTTTTTTCATATTAAACAATCATGCTGTAATCAGATTCCAAATTCAAATTTCCAATCAAAGTCTTAACTCTTAGTTTTCCTCAGGTTCAGTGGCTGTAAAATGACACATTCCCACATCAAAAGTCCTATTTGAAGCAGAACATCTGCATCTTTTGCAAGAAATAAGTTGCCGGAAATATAAACTGTGAATATATTACACAACAACAGATTGCCTTGCAAGCAATACTGTTATAATGGTACTAGCTGAATTTTTCTTTCTTATTTTATCTCAGTTCTACTATATTAAAGTATAATCTTGTTAAATCTTTGCATGAATACACTTTTTAACACTGGGCCAGTAATTTTAAACTGGTGTTCTACCAATGCATTTTAGTAAATTTTCCTTTCTCCTCCACAAACTTATACATTAAGACAATCATTTCTGAAGTGCCTTGCTCCAGCCTTCCAAAATTATACTTGTAATTACTAGTACAAACACCTTTGTAACGTTGACAATACAATGTTTGGAATACTTTCTTCTAGAAAGGCCAGCAGGTATCCTTCCTTGTGTCTTTTTGGTGCCAAATGAAGACCTTTTCATTTTCCCAGAGCTTTTAATAAACCATTTTTTATTCTCCTACACAGATTCTCTCTCCTTTTCTAACTGTTCTGTCCTTACTATTTCATGTAGCATTTCATTTCTGAAGCTGTTTATGTTACTTTCTCATTCAACCTGTCCATCATAACATTAAAGCATCTGGTATGGAAGCCAGAATGGTGTAATGGTTTGAGCACAAGACTTGGATTCTGGAGATCGGGGTTCGATTACTGGCTCAGCCATAGAAACCCACTGGGTGACTATGGGCAAGTCACACCCTTCCAGCCCCAGAAAACCCTGTAATAAGTTCACCTTAGGGTCCCCATCAGTTGGAAACTATTTGAAGGCACACAACAGATAATATAGAAATAAATATTGTGAGTCAGAACTATCGGTAAAAGGATACAGATGGTTTGAAACTTTTAAAGGGGTATTATCAATGTAAAAAGCCAATTTACAAAACTAGTTAATATAAATGCACACTTAACCATCACTGTGTTGCACTTTCACATGGTACACTCCCAAACATGTTCCTGCCTGATTCATTACTGTTGTTGTTGTTGTTTTGTGCCTTCGAGTATTTTCCAGTTTATGGTTACCCTAACAAAAACCTTTAATGGAGTTTTCTTCGCAAGTTTTTTTCAGAGGAGGTTTGCCATTGCCTTCCCTCAGACTGAGAGCATGTGAACTGCTCAAGGTCTGGCCAGTGAATTTCATGGCCAAGCGGGGATTCGAACCCTCGTCTCTAGAGCTGTAGTCCAGCACTCAAACCACTACACCATTCTGACTCTATCATTTATTAAAACACAGAAAAAACTGCTGAGACTTCTTGAATGGGTGGACGGACAGAAGAACAGACAGACGGATGGGTGATTCCACATTATTCCCACATGGGAACTAAGTTAGCTCACAACACAGACTAAAACAAAATACAGCTAAAAACAATGATTATGAGAAGGAAGTTTTAAAAATAGGCCTAAAATAAGTCTGCTTACTAACAACATTAATTTAAAACAGTTTAAAACATTAAATTGAGAATGAAAGCATGGCATCGCCCATTAAAACATCCTTCTGTGACACCATTATCAGCTAAGATATGAAGTTTCTAAATGAATGAGAATTCACCTGGTATTTGTTTACTGCCTCCCATCCAAGTAATGACCAGGACTCACCTTGCTTAGCTTTCAAGATCAGACGCGGCTTGGAACCTTTATAGTATTTAGGCCAATGTCCAATCACCCCTACCTTTCTACTAAGCAGCCTTAAGGCCTAAAATCCTGCTGTGAAGCAACCTAAGACAGGTGCAAAATAGTGAGTGGAGATTGGGAAAGATTCACGTCAAACTAAAAAAAACACAAAGGTGCTTCTGAACACATACTTAATCCAAAAAATATTGGTTTCAGTTACAGAACTGAAGCAACAACTGTGTCACACCCAAAAATCAATTACTCATTCCTGTTCCTCCTCCTCTCCCTACCTGCTAAGTTTTCTTCCATCTCACCAGCTGATTTCACTGTGAAAAGGAAGCCTTTGGTTGTTCCTGTTGTTAAACAGGTAGGAGTCAGTAACCCAAAGGACAAATCACCCAATAGTCTACTAGTAGTTCCAGATCGACCTTGCACACACCCCTGTACTAAGTACCTTTGTAATGTTTACTATGCTGACTACTCCAGCCTCAAGAGGAATGCAAATGTTGCCACAAGCTATCATTACTGGTTATCTATAGCACAGTCTGCAACAATATCCCCAGCATAATAGATTAACTCCTTTTAAACCTAAGACCTCTGGATGTTGTAATGAAGTCAGGGACTGCTTGCTGCACTAGAAGTGCTTAGGGATTTCATCTGATCATCAGCAAGAAGAAATGTATACAGCAAGAAAACAAATGCACTATACACATGTTCTTCCTCTCCCTTTGTTTAGTTTGACTTGCTTCCTGTGATCCAAGCCAATACAACAAAAATACTTTTAAGTACTGAGCAACCCAATATGTATTGTTTTTAATCCACGCATGCAGCTACTTTCAAAATTTTGCATATGAAGTTCAAACCAGGGGCTGTCATTAGATACTTCACTCCATACAGCTGATAAAGCAAACTCAAGTCCAAAGCACACTGCAAAAATAATCCAGTCTGAAATTGTTTTAACTGCCCTTGCTCAATACTGTGGAATTCTGGGAACTGTAGATTTGTGAAACATTTAGCCTTCTCTGACAGAGAGGTCTGGTGCCACAATATGCTAAAATTCCCTAACACTGAGCCAGGGCAGTTGAAGTGGTCTTGAACTGGATTATTTCTGCTGCGTGTTTTGGATCTTGGTCTACAAAAGCTTATGAACTCAACTTCTTTCTCTCAGGTCCAAAACACACTTCAGAAATAATCCCATTTGAGACCGCTTTAACTGCTCTGGCGCAGTGCTAGGGAATCCTGGGAATTGTAGTTTATTGTGGCACTGGAAATCTCTGATAGAGAAGGCTAAATATCTCACAAAAATAGTTCCCAGAATTCCCTAGCACTGAGCCAGGTCTCAAGCAGTTTCAAACTGGATTATTTCTGCATTCTCAAAGGCGCTACAATATTCCTCTGCATAGTTTCACTGGAAATCACTCTTATCTTTCAGACATTTTATACAATCATAGGTTTAGGTTTTTGTTTTTAAGCTGTGGAACTAACTGAAGCTACTGCCATTGTTTATTTTACTATTTATTTTTATAAACTCTCCCAGGTCTTGTCATATTAAAGGGTAAATTGGTAGCCAAAAAAAAAATCCAAGGAAAGCTAAAGAAATTTAGGAGACCCAAAGAAGAACTCCTGTTTTCTCTCTCAACATAGTCTCTCAGCATATTTTTGCTTTTTGTTGTGCAATTCCCTTCCGTCCACCCACACTTTTTAAAAATTAAAACCATCAGTAATCTATTGTATGTATCTGAAAAAGCATGCAGGATGCAGTATAGTGTAATAGTCTGAATATTGGCCTAGGACCCTGGGAGACCAGTGCTTGAATCCCTGCTTGGCCATGAAAAACCACTGGGTGTTCTTGGAAAAGTCACATTCTCTCAGCCTCAAAGGAAAGCAAAGGCAAACTTATTCTGAACAAATTCAGTAACCTTAGGGTTGCTAAAAATCAGAAATGACTTGAAGGCACAGAACAACAATTGACTTGTCTGGATCTGAGGAAGCCTGGAATTCCACACTGGCATTTTAATCTGTAAACTTCCTAAAGCAGAAGATTTCAGTTGACCGACTAAATTTGAATCCCTCAAGCAAACTCTGTTTTAAGACAGGGGTTTCAAGCTTCTAGGATTAGATTTGAAGGAGGAAACTTTGGAAGACAATCAAAGAATGGAAACACATTCAGCAGATGACACCCTGTAAGTGAGGTTTAACAAGAAGTATCTGCCACCTACAGTGGCCTAACAAAAACTAGATAATCCCTGGCCAGGTCATGTTGTCTGGAGTTTATGGGAGTTATAGTCCAAAACATTTGGAAGATTCCCTAGAATTCACTTAACTCTGCTCTGAATAATCTATCCACAGCTGTCACTATATTAAAATATAAGCATATAAAATATAAAAATATAGCTAAATTTGAACAAGTACTTGGTTAAGACAAAGTGCAGTTTGCAGACTTTATTTCTGATGTTCCCTTTTGGGTTAGTTGGATTTGAAAAAATAAAATGAATGGACGGTTTACGCATGTAATACAATAGCATTTGTTTATGACATGAAAAGGAAGCAACAAACCTACTCCAGTGTGTGTAGAGGTTACAGGTTCAGACTAGAACTTGGAAAAAATTATTGTGTTTGGACTGAAGCTCACAGAATCCTCCAGATAGCAAGTTTAGTGGCTGCAGGATTCTGGGAGCTGTATTCCAAAAAATAGCTTGTCTCATCTCTGCATCACTTTAGAACTAGGAAGCCCAAATTCAAATCGCTACTCAAGCATACTGCTCTCTCTGAGTAATGTTGTCATTCAGCCCCAATTACCTCACAGGATTGACGTTAGGCTGAAATGGATGCTCCTGGAAAGAGCACATACACCTGAGGCATTTGGAGTGTGTGATTCCACTATATTGAATTCTAGTTGTATTAACTCCATTAACCCTTACTTTAAAGTAGGGGTTTCCAACCTGGGTTCAACAAAGAGTGGCTTGGGTCCTTGATTGATGAGTCACAAGTCATCACGCATTTTCTTCTGAATAAATCAGAATCTAAATGTTCAATTTAGATTTGTATTTTATGCACTAAGTTAAAAGAGTATGTAACTTCTTCAAAATCACCTAGTGGTTTTCCATGGCCAAAGTGGGATTTCAAATCAAGGTGCCCCATACTCCTAGCACAACACTGAAACAACTATAGTGTGTTGGCTCTCAACAGCAATAGTTTTGAGCTGTCTTGCTGTTAACTGCAGTTTTGCAAGTGCACAAGATTTCCAGGAATGCAAGATATTCTCCTGGAGTCATTCTGCCAACAAAGAGATCAAAAAGCCAATACCTCATTAAAATGCTTGGACTACATTTTCCATTCCCTACCTGGATTGTTTTGCATTAAATGCTGATAAGGACTTCAAGGTTCTGTTGTTTATTTTCTGAACAAAGAAGAAGGTGGTCATGAATACTACAGACACTTCAATATACCAGCCTTCCCTATTCTAGTGACCCTCAAATATACTGGATATCTGGAGGACGCCAGGCTGTGAAAGTCTACATTATGTTACCTTTGCTATTAGAAAAATTTCTAGTTATTTTCAACTTTAAGAAGGACCCAGAGATTTGGTTAGTGATGGCACTACAGATTTTCCTTCCCAAAATCCTCTGAAAATTCTAGTACATTGCAAAATGTTCTGTAAATTGGGAAAACATTATTATGTACAAATTATTAATCTAATTTATTCATAGATGTATTGCTGTCATTGTACAAAAGCTAAGCACTTTGAAAAGTGTGAAATTATGGGTGTCAATATTCCATTTTACATAAAAGGTACACATCCTATCACAAATCTTGAACACAGGTTTAACAACATTTTATGATGAAGAATGGCAAAAGTGAACTGCATTTTATCAATGAAAATTTCAAAAGTACTTCTTCAGTACAGCTTTGGTATAGTTTCCAGTCTATACAGTTGGCCCTCCTTTTCCACGGATTTTTTATCCACGGATTTGAGCATACACAGCTTGAAAATATTCCCAAAAAGTATAAATTCCAAATAGCAAACCTTGATTTTCCATTTTATATATGGAACACCATTTTGTTGTGCCATTATATTTAATGAGACTTGAGCAGACAGGGATTTTGTTATCCATGGAGGGTCCTGGAACCAAACCCCAGCAGATAACAAGGGCCCACTGTACTAAGTTTGGCACTAATCAACTGAACTCGGAGCTCCAAAACACACTGCAAAAATAATCCAGTTTGAGACTGCTTTAACTGCCCTGGCTCAGTGCTAGGGAATTATGAGAACTGCAGTTTTGTGAGACATTTAACCTTCTCTGTCAAAGCTCTGGCGCCACAATAAACTACAATTCCCAGGATTCCCTAGCACTGAGCCAGGGCAGTTAACAGTCTCAAACTGCATTAATTCTACAGTGTGTTTTGGGCCTAAAGTAAACATAAGAAACCATCTCCCTGGTATCTGTGTGCACCCAGAGAATGCTAATGTTACATACTCAGGTCTAAAAAAACTATGGCAAGAAATCCAGCAGATAATAAGCACTTGAGGGGGACTCAAAACAACCTAGTGGAATACATAATTTACAAATCATGAGAAGAGAGCGGGAGAGATCTAAAGAAAGTCTACAGGAGCCTTTTATTGAAAGAGACATCAGATGACTAGTCCACAAATTGACGGCAATCATGTCAATTAACTACCAAATTGCTCTGCCACTGTTTGAGCAGGAAGCCACCCTTGCTTCTTCTCCTGGCCTTCTAAAATTCAAATATGCCCTAAGATCAAAGCTCAGCAGCTTTGCTTCTCTGACCTCTTAAACCAGGCAGATTCCATGTTTAAGACTCATTCACATATTTACAGCTGAGCAGCTTCAGAGTGGGGAAAGCAAGGCTGAGAGCATTGGCGGGTTAGCAGAAAGCCTAGAAGAACAAAGCATTACAAAACTCAGAAATAGTTGGTTACATCTGCAAATCCCGCTTGCTACAGGCAAGAAATTCACAACTGCATTTTTATTTAGTAACAACAACTGGAGAGCTTGACAATTATGCACCAGGTTTTAACTGGTTCCAAAAACAAACTGTAATCTTAACTATTTCCAAAGTGTGAATGTGTTGGTCTGGTTCTGGATGCTAGTCTGCAAAATCTTAAGTTATAATAAATATGTTGGTCTTCAATCTTTGATAGTAATCAAAGTATAAACCAAAGAATGATTCATTGGAAAAGACAACAATGCTAAGAAAGGTGGAGGCATGTAGATGGATGGACTCTATTTACAGTGGAGCAAAAAAGTATTTAGTCAGCCACCAATTGTGCAAGTTCTCCCACTTAAAAAGATGAGAGAAGCCTGTAATTGACATCATAGGTAACAAATCCAGACAATCACATTGTCTGATTTGGAAATAATTTATTTGCAAATTATGGTGGAAAATAAGTATTTGGTCACTGACAAACAGGTAAGATTTCTGGTTCTCACAGACCTGTAACTTCTTCTTTAAGAGGCTCCTCTGTCCTCCACTCATTACCTGTATTAATGGTGTGAAGAAATCAACTATGGGAGCAATAATTAGAGAATGAAGACATACAAGACCACTGATAACTGCCCTCGATCTGGGGCTCCACGCAAGATCTCACCCCGTGGGGTCAAAATAATCACAAGAACGGTGAGCAATAATCCCAGAACCACATGGGAGAATGGCCTGTGGAGAGCTGGGTCTTCGTCAGTAGCACACTACGCCGCTAGGGACTCATCCTGCAGTGCCAGACGTGTCCCCCTACTTAAGCCAGTACGTGTCCAGGCCCGTCTGAAGTTTGCTAGAGAGCATTTGGATGATCCAGAAGAGGATTGGGAGAATGTTATATGGTCAGATGAAACCAAAGAAGAACTGTTTGGTAGAAACACAACTCGTTGTGTTTGGAGAAGGGAGAATGCTGAGTTGCATCCAAAGAACACCATACCTACTGTGAAGCATGGGGGGTGGCAACATCATGCTTTGAGACTGTTTCTCTGCAAAGGGACCAGGACAACTGATACGTGTACATGAAAGAATGAATGGGGCCATGTATCATGAGATTTTGAGTGCAAACCTGCTTCCATCAGCAAGGGCATTGAAGATGAAACATGGCTGGGTCTTTTAGCATGACAGTGATCCCAAACACACTGCCCGGGCAACGAAGGAGTGGCTTCGTAAGAAGCATTTCAAGGTCCTGGAGTAGCCTAGCCAGTCTCCAAATCTCAATCCCACAGAAAACCTTTGGAGGGAGTTGAAAGTCCGTGTTGCCCAGCAACAGCCTCAAAACATAATAATAATTTTAAAAATTATTTATATCCCGACCCTCTACAATATGCAATCAGGGCTGCTTACAAAGATTAAAAAACATACATTCAAAACCCTTAATCCCCCCCTTAAAATACAATTAAAACATCACTGCTCCAGAGGAGATGTGCATGGAGAAATGGGCCAATATACCAGCAACAGTGTGTGCCAACCTTGTGAAGACTTTCAGGAAACGTTTGACCTCTGTCATCGCCAACAAAGGATATATAACAAAGTATTGAGATGAACTTTTGATATTGCCCAAATACTTATTTTCCACCAAATTTGCAAATTCTTTCCAATGTGATTGTCTAGATTTGTTTTCTCATTTTGTCTCTCATAACTGAGGTCTACCTGTGATGACTAAATACTATTTAGGCCCACTGTAGACAGACTAAAAGTCTGATGATTTAAAAGTGATAACTGAGCTAACAGTGTCAGAACTATACAGTTGGCCCTCCTTATACACAGATTTTTATACACAGATTCGAGAATACACGGCTTGAAAATATTCTTAAAAAGTATAAATTCCAAATAGCAAACCTTGATTTTCCATTTTATATAGGGGACACCATTTTGCTCGGCCATTATATTTAATGGGACTTGAGCATACACTGATTTTGATATCCACGCGGGGTCCTGGAACCAAACCCCAGCAGATAACAAGGTCCCACTGTACAAAAATTTAGGTAGATGTGGAGGGGGACTGTACTTCACCACGATCATGCCATGAATTATTCTCAGATGAAGTAATCTTACACAGCAAATTTCAGTCTTTCAGAATCTTATCATAAAACTTCTCACACTTATGATACAATTTTGTTTTTGTTTTTTTGTTATTGGTGTGGGTTTTTTTCAACCACAATTTTAAACAAGGATCTTCAATCCATTTTTGAAATGTAACAGTTTTTTTTAAATGGGACAAAATTTACATGTATATTAACATGACAGGGTGGTCTAGAAATATGAAATGCAGTACCATCCCATTTTAAATGGTAAATATGGTCAGCTTATTGCTAGTACAATATCTGCTTAGAAGTCTTCTCCGAGGGTTCAGTGCAGCTTACTCCCAAGAAAGTGTGCACAGATTATAGGCCGCCTTTATTATTTGTGAGAGGGGTCAACGACAATAGCTGCCTTAATATTACTTAGCACTTGATCATTTATTTCATTTCTGGCTGATACTTTCCGAGTAGGACTCAATTACAGTAAATGATAGTCTTGGTAATCCACTTTGCCTAATCATTTGGGGAGAAGGCAATCAGCCCCTCAACATAGCCTTGGGGGAGCATGAGTCCCCCTGCATTCCAGAGTCTGTCTTCAGAAGCAGAAGCCCACTCATGCAACATTAGACTTCATGCATCTTTTATAACTGTGGATTTTACAAACGGCTCAAAGCCAGGGTTTATTATCCAACAGCAGTGGGGAAAGCAAGGGTGGAGAACCTATGGCTATCCAGACCTTTTGGTATTCAACCCTCTAAAAGTGTTATCCAGCTAGGCCAATACAAGGAATTATTGGAATTGTAGTAAAAAAAAATGGAGAAGGAATAGAAATCCCCCTCTTTTGATCTAAATACTCCAAGCAACACTGTGCCCTTGCACTTTTAGTGAAGTAACCCCTGATGCTCAGAAATCCTTTTGTCCACAGATACAATCATGAGAAACATTTGTTCAGGCAGATCTTTATAATTGAGTCAAGTCTATAGGAAACATCTGTGGCAAAAATTATTTGAATACTACTGCATACTGTTAGTATAAAATAGGGATACCAGGCCCAAGTCTTAAATTGGATCTTTCCTTTTAAACTTCTGGCTAAAAAATAACTTTTCCCATCAAAGCACTCTAGTGATAGCACAATTTGAACTGAGCCACTGAATTCTTCCTTTTATACAACCCTTAAAACTGCAGGACCCATCTCTGGTAAGAACCTAGAAACTACAAAACAGTTTCATGAATACAATTATAATGCCACACATGTTTACTAAAATGTAAGGCCTCCTAAGCTGAAGCAAACTGCAAATCTATACCTAGCTGACAAAAATGTAGAGCTGGGGAAAAGCCAGCCATTTTCAGCCAACCAGTTTTAAAATTCTTTGCATGCATGTTTTGTAAAGTGCCTGTATTCCTAAACAGACACAGGAATTCAAACCACTAACTGCATATCACAAGTGAACTTTTCAGATTCTTTACAACCCTTTCTACTCTAATCATCCACACAATGTAATTTTACTTCAAATGTGACTGAGTGCAGTATTTTAGGTTTGTGTTAGTGGAAAAAAAAATCACTCTAACTACTAACATATACACTACTGAAGTAAATATCTCTTCAATTTTGCAAGTACACGAAAGTCTCAGCTGCCACTGAAATACTCTCTGAAGGGGGGTATGCGCTGTACTCCAGTTTTCTGTCCTATATTTATCTGTGCTTAATTCTCAAACTTTATAGAAATAAAAATTGTCTTTTAGACATTAATTTATAGTATTTGTGGTAGTGTGAATTATAACATATGCAAGATTTTTATCATCATCAAGTTTCCCACAATATTTTACCTTGACATCTGTCTTAAACTACATGTTTAAAAAATGCCTGTTAGTGATCAGAAAAAGAAAAACATCAGGTAAAGCTCCCTGAGGTTGATCCCTCAACTTTTTATCTCTGGACTCAACCTAGCTTACAAAACCTCCTATATGAAAGTAGATCCCATCTGGAACGTGCATATATAGTGTACACACCCCTGCAAGTGCAATTATTACAGGTCCCAGATTTATAAATAGCCTTGTCTAGTCATGTGACTATGTGCCTTCAGGTCATTTCCGACTTATAGCAAACCTAAGATGAATCTGTCATGGGGTTTTCTTGGCAAGATTTGTTCATAGGAGCTTTGCCTTCTCCTGAGGCTGACAGCATATTAGCTTGTCCAAAGTCACCCAGTGGGTTTCATGGTTGAGCGGAAAACTGAACCCTAGTCTCCAGAGTCACAATCCAGCACTCAAACCACTCCGCCATGCTGGCTGTGTCTAGTTATCTGGGCGAATAAATAAGCACTATATCCAAATGGCTCACCCTATTTGAACTAGAGTACTGGTTTGTCCAGGTAGCTAAAAAGGCCAATGCAATTTTAGGATGCATCAATAGAAATATAGTGTCTAGGTCAAGGGAAGTAATAGTGCCACTCTACTCTGCCTTGGTGAGCCCCACCTGGAATACTGTGTCCAGTTCTGGGAACCACAATTTTAAAAAGATGTGGAGAAACTGGAGCGTGTCCAAAGGAGGGCAACTAAGATGGTGAGGGTGGAAGCCATGCCCTATGAGGAGCGACTTAGGGAGCTGGGGATGTTTAGCCTCAAGAAGAGAAGGTTAAGAGGTGATATATATAGCCCTGTTTAAATATTTGAAGGAATGTCATATTGAGGAGGGAACAAGCTTGTTTTCTGCTGCTCCAAAGACTAGAATGCGGAACAGTGGATGCAAACTGCAGGAAAAGAGATTCCACCTCAACATTAGGAGGAACTTCCTGACAGTAAGGGCTGTTCGACAGTGGAACACACTCCCTCTGAGTGTGGTGGAGTCTCCTTCTTTGAGGTCTTTAAGCAGAGGCTGGATGGCCATCTGTCAGGGATGCTTTGATGGAGAGTTCCTGCATGGCAGGAGGTTGGACTGGATGGCCCTTGTGGTCTCTGATTCTATGATTCTAGGTAAGTGACAGGCACCCTGTGGCCCTGGACTCCCATCACCTGCAGACCAGCCAACTGTTAGTGACAGTGAAATACTACAAGGCCATAGGTTCCTCCATGTAATATTTCCACATGATAGGTTTTTGTGAGTTTTTTGGACTATGTGGCCATGTTCTAGAAGAGTTTATTCCTGACATTTCGCCAGCATTTGTGGCTGACATTTCTGTGAAGACGCCAACCACAGATGCTGGCAAAAAACGTCATTAATAAAACTCTTCTAGAACCTGGCCACATAGCCAGAACAATCCACAAAAAACTATGGATGCCAGCCATGAAAGCCTTCAACTTCACATTTCCACATGAGTTATAAATGGGCTGGTAATGTTTACAGACTCATTCATAACACTGATGTTGAGAGACACTGCACACATATCACTCAGTGTATGGATAGATCTGTAGCTCTCCAGATGTTGTTGGATTCCCAGCTCTAACCAGCATAGCTGATAGGAAAGATTGAAGATGTAATCCAAAAACTGCAGATTCCCATAATGACTTAGTGCAAAGCACTGGCTTCTGTTTAGGAATCATAGAATACGTGAACCAAACCTTTCAATTACATACCCATTATGTTTCCACATTGTTTCACCCAATGGATTTTAGTAAAGAACACAGGGAAGAGGGCTATACTGCCATCATCCTGCTTCTGCTAGTGCAAAGAAGGGTAAAAGAGGTATATTTCTTGCCAGAACTAGCAGATGATAATCTGCTACAGCTGAGTAACATAATATGTTGTTTTCCCCTGTAAATGGAATTAATGATAGCTACTTTCAGAATACATCAAATCATATTTCTCTAGAAGTGCATCTAGGGACAAGCCCAGCTATGCAAGTTAAGCTATAACTGCCTGACCTTATTTCCATCACTTACTTCACTGAATCCAAAGGAACCTGCAAACATACCAACAGAGAGCCACATTTATACCCCCTTTTTGGAATGGTCTTTTACTGACTTTTAGGTACAATGGGCCCTTGGTATCCACTGAGATTTGATTACAGGAACTGCCATGGATACCAAAATCTGTGGGTGCTTAAGTCCCATTATATACGGCGTAGTAAAATGATGCCCCTTTTATGAAATGGCAAAATCAAGGTTTGCTTTTTAGAATTACTTTTTTTTAACGTTTCCAAGTCCATGTTGTTCTATGTTGAATCTGGGGATATGTAGGGCTGACTAGTTCTACCACTGGTATAATCCATCACATTCAGAGTACAACTTTTAAACCCAAGACAGAAGGGGCATAAATCATATATACTGTATACTGTTCATCCCTGCAAACTGTTCTTGTATAATACTTGGAGGGGGAATAAGCCTACTTTGGATGGAAAAAAACAGTGTGTTCTGCCAATTATTTTCAATACCACTTAAGCCCTTCACCCCCTCCTAAATGGCAATAGCATAATCAGAACAATCTTACAAATACAGATATTATTTTTTCCCTTTATGTTTGTGCATTGTAGAATTTACTCCTGCTGCTGCTAGGATGTGAAAGTTTGTAAAAATCCATTTGAGGTTCTGAAATGTTACATAGGAGAAAGGCTCCTAATACCAAAGTAACTGTGTCTGCATATTTGTTGCAAATGAAGAGTGAAGATTTTTGTTGTTAACTGCCATCAAGTTGACTTAGACTTATGACTACCCCATGAATGAGAGATCTCCAAGCATCATCAACAGTCCTGCTCAGGTCTTGCTGACTCAGGGACATGGTAAAAAATATATGCTGGATTTTAAAGAATTTTCACTTTGGAAGAAAATGGAAGCTGTAAAATACAGCTAGGTTCATCATATTTTCTTTTCACTTGATTTTGCTCCAGCAAACGTAAACAGGAAGACCCCCATGCTTTGATGCACTTTTCAGGTATCATCTCCACATTTTATACATCAGCCATTATCAGGATGATGAAAGCCACTCACCTAAATATCATGTCAGTCCTCCAAGACACATATGAAGACAAACTTCCTATAGCTATGTAAATATTCCATCACATGATGCTACACTATGAACATTGTTGTCATTGCGTGCCTTCAAGTCATTTCTGGCTGATGGCAATCCTAAAATGAATGTATCATGGGGTTTTCTTGGCAAGATTTGTTCAGAGGGCATTTTGCCATTGCCTTCCTCTGGGGATGAGACAGTGTAACTTGCTCAAGGCCACCCAGTGGGTTTCCATGGCTGAGTGGGGTTTTTAACTCTGGTCTCTAGAGCTGTACCCCAGAACTCAAACTGCTGCACCACACTGGCACTCACTATATGTGTTGCCTAGGCTAAATCTAACCCTCTGAACAAGAATTAAACCACACCTAGAGAATCTATAGCATTCTTGACTGTATTTGACTCCAGCTCCCATCACTGCTAGCCTTCAAAGGTGAGGGATGATGAAAGATGAAGTTTCTGGAGGGCCACGTTTCAGTCCCCTGCCCCAGCTTAAGGAACAGGAGAACACAATGGTCCCTGGATTGCTCTGAATCTATTAACTAAGAGGAGAAGCACAAACAACAGTTGACAACAATTCAACCACCAAGTTACCCATCAAGGACAAAGCATTTGTCACATAAACTCAGACACGGACTATGAATCACCTGAAACACTTGTCTACAAGTTATCACTGCTGTTCTGTCTCATTTTTTCCATCAATATTTTGCAGAACACACTCATGCTAGACAATCTGTTATGAACACAAACTAACTATACTGTCACAGAGAATATGAAAATAAAACGCACTGGCAGCAACTATACTGTATATCTTTAGGGGCAGTCATTTCACCAATAATAGCTAGGAGCCTTATTCACTGCACAGATGAAACAGTTTTAACTGGAACATTTTTCTCTATATCCATCATGCATCTTTCCCTTGAAGGATACAAGGAATTATTCTATGTGCATTTGACTGAGGGAGTGATTCCCAAAGTGGGTTGTATACACATGCCCCATGAGCAATGGAAAGATCCAGGGGAGCAGTAATGGGAAAAGAGGCAAAAGGGGCCAGCAAGGAAAAAGGGGGCAATAGGAGTGACTTCAGTCAAAGCACTGCTGCAGCAGAAAGACCACCACGCAGCCTCGCTGATAAATCTCCTGTTCCTTGCTTGCTCATGTGGCTCCCTCCTTATGATGCATCTTTTGCTAGTGGTGCTAGCTGGGAAACTCTCACAAGAGCTGGGTACAGAGTATTGCTTCTGCTGCTCAGAGTAGCACCATGGGAGCAAGAGTAAGGAAGGAAAGTCTGTGGCAGAAAGGAGCTTTCAAGTTTATTATCCTGCTTAAGGTTTGTCAGTTTTGCTAGGACTTGGCTGGCAGGTCAGAGCTGCGCTGGTGCTCCTTTCTTTCGTTAGTCTGGCCAAGAGAAGAGGTAACAGAAACCATCTGGCAAAAAAAGACTGAGGGGATTATAAATAAATTATTATTCTTTATTATCATCATCAGATACAGAGGGGATCGTTCTCCTGTCCTTTTAGCGATCATGTGAAAGCATTTCATAGACGGTGCACTTATCCTGTCATTGAAGTGGAATTGTATTAATTCCATTCAATTAAAATATTTTCATACGACATTGCCCGTATCCTGTGAGTGTCCTATATTAAACTGCAATTGACTGCAATAGTGTGAAAACGCACTTACTCTGTCATTGTCCCATCACTGAAGTGGAATTGTCCTGTCATTTTGTATTGACAGGACAATTCCACTTCAATGACGAGACAATGACAGGATAAGTGCAATGTCATATGAAAATCTTTCACACAATTGCAGTCAATTGGAGTTTAATAATAGGACACTGACAGGATACGTGCAACCCCTGTCTTCCCCATCTTGGGATAAGTGTTGGGGGGCACTAGGGTTGTCACTCAAGAAGAAAGAGGGCAGTAGCCCAACATTTTGGCAACCACTGGTTTAAGGACTGAAAATGCCTACAGTTCTAGCTGCTCTCATAATAAGTTTATGTTTATGAGGAAGGAATCATTCCAGTTAAATTCACTGGATACAGGTGAATGTTTCAAAGCTATCATCAACAGGCAGCAAGCTAAAGGACTGGCACTGTTTTCTCTTCTTGTCAGTGGCTGAAGCTGTTTGTGTGTGTGTGTGTGTGTTTATATACAGGGATAAAAAAAATCTCTCCATTATATGCAAATACAGATTCCTGGTACAATGACGTACTAATAAACAGGAGTTTAAAATAGGTTTTCTATTCCTGCTTTTGTTAGGGGAACGATAGGCCAGGATTTAGGTTCAGAAACAGGAAGCTTTTTCTAAATTAGCCGCTCATAGAGTACATCCACTACTATGTTACTTGTGAGCAGTAATCCATAATTCCCAATAATTCTTACTGTTCTATCCCAATGTGGCCAATCTGTTTATGAGATGTATCCTAATCCACCATCTGTTCTATCAATAAAAAGATTTTCTACACTTCACTCAACAATGCAGAAAATTTTCCAATGAGACACTATAAGGTGAGAAGCAAAAAGACCTTACCACCTGGTTTACCTTGAAATGAACATCTTATTGTATCAAAATACAGTCAGCCCTCCTTATACACAAATTTTATGGTATCCACAGGATAACAAGGGCCCGCTGTATTCAATATCCATAGACCTTTTACTACTTTGTCCTACTTTCTGTTCTTCAAATTATAAAGTTTCAGCTACTGATTACACAAAGGCGGCCAAACTTTTCAATATATTAACTATTTATCAGTACTTTTAACAAAATGATACAAGAAATGCTATGAGAGGACCAGCAATGTAGCAATAAAAACCTTTTATTATACTTTCCTGAAGAATATGAGTTTTAAATTTATTCAAATGAGCAGTACATAGAAATATGAAACAAAGTCCCCAGGCTTTATTTCCATGACTTGCAAACAGTGCTTTAGCAGTATATTGTAAACATTTATGAAAATGACTGGGTGAGTAAAGAGTACACAGTTTACAGAAGAAATGCTGAGCACAGGATGGTATTTTACAGTATTTGCTTACAGTCTTGTACAATGGATAAGAGGCTAATTCTGCAAAACCACATCACTTGAGGGTTGACTGCTGAAGTTAGTTGAGCAAGTTCAGCAAGACCTCCAATTACTGCAAAGCCAGACAGCCTGTAAGGATTTTGAATGTTATCCACTGCCACTTGTTTAGATGGTAAAACTGCAGACTTCATGAATGTGGCCAAAGCACTGTCAGGTCTGAATTTATGGAATAAATTTCAGTTGTTACGGTCAATAACAGGCTGCTTCGAGTGAGCTGGTCACTTTTTTTTTTCACCCTACCTTTGCCAATATTGCTGATTAAACAAGCAAAAGAAGAACAACTTGAGTACTGTAATTAATTCTACTTTTGAGAGGGAGACTACATCCCAGCCACCCTCAGGAGAGTCAACAGTACCACCATACCTGAAAAGGTCCTCCAGGGACCTGGGTAATATTGTAAAACAGCTTATTTGTTGTTTATCATGTAAAATACCTTGCACCCATTGCTGAATGGTAGCATATAAACACTACGTAATATTCAAAAAATCCCAAGTGTGACTCTTTCAAAAAGTACAAATTATCAAAATACATAATTTTGCTTTGCGGGTTATACAGTCATTCCAATTTTACAGTACAGAAAAACATGTGGCTTGTTTTGGAAAGCAAGCATGGATATACTCCTGTGCCTACAAGGAGCTCAAACTCTGTTTCTGTTTCTATGCATGTAACTGACCAACTATGGAACTAGCTCATACTATGGAGGCTGGCTTTTTACTAGAAGAAAGAGGTCTCTCATATTTACAGGAACACAATTTATGTTTCTGGTTTTGTGCCACACTGCTACACAAAGAGATATGGGCAACTGCGATGTGACTATCATTTGCTATATCAAAGAAGTTAGAATATTGTTTTTTACAATGTTCAAAAAAATTAAAGGTAAAGGTTTCTCTTGACAAGATTAACTAGTCAAGTCCATCTATAGGGAGCTGTGCTCATCTCCGTTACCATGCCAAGGGAGCCAGCGTTGTCAAAAATAATCCCATGGTCATGTGGCCAGCATGACTGCATGGAACACTGTTACCTTCCCACCAAAGTGGTACCTGTTTATCTACTTGCACTTTTACATGCTTTCCAACTGCTAGGTTGGCAGACGCTGGGACGAGTGACGGGAGATGGGTCTTGAATTGCCAATCTTGTGATCACCAGAGTCGGCATCTTAATTGCTGAGCCACCGGATGGCAATATAAAATCAGAAAGATAAAACACAAGACATTGTTTTTATCCTACCTTTCTCCTCCAATTGGAGAGCTCAAGACAGTTTACAATACTGTATGTGCTTTGGGAAAAACACAGGTTTTAATAATTAAAGAGATGAATGTGTTAGCTTAATTTGCACAAAGGTCTATGCAGACTATTTAACTGGAGTTGCTCCTTCTATAGCTCCTGCATCATATGGTTTTTTTTTCAAGTGATGTATTTCAGCAGCAGCTTAATAATTTTATCACAGAAGATAGTTCATGCACACCACTGTACTGGATTGCAGCCAGAATAACCAATATAATGGAAGTTCAGATGTTCATATACATAAACAGTGATGCAAAGGGCTTGGGTGTATTTATTGGGGAAGGGCGGACAATCCAGGGTTACACATAACATTTTCTGAGTTTGATCCAAGTCTCTATATTGATCTGGGAGACTGCAGACATACAACTTCAAGGTTTGTCTACATATCTCACACACACTACACACACAGAAGTTATTATTTGGTCAACCTGTAAAAAGTTCCCCCTCCAAAATATTTAATACTGCAAACAGCAATATACAGATAACATTTCAAGCCAACAGCAGTGAGTTTTCTTCACAAGTGCAATTTGTAAAATACACATCCAAATTTACTGTGCAAACAGGGTTACCAGGCAGGCTTGTCTGCAGAAATTATTTTGGATTACCAATTTACACTGAGGATGCATGTTTGGGAGCAATTTTGATTGGGCTTCCTCCCACTAATCTGTTCCTCATTTAAACATACATTCTAGTTACAAACAATTCACGTTTAAAGCACATAATATTCCAATACCACCCACCAAGAACCTTTTTAAGCGCTCAAAAATAATATGAAGGGTAATAGTTTTGAAATTTTGGTGTAATCTCATAAAAACTAGGAAGGTTTTCTAATCTAAATGTGCAATCAGACATTTGACTAACAATTCTACATTTGCGTAGATCCCCACATGAAAATACAGCAAGATTTAAGAAATACAGCCAGGGTCCATACCATCCAGAGTTTAGTCTATGTATTTTAAGCTGCAAATGACAATGAATTCCTTATTTCTTCACTCTGCAATTCAAGTACAAAAAATGTTGCGAATTTACATAGCTTAGATATATAATATTAATATGCCATCTTTAGCCAAGATGTTAGAGAAATGGAATAAATTTCAACTAAAAACAAACTTTATCCACACTGAAGTTTGCACAAATGTGTATTGTTAGATACTGTGCAAATATAAACAAAACCTTGAGGGCCTGTTATGAAGAACAAAAAAAGACAAATAAAATGTAAGGCACATGTGCTTATACAGCAGCAATAAATGCAGCAAGCATTTGCAAGGCAATGTACCAAACAGAAGATCAACTTCAGGAGGTCTGGAACCAAGTCAGGAATTCTGATTAACACTCTGCTGTTGGTAAATGAATCAGTGCCATAGATGTCATGGAGCAGCAGGGTAAGAACATTTTTGTATTGATTCCTCTTTCGTACACAGGAAGTTATTAGGTCTAATAATGAAGAGCCAATGCAAATTTTTCAGAAGGCATATGATATAGTCTTCCAGCACCTTTACTACTGAAGGATGGAAGTGGGGCACACTGCATGTTTGAAGGTTCTGTCACAGCAGAAACCATAAAAGTATCTCAAGGAGAACCACTGTACCTTGGCTTTTCCTGCAAATGTACAATAGTTGCTTTTCAAATGCTTCCACACCTCCATTCTAAAGTGACAGAATCTTGAGGGACTGTACCACATGCTTTGCTCAACAATTTAATGGACTAAAAGTTGAGTACTTGAGAGTGTGTGGGGAGTGGTGGATCAAAGGGATTTACAGATCAGTTAAATCCCAAATCTTGAATCGTTGCTCTGTCATAAGTTGAGTCAATTGTTTTACGCAAGTCATTCTTGCTCAGTCTTCAATCTACAACAAAGGAATAACACTAACCTACTTTACAGACCTGTTGTTAATGCTTGTGTGTATAAAACATGTTAATCTAAGGTACAAAACACACTGCAGAAATAATCCAGTTTAAGACTGCTTTAACTACCCTGGTTCAATGCTAGGGAATTCTGAGAACTGTAGGTTTGTGAGACTCTGTCAGAGAACTCCAGTGCCACAATAAACTACAATTCCCAGGATTCCCTAGCATTGAGCCAGGGCACTCAAAGTGGTCTCAAACTGGATTGTTTCTGCAGTGTGTTTTCGACCTAAGATACTATAAAAATGCCAAGTAGTACAATTACAAAGAGACACACACATAAGGTTTGCAGTTTTCTCCGTTTGGCCAATAACACAATGACAAAACTCACTAGATACAACACAGTGTCTTGACACCCACACTTTTTGGTAGTAATAACAGTAGTAGATTTTGCATCCCCTACTGAATATGAGAGCATAGAACCACCAGAACACAGATCTACTTGTATCTTAACAGAGGAGATTATTCTATAATTTTCTAACAATTCTGGTAAAGGCTCTGCTCTGTGTCAAAGATGGTTTCATCCCATGTAATACTTGCATTTAGAACTACAGTGGATCTTCCACATTGGCTGGGCTTAGGGGCATAGGATCTCCATGAAAGTGGAAAAATGCAAATAAAAGACTTTTTTTAACTTGAGAGAACACCTCTCTAGGAATCTCCAAGTCCTCTACGGCAACTTTATGGTTAACATCAGTCAGAAGGTGACCATAGTATTGCACTGGAGGACCTAAAAATGCCTAGGCAAGTGTTCTCTCTAAGAATCTCTAAATCCTTCAGTGTGACTTTTGGCAGAAATTGACAACAGAATCATGCTAGAGGACCTAGATATTCCTAGAGAGAACATATCAAATTCATGAACAATCAAATCTGCAAAAGTCAAAGCCGCAAACGTGGAGGGATGATTGTACTGGCCTTTTATCATGAAAGCAGTTTCTGATGTATGTAGTTCCCTGGATATAAAGGAATTTCCCTGTACTTTGGACCTGGAAGCTAAGCAGTAACCAGTGCAAATATCATATATTTGTGCCTCCCAAAACACAAAGGTAGGCATTCTTTAACAAATTAAGGTTCCATTTTATCTGTAGCAAGGGCTTTACCACAGGATGTAATGTATTCTTCCATATGAGCCTAGACTAGGCTTTGATATCTTCAGGGCAGACCCTTCCAGGGCAGGTCTCAATCCTCACAGGCATGTTTGGTGGAGAAATGTCTGCTGTAAAACTCCATTCTAAAGGAAATTAAACTGGCCCCTTACTTGTTTTGTCATTGTCAAGCAAAGATTTTTCTTATTCAGGCAGGCATTTGGCTTCTGATTGGCTGCTGAGAAAAGGGCATTTAAGTAATAGGAATTAACATTTTGTTATTGGACATGCTTTCACATTGCTCTAAAGTCAGGTGCATTTTAATAGTGTAACTTATTGCCCTGTGTTTTAATAACTTTTATGTTATTCTTGTGAGTCCCTTAAAACCAAGTTGGGAGAAATAAAATTAAATAAAATAAAGCACAGTATAACAGCCTACATTAATGGCTAAAAAAAATGAGCTGGGTAGGAAGGTCCCTTTTCTGCCCAAAAGGGTTATAGTTATAACAAGTGATGTTTTCATGCCATTCAAGCACTTAGCAAAATCCAAGAGCATGAACAGGTCCTAATTTGGACAGGGAAAAAGATCCAGTTCATATACTATACAAGGGGTCACCACTACTTGCCTACATAAGGAATCAAATCTTCTAGAACATGGCCATACAGACCAAAAAACCTATAAAAATCTATGGATGCCATCCATGAAAGCCTTCAGCTTCACAGTGTCTCTGGGAAATACTGCCTGAGAGGGCCTATTTCTTCCTACTCTCAAATCCACTTTCCTTTTTAGTGTTATGTCAAAGCAAGGTTAGTCTTAACACCTTTTTAAAAAAAACAAAAAAACAAGCTAAAATACATTAAACATAATTATAGTACTAGTGAATTTAAAAAGAGACAAAGAGAAACAAAAAAGGTAAATCTATACTTGTAAAATACAGCATCAACCAGCTGCAGTTGGCTGATTATTCAAGAGTGAAATCCAACCACTCTCCCAGCTGTGCAAGCCATGTTAGATAAAATAACCTAGCCCACTGCATCAAAAGTTAGTAAGATATCCACAAGTATCAGAAGTAGAGTATTAGGTCCAAACATACTACAGAAATAATTCAGTTTGAAACCACTTTAACTACCCAGACTCAGATTTAAGGAATCCCAAGAATTGTAATTTATTGTGGCATCAGAGCTCTCTGACAGAGAAGGCTAAACGTCTCAAAAAACTAGTTCCCAGAATTCCCTTGCATAGAGCCAGGGCAGTTAAAGCAGTCTCAAACTGCATTATTTCTGCAGTGTGTTTTGGACTTTAGTTTCGAATTAAAGCCACCTCCATGTTGGAAGTCTCACTTAAATGAGTCATGGAAAATTTTTACCAAGATATGGTGACCTGGCAATAGGCTGCAACAAAGGGAGTGAAGGGCAGGTCACTATTACGTCTGGTGAGACACCACCACCATTTAGTTCCTCCATTTTCCAATCATCCCCTGGCAGGAACCATTACCTCTTATGTACCAGAAAAGGCTTAAGCCTTTCTCCACACTGTTTTTCTAGAATGTGCATCAATTAGCTTCATATCAGATGGTACACTCAAAATGGGCAGGCTTAAATTACCTTTACCATCCCTTTACAAAGACTTTATAATCCCTTTGCAAAAACTATACCCCATTCAAGCTTTGGAAATACAAAGCTAAAATTCCATATTAGTTTTTGTTGTATCAACTGTGTTTCCCATGGTCTTGCTAAAAACAATCAACAAGCAGGTACTAGAACTACACTTATGTACATTTATTTGGGGAAGAGTCTCGTTGAACTCAGTGGGGTGAGATTCTGAGTAAACACACAAAGACTTGGATCAAAAACTTGATTTGCCAAAATCTACTTCAAACTTGCAATCAAGTAAATATACTAAGCTTCATAAGACTCATCATTCTTTCAGCAAATCTAAGCGAGGAATGCACTCTGGCCTCTGCTATCATCTAATGCCAAAGTAAGAACCAGGATTCTTATTTGATTTTTGGATAACTTATTACAGAAACTATTTGAATTATTACACAATTCTTCATTTTTAAACTAGCATTAAGATCACAAAAGTATTGTTCTAACTACAAATGGAAAGATTATCTACCATAGTTGCAGCTTCTCAGTTTCTCTAGTTTACAGATTCTCTACAGCATATTTTCTGCAATCAATATAGTATGTACATTTCCATCTTGTATGTACTACTCATTACACAAAATGTAGACATACATTCAGTAGACCATGTCAAGATTCACTTCTATCCACCTGTAATTACTCAAAGATATAGCTGTCTTAGTCAGGCAAATCTGTATGCACCTTTGAGACTAAACAAAAGAAAGAAGCTGGTAGTATGCGCTTCCACAGACTTGAATATATTTGGGGTCATCCCATACATCTGAGAATAAAGAACTTTATCGCATTAACTTTTTAAACCATTTTGGGGACGGGGACGGGACTCGCGGGGGCACGCATGAACGCATTTTACCGCACACACAAGCGTCCACAAAGAGGCCCCGTTCCGGCACCCATCCCCAAGCCATCCGTGTTCAGTGCTGGTGGGCACCATTTTGGCCGGACGGAAGTCTTCCGAGCAGAACATTTAACACTTTTTGGCACAGGACAGGGACAGGTGCCAAAACGGGGCCTCTTTGTGGATGCTTGTGTGTGCTGTAAAATGCGATCACGCGCGCCCCTGCAAGTCCCGTTCCCGTCCAAAACGGTTTAAAAAGTTAATGTGATAAAGTTTGTAGACTCAAGTCTAGGAGAACTCAAACTACAGTATGAGGTTTTTTTTCTTTTCTTTCTTTTAGTTACTCTCAAAGGTGCTACAAGGCCCCTTTGCATATTTTGAGTTATTTATTATCACAAATACAGCAGTTGGGCAAACTGAATAAAGAAATTAAAGGCAAGCCCACTACATTCAAGGAACATAAACCAGTGACAATAAACAAAATTTAAATCCTGTACAGTTATTTATTGTTAAATGTGTTTGATGCGTTACTGGATTTCTTATAACATCCAGTTCAAAATTTTCTTTTAATAGCACACCTTCTCTCCTCTACCTCCTAACAGTGGATTAGAATAAACCATATCACACATCAGTGTGCACTGGAAGCATTAAAAGTCTCCATGATTGCCTAGTGGCAGCAGAATGGAAAGTACTAAACATTTCTCAACAAACAATCTTGCATGTATATCTGAATACATACTGGAAATTAAATCCCAAGGAGAGTAGTTTGTAAGGTGGATGAGCTAACAGATTTGAAAGTGAAACTGCCTCGTCAACAGGAAGAACAGAATTGCAGGTGGGCTATGATAATTGAGAATAGGATTCCTCTGTGCAACTGTAAAGAACAAAGGTGAGCAAGACTTTACCAGTGCCAATGTGCTACTGATGACAACTTATAAACACACTTATTTAAAGTTGTGTGAATATCAGTGTGCTCACAACCTGTCCCTCACTAGAGTCTAACTGCAACCTAATTGCAGAGTCACAAACCATCTGTGGAAGACAACAATTTAGACTACAGATATTACTTGTATCTGTGCCAGATTTATGCCGTTTTCTGGCATCTAGAGTTTTCAAATCCAAACTGTACTGGAACTTTACTGGGTTTAAACGTTTTATAAGGTAGAGAGGGGAATCTGAACCTAAATGACATGTACATATTTCCCCAAGAGTTTTCAACATCCTCTTTCATATACCGTAGGAAGTAATTTTAAAAATAGAAAGCCAATGTGGTGTAGTGGCTTGACTACTGGACTGTGAATCTGAAGACCGGGGTTCATATCCCTGTATAGCCACCCACTGGGTGACCTCTGGCAAGTCACTCTCTCTCAGTCTGGGAGGAAGGCAAGGACAACCCACCCACCCCCGAAAACCCCCATCTTCAGGGTCACCATTAAACTGAAACTACTTGAAGGCACACAAAAACTCGTACTACATAATTTTACAAACAGGATTAATTCCATTTGAAGATTAATTCCACCCAAGAAAAAGTACATGAAAACAACATTACACTTTAGAATCTTACTAATGAGTTCCTGGTCCTACAATCTAATTTGACACGAGGGGATGAAAGTCCACATCTTGGTAAATCTCTTGCTTGCTTGAGGTACTATGTTTAATCAACCAGTCCAATACAATGAGTCATCTCACTACTTTTATGATACGAGGTGAAAGGGCCTCTTTCTGCCCAATACCATATAGGTGTGGTCCTGATAATCCCTGGGTGTTCCAATACTAACAATAGCTAGAATCAACCCACTCATTCATCCATGAAAATATGTAAGACAATCTCCATAGCTGAAATACAGCACAGAATTATATGTAGACATAAGTATCGTAAGCTCTTACAGAAACATTTATATCCTTAGAACACTCAGGATGCATTACTACTAAAGGCAAAAGGATGTGTGTTTTGTTTGGGTGTGCACAATTCTCTGGCAACCTTCAATATAAAATGAAAGTCATTGGTCAAACTGAAGATGAGAATTTCTTGATTTTTATATTCTCCTCCATGGGTGGGGGGGGGGGGGAGTTTTTAGCTGGTACACAGAATGGTTCCCAATGTTCACTATTTATAATATCTGACATTTCTAAATGCAATCACAACTCTGGGGTAGAGATTGGTAAGAAATCTATTCAGCTGATTTTTAAAACGCAGCTTTGCACCCAGGAAGCTAACTCAAGTGCCAAAAAAGAATTGTGTGTCAAAAAATGCATTTCTCCAAGCCAGATACACATCTCTTTGTGAAAGAAAGGCACCTAAAAATATGCACACGTGAAAAGTGCTCACAAATTACATAGTTGAGAAAAGCACACATAACTGAACTTAACATAAAGTACTTAGGAAAATATGCACACAAGTATAAAGTGCTCACAAATTATTTGCAGGTATTTGAAAAAAGCCCACATACAAATGCAGGTAACATAAAGTATTTCGGGGAATATATATTTTTAGACAAATGTGCAATAAATATTTCCATTAGGAGATAAAAATCCACAATTTATTGGGAAATGGGGTGGAATGAGTTCTGAAAATCTGACAGGTGTTTTCTTTATACCAAAAATCACTTATGCGCACAGAATCAGAGCTAAATTCACAAGATAAAAATCACAACTAGGGAGTTTATCACGCAGGAGTGAAGTGCCTGCATTCCGTGAATACATGGGGATTACATCCTGTGAATCTCCCATAAGAGCAGGATTGTTTTCAGATGATGTCACATGATGTCACCGTTATCCTAGCATTAACCCATGAATAAAGCAGCCAAATCACTTTTCAGAACCCCCCCCCCCCCCCAAAAGCAGAGTGATTTGGCCACTTTATTCACAGGTTAATGCCAGGATAATGGTGAGTTTGCTCAACGTTGTCTGAAAACAATCACACTCTTGCGGGATATTCACAGGATTTAACCCTGATTTATTCACTGGATGCAGGCGTTTCCTCCCACGTGATAAACTTCTAAGTCATTCAACTATTTTGTATCACAAAGTTGCTGAAATCAACAGGGTCTTGTTTTATTTAGCCCTTCAAGTTATCCAAGACCCGGGTAGGCAACTGTCAGGTGTCAGTGAGCTGCACCGACCTCCCCAGAAACCTTGGAGGGTTGCACTTTTACCAGACAGCCTTTTTTAAAAATTGCCCCAAAATACCCCAAGGGGTAGAGTGCAGTTTCTCACATTTCTTGCCACCCCCAGCCCATTTTAGGGCTAGGAGCAGTCTTTATTCCAACACCAAGTAAGCTAGAAAACCTCTAGGTCATTCCCTGTTGGGTAAAAAGACCTTTTTTGTGTCTTAAACTGCCTAGAGGCAAGAGGGTGGAGAACCTCCCTCCCCCCCCCCACTTTCCCTAAGGACGTATGGATTCAAAAAAAATTGAACACTTCCCCCCCCCCCCCGAAAAAAACTGATACCCCCACTTTCTCTATCCCTTAATCTATACAGATTAAGTATAGAACCAATTATTTCATTATGGTTAGAAATGCTTAAAATGAAGTACCGTTATTAATACTGACTTTTTTATGTGAAATACTACAGTACTGATTTCATAAGTATGCTTCCAACAAGTCTGCCTTTTTCCGTATACTGTTGTGCCTTCTGATTCGTGCGAGATCTGTTCTAGCCCCCTCCCTTGCAAATCAGAAAAACCGTAAATATCCAAGCCCCTTTGGATATAATGGTCACATGCTCCAGTGCACCATTTTGTCCCTCCTGGCTTCCCATCCACAGAAATTCAAGACCGCAAACAGGAAGTCCACAAACTAGGAGGGCCAACTGTATTATTAAAGCACAGTTGAGACGGTGTATATAGTTACATCTTTTTTTGGTCAACTACATTTTTACTGGTGTCCAGAAAAATGGCATCCCCTCAACCCATTTTAATTGAACTACATTCATTTAAGATTATTTTGACCCCCAAGTGAAGTCAATAGAAGCAGACAGGCTGAAACTGCAGCATAACTGAATTGTGGATTTAGCTGTAAATCAGCAACTACACCAGTGGATACACAAAGCAAGTCCTATTAATTTCAACAGTATTTGCTCATGCATAACTCTAGGCAGTGTCATAGGGCTAAGATACAGAAAGGTCAGAGACTTGTGCAAACCATGTACCTGGAAACTCTATTGTTCTCAGTAATTTGAATCTCCCAAAAATCTGATATTTGAAATGGTCTGTCAAATTATCACTGGAGTTTCCATAGCATAAATTCCTTAGACTGGGAGAAGGGAACATATGGCCCTGCAGATGTCAATCTGCAACTGTCATCAACTCTATCCAACAAAATCAATGGTACAGGTTGGATTATGGAAGTTTTCGTCCACCAACATCTCAAGAATCAGAGACAACAGATTTCTTCAAGAACTAACATTTACAACTTTTTAAAAAAAATGCAAAGCAACATTAGAGCACGCAGAATTCAGATCCAGAGAACCGTGTACTATCATTATGAACAAGACGAATGCCAAACACCATGCTTATTAACTACATGCAAAGCTTTGGGGAAATAATTAAAATTTTGCTTCAAGTTTGTGACCCGTTTATCTCATTTCTGAACAGGAAAAAGTCAACTCAAAAGTAAAAATCTGTAAATATAAGTTTTAGTACTGATTCATTTATGTATTTTGATTTACTACTAGCTTTATAATGTTATGGTCTTTTTTCAACAAAGGTGAGGAAACTGACCAGCAACCAGTGCACTCAAAATATTTTGATGAAATTTCACAATGTAAAACATCCTGGCTTTTGTTTTATTGGCAAGTTGTCACTAGAGAGAGAGGGAGGGAGGGAGAGAGAAAAAAAAGTAAACACAAATATTAATAGACAAAAACCTATTCACATTACAGTACTATTTAGCTGCAAGTGAAGTCTGTTAAGTGGCAGAAAAGATTCTCCATTCACACATAAAAATCTTCATCATGCACACACACACACACACAAAAACACATTAAGGGTCCCTTGCGCAGCAGGCTGACCTGAATTGACACACCAATTCCATTTACTAGATTAGCATCCAATCTGAGGGGAGCCAACAGGAAGACACAAGAGAGGTGAATACATAGAAAGCTCAGTGAACCTTGCCCCCTTGCAGAGGTGCTGCTTCACTTCCAGTTAAGTATCATTAAGCCTTTTCACAGCCAGCTACTTGCCTCTCCTGACACTCACTGTGATGGCCCTTGAACACAACTGTCTACAGTCAGGAACAGTGCCTTTTATACTTCAACATAGCCAACAGAAGCAAAATAATTAAATCAGGAGAGAAGTCAGAGAACAGGACTAAAAGGTAAATTATTTTTTCAGCCACTGCATTACTACACTCAGTAACATAAACAGCCAGGACTTGGAGATGCTAGTTTTTCAACAAAAATACTCAGAATGCCTGTAAAAGCATTGTTATGGCCATGTTTCTTTAGAACTTAGCAGGTTCTAGAGCAAAAGGCCAAGTTTCTGAGTTCTATAGAAGCACAGAAAAGTCTGTTTGCAGACACTCTGTGAGGAGTCCCATTGGAAAGGTTGAATAGTTTGACGTTATTTATTTGTCTTTCACCTGTCCAAAGAACACCACACTTTAATGTTACAGGAGGAAAATTAAACCCAACACTGTGTTTACATGTTTTTTTTTTTCCTTTTGATAGGAGCTTATGAAGTTGCTTTATACCCAGTCAGAACATTGGTCCACCTAGCCCAAACTAGCAGCCCTAACTTCAGGATTTCAGTCAGGTTTCTAGCCTTACCTGGAGATAATAATAATAATAATAATAATAATAATAATAATAATGTTTTTTATTTATACCCCGCTCTTCAGCCGAGACTATCAGAGCGGCTTACAATTTGTTAAACAAACAGCTTCATTTACAATTGTAAGCTATTTCCCCCCAACAATCTGGGTACTCATTTTAGCGACCTCGGAAGGATGCAAGCCTGAGTCAAGCTTCAGCCCTTTGCTGGTCTTGAACTCGCCACCTTCTGGTTTTGAGTGAGTGGCTGCAGTACAGGCATTTAACCACTGCGCCACCAGGTAATCTGGTAATCTTGCATTCAAGTACTAACGATGCCCAGCCCTGCTTAGCTTCCAACAAGACAAGACTGGATGTGTTCAAGGTGATATGCTGGTAACTCAGACATTTGTCCTCTCTTCTTCTGCTGTAACCTAGAAGTGTCTGACTGACTTTGCTTACACTTTTAAACTCTCATTAAACTGACTTCCAAATTATTTATTATTTATTACATTGATAGCCAGCCTTTCTGAATCAGCAATGACTGCCAAAAATTCATATAAAAATCCCAGATACAAAACATAAAAGGAGAAAAAGACAACTAAGAAAAAAGACCCCCTTCAGTCAAAATCCAATTCATAAAAGTCCTAATTGAACAAAAAGCTATCTGAGGGGGTAGTCCACACTGGTCAAATAAAGCGGCTACTAACCGCTTTGAAGGTGGGGTGTTTAGACGATGTACAAGGCAAAGGTGAGTGGAAAGTGAAGGGAAACAGTGCTCCGGGACTAAAAACCAGAGCAAAAAGAAGCTGGGATACTCTGACTTGGGGCAGAAAATGTGCATTTTTGCATCAGCATATAAACAGACGGGCACCAGTACTAGACTGCAGCAAAGCAAAAACCCAGTTGCCAATAATGCAATGGATGTAATTACAACATACACAAACCAGACAGTGCAACAGGGGAGCATGGGCTGAATGGGACATGTATAGGGGACCTCCATGACTGTGCTTTGCCACTGTATCACTCAGAACACTGATGCACAGTACAGGCAGTGCATCACACAGGACAGTCATATGAGCAGGTGTCCAATAGAATGACATCTCAGCAGGAAGGAGGAGGTAATTTGGTTGCAGGTGGTGTGTTTGTGCGATGGTGCACATGCATGGTGTGGAGATTACCCTCCCCCCCAATAACCGCGCAGCACAGCTTGATGCCGCATGGGTGTTTGGCCCGCCTTGGGAACAGGCGGTATGGACAATGGGGTTTCAACCCTCCTTCAGAAAACCCAGTATCAAGAGACTTTTTCCTGCCCATCTGTTCCAGTCCTGAGTATCAGAAGGACCACCAACAGGAAGGTGCACAGCCTAGCTTCCCATAGCAGAGTGTTCCAAACCCCAAAAGCAGGTTGTGAAAGAATATGATGTATTACAGATACAAAGGAGAGACCTGTTAGCAATGTATCTGAAGAAGTTTCAGGTAATAACCGGAAATTTCTGTTGTTGAATTCCTATACTTGTTCATCCTATTCTTCATTCAATATACTAATTTGTTTACTTTTAATAGAATACACAGACAATTAAAAAAACCTTGGCTCACATAGGTTTCCAAACACCTCTTATGGAGTGCATTCCAAGAAATCCTCTAGCACTGTATTATCGACTGTAATCCTATACATGTTTACTTGTGAAAAAAAATTCCTACTGAAGTCAGCAAGGCTTATTTCTGAGCAAACATGCAAACAGGTCCATAACTGAAGGAACCTGTTCAATCAATACTGGCACCACATCTTCTTGAGACAAAGGCAACTTTTACTACATCAGAACAAAGGGTTAGAACATTATGGTTCTCTTACCACAGAAGTGGCAATGTAAACATTTGCAGTCCTCAATGAAACAGAAGATCAAACAGCAATTCCCAAATGTGTGCATACCAATAAATACATCATACAATCTCTACAATAATCCTAAATTCAAATCTGTTAGCCTATAGTTAGAATTTTATCTTAACTGTTATTTCTGCTTTCCTAAGGCATAGATCGCAAACTACTTGACAGCACACAACAACAACAAAAGACATATGGAAGAATATAGGAGCAGCACAAAAGTAAAATACAGACCACTGAAGTTAGAATTATTTAGTTCTGTATTAGAAATCTAAGGCATATATATCTTAAATTTGGATGAATTCCACTTTCCAAATTTTTAGAAATAGACTATTCATACTTGAATAAGCCTGTGTGGTGTAGGAGTTTGAGGGGTTTGGTGACCTGAGAGTCACCAAAAGTTGAAAATGACTTGAAAACATAGAACAAACAACTTCACATCTCATGCCATCACATTGCCAGCATTTTCATTACCGAAGGGTTCAAAGGGAGGCACAAAACAGGTACATTTCAGGAATTAGCAATGAAGCCAAAAGTAAACAGATAATTAAATTCATAAATGAAGCTACTTGCGTTGCTCCATACTGTACTGTAAGATTCCCACATTCTGATGGAGCTGGATTATACAAATAAAAGAACGCTTTATTTATATCCAGGATTATTTAGAAATGACTTGCTTTGGGATTACTGGCTTGCCTTAATGTTGGGCGAAAGGCGGGACATATGAAAATAAATTATTATTATTATTATTATTATTATTGATATGTATGTAACATTCAATGAATAATTGCAAGGGCATCTGCAAATTCTTCTCCATTTTCTAGAGAAACTACAGGTTAGCCTCCCTTATCCAAAATTCCAAATCCAAATTGTTCCAAATTCCAAAACTGTTCACATGGATGTGTGTCACCTTTGGTTTCTGACTGGAGTTCACTGTACATAAACTTTGTTTCATGCAAAAATTATTCAAAATATTGTGCTTAAAATCACCTTCAGGCTATGCATATAAGGTGTATATGAAACATAAATGAATTTCATGTTTAGACTTGGGTCCCATCTCCTAGATTCTTCATTATGTACATGCAAATATTCTAATCTCACCTCTAATAATCTCCAGCAGGCAGTTTTAAGTCACTCACCAAAGGCACAGTGCACCCGCTTCCCCCCAAAAAAATACCAAAAAGCAGGCCTAGATTTTGCCATTTTATATAAGGTACTGTACCTTTTACTAAGCCACTGTATATAATGGGACTTGAGTACCCATGGATTTTGGTTTCCACAGGAAGCTAAACCCCACAGGGAACCAAACCAAACCCCAGGGGATCCTGGAACCAAACTGCAGAGAATACCAAGAGCCCAACATTCATTTAACCTCCAGGATGGGTTTTTACACTGCATTATAGTGGGCCCTTCATTTTTGCTGAGGTTAGGGACACAGGACCCCCATCTAAGTGGAAAAAAACAAAAAACAAAAAAAATCACTGTTTTTTTTAACCTGAATCTCTAGAGCAAGATTTGAATCTCCACTCAACCAAAAGTTGAAAATTACTTGAAAGCATATAAAACAAATAAATTCACACCCTGATTCACAACTTCTACAGAGCATTCTCTGAAGATGCCAGCCACAGTTGCTGGCAAGAAAGTCTTCTAGAACACTGCCTCATAGCCCGAAAAACCCACAAAAAAACTATGGAACTGTGAAAACTTTCGACTTCACAACTATATTTGTTTTAAACTTTTATATATCTTATCCATAGGACACCTAGAATCTTTTTTAAAAGGCATCCAAGTAATAATCATCACATAATTGTGTTCCAAAAACCATTATTTATAATTGGTGACACAAATATCACTTCAAAGAAATTATGAAATGCAAACAGCCTATTAAACGTCACTATAGAACCCTGAAGGAAGTTTCCATAGATCTGTTATGGTGTATGCGAAATACACATAATCCTATCAGTTCCCTAGCTGATACCTATACTAGCCTGAAGTGTTGACTTCTCCCTTCTTGAATTTCAGTTACTGCTAACTGCATTAAATAAGTGACATATCTCCCCCCAAAAAAGCATATCCACCATATTGAAGCTCACAATGAAGAACTAAACTATGGTAAACAACCAGAAGTGTAGGAAGCAAGAGGTAGTGCTCTAATTTGAATGAAGAACACAGAACAGAAAATACTGTATATATTCAATTATAAATCGACCTCATGTGTAACTCCAGGGCAGGTTTTGGGGCCAAAAATTTGGATTTTTATAAGACCCATTGATAAGTCAAAGGTAAAACCTAGGGCCATGTAACCAAGGATCTAAAGGATGTAACAAAGGAAAACAATGTCAAAGAACCTAATAAAATTCCAGCAAGCATAACTGTTTGTGCTCTTCCTAAAAACTGGATGGATGAAAGAATAGAGTGGGATCAGTGCTTCTAGGACAGATTATATATGCTCTTGCCTTTCCCCAGGGAATGGTTCCTTTTTTAAAAAAAATAAGAGTTAAAGTACAGTACTAACATTGGCCCATGGATAAGTCGACTCTAGTTTTTGTGGTTAATTTTGACTAAAACTTCTAGACTTATACATAAGTATATACAGTGCTATGTTAGTTAATGAAATAATATGGAGTTTTTTTCATAATTAGGTATGAAAGCTTCACACCAAGTAGAATGGGGCATGGGGGAAACTACCCACATTCGCTGGAGTAGGGGCACAGGAACCCCATGAATGTGGAAAAAAACGCAAATAATAAAAACCTATTCTTTTTACCTGAGAGAACACCCCTCTAGGAATCTCCAGGTCCTCCAGTGCAACTCTATGGTCAACGTCTGCCAGAAAAGAATCATGCTGGAGAACCTACAAATGCCTGGAGATGTGTTTTCTCTAGGAGTTTCTAGGTTCTCCAGCACAACTCTATGGTCACCTTCTGGCAGAATTGCGCTGGAGGGCCTAGTGATTTCTAGAGAGAACGTATTAGTTAAACCTCAAATAATCAAATCCTCAAAAGCCAAGGCCGCAAATGTGACGTGCCAACTGTATTCTGCTCTTAAAAAATTAAGTCCTTTCTACAGATCTGAAAACCTGCTTGTTCTTCCACAAATAAAAGCTAGTTCAATACAATGATATGATCTCACCTATTTTGTATGCCTCATCTGCAAAGGATTCATTATGGTTTGCCAAGCTAATGATAGGCAGATTATATGAACAACACCTAGTCCCACATCTTCCTCACCGCCAAATAATTGTAAGCTTTAGCTGTTTATCTTCATTCACTCTAACCAGTAATATTCCTCCACACAGTAGATAAAAAACGCATTTAAGTTGCTAAGGCATAAACATAACCCAATACAGTACAATTCTCCACTACTGGGACTTGCTATGCTGAGATCTCAGAGGGAACTCTTAATACAGGACTGATCTTTCAACACCATAATACCATGTGGCACTGTTATATCAAAGCATCAGGGTAAGCTGAGGACAGAACAGTAGATTAAAGGATGCCCTCTTAAACCAACACTATTTTTAAGAAGAATTAAATTCCGTTTCTCAAAGGGACATTTACAATCATTTGTTTAAAATACCTTTGCCTATACATTAAAAAAAAATATCTACAGAGCGTAAAGCCATGACACGTAGAGAACATACACAACTACGTCACAGGCTTACGTGCAGGAGGTAAAAACTTTCACATGCCATATGCTCCACATAAACACAAGCACAGCACAATACGCCAGCGTGCCTCAGTCCATGGGAAAACCTCATAAACATTTCAGACATAGCAGGAGTCACCTTTGATACATAATGTAGAGTGAACGCACAGGACTGAGGGAGATTTAATGCTATTAGTACTATTAATATGGAGCCTGGGATAAAAGATTGAAACCAGGGCTTTTCCTGAGGACACACCATAAAGCACTAAAAATACACAACTTCCCAAACTAGAAAGAGAGAGAAACACAGGATTTCCCCAGAAACAACTGTAGGTGGGTGAGAGAGAGAAAAATAGGACTTCAGGCTACACAAAAGCCCTATAGACCTGATCAGTGGAAGCTGCTGGAGTTGCCCTGTAAGAGGAAGAGGAGGAAATATGTGTATACACACAAACACACACATACACAATACCCAGAGGGAGGGGAAAGTGGAATTTAGTATCATTCAGAGGCTTCAATTTTAAAAAACCAAACAAACACCCAACAGAGGAAGGGCTGCATCACCCTCTCACTCCCCCTATCAAATCAATGGGACAAAGGGAAATGGGGGGAAAGGGAGAGAAGAAAGACCTGGGAACTGCTCTGGAAAGGATTTTCAAGGGATATCAGAGATCTCAGCAAAGTTTAGCTCTTCTCACCCTCTCTATAAACAAGTTTTTTAATATGGTGGCAAGGAGGGGGTTGCTATTCTCCTGTGGCATTTCTCCCAAAGGAGGAGGAAGGTGAGGTAAAAACAGAAAGGGAGTTTTATGACCTCTCCTCCCAGGTGGCATGTGGGAGGCGCAGGATGAAGAAATCCCAAAACAAAAGAAGTATGAGGGGAAAATAAACAACCCAAAAGAAGTATGAAGGGGAAAAGACAACCCAAAGTAAAAGAAGTATGAGGGAAAGAGACAAGTCAAAGCATGAGGGGGAAAAGATAACCCAAAAGTGGTATGAAGGAAAGAGACAAGCCAAAAAGACAACCCCTAGTAAGAGTAGTATGGGGAGGGAAAGACAACTCAAAAGAATTATGAGGGGAAAAGACAACCCAAAACAAGTGTGAGAGAAAGACACAACAACCCAAAAGAAGTACAGTATGAGAAGAAAAGACAACCCAAAATAAAAGCAGTATGAGGGAAAGAGACAAGCCAAAATTAAAGCAATATGGGGGGGGGGACCCCAAAGAACTACGAGGGGAAAAGACAACCCAAAACCAGCATAAAAGTGATATGGGGGGATAACTCAAAGTAAAAAGTGTGAGAGGAAAAGACAACCCAACACAAAATGAGTATGGAGGGAGAGAACCAAAATAAAAGCAGGATGAAGGGGAAAAACCACCCAAAAGACGTATAAAGGGGGAAAGACAACCCAAAGTAAAAGCATGAGGTTAAATAGACAAGTCAAAATTAAAAAAAAATATGAGGGAAAAAGACAACCCACAATGAAAGAAGTATTGGGGGGAGACAGCTCAGAAGAATTATGAGGGAAAGAGACAACACAAACTAAAACCAGTATGAGAGAAAAAGACAACCCAGTATTTAAAAAGTATGAGGGGGAAAGCCAATGCAAAGTAAAAAGTGTGAGAGGAAAAGAAAACCCAGCATAAAAGAACTTGGAGGGAAAGAAACAATCCAAAATAATAGTTGGGACTGGGGAGAGACAGCCCAAAAGGGAAAGAAACAACCTAAAATAAAACTAGTATGAGAGAAAAAGACACAACCCCAGTATGAGGGTGAGGCAACCAAAGATTCATAAAAAATATGAAGAGGGAAAAGAGGCAATGCAGAGTAAAAAGTATGAAGGGAAAAGACAACCCAACACAAAAAGCAGTATGGGGGAGGGGGGGAGAACAAACCAAAAGAAATATGTGGGAAAGAGACAACCCAAAATAAAAGCAGTATGAGACAAAGAGAAAATCCCACATAAAAGAACGATGAGGGAAAGAGAAACCCCAAAGTAAAAACTGTGAAGGGAAAGAGACAACCCAACATAAAAGCTGAATGGTGCGGTGGTGGTGGTGAGACAACCCCAAAGAACTATCAGGAAAAGAGACAATCTAAAATAAAACCAGTATGAAAGAAAGAAAGGGAAAAAGATTATGAGTTTCCCCAGTATGAGGGAAAGGCATCCCAAAGTATAAAGTATGAAAGGAAGGAGACAATCCCAACATAAAAGCAACATAAAGAGAAAGGACAACCCAAAATGAAAGAAAGAAAGAAAGAAAGAAAGGGGGGAGACAACCCCAAAGAACTGTGAAGGAAAGAGGCAAGCTAAAATAAAAAGTATATAGGAAAGAGGCAACCTAAAACAAAACCAGTATGAGAGAAAAGGCCAACCCCAGTCAGAGGGAGAGACAACCCAAAATAAACAGTATGAAGGGAAAGAGGCAACCTAAAACAAAACCAGTATGAGATAAAAAGGCAAGTCCAGTAAGAGGGAGAGACAACCCAAAGTAAAAAGTATGCAAGGAAAGAAACAACCCAACTTAAAATCTGTGTGAGAGAGAAAAAAAGACAACCCCAGTAAGAGGGAAAGTAAAAAGTATGGGAACGGGAGACAACTCAATGTAAAAAAGAAGGGGACAAATGAAGTACAGAAACTTTATTCTTTGGGAAACCCCTGACTTCTCCCCCCTTCTTCTTTCCCCTCCACCAACTCCGGGCGGGAAGAGAAGAGAAGAGGGAGGAGGAAAGAAGGGAAGGGAGGCAAGAAGAAGACTGGGGATGGGGCGGCCATTAATAACAACGCCGCAACCCGCAAAACACAAAAGCCCAGGAAGGAACTGGAGCAGGAAGAGCACCATCCCGCCCTCCTCCTTTATTTCTTCTTCTCTGTTCTCTCTCTCTCTCTGCCCTCTTCAAGGGAAGGCTTCTCTAGTTAGTCTTCCTCCTCCTTCTTCTTTTCTTTGTAGCCACTCCTTACCTGGCTCCCGCTTTTGGAGACTCCTTGGGTGAGGTCTCCTCCTTTTCCAGTATCTCCCCAACGGGTCGCCATTATTTCATCCCCCCAGTTCAGTTGTTGTTGTTACAAAAAGGCTGAAATTATTAAGGACAAATCCACATCGAAGGAGCCCGCCACCACCAAAAATATTTTTAAAAAGTTTTATGTAGTCTTCTTGAGAGTGGAGGGAGAAAAACAATAACAAATCTTCCAGGAAAAAAAAAAACACCCTTCCAAAGGAGGAAAAAAAGGGGGGGTTAAACAAGCTTCTCTTCTCCTTTGCAAAAATTTTTTTAAAAGTTTTAAAAACTGTATATATCCGTCTCTTTTGGGGGGGAAAACAAGGCGCCTGAATGCGTTCACAAATCCCCAGCCAAGCCCACAATGGAGCTCAGCAGCAGCTCACACTCTTTCTTTCTCCTCTTCTTTTCTTTTTGGATGATTCCTCCCACTTTTCAAGGAGGAGAAAAAGAGGAGGGGAGATGATGATGATGATCATCATCATCACAGATCCTCCCGATGGAGTTTTTCTCTCCAGCCATCAAACCCCGAAGGTTCCCTCTCCTCCTCCATCGCCCCGAAGAGGAAAAAGGATAAGGAAGAAAGGAAGAGAGAGGGAGGGAGGGATGTGTCAAGGATGGCCCCGGGAAAGAAGAGGAGGAGGAGGCAGGGTGGTGGCGGCAACAACAGCCTCTCCTCCTCCTCCTCCTCCTGCTGCCGCCACCCGTCCCTTGTTAGGCTAATTGCAATGGCTCCTCGTCATCGTCCTCCTCCTACTCCTCCACCTATAATACACAAGGAGGAGAAGAAGAAGGAAAGCCCTGGACGCCCACAGCCCTCCTCCTCCACTACTTTATTATTCTTCCTTCTTCTTCTTCTTCTTCTTCTCTTCTTTTTCTCCTCCTCTTCTCCCTCTCCTCCACTTCATCTGCTTCTTCTTCTCCTCTTCCTCCTTCTTTTCCTCCTCCTTTTGTTCTTATCCCCTTCCTTCTCTTTTTCTCCTCTTCTTCCTCTGACCCTCTTCCTCCTCTATTCCCCTTCTTCTCCGTTCCTTTTCCTCCTTCCTCTTCCTCCTTTCCCCCTCCTCCTCCTCTTCTTCTCCTCTTTCCCCTTCTCTTCTTCCTCCTCGTCTCCCCTCCTTTTCTCCTCTTCTTCTTCCTCCTCTTTCTGCTTTTCCTCTTCTTCCTCTCCTATCCCTCTTCTTCCTCCTCTTCTCTTCTTTCTCTTCTCTCCTCTTTTCCCTCTTCTCCGTCTTCTCATCTTTCTCCCTTTTCTCTTTCTACTCTTCTTTCTTCTCTTCTTCCTTCTCTCCTCCTCTTTTTCTTCCTCTTCTCTTCGTCCTCGCTTTTGCCCCAAGAAAAGTTAGGAATGCGGGGGGGGGGGTGTGACCAAACGTCCTCCTTTTCCAGGACCTGTCCTACATTCCAACCTTCTGTCCAGGAGGAATTCCAAAATGTCCTCCCATTTTGAGCATGACTTAAGAAGCATGCATTTGCATTTCTATGAACGTGGGTTTGTTTGTCTAGCTTTTGGTGGTCACGTCCTCCATTTTTTCGGACGTCCTACATTTTGCGGTGCCTTGTCCTCCTTGGCTGTTAGAACATCTGATCACCCTGGTTCAGCATTGTCCTCCTCGCCGCTAAATGTAGGGCATTCGAGCCAAATGGAGGACATGACCAAAAGAAAAGCTAAAAGCACAGATATAAAGATGAACGCCTGCTTCTTTGCCATGTTCAACATGGAGGACATTTGGGTTTTCCTCCTGGACAGAAGGCTGGAATGTAGGACAGGTCCTGGAAAAGGAGGACCTCTGATCACCTTGCCCTGGTTAGGAAGGAAAACAACAAAAGTCAAGCCACTTTTTCTCAGGAATGTGCCATTCTAAGGGTGACCTTAGGCAAGTCACAATCTCTCAGCCTCAGGGGAAAATAATGGCAAACCTGCAGAAATCTTAGCAAGCAAACCTTAAGATAGTCTCTCCTTAAGGTCGCCATTAAGTCAGAGGCAACTTGAAGGCACACAAAACACACACTTTTAAAGTTCATGTATGTATGTATGTGTGTGTGTTTTATTTCCTAAAAGTTTTCCCCTTTAAAACTGTGTTTAGGATCATGAGGAGAACACTGCTCCCAACATCCTTCCAAGCTACTTGTAGAAATAATAGTAAAAAATTACAAAAAGTTAAGATTACATTATGGAGTTTATCAGACGAGAGAAATTGGAAGTATAATCTAATGGCAATCTGAACACAATCATGGGGTTTCACGTTATTGCGTATTAAAGTATCTCACACAATTTTGGGCAATGGGGGGGGTCATTTTCAGGAAATGGGAAGTCATTCTGAACACATTCCAAACGCAATTAGCGAATTCACATGAATTCGAATTGGCTCCATTCGAAATAAAGATAAATTCCTCCCGTCTGATAAACTCCAATGGAATTGTTGTTGTTTCTTCTAACACGCCTTTCCCCCGCAGATTAGCACTCAAAGTGGCCTACAAAGAGTAATAAAAACGTTGGTAACAAAGCCACAAAACACAAACATTAAAAACACAAACAGGAAAAGTAAATAAAAATATACATCATTAAAAATTGTTGTGTTGTGGGATAGTAAAGCAGTCCCTCACTTTCTAGAACCAGTTGCTATAATACACCTCAGCTAGGTAACCACAGCACATAAAAACAACAATAATAACAATTATTATTATTATTATTATTATTAAGTTTTATTTATATAGCTCTGTAAATTTACACAGCACTGTAATATAATAATATAATTGCCACCATGGTATAGTGGTTTGAGTGTTTGGCTATGGACTTTATCACACAGGGAAATCAGGGGAAATTTGTGATTATCGCATGAAAATTGCACGATTGCAATTAAGATTTTCACACAATGTCGCGATTAAAACATCCTTATCCTGGGAATAACCAGGGAATAACCAGCAACAAATCATTCACAGGGAATTCTGGAGGACAGGGCTCAAATAACTCTGGAGACCAGCATTCAAATTCCAGCTCAGCCATGGAAACCCACTGGGTGACCCTGGCCAAGGAGTTTATCATACGGAGGAAAATTGGTAGTTCAAATGGGGTTTATCACATGAAAATTGTGCAATTACTATTGAATAGCAATTAAAGTTTTCAAACACAACAGTCATCATTCTGGGAATAACCAGGGAATGACCAGTCAATAAACAGCAACAAAATCATTAATGGAATTCTCCTGTGAATGATTTGTTGCTGTTTATTGCCTGGTTACTCCAGAGTTAATGGTTCTTTAACCGCGACGTCATATAATTATTATTATAATTATTATTATTATTATTATTATTATTATTTATACCCCGCTCTTCAGCCAAGGCTATCAGAGCGGCTTACAATTTGTTAATTAGACATGTAAAAAACTTTATCACAATTACATGATCTTTGCGGGATAGTCCAGGGATAATGGTACTTTATTCATGATGTGTGAAAATCCTAATCACGAATGCACAATTTTCACACAATAAATCCCATTTACACTTCCAATTGTCCCTGTCTGATAAACTCCTTAGTCACACTCTCAGCCTCAGAGGATGGTAATGGCAAACCCTCTCTGAAGAAACCTGCCAAGAAAATCCTGTAATAGGTTCATTTTAAGAGTCGCCATAAGTCGGAAACAATTTGAAGGCACACAACAAAAGCTATTATTATTATTATTATTATTTATATTTCTATCCAGTTTCCAAGCAGAAATCACCTCAGGCTCCACAAAGGAGCATACTCAGGGTGACAATGGCCTACAGCTAAGCTCTGAGACAAGCAGACGATGTGACGGCCAGAAATTTGGGTTTATTTTTTTTAATAAAATAAAACCCAAAGGACTTTTTTATTTCCATCATTAAAGGAGACTCCATTACATTGTTATGCTGCCTCAGGCGAACGCCTCGGTGCCAGCTGCACCCATGTCTGGGTCTGGCTGCCAGCTGGGCGTTGTGGCTGCTGCCCTTGGGGTGGATGGAAAGAAAGAATATTAAAACAATTTGTATTTAAAATACATATATACATACATATACCCTGTTTCACCGAAAATAAGACATCCTCAGAAAATAAGATCAAAATAAGAATTGCTAAAGATAAGGCCTCCCCTGAAAGTAAAACCTAGCAAAGTTTTTGTATACAAATATATATACAATATATAATAAATTTTTTTTCAACAATAAATGCAAATTATTCTTCATTGAAAAATAAGATATCCTCTGAAAATAAGACCTAGCGCATCTTTGGGAGCAAAAAATAATATAAGACACTGTCTTATTTTTGGGGAAAGTTCATATCTTTCAATTTTTTGCTTAGGCACCAAACACAGCCTTGTGAATTTGCTCCCAGGTGCTTGCTGCTGGCAATTATTGTCATATTATTATTGTATATTGTACTATTATACAAACTCCCTCTAATTAAAATGGCCAACAGGACAAAAAAAAAAAAAGCTTGCTAACGATTCTCCAACAACCAGGGTGACCAGAGGTCCCCCTTTTCCAGGCTATGTCCTCAATTTCAACCTTCTCTCCAGGAGCCATTCCAAAAAGTCCTCAATTTTGAGCACAAGGGAGCCAACATAATGCAGTGGTTTGAGTGTCAGACTAGGAGGCTGACCAAGTCACACCCTCTCAGCCTCAGAGAATGGCCATGGCAAACCCCCTCTGACGAAACTTGTCAAGAAAATGATAGGCTCTCCTTAGGATATTATATCTGTTGTGTACTAAACAACTATTATAAAATTTACACAATGATTTCAGCAGGCAACAGATATATGTGTTGCAAAATAGAGGTAAATGAAGTAAATTACTAGGAATAATATTACCCAAACAACTTTAATTCAATTTAAATCAGGAGTCAACATGAATTCAGTCTTGGAACTTGTATAAGAACAAGAAGCAAATAAGAAGGAAAAAAGAAAGATGTAAAAATTGGGATCGATATTGGGATAATGTGATGTTTATATCTGTGACTATGGTCCAAAACACACTGCAGAAATAATAATCCACTTTGAGACCACTTTAACTGCCCTGGCTCAGTGCTAAGGAATCCTGGGAATTGTAGTTTGCTGTGGTGCCAGAGCTCTCTCTGACAGAGAAGGCTAAATGTCTCAGAAAACTACAGTTCCCAGAATTCCCTAGAACTGAGGACAGTTAAAGCAATTTCAAACTGGATTGTTTCTGCAGTGTGTTTGGGGCCCATGTCTATTTGATTGCTGTAATTTGGTTACATTTAATTAATTCAGTGAACAAATTAATTTTATGACATGTACAGATAATATGAGGTGAATTGAGATAACATTATTGACACCATAGAGGAGAAGGAAGAGAATAAGAAGAGAAGAGAAGCAAAGGGAAAGATCATTCTCCTTTATCTACAAGACAACGAGATGTCATGATAGAAATATTTTTAAAAAAAAAATTGTAAAAATTGTAAAAAAAAATTGAATAAAAATGTGTGTTGGTTTTTTTTAAAGGTAGGCTCCCCTTAGGGTCACCATAAGACAGAAACGACTTAAAGGCACACAACATACACACAAGAATTTATCTACAAGACAATGAGATGGCATGATAGAAGGAAATTTTATTTGTGATATCATCGGTTGTCAAAAAATTGAATAAAATTATTTTTTTAAAAAAAGCAACGATGGGCTCTCCTTAGGGTCGCCATAATCCGGAAACGACTTGAAGGCACACAACACATATACAAGAATTCATCTACAAGACAATGAGATATTGTGATAGAGGGAAATTTTATTTGTGATTTCATCAATTGTCAAAAAATTGAATAAAATTATTTTTAAAAAAACAACAAAAATAGGCTCTCCTTAGGGTCAGCATAAGTCGGAAACGACTTTAAGGCACACAACACACAATAATTTATCTACATCACAATGCAATGACGTGACAGAAGGAAAATTTTATTTGTGATTTCATCTGTTGTCAAAAAAAATTGAATAAAAGTTTTTTTGTTTTTTTTAAAGATAGGTTCTCCTTAGTTTCGCCATAAGTCGTAAACGACTTGATGGCTCACAACGCACGCACACAATAATTTATCTTTATGGGAGTATTTTTGGTTTGCATTTTTTACATCTCCCTATATTTTTATTGGAAATGACTACATTTTGTGGGGCCTTGTCCTCCTTTGTGGTTAGGATATCTGGTCACCCTGCCTACAAGACACAACACAGAGGAGAGAAGCCTGATGGAGTTGCTGCCTTCTGTCTCTCTTGCTTTATTTTACCTCAGCAGCACTAGGGAAATAGCAGAAAAAAAGGGGCCTAGTGGGATTTTCCCGCCCAAAAATCCTCCCTCAGGGCTAATGGCAAGCAGAAAACACTGAGGGAAAAATTCATCCTAGAGTTCTCTCCTCTCTCTGCCTCACATCACTCTGAGCAACAAAAGCAACAGCCAACTCTAAAACACACTGCAGAAATAATCCAGTTTGAGACCACTTTAGCTGCTCAGACTCAGTGCTAGGGAACTGTAATTTTGTGAGACATTTAGCCTTCTCTGTCAGAGCGCTTTGGTGCCGCAATTAAAACTTACAATCCCCAGGATTCCCTGCTAAACCAGGGCTGCGTTCACACTAGAGAAATAACCCGGTTTGGCACCGCTTTAACTGCCCTGGCTCAAGGCTATGGAATTCTGGGAGTTGGAGTTTGTTGTGGGCCCGGAGCGGAGCGGAGCTAAGGCATGTTCTTGACAAGATTTGTTCAGAGGTGGTTTGCCTTTGTTTAACAATGGGGACAACAAAGTTACTCCAGAACAGATTTTTGGGGGGAAGACAGTTCATGTTGTACTTGGAAATATTATTTATTTTGAATTCCATCTCCCTTACTTGCTGGGGATTCTGATAAATGTAATACACACACAAAAAAGACTTTGCTTAAAGCAAAAACTTGAAATTAGACTTATTAAATTACCTTGATTAAAGGGTTCTGGTTGAGAAAAAGTAGATCCCACAAGCCTAAGCATACAACAGGAAAAAAAATATCCCAAGGTTTTCCAGTCTTTTGTTCAAGAGCCATGAGAAATCCTGTTCTTAAAGACATTTTGCACTAACTAAGGCCTGATCTGCACTTCAGAAATAATGCAGTTTGAACCGCTTTAACTGCCATGACTCTATGGACTCTTTCAAACGGGAGGAATTTCTCCCAAATCCGAATGGAGCCCATTCGGATTCACGTAAATTCGCTAGTTTAGCGAATTTACGTGAATCCCCATTGCGTTCGGAAGGCGTTCGGAATGTCTTTCTAGTACCCGAAAATAACCCCCCCTTGCCTGAAATTGCATGAGAAGCTTAAATTCGCAATAACGTTAAACCCATGATTGCATTCGGAGTGACTTCCCTTTTGCCCGAAATTGTGTGAGAAGAATTAATTCGCAATAACGTGAAACCCCAGGATTGCGTTTGGATTGCCCTTGGATTATACTTCCAATTTCCCACGTCTGAAAGAGTCCTATGATATGGAATTCTGGGATTTGTAGTTTTGTGAGATATTTAGCCTTCTCTGTCAGACCCCTATGGTGCCAACACAAACTACATATCTCAGGCTACCATAGGATGCACCCATGACAGATAAAGTGGTGTCAGACTGCATTAATTCTGTAGTGTGGCAGCAGCCTGACAGTAGAATCACTCTCTTTCATTTGGAAAGAATGAGGGAGCATAGAAAATACAGGTGAACTAGTGTGGGTTAGTGGTTTGAGTGTTAGACTATGACTCTGCAGACCAGGGTTTGAGTCCTCGCTTGGCCATGAAACCCACAAGGTGAACGTTGGCAAATCACACTCTCTCAGCCTCAGAAGAAGGCAAAGTCAAACCCCTTCTGAACAAATCTAGCCAAGAAAACCCCATGATAGGGTCACCTTAGGGTCACCATAAGTCAGAAACAATTTGAAAGTACAAAACAAAGCAGCAAAAATTAGCTGGCAAGTTTGAGTGACTGTTTTTCTGCAGAAGATGAAATGTTTCTATGTAGGCTCAGGTGTGCAGATTAGTGTATTTAACAAACAGAAGTGGGCCTTCATATTTAGTTCTCCATACTTTCTACTGGCATTGTTTGACTATGCAGAGATTGTAATGTACAAGATAAAAATTGCTTTTTAACTGAGAGATTAAAATACTAGACATAATGTGTGGTATTCATAAAAAAGAATATATTAATGATTAATTAGCACCCTGCACCATTTCTATGTCAATATGCTACAGGCTTTGAATTAAAAAGCTACAAGCTAAGCTATGTATCAGAAGTGCTATCAGCAATCGCATAACAGAGTCTCTCAAATTAAACTAGTGAACTAGAGGCAAGTTAATAAACTGTTTTCAGCACAATAGCCTACCTATTAAAAAGAAAGACATCTGGATGTTTTCACCACTAAAGAATTATTGACACATGAACGTCAGTGTTCTCTAACAGAGATTACAGCCACTATTCTAAATTACTCCAACCATAGCCAAAAAAATTCTGAAGGGTGGGAGATGAGAAACATGAGGCTGGGCAGAATAGGTAAATTAAAAGTCAGTGAGGCATACAATTTTTAAATATATTATTCATAGTCATAGAGCTTGGCTTTGCTGGTTGGTGGATTCTGGGACTAGTAGCCCAAAAAAGTAGCCAAGTTTTGGTCACAACAGTATTGATTTTTAAAAATAATTATATTAAACAATAAACATGTTCTAATACTATAATGGAAGTAAACACTGTGAAACCACCTCAAATCCCGCAAACCAATATCACTATTCTCCACAGTTTAATTCCATACCCCCCCCCCAGTATACCAAACAGGGAGGGGTTGCTAATTCCCCAGAGGATGTGATTAAAACTAAAAATGACCTTGATATATTAGAGGGCTGGGTTAAACCTAACAAGATGAATTTCAACAGATAGAAATGTAAGGTACAACACCTGGGCAGAAAAAATGAAATGCACAGATATCAGATGGAGACACCCATCTAGACAACAGTTCTTGTGAAAGTGATCTAGCAGTCTTAGTAGACCATAACCTGAACATGAGTCAGTAATGTGATGAAGCAGCCAAGAAAGCCAACGTGATCCTGGATTGCCACAACAAGAGTATAGTGTCTAGATCAAGGGACGTGATAGTACCATTCTATTCTGATTTGGTCAGGCCTCACCTGGAATACTGTGTCCAGTTCTGGGCACCACATTTCAAGAATGATGTTGAGAAGCTGGAGCGTGTCCAGACGAGGGTGACCAAAATGGGGAAGGGTCTGGAAACCATGCCCTACGAGGGGTGGCTTAGGGATCTGGGAATGTTTAGCCTGATGAAAAGAAGGTTAAGAGGGGAGCATGATAGTAATGTTTAAATATCTGAAGGGATGTCGTATCAAAGAGGGAACAGGCTTGTTTTCCATGGCTCCAGAAACTAGGACAAGGAGCAATGGATTCAAGCTACAGGGAAAGAGATTCTACTCAAATCTCAGGAAGAACATCCTAATGTTCGACAGTGGAGCTGTTCGACAGTGGAATATGCTGCCTCAGAGTTTGGTGGAGTCTTTTTTTTTTTTAAACAGAGGTTGGATGGCCATCTCTTGTGGGTGCTTTGATTGTGTATTCCTGCATGGCAGGGGGTTTGGACTGGAGGCCCCTTGTGGTCTCTTCCAACTCTAGAATTATATTATTCTATGATTCTGCTCTCAGTGCAGCACTCTGTCCAGTCCACAAACCCACAAATCTGTATCTTCAAAAGCTTTAACTGTTACAAAAGCTAAGGTGTGGCTGATATAAAAGTAAGGAGTGATGCTAGCACTGCCTTTTACCCTGGATTGCATCAGGGATCTTTCACACATGTTATGAGACACAAAACAAAATCCCCCCCCCCCCCCACTGCATCTCTTTTTATGCAAAGTAAACACTTAACAGCACTGAATGTACATCAGTAGTAAAAAAATGTCCCTGGATTTCAGCCACTTGCCATGTGCCATATGCAAAAAGCAGCAGTGACAAAATCTTTCCCAACAAATTAATTGATTTTTGCCATTGGGATACTTTTTGTCTTAAACAATTCTAAACATGTTGGGGCAAAACGTTTCCCATTCTTCTATTGCTGCCATATGTTACAGTTAGCAATCTTTGCATTGTCTACTCACTAACTGCTGATTTGCTGCTTTTTCTACATGAGACCATGTGTTTGATTATGAAGAAATAATTTGTAAGGAAAGGAATTTTTTAATTTTTTTTACAAATAAAACTAACCTTTTTTATACTCTGCTAGAGACTGTGTAAGGATGGGGGGGGGGCTGGTTTTTGTTCAGGTTCTGTCAGTTTGATTACTCTGCTTCAGATTCCCCATACTACTTTTAGATTACCCAACAGCATAAATGTCCAGTGGGTAGTAAATCTCCTTTTAGCTAGGCCATCCCATCACTCCTCATCAACAGCTGTGCTAGCTAGGGCTGATGAAAGTTGCAGTCAAGTATCTGGAGGACTAAGATTCACCCATTCTGCCTGTCAGATGTTTTGACCTGTAAGTCTGATCATCTCCAGCCAGCATGCCCAGCAATGAGTAACTGTGACAAAGGCTCCTATTCCTGACCTACGTTGTACATTTAAGTGTTAGCCTTGCAAGCTTTTTTGTGAGTTTGCAAACTTTACATGAGGACACATCATGCACTTGTTTGAACTGTACTTGCATGGTACTTGCAGGTGCACGTACCTTTTGCAGCTAAACACACCATCTCTTCTTGCTCAGATAGTATTTTCCATGTTTTTTTTCTCAGTGAGACATGGTATCTGTCTCCAACAGTGCCTCTACATATCTGTTGCTGAAAAACAGGGCTGGGAAGGTGCAGTTGTACGTATTTATTTCTTGTGGGTTACTCATAGGCATCGGGGCACTTTTTGAACTGGATGGGCAAATTCTGGGGGTCAGGGGAACAATTTTGCTCACTGACCATTCTCTGCAAGCCATATCCAGAAAAAAGGGGGGGGGGCTTTCTTTGGAGGATAGGTTTCCATCTCATCCAGTTGTCCCAGTTTGTCAGTCCCAGTTATTCCTCTGTTGTCCCACTTTTTCTGCTTCCATGGTTTCTCTCTCCTCCTCCTCCTCTCTCCCTTTGTCCTCAGCTTACTTTAATTACTGCTAACTGTGAGCGGAAAGTGCAAAAAAGGTTACACTCAATTAATTCAGGAAGCGATGGGGCTATAGTTTCACACTTCCCTACAGACTCAAGCAAAAGCAATCCACTGCAGCCTCTCTTAGCTTCTCTGGTCTTCCTCAGTAATAATGCTTTAGCCATCTTGACCGCACTCTGATGTTAGAATCATAGAATCATAGAGTTGGAAGAGACCACAAGGGCCATCCAGTCCAACCCCCTGCCATGCAGGAACTCCAAGTCAAAGCATCCCTGACAGATGGCCATCCAGCCTCTGCTTAAAGACCCCTAAGGAAGGAGACTCCACTACACTCCGAGGGAGTGTGTTCCACTGTCGAACAGCCCTTACTGTCAGGAAGTTCCTCCTAATGTTGAGGTGGAATCTCTTTTCCTGCAGTTTGCATCCATTGTTCCGCGTTCTAGTCTCTGCAGCAGCAGAAAACAAGCTTGCTCCCTCCTCAATATGACATCCCTTCAAATATTTAAACAGGGCTATCATATCACCTCTTAACCTTCTCTTCTCCAGGCTAAACATCCCCAGCTCCCTAAGGTGTTCTTCATAGGCCAAGGTTTCCAGACCCTTCACCATCTTAGTTGCCCTCCTTTGGACATGCTCCAGTTTCTCCACATCTTTTTTGAATTGTGGTGCCCAGAACTGGACACAGTATTCCACATGTGTCCAGTATTCCACATGGCCACATGTGTTGCAGTTTTCATGTGTGAAACCTTGGAGAGTAGGGGTTCTCAAACCCCTAAAACAGTTCATTTTCAGTTTCTTTGGCATGGAAGCAGTAGCAGTACTTCCTCTAAGGCAAAACATTTCCTTTTAGAAGAATAACACTAGTTTGGAGGTTCCTAGGTGAAGCAATTCAGTGTTGTTGTTGTTGCTTTAGTGCTTGTTGTTGTTGCTGTGTGCCTTCAAATTGCTTCTGATTTATGGCAACCTTAACACAAACCTATCATGGGGTTTTCTGTGGCTGACAGTCTGTGATTTGCAGTCACCCAGCAGGGTTCCATGGCTGAATGGGGAACTGAACCACCTTCTCCAAAGTCCAAGTTCTATGCTCAAACCCGTACACAACACTGGCTCTTGCAATACTTCAGTAATTGGGGCCAATTTTTCTCTAGCTGGAGTGGTTCCAGGAAGGGTCAAGGGGACCAAAATCAGATTTGCTGACTAAATGCTAGCTGTATGATTTCTATGCCTGAGATAAAGGTTTGTTGTGATTCACCATGACTCTTTTTACAAGTACACAATACGTATGTGTGTTGCACATTAAACATCATGGTTTATGGGTCCATATCAAACATTTGTAAAGGTAAAAATCCTAAGATCTGAAGCAAAAGGTAATACTGTTCCATTGGTTTCCTTTTGGATTCACTGCAGTTGTATTTTCACATTGATCTCTCTCAGCTTGAGGGCTAGAAATATACTATTTCTTCAAAACAAGGGCAGGAGATTCTTACAGAAGTACCTTAGGGATATTGTGACCCCGCTTACTCCACTTTTGGTTTGTTGAAATCTAACTTTGTATTGTACTCTGCCATCTGCAGGACCAGAAAGGATTAATTCTGATTTTCTTTGAATTCTTTGGCAGTCACCACTTCCTTTCTTCAGTCAAGAGATAATAAATATTTAGGGTAAAATTCTTGATAAAAACCAAAGAACAAATAATTACACACTGGTGTTGCTAGCCATAATTTATAGTGTGTTTTCAATTCAGCCTGGCTGTTTTACTTGGTTTAAAAACTCTATTTATTTTCTTGCTTAAGAAAAAGAGAAAAAAGTGTTTATTGCCAATAAGCATCATTTACAAAACACTTATTTTAACCAATTTTCTGAGGTTTCAGTTTTCATAATTCACTGAAAGCAGGGTGAAAAATATACAAAACAGAAACAATAAAAAAATCAAAATTATCCAGAAATGCATCAAAATAATCAAATAGCAGAAAAACAATCAGGTTGCATCATCTTTGCAATGTAAATATATTTTCAAGCCAACAACTTCCAGCCAAGTCCTGACATACTAGTTCAATTAAACCAATATGGGAATTTTAACTAACCTGCCACCGTATTTTATTTTATTTTGATGATGGGTTGCCTTCTCAACCCTAGTTTCTAGGCTTCAAATGTCCTTTTTCTGTCAATTTCTCCTGGCGTGGGCAGTGGGTGGCCTTCCAGGTATTATTGTTCCATCATTTCCCACCACTGTCTGATGGAAGTTGCAACTCACACCCTTTCCCACCCTAACACATTATCTCTACTAAGCTTTCTCCATTAGCCCTTCCTTTCTTGTTGCTTCCTAGAAGTTCTATACTTCTTTAACCCATAATTGGCTTTTTTAATCCCCACCTATAGCCTCTTCTCTTGCGTTTCTGCACCACTGATCTCTTTTCCCTCCGTCCTTGATTTGTGCCTTCTCCAAATGTATTTTTCTTCATGAAGGTTCTTTTACTTTCCCCATCCTTCTATACTTGCTCCTGCTACTGTTGTGTGCCTTCAAGTTGTTTCCAAACTATGGTGAACCTAAGGTTTTAATGGGGGTCTCTCAGCAAGATTTGTTCAGAGGGGATTTGCCATGGCCTCCCTCTGAGGCTGGGAGAATGTGACTTTCCATAGGTCAATGACTGGGTTTCCATGGCTGAACAGGTATTTGAAATCTGCTGTCCCAAACTCTAGACCAACACTCAGACCACTACAACACTCTAATTCACCCTTGATTATACTACAAAACATAAAAGTTAACATTAAATGATAAAAGAAGGCCAGAGCTACATCAATCTACACATTAGCCTGAGAGGAACACATGGGGCTTGCTTTTAAGTAAACACATATAAAGTAGTGCTGATTGCGATACAACAGGTGGAAATCATACAGCTCTCCATATTGGCTATGCTGATTAGATCTGCTGGTAGTTATAGTTTAACAGCTTTTGGAGGGCTACACAATTCCCACCTATGCTGTGAGGCATTAACCTTCTTTCAACAGGACTACACCATGTTCAATGTAGTTTTGTTGTCATTTCCAGCTTATGGTGACCCTAAGGTGAATCTAATTATGGGTTGTTGTTGTTTGGCGAGACTTGATCAGCCTTCCTCTGAGGCTGAGAGAGTGAGAGTTTCCCAAAATCAGCCAGTGAATTTCCAAGCTGGGATTTGAGCCCTGCCCTCCAGAGTGGTGGCTCAGTACTCAAATCACTACTCCACACTGGCTCTTAATGTGGTTTACTTCCATGTAAACATATATAGTATAGGCTGTTTGGGGCAACAGGGGCAGACAGAAATCCTGTGGATAAAATTTACTGGTGATTTTCACACCATTTGCAAATAGAGTCTTGAACCAATTGCTTACAAATTTCTAAGTGATTTAAATGGAAGCAAGATTTCACGCACTGGTATTATCTAATTACTTCTTACATTTGGAAAAGACAATACAGTGAAAATCAATAGACATGCATCAGGAGCATTCAAATGTGCTCATCCAACAGCTGCTACTGATATAGTATATGTCACAATAAGGCAATTTAGTACCAGGATTAATGATCTTGAGTTGACAATCAATGTTCTTTCTGAAGCAATGAGGGCCCATTTGATGTCCAGTCCTGATAGCTGTTAAGTATTCCCAGTTACACTACAGTAAATCACAAAGAGAATCCTGGCCTTGGCTTGGGAATCATGAGTGCAGAGAACACAACTGTAACATTAACAAATGTTTGTAATATGGACACAGTTGCCTAACAAAAAAAGCTGCCATTCTTTCTGTTACCAGTATTCATCCTGTGAGTTCTGTTTTTATGGTTATCTTTCCACTTTGGATTATCTCTATAGCTCTATAGTCTGGAGGGATTTGCCTTATAAAATAGCTTGTTTTTAACTTTTCTACATTTTATCTGTTCAGCTACTAGTAATCGTTCTTGTAAGGTGTCCAAGAACTGGAAAGAACAACAGCAACAATAACAACTTACTAATTATAATTGGATTCTATTAAATGACCTAATGTTGTCGAATTCGGAATGTCTAAAGTAAAACAGGGTGAATAATAGTAAACTGGAGAATCAAATAATCTTTCCTGTTTGCTGAAACATCAGATGTAAAGGTCTATTTCAAGGGCTTATGGAATGAAGAAGTGCATTATCTTCCTGCATCTGCTAAATGTGCTTTGAGTTCCAGAAAAGCAAAGGTCCTCCTACTTACTCTTTCCTGCCAAAATTTACAACTGCCTACTCTTTTCCTATTAAAGCTGCTTGTTCCCTATGACGACGCTTGCAAGTACGTTTTGTGAATATAAAACCGCACTACAGTACTGGATACTAGCATTTAAACTGAGTGTTAAAGTGAGCATTTTCATTCATTGGAAAGAATATTGTGGACATATTCCACATCTTAACTCAGTGGTACATTTTTGCCCCTTTGGATCTCTTTTACAACTTTTTTGCCACAATGTTTTGTTTGTGCTTAAAGTATCACAAGAAAGGCCTCATGTTAACATTGTGATTGCTGCCACGTGTCTCCTTGCAATAAAATGAATGTACTAAAAAAAGGACTTGTCTCTTGTTGGTGTTAATTAGGGACACTGTTTTTTTTAATCAATAAATAAGTGTTTGACATCCCAGTTCCTTTTCAACTTGTTGGTTAATGAAATCTAAGAATAAAATGGCATAAAGGGATCCAGTAGCATCTTTGAGGCCAACTGGGGAAAGAAGCATATGCTTTTGTGAACTCCGTAAGTTGCATCTGATGAAGTGGATTGGAGTTCATGGAAGCTTGTGCTAGAAATTTCCTTTTTTTTTTCACAGCTTTTTGGCATGTTATATCCACTGTCTTGTTGAGAGGCAGGGTATAGAAACCTTCCACAGCTTGGTACCTTCCATATGTATTGGACTACAGTTCCCACAACCCACCTGTCAGTGACTGGCAGGGAGATTCTGAAAGATGTAGTCCAACACTCCTGACTAAAAGGCACCAGATTTGGAGAGGCTTCTTTGTACTCTTTGTTCCATAGCTGGGATTATAGTGGCAGACTCAGGTTCCCATTACTTGATGGCATAATCATCAGCCACAGCTGGCTCACAAATGCATATTCACACTTAATTTCTTATTAGTTGGTTTTTTTGTGCCTGATGATTGAAAACTGAATGTGTGAGCTGACATCCTTCAAAAGCACCATTACTGCGAAGGTGTTAATATAGTGTGGTCTTATATCTGTCAATGCAGAGGTAAGCCTGCTTCACTGCAGTGGGGCATGATCCCAGGTAAGTAAATATAAGATAGCACCTTTATATTGTACTCGGTTCATTCCAGCATGCACATACATGTTTCCAGCACACACAGGCATGCTATCTTATATGCAAATATGATGAAGCTTTATAATTTTTTGGAGAAGTTCTCTTTGTCCATTTTCTTTGCAGACATGTTTGTTAGGACAGTATACTTGATTAGTATTGGAAGCATACTAGAGAGGGTGTTTGGGATGGCTCCATACGCTCCAACATTTTACAGATGAAAACCAGGACACAAGTTGCCAAGCAACATCAGAGTGTGGTCAGGCTGGCAAAAGTTATCAGTGAGGAAGAACATACAGGTAAGGAGAAGCTGCAGCAGTTTGCTTTTGCCTGAATCTACAGTGAAGGGCAAAATTCTGCCCCCTCCTCTCCTTCCTCAAGTTGGTTGAGTGCTAACTACTTTTCCACTTGGAACTCAGTTTGCAACAATTGAAGCAAGCCAAGGACAAAGGATAAGAATGGGACAAGGAGAGAGAGAAAGGGGGGCATTTTAAAAGCAGCTGAAAAAGTGGGATGACGAAGGATTAATTGTGACTGTCTCTGCCAGATCAGGACAGTTGGAGGGTATGTGGCTCCTCTCAGTTTCTGGCATTCCCTAATAAAGGAGTCCAAAACCTTTTGTCTTTCAATCAGGCAATGATGTTTTATTCAGATAGGGTTTAGACTTTTAAGCTCACTTGTTTGCTGAAGTAACTGGGTGCTGTTCATGTCTCTCTCTTTTTAATTGTTTTGTTGTAATACATGTGCTTTAAAAACATTTTAATTATAATCTGTGTTTACTGGTAGCCAAGTTAAGCTCCAGTATTAGGGTGTAAATTCCATAGATTCATTAATTTAAAAGGTATATCATTTGATGACACCCAAAGGGAAAAGCACAGATTAGTTTTAACAGTCTGTTAGTCTGCAGCAGTAAAAGCGGCAAAAAGCTTTATAGCACCTTCAGGATTAATAAACATATGATGATGCAAACACTTTATGGATTTCCATGAAATAGTGTGCAGTAATTAATTTATTAATACATCAAGTGCCAAAAGGTACCTGGTTTTGCTGCTGGAGACTACATTCTGGAAGCTATACACATAACAAAATACATTTATTTGTCTTAATGATGTCACACCGTTCCTCTTTAAGAGTAATGATGGGTTGGAATTTGTTTTGTTTTGTTTTGGGGAAGAACTTCCCAAATTTATTAATACATTTGACAGAAAGAATGTCAGACTGAACAAAATCAAATGAGGAAGGAAGCAAAACTGACAGATTTGCCTATGTTACCTGAGAACTTTTAATGCTGCATTCTTAATATCTCTCTTTGACTCTCTGTTATCAGTCAAATTTGTGATGCAGAATTAAGGTTGCCACTTATCTCTCTCTCTTTCTCTTCTCATCTTTGACAGCTACAGAACTAACAGGCACATGACAGGTATATAACAGAGGCTGCATCTTCACTGCAGAAATAATCCAGTTTCACACTGCTTTGGGCCCATTCCCACTACATTTTGATTCGAAGTGTGACACAGGCTATATGATCCTCGTTCACACTCGAATCGACTTCCGATCTTCATCAGATCGATTAGTGGAGGAAAGGACCGGGTTAAAAGCAAATAGCCCAGGCTTTCCTGACACTAGTTTTAAAGTGGTCTTTTTTGGAAACCACGATTCTGAAGCGTTTCCAGTAAGTGGGAACGCTGTTCAGAATCGTGTTTTTTTGTGGGGGGTTTTTTGGAGGGGGGTATTGATCGCATTTGCAATCTTGTGCATTTGCAAACATGTGCATTTGCAATCTTGTGCATTTGCGATCAGTATAATGAAGAAAAAGAAAAAAACACACCGCACACTTACTCCTGGGGAGTCCTTCCTTCCTTCCTTCCTCCCTTCCTTCCTTTTTTCCCCTCTTTTTCTTCATTATACTGATCACAAATGCACAAGATTACAGATGTACAGGATCACAAATGCACAAGATCACAAATGCACAAGATTGCAAATGCACAGTCCCACCTCCATCACAAGCACAGCTAGTGAAGACATAATAGAGGACCTTCTTGGTGGCTATTTTATACTGAACCAACTTAATTGGTTTTTATCTTTTAATTGCATTTTATTTGGTTAAGCGAACTTTTGAATTCTTTTAATACTGTGAATAGTTTTTTTAATTACATTTTATTCTCTTATTGTGTGATTTGTTGTAATACTATAATAGTTTAATTCAGTTTTAATGCTTACTTTTTGTTTGTTTTAATGGTGGTGTTCTTGTAAATTGTAAGTCTCTCTGAATCCCAGTTGTGTGAAAAAGTGTGATGATGATGATGATGATGATGATGATGATGATGATAATAATAATAATAATAATAGCTTAATTCCATTTTAATCTTAACTTTTGCTATGTTTTGTATGCTGTTGCTCTTGGTAAACATGAAGAAAGGGTGCCAGTGGTCTAATGGGAAAGTTACTCCACAATGGTGTAGTGAGGTTCCCCCCGCCCCGCTTAGATATATAGTGCTTCTATATATAGTGTTTTCTGCACTATAGCAAGAGATCACCATTTGATAATCCTGCATAACACTGTGAATCAATGGAGATGGATATGTGATCCAGATTTCCCCCCCCCCCCCAAACTTTTATTTAATCAACTAGAGACACTAGAGAGACAGGTAAAAGATTTCTTTTTATGAACAATCCCAACATATTTTCCAGACATCTCTGTGTGAAGCAGAGCAATGGCAAAAGTTATTTCTGCAAATGCCTCAGAGAGATGTCACTTGGAAACAGGTTGCAGCAGGAAACATTTGGACTCCTGGCCAGCTCCATGAATTTCAGTAGATTGCTGATGAGATGCAGCTGCAGGGTGGAGGCCCAGCTAGAAGCTCCAGCTTTGAATGCCAAATATAATGAAAGAAGTATGACTTCCAGCAGATTGTTGACTTTAATGCGACAAGAGGTTTTGCAATGCGAAATTTTCAGAGATCCTTAAACTGCCCTCGCTCTCAGTGTTGCTGGGGGGGGGGGGGAGAATCAAAAGGGTAACATGGGTAGTTAGGAATAAACAACCTGATGAGAGAACAATCAAGAGATGTAACAAACCATGAACCAGCATGGCACAGTGGTCTGACTCTGGAGACCAGGGTTCGATTCTCCACTCAACCATGAAACCGACTGGGCAACCTTGGTCAAATCACAGGCTCTCATCCACAGTGGAAGGCAACAGCAAACCTCTGAACAAATCTGGCAACACAACCCCTGATAGAGTTGCCATAGGGTCACCCAAAGGCTGCCATAAGGCACACAGCAACAACATAATGAGTAAGAACTGCTTCCAAATAATTAGGCACATTTAAAAAAATGTTTCTAACATTTCAGGCTTTCTGTAAATTACAAATTACTACTATAAGTGTATAAATTATTTGCATTTATACATACTAACTGGACCAGGTTATAACATTTTGCTGCCGGATACGAATATAATTATTTTACTAAAGTAATAATAGTAGTAGCAGCAGTAGCAGCAGCAGCACTATTGTGGCTTCTACTCACAATTTATCTGGAGCTAAAAAGTTAATTGACATTCTACAACTCCCCAAAACATCCTGCACTATTTGAAGCTTCAAAGTATTCAGCAGGGATTGCCCACACACTGGGTGATGGCTTCCATGTTAGTGAGTGGTGATTCCGCTCCAGGCTTTTCTTGTTTGCTTTCAAGTCATTTCCGACTTATAGTCCAAATTTTAAAGGAGCTATTCAAGGTACAAAATCCTATTTGCCAAAATAGGCTCAGTACCTTGGACAATCTTTTTTTAAAATTATTATTAAAAAACTAAACAATAACAATCAACATAAACAAACATATACATACATACATACATACATACACACTATCACATTCTTTCATATCAGAATAAAGAAGTAAGGAAGTATAAGTAGGGCCACATTCTTAGTTTCCCCTTGATTTTTCATATTTTAATTGTATTTTAATTGTAATTACATCCTTCTTGCTTTACTTACCTAACTAATACTACTCACTTAAACCTTTCCATATTCCCTTCTTATCACTCACTACTTACCTCCAAGGTACTTAGTAGCGAGTAGCAAGTAAATACCTTGGACATTCTTTTAAAGTTTAGACTGACTTTTGGAATGAATGTATTACCCTCAATACTGTGACCAGTAACACATCTAGTTCTGCAACCCTCCCTTTTAAGCTTCCAGTTGGAGCCCAAACAGTGCTGTTGCTTGGGGCATTTAATGTTCCAAAATGTGTTTATACGTTTTAAAAATGTATTTTATGATTGTGTTTCAAGATCATTTTAAGGTGTTTTTTAAAAATGTTTTTAAAATTTCTTTATTGATTTAATTGATTTTATTTGTTTATCAACTCGGAAGCCCTTGTGGGAAGCAATACAAAAATACTTTAAATACATTCTGTAGCTTTTTTGTGCTTCTCCAACAATCAAAGTGTAGAGCAAAGCTGTATATTATGTGGCCCTCCAGATATTCCTGAACTTGCACCCCCAGGATGCTTCAATAATACCTGAAAGCCTGTACAGTTCCCACCCGTGGTCTAGATATTACTCATATCTACATTTATCTTTCCAGGGCTGTAAGAAAAGTACATTGAATCATTCAAAACATCTCTTTGCTGTCCAAAGCAGCTTCTTTGTTCTTTTTTATATGCTTTCTGTTCAGAAAGCAATATTCAATGAAAGCACTAGGATGATAAACCAAAACAGCACAAAAAAACAGCAGGCAGCCACTACTGACTGCCAGCTTGAGTACTGAGGAAGAAAACAGACAAAATAAAGAAAGGCCTACTATTATTCCTTTTCCTTCCTTCTGCTCTTCCATAGTCAGATCCTGCCTTGTCAGGCAGGCTTTGGGCACTTGCTATAATATTTAGATAGCACCTTCCTTTTGTACACATTCAATTTAGGGTGAATGAACCCCAAGGCAAACAATCCCCACCCAACACATAACTCACAAAAATGAGACTCAACTCAGGGGAGTGCATATGAATTGGCTCAAAGATAATTTATCATTTGAGCTGTAACGTTAAAGCAATTTGCCCAGATTGTGATCTGTAAATGAATTCTAATCCAAATAGGTATCTTTCCCAAGCTATGTTTTGGCATTATTATGTGAACTAAGTTCATTTCAGAACATTCCATAAGCTCTCTATTGCAGAGTGGCAGCTTTGTGAGATTCTGAGATGAGCTAGCTTCTTCTCCATACTGTACAGCCAAATTCAATTAAACATTACACTCACTTTTGTTTCTAGTTTTTTTTTTTAACTGTAGCCTGGCTGCTTCCTAGCTATCCCACACTGGCCAAAAAAAGCAATTTCCTGATTTTCCTTTTAAATTTTTTTTTAAAAAATTAAAGACTGCCATTTTGGAGAAGCTGACCTGTGCCTGAGAAGTTCAGTGCCTTTGGCTTCCCATAGCAGGTGCACAATGTGCTGTGACCCACAGTAGCCTGTGCACCATGAGACAGTCTACTGATTCCTTTTGTGGGTTCAGGTTATTTCCACCAGGCTGCTATCAATTGACATGAAGCAGCTTCCCCTCCCAGAACACACAGTGCCGCAGCTTGATCGGCAAGCATCATATTAGCATTTCAACTTGTCCCCAAGGGATGAACCCTTTTGCAGCTGCAGGTTTGGCGGCGGCTGTTCTGAACTGGCTCTGCTTAAGAAGTATTGTTTCATTACAGAAGAAACCAGAAATTGTGGTTGAAAGGAGCGTTTACATCATCTCAGTCCCTTGCTTCCTTTTCTGATCCAGGCCCAATCACTCCAAGGCTGCTCAAGGGAGAAGGGGAGGTAAATTACCTAAACACTCCTTTCTGTCTTTTTTCTAGTGCTTTGTCTTGTCTCCATTAAATGAGTCAAGCTATGGATTCCCCACCATTTCCCTTGGGAAATTAGTTCACAGTCTGGTAGTCCTTCCTGTCAGGAATCTTTGCCCCCAGATATTCAGCCTCAGATACATTTTTCCTTTGTCCATATTCATCTCATTATACTGGCTCAGCCTTCCTGGTCATGCATCCTGAATTATTCCTGTCTCTATTCTTCACACCTTCTGAATAAAACCTGATTGCTATGGTATTTATCAATTATATTTGATGCACCAACGTGAATGACATGGGGACAGATAAAGAAGATAAGTGAATTCTTTGTTAGGAGAGATCTGTTTGCTACTGGTTCCCCAAACAGACATCCAAAGGAGATTAAAAACAAAACACAACGACTCTTCATTCATTTAGACCAAAGTTTCACTAACACAGCCAAATATCATTGCTTGCCTTGTTTAATTATCAGGGTCAGATATTTTGCTGCCTGAAGAACAAACTCCTCCTCAAAATTGCCAGAATATTTGGTATTTATACTAGCAATATGCCATAGATAGGTGCTGTGAGCCTATGACTATAAAACCAGAGCAACTGTTATGAATGCTTGTGCGAGACTAGAGTAAGAAGAATATATTTTTATTTATTATTCCAAGAAATCCATTCAAAGTTCCAAAGAACTCATTATAGAAACCCCCTAAAGTTGACTTACATATGTGCAAGTCTGCTCATTACATTAATTTCATAGGTTACCTCCCTTTCTCTAGTGACTCTGACAAAGGAGGAAGGAAGTAAAGCCTAAGTCTCCTAAAGTCTAAATATTACAATGAACTCACATATCTGGGGAAAAAATCAGTCTAAATTCAGTTAGGCATTCCAGTTAGAGTAGACTCACTGAATCACCAAGCTTTACAAAAGTGTAATCTTACAATGCAGCAGTTGATTCAGTGAGTATACTATAATTGGGACTTGTTGCTGTTGTTGTTGTGTGCCTTCAAGTCGACCCTAAGTTGACCCTATCATGGGGTTTTCTTTGCAAGATTTGTTCAGAGTAATGATTATTTAATGGCGTCTGGTTCTATCTGTTTGACTATTCTGCCACACTACCCAGATTTAATTATTAGAGCATTGGTGGTTTAATTTCCATCACCATACCATTTACAAAAGTGAACTGGCAGTGGCATCTTTTTTCAGCCCTGACAACAGAACAGCATTTTCCAGTGTCTCAGAAGGCAGTAGACTAATGTAGGGGATGTAGCTCATGCCATAGGGCACACACCTTTCTCTTTTGATACCTTGCTTCTACTCAGCATCTGCCTCCTGAGGCAATTTCCATGCTCTGCATAATAGTTGGGGTGGCTGTATGAATTGGAGAGTGTATCTGCATTGCTACCCCCATTCTTCTAGCATGCAGCACTAGCTGTTTCTTCTGTGCGATGTTAAGGTCTTGCAACATTTTTGTATGACTTTTTGTCCATTACAGAAATCTTGCTTAAGTCATTTTACAAGTTTCATTCAATTAAAAAATCTGCAACCATTTATGAATATTAATATTGGACAGAATCCAACACTGGTCCTACATAGACTAGAACCACTAAAATTCATAGAACAAGTTATGTGTGACCAAGTCCCATTGATTTTCAATGGATCTGGTCTGGGTGAGGCTAACAGTGAACTTAGACTCTTCACTGGAGGAAGAGAGGGCAAAGAAGCAACGGCCCTTGTTGTTTCACTTGCTTCCAACTCTATTACATAAAGAAACATATATGCATATGGATTTTAGCATGTCATCTATTCAACAGTAGATCATGTTTCATCCCCTCAGACATAATACTTCTGAATAGGCATCAATAGTGATCAGGTCCAGAGATATAGGATGGTCTACACCTCTACAGCATCTCTTTGGGATGGATAGTAGTGGGTTAAATGGGGTGGGGAAAGGGAAGAAAGTTCAGGCATGGATTGTGAAAGCACCACAAAAGATTTCTCCTTTCTTCAATTCCCCTATCCCTATGTCATTGTGTGTCCTGTACATAAGCTTCTATAAATTGCCCCCAGATGCCTTCATAATCCTGCAGCCAATCTCTGGGTTTAAAGGCTCTCCTTTCACTATTGTCTCTTTCATTTCTTCATCCCACTCCTCCATGTTAGGGTTACACATCCTCTCCCATCTGGTTAGATGAAGCATCAGTACTCAGACTGTGCTTTATACTCCTTTCATGACTTTGCAGATGCAAAGTACTTCTGTAAGTTGAAAAAAGAGGGAAGATTCAAGAGTGCTGCCCCCAAATTTTTTTAACTGCCTTAGGCACTTTCACATAAAAAGTCAAATTGGAGTGGTAATAATATCTTTTTGGGAGTGATGAAGGCAACTGGAGACCTAGCATGGGGTAATGGTTTGAACACTGGATTGGGGGGTAGTTCAGACTACGTTATATACCTGTTAGCAAACCGGTTTAAAATCAAGAAATTCAGACTGAAACCGGTTTTAACACTACTGAATCCAGATCTTGCAGACGCGTAGTGGGGCAAATCCCCCATAACCCAGTTTCTCCCAAAGCAGTATATTTACCGTTTCTTTTGGGAGAAACCAGTTTGCAGGGAATGTGAACTTGGCTCTGATCACGATTGGGTCAAGTTCAGGAGAGGGAAAAAGGCCAGGGGCGGAACATGCTTCCTCTCCCGGCAAAATCAGGCACTCCTGAATTTTAAAAATATTTTTACTGTATTTTTAATTAATTATTTATTGCATTATTTTATTTTATTTTATAGTTATTTTACTTATTATTTATTTTATTGTATTTTATTGTATTTTATTTATTAGTAATTTTATTGTATTTTATTTTAGTATTTTTTATATTTTTTATTTATTATACTTATTTTATTTTATTTTTTTCAGTTTGACAGCTCATGCGCATTCTACAAGGCTCTTTCCCCCTCTGTTTTTATAAATGGAGCACTTTAAACCAGAGGGGAAACCCCAGTCCATATATGGATTGGGATTCCCTTTCAATGTTTAAAGGGCCGCATTCATTCCCCTCCAGTTTAAAGAATTTAAATGAATTTTATTTATGGAAATGTCAATTCTTAGAGGGGTTTAAGGTTTTTTTTGTGCATCAAATCTATGACATTCCTTTGTTTTACACCAAGGTGCCAGTTAGGAATTAAAGTCTAGTCGCTAATGTTCTGTTCCAATTTAAATTCAATGTACTGAATACAATTGAATGCATGCATTAACACATCATCATCTACTCATGAAAGTTCAAATAAAAAATGTAATTAATTAAGAGCCAGTTTTGCAATAGTAGAATTCAATATGGTTTTGCAGGAACAGATAACAATATTTTGTCAGAAAGACACCAACATATACAGTCACGGGAGACCCAGCAATTTTGGAACACTTAAAATTCACATATTTAATCTACCCTGTGGCCATGCTGCAAGAGGAGCTGTAATTAAAATAAAGGGTACTTTTCCTGAGTTCTGGCCTAAAGATTGAGGAACCTTCTAGGTCAGTGTTGAAGGCAGCCTCTGTGTCCCTCACTGGTGGACAACTTACAGTCATAAACTGAACAAAATTTACCCATATTTTTCTGTCCTTAATACTCATTCCAGAAACAGTGAGTTCATCTTGCCTCAGGATAAGGTTGCTGGGTAGTGTCAATTTATGAATGTATTTCTCCAGAGTGAGCTAGCCTGAACAATTTTGTAGCAGTATCATGACTCCTGTCTTTGATTTTGTTCGCATGTTTCACTTTTTTTAAACATAAATCCATAGAAGAAACACCCACCATTTTAAAATGTTGGCTCCTCTGAAAATTGACATTATGTATTTAAAAGGGACTAATGTTTTAATGTCTGGTTATCCCAAACAGACCCTTTTATGTGTGTGTGCTCCCTCTCTCTTAAAAAGGACATGGTATATTTGGTGCTAGTTTTGAAGGCAGCTCATCTGCATGTCCATAAGCAGAGAAATCTTTCCAGATAAAGGAAAGGGCCAGCCTCGCTGTTAGGCAAGGAATTCAAGGAAGAGAAACTGGAACAGAGGAACAGAAATGATAGCTCCTTGGTGGCCTCTCCATTCTTCTCTGTTGATATTCCTCTGTACCAATCTGCTGTCCTCCAGGGTGATCAAAGACTCTAATCCAAAGATATATTCAGTCAGCATTTGTCATCATTTGGGCGTGGAATGGGGCAGAGGGTCCTTTTGTCCTTTGCCCAACCCTTTGTTGGGTTGCTCATACCCTACTTTGTGACAGATCTGAAGTTCAGGCTTAGAGAGCAAAACATTTAGGCATGCTGGTAGGTACAAGGAGTTCTTTGCAGTGTGTTCAGCAAGCCAGCAAACCTCTACGCTCTGCTCAATCTGGAAACAAATCAGAAGTCCCATTTTCAATAATAATGAAAATTAAATTTCCATCCACTTTCTCTCCTTTCAGCCTGTTAAGTTGGCAAAACAACTGATAGCTGTTCTCTAGTCTAGTGCCATGGAACAGCATGGTTGGAAAAGACCAGCATTTCAACTCTCCGCCTCTTCAATTACAAGGAGGAAATGCTCACACATTAGACCCATGTCTCCCTTCCAAGGGAGAGGTCGCACTATTTTGTCTCCACAATATACCTGGATTAGGTTAATAGAGCTTGCAAGCAGTGGTGAATCCCTTCTAGGGGCACACGGAGGGCGGGAAAGAGGAAGAATAGGCATGTGCCTGTTCCTCCTCTTCCCGGTCATCCTGGTCCTTCAGTTGTCTTCAGAGAGGCTGGGCGCATTCCTGTTCCTTTTCTTCCCCCCCTTGCCCCCAGGCCTTCATCTGTCTCTGGAGAGGCAGCTAAAGGACCATGAGGGTGGGGGAAGAAGTCCTGCCCCCAGAGGGTGGAAGTCCCACCCTGGAAGTCCCATCCCCTCAAAAGTCCTGGCACCAGCACTGGGTAACACCCAGTGCCAGAAAGCCTTTTAGTTTGGGGACTCAGTCCCTAAAAAGTTCACCATCACTGATCTAGGCTGCCTTGAGAGCTCCTTAAATGAAAGGTAGGATGTAAGAGTAAATTCATATCATACCTGTGGGTTGACTGCAAAATGATTTTTTGTTGTTGTTGTGTGCCTTCAAGTCCTTTCCAACTTATGGCAACTCTATCATGGGGTTTGATACAAACATTATTTCCTAATCCTACATGGAGATGCCTTATATTTCCAGTGGTCTCCCATCCAAATACTAAATTACACTGGCACTACATAACAGCAAAATATATATATATATATATATATATATTCAGGGTGGTATGGTAGTTTGTGGCAAACCGAACATCTCTTTAAATGGAAACCACAAACCATTTAAAGTTACTTTCAGCTCTATACTTTGAACTTTCCAATTTAAAATACGGTCACTAAGCTGGTTATATGTGTAGCTGTTTGGGATGGTGTTTATTTTGTCACCATTGGGCATCAGCTTCCAGATAGTTTTGGGATTAGACCATCTGAAAGATGAATGAACTTAATTAATTGTAAAAAAGTGACCAGTCCAAAATGTTGATGTCACCTTGCTACACACAACGATTCTGCTTTTATCTTTCGGAGGCGGGGTGCAAAAGGATGCCAACGACAGAGTGGAGGAGGAAAACAGGGTAAAATGGATGACCGCCAACTAGAGAAACATGTTGTCCATAACAGTTTATAAAGAACATCCTCTTGCTTTATATAATCTACCAGATGTTATTGAAATGAATTTTCCTTCTTCATGTCTCCCTCTCCCCAATTCATTAGTCATGGGGTACAACCATCACTGAAGAAAGAACTATTGGACCTGGTAATTAACTATTTATTGGGCCAGAGGGTAACTGTTATGTAGAAGTAATTATAAAATAGTGTCCAACACACACAAAAAATATCCAAAACAAAAATACTGTCCAAAACAAAAACAGAAGAAGCAAACAAGCTGATAAAAATACTCTTGGATCAGAAATGTCATTATAAAAAGCGAAGACAGCCAACTGGTGATAAGAAAAATTCCAGTTTCCAAATCAGAGGAATATTTTTACTGAGCCAACAAAAATGTCATAGTTATTTTTGTGCAACCTTCCATATTATCCAGCATTCTTCATCAGGCTAGATAGTAAACAAACAAGGGAGGAACAGGGGGAAAGCTAGATGTTGAAGCCATGGGATCTGCATTTAGTTATGGTCTTACTGTGGAATGTGACAGAAGGCAGTAAATACTCAAATTACGCTCCATTTAATGTCACAAAGAGTTCCAAAGAAATCAAAGGGTTGTACAACAGTTTGTGACATATTCGTTCTCCTATTAAAGGTAGTTACCCAAGCATATTTAACTATAGATTGGGGTGGATACTTCTGGTCTTCCCGATGTGTCTTGACGCCATTTCCCATTAACCTCAGATAGCATGGCAAATAGTCAAGGATGATGGGAGTTAATGGTCAAAGATGATGAGAGTTAATGATCAAACATCATCTCGAGGGCCAGTGATATAGTCTACAGTAGTGGTTCTTCCCCCAGAAGCCCACCCATGCACCTCATAGACAGTCAAAAACCACAGATCAAGAACTCCTGGTCTACCACTAATGTCATTCTGTAACTTAAGATTCAGAGAGCAAAAGCAAAAGAAGAATTAAAGAGAGAGAGAGAGAAAAAAAGTAGTGCAGTTTTATCCAGAAACATGAAGTGTATGATACTTTATCAGGAGAAAGATTTGGTGCTATGGACTAGAATCACAAGAATTTAGTTACATTCTAGTCCTTTAGTATTTGTGGTACATAAGTTATAATGACTACCCTTCCTCATTGATTTCAGTGGGATCAGGAAGGCTCAGATAAATTGTGTCAAGCTCCAGTTTTGTGACTGCCTCCCAATTCCCTGGGATGCCCCTAAGCTCCTGGAGCCACAAATTCATTTGCTCCCTATATTTTTTCAGGCAAGTTTTTACCTTAGAATAACCTCCAAATGAAAACTGATAAAAATGAGCTGGCTTTCAGTTCTTCACAACGTTTCAAACACTTTAAAACAGCTGAATATCTGCTCAAAGAGGAATTGGAAGTGACAAAATGTCACTTCTGGGTCACTGGCAACATACCTGTGAAGCCCAAGAGGGATGCGTGGAGGCAGAAGTTCAGACACCATCCCAGTGAAGTTGCCCACACCTAGCATCGTCACTGTAGAAATAATCTGGTTTGACATCACTTTATCTGTCATGGCTCCATGCTATGGAATTCTGGGAACTGTAGTTTGTTGGAGCACCACACACAACAAACCACAATTCCAAGAATTTCATAGCCTGGAACCATGGCAGGTTCAGTGGTGTCAAACCAGATTATTTCTGCAGTGCAGATGCAGCCCTAGATTGAAGCATGACTCACTTCTTTTGGATCCTAGCCACCACACTGTAACAAAAGCCAACCAAGCTTCTGTAAACGCTCCTGGCTTTCTAACAAGTTAACAGCCAACCCATTTTCCCATGAAAAATGTGTCCCAATTTTATCATATTTGCCGATGAGTAAACCTTGATTATTCATTCCACTTTCTAGTAAGACAGTGAAATGGGCTTTAGGCTGTAAAAGCTTATATCAAAATAAATTTGTTAAGTCTTTGAGTGCTAGAAGGCTCTGTTTTTGGCTGCAACAGGCTAGCATGGCTACTCCCCTGCAAATCAGTGAATTGGTATTCAAATCTCTGCGACCGACTAGGATTATTTGGCCATTACTACAACCCAGTATTACTACCATGGCACCCACAATGAGGAACAAAACCTAGAATTCTAATTGTATGGTGTTTTTTAATGTTGTAAGCCCCCCTGAGTCTGTATTGGGAGAAGGGCGGGATATAAATAAATATAATAAATAAATCAATATAATAGGATATTTACACACTCATGCCAAAAACAGCTTCCAAAATATTCTGACTTTTATCAAATTCCTACTCCAGATACAAATAGCTACAGGTAACAAGAACATAAAATATCAGAATCTATTTATTGCACTGTGTTTACTATATTGTATAACCACTCCACAACTGAAAGCCCCAAGCTGCTCACAAAACAAATCCAAAAAAGGGGGTAGGTGTAGGGTTATATTTTAACTGCTGGGAAGCAGTTATTAAAAAAAACCCGAATTTGAACATATGTATTAAGACAATACCTTTATTAGCCCTGTTACCCAAAGAAAGATAGGAGACTGTGGGGTCCCCACCAACTGTGTCAGCTTCACTTAAAAGGTTGGAGAATTGTTTAATTCAAGGAAGCTTACGTGATGCTGGGTAACTTAAGGGTCATTTCTACCCATGTATACCAGTACTGAGGTGGCCTCCAAGTTTGGGTGAATTAAGATCCTCCCCTGAAATATACAAGAGTGCAAATAATCACACAGTAGTAATTCAGTCTTATCACAAAGAGCTAACTGAAGCAGAGGTATGGAAAGGGGATAGCAGATTTTCAGAGTTGTTGGCAATATTTATCTTTCCTGGAGAGGTGACCATGGAAAGTGGGATCTGGCTGAGACTGGAGTCTGAGGGAGACACAATGAGTAGGAGGGTCTCTCTGGGAATACTGTACTCTCTATGCTCTTGTGCTTGGACAGGCTTGATTTGGGGACAGATATTTATCCCTAAAACTCAAGGGATGCTAGGTGCCATCTCACAAATGTAACAAAGACCTGATGGCTTTCTTGTGGAATTAACAATGAGTTAGACTGGTGAATGGCTTTAACTTCAGTGTTACAAAAACAGCAATTGGATTTAGAACAACCCTGAGGTAGATGGATGGGGAAGTTGGATGGAAACATGGCAGGGGGTACGTATGAAGTATTGGCTTACTGCTTTGGTGCAGTGATACTTACTTTGTCTCTTGATGCAAGAGGATATGCAGAGATCCTTGGGTGGAGGTAGAAAGGAGTGATCAACAAACCCATTCAGTCTGTGGCTCGTTGTTAGCTGGGTCACTCACAAGTCTCTGTATCTTTTCCATGGGAAATTCACCTGGTGTTCCATAGGACATTGTAACCTCTTAAGAACATGCCTGGCCCCAGATATAAAAATAAGGAGACCCCAAATATAATGCAGGGTATGAAGGGTGTACTAACAGGCCAGCCTAAATATCACAAAATAATGATATTTACGATCAGGGGTGGGCATTATATGACCCATGTATTACATAAGGTTGATCCTGCTTATTTTTTCAACCCTTGAAGAATATACCACTGCACTGTGATAGTGTGCGATGGAGGGAGGGCCATAATTTGATTTTAAAATTAGATACATGTCAAGTCGTGCACCCTTTTAAAAGCAAAACTGTATGTGTGTATTTCTGATGCCATGCTGCTGATGTACAAGGGCATGATATTGGTTGGAGGTGTACCATCAGTGGATGAACGATGCAATCTGGCCTCCCATCAATGGAAATTTCCCACTCATGGGCTAAATAGTATACAAAGCTACGGTGGGGCCCAGAGGGGGTTATATTGAAGTCATGGCATCTACCTCAAGAATCCTATTGTTAGTTGTAACTAGAGTAGACCCATTGAATCAATGGGATTTACCTCTGTATTGACTCACCATTCAACAGTTGATTCAATGGATCTATTTTAGTTTGGATTCACCAATCAGATTCAGGCCCAAATGATTACTTGCAGCCATAAGGCAGAATGAAGCAGGGCCTCGAAGACATTCCAATTAACCTCTTTTCGGTATTGTGATGGGTCAGTGTGGTGAACATGAGTCAACACTGTGATGCGGCAGCTAAAAAGGCCAATGTAATTCTAGGCTGCATAGAAGTATAGTGTCTAGATCAAGGTAAGTAATAGCGCCACTGTATTCTGCTTTGGTCAGGCCTCACCTGGAATACTGTGTCCAATTCAAAAAGGATGTTGAGAAACTGGAGCATGTCCAAAGGAGGATGACTTAAATGGTGAAGGGTCTGGAAACCATGCCCTATGAAGAATGGCTTAGGGAGCTGGGGATGTTTAGCCTGGAAAAGAGAAGGTTAAGAGGGGATATGATATCCCTGTTTAAATAGTTGAAGGAATGTCATACTGAGGAGGGAGCAAGCTTGTTTTCTACTGCTCCAGAGAAAAGGACCCGGAACAATGGTTACAAGCTACAGGAAAAGAGATTCCACCTAAACACTAGGAGGAACTTCCTGACAGTAAGCGCTGTTTGACAGTGAAAGATAGTCCCTCAGAATGTGGTGGAGTCTCCTTCTTTGGAAATCTTTAAACAGAGGTTGGATGGCCATCTGTTGAATATGCTTTGATTGTGAGTTCCTGCATCGCAGAGGGTTGGACTCGATGGCCCTTGGGATCTCTTCCAACTCTATGCTTTTATGATTATACAATCCAGTAGTTCATCTATAGGGATTGCTAGGTGAGAATTCTTTCCTTCTCTTTGGGGTGGGGGAAACACTGCAGGGCCATCTTTCCTCCCACCCAATAAAATTGCATATCTGCATAAAGATTCAGTAGTGAGGAAAATGAATTAAATAATCATAATACGTTTATAACTACATCAAGTCATTTTATTAATATGAAAACAATGTACAACTCACAGCACTGGTACACAGGAAATGTTCAGATCAGCCTGCAGGAAATGTTTACAGCATATCCCCCCCCCCCCAAAGCCCTTGTTTATATTGTAAACGTTTCTATGGGATGTGCAAATATATGCGGAAAAATGGGGGCAGGGGAATCATAAGCAATCTGTAATATAGCAAAGCCTTCTTACTGTTTATTAGTAAGGAAACTGCCACCTAACAACAATAGACCCCATGCTGTTCAGAACAAAGGCACTTGCATTAGATTTTTCATTTCGTTTTTCCCACTGGCTTCCTTCAGGAAGTTATTGAGAGCAGTTTGTATATAGCACATAATGACCTGATTCAAATCAGTTTAACAGGTAAATGAGGAAAAATTATTTTGCAGATGGTGGCAAAGAAAACAGGAAACTTCCCAAGTCAGCAGTATTTAAGATGCTTTCCATCTACTTATTTTTGCCATAATTCTCTCTCAACTATAGAACAAAATATGTTTTCCCTAGAACTTGAAATACTTGAAATACAGTACTTGAAAACTTTTGTTTTGTTTTGTTTTTGAGTACAACTCTAAGAATCCCCCAGCCAGCATGGCCACCGGTGTTACAGTCCAAATAAATAACTCTTCTGACTTCTAATTTTAAGATTACTACAGAAAAAAACCTGATGCTTGAAAAGAAATGACATTCTAAGAAATTATTGTGCTTGATTTATTTTATTTTGTTGTATACAAATGAAAGGTGCTGGTTGGGAGCCAAAATGTAGCTGCTATTGTTTCGTTCCAATTAAAACTGACTTTATTATATACAGTTGAAAACTTTCATGCATGCATGACACATCATCATCTCTCTTTGATTAAGTTAAAAGTGGGCAAAATTGTTAAGATTCTGCATTATCAAAATAGAATTCTCTATGATTTTACATGGGAAGATAACACTGATTTGTCAGAAGCACACTAACAGATACATTCACTAGAGATCTATCAATTTTAAAACATTCAAAATTCATATACTTCCTCAAGCTCACTGGGAGATTCTTGAAGCTGTTGCCCAAATGTTACTTTTCCAGCCTTTATAGGGAATCATAATGACTTATGTGAGAATAACAAATATTTTAAAAACACGTTTCCTCAAAAGCAAACCCTAATATAACGAATGGGATTTATTCTTGATTAAGTTGTGTTGAGAACCGAAGCCCCACAATGATGAACTACATATGGATAAAGACCATTCATTCACTATGAACAGACCACACAGCAGAATCCAATACATTTTAATGACTAAATAGCTTGCAGTAATTTATCAGGGAAACTGTGTAACTAAAGAGTAGACACGGTAGGGATTATATCCTGTCATGTTAATGCCTTTTCCAACTCCCATTGCAAAAACAACAGTAATTCCAATGCTGTCTGAAAACATTTGCTTTGTATCATGGGGGCTGCATGCAACCGTACCTAGCAATAGAGTTTGCAAATCAGAGACATAGAGATATAGCAATGATCTCTGTCCACTTGCCATTCAAATGTGACTTTAAAATTTATGCCAGGAAGTTATCTCTTTGATCAATTTCTAACTCTCTGCCTCCTGCCAGTTGTCCCCAAAGAGGTGTTGGGATATCAAGTAGACTTCACTGGTAGGATGATATCTACAAGCCATACAGTACTCCTTCCTAATGTATTTCCACAACTTGGAAAAGTTATTTCTTGGACTCCAGGTGAGTATGGCTAGTGAATGTTGTGAGAAATTTAGTCCAAAAACCAACTTATCCAATTTTTTGGAGGTTTTTTTTCCTTTAGTATTTTCTTAATTAAAAGCCTTGCTTTGAATCTCTGCAGCAGGTTATTTATATCATCCTCTCTCTCTAAAATAGGGTTTATAGCTCCTGCTTTCCATTGTACTATATATTTGTTTAATATTGTACTAATTCTAAGATAACAGATGGTAATATCAAAGGCAAAGAACAGACCAAAGAAAAACAGACATAGCTTGGAATAGTGGTGAGAGAGTAGAGCTAGACTAGGGACACTTGAGTTCAAATATCAGGTTACACAGTATCCAGAATGCTGGACTAGGACGATCTGCATTGAGTTCCTTACTGAAATACGTTGCTCACTGTTTGAGAGTAAATAAAACCATACAAGGACTATATAGAGTGAACTCTTTGTTTTTCTAGCAGCTTTAAGGTCTGTGCCAAATGATAAGGGACTGAGGAATGTGGGGACCAGTGCATTTATGACAGAGTTAAAGTATATTTTATGCTACTTCAATCTGTTCACAGTCTGCTGGGTCCAGCCAGGAAAGGAAACAAAGAAAAATCATGGATAGAGACATAAAACCCAAGCACCACATTAGGAAACAGGCAAGATCAGAGTACAAAACTGTTTTTCTTACTGGGAACTGCTGCTTCTGTGTGAGTGGCCTTGGTAGGCAAATTGTATAATTAATTCATTGAACACTAAGCAGTGGCTCAGGGGTGGCACTCAGCTATGAAACTCACTGTGTGCGTTGGAGCAGCCAGTGTCTCTTAGCCTAACCTACCTTAAGAAATGCTTAAGTGAAGGCACAGGTATGGTATTTGAAACAGCCAGAGGTTTAAAAAAAGCCCTGCACTATTACGATGTATCAAGTCCTACAAAGGTACCATAAAGCCATGGATCTTTGGGAAAGGATTTTGACAACAATGCAGTTGTACTCAATTTCAGTGCACAAGGGTGCTTGTTATGTGGTTTCATAGGATAAAGAAACAAGTTTCTGCTCACATACCAACTCTGCACTTTTAACATAATTGCTGTAACTAAGATCAGGACTTCTCTGTCTTTCTCTTGCCCCTAGAATGTTACCGCTAGAATGCTCAAGGAGATGAGGAGGCCACTACTTGAACAAAATCTGAGAAGTTCCTCGTTAGTCCAGGCTGGATGAGATGGATGTCAGTTGAATTGTTCTTCAGGAGATGATGAAAGTGGGTGGTCAGTCTTCCAGTTCAAGCCAACCGCTTACATGTTAGACTCTGTATTTGGCTTTGCCATGGTTATTGATAACACATAGGTGCTGAAACAATACAAGTTTCATATCATCACTCATGAATGGCAAATAGCAATATTTATGCAACTACATTATGCACTACAGTCATAAAAGGTGTGCTGGCTTGTGTAAATCCTCCTACCTCACAACACAGATCACTTTGTGTCCTTAAAAGAAAATGAAATAATGGAAACAGGAGAAAGCCCTATAACGATTCAGGCCATTCATTTATCTAACTCAGTACTGTACACACTGACTGATTGGCATGAGCTCTATACTGTTTAAGACTGAAGATTTCGCACCACCTGAAGATGCCAGGATGGAACATGAAATAAATAAAAACAAATAAATAAAAATCAATGAGATCTTTAACACACAAAGCATAAGCTCAATCACTAAGCTACAGCCTCCCACTCTGTTGTCATCCTGATTCAGAAACACCACCTTTAAAACTGGTGGGCTGCATTAGCTCAAGCAGTTCCATAAAATAGACCTGGTTATGCTGTTTGAGTTAAACAGAAAGTTTGGGGAAATTACATTTTGGGCTACAATTCACTGAGAGATTTTGGTGGTTCAATAAAGGACCTTTTCCAGGCTCTAAGTAGATCATAGAGCCAATTGACAGGCTGTGTGTGAGTGCATATGTGCGTGTGTTTAGGCAACCACAGATTTTTAAACACGATGCACCGCAAAGAGGCTACAGAAATTAATAGTGTTACAAAACACTAAGCAGGAACAAAATTGAGACCAACTGAGTTACCATGTTGCAAATTACTAAAACAAATTTCTTCAGCACCCAATGGGTGGAAGACACTTACGTTTAGATCTCTGAAATACTCATTGTAGTCTAAGGCATAGCCCACCACAAATAAATTTGGAATTTCAAATCCATAATCTGGAAAAACAAAAACAAAGAAAGGGTGTATTGTTAAAAATACAAACAGTGGTACTTTTTTTTTTGTACTTGTTCATTGACCTAGAAAACGTATACAATAGCCAAATCCCAGTGACTGCTAGTTCAGGGCTCTTAGATGAGAACATTTCATTATGGCTAAAGCCAAGTGTCTGATCTCTGAATTAGAGTTGTTTAGATGTGTCCAATTAAGTCATATAATCTACCACAATTCTGCCCAAAGGGAATCCTGATGGCCTATTAACATATTGAAAGGAAGGAAATATAGCCCTCACTAATTCTGCAACTCTTACCAAAACACAGATTTTGAGGAGTTAACTCTCTAATGAGTTTTCCAACAGCTTTAAGCAACCGTCCTGGTAAGTACCAGATTGTATCCCAGATTTTGCATTTGGCTGCAGCTGACACCCAGTTGGATAATATTCCTTCCTGAAGCCACTGTGAAGCTGCAATATGGCTTAGTCCTTTTGAGCAAAATGCTAATATTATTTTGAAGCTGATAAGAAACACCTTTTAAAATGCATCTGCCATACAAGTTTAAGCTGATTTGAAGTTGTAATAAACAGAGCTTAGAAATACTACTTTTTTGGACTGTAGCTCCTCAAATCCCCCAGCCAGGATGACAAACTCACAGAGTTGTAGTCCAAAAAAGCCCTAATGTTTTCAAACTGCAGGTAGCTGTCACAGGTTAACCCTAAACAATCCTGGGACATGTAGATTTGTGAGGATTTCTCTGTTAGACAACCCTAGGATAACACACAAGGACTGGCATCCAGTTAGTGATGTGCACATTTGTAAATCATGCTATACATGCAGGGCCAGAAAAGTCACCATTGCAAAATGGATATATATTCTATGGACAACAGGAAAAGCAGGGTTGCACAGACAGCACGTTCCTTTGTGCCTTGGCTTTATATACTGTGAATGAGCACTGTGCATCACAGATGTACATCATATACTGTGCATTATAGTTGTGTGTCATATATTGTGTACTGCAGGCATGAACTGTGCATTGTAAATTACACATTGCACAATGGCACTTAGTCAATGACATCTGTGGTACAATCTCAAAATTCTGCATGGGGGTTATATAGTATTCACACAGTGCATCTCCATGTGTGGATATTTGTGCTACAATGAGGGGAGGATGCTGGATAGCAACCAGTGTTACAGTTCTCAAAAATACTGCTACAAATGTCAAAGGTGAGATCTTTGACAATGAAACTACTTTGAAATTTTAAAATTTGTAGTGTGGACATTTCTTAATTAGTCCCAGATATTTGCCCTAAAATGCTACAGCAATTGAGACACAAAGGAAAGGACTGTATCTAAGTAGGGCATTCCTATCTAGGTAGCACTTGCATTGTTTAAATGCCAATCTTAGCATCACTTTTGAACAACACCCTTGTGGCTGGACCTGTTGCATCTTGCCTATTGACCAAAAACAGGATAATGGAACACTTTAGTTACTTCCTAGTCACAAAATGAAGAGAATCTGCATGAAAGCACTTACAGTCAGGTCTGTACCCATCAGGTTGAGATGTTCTTTTCAGCAGCAAACTATTATTAAATAAAGAACAAAATGTTTTTATGCTTTAAAAAAAAACATGGACTTGTTCAAATAACTCATCTTCTTGGCTTTGTTAAATGTATATTTTTCTTCCTCACTCCTAATGCCTCCAGGCCTATACAATGTGTGGCCTGCCAAGCTGAACTCAAAGAGTATGGAAAAGTTGCTTCCATAGACTTTAGTGCCCAGAATCATCCAGCTAGCACAGCCAAGGTGATGGGAGTTGATAGTCCAAAAAAGTAACTTTTTCCAACACTGTTTCAATTACCACCCACCAGCAACTTACTGGTGCCTACTAGGCCCCTCAGGACAGAGGAAATTGCTTTCTCTGATCACATTGTTCATCCATCAGTATTGTTGACTCTGGCAGCAGGTCTGTAAGGTTTAGGGCAGAGAAAAGTTTTTTCCAACATCTGCTAACTCATCCATTTAACTGGGGAGGGTCAGGTCCAAACCTAGGACCACTGACATGACAATTGGCTCTACACCTTGCAATGATCCTGGCTTGAGAACCACACTTCTCTCCTTAATATTCTCATAAAGGTAGCAAAAATAGGAGACTTGCTAAATTCCTAGTACAGGGATTGGGAACCTATGGTCCTCCAGAGGGTTTGGTTTCCAACTTCCAGAAATTACAGCCAGCACACTCACATGAAGGACACATGGAATGAAAAGCCATATGAAGATGAACCCCAAATTCTAAAAACTGAGCTGGAAGCTGCAATAAAGGAAATGGCAAAAAACAAGACTCCAAGAACAGATGATATTCCAATAGAACTGTTGCAATCCACACTGACAGAGTCAACTCTAGTGCTAACCAACCCATGTCAACAGATATAGAAAACAAAACAATGGCCAACAGATTGGAAGCTATCTGTATATATCCAATTATTATTATTATTATTATTATTATTATTATTATTTCTTACTCGCCCCTCTGTCAGAACAATCGAGGCGGGGTACAACAAAATTAAAACAATTACAGTTAAAATGGTTCAACAATCCCATCCTCAACCTCCCACACCTTAAAATAGAATTAAACTAGCGGAAATTAAAAACAAGAGACTGCAGCAACTATAGAACCATAGTACTAATCTCCCATGTGAGCAAAATCATGTACAAAATTCTGCAACACAGACTCCAACCATACATGGAGACAGAAATCCCAGAGATCCAAGAGGGGTTCAGGAAAGAAAGAACTACCAGGGATCACATTGCAAATATACAATGGTTAATCGAGCGTAGCAGGGAGTTCCAAAAGAAAATCAGCATGTGCTTTATAGCAAAGCCTTTGACTGCACAGATCATGACATGCTATGGATTGTACTTAATAAGTGCCAACACATCTGATAGTCCTAAGGAGGGATCTGTACTCAGGACAAGAGGCTATTGTCAGAACAAACACAGAGAAACAGGATGGTTCCCAATTGGCAAAGGAGTCAGACAAGGCCGCATCCTATCACCCTACCTATTCAACTTCTATGCAGAACACATTGTAAGGAAAGCAGGTTTGGACATGGAAGAGGGAGGAGGGAAAATAGGAGGAAGAAATATCAACAATCTGAGATATGCTGACGACACCATAATACTAGCAGAGAACCTCACAGACCTGGAACAACTACTAAGGAAGATCAAAGAAGAAAGTGCAAAGGCAGACTTACTGTTGAACATAAAGAAAACAAAAATAAGACCACAGAGAACTTACACGCATTCAAACTAGACAATGAGAAAATAGAAATAGTAAAAGGGTTCTCATATCTGGGATCAAACATTGATCTCAGCAGGGACTGCAGCCAGGAAATCAGAAGAAGATTAAGAATGGGGAGGGCGGCTATGGAGTTTATCAGACGACGGAAATTGGACGTATAATCAAATGGCAATCTGAACGCAATCATGGGGTTTCACATTATTGTGTATTAAAGTATCTCACGCAATTTTGGGCAAAAGGGAAGTCATTCCGAACTAAATCATGGGTTTTACGTTATTGCGTATTAAAGCATCTCACACAATTTCAGGCAATGGGGGTCATTTTTGGGTAATGGGAAGTCATTCTGAACGCAATCGGAATTTACGTAAATTCGCTAAACTAGCAAGCTCACGTGAATTTGAATTGGCTCCAATTGGCTCCATTCGAAATAAAGAGAAATTCCTCCCGTCTGATAAACTCCTATGAAAGAACTAGAAAAGAGCCTAAAATGCAAAGACGTAGAACTCAGCATAAAACACAGAATCATATAAGCCATTGTATTCCCTATTACCATGTATGAATGTGAGAACTGGGCAGTCAAGAAAGATGATAGGAGGAAAATCAACTTATGTGAGATGTGGTGCAGGAGAAGAGTGCTGAGGATTCCACAGACAGCCAAAAGGACAAACAAATGGGCCCTAGAGCAGATCAGGCCAGAAATATCCCTAGAAGCCAAGATGACAAGACTTTCTGCTTTATCACACTAGGGGGCAAACAGGATTTAAACGAGAGTTCAATGAGAGTTAAACAGGAAATGCCCTATGTTTATCACAGGACATTTCCTGTTTAACTCTTGTTTAACTCTTGTTTAAATCCTGTTTGCCCCCTAGTGTGATAAAGCAGTTAGACTGTCATATTTTGGGAACATCATGAGAAGGCATGAATAGTTGAAAAAGACAATAATGTTATGAAAGGTGGAGGGAAGCATAAAGAGAGGAAGGCTACATGCTAGATGGATGGACTTTATTAAAAAGACCACAAATATGAGTTTGCAGGTGCTGGGCAGAGCTGTAGAGGACAGGGGGGGCTGGAACTGTCTCATCCATAAGGTCGCCATGGGTCAAGATCAATGTGAAGGCAGTTAACAACAACAACACAAACAACAACAATCAAGGGTAAAGGATTATAGGAACTTTAAAAAATCTGGAGAGCCAAAGTTTGCCACGTGCTTTAATGTAGGGGCTGGAATTGTGCAACCCACCTCAAGAGAGACTACCTGCATCACTCTAATTTTTTTTCCAGACAAAAATTGAGAATCACACCTCCAATTACTTCCTGAGATTGCAATTCTCTATTTGAATATTACTGTGTGCATACACACACTACTTCTTTGCATTCTAAAATAGCATTTTTGTTTTTAAAAATGGGAAGATTCTGCTCAAAGGGTGGAAATCATGTAAGAGAGGCTTCCACTCTTTCTGCGGATGTCACATTTGCTCAGCTAAGGAATTATGGGAGCTGAACACCTGTGGGGGGCAGAATTTTCTCATCACACATGACTGGTGAGTTTTGCTTAGCTGAGGCCAAGTTGCTTGCCTATTTTGTTTTTAACTTTCTTCCACTCATCCCTTTCAGCAAAAGGGGTCAATGGCTCTATTGTTCCTCTATTTGCCATCTGAGAGGTCTGAAGAGTCACCAAGTTGGGGGTGCAATGGAGGGCGGTAACTCAGAAGGATTTCCTTTCTTCTTTTCTGCTTTTCTATTCTTAGCAGCTGAGTCAGTTGCCTCTGGAGTTCTCCCATGCAACAAGCAGATGTTAATCAAGTTGAACAGCGGTGTCTACAAGGAAACTGATACCAGCTTTGAATCCTATGCAGATTCACTTGGAAGTAAGCCCTCAAAGGTGTGACCTGCTTCTAAGCAAGAATGCACAGGACTGTACTGCTCTTCCACCTTCCCACTCCAACCTAAGCATCACTTCTACTTTTTCTCTGTTGAAGAAAGCATAATTTTGGTTACTTTAAATATTTTATTATTTGTTACATTCGTATCATTCCTCTCCTATAATGAGTATCTTCATAAAAACAACTCCCTGTGGGATCTATCAGGCTGAAAGAGAGTGGCTGATCCAAAGGTCAAGATCTCATACACTTTCAGCATACTGTACACCCTCATAGTTATGCTGGATCTCATGGTTGTGCAACCAATTACACAATCACCAAGACCTGTTGTGAAGAAGTAGATTAGTTTCCCACCCACCAAGTCAACGTGAGCAAAAGGGCCACCTGTGTGTTTGTAAACTGGCTGCACTTATGCAGCCTCTACAAAATTGCTCAGGCAGCCATATTTTTACTAGTGTAGCAACCTAACCAGAATCTGCTTGAGGTGAGTTCCAGGGCTCAAGGTGGACTAGAAACTGGCTCTGACCACTGGCTTACATGACAGTACCTTGTGTTGAGTCAGACCACTAGTTCATTCCGTCTACCTGGAATGATAGGATAGACCTCTAAGATTTCTGACAGAGAGAAATGCCTCTTGAGCTGATCTTGGAAATATTCCTTTTTTGGATTACAACTTCCAGAATCTGCTAGCCAACATAGCCATGGGAATTGTAGTATAAAAAATAACTTTTCTCAGCTCTGCTAATTAAATTCTTTTAACTGAAGGATCCAGTAACTGAAAGTAAATGCAAAGCATATTCTTAATCCTTTGTTTATATTCTTTTCCCGAACACTACACTTACCTTGCTACCTTAACCATCCTGGGCTTGCACTTTTCGATATTATTGAGGAGAGCTCTCATTGTCCTTCCAGTTCCAATAATATCCTTTGAAAAGCATGGGGGAAAGCAAAGAAGAAGAAAAGTTAAGAAATAGGAAAATTCTACAGCATTAGTACCTTTTCATTATTTCAACTTCCTTTTTCAATGTCAGTTTTAAAAAGCCAGCAACAATAATATTACATCTACCAGAATTCTGAAAATAAGTTTTGTTCTTTGAAAGACAAACGGAAAACATTTATCTTCAGTTGAAATTAATTCAAATCAAGCTTTAAAAAAAACCCATCAAGGTTTGCCAAAGTTAATTTCCCAACATTTTAAAGGTAATACAAGACATCTATATGAATGTGTCCTTGGGACCAGAGCTTTGAGAGATCACTGTTTAGGACTAAGACTATGTGGCTAGTTAATTTCCCAAGCTTTGAGACTAACAACAACAACAACAACAACAACAACAACAACAACGATAGGGACTTACCTCCACAATTAACACGTTCTGAAGTGAAATGTTATTTAAAGGAAAAAAGAGAGAAAGAAATTTAGTTAGACAGAACACAATGAATTCATGGTAATGATACACAACAGTAGAATGTGAGCCCCTTAACTCTTCTTTAAGCCTTCTCTACCTTCCCGGTGGTTTGTGGGATGGGGAGAGCAAGAAAGCCCTTCACATACCATCCTGCCTGGAAAATAGTAAAGCCAGAGAGACAGGGAGAGTGCACTTTCTTGTTTTTGCCATAATATCTGAAGCATTAGACCAGACCTGTATTACGCTGGGATGGAAAGGTCCCAGCTTCACTTCTGGTATTTTCATTTTCAAAAACCCCAGACAGCAGGGACAGGGAAATCCTCAGTTCAGCGGATCTGTTGCTGATAGAAGAGATGGTACAGGGCTGGATTGACCAGTAGTCTGGTTTAGTATAAAAAAAATTTAACACGTAGGCACAGGGTGGAAATGGGTTAGCTGTTTTACATTTAGATTAGTTGCCAGAAAAGCAAGGGATGCCACTGTACCCCTTTGTTTGGGTTACATTTTTGTTGCAACCCAAGGCCTGAAAGAACAGACAACATATTACACTGACTCCTGAAGGATTCTAGGCTCTGGACCAGGATCAGCAAAACAGGGTGCTTTCTGCATGTCCCCTGACCACCACTGTCCCCCCTTCACTAACTCAGTGCTCTTCAACTAAACTGAGCTTAGAAAAATTACTGTTCGGCCTCTAACTCCCTCAATTCCTCTACCAGCTTAATTTGCAAGCCTATGGGTTTTGCATATTACTGTTTGGCAAATTTATTTTTGGAACTGTAACATCCTAAATTTCCCCCAAAGAATTCTATGAGCTAGTGTCTGAAAAACATAGTATTTCAAAGTTTGCAGCAAAGTGCCTGAATAGTTCAGTATCAAGAGGTGACAGCCCATTTCATATTATGATGACATCTGTATTCGACTGGTCCAGGAAGCCCGCAGTCTTGGCTTCATTTTTGATTCTTCTCTGTTGTGCATCCCCCAGATCCAGGCCACTGCCAAGGTTTGCAGATTCTCTCTCTACAACATTGCTAAAACGCGTCCATTCCTCTCAGCCTCTACTGCCAAGACTCTGGTCCATGCTCTGGTGGTCTTGTGACTACACTATTGTAACCTCCTTCTGGCAGGGCTCCCCCTTTCTCACCTCCATCCTCTAATCTCTGTCCAGCATTCAGCTGCACACATTATCACATCCGCTCGCCATTTCAACCATATTTCTCCTCTATTAGACTCTCTTCACTGGCTCCCCTTCCGCTTCTGCATTCAGTATAAGCTTCTGTTACTGCATGGGCTGGCCCCTCCTTATTTATCTAAGCTACTCTCCCCTTACATCACCTCTCATGCCCTCCATTCTGGTAGTTAAGGTCTCCTATCCAAGCCCAAGATTTCCACATCCCCTTCCAGGATTGGCCCTTCTCACTTGCTGCCCCACACTCCTAGAATCTCCTTCCCCCACGAGATCGGACCATCTCTTCTTTAACCATTTTCAAAACTTAACTGAAGACCATATTATTTAGGGAAGCGTTTCCAGACATTGTGTGATTGCTATCTGATTGGATATTTGATCTGATACTACTCCCATCACTATCCAGGGAGCAATTGAGGCAGCCCAGCTCTATCAGGCCTTGCCTCTATAAAGAAGAGCCCTCCCTCTTGCCCCATCATCCTGAGGGAGAATAAGGTAGGCAAGCAGAATGTACCCTCCCTCCAGTCCTTCTACCTTGGTCCAGGCCTCTGAGGGAGAGTTGAAGTCCTGAACCTGATCCCCCTTCCCTTCCACCCTTCCCCTCTCTTTTTGTTTTGTGTCTTTTTAGACTGTAAGCCTGAGGGCAAGGAACTGTCTAACTAAAAAGATTGTATGTACAGTGCTGTGTAAATTTACAGTGCCATATAAATATAAATAAATAAATAAATAATAGTGAGTGAGTGGTTTCCTTTTCCTAATGTCACACAAAGTAGTCAAACCTGTGATGTTGTATTTTCCCCTTTAAAGTGATAATATATGCTCAATGTGCCCACAATATTGCTGAAATTTTCTTTTGGGGAGGGGGCCTGCATATGCCTCCCCACTTGTCTTCCTGGATCCCAGCTCTCTGTGCCAAGCTTCTCTTAATGGCAATTCCTGATAGATTTCAGTCACGATTTATTTCCATATTGGCCATAGCCTTAACACAAATTGCTAGTTCAGAGGGTTGAATCTAGCCCATGCAACTGGATTGGTAAAAGAGGTCTCCCTTGTTTCCCTTCCTTTCCACAGCTGCCCTTTCAGTCCCTAAAAATACTACACAGAGGGTCCAGGGAAGATGCTGGATGGGATGAGTTACAGTATGGTGGATAGGACACTTCCCCAAAACAGATCAAGGAACTTTGTGAATATGAAACCTTGCATTCACAGAAGGCAGATTCTGGATCTTAAAGTGATTGTAAAATACTGTAAACAACCAAACCTTTATTGTACGAATTTTTAACAGTGGGGAAGAGGAAGAGGCAGGTGACCCCAAACTAGCTGTCACTACAGTAATAATGGTAGCAGCTCTTTAACATGAGATTCTGTATAAGCAGCACAAGAGTTAGATAAGGCAAAAAGAAGTTTAATATATGTTTGCTTTAAAAAGTTCCACTTTTTGAAGGCCTAATCAATTTTCCTTACCCAACAGCTGCTGGGGAAGAAATCAGTTCTGGAAATGATATGCAAATTCACATAAGTTTGGAAACCTTAGTTTTTTCAGCCTACAATTCCCAGAATGCCACTGCCAGCATGACCAGTGCTCTATTTCATTCTTTTTCATGTTTTATCACCTTCCAAACAAGTACCATATATAGTATACTCAACTATAAGTCAACCTGATGTATAAGTTGAGAGCAAATTTTGGGGCCAAAATTATGGATTTTGCTATGACCCACGGATAAGCCAAGGGTAAAACTTAGGGGCATATAGAAAAGGATCTAAAGGATAAGCAAAGCAAAACAGTGTCAAAGATCTTGGAAAACCCCAGCAGACATAACTCTTTGTGTTCACTCTTAAGGCTGGATGGATGAGAAACTAGAGGGGTTCAGTGCTTCCAGGACAGATTATACTCTTGATTTTCACCAGGGAATGGTTCCTTCTTGTAAATAAGAGTTCAGATACAGTACTTACATTGACCTGTGGATAAGTTGGCTTAGATATTTGTGGGTCAATTTTTGACCTAAATTTCTAGACTTATATATGAGTATATACAGTAGGTGTGCCATACACTACTGGGCTATCTAGCTTACCATTGCCATACCTACATTTTCTAATGGAGAAATTTATAGAGTGAAACCTAACCTGTAAATACCTGAGAATCTTCTGGCCATAAGGCAATAAGTTTGCAAATTATATTAGCAAATGGTAGATGGTTAGCTAATAAAACCTTTTTGGAGACACAAGACATTTTATGGGTGACAACCCCCAACCACTCCATTTTTTTTTTTTTTTTTTGCCAATGTGAAACAACTCAGCTAATCATAACATGGAATTGGCAGAGTCTGGGGAAATTACTGTTTTGGACTAAAACTCCAATAATCCTGTACCTTCACTTTTCCAAACCCTGGGTGTTGGTAACCATTTCTTCCTCCCTTTTTCTTCTTTTGTAGTGTTTAGAAACTAGAGTAATATTTCTATGCAAGATTTCTTGGTTGTGCTGCAATAAATGTAATAATATGGTATGTCATTTATGCACAGTTATATAATTGTTATATAAAGAAGCTTAACTGTCCTGTTTTAAAAAGCTTTGCAACAGATTGAAAACATCATTCCCAGCTCTTCTCCTCAAACCCTTAAATGTCCTTAAACAGTTGACGTTATTTCGGCTTCCTTCTACACAGAAGATGACTACTCCAGAGAGCCTTGCAATATGAAATTGTTGTTCCATTTGAAAACCTGGAAAAGTTGGGTGTTGGAACTACAATGTCCAGAATACCTAATCAGCATGGTCAGTGGTTATGATATCTGGTGAAGTCTAGGAACTGTAGTCCAAAATGTTAACTTTTCCAATCTCTTGTCAGTTTTGAAAACTGTGCACTAGGGAAAAACAGTATGACCTGATTCTGACGTGAAAATAAACTGTGGTTTATCATGGTAAGAACAAGTAAGGGCAAGGGGAGGAAATTTAAAGTTTGTAAACATTATGTCTATTATATTCTAAACCTAGGTATCAAATCATGACAAACTCATTTTTGATATCCTCTTATGATAATGAACAATTCTCTGTCCAAGCAAATTCCCTATACAGTATTTAGACATAGTGGGAAAGCAACTATAAACCATGACTGCAAGCTTTATTTGTTATATTTTGGGCATGCAATTTCCATTAAAAATGGCTGAGGCAACAAACAATAAAGCCTACAACGGTAAATAACCAAGTAATAAACAGTAACTTGATATGAATCTCAAATATGAAAAGTTATTTTTAAAAAGGCAGTTTAAAAGAATTACCATATATACTTGACTATAAGTCGACCTCATATATAATCGAGGGCAGGTTTTGGGGCCAAAATTATGGATTTTGAAATGACCCATGGATAATTCAAGGGTAAAATTTAGGGGGGTGTAATGAAGCATGTAAAAGATGAAGCAAAGGCAAACAATGCCAAAGAACTTACAAAATTCCAGCAGGCACAACTATTTGTACTGATACTAAAGGCTAGATGGATGATTGAGTAGAAAGGGGACAAGTGATTCCAGGGCAGATTAAACTCTTGCTTTTCATCAGGGGATGGTGTGTGTATATACACACACACACAGACACACACACAATGGTATGTGTTAAAGTACAATACTTACATTGACCCATGGATAAGTCAACTCAGATTTTTTGGGGTTAATTTTTACCTAAATTTCTAGACTTATACACAATACTTAATAAGAAAATCAGTCTGGATCAATACATTTTGAAATGTTCTATTTTAATGAAATAGAGTCCAAAGAAAATATGTAAAATGTACTATCATGGAACAAGAAAGAGTTAATTGTGTCGAGCCCCCAAAACTGATTATATACATATGTACTGGTAATACAACAGGAGTTTTAAAAATATTTTGCTTATTAATATAATATTTAATTTGCAACTTCAACCTAATCCTTCATTATGCATACCTCCATTACATTAAGAACCATTACTGGTAACAATCAATGAGCCAATATAATATCAGTGGAAAGTAGCAGGAGAAATACATGCAGTGAAAACATCAATATAGTCCAAAGAAAAAGGATTGCTTGACTATTGAATTTGAGATATAATATTGTAAGTGATATTAATAATGCACTCAAAGCAAACAATGAAATATGAACATTGAAATATGATGAAGTGTGGGAAATACACACTCAGCTGTATCTTTCAACCCCTGACCTTTTGCTGGGGCTTGAACAGCAAGTTTCATCTTGTCTGGCTGCCATCTCTCAGTGGATGCGGCATCGGCGCTTGAAGCTCAACATGTCTAAGACAGAGCTTCTTGTCTTCCCACCTAAGCCCACCCTTCAATGCTCCTTTTCTGTTTCTGTTGACGGCACTTCTATTCAACTGGTTCAGCAAGCCCGCAGTCTTGGTTTCATTTTTGATTCCTCTCTGTCGTTTATTCCCCAGATTCAGGCCACTGCCAAGACCTGTAGATTCTCTCTTTACAACATTGCTAAAATACATCCATTCCTCTCAGCCTCCACTGCCAAGACTCTGGTCCATGCCCTAGTGGTCTCACAACTAGATTATTGTAACCTTCTTCTGGCAGGACTTCCTCTCTCTCACCTCCGTCCTTTAATCTCTGTCCAGAACTCAGCTGCACGTATTATCACATCTGCTCACCGCTTTGACCATGTTTCTCCTCTTTTATCCTCCCTTCATTGGCTCCCCGTCTCCTTCCGCATCCAGTACAAGCTTTTGTTGTTGACTTTCAAAGCCCTCCATGGACTGGCCCCTCCTTACTTGTCTGACCTTCTTTCTCCTCACACTCCTTCTCGTACCCTCCATTTTGGTAGTCAAGGTCTCCTATCCCAGCCTAGGATCTCCACTGCCCTGTCCCAGATTCATCCCTTCTCACTTGCTGCCCCTCACTCCTAGAACCTTCTTCCCCCACATGTGTGCCTCATCACTTCTCTAACCAGTTTCAAAATTGAGTTAAAAACTATATTGTTTATGAAAGCGTTCCCAGGATTATGCCGTCTGCCCCGGGATGCCTCGTTTTAATTATGAATTAAGAAGCCACACCCTCCCTCCAATCCATTTGCCTTGGTCCAGGCCCCAGAGGGAGCAAAGAACCACTGGACCTCATCCCCTTTCCCACCACCTTTCCCTTCTCTTTTTGTGTTGTGTCTTTTAGATTGTAAGCCTGAGGGCAGGGAACCGTCTAATTATAAGATTATATGTACAGCACTGTGTAAATTTACAGCGCTGTATAAATAAAGGTTAATAATAATAATAATAATAATAATAATAATATGGAGTCTGCTTATTAACTATAAAACTAAGCCATCCTTACTTAAGATAATTATGTTCATATGCCCCTCCATTTTATTTCATTTAATTGTAATTTAATTTTGTAATTGTACATTAATTATGTGATTTCTTGGCTTGCATTTTATTTCTACTCTTGTTTGTAGCATGCATTTCTAGAAAAAAATCAGTGTAATTCAAATAATTCAAGCACTTATTTTTAGAACTATCTGAAAATACTTATTTTGGATAGGTTTTTTTTTTAAATACAGAATTAAGATACCAGGTGCATGCCATGCCACCTCCTCATTCATAGCAGAGGTTCTGCTAATAAGCTAAAATGAATCAGCAGATGAATCAGCCCAGTGGGAAAATACGACCAAACGTGGAAAAATCATGCTGGATATATTTAGTTATATAAATCAAAAGGTTTTACTAGATCGCACAACAGACTGTTTTTCTGAAAATTTTAAATTAGCAGGGCATCCCAATAATAAGAAAAACAACAAAGAGTTCTATGGCACTTTACAGACTATGAAAATGATGACAGCCTCATCAATTTACCTCAATCACAGGTATACCTTTGGGCTATACGTCAATCAGATACATGCACTGTTATCCAAAACTTCATATATGTATGTACAGTAGACATGGTTGGGGATGAGATGAGGTCAGACAATGAGGTCATAGATAAAAAAAAGTAGTGATGATGATAATTCAGTTGATAACCCATTCACACAATGCCACTGCTGATAAAATGAGTGTCTTGGAACTCATATTAACTGGTTGACCAAAACTGTAGAGGACATGAGAAGCTAGAGCAAGGAGCTTGTATTGGATCTGGAGAAGACAGGAAAACAATATAGGGTTTACAAATGGATGTCTCACAATCAGGTAAGAAGGAGTTGCAGAGATATGAAGACCAAAGCAAGGCAACATAGGTTGGAAATGGTTACTGTACATAAAGCAAGAGATGATTGGATTTTTCTATGGGGACAGAAAGGGAGGGCAATTTATAAAGGGAGAATAGACACAGCATGGATAGTGACTAAATATGGGGAGATGAAGGAGAAAAAAGAACCAAAAATAGTCAGAGCAATATTCCTGTTCAACAGGATGATAGCATTGCTAATGGAGAAGAAAAGCATGGAGAGAGGAGGCCTTGAGAGGAAAGATGAGAAGCTTGGTTTGTATATACAGTCCATACTCCGCAGATTTAACCATCTGGGGGATTCTAGCAGTATTAATCTGGAAAAAAAGCTTTTCAAAGCTTTACTCTCACAGCCAATTATGCATGGGATTCTGAGAGTCCAACTAATATGGAAACCCCCTGGTTGACCATCAAGAGATTCTTAATTTCTTAACAGCATCTTTTCATGTTTGTGGCAGAAAGCATTGAATCATCTTTGCATCTGCAGCAGAAAAATGTACCCATGCTGAGGATAGGCAGGTAATCTGTCAGCTGCATATCTGCAACCCAGCTAGGCAAGAAGAGTTCAATGTGGAAGAAAGAATTTCAATAGATTTTTTTTTTCAACCACGAGAACAGCAAGATGTAGCTGCCAAAAATCCTCTTTCATGGGCAACTGTACAAAGAAGCAGTAGAATTTGGGTTCCTCCCAAAAAATCTTGACAGGGCTCTTTGTTGGGATTCAAGACTAGATTCTTTTTTCTCCAAATAAGATGTACTTTTTCAGGCATTGCCTTCAGAGCGTGGTTGTTTGGGTTTTTTTACTATAATTTTCAGGTTCAGATGTCTAGGGTTGTTAAGAGTTAGCAATATTTGCTTGCCTATATTCAGTAATTGATAGTTTGTTGGCCTTCTGTTCTTCCATGCCCTCTCCCTTTCTGCAACACTAACCTGCAGCCATTTTCCTCTTCTTTTTTTCTCCTCCATGTGCCAGTGCATTTGATTATCTACAAGTAATTTATAAGCAAAACTAATTTAATATATTTACAAAGAAAAACTAGTTTGTTTACTCCACTCACCCTGTGATGGGGTTGGGTAGAGGTGGGACTGGCTGTTAAACTTGTGCCTTGCCAATTTGATTCCTATCTCTCACATTTTCCAACAAGAGTTGTAATTTTTAGAGAACTATCAAAATCTAAATACCTGGGCTGAAATCCTTTGTGGGTTTAATTGTGGAGCCAACAATAGGTTACCACATCAGGAATTACACTGGAAATGAAGATGTGGGAGAGCCTGAACCATCAGCTGAACCCTAGAGAAAACATCAGGAGGGCAACTAACTGTCCATCCTTGCTCTGCAGAACTTTTCCTATTAAAGTCCATTCACCCATGAAGACGTCAGTCAGGGCCTGCTGCCAATAGTAGGTGGAACCAGAGTTTATGGTGTTTTGGGCCAGATCCCCAGATAGGGAGAATTTGCAGTACTGTGAATTTGTATAATACCTTGCATCTTTTCCCTTCTCTATGCACCATATCCATTCTCTCTCTGTCAAACGATTACTGCCACATGAAATCATCATGCCATGAAATGAGGCCAAAAACAATATATAAGGTAGCATTTACGGAAACAACAGTATTAGTCTGGAAAATCAGCACACAAAGGGATCTTGTATCACCTTTGAGACTAACTGAAAGAAAGAATCTGGTAGTGTGAGCTTTCCTACACTTGAGGGCATCTGAGGAAGTGGCAGATCTACACTTCAGATCTACAAAAGGTCATGCTACAGATTCTTCCTTTCAGTTAGTCTGATACAAAATCCCTTTGCAGTCCATAAAATGTTTGATTTCCCACCAAAGCTCTGAGAGAACACTGAAAACCATTTCTTCCCCATCGCCCTGTTAGATAAACTAGGCAGGAGTGGGTTAATAACACTTAAAATTAATATTAACAATTGATACCTTTCAGATTAATAACACTTAGGGTTAAACTGCACACATTAACAGCATATTTAAATTACTGTGCTTAGCACAGATCATGTTCTTGACCCACCAAAATGGGACGCAAGGAAGAGTAGGCAAACTGATCGTTCTTCTTCACTTCCCCAACCTTTAGCTATACCACTGTTGTTTGAATTCAGTTGGCTGGTACACTGGAGGTACACCAAACATTACTTTGTGTACATCAAGTGTGGGGAGCCTGTAGTTGGACTCTTCAGTTCCATCTGCACCAGGCAGCATCGGCAGTGGGAAGAGATAATGGAAGTGGTTATTAAACAATATCTGGAAGGCTTCCTACAGGTTTCCTGCCCCTGCTGTAAACTCTAGAAATGCATGATTAAAAGCTTTGCTAATATAGCAATAGAATGATTTAATAACTGTTGACAACATGGTAAGCCAACAAAAAACTGGGTTTTGGTTCCTTTTCAAAATAAGGTCACTTTTAAAGGATTTTTTTTAAACATGTATTCCAAAATTAGCTTTGCAAGTACAAAATAAAAGGTGATATGGGTAGTTAACACACACACACACACACACACACACACACATACACTCTTCCATTTCTTAATATATCTCAAAAGGTGGCTTTACACTTCTTTTAGAAAACAAAAATAAAAAAGATTTTTCTGAAAAATATCAAACTTTTTCTAATCCTATCAATTTGGATTATTTAAATCATCTGTAAGCAAGGATGAAAATAAACATGTACTGTTTTTGAACACTGTTCTGTTGGTGACAGATTTTGTAAAGGTTGCTCTCTGTTTAACACCATGGATATTTATAATAAAATTGGTACATTTATATAACCTTTGTGAGGACATCCATGATGTCACTAGTTAGAAAAGGAAACAGATCTAACAGGACACTGGCAAGAAACTGCTAATTCAGTTTTACAAAGAAATTGGCATAGTGAGCAATAGGAATGAAGAGATTAGTCCATTTCTAGTCTGTGGATTTTTGTACATGCTCTTTCCTAAGACTATTTTGGGCCATTCCTGCTTCTGTTTGCAAAATCTGTTTAAAAATAAGCTACAGTGTATTATAAATAGTACTTAAATGCTTATCATAGTGTTACAAGGTACTGTCTCAGAAGTTTTTAATTAAAACAACAACAATAATAATACCCACTTCAAGCATCCAGAAAGGCTTACTGCCACTGAGACCACCATTCCCTTATTCAATATGGTGGTAATGAGGGCATCATTTCTCTGTTCCCTATTCCCTTCCAGTACACTATCCCTTGGTGGGATTGCATGTAATTACATACATCTCATTATCTTCTGGAGCTTTGGGGGAACCATACTGAACACACATTTGGAGGCTATTACCTGTATTTCAGGATAGTATTATCTGCAAACAAAAAACATCCAAAGATCCAAAAACATTTAAGGAGAGTCCTCGGATCACTTTGTAATGCTAATAATTCAATGACACTGTTCAGAGTGGAGACTAGAAAAGCTAGTTTTGGATTACAGCTCCCAAAATTCTCCAGCAAGGCCCCTGGGAACTGTAGTCCCAAACAGTAATCTTTCCCAGCTGTGGTCCAGACAGGCCTAAAAGTTCAGAGTAGTTCAGATCCAGAGTACAATTACATTCTTAAGTTACATTATTGATCCTCTGAGCTCAGTATTATCAATTTTAATGGTGCTTATCCTGGTCTTGGATAGATGTTTTCTAGTTCTTTCTAGACTGAATCTACAATTTAAAGCTCGCAGAGAATGTGCTCTTTTACAGAGTTAAAAGCCTTCTTAAGAATATAGGTTTTAACATGCTATGCCTTATATGTGTTCAGAATGTAAATGCTTATGACAGTCTCTCGACTTGATTTGTACCCAGGTAGAAGAATCATCTTAAATCTACAATAAAGAACAGTTGTACTTGAGTAGAATAAACACACATATGATTGTATTAATTGACCTTTCCCAGGGAAAGGTATCTAATGCAAGCTCCAGTAATAACATTAAGGAATACAGGGGTGTAGCTGCAGGTTTGGGGCAGGAGAGGAATGAGGGCATTGCCTCCAAATAAAAATTCTGTCCCTCCCATGAGATTTTCCTCCCCCTATCATTACAGTAACTCAAAACTTCAGTTGAACATGATTTTTAATGTCTTATCCTCTGAAATGCTAGAAATTGGGGGACTGCAGGAAAATTAATTTAGGGAGATACAATTTTTTTTAATTAGGGGAGTCAATGTCCTCATTTTACACCCCTCTCAGAGCTACACCTCAGAGGCAGCTGCAGTAGGATTTTTATGAATAATTGCTGAAGTTTTAAAAAAATGAAATGATTTACATGAGACTTCCACATTCCTCATTTCTACTGTTTCTTAATAAAGAAGCTTGTATACCTGAAGATCAATGTAAATTTAGATACAACATAGGTACATTCCATGACATGTGAGTAACTGTACCAATTATTTGAACCTTTAAAAAAAAACCCTAAATGTCATCCCCTCCTTAATCTCTAAGAGGCATGGAAGCCAATTTCATAAGCGTATTGGCATTTCCAGAGAAGACCTTTCTTCAGATCTGGAAATGATTTTTGGTTTAGTTCCTGATTTGGAAACAGCCTGGGAGGAAACATGGTAAAATTTTCCTCCATGGGGAATGCTGAATGAAAAAAACAAACATGCAATCTGGGAACTGGAAGTGACCCTGTGAGATCTGTGAGTGAGTGACTTGTTCAGTCTGCAGAGCTTGTTTGTTTATGGTATGTTAATACTGTATTACAAGGAATACACAAAAAATCCTTGGACTCTCCTTTGACACTAATGAGTGTAAAAACAAACTGCACTTCATCAGTAATTCAAAAGATCCGAGACTCTGGCAACAGGAAAATTTATTAAAATGTAATTGAATAATTGGTTAAAGGGCAGATGATTAATTAACTAAAATCTTTAATCAATTCCTAGGAATAAGACAAGATAATTGCACTTGTAGTGGAAATTAATATAATCTTGTTCAAATTCTTCCTGAGGCTTGTTCTTATGATTCCTTTGCAACACAGACCATCTGCCTAATGAAATAAATCCTCCACCTTCAAGCAATGCTTTCTATCACTCTAGGTATGGATTAAAAAAAGAATATTGTCCCTGCATAGAATCTCCATTTGTTACAAAATGAATAAATTCAAGTAAAGTGTATATGTATGGGAACAGCATATACTTGACACCACAATAAACCACAGTTTATTATAATGGAAGCAAATATGGGCAAGATTTGAGCTCATAGACTCCTCATTCCCTAATCCTCCTCCAGCATAGCTATGAGGAGGAGTTTAGAAGCTTTTCCTTCCATTTTTTATTAACTTTGGCTTGTCTTGTTGTTTGAGTGTTTGAGCTTACTGTGGTTATTCTTAACTATGATTTCTTTGAAACCATGAAAAGTTGTAGTCCAATACATCTGCAGTAATAGGTTGGAGAAAGATGATTTAGATGGTTATAAGCATATTTGTGTGGCCTAAATATCCTAAAGGCATCAGATACTATCTGATGTTGGAAGTTAAGCGTGGTCAGCCCTGGTGAGTATTTGGTAGCACACCAAGAACAAACACCAGATGAATAGGCTATATTTCTGAGGAAGGAACTGACAAAACCACCTCAGAGTATTCTTTGCCCAACAAAACTATTAAGTTCATGGGCATGCCATTCGTTGACAGGTGACTTGAAGGTACGCAAATACACAACCTTCTTTCAACCACTGCTAATTTATTGAGTTTCAAAAAAAGGTATTTTGGGGGCTTACAACTCCACATTGGCCATACTGGCTGGGCATTCAGTGAACTCTTGTTCAAAAAAGGAACATTTCCAACCTCTCCTGATTCTTGACTTAAACCTCTTTTATACAAAAATGCCTTTGGTTTGGATATCTCATGAGCATGCTTGTTTTTTTGTTTTTTGTTTTATTTATAATTCTTCTTCTGGGATCACAGCAATCTCATCTTAACAAATGTAATTTTGTGTTTCTAAAGTAGTACCAACTTCATTTTATTTAAAAGTTTACAAACCTTTCCAGCCAGCTTTGAAAAGTCATCTCCCCCTATGATCTGCGTATCCTGCATGGACTGATCATTCTGGAAAATAAAAATATGCAGCATTTTACTTGCATTTTCATAATGGGAAAAATTGTCAGTGTTTAGCAGAATATCTTGCAGCTTTATATTTGTGCTTGGCAACTTTACTTTTCTCTACAGAAAAAACAAGAAATGTTTGCCCTTTCATGAATCTCAAAAAAATTGTTTTCCCAATTTAATCATTTGTAGATTTCAGTAACTTTAACAATCATCACAATCCTTAATAAGTTAGTCACAATCTAAAACCCAACAATGAGGCTTCCAGAGATTAATCTCAGTGGAACCTAACTCTAAGAAATGTGTTTAAACTGTGCTGAGACCGGTAAATTCCACTCTCTTTTGGCCTTGATTACATGCAAATGTAGATTGTATTGTTAAATGCCAAAGGTTTTAATGAGAGAACTAAGTGTGTTGTTTCTCTTCTATGTAATAAATAAAATGTCCAAGCATTTAACTTTGGTGGACAGTGACTATGACCTTATGCTACACTTTGAAATGGACGACAATCACTCATAATTAAAATTCCAACACAATACCTATAATGTGTGAGTACATTACCATTATGGAACTTTCAGATCACATGATAATATCAATTACTGTAGAATCAAAGAGAGAGCCTTAATGGCCTATCACTGCAAAAGTCATTAGGAGTAGTCTTCCCCAGAGTTGGAGTATGGCCCCCATGAGCCTCAACCAGCCCAGCCAAAGGGGTGGTGGACCCAGCTTGGGGAGGGCTACTTCAGAGTAACCAGATCATTTTACTAAAGGATATTTAGTAAATTTGCCATGGAATATTTTCCCCAGTGAGGCAACTGTAGGGATTAAAGTCATCATTTCAGAAAACGCTATTGGTCTACCATGTTAACTACTTTCCTCGAACACTCTGGCACTGTTAGCATGTGGGTGCAAAAGAAGTACTGCACTATTTTCTATAAAAACCTACACGTAACATGGAAAAGTTACTTTTTTGAATTATAACTCACAGAATTCTATAGCTGGCATAGCATCTGACTATACTGTTGTCAGAAAATGTAACATTTATAAGTCAACATGTAACAGTAGTATGGTAGGTAAACAAGTTTCAAGAATAGACATGACAAAGAAAAACATAGGCGTGGTACAGACAGCCCAAAAGGGCTGTCCCCGCGGTGTGATTAAGGCTGGGGAGCGCACAGCAACCGTACGCTCTCTAGCCCTAGCACGTATGGACGCCACAATTTTTACAGCACACTGTCCATATGTGCGCGCTGCCATGACATCATGGCGCACGCCGTATTTACATGGCGCGGCACGCACCTGACATCATCGCACCGCAGGAGGGCGCCTAGGGCGATCTTTCTGCGGTGCTGAAAGGAGCTCCAAAACGGAGCTCCTTTTCAAAAAGTGCTTTGTTCCCGTGGCAACCAGACTGCTGCGGGAACAAAGCGAGGGAGAAAGAGGCCAAGAGGCTTTGCTGGTCGGGTTGTTCTTGGGACATGAAGCCCCAAGGACAGCCCATTTCCGCACCCTGGATAAGTGGCGGATTGGGGCCTCTGGGGCAGCCGGTGATGCTGCTCTGGCCCCAATCCACTACTCAAAGGGCTGGCTACAGACCGCCCCTTTTGGACGATCTTGAATGGTGAGTCAACACATAAGTAAATCTAGTTCATTCAATGGCTGACCTCTAGTTGGGACTAACAAAAGGATTTAGGTAATAAAGTAACTTCCTTGAGGACATCTGCTAGAACCCATTGCCTTAGAGAAAGGCATATCAGACTTTTTCTTATGTTTCTAAAGTGGAAAAAGTGAGATGTTCTTGTAAAATACACAAGTAGAGAGAGATCGGAGACAACACAAGTAGAGAGACAAGAGAAACAAGAGACTTCCTTACTTAACAGAGTTTTAAAAACCCCAGAATCATCAACATGGGCAGATTTGTGAAAAGGGCTTTGTTTGTATTTTTAAAAAATATATGAACAAACCTCATTCAATGACTCTGAAGTACATTTCCTTTGCATTTTTACTCTGTTGGCTGCAGCAGCAACTCTGCTGCTGGCAAAGAACTGAAAAAAATGAATCCAAGAGTCTTTCAAAGCAGAGTTATACTAGCCAATAAGAGAAGTTAAGGATTGTATAGATGTAAACTAGTTGCTACTGGGGAAACTGCTATACAATTCCCTTTACATATATTTGCTATTTTCAGCCAAAAGAGAGGAATATTTGCCGGCAATGTAATGAGAAGATAAGCAAATGAAATTACAGCACACTCTTGCATATTGCATTAACTGCATTTCAAATTCTGAATAAGCAGTTCGTACTGCTGATTTTCTAACCCAACTCAACATAGCATTGTTTCTCATTATGCACTGTTTACTGTTTGCTGGCCAGCTTTCAGGCATTTAGCAGTGTCATGATTCAAGATCCATCACACCTCTCTACTATAAATTAAAGAAATTGCCTTCAAGAAGCATCTCTTAAATCTATCCCCAAAACTTCAGAGAACAGGCAGCTCAAAATTGCTGAGCTATGAAGTCTGACCTAGCAATACAAGTGGAAACCATCAATGCCACTTAAGGACACATGACCTCTTGGCTCCAGTATCGGAGATCTGTATTGTCAGTGGGGATCCACTAAGCCATACAGAACTAAAATATCTAAGTTACTACTTCAGCCTGCTTTTGGATAGATTAGCCTATTCTTTATGTCATGTGGTCAAAAGACTGTCTTAGGCCAGTGCTACTCAAAGTGATCTGTGGTGGTCTGCCTGTCTGCACAGAATGTCCAGGAAAGAAATAAACAATTGTGGACAATGGACACAATTATGATAGCACTCCATGGACCAATAAGGAAAAAAAAAATCCAGTCTCCTATATCAGATAGCTTAAGATTCACTGTCTTAGACCATAGCCAAGGTTTGATTTGCTACTTGACCCATGAAATTCACTGAGAAGTCTTGGACAAATTACATACTCTCAGCCTCAGGGGAAAACATCAGCAAAACTTGTCTGAACAAATCTAGCCAAGAAAATCTCATGATATGGTTGCCTTAGAGTTGCCATAACCCGGAAATAACTTGAAGGCCCACAACACACAGAGACCCGAAACAGATGGGCCAAAAGAAGTGGCTCCCAGCCATTTTTGGGGCATGGTATTCAGATGACACGTGCCTCCAAAGGGGCCAGAAGCCACTCTGAGGCCGCCAAAGGTGCAGCTGCCGGAAAAAGAAGTGGAAAAAAATTGCTCCTGGCCGCAGCTGGCTAAGGACTGTAACTGCAGCCTTCTTTGACAGTGGGCCGTACAGTCGCCATGGTCCCGGGCCAGTCATGGCCTGACTGTGGTCAGACAGGCCACAGGTCGCTCTTTTCTGCCGATCTGCTTTGGGCCAGAGAGAGTTTTAATTGTAGCTTGTTTTAATTAATTCCTACTGGTATGGTAAAACATTATGCTTAGGTTATACCAAGAGATATTACAATGAAAACTGCATAACTATAGTACTTATTTCATATCAGAATCATACAATCATAGAGTTGGAAGGGATCTCATGGGCCACTGAGTCCAACCCCCTGCTCAACGCAGGACCTCCACCTAAAGCATCCCCTGCAGGTACCTGTACAACCTCTTTCTAAAGATATCCAGAGGAGGCCCCACCACCTCTTTAGGCAATCAGTCTCCTCCTTTCTGTCTTCTCATGTGCTTTTGAGCCACCGAATCATAGAATCATAAAGTTGGAAAAGACCACAAGACCACCCAGTCCAATCCCCTGCCATGCAGGAACTCAAACCCCTTGGGTAAACATGCTCAGCTCCCAACACTTGTGCAAAAATAACAATGTTGCCACACCTCAGATTTAAAATTTCCTCTTGGAAATGGCCAAAGCACTATTTTAAGTTCCTGCCACAATCGGCTATTTACTCATCAATTCCACTGAACTGGGCATTTCTGTAGCTTACTGTTTGATGAGACTGTTATCTTAACATTTATTTACTTTCATTTATCTACAGTCCTCTGTCTGGCTGCTCATGTTTTAGTCTTTAGATCTAGATGAGGGTCTAGGTTTGGACATCACAGGTGATAAGACTACATCCTGATAAAGTTTACTGTTTTGTGTGTGTCTCTACATGCGTTCAAGTCACCTGTCAACTTATACTGGCATTTTACATATACATCACAATTTGACCCTAGTTTTCAGAATGAGTGGGATGCCAATTTTTTTTTTTTAAAATACACATTTAAACTTATTTCAAGCATGGGGAGTGTGTGGCTGTTACTGGACTACAACTCCCATGATACCTCACTATTGGCTATTTTGGCTAGGCCTCCAACACAACATCTGTAGGCCATACAATAGAGAAGAGTCACAAAGAAAAATTCTGTATTATATTCCAAAATGCAATTTGGACAATACTTTTACTAGGACCAACCCAAATATTATTGATATTGGCCAAGATGTGAATTTTGGATTTTATCCCCTTTATGGACAAACACAACTTCCTTTTTCTTTCTATCTGTATAACATGCTTCTACAGCTGCTTTTCAAACCTTCCATAACAGAAGCAACTTTTAGGGTGCCAATTCTTTCAGTATTAGATCATGTCTTTAGAACTGGGTGGGGCAACCCTTTGCTATACTTCTCCTACTTTTTTTGGGAGCCCAGAGGGATCTTGAATTGACCTTAAGCTAAAAGTGCAATGAACTGGGTGGTCTCAAGAAACAAAGAAGTCCCATAAACAGTGTTGTTGATGTGAACATTGCACAAAGAAGCACACATCTGTCAGTTTGTGGTAGCTGAGCAAAAAATGGAATCTTTGAAAACTGTCCTGGAAGAAGAAAGGCTACCTTAATCATGGCACAAACACAACTGCAATAAATTTCTGACCCTCTGGCTCATTAAACTATTGACAAAGTCCTTTACTACATGTCCATTCGCCTATAATCTGAACTGTTACAGCCCTTTTCAGAAGAGGTCTGTTGATGTGGTACTCATAAGAAGAGCACAAGGGAATATTGGGGGAGAGGATATCTAGCAGATGTAGATTCTGAGTGTGTGCCAACATTTTTTTCATTATAATCTTGTTTCTTTCAGATCCTGCATGCTATTGTTATTTTCTAACATGTTAAGTGTTGTTATTTCTTCAGAAGCAACATGCCAGCTACTACTCATTGCTTTGAAAGTAGTGCATTATCATGTTATCAACATGTTATATTTTAGTTACATGATTTATTATTGTGGCCATTGTTATTATTACAATTATTTTTGAAAATACAGCTAAAATAAGGAAATGTCCCCCAGTCCTTGAAATGACCAAGAAATTCTTTTTCGAATTAACAAGTAGATGTTACCTGTTACACAGGAAAAGCAATGACATTACCCAATCCTTACATCGTCTTGAAAAAATAAAATCGCCATGCCCTCATTATCCTCAAAAGTAATATTATCTCCACAAGCCACACTTTCATTTCTAATATGTTACTTTCTTTTTTAAAAGAAATTATTGTTTATTGAAATTACCATAAAATAAAAATCATTTTTCAAATGCAACACGTGTTCACAGTTATGTAACAATGAGTTTGGGGTTTTTTCTTTCTTCTTTTGACTACAGTCACATATGTGACACTGTACAGGTTTCCTTGTATAAAAAGAAAAAAAAAATGAAAAAGTATTCTGATTCCTTACTTTGATCACACCCTTCTTCTTCTTATTGGAAAAAAAAATTCTACTAGTACATACTTTGTTTGTTTTGTTTTTATCCCACCTTTCTCCCAAAGTGGAACCCAAGACATACTATTGCATAACACATTTATTTTCTAACATTTTACGTTACTGTGACCTGTTAATATGTCCCTCCTCCATTTCTTCATTGCTACTAATTTTGCTTTCTGTTAATTCATCTTTTTCCTGATGAATTATCATTAATCCTTGTTGTATTTTTAAGATCGTGTTTTGACTATCACTCTTTTATTATTTATTTCAACAACAGTCTATCTAATATGTTACTTTCAAGTTCGGGTCTCATCCTTCTCCGCTGCAATCTTGAAGGCACTGACTCTCCTCAGTCAGATTTTTATGGATGAGACACAGAAACACCAAGTCACACAACTCCTCCCCAGCAACTGCATTTAATAGCAGAGCTGTGATGCCTGGGACATGGGACAAGGCTCTGTTGTGGATGTTTTATTTAAGAATACATCTACACCATACAGCTAGAGCAACTCCATCCTACAGAATCCTGGGATTTGTAGTTTGGTGAGATATTTAAGAGTCTTTTGAAGTGGCCTGGTGTTATACTTTAGAGGTGTGTACACAGACTCTTTAGGAGAGAATTTTAAGTACCTCATCAAACTACCCATATTAGGATTCTGTAAGACAGAGCCAGGGCAATTACAATCATACTTAACTGTTATAACTGTATAGTCTAAATACCTGCTCTGATATTTATCTTAATCATTTCCACTTGACTCCCTTCCTGTTTTTGTGACCTTCTAAGTGGTGAGCTTGCAAACAAGGTGCAATATTGTACAATATTGTATCTGCAATTCCCAGCAGATTCTTCAGTGTCATTTCTCCAGATAGTCTGTATCTAGAAAATGCAGTAATTTAATGGAAAACCTCATTATACTATCATATTAACCTGCCTAGTCCAACCTTTTTCAACCCTACAGACATTTTTTACTACAACTCCCATAGGCACTAGCTAACAGGGCCAGAGGGGATAGCTCACAGGAGCTGAAATTGGAAGCATCTAGAGCCCTGATGGCGAACCTATGACATGTGTGTTAGCACTGACATGCAGGGCCATTTGTGATGACACGTGGCCGCTAAGGCGGCCGCATGCCAAGAAGGATGTTTCATCCTCCGCTCCTGCATGGCCAAGTGCAGTAGCCGAGGATGAATAAGACTCTAGTTGCGAATGTTTCATCTTTGACAACTGCACTTGGCCGTGCTGTGTTCCGCTGCTCCCTGCTCTGCCAGCGGAGGTGAGGGCAAAGATCCCGGCTTAACTGGAAGTCCCAGAACTAGACGCTGTGACGGACTTCTGTTGTTTTGGGCTACACACCTAAGGCACAGTGTCTAATAGGGGAGGATGAAACATTTGCTGCTCCTGAGGATGAAAAAAGTTGCAAATGTTTCATCCACCCTATTTGACACTCTTGCCGGAGGTCTGTAGGCCAAAACAACAGAAGTCCGTCACAGAGCGTCTAGTTCTGGGACTTCCGGTTAAGCCGGGATCTTTGTCCTCACTTCTGCCGGCAGAGCAGGGAGCAACGGAACGCAGCGGGGGATGCATCTGTGGGAGCCCTGCCATTACCAGTAACCAAATAACAGTTAACAACAGCAACCATTATCTACTGTTTTGGGGTGTCATGGATTTCTAATCCATCATTACTGAGATAAGTGATTTAAACTGTAAATATATAAACTATAAAAATAAGTGATTTAAACTATAAATATCACAAAATAAAGTTTCTTTCCTCAAAGTGACACCCCCCCCCCGAGTTATGCTCAGTTTTTTGGCGAAGTTTGACACACCAAGCTCAAAAGGTTGCCCATCACCGATCTAGAGGATAGAAGGGTGGAAAAGAGTGATCTTACTGTTATTGGTAGCTGCTCTCCATGGCCCTTTTCATCACCTTCTAACCTGAAATACCAGGGAATAACCTAGTAATCTTTGAATCATTCCATCAGACTCTTTGAAATATGTATTCTAGGTTTATTTAAATGAGGACTACTGTAAGAGTGCACTCTCAAGTTATACTGTGATTCACATTCTGCCTTCCAGCCAGCAGCAGAATATGAACTACAATGTGCCCCTCTTCCCACTAACAACTTGAGCAAAAGCCCCAAGTGTATTCTCTATATTTGATTTATTTAAATGAGTAAACACTTTCATTTATTTTTAGCACGTTGTGAAGAGTTTACAACAAATTCCGGATGTACACCTTATAAACATGGAATCTGTATACTCATCATACTTGAAACAGGAAATCGCTTTTCCTTGTGCTAGTTACTAAGAAAAGATTCAGCATAATGGACAATGCACTATGATTAACAGGCATTTGCAAAGGATACAGCCTTCTTTCTATGGAAAGTTTTGCTAGAAGATTGAGAGCATAACAATGAAAGTGCAGGTCTCAAGATGCCTGCCGGAATCCTAATTTTAATGGAAGTACCAAATTGTTTAGTCATTTGTTTGAGCTGTGACATTTAGTTGGTCTTATCCATTCCTAGACACTTTAATTAATCAAGGAATTAAGCAGCAGGGTGCATTCCAATCTTATTTGTGCTGCTGATTTTATGGATGCCTCAAGATCTCAATTATATATAGCCAAATGGCTTCTTAACATTTTGTTGTTGCTGTTTCAGATAACAATGTAAGATGGCTGAAGGGGAAATGGCAAACCTGAGTCTTTCATATTATGTTTTCTAAAGTGCATAACATGAAATGAAATTAAGTTTTAACATGAAGCCAATGTGAACTGTAGGAGAGCTCATGGGTGTGATTTAGGGAGGGGGCTTGCAACTTTCTCCTTTATATTTAAACATTTATGCATTATACATTTGAAAAGGGACAGTAACAATCTGAAACATGTCCAGAGGGGTGGGTATTAGCTTTTATGGTACCAGAAAACTTGTTGTTGTGCTACCAGATGAAAGTTTGCACTTTATCCTCACAGCAACCTTCACAGTAGATCACACTGAGGTAGTGAGTGGCTCCAGGCCATTCAATGAGTTTCATGGCTCTTAGAAGACTGACCTGGATCTTGGAAATCCAAGTCGAGAAGTATAAACACATTTTTATTTTCATCTGGTTCATGGTTTAATAAATGACGTTTTTGGTGATTCCTCTTTTTCACTGTAATTTTTGCATGATAATAAAAATTAAAGAGACCTTATTAGGATCATATAGGTACATCTTGGTGAATATTTACTTCAGCTTTGTAAAACCTAAAACATTCTTATATTTGTGGAAATGAAGTTTAGTGACATAGGATTTCTGGATAGATGTGTATTTGATCCTATTGCCTAAATCCAACCAGCATTGGGTTGGCCAGTCTCAACCAGCATTTGTTCTTGTTGGTGCCATGTGCCTTCAAGTAATTTCCAACTTATGGCGAACCTAAGGCAAAGTTATCAATGAGTTTTCTTGGTAAGATTTGTTCAGAGGGGGCGTCCCACTGCCACCCTCTGAGGTTGAGAACGTGTAACTTGTCCAAGGCCACCCAGTGGGTTTTTTAATGCTCAAGTGCAGAATTGAGCCTTGATCTTCAGAGTATTAGCCCAACACTCAAACCACTATATAACACTGGCTCAACTTTATTCTAGAATTATGTTAATTCTGACATTCCAATTTCAGTCAATCACTTTTAGTTTAAACATTAATGTAATGGTGTTGACTCTTTTGCTAGAAAATTTTCTAACTTATTATGATTTTTAACTCATTAGTTCTTATCTCTATCAGCAACACATACATGGAGGCCACATTTGTTCAATGGTGTGACTGATATTCTGTGACTTTTCAGTCATAAGCAGAAACGATTTCCATACAGTACTTGATTCTGGGCGACAACAGTTCAACGGCCCTTGCAGATGGTTCCTAGATTATACTGTAGAAGACTGCTAGGCTACAGCAATTGCAACAGTGAGATGTTTTCTAATGATGAGTCCTTTTAGAATCTAGAAACAATGGAATATATTGTCTTTCTCCACTCTGCTGTACATTAACCTTCCACCCGTGGCCTCACTGTGTGAGCAGTTTGAGCTAGGAGGGAGGGGAGAAGAAAGACTGTACTGAATGCCATTCAACCACTAGCAGGGATGATTTAACCTCCAAATTTAATTACATGAATGAAAAAGGAGGATGAGTGGGATTATCTGCTGGCCAGAACAGCTCAGTAACCCTGTGCTGTGAACCATGCACATCTGATGAATCCAAACTCCCTGCAAAGTAACAGCTTTCTCAAATTTCTACCAATAAAAACATCTGTCTAGACTATGGAAAATATTTAAGAGAGTCTGACTTCTTCCTCCTAGTTATGAACATATTTTTCACTTGATAATTGTTCTATATGCAACACAATGTGCTTCTACTTACATTAGTCCATCAAGTTTATTTAGTACTCCTGTTATATTAGAGAGTTGGTGTAAAATGACTTGGAGCTGATGACAATAGGCATTGGGCATTTATTTTATTTATATTCTGACTCGCCACATGGTAAAAGAAATGAAACTGGTACAGATAAAAACACAAATTAAATTATAATACTAAACCATAATTCAACAAACTGCAATAGTAGCACTGCTGAATTAAAACCAATTTTAAAAGCACATCCACTTAAACAAAGACAGAAGCCTCCTCTTAAAATCCCCTTCCACAGTAGCCAGGCAGTTATCCAAATCCTGCCTGAATAGGAATAACTTTGGCTGCATCTGCACCCCAAAAATAATGGTTTGACACTGCTTTATCTGCCATCGCCCAATGCTTTGCAATTCCAGGATTTATAATTTGTTGTGGCACCAGAGTTCTCTGACAGAGGGCTCTTCTGCTCTCCCTCCTAGCTCAAATTGCTCACACAGGGAGGCCACGGGTGGAAGGTTAATCTACAGCAGAGTGGAGAAACTGTTTATCTCACAAAACTACAAATCCCAAGATTCTATAGCACTGGGCCATGGCGGTTAAAGTGGTGTCAAACTGCATTATTTCTGCAGTGCAAGTGCAGCCAATTCTACTGGAGGAAAGACCAAAGGGTTGGGAGAGTTCTACAGCCTGCGAGCAGCCAGCAAGAAGGCCTTCTCTCACATTCCCACCTCTAGATATGGAGGGACCCAAGGTACATATTCAAATCCAGAGCTTTTGTCACCTGTAAAAAAAAAAAGTGTTTCTTCCAGGATAACACCTGTTGGTGCACAAATGTGCAAATCCAGGTGACAGCCTAGGGCAGCTGTTTGCAACTATCTTCACACAGGAGCCAAAAGAAGGAAATCATATTGTGTATGTGCTTCTTTGTGTTTAGGAAATGCTGTGTATGAGATGTACTTATGATAATCTGTTTTGCCTTTCTTTCTGTCTGAGATGCTATTCTGTGAGCTAACATTAGTATTGTTTAGATTTAATTTGGCCCGAGGCACTCAGAACACAAGATCATGTCTTGGGATATGTCCACTTTCCAGGAATGTGCATATCTTGTGGACAACAGGCCCAGTATTATTTTAACCCCACAAATAATTTCTTCAAGCAATAAAAAGCCAGTGGAAAAACAAAGTAATCCCACAATTATGCTCTCAAGTGGGCACACGCCCTTCCCAATGATGCGATATTCCATCCAAAGTGTCATCACTTGCAGCTTGACCCTGAATTCCCTCTGCAGAGACAGTTCTTAGTGACTTGCAGTGCAGCTCTATTCATATTCTGGGAGAGACATGTTGGCCATGCAACAACATACAACAAAGTACAAAATCCACAAAACAGTGATACCTCTACTGGGCCAATTTGTCTCTAGTCCCCACATTGTCAAGAAGAGGAGTGGACTCTGCCTCCATTGAGATCCCTCCAGACATACTTAACTACCGACAGAAGTCACATCTGCGACAAAATGTAGGCCTGTGACTCTAACATTATCACTTTTCTTCTCCTGTTTGATTTTTAACATCATTGCCTGATGGAGAAGCCAGTGAAGGTTAGAAAGCTTGCATTATGCATTTTGTGCATTTTAGTTGTCTGCACAAAGGTATCACTGTTTGATGGATTCTGTTGTATTTCTAGGTATATTGGCTAAGAAATAAGTACTCTTAAATTCAGTGGCACACATTCCTAAACTAAGGGCTAAAACACACAGCTCTGAAAATCCAGCTCAATGCTGGCTTGGGGGTGTGGCATTTAGACACGACACCCCCCCCCCCCAGTCACCCAGAAGCTGCGCTGATGATTACATGCCGTCTGGCTTCTGGGTGACTTGAGGGTGTGGCACCCAGATGCCATTTGCCCGAGGTGGCGAAAAGCTCATTTTAGAGGCAAAGGGGTGGCTTTTTCCTGCCCCAATTAGGAGCAGGCTCCTATTTCCGCTCCTATTTGAGCTGGAAGCTGGCTGGATTGGTGTCATGGTGTGCAGTTGCTGTGGCCCCAATCCTCGGGGGTGGCATCATGCTGCTCCTTCAGGGCTGCCAGTTTTGCCTGTAAGTTTGTGTAGGACTGCAACCATGTCAAATATAGCAAAGAAAGTTGCCTTATACTGAGTCAGATCATTAGTTCATCTAGCCCAGAACTACTAACTTATTCATCCTGCCTCTACTGGTTTTCAGGCACAGATTCTTTCTGCACCTTGCCTTGAAATCTCTAGTGTTCCTTGGTTGTTTCTCATTCAGATACTTTCCAGACCTGGCCTTACTTGCTTCAGAAATCTGACAAGGCTTGTATATTCAGGATGGTGTGGCATGCACATCATAGGCTAGTTTGTGAACTTTCCATTAGGATTTAGTTGATCACTGTGAGAACAGAATGCTGGACTAGACAGAGTGTTGGTCTGATTCAGAATGGCTTTTCTTATTTTATTAAAAATGCATGAGCCCTGCTGGATCCAATAGTTGGACCTGCCTATCCAGGGCCTTCAGATTTGTGGCCCTAAAGGTTTTTTGAACTGAATTTTCCACAGTCCTTTGACACTGAACATGTGTGGTGAACTGGTAACCGTTATACATTAAATCATCTGATGAACCATGCTTCTAACCTACTCTACCATCCTACTTCCAACAGTGGCCAACCGGACACTTCTGGGAAACCGACAAGCAGAACATCAGCCTGACCCACACCACAAAGAAGTGGAATATAAATATAACTAGCTAACTAAGAAAGGGCTTTTGTTCTATAAGGAACAGTTCTGAGAGCAAGCAAAGCTTTGGCTTCTGATCTCTGTTCAAGATCCTTCATCAGCAGAAGCAGAGCAGAAGCAGACCCCATAAACCTAAGCATAAAAAAACCGATGTTCAGTCCTAACAACTACTTGAGGATGTGTCACTGGAAAGGGTATGGAATAGGATGTGTTGTGCTAAAAGATTCTGCCTCACAAAATTGTCTCTTTTTGGCTTATGTCTTGCAAGGCCGGGCACCCAGTCTGATCTATTTTAAGTAAAAGGGCTTAAGAGATGCCAGTGAAGAATGTCATCGAATTCCTTGAGGAAATTACAGCGCTCCTGGGCTTGGTCCAATTAATGATCTCCCTTTTCCAGAGCTAAATGAAAGGAAATGCTCTCTAAGCAGCATTGTTAGTATGGCAGTTAGGAAATAAGATAATATTTATGGCAGTATAAGCCCATCATTATGATTCAAAGCCTCCATCAGGTCTTGTATAACCAATGGGGTGGCTGGTATTTGTTCTGGAGGATGGTATACAATACAGGCAGGGCTGGGCATACTAAAAAAAAATGTAATCAAAATTCTACACAAAGGGAACATGAATGCCAAGACATGCTGCATTCAGAGGCTCATCTTAAGGTAACCTTTATTCTACTTTTTATCGAGCACTCTCTCCCTGGTGGGATTCCAAGGGACTTTGTATTCAGTGTTTGAGGACATCTGCAAACATTCAAGCATGTCCTTGCAAGTCATATTAGGAACCTACTTTATTGTGTGTTTCTGTGTGCCTTCATGTAGTTTCAGAGCCAAGGTGGGGTTTTCTTGGCAATATTTATTCAGAGGAGATTTGCCTCTGCCTTCCTCTGAGGCTGAAAGAGTATGACTTGCCCACAGTCACCCAGTGGGTTTCCATGGCTGAACAAGAGTATGAACCCTGGTCTTCAGTCATCGCCCAGTGCAAAACCACTATGCTACACTAGTTCTATGTTTATGCCTTTAAATACATAGCTACGATTAGTTCTAGCTGATCCAAAGAATAAAATGGGGTCCTCTCCCATTTCATTTACAGAAACCAACTACAGTAGAGATGGAAAATCTTTGGCCTTACAGATCATTTGGCCTACAACTTCCATCAGCACCAGCCAACACTCAATGGTAGAAAGGGTGTGTGGGAAGTGCAGTCCAAATAATCTGTGAGGTCTCTAGGCCCCATCACTGTCCAAGAAATATTGGAATCATGTTTCAGTCATGCCATTAGGGCAGCAATATTGGAATCATGTTTCAACCATGCCATCAGGGCAGTAAACAAGCTTAGAAAATGCAGGATTGTCTTTAATAAGACCCACAGCTTTTTCCTTGAATGTCTCAGTGCTGCCCTCTTCATCTCTGCTAACTGAAGTAGCTCACTGGGAGGACTATAGTTATTAATCTCAGGATGCTGAATGCTCTACACAACCATGTATATCAAACACACTGCCTGGGATACAGAACTGTGGGCCTGGTTTGCACACACAGAATAAGGTAATGGAGTTCTGGGGTGAAAGAATACTGAGGTGCTTTATTTGGGGCTCCATTTGCAAGGGATTTGGAATTACAGATGATTCAGAATGCTGCTGTCATTTACAGTCCAATATTTAGAACACAAAAGTCCTGATGTTATTAAGTTCACAGTGGTTCCCGTTATGTTTTCAAGCCCAATTCAATAACCAATGAAGCCTAGAATGTCTAAAATCCTACCTGACTCTTTCAGGATGCCATCTGATCAGATAGATCTTCAATGCAGACTCTGTATTCCCTCCCAGCCTAGAAAACATGGTCTGATTTCTAGAGGGGAGTTTCCTTTCTAAATTAGTTTCACATGTTTTTGGTGGCTTGTTGCTCAGTGCTCATGTATACAGTGATACATATTTAAGTACACTTGTTTCCCCCTTTATGGTCCTCTGTGTTGGTGTAAAAAGCAGGATACAAATAATAAATAAGTAGAAATTCTCTGCATGGCAAAATAGGGATCCATTCAGGCTATTAAAATTATCACAGAATCAACGTACTATGCTTTCATCCCCCTCAGCCTTGTCTTACTTTTGCTAAACTTAAGCAAGATGATCAAGAATGAATCACTGCAGTACTCATCTTTAAATAGAATGTACAAAGTGTTCGGATGGTTGTTCTGTGTGTGTCTTTTAATTTGCATATCTAAACCACGTTATCTCCATGTGCAAAAGCTATGCATAGAGTAAATTTTATTTATAACACATCAATTACCTCACCTGCATACTTACAGTACATCCCCAACCCCACATCAACCACAGTTCTATGAAGATTATCAAAGTACAAGAATGTGCCTTTCCCACTTTCAAATGTATACCAAATTATCCTAGAGTGATATTTATCCCAATTTAATTTAAAAAAATTGGAACATGTGAGTTTGTCAAGCTTCAGTAATGTGTCTAGTGTGCTTGACCGTGGTCTTCAAAACAATCCTCTACTGCAGAGGTGAAGAATCTCTTTTCTGTCATGTGCCACATTCAATGGGATGGATATCTATTGAGGAGTGCTTACTCATGGTGGGGCTGCCCAAAGGCAATGGTGAGTATGAACAGAACATTTTCTTTCTCTTTTTCTGACACTCCCTTCACTCCATTTTCGTCTCCTCTCTCTGGCTTGAGGCAGCCAGAGGAAAAGCCAAATGGCTGTCACTTGAAAAAATAAAATACTAAACTGAACCAATCACTAGACAGAGCTCTTGAAATTATGACTTTTGATTATTTTTCATAAGAAAAATAAAAGTATAGTGCTAACTGAACCACAGAGAGCAACACTAACACAGACTTAAAATATCAGTGTATAGTCACAGAACCTTGATATAATCTGGGTGGAACCAAGGATTCTAGGAGTTGTGGTCTAAAACTAAGTTTGCCAAGCTCTGGCTACCTTACACTAAGAATAAAGAAAGAGGTCACCTTTAAGTTCTAGCATTCTTTTTCAGCAACCCAAATCAGGGGTGAAGGTAGGGGAAATTTTTTTGTTTGCTGTTTTTGTGAGACAGGTGGGAATCAGAAACTTGCAATCTACTGCAAATTGTACTGAAGTAGATCTGATCCTGATCTGACCTTTTCCATAAAGCCCAGGAGCGTTGATTTTGCAGAACAAGCCATCAATGACTGGCACATCAAATAGAGTAACTGAAAACCATCCAGTATATTCTTTCACTGAATCACATACACAATTATGCAAAAGAGAATGATGTACTGATAAATTTGATTTTGGTCCTCTTGTGTACAAAGACAATACAGGAAACCATTTTATATGAAGTCAGACCAACTAGCAATAGAGACATAGCTGTGGTAGTCTGGAGTATCAGTATGCAAAGGGATGTTGTAGTACCTTTGAGACTGTGTAGAAGATGTTGTAGCATAAGTTTTTGTAGACTTGGCATCTGAAGAAGTAGAACTTGTCTATGAAAGCTTATGCTAAAACATTTTCTGCCCCGTTTGTCTCAAAAGTGTTGCAAGATCCCTTTACATAACTAGCAACAGTTCAAGATTTCAGATAAAGAGTTGTCAAGGTATAATTAGGGCTAAAAACTGAGACATTCTCAATGAGACATTCTATTCTATTATCACCGAGCTAAGTCCTGTTCCAAAGATCTTACACCTTTTACACATATATTTGCTTCTTCTGAGTGTCTGTGTGTACGTGTACATACCAGAGCTTAGAACATTACTTTTCTAATTGACAACTCCCAGTATCCCCAGTCAATTGGGGGGGGGCGCGATCCCTCTTTGGGCCAAACAAAATGGAGTCCTTTTCCTTTGCTGTCTCCATCTTGTTTTGGACATACGTGACAGTGTGTGTTATACCACTGAATGAGCTGGCAGGTGGTATTGGTTCTCAGGCTTAATGCCACCTGCCAGCTCATTCAGAAGCTTATCACACACTGTCATGTATGTACACATTTCAGTAAGTTTCCAAATTAAACCTTAAAAAACCTAATTCAATGAGTTAAAATTGCCCTCTTTAGCTTTTCTTCTAATGTTCAAGTAGTTCCTACCAAAATAAGAGAAAAATAAGATTATTTGCCCAGTATCGCTTGCCAAAGTTTCAAGCACAGGGCCAAATTCTGTGTTAACTGGCTTCTCATAGCTGTCTCTCCCACCCATTTTAAAAACTCATCCTAAATTAGTGCAAACATTGGCTCTAGGAGTTATGGGAATTCATTCCATCAGGCAGGCGCCAATCTGTAATTAATCCATGACTACATGCTGTGAAAGAAGACAACACAAATCACCACTTTAGCCACAGATATGAAAGGACAGAGAACAGCATATTTAACCTTAGCTTCTTCCAAGGAAATGCCTTTACCAGCTGAATTAATGGAGATTTCTTTAAAAGCTATGGGGTGGAGGGGAGTGTGTGTTTTCATCAGAGAGAGTCACAAGTTTTAATTTCCACACAAAATAGGCAAAGATAAACTAACTGGCAAAATGAGAGGAACATGGCACCCAGATGCTCTAAGATCAGCAAGCCTAACAAGCACTTAAGTTTACTCTACTGCAGTGAAATAAGGGAAGCGAGTTCCCACAGGCAGCATTTGCAGAGCACTGTTGTTCATTGGCTTTTAGTGTAGTAATTTAGCTTGGCAAATGTTGTTCAGACCCATAGAAGATGCACTTGCCCCATTATAAATGCACACTGAAACTTTAATAAATTAGCAACTGAACATCCAGTAGTAATCAAGTGTCCCTTTGGAGTATTCCCATACCCGGAAGCCAGAATGATGGTCTCAACATAAGAAGCAATTAGTTTATTCATAGCTACAGCATCCCCCATTATATTGTACGAGGGATTAAGAAAAAGCAACAAGGAGCAAATCCTCACAGCTCAAGCCTATCAATAAGCCTTCTCCAACCCTGTGCCCTCTAGATGTGCAGGTGTTTGTCCCATCTGCAGGTAATGGGGTTGTAGTCCAACATGTGTGAAGAGTATTAGTAAGGAGAAGGATGCAAAAATATTGACTTCTGAAGTGAGAGGGAATGCCAGGTGAGACACAGTCCAGGGGGAGAAACAGCTGAAGGAAGAAGAGAAAAGGTAGGAATCAGGGTGAGAAACTGAGACCCAGTACCTAGAAAAATTACAGTTTTGGATTACAACTGCTGGCATCATCCAGCCAGCATGGTCAATTTAGCTGCAACCCACAGGAATCCCATGGTGGAAGAGAGAGAGAGGTGTCATAGGAAGAAAGTGGAGCCCAGGAAAAACTAAAACTCAAATCAGGGCCTAGGGACAGCAGGAATATGGGCCAGCAGTAAAAGTGCTGACAGAGAAACGTCTTTTGTAGGCCCTGTGACCAAGGGCCTATAAAAAAAAAAAGTCTGAATTTCACATACTGATTCAAGCTAATCCATTTTTGTCCGCAGTTATCTAGTTTAGCACACACACATATATTAGAGGCAGAGCTTGGAAGTAACTAGTTTACAAACAATGAGTTACTAGAATTCGGTGTCTTTCCTCAATAATAAATTTATAACTAATTTACAAAACAACTATAACTTAATGAGGCTATGTTATACCCATCTCGTAGTGCAACCTTTTAATTGCCTTTACAGTTAGTGATCTTATTAAATGGTGGAGGAGACTGAGTGCTATTCTGTGGATTTGAGTGCTATCTTGTGCTGTTGTGCTCAGTATTTTAAAAAAGATTTAATTTTTTTTTACTTGTTGCTGAAAAATGGGGAAGGAAACAGTTAACTTTTAAAAACTGCAACTAAAATGATAAATAACTATGGAGGGGTGTCTTGGCAATGTAATGTAGCAAATTAATTTTAAAAAGTAACTTCCCATGCTTGGATTAGAGTTTTAAATTTACAGTGTATCTTATAAAAATCAACAGTGATTCATCCAAACCTGAATTAATTAATTAATGGCACCAGATTCCCTCAAAGGGTCAGCTTTGCAGCAAACACAAGGGCAGTATTGTTGTGCATTTGCAATGTTTTCAGGCACTGAGTCTTCTGTTTGTGACAACACTGCTGAGAATGAAGGACTGGAAAATAAATTTTAAACAACAGGATGCAGGAAAAGCAAACATGTAATGTTAATGTATTTGCTTGTGAACACATATCAATGCAACCATTGTGTATCTGGGTTGTTATTCGGTGTGTGTATGTGTGTGTCACATTTTTTAATTAGTTATGTTCCAGATACCACAAATGATTCTGATGATTTTCAAAGGATTAAGAAAGATAGCTTTAAGTCAAGCCATACAATCTTCTACACTTTATATCACATGATTTGGACACTAGCAAAACAACTTTCTTTTAATGATTTCTTATAATACAGACACATAAGAAAAGTTACTTTCTTGATAACAGGAGCAGACAACAGCACTTTGAGGCCTGAGATTCAGATATTCATCAGTCATTGCTAAGAACAACACTAAAAGCGTATGGACAAGTGATCATATGAAATAGTTCAAATAAACTGGTTCTGTTCTACAGAAATACAATAAATAACTTCCCAAAATATCAGATACATGAAGCAAATTCAAAACAAGATGCTCTCTATGATTGCGTGAGCTGCTAGCATTACCGTTATTTGATGCTCTGTCCTTAGCTAGTGGTAATACAGCTGTGTTTGAACAGCCATTTCTTGGCTGAATCAAGTTCAAAGACTGGAGAAGTTACCAGGTGTGTATGTGTGTGTCAGCATCATATAAGTCAAATATTCACACACTGGGCAGTACTATGAGGTGTGTGACAGCTCCACTACTTGTACAAGATATCTAGAACCTCATTGCATGGACACAAGTTCCAGTTTCTGAAGGGGAATGAAAGTGGCTTAACATGTGGAACAGGAAGCAGCAGTGACCCTACATTACGAGTTTTCAGTTGTACTTTGGCCACAGATAACAACTCCAAGAATCCTGCTCCCTTCCCCAACATTCAGACTCCCAGCAACTGATCTATAGAAATGAACTGGATCTGGTGCTTGAGAGAATATATATTCATCATGACTGGTTGCCCCATCACAGTCTCATCCTGCAATAACAAATGTGTAGTTTAACTATGTATTGTGTGATAAAGTACTTTCTTCTATCTGCTTTTATCATGGTTTATTAAGCCAGAATTTTTGACCTACTGTTACATGCAAGTCTATGGCCCGTTTTACACGGGCAAAAAAAGGCGCTTTTAGGGCTAAAAAGCCCGCATTTAGGGTTAGGGAGGGCGTAGCCTTTACACCCTCCCTAAGCCTAAAACGCATGGACGCCGCCATTTAAAGATGGCGGCGTCTACACGGTGGCGCCGTACAAGCGTCATCACGTGCGCAGCGTTTTGACGCGCTGCGCACGTTTTGACGCTCTGGCGGCGCAGGAGGGCGCCAATCGCGCCCTTCCCGCGCCGCAAAAAAATAGCTCGATCCCGGAGCTCTTTTTTGCGGCGGGTCGTTGCGGCGGGATGAGGCCTCTGGGGCTGCCCATGTGGCAGCCTAGGCCTCATCTTGCCGCTAGAAGGGGCGAGTTTGGACCGCCCCTTTTAGCCAATGTAAAAAGCACCTATAATTTCTGTCAAACTGCCTATGTTAGTAGGACAGCAAGCTTTATAAGAAATAAAATGCGTGTGCATTTGGGACTAATTTTAATGAAAATGTTCTAAGTGATTAAATCCAGAAGCTTCCTTCATCCTTTCATTTATTTTGTCTGCAGCAAACTAACCTTTTAGCCATGAGTGCTGAACATGGAGCAAGAAAAGGCATCAGAATTCCACCAGTATTTACAATACTTGGACATGGTTCTTGGAGACAAACAGTTGGAGAAAGAAAAGAGCACAGCTACATAAAGTGAACAGAAAGCAGCAGGAGTCCCTTAAGGAAGAGAGAAACAGGAAATGGTTAGTAAACAGGAGCATGAAGGGAGAAAAATAAAATGGTATGTGAGAAACCACTGTCTGCGAACTACTATCTGGGAAGCATGTTAGAGGCGGGGGGGGGGGGGGCGGAGAAAATATTAAATTTGAATTGGAAAAAAACATACTTATCAAAGTAAGAAGGCTCCCAGTTATATACACACATCTAACCTAAACCAGTGCTACTGAAAGTGGTGGTCTGTGGACTGATTCTGGTCCATGACCTGTTGGCTGCTGTTCTGCACCAAGTTTCCAGGGAGGAAAGAAACAAATGTAGTCAATAGGCACAAATATTGTGCTGATTCCTGTCCCACTGGAAAAAAACTCTGCCAGTCCCATATACAGTGGTCCCCCGGGTTACGAAAGTAATCCGTTCCGGATTACTTTTCGTAACCCGGAAATTTTCGTTTCCCGGGGGACCGCTTTCTTTGCCAGACCGCGTGGCAAATTTAAAGGGGCCGCGCGTGGTTTTTTTCCGGATCCCGGGGTTTTATTCGTAAGCCGGGGCCGTTTTTGCGGCCCCGGCTCTTTTGTACCCTGGGGTTTTCGTACCCCGGGGTATTCGTAACCCGGGGGACCACTGTATCAGATACCTTATCGAAGCCATTATTTACAGGCTAGCGATGGGGTTTATTGTATGAACATGACTGTACAATACTGGTACAGAACCTGACAAACTGTGATTAGATTCATGTTAGAACAGGCGGGAATAAATCATGCATGCAAATCATGCATCCAAGTTGTGAAGTGGGATAAAAATGTAAGGAAAACATAGAATAAAGACAGAGGCTGCCAAACATGTTCTTGACTTTGCCACAGGAACCAAGTTATCTCTGGCTAGCCCTGTGGCAGCAGGAAACAAAAGATATCCCTCATCACAAATATTGTGCATTCTTATTCACAATATTACGTGTTAGTCATGTAATGTTCAAGAAGTGTCAGTTCACTGTAAACAGTGGTAATTATTCCCCCTCTCCAACTGTTTAGCTTCACTCAGGGGGTTGTGTTTAAAAAATTGAATATTTCACATTTCAATGGGCCCTTGGTATTCACTGGAGTTTCATTCCATGTGCCCCTCCCATGGATATCAAAATCCATGAATGCTCAAGTCCTGTTAAATACAATGGCATAGTAAAATAGGGTCTCTTAAATAAAATGGAAAAATCAAGGTTTGGCACTTATATATGTTTTAAAATATTTGTAAGCCATAGCTGGTTGACCTCATGAATAAGGAATCAACAGATATGGAGGGCCAACTGTATTTTTTTTTTTAAAAAAAGAAACTAAATGAAAACACTCCTCCATTTCCAGCTTCATTTGCTATGTAGCACTACAGAATAAGAAAGAGATGCTTGCAGTGTGTGGGGGGTGGGTGGGTGGGTGGGTGGGAAGTTTTGGATCTCAGTAGCAGGATGTCCTCCTTGTGCTCAGGGGGCTAGTTCCATTGTTCACTATTATCTGGATTGTGGCCAGTTAGCCTGGCATCAGTTTAGAGCAGGGGAAGGATATGTGCAGTTCTCCTGATGTTGTTGAGTTGCAGCTCCCAGAAGATACAGCCAATTGTGAAGAATTCTGGGAACTGTGATCTAAAAACATCTGGATAGCTACATGTTTTCCATCCTGGTTTAGAGCATGTCTATAATCTTGTTTGCTCCTTTTTAATGCATGCTGAATAAAAATGGGGAGAGAAGAGTGAGCTAGACATACCTTCACTGTTTCCAGTTCAGTTGGTCTTTACACTTGGACAGTGAGGAGTGCAGGTGCCTTCTATGTGACTGTGAACCTTAAAAAATGGTGTTCCATCCCAGTCACATCCACACATATGAAAAATATTCCTGTTCAGACTTCACTCTCCAAGTGAAGAGATAACAGAAATGAAAACAGAGAAGATGTGACCAGCGCATTGTCCTTACATGCTGGTTCAATGTGTTTTGTAAACAGGTGAATGCGGCTAGTATTAAAAACTCAAAACTTGGTTTTAAACAGATCCATGCAACTCTGGGTATTGTAATTTTCCTGGCATACACAAGCATTCAAAATCAATAGTGCTCCTGAGAAGATGAGCTCAGTTTTTGTTATGTTTCAAAAGATGGAAAAGAGGTCTCAGGCCCGATACAGACGGCCCAAAAGGCTGTCCATGGGGCGTGATTAGGGTTAGGGAGCACACAGTATTTGCGCGCTCCCTAACCCTAGTGTGTATGGACGGTGCCATTTTAAAATGGTGCCGTCCATACGCACGCGCGCCATGATGGCATCATGGCATGCGCCGCATTTATACTGCGGTGCCAAAAGGAGCTCCAAAATGGAGCTCCTTTTTGCTGCTTGTCCTTGGCATGGACTTTACATGGCCGCACCAAGGACCCCGAGGGGAAAGGGGCAGCCCCTTTCTCCCTCGGGAGTGCCGGGGATGGTAGGGTGCAGCAGACACCCAGGGTGCCTGCTGCACTACCCTTTCAGGCCACAGAGAAGCGGCAGTTTGCTGCTTCTCCGTAGCCTGGAGAAGTGGTGGAATGGGGCCTCTGGGGCTGCAGGTGAGGCCCCATTCCAGCGCTTCTCTGGGCGCCTACAGACTGCCCCTTTTGGGTGGTCTGTACAGCCCCTAAATCATGAGCTAAAGCTGCACTAGGAATTTATGATCCCAGTAAGTCATATTCTGTAATCTATTGTATTATTATCGTATCCACTGAGTTGTACTACATCAAAGGGTTAGAAGACAAGAGTTTAATACCAGCAGATTTTTTTAAAAAAAAATCAATCAATAGATCAACGGATTGGAGCAAAACTCTGTCCAGATTTGGTTGATCCACTGAAATCAAAAAGACTTTAATTACAAGAGTGTACATCCCACTAATGATTAAATTAAGCCCCAGTTACTACAGAAGGGTTTATCTTAAAACATGTTTGCACATCACAGTAAACTATGATTTGTATTAAATGGTTACTTAAATACTAAATTACATGACAAACAGCCAAGCACTGTGGTTTGAGTTCCTCATTTCTGATTTGTTTCTTGTCCTTACCTCAAGTTCTGTTTTGGTATGGGCAGATGGATAAATAAGCCAATGATAAATCACAGTTCTGAGTTTGGAGGTAATAGCAATTTGTGGTTTAAGGAAGCCAAAGTTCTTGAGCAAACTAGAAACCATGTGCTTAGGTTAAGCTTTTTTGGTGGTTAATAAACCATAAATCCTCGACACAGGTAGGTTTACACATTACAACCAGCTAAATTTACATAAACTTAACTATGGATTATCATATGTGAACACAGTTTCAAAACAATTAAATCTGGATCCAACCCCATGTGTAGTCTTCACTGCTGTTTTCAAATGACATTTCAATTAAACAGTACGTAAAAACAGAGTTTATTACTTACACGATAACTTTTCAGCCTGACAAAATCAACTTTCATAGAGATGAACGTTTCTGAATTTCTACTGAGGTTCTTAATATGTTCCACAAGATCAGCACAGAATTTGTATCCACCTTTAAGTACACAGAGAACCACAATGTCATTGTATCCAATATCTTGCATGATATCTTTGGCCAACCGTTCTATCCTAAAGCAAAAATTAAGGGTAAACATATGGTAAGACTTGGATTTTTCACAACAAGCATATTTTGTGATGCAATACAAAAGAATGAAAGATCATACATGGCCTGAAATTAAAAACATATTCATCCTTATTCCACTAAGTTGCACAAAATACACTATGTGTACATGACTAGAATGTGACTGGAGAAGTGCACCTAAATGCATATCCCATTTATAATAACGAAATAAAAACAGATGACATCTATATCTGGATGAACACCACCATTCAAATTTTGCTACAATTGGTCATGGATAAATCTCAGTTTTATAATGCATGACATGACTATAGTACGATTTAATTTTCTTCTTCATTATCCACCTCTCTTTCCAGCCAAAATCCTGGTAGCTGTGTGCATGGGGGAAGTTAATCACCCAGACAGTGGGACAAGATCACCTCCAAATACATTTACAACAGCATTTTTTCAGCAGGGAGGCAGAGTACATGACAAAAACAAATCCTTCTAAATGTATGGGAAGGTGAGAGAGCAATAAGCAAAGAGCAAAGAAGTCAGTGCTGAAATAAGAATGTCTGTATGGATTCTTGATGGGACAAGAAAAGCGGGGGATACTTACGGACAGGCAATACGCTATTGCAATTGAATAGAGAGGGAGGCAGTTTCCTTTAACTAAACTGGTGCCTTGCTAAGTCCATTCCATATGAGAGACTGGCAACTGCTGTATATAGTGAAGGGAGACTAGCAATTTCTGTGTATGGTGAAGTTTGATCTTGTCCAAGCACAGCAATAAAAACATTGGAGCTTAACAAGTTAACACTGTAGTGCTAGATTTCTGGGTTTTTACACCGAAAGGAGGCATTTGGGCAGGAGAATGAGAAGGAAACTGTGGATTACATAATATATCTGGGGGGGGGGGAGGGAGGAAATGAAGGAATTGGAGACACCCACAGTGAATGTGCTAATATTTTTAAAGGCAGATGCTTGAATAGGGAAGCAATGAGAATGGGCAAGAAGCATGAGGAAATATTAAATGGTGTGGCACAAATCACCAGTAAGTGTGAGCCACAAAGCATGCATTAGAAAAGTAAGATTCCACATGAATGAGACAAACAAAACCACCAGAAACTGCTTAGGATCTTTGGACAGAAAAACTTACATCTTTTACACATACAAATGTGATGACTTACAGTATCCAACAATATATTGGCAGCTCTCTTGTGTACATTTTCACTCAAGCTTGGAAATAACAGGGTCACATAGCGACAACACCTGCCATGTAATATTTTGGGTGGGCGTGGAGTGGGATAATGAGGGCAAAATGAGAACATGTTTTGCAAAATTATTGAATGATATATAATTTTGTTATTATTATTTTGGCATAACAAGTAATATTACGGTACTTGTGAAACGCTGAGTTTACAGAGTCATTTTAAGCAACCTGGGATCATGGATGAGGGATTTCTCTAAGTGAAAGCTTATTTTGTAAATAAAAAAGCAACCATGTTAAAGAGTTATTTTTACAACAGCTAACATTAACAATAAAACAACAGCAACATCTCAACCTTCAATTTTTACAACTTGGAAAGTATGTTACTTCGGCATCAGAATTTAAAATTTCTCTTTCTCAGCCCACTATTTCAGATATTTAAATAATGTTGATCATTGAGTGAAGAGTATAAAAGCCCCAGGTGCTGTTGTTTGTCTGCAGAAAGGAGATGCTGAATGTTCTTTAATATCTTCCCTTTTTATTCCTTACAACTAAGCATTACAAGGAGCCCCCTTAGGAATTTCTTGTAACATTTAAGCCCTTTGGCTGTTTCTACATTCACATTCAAAGCATCTCACAGATTAAGCATTTAAAGTTTATTCAGTGTGACAGCTCTTCTGTGCATACTCCTCCACCATCAGGAATAAAGGTATACTTGAAGAAAATGAGTATGGTGCTCACTGTAGAGGAGGAACCTGGCATGTGTGCACCCCAACTCCCATTTGATAATGCAACAGATACTGTAGCCTTGGGCTCACCTGTTGGGACAAAAGTTAAATAGCTCCCCATACAGCAAGTCAAAAGTGAGAGAGGGGGCAATGGGTATATGATTGGTTACGTGATAACCAAATCCCATTAAAATGGGGGAGAGGAGAACAGCATTCTATATATCATATTTAAACAAATCACAACTGTAGAACGATTAAAATCTTTAGCTGAGTACAAAAAAACTAGAAAAGGAACTACACTTGTCCCTCCATATTCACTAGGGTTAGGGGCACAAGACCCTTGTGCATATGGAAAAACAGCAAATGACAAAAACACCATATTTTTACCTGAGAGTACACCTCTCTAGGAATCTCTATGTTCTCCAGTGCAACTCTATGGTCAATGTCTGACAGACACTGACCACAGAACTTCACTGGAGGAGCTACAAGTGCCTAGTAGAGTATTCTCTCTAGGAATCTCTAGGTCTTTCAGTGCAACTTTTAGTTAAAGTTGACCAAAGAGTTGCACTGGAGGACCGAGATATTCCTAGAGAGAACATATTAATCAAATCTGTGAATAATCAAATCTGAAAATATCAAAGCTGCAAATATGAGGGATGAGTGCAATTCTGATAATTTGTACTCCTCTATTCAATGCAAGAAAGATACGACCTTCCCACTCTGAGACCTATGATAATTTACTGATACAGCCCCTTCTGGTGAGTATCTGAATCCTAAATACAATTATTTAAAGGTATACCACCCTGTGTCAAACATTACAGGAGAAACACAAATCCTGTTATTTAGCAAGAAGGGATTCATTTAGTGATGGCTGGATTAATCCTTCCTTTCAAAACCAACCAATAGTTCCTGCTCTGCAGAAATGAAACATTTCATTTTCATATGTGTACTCTGCACAGATCCTCACCTGTCAACAATGATCCCATGTGGTATCAGCACATAGTCAAGATCTCCATAGTAGTGTTGTGGGTAGGTAAACAGATCCAAACTATATCCTGGCCAATCATCTGAAATCTGCCAAGCAGACAGAGTGTCATTAAAAACCATAAGACTGTAAACATGGCACACTTATTACCATCTGGTAATTTTCAAAGGCCTAGCAGACTATTCCAGACCACCAAGAGTTAAGAATCTGGTCTATAGATGCTCCCAAGCAACTTTCCCACAATATAGCCCCTCCATAAAACCCTATCCTTCCTAGAAAGACAGAAGTCTCTGCTAACTTCAAGCAGAGATCACACTGGTAATTCCTTGTGCTTGTTAAGGGAATCCCCATTGTTCTCTCTGATGAGAGGCAGCAGGGACTCCTTGTTCTGTTGTCAGGTATGCAAGAGAAACAAGAGACACACCTCAAGATGTCCAAAAGATGATCTGTTTATTATCAGCAAAGCCCAATGTATTTTGCCTATAGACACTCTTAAGGCTCTCTTCATGTGCTACTCAGAATCAAAATTTCAGAAACTTCAAAACTTTTTGCTGGGGGAATGAATGGTTTTGGAGTTCCTAGCTCAGAAATTACATGTGTAATAATAATAATTTGCACATGTGTAATTATAATAATTTGCATAATATGCTAATTAGATGCCCGGATATGAGGGACTGGAATATGGCAACCCTATTCTGGGTAGAAGATACCAAGTGAATGAGGAGACTGCACTGGAATTACATGGAGCTTCCTAGTCCTTTTGAATTGTCATCACAATGACAGGGAATACTATTTTTGCCCTTCAGGCATTAGAAAGTGTCCTGTTCTAAACACAAGCTAAAGCAGTGCAGGAACATTCAGTTGTGGCGGAGTTTCTCTTGGACTGATTTCATTAGAAGATGCTGCAAGTGATCATTTCACATGTTCAAAGGTATTTTGAGTCCATGAGGTGCAATATAAACATTCTCCCACTGTTCCATGGTATTTCAGAGAAAGCAAGTAAAACACAAGTTAGTAACATCTACAGGGGATTCTAGTATACAATTGGCAGTACTGCCACAAATCGAATCAATGCAGAAATTCACATAAATATGTGTTCACAGTATTTAATTCTACATTAGAGGTATGGTATTGAATCCACAGAAGTAACTGTGACAACAACTTTCCAAATACAATACATTTTAAATTTGTTAAAATAGTAGGACCTTTAATCAAATATAGTATTATAGCAACTCATACAGAGATGAGTCATGTTTGCAGTGTACCCTTTGAAAAATTAATCATGACTAATAAAGTCCCACAGATTTCAATAGGACCAGTTATTTAGGTGGCATCTCCACTACAGAAATAATCCAGTCTGTCACCACTTTAACTACCATGGCTCATTGCTATAGAATACTGGGCTTGGTAGTTTTTTGTGACATTGGAGCTCTCTGACAGAGAAAGCTAAATATCTCACAAAACTACAAATCCCAAAATATCATAGCATTGAGCCATGGCAGTTAACATGGTGTCAAACTGCATTATTTCTGCAATGCAGATGTGCCCTTAAAGAACTGTCAACACTGTCCCTGAAATAGTAGAAGAGGATTATATCCCCATACTTTATGGATTAAATCTTGTTCTGTTGGACTACCAAGGGTGGATCTTGAAAAATACAGGCAAACTGCAAAGAGCTATCTGAATGGTAGGATAGACGGGACAGCTCTGAGGAACAATAAAGGTCAAAGTCTTCTTCAAATCATAGATGGATGGCCATTTTCCACATTGTGTTGAGGGCTGCACATTGCAAAGATGAGTAGAAATGTTACAGGTTGCCTGCCCCACAATATCAAAATGTTCACAGGTGCAAAATATTAGATTTCAGTGTTTGTGGAATATTTGTACATGTGCAAATTCTCACTAATGTCTAAAAGCCTGCTCTTGAAGAAGGAGTAATGCTATGCATTTTAACAGTATTGTTACAGTTATTGTTGTACACAATATGACAATATAATGTGCAAATCAGCCATACCCTTATTTGGGGAAAAAGATGTTCTTTTGTGTGCAGTGCTATAACATGAGCCTGTTTAGCTATTTATAATCATATAATCTGCAGAACCAGTAAGTAGTCTGGGTAAACAGGTGCACAAAGACAAATGGTATGCAATCTGGAATGGTATGAAGCACACGGAAAGAATGGCAGCCCCCCCCCCAACACATTTCCTCTACCTAAATAGTGCTCCAGGGTCATTCCAGCCTCAGAAAATGAGGTGTCTTAACCTGCTTCTGGAGGTGTAACCAATATCAGAAGTTGGGAACTAGGCTAGCCATATAATTACATAGAGTAAGATAACTGCCTTAGGCAGCAGATTTTGAATGTCAAATGGTTAATTACTCAATACTGCTAAGTTACTATATACCTACTTAGGTTATTTAATACTACCAACCTACTTAATATTAGTAAGTTTGTTACCTGATATGTTATTACTGTGTTTTTATTATTGGATTGGGAGAGGTGATTATGGAATTTTCCGTTTTATGTGCCAAATAAACTGACTGGCACTGGAAATTAAGAACCTTAGTGTGGGAGACACCTTTTATTGCTCTGCCGCAAGCAGGAAAACTTATTATGCCATCTGTATGACCCTCCAGCTCTCCTGATGTTGTTGGATTGTAACTCTCATCATCCCCCACTGTTATCATGTTATATGTGATGGCCATTTAACAAATACAAACAAAAATCCATCAGTGATACCTTTTATTGGCCAACCAAAATGCACAATATACTTATTGCAAACTTTTGAAGCTGGAATGGAGACATATTGGATTGCAAAAGAGGGGTTCCTGTTGAGATGCAAATGGACTTTAATTTTCCTGGACTTTGAAAAGCTCCCTGTTGGCATGGCCAGGAGGAGAAGAAGCCTGCCTGCAAAAGATATCCTCCCCATCATAACATCTTTACTAAGAACTGAAACAACATGCAGGCATCTGATTAACATCTCCAATTGTTTTTTCTCCTGTTTGGTTTGTAACATCTTGTCTGATGAAGAAGCCCATGGATCTCCGAAAGTATGCAACAAGTATATTGTGCATTTCGGTTGGCTAATAAAAGGTATCACTGATGGATTTTTATTTGTTATCATGTTAACACAGAACAATGGATGCAAACTGCAGGAAAAGAGATTCCACCTCAATATTAGGAGGACCTTCCTGACAGTAAGGGCTGTTTGACAGTGGAACACACTCCCTCGGAGTGTAGTGAAGCCTCTGTCCCTGGAGGTCTTTAAGCAGAGGCCGGATGGCCATTTGTCAGGGATGCTTTGATTGGGAGTTCTTGCATGGCAGGGGGTTGGACTGGTTGGCCCTTGTGGTCTCTTCCAACTCTATGATTCTATCTACTTCCCTGTAAATGTGGACAGGAATACTGTAGGATTTTTTAATTCTCCATTTTATTATACTATACTATACTGTGAATTCAAAGTCCTTTTGAATAAAAACTTGCATACTCATCTTGCTTGCTTTCGATCACCCTTTTTAGCACTCTGTTGTGAACTTCCTAATCAGGGTGATTAAAACAGTAGTAAAATTTCCGCCCACCTGATAAGATAATATACACAAGTTCTGTCAGCACAGAACTAGGAGCTGTACTTCATCTAGACAGAGAGACACATGCTCTCTGTGTGTGTTCACACATATGAAACTGTTATTCCCCACTTAATGTGCAGTTACGGATTGCCATTAATAGGGGAAATGAAAATACTGCTGTTTCCTTTTCCAGTAGAACCTTTACCAGTTTCTGTGTGAGAGGCCTCAAAATATAAACCCTAGCCAACATAGCTAGTGATGAAAAAACCTGGGAACTGCAGTCCAAAAATATCTGGATGTCTATCTGTGCCCTCTGGTATAGCAGTAACCTTAAATCCCTCTCTCAGGATCAGCTCAAGGTCTTTTAGAGTCCATGGACAACTAGGCATCCTAAAGAGGACCCATCCCTTAGTGCAGGGATGCAAACTGTGTAGCCCTCTAGCTCTTGCTGAAATGTAGCCCAAGCCAATGTGGTCAATGGAGACAAATGCTTGAAATTAATTATATTTATGGGGAGGGGGGGCACAGTCCCGTGGTTAATAATCCAACCTTGTCACCAGCTTCTCTTACATCTCATGTTGACCCATCTCCTTAATTTGACAGGCAGAGAGGAAGCAGGCAATAGCATCTGCCACTTCTCCTTAACCCCCACAACTGTCTGGACCAGAGCAGGAGGTGGATGGAAGAGATGAAGAGGAGTCCAGGGGACACTTTTTGGGCAGCCTTGTTGCATGTGACTTGACCTAACCTACCCTTAATGCCATCCTCTCTTGTAGCAAACATTACAATCCATTGCATGAAGAAGCAGACCAAGGCTGTGTTCGCACTGCAGAAATAATCCAGTTTAATTTAACTTTAATTTCCATGGCTCAATGCTATGGAATTCTGGGTATTGTAGTTTGTTGTAGCACCAGAAATCTCTGACAGAGAAGGCTAAATGTCTCACAAAACTACAGTTCACAGAATTCCATAGCACTGAGCCATGGCAGTTAAAGCAGTGTCAAACTGGATTATTTCTGTAGTGAGGCGGATGAAGCCCAAGTTTTCAAAATCTTAAATTACAACGTCTTTCCCAGAGTTACACAGTCTCAAAGGTGCTACACAATCCCTTTGCATACTGATACAGTATTCCTGACTAACATGGCTACACCTCTGAATTACAATCTCTTTGGATCTCTATAGGATAATTACAGACTTTCAATTCATTCATACGTGTGTATCTGGTATTGTGTGCTTTCAAGTCGTTTTGACTTACGCCAAACCTAAGGTGAACCTATCATGGGGTTTTCTAGGGCTAAGAATGTGTGACTTGCCCAAGGTCACTGGTGGGTTTCATGGCAAAGCAGGGAATTGAACCCAGATCTCTAGTCATAGTCCAAAGTTCAGACCACTACATCACACTGGATCACATATATACATACCCATATAACTATATGAGCCAGCATGGTATAGTGATCTGAGTGTTGGGCTTGTTGGTTCCCTATTCAACCATGAAATCCACTGAGTGATCTTGGGCAAGTCACATTCTCTCAGCCTCAAGGGAAGTCAATGAAAAACCTCTTGCCAAAAAAACCTCAACAAGGTTGCCGTAAGTCAGAAACAACTTGAAGGCACACAACTAACAAACAAACAACAAATATATGTAAATGTATTGAGTGAATTTAATAATATGAATGAATTGAAATCTATCTACTGTATATACTCGACTATAAGTCGACCTCATGTATAAGTCGAGGGCAGGTTTTGGGTCCAAAATTATGGATTTTGATATGACCTGGGGATAAACCAGGGGTAAAACTTAGGGGCATGTAATGAAGAATGTAAAGGACAAAGCAAAAGAAAACAATGCCAACAAACTTGCAAAATCCCAGCAGGCATAACTATTTGTGCTCATACTAAAGGCTGGATGGATGAGAGCAGTAGAAGAGAGTCAGTGCTTCCAGAGCAGATTAAACTCTTGGCTTTCACCAGGGGATGGTTTCATATGATTTAAAGTACAGTAAGTACATTGACCCGTGGATAAGTCAAATCAGATTTTTTGGGGTCAATTTTTTAATTTATACATGAGTATATACAGTATATCTATCTGAGAAAGAATGAATTGAACAAAAACCAGCAAACATATGTGTATGTATTTAATGAACGTATATAATATGGTCTGAAATTCACCACCTATTTATCTGACAAAGAACGAGTTGAAATATTTATATTGTTTACTCAACTGTTAGGGGAAAAGCCACCAAGGAATAACAGTCCTCTAGGTCCAAAATGCACTGCAGAAATAATCCAGTTTAAGACCACTTTAACTGCCCTGGCTCAATACAAGGGAATTCTAAAAGCTGTAGTTTGTGAGACATTTAGCTTTCTCTGTCAGGGAGCCCTGGTGCCACAATAAACTATAGTTCCCATGATTCCCTAGGACTGAGCCAGGGCGGTTAAAGAAATCTCAGACTGGATTATTTTGGACCCTAATCTAGCCGGCCAGAGCTAGCACAACGTAGTGGTTTGAGTGTTTGACTATGGCTCTGGAGATCAGAGTTTGAATCACAGCTCAACCACAGAAACACGCTTGGGTGACTCTAGGCAATTCACACTCTCTCAGCCTCAGATGATGGCAATGTCAAGCCCCTTCTGAAGAAACTTGCCAAGAAAACCTCATGATGTGCCTTGAGTCCCTATAGTGGGACAAAGGTGGGATATAAGTAAACAATGATAATGATAATAATATTGCACTCTCTCAGCCTCAGAGCATGGCAATGGCAAACCAGCTCTGAAGAAACATGCCAAGAAAACCCCATGATAGGGTGGCCAACGACTTCAAGGCACACCACAACAACAGCAACAACAAAGTCCCAATGTGGGTTAGGCATGACCAACGTGGCAGGAAAGTGATGCCTTAGTAGGTCTAGAAAGGGAATTTGGGGAAAGACTGGATTTCAGAGGCAGCACCTTTGCTGAGGCGACTGCAACTCCCATCCAGGGTGACCAGGTGTCCTCCTTTTCCAGGACATCACAGGCTTCTGTCCTGGAAGAATTCCAAAACGTCCTCCATTATGAGCATAACTATGCAGCATGAACATCTATCTATCTATCTATCTATCTATCATATCAATCTCTCTAATACTCATAAATATCTATATTCATGAATATACATACATATATATATATATATATATATTCATATAGATTCATACATATGAATATATATATTTGTATATATACTGTATATATATATATATATGTTCATCTATATATATATATATATATATTTATACACACAGAGATATATATGTACAGTATATACATATATGATATATATTCATATAAATTCATACATATATGTATATACATATATGTGTGTGTGTGTTCATGAATGTATATATATATATATATATATACAGATGAACATATGTATATATTCATATACATTCATACAGATGAATATATATATTTGTATATATATACATATATGTGTGGATTCATGAATATACATATATATAAACAGATGAACACATATATATATATATATATATATTCCTATACATTCATACAGATGACTATATATATATGTTTATCTATCTATCTACAGTATATATATATTCATGAATACACACACATACATATGTATATACATATATGATCTATAAATGAATCTACAGATCATACAGATTCATACAGATGGATGCACACATTCCTTGGGTCACACGTCCTCCATTTCCCCCTACACTGTCCTACATTGTTGTTGCAAGGATGCCTTGTCGTCCTCCTTGTCGGCGTGGAGGAGGACACTTGGGCCACCCTGCTCCCCATCCTTCCGACCAAAAAGAGAGAGCAGCTGAATAATAATTTGTGTGCAGAAATATATATATATTGTTTTGCCATTATTTACCACAACCCCTCCTCTGCCGCCTCGTCCACCACCACCAGGCGCCTCAGGCGGCTCTGAGTCTCTAGCCTCGGTGCTGTTGCTGGGGCTGTTTAGCCCGGCCATCTTCTGCAAAGGGCTTGAAGAGGAGAAAGAGAGAGGGAGGGGAGCCAAGATTAAGAAAGGAGGGAAGAAAAGAAGATTTGAGGCCTAGTGCTTCTTATAGAAGAAGAGATTTGAGGCCTAGTGCTTCTTTCCCTCAGAAATATCAGAGTTGATGGCGGAGGGAGGGTTGAGGAAGGCCATGATGGAAAAGGAGGAGGAAGAAGGAGATTGAGGAAGAAAGGAGGCGGCGCCAGGCCTGAGGAAAAGGAGGAAGACTTAAAAGGCTGCATCCACACTAGAGAAATAACCCGCTTTGGCCCCGCTTTAACTCTTTTCTGGCTCAAGGCTATGGAATTCTGGGAGTTGGAGTTTGTTGTGGGGCCCTCCGGGCCCCACAACAAACTCCAACTCCCAGAATTCCATAGCAAGTGAGTCAGACAACAAGTTAAAGCAGGCCCAAAGCAGGTTATTTCTCTAGTGTGGATGCAGCCTTTAATTCTTCCTCATTATTCATTTATATTCCGCCTTTTCCCAAGTGAATCAAGGCAGATGACAGCAATTAAAAAAATACCGTATAACGATCATCACCGTCCCCCAACCTCTTATTAGGCATATGACACAACAACAATAGCAGTGTTACAATAACAACAAGATTAAGACAGATCAACAACATCACATAGAACAAAATCATACAACTGGAATCGTTTCGGATCGGTTTAGTTTGGACCGTATTTTTTCCGCCTCCATCAAAAAACCGACCGAACCAATGTTCGTTTCCAATAATCGTCTTAACGGTTTTGCTCTCGAAGTTTTATTCTGTATAGAGGACAAAGAAATGTAATAGGATGGAGAATATCGGGCTTGTTCGCAGTGGCATACACGGTTTAGAAAAGGGGTCTTCAGGTATCTACCTCTGGTGACATTTGCAAATAATAAAGCTTTCCTCGAGGCCTATAATGATAGAGATTGAAAATAATCTGGGATCCTGCCATAGGAAGGGGGGAAACCAAGCATTGCTGGTGAACACACTCTGGGAAGGAATGAGTACATCATCTGATAAACAATAAAATATCATAAAGCTTTTAAAAAATCACAATAACGAACAGTTCATCCATCAATCAAAGCCTTTATTATTATTATTATTATTACAGTCAACACTAACAGGACCAGTCCAGGCAATATAAAAAATTTAAAACAACCACAAGCAGTTTTTTTAAACACAACACGTTAAAAAACAAATGTGCAATATATATCAGTACAAATATAATTAAATACAAAAAAGCTTCTAAGGAACAGTCCCATATCTATCCCAACCCTCTCCCCAATCATTAAAAAAAATATTAAGCAAAGGAAAATAAAATAGAAATTAAACAACAGGATGGTTGTTGTTCTAGTTGTGGTTGTTGTGGTGGTGGTGTGCCTTCTTTCCACCTTATGGAGACCCTATTTGATAAAAATTTATTGGCAAGTTTCCTTAGGAGGTTTGCCATGGCCATCTTCTTTGGCTGGGGGTGTGTAAAACTTGGTTATTGTAGTGTTATGTCACAAGCCTTCAAGTCCTTTCCGACCTATGGTGAGCCTGAGGCAAACCTATCTTAAGGCTTTCTCTTGGCAGATTTCCTCAGAAGAGGTTTGCCATTGGCATCCAATGAGACTGAGAAACTATAAAACATGGTTGTTGTTGTGTGCCTTCCTTTGTGACTTATAGCGACCCTGTCTTAAGGCTTCCTTGGCAATCTTCCTCAGAGGAGGTTTGCCATGGCCATCCTCTGAAACTTGGAAAGTCTGAAACGTGGTGGTTGTTGTGTGCCTTCAAGTCATTTCCGACTTATGGCGAACTTATCTTAAGACTTTCTTGGCATGTTTCACCCTGTGAATTGTATGGCTCATTAGGGACTTGAAGCTGGAACTCCCAAGTCCTAGTCCAACACTCTAATGGCTACATTTTGGTCATAGGAGTTTATCACATAGGAAGAATTTCTCTCAATTGCGAATGGAGCCAATTCGCAATTACATGAATTCGCAAGTTTAGCGAATTTATGTGAAATCAGGTTGCATTCGGAATGCGTTCAGAATGACTTCCCATTTCCCCAAAATGAGCCCCCATTGCCCGAAATTGCATGAGACACTCTAATACACAATTACGTGAAACCCCATGATTGTGTTCAGAATGACTTCCCATTGCCCGAAATTGCGTGAGATACACTCATTTGCAATAACATGAAACCCCATGATTGTGTTTGAATTGCCATTGCATTATTACCCCCAAATTCCGTCGTATGATAAACTCCTTAGAATACATGTAGAAAGCCTCAAGTTTAATATACAGACCAGACCATACCCAAAGATACTTTTACTGAGTTCTTGGGGAACTGATACTGGGGTAGATTAAAAGCCTCAGGTGGTTTCATATGGTTGTGAGTTGAAATATGCCAAGCAGAAATGAGAGTCAGATTGCTCTATAAAAATAACTTGGCATTTGTTCTTAGTATTCCCTTGGTTCTAATAAAAGGAAGAATTCTAATGAAACCTCAGTTATGTTTATTCACCTTTGTTCCCTTTGCTGTACCAATAGGGTGTAGGAGTTGGCAGTCCTAATCTCTGGCAGTTCTTTTACATACAAATATAGATAGAGCGACATTCTTAGGATTCCCTAAAATGTATTTTGTCAAACTTCCTGGAGAGTGAACGAGTTGAATGTTTTCCTTGTGTCTGTAGCTCAAATGGTTTTCATTATACCATTTCCCCCTCTTATAGTCAACAGTACTGATGACCTTCATGAAAAAGTACACTTCTGTTTTAAATGGAAAAGGATATCACTGCTTCATATGATGATTTGATAGAAGCTTCCATGTGCATCAGGGAGGAGTACAGCAATGCAGGAAGACTAAGAGGTCTAGTTTCAAAGCACAATCAACTATCAAATGCACCTGGAAGTAACAGAAAGCTTCCTGAAATATACTTTCATACTTTTTTATAATGAGTGTATACAGTAGCTTTGCCTAACCTGGTGCGCTCCAGATGTGTTGGACTATAACTCCCATGATGCCGAAATAGAATGACCACTAATAGGCTGGCCTAGAGGCATATTGGACACTTGCTTTCAACTTCTCTTTCCCTTGGGACTTACCCCATTCAAGCCAGTGCATCTCCTGGAGGTAATGATGGAAATTGTTTTTATTTATGCTGGCTTTTAGTGCCCAAGAATAGGGCAAAATCAGCACACAAATCCAAGTTCTTAGGATAATAATTAATAATAATAATTTTTATTTATAACCCGCCCCTCTGAACAAGTAATCGGGGCGGGGTACAACAAATTAAAACAACAACAGTTAAAATAGATCAATCCCACTTACAAAATAGAGCAATCCCACTTACAAAACTCCAGCAGGTATAACTGTGCTATGTGTTTGTGTTTTGATGGATGAGGAAGGAACTACAGTAAATGGGGTCTATGTGATGGGGAGAGGCGACCAGGCACACATGTCAAAAAGGTTGTAAAAGCAAGAGTTAAGGTACTGTATTAACTCTCATCAAAAAAAAAAAAAAAAAAAAAGGAGCCATCCTCTTCTTTGAGTAGAACAGTGAGAGGTGAGAGCTTAGTCCATCACGGGAGAATCTAAAATAAGAACCAGCCCTTTTTGCTCTTTCAGTGCTCATTTGAAGGGAAGCACCAAAGAGCTAGTGCCGCCACCCCTGTTTTTCTATCCAGGCATTCAAAGCGGCGAGAAGTGGCAGAAAGGGGTATATGTATTAGATTCTCCTGGGACAGACTAAGCTCTCACCTTTCGCCACTCTTCTCAGAGAAGGGGATGGTTCCTTTTTTTTTTTTTTTTTGCAAAGACATAAAGTACAATACTTACATTAAGCCATGGATAAGTCTACCCAGGTTTTTTGGATCTATTCTTTTACTAAAATTTCGAGAGTTACAGACAAGTACATACGTGGTGGATTAGGATTTCGAAAGTTTATATTGGCTATTTCGATACTTGTTCTGTGTGCCTTAAATCAGGAGTAGGCAACTGTGGAATGCTAGGAGGCTGCATTGGTTCCCCCAGGAGATCTTATTTGATCTAGATTTGTTCAGAGGAGGTTTGCCATTGCCTTCTCTTGAGGCTGAGAGCATGAGTTTCATACCTGAGCTGGGAATCAAACCCTCTCTTTATCTATTTATATATATCCCCTCAAACACCCTCTAGGGAGTATGGAGGCATTTTCATCATGTTTTTAGGCCCAGGGGGGGCCTTTTCTTTAACAATAGGAAGTGAGTGGAAGGAACTTATTGTTTAAACAATGGTTTCTATGAAACCCAAATTAATCCAGTAGACTCCCAAATCATGATGGAAATATTTCCCATGATGGTCTGAAAAAGTAGTATGCACACAGCTTGCTCTATCATCAGGCAGAAAGAGGTGGTTATGTGAAGCAGCAGATTATGGGCATCATAAAAGGACAACAAAAGTTTAGTTAGTCCTTTTGTTATTATTGGATTTTTATTGCTGGGAATGGGGGGAAATGTTTATGGGATTATCTGACCTGTGTACCCAAATCACACTGTTGGCTTTGAGTTCTATGGACCTTTACCTGTGTGGGTGGAGTATGTCACTTGTTCTTTGCTTAGATGGTGAAATGTGTTGGGCTGGCCCTGGGTATACACAGTACAGCACAAGCATATGCACATTTACTCAAAAGTAAGTTTCATTGAATTCAAGTGAAGTTGCACAAGATTACAGAATTATACTACAATCCTATACAGAATTACCTGAGAGTATGTTCAGTTCAACACAATGTTTAGACCTGGATTCAATGTTCAACAGCTTAGAGATGGTAACGGAACCAATATATACTTAAAAGGTTTTTTTTCTTACTCTGACATCATTTGTCAGTTTACATCAAACAAGGAAACACAGTGGAAATTATGGTAAATGCCACAAAAAGTGGTTTTACATTAGGATTAAGAAAATTACAGGATATGCTAAGATTCAGGTTTTACCTCTTGTACCCTGCAGTACAGGTTAAATGCCTGTACTGCAGCCACTCACTCAAAATCATGAGGTTGCAAGTTCAAGACCAGCAAAAGGGCTCAAGTTCAACTCAGGCTTGCATCCTTCTAAGGTCGCTAAAATGAATACCCAGATTGTTGGGGGCAAGTAGCTTACAGTTGTAAACCGCTTAGACACTCCTTAGGCGGTTTGAAGCGGTATATAAATGAAGCTGTTTGTTTGTTTTGTTTGTTTATGTGTGATAGAAACATTTGTTTGAAACTAGAGGAACAGCTACATTGCTCCTGTGCTGGAACAGCTATAAACATACTTTTCTCAATTTCATCTTTTTGCAGGAAAACTAGATCCAATTCCTAGCCTTTGTTGAACATGAACAAAGCTATATAATGTAAAATCTAAACCACAGATAGAACAGACATGGAGCTTTAATGAAATTACCAGCATATTTTTATTAACTATCTTGCAAGTCATTCCCACCTTTTAAAATTTACATGTCTATTTGAATTATGACTTTTCATGATGACATATTAGAAAGCTCACTGAAGCTTTAGAGTACTACGTAAGAAATAGCAATTGGAACAATCCGGAAAAAAAATAAACTATTTATTTCAAAAAAATAAATAATACATTAAAAAACTACTGCAGTGTAAAATATGATAGTGTTCTAAGAGAGCAGTTAAAATGTAAATATTTTTCTACATGTGAATATATAGGTGTTTTCTGTTTCCATCCTGAAAGTAAATTTTGTCCTCGTCTCTTATTTTGTTCTAATGAGGTTCTCATTTGTTTGCAATATAAATCACTTTGTGTTTTTCAATTGTATGAATGTCATGTTCTAACTGTTTCATCTGTGTCTCCAGCCTCTCTTTGTTAAGCTTCTTTGGTAATGTATCGATCTCTACTGAAAGGCTTTGGAATGCCTGATGCACCTCTTCCCAATTCTTCTTAAGGCCCTGTTTCAAAAATACGAAAAGAAAATTTGAAACCACATTATAGGAACAAGCACAAAGGCTTCAATCCTACATTTAGGAAATAATCTATGCACTAAAAAAAATAACCCTACACTGATAATAGCTGCATGAAAGTTTAATCTAGTTTGCTGCTTAGAAGGACTGTTTGACTAACAGGATAATCTTCAATATACTTTACTTAGATGAACATAGTAATTGCTCACGAGTAAACGTGAAATCATGTTCCACACAACAGCATTTCTTTGCTACACAACACTATACAACATCATTTTCCCAATTCTGCTAATGCAATAATACCTTTAAAAAGCAGAATGCCAGAGATTAGTTTTTTAAAATGGGCCCAAAACTTTCAACATTCTTGTAACTACAATTATGTTCTCTGTCTATAGTGAATACAGTGAGGGAAGGATTATATATGGTATCTACTTTTAACATTTGCCTCTTTCAAATTTGTCACATCTAATAACTTGCTCAGTCATACACATAAATTATTCTATAGCTCCATCTAGTGAAATACTACCTACACTAGCTATAAGTTTTTAATAAACCCTTCAACTTTTTCCTGTATAGATATACAGTTTATCTTTTATTCACGAGACTCTCCTTGAAGTCAACCCACATACCTCCAGAAGACTTTCCCTCTCCTCATCTGACAGCCTTTTCATAGCCTTTTGCCTGAGGGTCTCCCTGACATAGGCATCATATGCTTCCTGAGCTCTTTTTGCCTCTTCAGTTCTCTTAATTACATATTTTGGAGTAACACCATAATCCTACAAGGAAAAAAAAGTTTAAAACATTAATCAGAAGGGGGGGGGAGCCCAAGTATAATACTGGTACTTAATCTGAATATTATGAAATTACACCAAAAAGCAACTTTAAACTTCATAATTCATCTGATATTCCAACAGAGAACTCCTAAGCTGAGTGTCAGTCCTTCCCTAGCTAAAGCAGCATTAGAGAAGGAGATAGCAGCAGTCCTGAGAAATCTCAGGATGTGCAAAGGGATACACTACATGGAAATAAAAGACATGCAGACAAAAACTGAGCATGCTCAATTGCCACAGAATGCTGACTGACCAGGCATTAGAGACAGAAGGAAAGCACAGAACCAGTCCATGCTGCAACTTTTTGTTCCAAGTCCTCACTTGTAAAACTAACACAGCCCCTCAAACCACAATGGCATTTATGAAGGACCCATCAGGTCTGAGTTTAAAGAAAGACACGCAGGCAAATGTTGCTATTGATCTGATGTATTTGTATTTTATAATCTTTGGCCTAAATTTTATAAATACAGGAAACTAACTGAAAACTGTGGAAGTGTTGATAGGAGAACAGAAAGATCACAGAAGTGTGAAATCACAGGTAATCCTATATATCTCTATTGAGAAATACATCTTTCAATAATGAGACTCAAGGCAGCTACAACATATTTTAAAACAACACAGATTAGAACATCAACTGAATTTAAAAAGTTAAAACATTAAAATTCATTAAAAGACAGCATACAAACCTTAAAACGTCACCACACAGGATTAAAAGCCCACTGCAGTCAGTTTCCAAAAGCCTGATGGCATAAAAATGTCTTTTAACTTGATGGGAAGAGAGCAAGGACAGGACTTCTTTGGCCTCCTGAAGGAAGGAGTTCCAAAGCTGGGAGTAGTTACTTAGATGGCCCTCTCTTTTATTCCCACCAAATGAAGCTGAGAAGGTAATGGATTCTATAATTTAGAGTTTTTTTCTGTTTGAAAAATTAGGGCTTGTACATTCAGTTACTCATGACTTGTCCCACTGATTTCAGGGGAAACTAAATACATAGCCCAATCCTGTGCATGCTTACTTGGAAATCTGTTTCACTAGATACAATTATGTGTATTTCCTTATGAAATCAAGAGATCATTTCCGAGTAGACATACTATATATACTTGACTATAAGTTGACCTCATGTATAAGTCAAGGACAGGTTTGGGGTCAAAATTATTGATTTTGATATGACCAGTGGATAAATCGAGGATAAAGTTTAGTGGCCTGTAACAAAGGATGTAAAGGATAAAGCAAAGGAAAATGATGCCAAATAACATAAAATTCTGGCAGGCATAACTGTTTCTGCTCACTCTAAAGGCTGAGTGCATGAGAGAGTAGAGGGGGATCAGTGTTTCTTTTAGGTGCTCCTAGGATGGACTAAGTGCCCATCTTTCCCCACTCTACTCAGAGAAGGGTTAAATAAAGTACAGTACTTATATTGATCTGTGGATAAGTTGTACAAGGTTTTTTTGGGCCAATTTTTTGACTAAAATTTTCTAGACTAATACATGAGTATATACAGTATATAGGATTTAACATCTGACTAGCTTTAGGTCAGAACCTATAAATATACCAATGTATTCATCAGCTCCATTGTTGTTACAATTACGTATAAACATACCTTTTTCTTGAGATATTTTGGAACAAGTCCTGATGTTTCAAGGACAAATTTGTCTCCTTGTTTCCTGTCGACACAAAATTGTTGTGGTTTCTTCGCCACTCCCATGATCACATTAGCTGCATTGGTACTTATGAAATTCTTGGTACACTGAACTCCCATAATTGGATGGTCTGTTACTTTGGGCACAGTTGACTGTAACATTTTCTTACCGCCTTTATCTTTTTTTCCTGTTTGTTTTTTAATAAAATAAAAAGCCACACAATTAAACAAATTAGATGTTCCAATATTTTAGGTATCTCAAAAAAAGAAGAAAAATAAAAATGAAACTTATAAATCTCTGTTACACAACAGTTAGGTATCTTCTACCTTCACTTTTGCACCTTTTTTGTGCTGCTGCTTGATATTTCAACCTTGGGCAGCATGTTTCCTTATGACCATGTACATCACACGAAGAATGATTATTGGGTGGACAAGATGTAATAAGTATGTAATAAGAGAAGGGTGACATCTCCTTGGTGACTGGTTAAAAGAGGCCTGCTAAAGCTTGCCTCATAAATGAATTGAATACAGCAGCTATAAACCATCTAGAGTGAGAATATGTTTAGTACTGGCTAAGACACTTCCTCAAAGGTCAAAAAGTAAGTTCCAAGATCTCATAGTTGTAAAGAGAATCAAAACAATGTGCAGGTGCTACACTAAAAGATTTTTTAAAATGCACATTTTTCAAAATAATGGGCTTTGGGTGGTGCAGTGTTAGCCACTCAGTAACTGACAGTTATTATCTCAGTATTTTGAAGAAATAGTTCAAAATTATGAATATGTGGAGTCAATAATACTGGATCTCTTCATTAACTGGAGCCTAAATCCCAATGCTTCTGGGCCATTTCTGCTGGTGAAATGGGACTTATCACACTCCCCTTTCCTATGAAAGTGACAATTCATTTCAGCACTACATATATTTGTAAAGCTATTCTTCCATTCTGAAAGGTAACAAATGGATATTTCCCCTAACTGGGTAAGCATGCAGTGCATGGTTCTATTATTTCATATTTTTAAAAAATGCAGACATAGGAGAATAAATGGCGAGAGATGGCACAGTGGTTTGAGTGTTGGACTATGACTCTGGAGACAGGGTTTGATTTCCAGCTTAGCCATGAAACCCACTGGGTGACCTTGGGCAAATCACATGCTCTTAACCTCATGAGAAGGCAATGGTAAGCCTCCTTTGGACTAATATTGCCAAGAAAACCCTTTGCCTTAAGGGATGCCATAAGTTGGAAATGACTTGAAGGTGCACAACAACGACAATAAATAAAACCAAAACTATGTCTGTCTGATGTCCAGCTGTTCATCCAGAGGCAAAAGGTGCTTATGTAAATCTATGGCTCCATTATAATCTTATTTTCCATAGACTACTTTGGAAAGTAGACATCAAGAAAATACTATATACATTGTCTTAAAGAGGAGTTGTACATGGCATAGTATTCACATCCCAGGCAATGAAGTAATCAGGGAGCATTATATTAACTCTAGAGAGATCTGATGTCAGATTTGTATTCAACTACTGTAGAGAATTAGGGGTTGATTCTAGGCCATTTGTTGTATATAGGGTAGTTGTTAGAATGAAGAGAACCAGAATGGTTTTGGACTAGGACTTTGGGAAACCAGGATTTGAATCCCTGCTTGGCCATGGAAATCCACTACATGATCTTGGGAAAGTCAGTCTTAGAAGACAGCAATGGGAAGCCCCCTCAGAAGAAATCTTGCCAAGAAAACCTCATGACAGGTTTGCCTTAGGGTCACCATAAATCAGAAATTAAGGCACACAATGACAAAGTTCTAAGAATAAAGGGGGAGGTGTGGAAAGACAACTACTGTATGCAGATAAATAATAATTTTTAGAGACTATCTCTGCTTATATCACCTACTGGCTTCTTGTGTTCACATCTCTGCACACAATCATTCCCGGGAAGAGGACCTGTACAGCTAGGGCCCTGTGACTGTAAACCAACTGCCTAGTGAAATAAGGAATTTTCCCTCCCTGTTTTCTTTTACAGAAATTCAAAATCTTCTTTTCTTATCAAGCTCTGGAGACTTATCCTGAGAAAAGCTTTTGATGGGGAGGTGGGAGGGAAGCATTATTTTGGCTAGTTTATTCATAGTTGCTTTGTGATGCTAGTCGTTTTTTATTGTGCACTTGCCAATTACTGTATTTTCAGATCATTTGCTGTTTTCCTCTTGCTTTAAATAAATGCTGTACATAAGTAAATATGGAAGAAAAATGTCTTCAAATATTGTTATTCTGAAACTTACTCTTTGGTAACTTTGGTTCCTTTGAATGTTTCTGAAGGAAGTCTTTTGGAGAGGGCACCTGAACCTTTGCTGGTCCAATTGTTTTCCATTGTGCTTTACTTTGTTCTATTGTACGTTTCACATATGGTGTAAATACTGATACATATCTTTAGTGAAGAGAAAATACACAAACAATAAAGTGGAAAAGAAGTTACAAATTACTTTACCCCACATATCACTGTGCCCTAACTGTCTGCAGTTCTAAAAATCAAGTTTAATGTTAAATATTTGAATGATCAGAATCATTTTGAACTTGTTTGTATCTGAAAACAAATCATTGTATGTTTTACCCTGCACTTCTATCCAGTATTCAGTCTGCTTAAAGGCATAAAAGGAAGCAAGCTATTCCAAACTGCAGGTGTTTGTGAGCTGTGATCACATCATGTTTTCTTTATTTTACCACTTTAATACTGAATTTGATTTGTAGTGAATTTCTCCCTCAGCTCACAATGACTTTGTATAGTTCTGGTCATAGGGTAAGAAAGTTACAGCATTTGTCTGAGACAGTTAAATTAAATTTCAGTATTGATTTGCTGTTTATTCAAAAAGATGCTTCCATTGTGTAATTGTGCCATTAGTGGTTCACTGATAAAAATTCTGGCCAAACTGATATTATTGGCAGCACTGTCTTTGACTGCACTTTGCAACACAATAAATTCGTTGACTATCTATATTAATGTGTCTGTAAGAGAATACGAAATGTACCTTGAAAGATTAATTTAATAAGCGGGGCAGCATGAACTATTAGAAAGCCAAAAGGAAAGAGATGTGCAAAAGCTTAAAATGATACAGTAAGAAAAACAATAAAATATTTAAATATATAGTTTGTAATGGATTTTACTAAGACCTTTGGTAGGGGCCCTTCTTCTGGGGCATTTATAGCACCCACACTTGGAAAAGTGAATTACTATGTTGACTGAAGGACCCTGGGGTTATAGTCCCCAAAGTACCATTTATGCCCATGTAGGTGTTACTGGCAGTAGACGAAACAGTACCAGCACATACCATTCTTGGCAATGACTACTCCAAGCTCCTGTCACTCCCCATTTGCCTCCGTAGCCCTTTGGTGGGCAACTTTCTGTGGTGATGGAAGAAATACATACTGTCACCTAGAGGAGGAAAAGTGAGCAGAGCTAATGCTTTACCTCTTCTGATGCCAACTGTCCATCTGCTCACTAGAGAGACCAAGTAAAAGCTGACACTGGCCCTCTCTCTGTGTGAATCAGATGGAAATAAGGAAGGTCTGCTGCCACCATTCCCATTACCAATAGCAAGAACTTGTGTGAACATCCCACTGGAGGGCAAAATTCCCAGAGTATCACCAAGCTACGCCCAGTCCATCAGCAGAACAATTTAGGAGGGGAAATATAACTGGTCACAATAGCTGTGGGATTTTTGCAGTCAAAACAGTAACTATTCCAGGCTATGTGCTATATAATATTGACTAGTGGTGCATCTGCACTGCTGAAAGAATGTAGTTTGACACCACTTTAGCTATCATGGCTCCATTCTACAGCATCCTGGGATTTGTAGTTTTGATAGGCACCAGCACTTTGGTAGAAAAGGCTAAAGACCTTGTAAAACTACAAATCCCAGGATTCCATAGGATAGAGCTACAGCACTTAAAGTGGTGTCAAGTTGCATTATTTTTACAGTGTAGATACACCCTGAAATAGCTTCATTGCAATGGCATTTATGATGAGATACTGTAAGTATATACATGTTGTAGCTTTCCTCTTTTTGTCCCATCGGTCCACGAGATTGATTCCTGGGCAGAGAGCATCAAGGTAGTCTATAATTTTACTTAATGTTTGCATCACTGAAGTGCTTAATAAATTAACTATTTAATTCCCTCCATCAGATGAAGACTAGATAATGTCAGACATCTTTCATCAAAAGGAATCATGTTACAGGAGGGTCTATATTTATTTTCTTCCAATATAAAAATTACTGCCAGCATAGGAAATGCCATTTACTGACAAGTGTAGAGCTTTGTCAAAATGGTTCCTATGGGAAAATGTTCTTGCCCCATACCTTGGTGCCTTCAAAGGCTTCTCCACAGTCCTTGGCAGAAGATTGTAAATGCTTTCCTCCACACACAGAGCTGCCATCTTCACATTGATAAAACCTGCAGATGATTTAAATTTCTCAGACTATTACATGAAAACATTTTCTCTCTCAGAAACACCCCATCCTGTGTCTCCTCTCTACCATTTCCCATACACTGCTTTCCCTTCTTTCATTTACATTCCACATACAGTACTCTTTTCCGATCTTCTCATCCTCTGCCCTTTTCTCTCTCTCCTTCAAGCTGCAGCCACACTGCAGAAATAATCCAGTTTGACACCACTTTAACCTCCATGGCTCAGTGTAATGGAATTCTGGGAATTGTAGTTAGCTGTGAGCTCTCTGACACAGTAGGCCAAATGTCTCACCAAACTACAGTTTGCAGAATTCCACAGCCTTGAGTCACGGCAGTTTAAGTGAGGTTAAACTGGATTATTTCTGCAATGTGGATGCAGCCATTCTCTTTTTTAAAATCATGTATTACTACTACCATCCTGGACTGTATGGGTGACCCTGTGTCCAAGACAAAGATATAGCCATTAGTCTGGAAAATCAGCATACAAAGGGATTTTGTAGCACCTTTGAGACTAATTGAAAGGAAGAATGTGATAACTTGAGCTTTCCTGATTCCTCAGATACATAAGGTTTGCACTTGTCACTTGTGGCCAAGCGAGAACGTACTGTTGGAAAATACTGCTCCATTCAAACATATCCACATTCCCAAACATTTTTTCCAAAGAGCAGCAGTAGAGAAGACTTGCTCATAGAGCTCAGGGTGCATTTCTATGAGCTAATCTGCACTGTAGAAATAACACAGTTTGACACCGTTTTAACTGCTGTGGCTCAATGCTATGAAATCCTGGGATTTGTAGTTTGTTGTGGCACCAGAGCCCTATAACAGAGAAGGCTAAATAATTAACAAAACTACAAATCCTAAAATTCCATAGCATTGAGCCACGATATTTAAAGTGGTGTCAAACTTCATTATTTCTGTGGTGCAGATCAGACTTCTGAAGAAAAAAGGGAAGCAACAGCCTTTTAGGCAATGGGCTGCTTAAGGACACAGTGCAAATGTTGAAAGTAGTGTCTACTCCAGGATACAAGACTTTGAAGTTGTTGAGATACTGTATATTCTTTGTGACATTGGGTTGTTTATTATTCCATTACTACAACCTGGTACCTAAAGAAGTGAAGTAATGTTTACTTTGGCCACCCTGCATGAACCCCACTGGGTGACCATGAGTGAGTCACACTCTCTCAGCCTCAGAGGATGGCCATTGCAAACTCTCTCTGTAGAAACTTGCCATGAAAATCCCATGAGAGTTTCGCCTTAGGGTTGCAATAAGTTGGAAAGGAAAGATGAAAAGGAAGGATTAAAATAAAACCCTTTTTGCATATCCCCCCCTCTCCAACCCTGAAGCCTTTGCCATTCAACAATAGGAGAATACAAAGATTAACATGGAAATCACACACAGGAGATATATATATATATATATATAAAATACACACACCCTACTCTCTTCCATGCCAGCATTCTCTGAAGATGCCAACCACAGAAGATGCTGGAATAAACCCTTATAGGAGATAGCCACACAGCCCTGAAAACCCACAAAAACCCACCTTGGGCAAAAAAATAGTCACACTCTCTCAGCCTCAGAGTGTGGCCATGGCCAACAAAACCCTTCTTCCCCTGATACAAACTTGCCCAGAAAAAGCTCATTTGTGCTGAGGTCCTACTTGCCCACCCTGTCCTTAACCAGGAAACGTGTTTGCCCGCAAGTTACACGCGTAACGTCTGAACCCACCCGAGAGAGAGAGAGAGAGGGGTGCCTATTTATTCCTTCCCTGCCGCCTTTTACTTCTCTTTCCTTCTTCTCCTCCTCTGTCTCTCATTAGAACCCAGAGGCCAGTTGTTTGGTTGCCATGGGATACAATCGCTTGGCAACGTGTATCTCTAGAATGTGAGAGCATCTTTGTGACGCCACTTCCGGAATCGGGAGGAACAATGGACTGGGGAAAAAAAAAGGAGGGAGGGAGAAAGAGTGAGCAGGAGCAGTGCGCATGCGCGGAGGCGTGGGGGTGAGACCTGGGAAGAAGAGAGGACCTCGGAGGTGGTTGCGCATGCGCAGATTGAGTAGGTCTGTGTAATGGCGGCAGAGGGAAGGAGGATGGGGGAGGGGTGAGTTTTGCCCTGGCTCAGTGCTAGGGAATCATGGGATGTGTAGTTTGTTATGGCACCAGAGCTCTCTGTGACAGAGAAGGCTAAATGTCTCTCATAGAGTCCCCTAGCATTGAGCCAGAGCAGTTGAAGCAGTCTCAGACTGGATTATATATTATATTTCTGCAGTGTGTGTTTTGGAGCTTTTCTCTCAGCTTGGTGTAGTGGTGGTTTTTGGGTGTTGGGCTGCAACCCTGGGTCTGACCATGGGCCAGTCACACTCTCTCAGCCTCAGGGGATGGCCATGGCAAAGGGACACCCCCCTCTGAGGAGACTTGCCAAGAAAGCCCCATGATACTAGGTCCCTAGTCTTAGAGTTGCCATAAGTTGACAATGGACTTGAAGGTTCACAACAGCAACAAGGTTTTACACTCTCTCAGCCTCAGAGGATGGCTATCATGGCAAAGGCATTCCCTTTGATTACATTTGTCAAGAAAACTAAGTAGTAGATCCCCCTTAGGGTTGCTCTAAGTCGGAAATGACTTGAAAGCACACAACAACAACAACAACAACAACAGCATTTTACACTCTCTCAGCCTCAGAGGATGGCCATGGAAAAGGCATTCCCTTTGAGGAACTTTGTCAAGAAAACCCCCATGATACATTCACTTTAGGGCCACCATAAGTCCGAAACCACTTGTAGGCACACAAACTTAGGGCAATATTTTATTATTTTTTTGTAACATTTGTAATCGGCGTTTTAGAGCTGTGTCTTTTTAAATTATTGTAACCCACCTTGTGGGAGGAAGGCGGGAGATAAATCCTTGAAATAAATAGGTCTCATAGTGTATAGGAGCCAACGTGGTGAAGTGGTTTGAGCATTGGACTGAAACTTTGGAGACCAAGACAATAGCATCCATGTAGTAAAGTGTAACAGCCATGTAGCAATATATAACAACACCCCAAATCCACAAAGCAGTGATACCTTTATTGGCCATCCAAAATGCGCACAAAATATTGTTGCACGTTTTTGAAACAACATCCCAGATCTACAAAGCAGTGGTGCCTTTACTGGCCAGCCAAAATGCTCAAAATACCTGTTGCAAGCTTTCGAAGCTCCACCAACTTCACCATCAGGCAAAGATGTTAAAAACCTTTCAGCAGGGGAAAAATTAGGATGATATTAGTCACAACAAGTGTACATTTTGTGAAGATGTTGCTGTTCTCATTTCAGGTGTTGTTGGGAGGACATTCATGCAGGCTGGCCCCTTCTGCTTCTGACTGTAACACCGAAAACGAGAAAAATTGATTTATCATTGTTACCTCAAACAACTGGTTTTTACACAGTACGTGTTTGCATTTTATATATAACTCAGAGAAATACGAGGTAATGTTTATCAAAGCCTTTCCTCAGAATATGGAATGGGGATTAGATATGTATTGTTGTAAAGAACTGTGTAGAAAATGGTACTGGTAGTATCTTACATTTTATCTGCAAATATCTTAAAAGGAGGTTGACTGTGATGTAACTGTCTACTTACCTTTCTCTATTCCTACTTATTTTTCTCTTTTCCTATTTATTGTTCTTTTTTTCCTTGCTGTTTGTTGTTACTTTTGAAGTCTATAACATGTCTAATATTGTAATTAAGTACAATTCAAACCAATCTTAGAGTTGGCCCTTAATGACAGTGGGCTAAATTTGTATGCTACTGGCACCTAGATGCCACTGACTTTGATGAGATTAAATTCAAGTCCCACTGATTCCCATGGGAAATATGTTTGTCTGAATCCAACCCATTTTTCATTACTCATTACAGGGACAGGGATTACCCAGTAGCTTTATCTAACACTGGGCTGGGGGAAGTTGTGGTCCTCCAGGAGCTGGAGTGCAACTCCTATGATCCATAATCACATTGCCTAGTGCAGAGAGAGCTGCAGCCTTACAACATCTGGATGGCCACATAGTCAGCCCCACTGATCTACTGTTTTCAGTGAGGCAATTTGTAACCTACTCAGTGCTACTGAGTACTAAACACAAAACAAAAATTGGGGTGGATCCAGATTTAGGGATCATCTACACCGTAGAGATAATGCAGTTTGGCAGCACTTTAACTGTCATGGCTCCATCCTACAGAAAGCTGGGATTTGTAATTTTGTGAGACACAGCAGTGCTCTTTGGAAAAGAAGGTTAAAGACCATGTAAAACTACAAATCCAAGGATTCCATAGGATAGGATGGATTTATATAGTGGAGCTACATCAGATGGAGCTACAACACTTAAAAGTGTTGCCAGACTGCATTATTTCTATAGTGTAGATGCAGCCCCAGTCAGGGTAGACTCCCATATGATTTCACTGGCTCTGCTATAAGTATGATTCCTTCTAGATCCAAATGTTCTTTTTACATTCTCATTATACAGTACCTTATTATGTTTCTGAGCTAAGCTGTTTTAATTTTGAAAAAGTAAAGAAATCAAAGAAGGATTTTCCAGTCTCTTCACTATTGCTTAATAGTGTGCACTGTTTGTTCATGTTCATATTGATTTCCCTGAACAAACAGAATGAAACCACAGTCTTGGCAACACGTGTGCTTTTATCATTGCTGAGTAGCCCTCTTGGCCCTGTGCTTGTTCATCCGTTCCCTCTGGAGAGCAGTTGCTTGTGCAGTTCACCTCACTCTGATCATCTGTCTATTTTCTTTTATTCAATCTAGATTAAGTTTAAAAGAGCTAAACGTGGTACTTCACAGATAACATTTGAGTGCATTTTTTTAAAAAAGTCTGTCTAGAAGATACCTGAAAAAAACTGACCTGCTCTCATAACAGTAAGTTCTGAGTGCCATCGTAATTTAAATGTCATTATTTGGTGGTTGGCTGTTAAGGGTACAGTGTGTATTTAGATTTTAGGCAGAATTTTTTAAAAAATAACATTTCCCAATTCAACATCCCACAGATGTGTGAATGACAACCCCATCATCCTCATTCAACATGGCCAAATTTGCTGGGAGTCACGGGGTTTGTAGTCCAGCACAACTGGAGGCTATACAGTAGAGGCAGTTGTAGAAATGGATATGCTATGCTCTGAATTAATTAAAGTCACTGAGAAGTTTGCCATCTGACAGTCCAATGGAAGCTCGTACCCGTGTGTTTTTTATTATTACAGTATTATCAAATGCATTATCCTATAATTCTGTTGTAATCAATGGCTGTATTATATTGATGGCATGCTGAGGTGGTTAGCTTTAATGTATCTCAAATGAAGCTGTTAGGGAGCTGGAACTGGTGTGGTTAGAAGACACTAAGGCATGTTTTATTGATTCTAAGAATGGTGTCGTTCTAAAATCAGCACCATTATTGAGTGTTCCTGTTATGTCTGAGGTTCCTGTTAGGTTAGGACTGTTCTGTTTGTAACTGTAAGCTAAACGGACATGTTATGCCACATGTAGAAAATAAACTATAAGGATTTTATGTAAGATACAGTGGCTGATTTTTGTGTACATAATAGTTTGTCAAAGTAGACATTTCTCAATGGATACACCTTTTTTAATATATATTTTTATTAATACAACAGTTCTACGTTTTTTAAAAAATGTACTCCCTTAAGAACAAAAATTAAAAAAAAACGTGCACCTTTAAAGGTGAAATTTTGCTTTCTGTATAAAATTCACAGATGGTGAAATCCAATACTATTCTAACCTTGTTTGTTGTGGAATGTGATCTGATATAATCAAGGTCTCAGCAGGATGAGTTAAAAACATGTTAAAACCTTGTTAAAAACATGTCCCCCTACAAGAGGAAAGAAGCAATTAAAAATGCCTTTGTATTTTAAAAGCCAGATGGCTGGGTTATAAAGTATTTTTCTGTGGCTAACTGATTTTTTTCTCCTCTTGTTTGAAGCATTTCTATTTCTTGTGAAATTGGTGTGAAGGGAAAAAAAAGATGTTTCATGGGATTCGGAATTGGAATCTGAAACTGCTGACTGTAGCCATGGTTTCTGATGCACATTTCAAGTTGTTTTTTTCAAGAAGTTTTGCACTTGCCTGGAAGCCATGGATGTCAATGCATAGTCTTCTTGGAAACAAGAATATTGTCCTTATGGGACCTCCTGGTTCTGGGAAAACTTCAGTAGGAAAGATAATAGGGCAGAAATTGAATGCTTCTTTCATAGATGTCGATGATGACATTCTTGAAACAACCTGGAATATGAGTGTGGCAGAAAAACTGAAGGAAGTTGGTACTGAGCAGTTTTTAGAAGAGGAAGGAAAAGCTCTGTTAAATCTTTCAGCATCTGGGAGTGTAGTTTCTCTTTCTGGATCTAACCCAATGAATGCTGCTGGTATGGAGCATGTGAAGAAAAATGGGATTGTAGTGTATTTGGATGTGCCCTCACCACACATAAAGGATCGGCTGCAGTTAATGAAAGTGGATCGCATTGTGGGACAGGGTCCTGGAACTTCAATCAAAGACATACTTGAGTTTAGGAAGCAGTTTTATAGGAAGTGGCACGATGTTCGTGTTCTCTGTGAAGATGGAATTACAGCAGATGCTGTAGCCGACAAAGTGCTTCATGCAGTTAAGTGGTACCAAGATTCGGAATCAGAAGGCTTCATTTCAACCAGGAGTCTAAGAGACAGTAAAAAATCTGAGCGAAATAATTCTACTAAATATTTCAGCGATGCTGTGGTTGAGGGCCTGGCACCTGATGGTGGACTCTTTGTACCTGAGATGGGACTTCCAAAATTCACCTCTGGAGAGTGGCAAAATTTATTAGGGGCAACCTATACTGAAAGAGCTCAGATAATATTGGAAAGGTGCATACACCCAGCTGATGTTCCTGCTTCCCAGTTGTGGGAAATGGTTGAAACTGCATATGGACAAAATTTTACATGTGCTAAAATTGCTCCTGTTAGGCATCTGACAGGCAATCAGTTTCTTCTGGAGCTGTTTCATGGACCAACAGCTTCATTTAAGGATTTGGCATTACAGTTGATGCCCCATCTGTTTGCATACTGCATTCCTAAAAGCTGCAATTATTTGATCCTAGTAGCTACTTCAGGTGACACAGGAAGTGCAGTCCTAGATGGTTTTAGTCGGCTTAAGGAGACGGATAAGCAACGGATTGCTGTGATCACTTTCTTTCCCCAAGATGGTGTTAGCCAGATACAGAAATTACAGATGATCAGCTGCCAAGAAGCCAATACAAAAGCAGTAGGTGTCAAATCTGATTTTGATTTCTGCCAGTCAGCCATTAAGCAAATATTTACTCATTCAGATTATACCGGCTACCTCACGATGGAATATGGGACAACCTTAAGTGCAGCAAACTCTATAAACTGGGCACGTTTGCTTCCCCAAGTGGTTTATCATGCTTCTGCCTACCTGAACCTTGTTGAGCAAGGTACCATTTCTTTTGGGAGTCCTGTGGATGTCTGTATTCCCACTGGAAACTTTGGCAATATATTAGCAGCAATGTATGCAAAAATGATGGGAATTCCCATACGAAAATGTATCTGTGCCTCCAATCAAAACAATGTTTTGACTGAGTTTATAAGGACAGGCTTGTACAACTTGAAGGGGAGAGAATTAATGCAAAGTTTCTCCCCAGCAGTGGACATTTTGAAGTCTTCCAACCTTGAACGGTATTTGCACTGGATTGCTAATGGAGATGGACAGCTGGTGACACAATTGTTTAGCTGTCTGGAAAATCAGCAATACTTCCAGTTGCAGGAAGATCTCCTTAGAAAGCTTCAGCAGGACTTGGTGGCTGGCTGGTGCTCTGAAGAGGACTGCCTGGCTGCCATTTACTCTGTGTTCAGTACTACAGGATACATTATGGACACACATACAGCCATTGCAAAAGTAGTTGCGGATCGACTGCAAGATAAAACTTGTCCAGTGATCATTAGTTCAACTGCTCATTATTCCAAGTTTGCACCTGCTGTTCTACAGGCCTTGAGGATTGGTGAAATAAAACAGACGCCATTAAGCCAGCTTCACTTGTTAAACTCGTATAACCCTTTGCCTCCAGTCCACAGGGGCCTGTTAGAGACACTGAAAAAGAATGAGAAACAGAACTATGAGGTCTGTGCTGCAGACATGAATGCCCTTATGAAACACATTGAAGCCTTAATACAAAACCACTTCATGAGGGTTTTCTAATATAAAGCATACTTGGCATTTATCATTTTTTCTATTTTGAATTTCACCCTCACTAAAAGGGATGGTAATAAATGTTAGTGTTGTTGAATTTAATGAATTACATTGCCCAATATTTACATGAACATTGAGTGTTACATAGGAAACTGAATATTATTGAACAATAATGTCATATTTAGAAAAGCAAGATAGCTGATATTTGTAAAAAAAAAAAAGAGAGAGAGAGAGAGAGAGAGAGAGAGAGAGTAAGATCAAAATATCTGCTCCGGGTGCTCAGGGAACTGCTCAGAGAAGCCCTTGGACCTCAAGGGCTGTTATTTTGGACTTCAAGCCAGTGTTATGTAGTGGTTTAAGTGTTGGATTACAACTCAAAGAGACCAGAGTTTAAATCTCCCCTTATTTCCTATGATCATGGAAACCCACTGGGTGAACTTGGACAAGACACATTCTCTCAGCCTCAGAGGAAGGCAATGGCAAACCCACTCTGAACAAATCTTGGCAAGAAAATCCTATGACAGATTAATCTTGGGGTCACTGAAAGTCAGAAACAATTTGAAGGCACACAGCAACAACATCATTCATGCTATCTGTATGCTTCCCTTCATGAGTCAAACAGCAGGGTTTAGCACAAATACTAACAAATGAGAGATCCAGTTCATAGATTTCCCACTATAATATCTAGTTGTACCCTAAATACTTCAGAAGTCTTAGCAAGAGATAAGGAAGGATACAAAATAAATGCTAAAGGTTGAGTAAAATTTCACTTTGTGTATTTAAATCAAATAAATCTATGAAACATGTGAATTGATATACAGAAACATTTAGTTGGTTTTGCTTTGGCTGCCCAGCAGGTTGGAAGCACATGAAAGTAATCTAAAAGAGAGTGATTATTTCAAGAGACTGATCAAGAAGTGTAAACATAATTTCACATTACAGGCATAATGGCCACAGCCAGATTTGATGAAACGGAGCCAGAACTGGTCACAACTAATTTAATTCTGATTGCTTTCAGTGGGTCTGCTCTAAGTTTTAGAGCTTTAGCTAAAGAAATGCAAATAAAAACAAAAAGAATGAACATTCTCCATTCTTCTTAGCATAACCTCACAGAAGTGCAAAACGATGAAGGGATATAGGACCTTAAGCTAGGCTAGACTATTTACCCATCAAGCTTAATACTATCTGCTTTGACTGGTGGAAGCTTTCCAGGTTCTCAGGGTCTAGATCTTTCGCATCCTCAGCTATCTCATCTTTGTAGCTGGACAAGTAGAAATCGAATCTGAATGAAATAGCCCAGTGATGGTACTAAAGCCAGTTCTAAATGTATAGTATAATCAGTTGATAAACTCTTAATGACATCCTTTCTGCTCTCTCCCAACATGAAAGCAAATTTTATGAGTGCAGTTCTGTTTGGTTGTTAAATTGTAAACAAAAAGACCTGTGGTCCTCTTAAAGGCTACCAAATATATTATGGCATGAGCTGTTTCAGGAAACTGTCTGCTACTCCATCAGGTGTATCTACCTAGCTAATAAAGAAATAGATTGTTTTTAAGAAATAATTTATAAGCCCCTATTTGTAAAGCAAAACAGCTTTTTACAGAGACCTTTCAGCTCTTAACCACAAGATGGCATTCCTAACAGCTTGTTGATGATAATTGACTAATAAAATGTCGAAGTTGAGACTTGCATTAAGGGACAAGTTTTTTATATTGTTAAACTGTAATAAGTAGAGCGCAAAATTAATTCTAATCCTTGTAAGCATATCTCTTTTGGGAAACATGCAAAGAAACACCTTGTGCTAAAATATTGCTGGGAGAACTTTTTCTTTCTTCCTCAGTAGTGACATGTTGGTCTCATGGGTAGGATCTTCTGCCATGGTCAAGCCATACAACTGTATTCCCATTTGCTTTGCACCAAATTGGGATTTGCTCCGATAGTAGACTAGGATCCAAAACACACTGTATAAATAATCTATTTTGAGACTGCCTGGGAACTGTATTTTATTGTGACACTAGAGCTTTCTGGTTAAATGTCTCACAAAACTACAGTTCCCAGAATTCCCTAGCATTGAGCCTGGGCAACTAAAGTGGTCTCAGACTGGATTATTTCTGCAGTGTCTTTTGGGTTTACTGTAGGTTGCTTCCTTTTTCATAGAACAATACAGAAGCAAACCCAAAAGGTGGCTCTTTTAAGTTCAGAATAACCCTAGGGGTTATGACACTGTGGTCTCCTTACATTAGTTTCCAGCAAGTTTGTGGAGACATTTTGTTATTGTCAGATTTATTGCATATATCAGTGAGACTCCAGAATTGCCACCCCTGTGCTTGCTCACACTGTTTATACAAAGGCAAGTCTCACTAATACAGCTATCCTTGAATTCAGGCAGAAGGAGGCAATAGCCATGAGTAGTGAGTTTAATTTGTCTATTCAGCATCTATGGTTAAGCACTCTGCAATCAGGAAAATGTCCTGCATGAAGATGTACAGCAAGGATGGGCAATTTTAGTAGAATCCATCAAAATCCTGCCACCACTGCTTAAATTTGACAAAAGAAAATTGTTTTCCCCCCATGTCTAGTTACAGGACTAAAACAAGGCATTTGGGTTCTCAATGTGACTTATTCCAGCATCAAATGGGGTGTGTGAGTCTGGCTAGGTACCATGCTGCTAAACTGCAGTGCAGTACGAAATTGGTTTTGGGTTCCTGCCAAAATGGGTGCAGAAAGACCCACAGTTTCCATGTTGGCCATTGCACAACACTTAAAGACATAACTTACTTGTGTGTACATGCCTTCAAGTCACTTGTTGACTAATGACAACCCCATGAATTTCATAGGGTTTTCTTAGAGAAGCTGAAATGGGAGCAATAGAAATGACTTGGCTAGGAGAAATGACAACACTAATTGTCATTGCACTAAGCAGTAATCCTTCCTTTTTTCCTTCCTGCCTGCCTGCTGCCATCATGGTGATGTGGCACTCACAATGAAGCAAGTACTTTGGAGTGGGGAAGCCTCTTCCATATGTCTGCATTACCACTGCAGTCCTATCTGGCTTTTTTGAATATTTAATATTCCATTTAATGAGAAACTTTCTGAGAGTAGCCATGCTCTGTTTTAGTCAATAACCCCCAGGCAGCATATTATGCCACTCTTCTGTCCTCCTTGCTTGGGTTGTGTCTGCTCTTAGGAGTCTAGGGAGTAATGAAATTGATGAGATTTCTGCTTTTCTTGCTTCAGAGAGCAGGAGTCCTGTCAATTCCAATCCTTCACTAGCTTCCAAGAGTGAAGCTGGCAGCAGGAGTAAAAGGATATGCTGACATGTACATGCAGCTGTAGAGCTGTGCTCTTCTTGGATCAGCCAAGGTTAAACTTGATTTTTAAGCTGTTTACAAACCCTTTCAGTTAATAGTTCAATTTGTGAGGAGAGAGGTGAAGATTTTGAAAACAACAACACAGAGAGCTACTTTAAATCAGTGTGTTGATGGATGGATTATAAAGATGGGGGCCATTATCCACTGGGCAGTCTGCTTTTTTCTTTATTTGACTTGTTAAAACATCAGTCATCATAAAAGAAGCATTTTGTGCATACACTCCCTACAGTTGGGTTGACCTAGCAAGAACTTTGAAAAGTTAGTGGCCATGTTGGCCTGGAGATTCTGTGAACTGTACTTGCAAATGTAACATTTTCAAGTTCTGAATGGGTGAAAGTTAACACTGTGTTAGAATCAGAAAAAATGTGTGGAAAGTCACACGTTGCCTAGCTGATACGTATGTGTGTGTGTGTGTGCCTTCAAGTTGTCTGTCAACATATGGCAGCCCCATGAATTTCATAGGTTTTTTTTAGTCAAGGAATATTTAGAGATGGGTTTACCAGCTCCTGCCTGGCTGCCTCTGAAATATAGCCTACAGCACCAGGTAGTCCTTGGCAGTCTCCCATCCAAGTACTAACCAGGGCTGACCCTGATTAGCTTACAAGATCAGACAGGATCTGGTGCCTTTAGGATATTTTGGCAGAGGCATATGTATACCAAATGATATTTTAGAATGAAGGTATACTAGTAGACATCAGTCAGATATTGTGCCCACTGTTGAACAAACTTATGTATTCCCCTCCTCAGTACTAAATTGTGAAATAATGAATTTTAAAGTATGTATGGATTGTTTTAATATGCATTGGTTTTATAAGCTCTTTTAATTGGTATTATACAGATTGTTGTTCCCTGCCTTGATCCATGGGGAAAGGCAGATAAGAAATCAATTGTCATCATCATTGCCATCATCGTCAGCATCAGCTGTTGCCTGAGTTAGGCTGAGGCTATAGATTGTGATTATCAATGTATCAAAATATACATGCCTTGTTTACTTTCTAAAGCGTGTGTTGGTGATTATACTGCCTTGGTAAAATGAACAGTTACTGTAAATACTGTAAATTTGTGCATATTGTTCATGATTTCCTGTGAATGTGCACCATTATTATTCTCTGTGTGTGCATTTAGTGCATATTCTCTAGTTAACCCACATTGTGCACATCTAATAACATTGGAAGTGCCATGCTGGATCAAACCAAAGGTCTATCTAGTCCAGAATTCTTTTCCCATATTAGCAAACCATTTATCTCTTGGAAGCTTACAAACAAGAATATGAACACAATAGCACCTCGTATTCTTCAGCAACTAGTATTGCTGAACATCAGTTCAGCAACGGTTCCCCAGAGTCATATTTTGTTGCATAATTCACACAGAGTTAGATTTAAAAACATAGGCATTTTACAGCATTGCCATCTGAAAAGTTGAAGATAATGTCTCTGTTTTCTGCCTCTTGTTACATTAAGTTCTTTTTAAAATGGGGGAAACATATGGGGCAAAATTTGTCCAAATAAATCTATCATATTTTGACATTTAGATTTTTTGTTGTTTTTTTTCTTCTTCCTAACCAGTCTTACTTAAAATAAAAAATGATATGTGTCATTTCTGGGTGAACTGTGATGCAATGAAGCGGAAGTGATGTGTTCTAGTTGTAAGTAGGTTGGGCCCATTCAGGGAGAATTAAAATTCCTTCCATGGCTGGGGGAACTGAAATTCCTTGTTTTAAGGAAATATGTACTGTGAGAAGTGTTAACTTAATTTCTCCATCACATCAGCTGTTTTCTAGTTCTGAGTGGAATACAATAATTTGAGTGGAATATGTACCACATTTTGTGGGACCAGAGCCATCATGACTAAAACTCGACTATTTTGGGTAGAGGAAGTGCCTCCATTCTTGGGTGGAAAAAATAGATCTTCAGTGTTTACAGTTTTTTTTTAATTAAAGAAAACCAAAATTTCCTACATATATGTAAAATAAATCAAAATCAGCTGTTTTTAATTAGAAATCAATTCTTCCTTAATGTTGATGAATTCGTCAACATTCTCCCCACTTATCAACAGATAAAATCTTCCCACTCATACATGACTAATTATTTTTAAATTTACATTTATATAAAAATGAGCCTTAAATGTATTCACTTGACTGTAATATAATATTGACTATTGCTATTGAATGAAAAGAAACTTAATTGACTTTTGAGAATGATTATAGTACATTTAAGTCTTTTCCCCATTAACTGTACTGTATTTTGGAGTATGCCACCCAAATTTGGCAGGAATCTGCAATCTCAGTTTTTTAAAATATAAAATTTGAGAGCCATAGCAAAGCACTGGGGACTTTGCATGTGGGCAGAACTGTTTCCACCCCAATTTCCATCAAGTGGACACTTATCTTTGCAGTATGACCATGAATTATAAAAACAGGAGATGTTGTATTACACATGGGCAATTTGCAACCTGCAACAGCATCAAACTGGCATGTTCTTGTCAGTAAGGTAGGAAGTGAAAAGAATGGCTTTCTACTGGAGTACATTGATGTCAGCATAAAATATTTTGGGGTAGAAATGGAACTATTAAAGCTGATTTCCTTCAGGGTTTAAGTTCACATCTCATTTTTTGGATCGAGAACATCAATTTTATTACTCCCTATTAGAAATAACAGCATTAGGTTTCTTTGCACCTTTAAGAACCAGAAACGGCATTGGTTATTTATTTATTTTTGCAAAGTGGGGCAGTGAAGACACCAGAACTAGCATTCCACATCATCCAAGCATGTGTTTTCTGTCTCTGTCTCTTGTTTCAAGTGTGGCAAATGTTCAGGAAAGTATACCTCTAGTTGAAGAAACAAAAATGAAGAAATCAAGCTAGTCTAGCCTCCAAAGGAGCATAATATTGGTCAAAGCAGTCTGGAACTAGGGCTGTTAGCACCTGCTGAAATTCCCTCTTCTGTACAACAGTTAAAATATAGGAGCCATCTCCAGTTTTCGACCTGACAACTCTATCTCGAGTCCAAGCAGGGTAAAATATCAGCCAGGGAACACTAGAAAGAAGATTCCTAAGAATAAGCTGAAGTTTAGGAAATGAGAGTAAAGAATGTTACAATGCCACAGATACTGGACAGCTCAGAAACCACCTTGGCTGTCCTAATATTAGCCAGCTGGGATAATGAGGTCAGGTGCTTTGAGTTACAGCTCTGGGATTGTAACCCACGGTATAAAAATGTTCCACATCCCTTGTAAGGCCAGCTGTGCTTTTGCCTGTGCTTTTATTAGTGGTGTTTTAGTCTTTGATTCTCTGAAAGTTGAAGTAGCACAACTTGTAACTCCTTCTCTTCAAGATCAGCGTGTGATGGTCTACTAGGCTCTGTTTCTAGGCAAGCTGCCAGTTTTCTTTGGATCTCACTGCAGCTTTACCTTATGTGAGGATGCCTCCAGGTAGGCCATGACATCTTGCCTCTAGATTCTGCATCAACAATCAGTCCTGTGGATATGGAACATTTTTATACCCTGAATTGCAATCCCAGTGAGGTGAGAATATACCCCAGAAATCACTAAGTGCTAGTTTTTAAAAATTTAGCTGATTGAGTTATAAATTCCCATGTAACTTCTCTTAACATCTTAAAACACCTTTCCTTCTCAAAGTAGCTTTCCTTCTCAAATATCCTGGAAACAGCACTGGTGTAATTAGTTTTAGTTGACTGTAGGATCGGTGTGTGCATAAACAAAAACACAATTTCTATGCAGTGGTGTGAAAGTCCAATAAAGAAATTATTCACATAACTCTTAAATTTTTGGGGTATCACTGAAATTACCTTTGTAATTTTTTGTTTGTGAAGCAGCTGTCTATGTTAATATATGCAAATCTTTCACTGTCACATTTTATCGTAAAGTCATTTTAGCAGAACCATTTTTAATTTTCTCTTGTCTATTCCTCCTATAAAAGAATGTAAAACCATCCTTTATAGAGTAAATTTAGTACTATATTAAACTCAAAAGAATTAGAATCATAAACTTTTTTTAAAAAAAAGTGGGAGTTAATAGGAACTTTGTGATTAATATGTTAAGTTCCTTTCAGGTTGATTGCATGGACCAGAATTTAGGAATTTTGCTGGCTTGCTTGGCAAAATGTGAATGGTCTGTATTTCCATGCATCTGAGAAAGTAGACCAAGTCTATGAAGGTTCATGCTAGCAGCTTCTTTCTTTTAGTTAGTCTCAAAGGTGCTACAAGATCCCTTTGCATACTGATTTTCCAGACTAGCACAACAATGTCTTTGAATTCTGTCTATATTTCTGCGGGCATGCATGAAGGCAACTCCCCTTTCTGATAGCTTTTGTGAGGGCAAGAGTTTGCCAGTTATCACAAACCTATGTGTGTATTGGCAAAGTGACCATTTTAAGTGTGTGTGTGGGGGGGGGAGTAGTTGAAAAAGACATTGCACTTTGGGTGGCTACTTAACACATTGCCAAAAAAGTATAAAACCCTGCAAAACAATTGCCATCGTTTAAACAGAATCCTAGAATCTTAGGAGTTGGGAGAAACTACAAGGGCCGTCTATCCAGCCTCCACCATGCAGGAATACACAGCTAAAGCACTCCTGAAAGATGGCCATCCAATTTCTGTTTATAGGTCTTCCAATATGGTGAATCCATCACCATACAAGGCAATCTATTCCAGTCTCAAACTGTTCTTACAGTAAAAAAAATGTTCCTACTGTTTAGGTGGAATATTTTGTAATCTGAACTCACTACTTCCTTCACATCATAATGGCGGTAACTGATCAAACTACTGTGATTGTTGCATAATCTCTGGTCCAGGTACTAAACTACTGATGGACATCTTCAAGCCTCTTCTTAAAGGAGCCTTTCCTGTATACTTTCCACTTCCCCAAACAGTGTAAAATGTACGTGGCCTAGACTTATGGAGGAGAATGCTGCAATACTGTCACTGTAGTTCTTTCTGGCATGGTTGGGTTGGTAGCCTTGATAGGTCAAAAACTGGAAAGGATTCCTGTCCCCTTAATAGTTGTGTAGAAGAGGGAATTTCAGTAGGTATTGCTTGTCATGCAACCATGTAACAGCACCTGCTGAAATTCCCTTTTCTACACAACCATTAAAGGGACAGCAATCCTCTCTGGTTTTCAGTCTGGCCAACCCTATGGGTGACATTAATTATGTGTTTCTAGACCGCTTCAAATGTGATCCAGGCTTTCTGAATTTCCTCTTCAGGCAGACAGATGTGTTTTAAGAACTATTTTTGCTTCAAAAAATAAAGGGGAGGGCAGGAAAAGTATTCTGCGTGAGCAATCGGTTGCAACCAAACCAGCTCCCTACTGGTAAGCACTTGACATCTCATAATTTGGTGTATTAGCCATTCATTTGTATTTCCTTAAACTACAGTGAAAAGTACAATACTGCACAATGTAGTCAGACTGAGTAGGCAGCAGTGGAAGTCTGACTTTCCAACAAGCTAAACAGTGATTTCCTACCAGTCTTGCTGTGGGCCAAATGCCCATTTTTTGTTGTTCATGGAAGTGTGAGCAGAAGAATGATGCTGTTAAGGTTGCCAGACCAGCACTAGCCCACTCCCTGAAATTTCAGGGCCCAAACCTGTGACTGGGGGGGGGGGGGGCTCCTTGATATCACAGGGTGGATGTCATAGAGGTAGGTCCTTGTAATGCCCTGGTGGTGGAGCAGAGAAAAGGTTGGCAAAAGAACCAGAACTGTCTCTTTTGAATCAGCTGATTTTAGACATGGTCATAAGGGACATCTGGGAAAATCGGTTCAGAATTTGGATAAAGCCAGTTAATATGACAACTAAAGGCAAGAAAGAAAACCAACAATAGAAAAAAATCCAGGAGCTAGACAAGTAGCAACATGGGCACACTAGGTAAAGCAATTGCCATTATTCTTAGGCCTTGCACTGTATGAAAATACCTACAGTACACATGATACATCGGTTTTCTTCTCAGTCCCTATGTGCCTGAGGTTCATAGAAGGTTCTACACCATCTTAGGTGTAGAACCTCGTCCATTTATTTTACTAGATTTTCTTTTTTTCTTGTGGAAATAGTAACTAGCTGTTGGAAGACTGAGCTTGCAGATAATCCTTGGGAAGAAGTTTGCAAGTCACCAGTGTGCTTGCTTACACAATTTGCAGCACAGGGTTGCAAAAATGTTTAAAGTCTGCAGACTGAAGCTCAACAACCGAGTTACACAGACAACTCAAGAAAACTGAACAGTCAACCTTTTTTCCTGCTCAGTAGAATGTGGTGCACATATGTACACAATGCGCACACACACATACGTATAAAGTTCATGAATGATGAAATGGTTTTATTTCCTTTGATGATAGCTGTTAAGTGGATGAACAAAGAAGCACAGAAGCCTGTATTTTCACTGCAGTTTTATGTACAGCACTGTGTAAACTTACAGCACTATATAAATAAAATTAATAATAATATTAAGCAAAAGACCATTACAGTGTGATAGACAGAGTAACTAGACAGAGTAACACAAATTATCAATAATAAGATAAGACTAAATAAAATGTAATTTGATTTTGAAACACTTTGGAATTGTAAAAACTATCCATAGAACAGGTATATTGATATGTCTTTAAAATAAATGACTCAGAACTTTTCAAATTATTAATAAAATATGTACATAATTTCCTGGTGGCTGCAGTAAATAAAAAAATGCTACCATTTAGCGTACAGAAGTTTGATTATAAGTGTATCCCTGTAGTTTGTAGAGTTTTGAGCAATGCAAGAGGGTATACAATAGACCTTTTTCTCCTTGGGCCTGCATATAAAGAATTAAAGAATAAACAATGTACATGTAGGTGATTACAACCACCTAAATAAATAATGTTTAAGTGATTACAGCCACCTAAACCTTCCCATCCTATGAAAGGGATACCAAAATATCCTCATCTCTCATTCTCCTGGAATGTCATTTCCAGTTTCAGCAGGAACCAGTGGTTTGATTTCCAGCAAAATTTCAAACCCATCCTTGGATATATGAAAAATTTAAGTGCTAAAAAACAGTGCATGTTTGGTTACACCATAATAGCTGTAATAAATTACAAATATCAATATTTGCATATGCTGGGCTCATGACTTCTTTACAAAAACATGAAGGAATCTGTGATACCTTTTAATGTGCACCAGTTCTCTGAATTGTGTCTAACAATAATCACTTGAACTGACACAGAAGAAATATAAGTCCTTCTGCACAATCATTGCACATAGCTACTGTTGTGCACCAGTTGGGAAAATAGCTATTCCCTTCCATTGGTAATATTTCATCATTACTGTAATCTAAGGTGATGCTAACATACTTACAGGTAAAATAGATTCGTGTCTGGTTTTCATAGTGGACAGCCATAAAAATACAAACAAAGAAGGAGGGAATCAAGAGAAGTCTTTGATATGTAAAATACTGAAAAGAACAGCCATTTTCAGTGCTCTGCTCCAATCTTCTTCCACTGCTGGAAAAATCTTCAAGTTAACGGTATTTCTGTGTTATCTTGACCTAAGGTAAACCTATCACAGGGTTTTCTTGGCAAGATTTTTTCACGGGGGCTTGCCCTTGCCTTCCTCTGCCACAATAAAGTGCAATTCCAGCATTCCCTAGCACTGAACAGGGGCAATTAAAGCAGTCTCAAACTGGATTATTTCTGCAGTGTGTTTTGAACCACAGTCCAGTGCTCAAACCACTACACCATGCTGGCTCTCTGGAAAGATTTACAAACACAAATACCTAACTGGAGTTAGCGAGTTTTCTCTTTGACAGAAAAGAAAATATTTTTCGAATATGATGGCTATTTTATTTATCTATTTTGGCTCTGCAAATGTACAAATCAGTGGGTTTATTTTTCTTGTCAAAACACAGCCGATGGCATCTTCAGGCAGAATGCCCAAGGAGCAGCCATTGTCTGTGCATTGGCTTGGGAAATATTGGAAAGCGGGGCCCATGAATTACAAAGAGGCTTTGCACTCACTGACAAAAGAGAGCTATTATGTGCTTTAGCAGGTATTTCATTATCTCTGAATGACCACCATATGGTGCACATGGCCCCTGCCTTATGATAAATTTGTCGGGCTTTCTTAGAAAATACAAAGATGCATAAAAACCTGCCTTAGATATAATTGGAAACGACCAACCTGCTATGTAAGGCAGCGATACAGACCCTTTAAACAAACAGTAGCAATAATAGAGTTGAGGAAATGACATTCAAGAGCTTCATAATGAAATTAATCTTTTTGACTCTTTGGTGACATGTTATAATTTCCCCCAGAGCTGAAATGCCATGCTTTCAAAGGTGGCCCATGGATTCTGTTGCAGAGTAGCCATTCCTTGATTCATGAGCAAGATAGGTGTGACATCCCTCCCTGTTGTTTCATCATAACTCTCAAGGTACCTTCAGTTCTTTGGATGGATGGTGTGGATACTTTGCAACTTCAGATGGAAAAGACAAACTTCATTGCCTCTGTTTTATTGCCATTGCTCCAACTCTATTAAGGCTATAAGGGATGATCTTATCTGGGTTTCACACAGTTCTTACAACCTCTCAAAACAACATGTAGACTCTATGACCCCAACACTGTTTATTTCTTTCCCTTGCATGCTATTTTGTCATCTTTTCTAATTAAGAAACCTGTGAGATATGACAGCTGGTGTGATTTATTTTGTATCTTTTGGTTGGCCCTGTTAAGATAATACCACAAGAAGGGTCTCAAACCCTCAAACGTATCAAAGATGAAAACCAGAATATACATGGCCAAATAACTTCAGAGTGTGGTCAAGATGACAAATATTATTAAAGAGGAAGAACACATAAGTTAGACTGTGACAGCTTGCAGGAGTTTGCTTTTGCCTGAGCCTATTGGGGAGAGCAAGGTTTTGATTCCTCTTCTCCTCTCTTCAGTACTAAGTTAGCTGAAAACAAACTACTTTTGCACACTGAGTTCACTTTGCAGCAATTGAAATAAGCTGAGGACAAATGGGGAAAGTGAGAGAATTAAAGAGAAACTGGGACATTTTGAAAGCAACTGGAAAAAGTGGGATGATAGAGGATTAATAGAGATTGGCCCTGCCAAATCTGAAAGGGTGGAGGGTATATGAATTTTGGATTTTTGAAACATCTGTATGTTACACTTCAACCTTGCTTTTCTTCCTGTGAGCTCAGAGCAGTGTACAGAACTTTTCTTCTCTGCACTTTATCCTTGTGATGTAGGTTAAGTTGGCACACCCAAGGTCACTTAAGAGAGTTTCATAACTGAGTGGGTCCAAGAACCGGCATTTCCTAAATCACCTTGCATACAGTTCTTAAAGCACAGTGAAAAGCTCACTTTGATCCTACTTACTTCAGTCTGAGCTGTATTCGATAATCCTGTTTCATATTCTCACTCCACCATGAGCCTTAAAATAAAGTGGACAACTGTGTAGAGAACAGGGATAAACTTTCACCACTTCACACTTTTGTGTGCTGAAATGGCAGGTTGTTTGTTGGTGCCCCAGGAATGATATCGCATCACTTCCAGATAACTGTGAACATATTTCAATTTTTTTCTGAGAATTAGTTGCGTTCTTCCCCAAAAGTTGTATTTTCAAGCACTTGGTGGGTGTTTTTAATCATTTTGGACAGAAAATTTGCCTCTACTCAAAACACAGGTGTGGGAGCTGCTGGCCCATTCAACTTCAACATGTAGACTTACATGCTACATCTTCCTCACTCTTTTCTTATGCTGTGTTATTGTTGTATATTTTTCCTTTATTAGTGCTGGCCTTCTTCAGGGGCAAAATAGGAAAAAAAATATAATGTTTCTTTTTCATTCTTCTCCAGGAGGAGACAGGAAGGGGTACTCTATATTCCCCAAATGCGCCAGTTTGGATGAGGCAGTCCCACATAATCCTCTGTCATCCCACTTTTTCACTTTTTCAGTAGTGGGTAGATCCTGGGTTTGAATAATTTTCCTTGCCTCACTTTTTGTAATGCTAGAAATTTTGACACTGAAGGAAAATTTCATTGGGTCACAATTCTTATTTGGGGACACAATGATCTCATTTTGCTTCATCATCGTTACACCTCAGGGTCCCTCTGCCCTCAAAGCTTTGGCACTGAGAGAGTTCTCATACAGTTTGAAGCAGCTGCAGGAGAAGCAGATCTTAAATCAAGATAGGCTATACCAACCTCTGTAGCTGTAGTTTTCAACCTTTTCCATCTCAGGGAACACTGACAGGGTGCTAAAATTGTCAACATGCACCACCAGTTCTTTTAAAGACTAAAAACTGAGTACTGTATTAAGACTGGTTTAATGTTCAATAACCAAAATTTTCTAAGGGATTATTAAAAGCACCCAAAATGGGAAACAGGATGAGAGGCTAGCTATTGATCTGTAGGAGCCAGTGACCCATCAGCAGCTGAGTTAGAAGCCAAGATAGTCTCCTCCTCTTCCGCATGCACCTCATGCCCTCACTCAATCTCTCTACTTTCTGCCCATTTTCACTCCTGAGAACTGTTTTGGAAGTAATCTCAGATGTTCCTGAGAGTGTGGGATGAGCTTCCATCCCCTGCCCCCAGTTTCTCATGAAGAGAACAAGGTAATTTCTTGTCTCCCACAATTAATAGTTAACTTTTATTTGGCTTTACCCCCACCGACCCACTTGTACCACCTCTTTTCAGCGGCTTCTTCCTTTATCATGTATTCCCCCCCCCCCCAAAAAAAAACCCTCACTTTCCATCCACCGTGGCACAATGTCTATTCCTTTCCTCCACCATGGAGAACTGCTGAGGCTGAGGCAAATGGGGAACCTCACTGCCATCTTAGAATGAGGAAGAGGGTGAATGGGTGGCCCTTGTCTCCTCCACAAGCATGGCCCTTTGGCTCTATTCCCTCAATTTGAATGTGTCCTGGGCCTGGGCACACACCTCTCATACTTATCCCTGCCATTGACTGGGGAGCAGAGGAGCCAGACAAGAAGTGAGAGGAAAAGGAGGAGCAGTCACTTCTTTCCCTTCTCACTCTCAATCTTATCCCTTTGTAACAGTTGTTGTCGTGTACCTTCAAGTCCTTTCCATCTTATGGTGACCCTAAGGTGACCTGTCATGGGGTTTTCTTGGGCTGAGAGTGTGTGACTTGCCCAAGGTCACCCAGTGGGTTTCCATGATTCCTTTATCTTTATTTATTTAAAGCAGATACCCGATCTGCGAAAACCCTAGAATGCTTTAAAGAAAAAGTCAAACAAACAGCCCAGTGGTTTTCATCTTGCATAGCACTTCCCATTATTTATTTGTGGCTCGCTGATCCGATACATTTACTGATCTTTCGGGGCAAACAAATGTGCTGCACCGCAGTAGTTGAAAACTGTTGTTCTACAGCAACAGATCCACTGGTCTTGGGGAAAGAGGCAAATATGATGGCCCAGCAAATGCAACAGAAAGTCTTGAGTGGGGCCAGCCTGCAGAAAACTGTTCTCTGTGCATGGCAGCTGGATAGGTGACTGTGAACCACGGGAATGGAGCTTGGCATGTCTTACTACAGGGTGAAAAGAAAGGAGTAGCACTCAGTCTGGCTTTTCATCGTCAAGAAGGAGAAAAGTTAGAAAGCATTTTTTTTTTTTAAAAAAAAAAATCTCCTTCAATTGGCATCACAAACATGATGCACTGGAATTCCAGTCTCAGGACTGGTCAACTTGGAGGAAAAAGGACAACAGAGGGCCACCAACAATAAATATGAGATCCCAATTTAAATAATTCTCAGAATCGTATATCTCTTCCCAACTCCTTCAGTTCTGGGATTTGGCAGCTAGCTGTAGTATTTTGTGGATGTAATAAACTGAACCCAGGTTTGTCCATCATGTTTGTCTCTTTATTTTATCTTACTCCATTCATTAAACTTAAAAGGTTAAAAATATCCCCTACCAACACCAGCCATATTGTTTTTGTATGTCATCATGTATTGGAGTAATCTTTTATTACTTTGGAAAAATACAGACAATTCAGAGGCTCCAAAGACTGGCATAGGCCTGGTAAAACTTCAGGTGGATTGATCAACATTCTTCTGTTGAAAGATCATCTGCTCCATTCTTTTGTGTTTTTTTTTCCCAAGCAATATGTCATTGTTCCCTGTAGCCATCTGTCAACCTCTTGTGGATTTTCTGTTGAGAGTATAATGGTTCCCAGGAGGAAGTCACTGAGCCGGCTGCTCTGAAATGGTATCATATTACACACACACACATGCACAATACACACCCACACACTTCTAAAAGATGACTGAGCACTCTGATGTCCCATAGTACTTAATGGCTGTTTTGTTCACAGTATCCTCATTTTACTGTCTCATGCTTACATGATCCTCTTGTGGAAACCCAGTCCTAAGTCCCTTTGGCTATTATATTGCTTTGTCTCTTGTTTCTAAGCTAATGGACAGGGATAATATTTTCTTTTATAAAGCAGATAGTATTCTCTCTCTCTCTGACTTTTTTTTTAAAAAAAATACAGGACAACTTCAATTTAAAATACACCCCAGCAGAGGCAATCATCCTGTCATTTCTGTGTTTTTCATCAGAAATCAGAATAGTGAGTAATACTTTAAAAGTCTTGTAAATAATTATGTAGAAAGAAGAAGACCAAACAAATCTTTGTCCTCTACCTGTCCAAACACACCTATAAATGCGTCTTTGTTTCTGGTTGCTTGGTGATGATTTTTTTTTTCACTTGTCAGAGAGGTGAGAAAGTAACCTGGGACTGTTGTATGTAGTCATGAGCTTGGTGGTAGTCACCCATGAGCCTGGCTGTGTGGGTATTAGCTGTCCCCATTTATTAATTGGACTCAAGGCTCATGGTGAACAGAAGAACAACAAGGTCTTGGCTGCCCGTGGAAGGACATATTTTGAATACCTCTGGGAAACAATAGGAAAGTAACCCTTGCATAGATTTCAAAGGGGTGTGGTATACCTATCTGTCTTATGCTCTACAATACTTCACAGACAAAAACTGGGACACGTGTGTCAAAACAAGAAAGTGTGAGATGTGTCTTTTATTTGAGAGTCACACAGACAAATGTCCATTTTATTTATATGCCGCCTTTCCCACAGGATCGGGGAGCCTTACAATAGCAAATAAAATACAATGTACAACATATATTAAAATACATTCTATTATTTCCCTCCCCCCAACTGTACTATAATAAAATGTCATAAACCATTAAAACAGTTAAAATAGCCAATTAACTCAACAAGGTGAAGAAGAAAGGAGGGAGCCAGAAAGAATATTACTCTGTACAGCAAGCTCAGGTAAAAGCAAACTGTTGCTGCTTCCCCCTGCCTGTCTGTTTTTCTTCATTAATAACTTTTGTCATCTTGACCACACTGCCTTTGGTTGGCCATACAAGTTCTGGTTTTCGTTTATAAAATGTTGAAAGGTCTCATCTTGCCTAAATACCCTAAAGGCACCAGATCCCATCTGAACCTGGAACCTAATCAGGGTGAGTTAGTACTTGGATGGGAGACCACCAACAAATATCAGGTGCTCTAGGCTATATTGCAGAGGAAGGAATTGGCAAAACCAACATTCAGTATGTCTTCCCGAAGAAAAGGCAAGGAATCTATGGGGTCACCATAAGATGACAGGAGACTTGAAGATACACACACCTCTGTGTGCACTTCTTATTCTGCAAGTGGCAAAATGAGTTGCTTGTGGATTGTACTGACATCAGTTGCAATAATAAGAGTTGAAGGCCAATGGAGAGGTACCTCTGGCAAATGTTTACTTCTGCTGTCAATAAAACTCTAAATTATTCCCCCTCCTCCTCACTGCTGTGGACAGTTTCTAAAAAATCAACATTATTCTGGTTCCACACAACTAAAGCTGTGATCTGCTACCTTCATGCAAACAAAATTAGCCCAGGGAGACTATAAAAACTACTCTTTGAAGGGGAAACTTAAGGGTGGCAAGATTATTATTGAAGAGGAAAAGGAGAGCTCTGGAAGGTTTATTTGGAAATGATTAGATGGTGAGAAAGAAAAGAGTATGCAGGGAAGGGAGATTATCCCCCTCCAAATATTAATATATGCTCATTTCCAGTTTTTCCTCTAAACCTACAAAGAAGCTTAGCATGGTGATTGGGAGAGATCATTTTAAACAAAACATTAGTCTCCATTAGCCTGATTATAATGAAGATTAATGACCTCAGGTAGGATACTAAGGTAGATGGAATGTGCAGAATAATTTCCTACCTATAAATATGGGCAAGAGGCATTTTCCCTTTAAGGGTTTTTTGAGGGGGGAGGGGGGTCTTTTTAAAAGCCAGTGCGGTGCAGTGATTTGACAATTGGACTATAACTCTGGAGACCAAGGTTTGAATCCTGCTCAGCCATGAAACCTGCTGGGTGACCTTGGGCAAGTCACATCATGCTCCCAGCCCCTGCGGGAGGCAATGGCAAACTTCCTCTGAACAAATCTTGCCAAGAAAACTCCATGATAGGTTTGCTTTAGGATTGCCATAAGTCTGAAATGACTTGAAGGCACACAACACAGAGGGCACTTCTACAAACCTCAGAGTCCTGTTGATACTTCAACCTTTTGTACTTGAATAGCATTCTTTCAACAATATACTTATACTGGAAACAGTGGGGATGATTTAGATTGACAAATCAACCTATCTGTTCTTTTCAGGGCTTGAATGTAAATTACTAAGTTGATTCTTAAATATCAGGATCCCTGGATGAGTCCATTTTACCCTGAAAGATAATCACACTCACCCAGGCTCTTCATTTGCCAAAATAACAAAGTCCCTATTTATTGAGAGTCAGCAGTGGTTTGATTCTGGAAGACCAGGATTTGAATTCCCCCCTTGGCCATGGGAACCCATTCTTGGACAAGTCATACTGTCTCAACCTAAGATGACAAACCACCTCTAAAACTTGCCAAAATCACTTTAAGATAGTGTTCTCATTAGTCAGCGTCCGACACACAAAAGCAAAAACTAGTATATGATATAAAATGTACTGTGATCGGAAGGAAGATAAGAATTTCTAGTTCTGCCTAACTAATACAGTATGCAGTCATCCTGTTGTTTCTTGCATCCACAAGGGCCTATCCCACCCCACTGAAATGGACAATTAGAAAACATATTAATAGATTAATATGTTGTAGGTTGGACCCAGATAACCATCATGGTGTAATGGTTTGAGTGTTGCACTAGGACATTGGAAGGCTAGGGTTTGAATCCCTGCTCTACCATGGAAAGTAACAGGGTGATACTAGCTAAGTCTCACTCTCTCAGCATCGGAAGAAGGCAAAGGCAAGCCCATCTTTGAACGGTGCCAAGGTTTTTCGTTTTCATTTCTGACTTAGGGTTGCCATAAGTCAGAAATGACCTGAAGGCATATGACAACAAGAAGATTGGACCCAAACTACAACACCTAATATTCTTTGGTGGTCCCCCATTCAAGGACTGACCAGGGTTAACCATGCTTAGCTTCCATGATCAGATGGTACCTGGTGCCTTCAGGGTATTTATCCATTAACCCATTTATTTGGGCCTACCCCATATATATCAACCTCTGGATCCAGTCCTGGTATTCTATGAGCCTAAACATACTTGCTCAACTGTGTATGCTGTATTGAACTCATTGGAGGAAAGGTAAGATTCAAATATAACACATCGGTGGAGTGGGGTGCGTTGGGGTGGGGAGAAAGTGACCTATTAAATAGGAAAGCCCTTAGATCCACACCTCTGCCATGATCTATCAAGTCCTCTCATCTGTAAAATGGGGATAATAACACTGAGCAATCTTGTTCTACAAATTAATGTACACAATGTGTTCTGAACAATTTGACAAACAATAAAAAGGGAGCTTGAGAAATTGTGTCACATCCAAACATCTGAGTTGGGAAAATTGCTTTTAGGTTTACAACTCCCAAAACCTGCCAGTCAACATGGCCAGTTGTAGTCTGGGAGTTGTTAATTCTGGGGATTCTGGGAGTGCAAAACACACATTTTCTGAGCTCGAGTCAACATTTGTAATTGAGATACTGTAGCGTGCTTCTGGATATAATGGAAGAATGTCTAGAATAGGATCGCATACTGAATACATGACAACTGTCTTCATAATGGCTCCTTTAAACCTAAACAGAAGCATTTTCTAGGACATGTCCAGTTGTACAGTGATCTCCCCTGTCTGGCCAGACATAAACTCTATAGAAGGCCCCAACATGCCCTCTAGTGGATACTGAATACTTGAGATAATGTACTGTAGTGGTGGTGTTATTTACTTTGTGAGTCTCCGCTCTTTAGGTTGGCATGTAAGGGGAGAGGAATGTAGTTACACATTTAGCAAAACCCAGTATTCATAATGGCACACAGTTTTCCAAATTTTGGTAAATACGTGGGGAATTGAGATTTTTAACAGCCGCAAAACGTCTTTAATGTTGACAATGGGTGGAGTGTGTGTGTGTGTGTGTGTGTGTGTGTGGTTTGTTGTTGTTGTTGTTGTAGAAAATGTGGAATCAATCCAGAACCTGAAGCTACAGTTCAGAATCTGAGCTATAAAGTAACTTGGTGGTGTTGGACAAGCCACTGTCTTTCAGCCTAATATTGCAATAAGCCTAATAAAAATGTTGCTCTAATACCACTGGAAGATGAGAAGACTTAATGCTACAAACAATATAAGTGTATTGCTATAAAAAATAAAAATCACATCAGCAAATTGTTCCTTATTCTGAGTAAAATTCTGTCTAACTGTGGAAGCAAATACTCTGCCTTTGAACTGTGATTAGGAAGAGCACAGGCACCTTTGCATTTCTCTTGAAAACAATGGAGAGCAGCACATTATTCTGTTTCTTCACATCCAAAATTGGTTCTCTACAGATCCAACAGAAAAGTCGCACAATGTCATACTCCAGAGTAAACAACATGATTACAGGTTCTGGAGTTTTCTAGACTTCTAAGACTAAAGATGTTTCTTAAATATTCTGTTCTCCTGCCTATTTTAAACAGTTCTTGGCTGGCCTTTTGTTCCAGTGGGATTTTTGCTGCTTTTAATTCTATACTGCTTTGGGATCTGACAACATGTGAAAGTGAAATGAGATATACAGCCAGCCTTCCATAGCCACATATTTTTAAATCCACAGATTCAAGCATCCATGGCTTGAAAATGTATTTTTTAAAAATATAAATTTCAAAAATCTAACTTTGATTTTTCCATTTTATATAAGGGACACTATTTTAATATTCCACTGTATTTAATGGGACTTGAGTATCCATGGGTTTTGGTATCCATGGAGGGTTCTGGAACTAATCTCAGTGGATACCAAAGGCTCTGTAGTATGAGCGGAACCCTTTATCATATATAAAGGGCTTTGCTTGTAAAGGAAAAGTGGCATTAGATGACCAAAGGTAGAGAATATGCCATTGACAGTGGGATGGTTCTGTGCAACCTTGTTTCCTTGTTTGCTCTTTTGCTGTGAATTGAGCATACTGAGGTTTAAACACACAAAACCCCATTTGCAGTAATCATGTCTCATTTCATGATGATGATGATGATGATGAGGATGATTGATACATATATCCTTTCTTTTTCTCAGCACTGTGACTCAAGAGGGCTTTAAAAATTAAAACAGATACAGCTAGAAACTCAGTATAAAATTTTTCTTGTGGCACTAGAGCTCTCTGACAGAGAAAGTTAAATGTCTCACAAAACTACAGTTCCCAGAAATTCATAGCATTGAGCTAGGGCAGTTAAAGTGGTCTCAAACTGGATTATTTCTGCAGTGTGTTTTGGGCCACAGTTAATGCGAGAAAAGCTGGACAACTACCTTTCTTTTTTCCTTCCTTTTTCATAATTTTTAAAACTTCAAATATTCCTATGTTGGCACAGTGATAACTATATTTTTGTGGTTTTTCGGGCTATTTGGCCATGTTTTAGAAGAGTTTATTCTGGAGGGTTGGCCAGCATCTGTGGCTGGCATTTTACGAAGATGCTCGTGAAATGTCAGGAATAAACTCTTCTAGAACATGGTTACATAGCCTGAAAAACCCACAAAAAACTATGGATGCCAGCCATGAAAGCCTTCGACTTCACAATGATAGCTGGTTGTTTGATTCTGGAGGTATAAGCTGTAAAAATTAACTTGTTCAAAGCCCTATTTATTAGATTTATATTCCATCTTTGTCCAAAAGATCTTATTCAAGCTCACAATCACATTAAATTAAAGAATAATACAATTTAAATGGCAAAACAAGATCAGCTATGAAAAAATTTAATCACAAGCCCAGTTTAAAACAATTACAAGGAATGTAAAAACAGTTTTAAAAAGCAGAGCATCCAAAGTTAGAATGAAACTGGAAGCATTGTGCTTGGTACTTTAAAAAATGGTGCTTTATACACAATTTCTGTGGTTTCTCTCTCTCTCCCCCCCCCCCCCTTATTAGTTTCAGCTTTCAGCTTCCTGCTCGAAGAAGAGCTATTTATGGGCTTTCAAACAATGTGCCCCAGAAAAGGAATGTAAAGAATGTCCTTGAAGGAACTGAGGTAGTGCCAAAGCATGTAAGCAAACCAAAGGTTCCCTTTCTGAATTGGTCAGAATGGCAGATTCCATTGAAGTCCATGAAAATATAGCTCATGGGAGGATATCCTAGTTGGAGCATAAGACAGAGTGGCTGTCCCTCAAATCTAGATGTGTATAATTACAATATCCACCATCCCTTCAATGTGCCTGGGGATGATGAGGGTTATCATCCAATACCTCTGGATGACACTGCGTTAGGGAAGGCTGCACTAAATCTTGAATAAACTAGAAAGGAAAAGAACAAGTCACCTGGAATCAGTTGAATGATGTTATCTGTGCTCTAGCAGGGGATGTTCATTGACCAGGCTTGTTTCTAGAGACCCCAGTGGCTTCAGGGTGACATTTTCTGCCAGATGGAGCTGGTGCATCAGCTATGGCCTTTGCTCTTTTCAGGATACTCCTTGGCCATGACTATCCATGTTCTGGGTTTCTCCAGATTAGGCTTCAACTTGTGTGTATGTGTTGCATTGAAAACAAGAGCTGGACACTCATGCTTGGAATAAAAGGAACCTGCCATTCTGACCAATTCAGAAATAAAAGAGGTCATTACATTTATTAACAATACAATACAACAATCTATGGTTGAGAAGGGAGACCAGTACTGAATAGCCAATCTATTTCCCATGCATTATTAAATTGCTTCTAGGATCAGCCAACTTCCTGGCTCAACCTAGAGCCAGATTTTGCCAATTTGTGAGAAGGGATGGGAGGCTAGACACTAAGGAACCATTCTCAGTTGCCCTAGACAGGTAAGTGTTCCTTACACCTATTCCAAACCCTTGCTACCCCCATTTATTCCACTGGTTTTACCTCTGTCACCTTACTACCTTCAAGTTGGGCAGCATAACCTCTAATGCAACAATAGTCAAATCAGTAACACCAACATACCCATGTTCAGCTGCAAAAGAGGCCAAGACCTGGGCTCAGGCTGCATTTATAGCTGGAGGCTTTGCAAGTCCTGGTCCAAGTGCTGGCCTGGTGACTTTTAAATATTGCCCCCAAATATTTAGGTCTTCTTACTCTGGCAACTGGAAAACCATGGTACCTCTTTCTTTTTTCTCTGGATGCCAATAGTTATCATTTTTTAAAAGAGCCTGCAGAGCACAGAAATGATTTTCAGACTCTCTTCTCTGGCTGTATAGCTGTGTCATGCTATGAGAATCATCATTTGTTTCAGCAGGCAAAGATCAACATTTCAGTATTGTCTGGTGTCCACTGTTTCCCTGGATCAAAAAATGACATCGTCTGCAGAGAATCATTTTATAAAGTGCAAGTCCTATTGTTATTATTTGTTCTCTTTGGCATCCTTTGGTGTCAGTGCCTTATTGTCTGGCAATCTTTCTGCCCCTATACAGAAAGAAACCTCTCATCTCATGTTGCGTTCTTTTTAAGAGTAGGCACAGCAAATTCACACTTCTCCATAGTCTCCTCTGCTACCAAACCCAAATCCCTGCCTCCCTGTACCTTCTTTAAAAAGAAAGGTCATGTGTGAATGAAACTCTCAGCAGTGACTCATGGAAAAGAACATTTCTTTGGATAGCTGAATTGGGAATGCTCAACCTTCATTACCAATGGTCCTCAGTGCAATTGGACTTGCTTTATCTCTGGCATTTACCTGGCATACCTGCTGTCCTTCTGTCAGCAGGTGAAGACTTTTTTATTCCAACAGACTTTCTTTTACAATATAATGGCTTTTCTTAGTGCACTGTTAGATTTTTGTTTTGTTTTGTTTTGAAATAGCTATGTTTCAAATGGTCTTTATTCAACAGACAGTTTAATGGCATTTTAAACATAAGTTTTTATACATTCTTATCAACATGTTTTTATTTGTGTTTCTTCTTATCCTGCCAAGTTCCAGTTTTGGGAAGGGGGAATGTGACATAAAAATAAACCTATACGATACATTTGAAGATTATCATTGGCATGATGAGGTATTTTTCTATAGAACTGCCACACATGTGAAGAGCATTCAGAGATGCCTACTTTTTATAACCACAATTTCCTTTTGGTGTCTTTGAACTGTATAAAGCCTGGGGTAATCCCATCAATACCCTTCTGTCACATTCTGCCTTGGTTAGCTCCAGCAGGGATGAGGCTAAAGAAAGAATAAAGCTAGTTGTGCACAAAGGCTAGATTCATCTTCTCCCTGTATGTGTATGAGAGAGAGAGTGTGTGAGGAAGAGAGTGTGTGAAAGAGAGGTATTTGCAAGAAGGAACTATTGGTCAAAAAGTGGAAGAATATTTCAGTCCATGAAGAGGAAACCCAGACTGTGTGTGTGTGTCTCAAAGAATCAGAAGAGGCACATCTCAAAATGTTTTTCTTTAATAATTTGTGCAACCTACTACTTGCATATAGCCATAAACAAAACACTTGTTTTGTGGTCACCCCGGTTGACCAACTCCATACTCTGTAAGTGGAGGTGTCTGCCAAGTATGGAAAAACAACTCCTTTATTTTATAATGATCTAGATGAGCCTGCAATTTTAATACAGAAATCTAAATCCATTTCATTGACTGGAAGAAAACTGGAGAAATGTTTAGAATGATAGTTTTTATTTCTTTTGATACCTCTGTTTCTCAAAATGCAGCTTTTAAATTTACTATGTATGTTTTGCAATGAGCTCTTCAAATTTCCTGCCAGGCCCAAAGCAATCAGGACTCCTGCTGTCAATGGGCTATTTCAGAAGGGTCTTTTGATGAAATGCTGTTCTTAGTATATAATCCTTACTATTATGATATAATGCTCTTAAAAATTATTTCAAAAATTATAAATTTGATTCCACATCTTTCAAACTGTCTACTGGCTTCACTACACTAGGTTGTCAAGCTTTGTCACAATACAAGCTGGTAGATCTCCCCTTCCTCAATCTGCCACATGGCATACAGATTCTGACTCAGTTTGCTCCTCTACTTCCAACAATTAGCAAACCTAGACCTAGCAAACCTAGATGTGTGGCTCAAGTGATGGAGATTGTGCCTACCAAAGGTGACTTAATTTCTACCAGCCTATCCATCCTTTACATTTTTTGCATATTGTCTCATATGAGAGCTTCCTGCTAACACAGCAGCAGCATTATTCAGGAAACAACACTCCAGTGTTTGCTTTGACAGTTCTGTGACAGAATTTTACTGACTTCCACCTGCCCCCTCCATCCATCACAGATGGTTTCTCCATTAAGAGACTGAAAACAGAGTCCATTTGGCTTTTATCACACAACCTGTCCCAAACATGGTTATCCACAGTGCCTTGGAAAGCAACCATAGGCTCATCAGCCACATCATTTGTGCAGCTGTCAATTACCTGCTTCCAGAGAGTCCCCAAGCTTCATTATTAGTGAAGTCTCTAACTTGCAGAAGAGAAAATTGCTTTTTTGCAAAGGCGCAGAGATTACTCATGAAATAACAATCTGTTTCTTCCCCTTCTAGTATATTGTACTCCATCAGTGCATCTGAAGAATTGGATTAATATCTACAAAAGTTCATACTCAAATAAGTCCCACTGTATTACCAGATTCCTTCTTCCCACTTCCTTTTTAAACTGTGACAGACTAACATGACTTTGTCTTTGGAAAAATCCCCTTCTATTGTTTTGTAAATCATTATGATGACACTTTTTAATGGTTCTAGTTAGCGCTGTATTTGTATCTGACATCAGTAAAGATGGAGGTTGTTTTTAAAAGGTTTTAGTACAGGTTGAGTCTCCCTTATCCAAAATGCTTGTCACCAGCAGTGTTATGGGAGAGATCTTGGAGGTGGGATCCAAGTCTACATGAAATTAATTTATGTTTTGTATGGACCTTATGCACATAGCCTGAAGGTAATTGTATATACAATTGTCCCTCCACATTTATTTATTTTATTTTATTTATTTATGGTATTTATACCCCACTCTTCAGCCTTAATGGCTATAGAGCGGCTTACAATTATTAATTTTCATTAGATGGTTCCCTGCCTTCAGGCTTACATTCTAAAAATACACGACACAAAAGGAGAAAGGGATGGTGGTGGGGAAGGGGATGAGGTCCAGTGGTTCCTCTCTCCCTCTGAGGCCTGGACCAAGGCAGATGGACTGGAGGGAGGGCTCTCTTTCTTCAGGCAAGCCCTGATGGAGCTGGGCCTGCCTCTTCACTCCCTCCCAGGCCGGAGGATGGCAGTTGGCATGGAGGGAGGGCTCTCTTTTGCTGGGGTTAGGGGCACAGGACCCCCATGAATGTGGAAGAACCACAAATAACAAAAGCCCTATTTTTTTTTTCTGAGATAACACCTCTCTAGGAATCACTAGGTCCACCAGTGCAACTCTGTGGTCAACATCTGCCAAACTTTGACCACAGAACTGTGCTGGAGGAGCTACAAATGCCTAGCGGAGTGTTCTTTCTAAGAATCACTAGGTGCAACTTTTAGTTAAAATTGACCATAGAGTTGTGCTAGAGGACCTAGATATTCCTAGAGATAGCATATTAATAAAATCCATGAATAATCAAATCCGCAAAAGTGAAAGCTGCAAATGTGAAGGGACGAGGGTACAATATTTTTAATAATTTTGTGAATGACACAAAGTTTGTGTACAATCGAACCAGCAGAAAACAAAGGTATTCTTATCTCAGCCACCCAAGTATAAATTGCAACCTGTAAATCAAGAAAGAATGTAATTTTGTTATGTCTGTGTGCCACTTGCATAAATCACATTGGAGGATGTGCATGTGAAGGTCACCCAAATATTATGGCTGATGCCATTAATAAATGTGTAGGCAGAGTTGGCATCTTGGATGAGAATTGGATAGGTGTAAAAAGACTTTGTAAAAAGGAGCTTCTTTGTCAGAGGCTTTGATAAATGAGGTATGCCAATATTGGGTGAAATGTTCATGATTCACTCTTAAAGGACCACAATATCCAGGTTCGGTGAGGAACAGAGATCAAACTTATTTTGTAGTCTGTAGTATCAGTGCTCCCTCTTTAATTTAAGTAAAGGGGTGGCCTCCAGCTGTGCCAGATCAGGGCTGCGACAACTGCATGCCACAGACCCGATCAGGCCTTTCCAGGGCACAAAAAAGAGCTGCTCCTTTTTGCGCTCTGGAAAGGGTACGCTGTAGCCTTAAGGTGCTACTTTGGCACTGCACTGTGTGGATGCAGCGCTAGAGGAGCGCCATGACATTGCACACCATGTGGAGCACACGTGGCATCACACTGCCCTGGGTGTGGAGTCGGGGTGTGTGTCATGTGGATGCCACACCATGACTCTGCCCCCAGGCTGGTCTTTATGGCTGGTCTTCTTCATAGACTCTAACTCATCTGAATGTTTAAAGATCCAAATAAGATCCATCCAGGAGGTAACTTCCAGATTTGGAGGGGAAAGGGGCTATTTCAACCTCCCTAATATTAACATAAACAATTGCATTCACTTGAAATTTCTGGAGTAATGTCTGTCCAATTTTATTGATGACAGGGACCCACACTGGGTTGCACAGGAGAATGCATGTAGCCCAACCAGCGTGTTACATGCAGCCCACATATATCAATATGGCAAACCAAAATGGAACATTATTCATCCTTCCCTTTTGCTGTCAGTCAATTTCCAGCTTGCCAGCTGTCCCCTTCAGATACAGGTACTTTGGTCTTATTTTAATAGGCAGTGAAACATAATTAGATTCATTAAAGCAGCATTTGCCTACATTAGCATTGCTGGTGGTACAGAACATACATATTTTTTTTCCACCTTAGTTATCAACAAGCCGTCAATCAGCCACCTACAAACTTGGCAGAGAAAAACTCCACTGGCAATGAGAAAATAGCCCATACTGCCATGCTGCTGTCACATATTTGACAAACATTCTTGTCTGAAGCAGATGGCTCATTTTTTTCTTTTTCTTTTTTGTCAAGCTTCTCTTTTTTTGTAATTAGAGGGGGAAATCTCCCTTGCAATGCATTTACATGTAGAAGAAAATAACTCTGCAGTTAAACCTGGAGGGTTATAAATAATGCTGGAAACAGTCTCAGTCTCATTCAGTAATATTGAGTGGCCAATTATGCATTATTTAAGGAACACCTCACAAAAAAGAGGCTAGAAGTTTATACAGATTTTCATGAAATGCTATATATAAAAATATGTCAGGTGCAAAATTTATAAATAAATTATTATAATTTAAATAGAAATATAACACAAACCAGTTATGGAAAGCCCTCCCATTAGAGACCCAGTTGGTGCTGGCACTGGCTTCATTTCAGTTCTAAGTTAAACTATTTTTTAACTGGAGCTTTTGATATCTAATGCTTTTGTCCAGTTGAGAAATGGTTATAACTTGATACATCGTTTATAATTTATTTTTATGGCTTTAAATTTTAAATGGTTTAAATTGTTTGTACTCATTTTCTTGTATACCACCCCGAGACCTTCAGATATGGGGAGGGTTATACACATTTTAATACATAACTAAATAAAATCTCACCATGGGGAGTAAACTGGGATAAAACAACTTCAATTTTTGCTTAGTTTAGTGTCCGTGTATGAACTTGGTAAGCATTTTCAAGGTCAGTGCTCTTCTCATGTCTTCAGTCTCTGGTACACCATACAATTATAATACTTTGATACCATTTGAATAGCCTATGTACTAATGAATCCTGGAATTTGTAGTCCGGTGAGGCTTTATTGATCTTCAACAAAGAATTTCAAGCACCTTACCAAACTACTGATTTCAGGATTTCATAGAATGGAGTCCTAGCAGTTCAAATGTTTCCCCAGTTCTATAATTGTTTAGAGTGAAAAAGTGTTCTTCTCTTTTGAGACACTCCTTTTTGATACCACCTTGAACTGTCATAGCAGAATCCTATGGAGTCCTGGGATTTGTAGTTGGGTAGGTCATGGGAGGGCAAAGGAAGTGTAGGGTAGCTATGACAGTTAATGTTGCCTTTAGGAAGCCCTCAAATGTATAGCCCCCAACAATTGCTCACCCAGAGGGGCAGGATATAAATAAATAAATAAATAATAATAATAATTAATTTCACTGATGAAAACTGGCACACATGTGGCCAAGCAACATCAGAGTTGGTACAAGTTATTAGTGAAGATGAACACACCAGCTAGAAGAGGCTGCAGCAGTTTTCTTTTGCCTGAGCTTACTGGGAAGGTGAAGATTCCACCCCTGCTCTCCTTCCTGCTGAGCTGAGTGCAAATTAGTTTTGCACTTTGAGACAAAGAGAAAGAAACTGGGACATTTTAAAAGAGTAAGACATCAGAGGTTTAATTGGGTCTGTCCCTCCCAAACTGGAGCAGTTGGAGGATATGGAGGGTGTGTAAACAGCATATGTCAGGGTGGGCAACATGTCTCTTGCATGCGCTCCCATTTACCCAGCCCTTAGACCGGGGTGGCCAACTGTAGAAGGCTAGGGGGCTGGATTAGCCCTCCAGACCTTGGAGGATCGCATCCACCATTGCAAATCAATCAATCAATCCCATGTATGCTCTTGAGGGGAAGGTTGAGGGCATTCTCAACATGTTTTGGGGCCTTCTTGTGCACCTAAAAGGCATTTGGGACATTTTGAGTACCATTGCAAATCAATCAATCAATCAATCAATCCCATGTATGCTCTTGAGGGAGACATTGGGGGCATTCTCAACATGTTTTGGGGCCTTCTTGTGCACTTAAAAGGCATTTGGGGCATTTTGAGTAAAAGAAAAATGGGAGCATTTTTTTTTTGGCAGATATGCTCTCCATATACCTAGTGGTCATTTTGGGGATTTTTGGAGCAATTTCTTTATCCTGTAAGACCCTAAAATGGTCCTGGGGACCACACGTGTCCATCCCTCCTTTCAACCCACCGATCCCCACTATTCAAAGAAAAAAAAATATTTTTTTTGCTTGAAAAGAAGGACTGCATCTCTTGTAAGATCTCTGGAATTTCAATTCTATTCTAAGAAAATCAGAAGGCCTCACAGCAGTGCAAAAAATCATGCTGCTCTCCACATGTTGTTACTGTAAGCCCCAGCAGCCCTATCTAGCATAAATGTTAGTGAAGAATGCAAGGAGTTCCAGTCTGACAACACCTGGAGGGCCACATAAGTCTCGTCCCTGCTTTAGTGTAAGGATGCATTTTCTGTTCTGTTTTGTTTTCTAGAGCCAGAAGTGAGCTTCTGTCATGTTCAATTGGGTGGGGGGAATTACAAATCACTTTCAACAGTGGATACACAGTCCACAGCGGTCTGGTCAAAATTGTCCCCTAGAATGGTCAAAGATGTCTGACGTACGTTTCCTATCAGCTTCTTGCTTCACTTCCATTGCTTACCCTGTTTCCCCCAAAATAAGACATCTCCAAAAAATAAGTCCTAGTAACGGTTTTGCTGAATTGCTAAATATAAGGCCTCCCCTGAAATTAAGACCTAGCAAAGTTTTTGTATATAAATATATATACAGTATATAATAAATGTTCATTTTTTTGTTCAACAATAAATGTAAATTCTTCTTCATGGAAAAATAAGACATCCTTTGAAAATAAGACCTAGCGCATCTTTGGGAGCAAAAATTAATATAAGACACTGCCTTATTTTGGGGGAAACACGGGTATTTAGAAGCTCACTAATTCTGGTACTGGAAGGAATATTTTCTAACACTGCTTAACAGCAACACCTACCCTGTCATCCAGGATTTTTCGCCAGTCCCCTTTTAAAGTCATAAAGTAAGAAATCATCATCATCATCATCATCATCCCCCCCCAGTTGATGACCACTGCTAGATCTTGTGGTAGCAAATTCCACATTTTAGCTACCTTTGGCAGAAATAAGTATTTCCTTTCTGTTTGCCCTGAATCGCCCACCTTTCAGATCCCTATATTCTCAGGAACATCAGCAAAAACGTGGATTTTTTGACATCTTGATGGTTTTTAAGCATCCAACATCAGTCTGTGAGTTACTCAGGGTACCTAGTGAGTTTTCATCAATACTTTTGCAAACTCTTTTGTACACAATGTTGCTGAAGGGCATAAAAGTTACTGGCAGAAATGAAAAGAGAACTAAGGAAGCACATCTTCTGATTTTAGCTCTGCTCTCATATCTTTCCTCCTTCTGTTCCTTCCTGACTTCTGTTTGGCTTAGAAGACTTAGCCTACTCTCTAAAATTCAAAAGCACGTTATAGATTTCATCATAGAATTATATTGGTGATGTTTCTTCCTATTATACTCTGAAATATAAGCATGACCATTCTTTATAATTTTACAGTTGCCTCGCATACAAAGAGGCTTCATTTTTACCCAGGTTTTAATTGATTTTAAACTCTTTTTTATCATTAAACTTTAATAGTAAAAATTATACTGACAAAAATGGAAAGATTTCAGCTCAAATGAATGCCCACAGAAACATTATCATGAAATGAGGTAGGTGTGATTCCACTGCTTCATTGCATGATAATATTTCTGTAGGCTTCAATATAAATAAAAAACAGACTCACTGGGGCTAAGCACTGGGATGTTTTGATTAGCAATGGCATTATTTGCCACCATTTCACTATGAATTTTATCCTATTACACAAGTATGCTGCATGCTGGAGTGACAGCACAGGCAACAAGCCCTCTGTACTGCATGACACTGTATGTGTCCTATCGTCATACCATTGTACCATTGTGGCAAATCCGCAGTACAATTTGTTTCCATCCCATGAATCTCTGCAGCGGATCAGGAGCAGATCAACACACCATAAAGGCAAAGTGCAATAAAGCTTAAAGACTTCCCTGTCCCTTCCCCATGCAGCCTTCACAGCAGCAGGCAGTAAATGAATTTCCTGGATCCATCATAGCATAGTGGTCTGAGTGTTCAGCTATGACTCTGGAGACCAGGGTTCGATTCCCAGCTCAGCCTTGAAACCCACTGGGTGACCTTTGGCAAATCACATGTTCTCAGCCTCAGGGGAAGGCAATGGTAAACCTCCTCTGAACCAATCTTGCCAAGAAAACCCCAGGATAGGGTTGCCTTAGGGTTGGCATAAGTCGTAAAAGACTTGAAGGCACACAACACAAACCTGGCAACAATATGTAAAATGAGAACAAGGAAAGGTAAGAGTAAACACTGCAGGATTTTGGGAGCTGTAGTTCAAAACAGCAACTTTTCAAAGCTGTATTTATACTTGCCATAAACATTATTCTAAAACGACTGCTGCATTTGACCCTTCTGTTTTCCCTCTGCCTTTCCCAAACAGAAAATCTTAAAAGCTTTTTAATGGACAGTTTTTTATTTCTGGAAAATCCAGTGGGATGCTGCTAATGAAGATAAATTGAGGAAAGGGAACATGAGCCCAGAGTATGAAATTGAGCTCGTTTGCTTCTCCTTCCAATTGGCTGATGGATATTACTTTGATTACGGTGGCGTAATTAATGACAATAAGTAATGAAAGAGGGTGTATGAATGAGGTGGAATGCCATGTAACAAATCCATCCTTTGTTCTGTTGCTTCACATCTTTACTAGTATAATCTTCTGTTTTAGCAAAAGGTTTTAGCAAAAGGTACCCCCCTTTTCCTTTTAACAGGTATAAGATGTGGAGATGTGTGTTCAGAAGGTGATCTTTTTCCTAGCATAAGCATACAGTGATGCAGAAAACTTTATGTGCTGAACCTCTGCCTGATAGGTAGGCATTAAAGGAAAGGAAGCTTTGTGAGGAGAACCAGTGGTTTGAGCATTGGACTACAACTCTGGAGACAAGGGTCTGAATTTCCGCTGAGTCATGGAAAATCACTGGGTGACCTTGGACAAGTTGCTATCTCTCAGAGGAAGGAAAAGGCACCCCCCCCCCAAACAGATACTGCCAATGTTTTCCTTAGGGTTCTCTGGAAATGACTTGAAGGTAAACAACCAACAGCAGTGCCTTGCCAAGGAAAAAGTTGGCAACATACATGAGATGGTATGAACATTTACAGGATGGTAAATTCATACTAAAACTTTTTTTTTAATAATTCTATCATCTTAAGGTGCAATACTCTGGCTACACTAGATTCTGTTTGGGATTTAGCCATAGTAGCACGCAGAACTTGGAAATGCTAGTTGTTGTTTTTTTGTTTTTACATGCAGCTCCAAGACTACTACTGGCTCAGGGATTCTGCATTTTGTAACCAATGGCCTGAATTTATTTGCTGGTATGTATAATAGTTCACTGCAGTTTTATGTTTTTCTTGGCCAAATAATCTTAAACTACATCTGTCTACTATGATTTTGAGGGTGAGGTGTAGTTCAGGGCTGGCTGTGCCTTTTGGGAGAATGAGACAGCTGTTTCATGTGGCAGATTCCTGGTGGACAGATCGGGTGCCCCAAAAGCTAGACTGCTGCACTCAACCTAGGATATGCAGTTTAGAGTACCAGTATTTCACATTCTCAGCCAGAGAGCTTTAGTGCCTCACCAAACTCCAACCCCCCGGATTCCATAGGATCTTGACAGTTAAGATGGAATATAACACTGTACAGTAATTGTGTATTGTGAAAGGGTCAGAGGGTCCACTACTGGACTGACTGCCTTTTGTCCATGGACTGGGAAGGCTCATTTTGTTCTTTGCTTCAGGCAGCAAAATGACTTTGGCCGGTCCTGATCTGGTTATATTTCATTTTCTTTACTAGCTTGTAAAATGTGTGATGTTCAGTTATATACAGCTATTTTTTAATGGCAACTGTGCCATAAGTTACATGATGAAGAGGAAATAAGTGGCCATTTTTTTTCTTTTCAGCTTCCAAAAAGAGCTAATAACTCTCTCAGTAGCTCATAAAATAATGTGATGGTTATGAATATTAAACTTGGCAATTTTGTTTTACAAGGCAATAATCCTCACCCTGATGGAAAACCAAGAGGTTGGTGAGAAACAACTGAGAGTCTGTTTTTTGTGTGTGTGTGTGGGGGGGGGGGGGGGTGAGTGGCAGAATTAAGGCCCACTGTTTTTCCAAGATCTTTCTTTGTGTTGCTTGTTTTAATTTCCTTGCAAATTTAGCAAATATGTGAATACCTGCAAGTGTGGTTACTTATGTACGCTTATGCATGTTTAAAGAAAACTACTACAACTTTCATCTCCACAATGGAAAACTCACTCCATTTAGGATAATAGCCCTCCTACACCTGAATTGTACAAGCATTTATGAACCATAGTCATAACTTACAGCATGTAATAATCTTTACCTTGGTGAAAGACCAAGATATTGGTGAGAAACAACTAAGATATTAGGGTGTTTTTTTGTTTTGTTTTGTTTTTGCAGGTGCTGGCCAACTTAAAACTTGCACAAAGAAAACCAAATTAATTCACTGAATACACAACAAAGCACAATCACTTTACAACTTGAATTTTTCTTTTCCTTTATCCTCTCTGCTTCAGCTAATTTTCCTCTGTCACAGAGGAACCTGTGTTAGGATTCCCAGATCTCAGGGCCTAGACACTGTTTTCTGGTCCTAAGGAAAGAGCCTTGGCTTGAAAATCACACACATATGGTATATTCCTCCCCTGCCCAACATCTGCTGCAGGCTATTTTGGAGTGGCTACTGTAAGACTGATTTCTGTTTGAAGCAAATCCTAGCAATCTTCTCTGGTTGGATTGACTCCCATGTATCCTTGAAAGCAGTGCTTGAAAAGGTATTACAAACTAAGCTGGGAAAAGTAAGGTTCCTTTGCTCAGTACAGAGCATGTTAATTTCCAACCAGAGTAATATTTTCTAAGTTGTTAGACTTGGGTATTATTATTAGAATTAAACTGTGTATGTGTGTCTTCAAGTCACTTGTCAATTTGTGGTGACCCCATGAATTTAAAGGGTTTTCTTAGGCAAGGAATACTCAATATGGTTTTGCCAGCTCCAGTCTCTCAAATATAGCCTACAGCACCTAGTATTTGTTGGTGGTCTCCCATGCAAGAGCTGTCCCTGCTTAGCTTCCAGAATCAGTTAGGAACTGGTACTTTTAGGGTGTTTAGTCCCCGGTTGATACTTAACGTGATGTCACTGGTGCTCAGCCCCATGACACCACCAGGGGACATCCCACGATTGCAGTTATTGCCCCTTGTCTTTGTAAACAAAATTATCACAACAACCTTCAGTCTACTCTGCTCATGCATAGCTTTTGTAACATCTCAGAAGAACCGGGTGGCTTCTGGCCAGGCAGCTAAGTGTTTTGGAAAATCACCTGAGAGCTCTTAAATTTTAATCCTCAAGTCCTGGAGCAACATATGATACACATAATCCCTTCATCGATGGCAATTCACCACTATAATATGAGAAGGAGCTCTGCAGAATCCATTTCATCATTTTGCAAGAGACGAATTGATTAATGATGCCCTGTCATCTGTGAGCTTTGTCTGTGATCTGTGATCTTTGTTCTTTTTTATGCTGGAAGTTTCATTTTAGTAGTTTGGATCAATCGAGAATGAATAGCTTTATTGTAAAGTATGACAAAAATGAGAATTGTAAAGAATGCTGAACTTGCATTGCTCATTTGATAACAGGTGATAATTGATGATGGCAGTAGTGGTGGTAATGATGATGATGATGGAGGGTTCCAACTAGCAATGCTCTTTTCAAGCATGTTCCATTTCATCCTCCCCCACAATGTTTTCTTGGTCAATAGTTAGAACTCACTCAGCTGTTTTGAGATTTTTCCAGAACATGGAATCATTACCTTTTGGGGCCACAACTTCCAGAATCTCCCTGCCAGCTTGGCCTGGCAAGTCCAGTCATGTTTGCTTGTACATAAATGGGAAAAAGTTCTTCCCTTTTCACTGCCTTGTTTTTAGCACTATATTGTTTACAGACACATTTATTGGTCTATGCTCTTACTGAAATATTTTATCATTTACGGCTGAGATTTCTAGGTTCTGTAAAATTAGAGGATGCTCTATATCTCAGGCAATAACTCCTGGATCCAGAAATGGATTGTGCTGCACAATCAGATGCTCATGTTGCTAGTTACATAGCAACTCAGGGAAATGTGGTTTAACCAAAGACTGATTAACAAAGTAGATCCTGAATTCTATTAATGGTCTCAAATGCAGTAGATGCATTGAATCAATGAGATTCATATAAGTGTTGACTCAGTGCTCAACAACTGATCTAGTGAGTCTGCTGTAGCTGGTACTAACCAATTGGATTTGGGCCCTAGGTGTGTTTTATGCTTTCTTCTTTGTTTAAAACCCTTAGAACAAACCACAGTTCCCCATGCGTTACAAGTAATACAGATCTGTAGTTTTTCTTCTTCTCCTTTGTAGATGAAGGAGGAATTGGAGCTTGCTCACTGCTGTTTGTTCTCCATAATCCAATTCGAAACCATGGTTTAGATGAAGGATGGGGAAACCTTTTTATTTGTTGAGAACTATGTTTCTCCAGGGGAGAACACTCAAGAGCTTCTCTCTTTCATGATGTACAACTACAGCATTCTGATCTCATGTTAAGTGCCACGATACCATTCTAGCATTTACAGTTTAGGGAGGATGTTTAGGATTCTCAGCTGGAGGGTTCCAGTCCCTTACAAAACTATAAATCTCAGAATATCACAGGATTCAGATATAACCATTATAGGAGAATCAAAGTGCAATAACTGTGTAATGTGATAGACAGGCAACCCCTTCCTTTCTCTGCACTGTCGTAAGCAGGATGCTACAGAAGAGACAGAGCAGTCTTCCCAGAGGTTTGAACTAATTGTTTGCATGTGGCTATTAATATTAGGCAGCTGCATGTTGTCCTGCATGTTTAAGCAATCTGAACTGGACCACTGCTTTCACAGACATGGTTGGTGGGAAGGCCTTCTCTGTGGCTGCTCCCACACTTTGGAACCCCCTTCCCTACTGAAGTTAGAATGGCTCTCTCTTTGTTTTCCTTTTCCTTTCCAATAGGTTAAGACCTTTCTTTTCCAGCAAGCTTTTGGAAAATGATTTGAACAAAAACGGCCTTTATAATGCTGTACTTTTAAAAATTGGTTTAAAAGTAAGATTTTTTAAATAAGGTGTTACTTAATACTGTTTTAATCTTGGTTTTGTATGTTTTTAACTATATGTGTTCTGTTATATTCGCTGTCTTTTTGTAAGATGCCCTAAATCCCAGCCTGGGAGAAACACAGGATATAAATAAAGTGATGGATGGATGGACTACCAATTTCTCTCTCTCTCTCTGTCTCTCTTGTTCTCTTACTCTTGCACAGGGAGAGAGATTGAGAGATCAATACCAATCAATAGTAAAGCAGAAGCTGTTGCTTGAATGTGTTTCATCAGTATAGCTTTCTTTGGAGGCTTGAAATGGGCACACTGTTTGTTACTCCCCCTTCTAAAGGTAGGCTTATAACCTGGTTCTCCTTGATTTGAAAAAATAATGTTTCACATGAGACACAATCTGCCAGTTGGGTCTTTTCATTAGCAGGATGAAGAGGAAAGCTGTAGAAAAGAAGAACCCAGCCACAAAGATTAAAAACATACTACTAAAGTTATGAAAGACACCAGAGGAAGCCCAGCTAAACACAAGATTGTGCAAATGAAGACCAGATGTAAAATGGGAAGCAGAGGCAGGAAATACGGCAGGTGTTCTGCAGAGATGAAACACTCTGGCAGAAATGATGGGTGGTCTTGGTAGAGGAGAGAGAGCTTATCAAGCTACAGAAAGAATGTTGCAGAAGCTTCAAATGACAGAATGTACTGAGGCTCAGAATTGAATCTGAGAAGCTTCTGCTTCAGATCTCACTTCAGCCATATCTCTAAGGAGTGGGGCACTTTCTTGGTCACAGTCTTGCTCCCCCATATCTGTAGCATGAAGACAATACTAGCTATGATAGCGATGGTGGCAACAAGAACAGCATTTTATGGACTGCAGAATATGTGGAGCAATTTCAACAGCTGAAATGCAGTACCAAAATGCTGCTATTATGGAATTTGGGCTGGGGAAGCTTGATGATGATGATGATGACTACAAAAACAACAACATTTTAAGAACTGAAGAATATGTGTGGCTCTTAGAACACTTAACAAGACACTGTTTTATGAAACTTGGTGGCTTGTGAACTGTGCTGTTGGTAGTGGCAACAAATAACAATAATCAGAACAACAATAACAGTCCACATAAAGTAATGTGAAAAACCTGCAATGCATTACAGAAATGTGGCTGTTATGGGTCCTGGACTTGGGAAATCTGGTTCTCTGGAGTGAGGAGGAGGAGGCTGCTAAAAGAGCACAATGCAGTGCCAAAGTGAATGAAGCAATCCATTGATGGTAGGCAGGAGGATATGTGGTGAGTGAAAGTGGTTGAGTGGAACATAGAGAATACAGGGGAAGAAGAATAAATCCTTCTCCACTAGCTGATCAGTCAAAACAGTGGAGGTACGGCAGAAACAAAGCCATGATTTGCCAGGATGTGTATGAGATGGATAAGTATGTTGGCCAGCCCAGGCTGGAGTCAAAGTAGTAGTCTACCCAGTCCTTCTCCTGTTAAGTTCAGGTTTACCTGGAAGAGCCTTCTCCACTTTTTCATAGGGTCGTGTTTGACAGCTTCATGGAACAGAGGTGGTCCACCTGCTTAAGGCTCCTCCTTATGTCTATGATAGGGCCATGGATTGCTGGTGGAAAAATAAAATTTACCATGTGTCTGGTTGCTCTGTGCTGGTATGAGTAAGGAGCTGCCTTGGAACTTTGTTTGCCCTTACACGGCTTTTGAAGGCATTTGTTGTTGTCTTGTGCATTTACCTAATTTCTGACTTATGCTGGCACTAAGGTGAAGCAATCACTGTGCTTTCTTGGCATGATAGCTTCAGAGGGTGGTTGTCTTTGCTGAGAGTGTGTGACTTCCGCAAGGTTACGCAGTGGGTTTCCATGGCTGAATGGGGATTCGAATCCTAATTCCCCAGTGTCTTAGTCCAACACTCAGGCCACTATATCATACTAGCTCTTTGTATGCGGGCATAAGGCATGCAAAAAGATGAGGGGGAATTCTGGGAATTCTAATCCCAAATTAACTTTTCCCTAGATCTAGTGTCTTTTTTAAAGGTCAGCCTGAAATTTGCTGTAGTTCACTGCTTGGAGAGCTACTGCCAAATTGGTAACAGATGATAGTACAATAGACAAACAAAGAATCTGACATATATATTAATGTCCCACAGTTGGTGAAGCCTTAAGCTATCCCACCACTATAAGATTTGAATCAAATGCTGACCATTCTGCAATGCTCTAGAGAAGCATATCGTTGAGTTTCTCATCAACGAGCTCTTAAAATTCAGGTGATTGGATATAGTCATGTTTTAAAGGTCTACTCAAATCAAATGGGAATTTGGATGGTCACAACCAATTTGTCCTTTTTATTTCATTGGGAGTAAAGTGTGATAAACTTCCTTTGAATTCATCTCAATACTTCATTATTGGATTGGTTTTATTTTTGGGGTCTTTGTGTTTTGTTTATTTGGTAGTTTAATCTTAAATTTACTCAACAGTTGGCTGTTTGAAATGTGCTGAATATTTTCCTCTTCTCTCTGGATGCTTTCCCCTGTTCCTCAAACCTGAACAAACTCCCAGCTTCAAAAAGTAATGAATGGTAAGAGAAATAAGGAGAATAAAAAAGGGACAACAAAACTATCATACTGAATGGAAGATCAAAACTTCTTGAGAAATGTTTGATCATAACATCATCTCTAGGAGAAAACAGATTGTCTTTAAAGAAGAGCCAGGACACTTTGAACATATATACCAGATGAGAACAATACGCATTTTAGCAGTGGAAAATGTTGTCTCTTTCCCAGCAATATGTCCTTGTCAAATTCATGGACAATAAATAAGCTGACAATTAAAAAGAATCACTTATAAAATAATAGTTAATGCCTCCAGACCTTGCCTCTTAAAATGCAGCACTTCAAAACAATTCCACAGATGTGTGACTTCTGTGTAGAACTGTGGTGGGAATCATGTAGTCCTCTAGATACTGTTAAAATGCAGCTGCCAGAATCCCCTGCCAGCATCGCCAAAGGTGAGTTATACTTTAAATTCCAGTCCAATAATGGAGTTTATCACACAACGCGAATTGGAAGTATAGTCCAATGGCAATCTGAACGCAATCATGGGGTTTCATGTTATTGCGTGAAAGCTGATCATACGCATTTTCGGGCAATGGGAAGTCCTTCCAAATTCAATTGTGGGGTTTCACGTTATTGCACGAGAAACTATCACATGCAATTTCGGGCACTGGGAGGCAGTTTAAGGCAGTTCTGAAAGTGATGTGGCATCAATACGTAATCACGTAAATTTGCTGAACTAGCGAATTCACTCAATTCCAAACTGGCCCCACTTTCATTTTTTTCGAAATTGAGAGAAATTCCTCCCGTGTGATAATGTCCATTATTTGGATGGTGGCCAACATGGTAAAGGGTCTGGAAACCATGAGCTATGAGGAGGGGCTTAGAGAGCTGGGTGTTTATCCTGGGGAAAAGAAGGCTAAGCCATGTTTAAATATTTGAAAGGATACCATATCAAAGATGGAGCCTCAAGCAGGTTATCATGCTGACTTTTTTGCATCTCTTTTCTGGTCTCAAGCTCATATCAACACACCAGACCAAGAACTTCCACTATTCATCTGTTTACTTGTTCATCTTGGTTCCCATTGTTGCCCTTTAATTTCTCTTTATGATTGTTGTTGAAACTGATTTGCTCTCACCCCATCACCATACCCATATCTTCTATATTTCTGTTACTATTCACATGCCCCCTACCCACTGATTGGTATAAATGTCTGTCCACAGGTACCTCACTCCATGCATCTGATCCACTCCATGCATCTATGGGCCCATCCAGAAAGGGGAAATGTTTCTGGAGGTATCAAGACTTTCCAGAGGGGTTTTTTTTTTTTTTTTTTTTTGGTTTTACCTGGATAGTCCCAAGTTTGCATCCAAAATCTTTTAAAAAACATGTTCTGAGTTCCCCTTCCCTTGTGTCCTTCCTTTTCACCCTCCCACTGCTTATGTGTCATATCTGGACTCATACAACATTTAAGAAACTGATTTTCAGCAGTTTCCTCTGAATCTTCTTTATTATTATTATTCATGAGTTATCATCAAAATGCTAAAGTGCTTTAGCAATATTACACTAGTTAAACATCAGGATCATATTCTTCTGATGCAAACATTCCTCTTTTCTGTGCTTGATCTCTGTTGCATCTGTGTTCTGGAAACAACAGCTGTGCTTTACTGGCAGCAGCCATCTTAGCTAGTTTCGGAATATGTAAACAGACTGCCAAGTAGAGAGACTTTTCATTGTGGAAAACACTGAGTTAATTTAAACTGACCTGGGAAGTCAGAATAAAAAGTCCTTAATAATGCTGGGAGTTCCCAGGAAATGTTTTGGGATGAAGAAAATGTCACGTGGATCTCCAAAATAAAATTGGTTTACACAGGAACAAAACCTAGGATGTCCATAGACTTTTTCCCCTTCTGGTTGAGGCCTTGTCTATGAAAGCTCACACTTCAGACTTCTTTCTTTCGGTTAGGGCTTTATGCACAAGCCCTGTTCTCGCCGCAATTGCACTTGTCAGTGAAACCAGAATTGTACCTGTTTGTGTAATAGCCATTAGCACATGTGTTCACAATCACATGGGACTGCTGCCTCCATAACACTCTCTTTCTGCCTCCCCCTTCACCCTGCCTCCCTGCACTTTGCCCTATCCAGCAAGACTTACAGGTTATTTTATTTTTATTTTTTTCACCCAGTTCTGAAGCTCTGCAATTTATTTATTTTTTTAAAGAAAAATAGAAAAAATACAGGTAGTAAGGCTGCTTGGGAATAGCAAAGGGGAAGGGGGACAGGGAGAGAGGAGGGGACACAGAAACCACGTGACTGCCAATAATGCAACTGCCCCAGCAGCAATGTTTCACATCTGGGGACTATTGTGATTGCAGGCTCATTGATGGTTTCCCCCCATCAATGAAAAAGGATACCCTAATCATTCTTGGGGGATGTAGTACCTACAGGTCAGAAGTGGCGGCATGTGATAAGTGCAGCTGGGATTTGGTTCCAAGACCTCTGTGGATAACAAAATCTGGGGATGCTAAAGTCCCAATATATACAATGGGGTAGTAAATGGTGACCCTTACATTACATGGCAAAATCAAGGTTTGCTTTTTGAAATTTATATTCTTTTGGAATATTTTCAAGCCATAGGTGGTTGAATCCATGGATAAGGAATATGTGGATACAGAAAGCCAACTGTATCTCCAAAGCCACCCCCCGCCCCGGTATAATCATGGTTTGAAAGTTGCACATAGTAATCTCCTTAGCCTCAAAGATGTCACAAGATCCCTTTGTACATGGACCATAGACATTTTGCTGCCTGTGGTAAAGGACAAGATGTTGTCTTTCCATATTTCATGTAATAAAGTCAGCTGAACAGACAGCTAGGTAAATCTGGTGATGGGATAAGCACTTTAGGGCTTAGAAGGAATAGAATAGTGTGCCTAGAACACAATGCTGAGTCTTACAAGAAAAGTAGCAGCTGGGTAGTCCAGAAGGAACAGCTGGGATGCTGCCACCATTGCCCCCAGCATCTGCTGTCTGAGGCAATCATCTTGCTATGCTTTACAGTAGGACCAGCCCTGTTCAGAATGCTACTAAAGGTTCATTTAAATACTGTATCTACTCATGTGTAACTCTAGAAATTTTAGTCAAAAATTGACCTCAAAAACCTGAGTCGACCTATTCACATGACAATGTAAGTACGGTACTTTAAGTCTTATTTAAACAAGGAACCATCCCTTGATGAAAGGGGAGAACTTAATTCCTCCTTGGAGCACTTAAAAGAATCACTGACCCCCTTTATTCTCTCACCCATCCAGCCTTTAGGATAAACACAAACAGTTATGCCTGCTGGAATTTTATAAGTTCTTTGGCATCATTTTTCTTTGCTTCATCCTTTTCATCCTTTGTTATGTGCCCCTACATTTTACCCTCGACTTATTCATGAGTCATATCAAAATTCCTAATTTTGGCCCCCAAACCTGCCCTCAACTTAGACAGGAGGGGGAAGTAGAGTCGAGTATATATGGTAGTCAAATCTGTCTTTTTAAATTAAAAGGAGATGTGGCAGTTTTACTATGATATCTCATCTTTTTCCTCTCTCCTTCAAAGATCTTCCTCTGTCACACCAGCCTATTTGCATCCTGCGGTGCTGCAGAATCCTGCCACGCTTTCTATCTCTGCTGTCCCCAGATGATTGTCTGCATGACATATGGGCTCCCTTTTGCTTCTCCTTTCCATTGGGTTGGGAAATTGTCATGAGGCTAAATTCCTCAGCAGTCCCTTTCTTCTCTAAGCCTGAATGCCTCCATATCTATGCCTTTTCACTTGATGATCTATAGTGAGAGAGCCTTTGAAACAGCTTTTTTTTTTCCGGCTGTTTATTGGCTTTTTTTTTTTAAAAAAAGCCTCCTTTCTTTAATTAGCAAGTCACAAATTTAGCTGTAAGAAAAATGGGGAGAACTTCAAACAGGAAACTGTCAGAAAGAGACAAAAAACAAGCAGGCGCCACATCTCAGAAGCTGAGTTTAATTTTGGGCATCTGGCAGAAAATCTGGAAGGTGTATCATCATTAGCTTCTGTTATTTACCAGGTAGTTTAAATGTGCTGGATGTGAAAAGGCAGATGCTGTATCTATTTATGTTTGTTGTTATTTCCACCCCTCTCCTTTTCTTGGCTACACAAAAAGAAAATGGCATTTTCCCCCATAAGGTTGTTTGAAATAAGCATTTTGTTCCCAATGATTTTTAATTGTCTTCCATAAATACCTTAAATAACAATTATGAGCTTATATTCTCTGCTCTCTTTTTATTTGCTGAACTTTCCTTCACGGGGCTTACATCTGCAGATTTTAATAGGACAAATGGCAACAGGATGTGGCTTCTGGAAGCATTTTGATGAGGAATTTAGAAATTGGCAAACTTAACCTTAGTTAGCCCACCCTGAGTACAGCCAGCCAGCCCATCTGTTGGATTTTGTGCTTGCTGGTGCATCCCAGTTCAGTGTCTGAAGGCAGTTTAATGAACAGTGAAAGCTTTAAGGAACTGTGGCCAGATGGATCATAGCAAGGGGTAGGAGGCAGAGCTGGAATGGAATTCAATATTTTTAAGATAGATGCTTCCTACAACAAAAGAGAAGAAGCACTTCAGGACTGAAGATACATACTACATTGTTATTGGACATCATGTTGACTTTGAGTTTTGGTGACCCTATGAATGAGAGGCCTCCAAGAGCCCCAGTCATCAACTGCCTTGCTCAGGTCTTGCAATTCAAGGCCAAAGTATGACAGTCTCAATTTAGCCATTTTCACTTCCATTGAGAGTTCAAGTTTGATTTGCTGTAAGACCCATACATTTGTCTATGGATACCATGGGCTCAGATCATGGTAGAACATCTGTAGAACTCTTCTCCAGCACCACATTTCAAATGAGTTGATTCTCCTCTTGTTACATTTCCTCACTGTCCAGCTTTTATACCCACAGATAGAAATCAGAAATGAAAATCACAGTCATCCTTGATAGACAGAAATCAGAAATACTGTGGCTTGGATGATTTTGACTTTGGCATTTAGTGACAAGTTTTTGTGCTTAAGAATCTTATATAGTTCCTTCCTGGCTGCCTTTCCAAGTCTTAGTACTCGGAATCATTTAATTCAGGGGATGGTCATTGAGGAGGGCGGGTTAATTGTGAGCTGTGCTACACAGAAAGACTGGTGGAAGGTGTGACTTTCCAGTTGCTACTGAACTACAGCTCCCATGATCTGACATTTTTTCTATCTGTTGGCTAGAAATGGTGGGAGATTCAGTCTGGCAGCATCTGGTAGGCCACACAATCTTCAGCCTTATGATAAAGAACAAAAGGAAAATAATAATGTAGTTGTGGGTCCTCCAGAGATTGTTGGACTGCAGCTTCCATGATCCCCCACTATTGGCTATGCTGGCTAGGGATGATTAGCTCTAAAGTCCTGCAAAGTATAGAAGGTCACAAGTTACCCACACTTGTAATATCAGCACAACATATGAACATAATGGGAAGTCAGATCTCAATAAGGAGTCTACATCTCCTGATACAATGTAATCTATGGTCATCAAAGGCCAGACTAGGTGAGATGGTAAAAGTCCACAGTCAGAGCTCCCTTGTCCTGTTTTGTTTTGTAAGCAACTGATATCTCTCTCTCCCTTTGAGCTGGAATTTCCACTATATTTCCCATGTCAATTTTCCATAAAAATCTGCACCACTACAGAATAACTGTGGGGACATGTAGGTTTTTCTCTAACCAGGTTTTTCTCTAACCAGGCAGCATCCATCCTACATATGTACATGTAGATGAGCATGGAATGCTTGTGGATATGGTGGGCATATATCAGTTGCTTACAAAACAAAACAGGACAAGGGATGGTGAATACATGCATGGGAAGCTTGTGGAGATGTTGGGCACTTTAAGGAGACTGAGAAGATCATCTTGGGCAGCAGATGTTGGCATGGCAATGGACAGAAATGGCTGTATATTTCCCTCCTCTCCCTACAGATCGAGGAGGGAATAAAACAGCAATAAAAACAATATTTTCTAAAATTACAATATAATCTAAACATTGCAAACACTATATCACATTACAAACATCAATAAACTACCTACCATTGGGACAATCAACATTATAAATAATCCGATAACAGCATAAACAGGAGTGAGGATATCCATGGAGATTAGTTATAAAAGATCTGGCGGGTAGGCCCACTGGAAGAGATCTGTCTTGAGTGCCTGCTTAAATGCCTCTGAGATGGTGATAAGATGGTTCTCTTCCGGCAAGTTGTTCCATAGTTTTGGGGCTGTGGTTGAGAATGCCTTATGGGAAGTTGTAATCAGCCTAGTGTTGGTATGATCCAACAGATTCTTCCCTGATGTTCTGAGAGTGCTGGGAGAGGCGTTCCCTCAAGTAAATACTGTACTTTTATACTGAGGCATTAATATCAGTATACTGCATCTAAAAAGTGGCTTTATATCAATGAAAGCTCATGCTAAAATAAAAACCAATTAGTCTTAAACTTGTTGCCACATTCCTTCCCTGCCCTCCTTTTCACTTGCTCCTTTTATACTGCAAGAGACTAACACAATTACTTGTTTAAAAACTTCAGACAACAATGGATTTCATTGTACATAATGTTGCCCTTGGTTTCTGGAGTGTCGTAAGCAAGCATGGCATAGTGGTTTGGGAATTGGCCTATGATGTGGGAGACCAGGGTTTGAATCCCTGCTTAGCTATGGAAACCCACTGGGTGACCTTGGGCAAGTCACACTCTCTCAGACTCAGGGGAAGGCAAAGGTAAACACTCTCTGAACAAATCTTGCCAATATAGGGTCACCTCAGAATTGCCATAAGTAGGAAATGACTTGAAGGGACACCACCATCACCACCACCAGAACAACAACTGTAAGGTGAACTAATATAAAAGAAAGTCTGCTAGACATTCAGCTAAGGATGATTAATCTGATTTTACATTTTTATTTGTATTAGATATTAATCTTCTCTCCTATTTATAATTCCCATTTTTCATTTTCCTACTTCGTATTGCATTAAACAAACAGCTGTGATTTTTCCAGTCCACTTCCTTGCACTGAGTATCTTGTGGAGCCAGGCATTTATCTCATAGAAATACTGATGATTGACAGACACATAGATAGAAGAGCTTCTCCCTTGCATCTTTGTCCTTGGCAGGTCCATGTATTTGAAAACTTTATTTGCTACATGTTCCATTATGGGAGGTTAGTGGGGGGATATCTTCCCCTAAGGTGATTCATCCCATTCCCCCCAGGAAACAGGTCAGCACAAATAAAGTCCAGAATCCTGTATCAGTTATTTAGCTAAATTTACTTAACTAGGAAATATCTCCTGGTCCAACCCCTAACCATAGACTAGGCTAGGGATCGTCTATGAGCTCTCCTGGGAACAACAAAGGTTGCAATCTATTCTGTGCACACTTACTTGGAAGTGGTCTACTTTAAACACACGAGGAGCACATCTCTATGTTGTGCTTACGGGAATCTTCATATTTAAGGATATTTGAATGACAATGAATGAGAAAAGTAATTTGCCCTCCTCTTGCTTGCCAATGTTGAGCTCTCCCCTAAAAATAGTTCCAGCTTATTAATAATCTCCCTATTCCAGTGCATAGATAGTATTAAACCAGGCTATGCTGCAGCATGTATTTAATTTTCATGAGGCTTAAGCATATGGAACTGTGCCTTAATATGGGGCCAAAACACATACTGATTGTAATGCACAACAATTTTTATGACTGCATACCTATAATGTAAAAAGTTTTGAGCGTTTTCTTTTGTTTTTAAAAATGGCTGCTTGAGGGTACTCCCCCCCTCACACACACAATGTAGTGAACCTGTTACTCTCCCAAAGACAGAACTGCTGTCCAAATGTTAAGAAGTAAAGAGAAGTCTAGAGAGTTCTTCTGATGCTCAGCATCCATGATATGCTTTGTTTGCTTGAAGGAGATGTCCCAGCTTCAACCAGGAGGTGTCGCTATCCCCTTGGTCTTCCCAGGATCTATTCCTAGTTTCTTAATTAATTCGCTCATTAATACCATCATTTTCTTTTCTTAAAAAAAGAAAGGAAATCAAATAAACTCCCACTTCTTCCTGGGATACTGTTAGCAGAGAGGTTAACTTGGTGTTCTCTCCCTAGAGCTTTGCAACCTAGGGATGGTATCACCCAATGGAGTAATTCATAGCATCACCCCACCTATTGATCTCATACCACACACCATAGAGAATCCTGTTTTTTTTTTTTTTTGGTACTAATTTTACTCATAAATAATCATTCCTTAATATCACTGAAAGTAATGACCATAGCGGTGACATCAAACAACTAGCAAAATTAAAATTATACCTTTGGATTGCAATATCATACACATAGCCTAAATGGACTGATGTTGTTCATGTGATTAAAGTGAAAATTTGGCAAGATGTGGTGCTTTTAAAGAAAACTCAAAATGAGTAAAAATGTTTTATTTATTTTTTAAATTTAAATTTTCTTTTTAAAAAAACCTGGAGTCTCTCTTTTCTCTTCCCATTGAGCTTTGTCCCATTCACACCATCCCCTCAGTGTTTTAAAGGGATGCAGGCAAACGCCACAGTTAATTTCATCCGAAAGGAAGATGTTTGGGGAGCAGTGGTGTCACCCCTTTTAGGCTGTCACCTGGTGCAGCCCACACCTCCCGCACCCCCCTAGTGATGTCCCTGCAGTAGGCAGAAGTTCAGCAGGTAGCACTTTCCCCATCACTGTATGCTTATGCTAGGTGGAACTGGATGGGAAATAGGATTTCTCCCCCTTGGTGTATTCATCACTGGTCCAAATCCAAAGCAATGCCACTATGCAGTGCAGAAAGAGGTGGGGTGGGTAAGGAGTCTTTGCAAAGTCCTTCTCCTCTCAGTCTCCTTGGAGGTTGCAGAGTCTGCAGGTGACTCCATCTGGCCCAGGGTGAGCAGAGGACAAGGCAATGCAAAATGGAGCCCATTCAGGACATGACCAAATAAAAAGCTCAAACCACTCATAGAAATTTCAGCTCATGCTTCTTAGTCATGCTCAGAATGGAGGACATTTTGGAATTCCTCCTGGACCAGGGTGACCAGTGTAAGGTAATATAAGTTTCCCAAGGCTCCAGCCTTTAGTAAGGAAACAAAAATGTTGAAATATGAAAAATTTGAAAGCCAAGCCTATTAGGGTCTAGCTTTAAATCAGCACATTATTAGAAATGTGCCTTTGCCTAACTGTGCTTCCTTCAGAACTGAGGCTGACTTAAAAAAAAAGTAGCTTATACTTCAGACAAAAGTTTACTAATGGATTTCATAGAATCATAGAATCATAGAATCATAGAGTTGGAAGAGACCACAAGGACCATCCAGTCCAACCCCCTGCCATGCAGGAACTCCAAGTCAAAGCATCCCTGACAGATGGCCATCCAGCCTCTGCTTAAAGACCTCCAAGGAAGGAGACTCCACCACACTCCGAGGGAGTGTGTTCCACTGTCGAACAGCCCTTACTGTCAGGAAGTTCCTCCTAATGTTGAGGTGGAATCTCTTTTCCTGCAGTTTGCATCCATTGCTTCGAGTTCTAGTCTCTGCAGCAGCAGAAAACAAGCTTGCTCCCTCCTCAATATGACATCCCTTCAAATATTTAAACAGGGCTATCATATCACCTCTTAACCTTCTCTTCTCCAGGCTAAACATCCCCAGCTCCCTAAGGCGTTCGTCATAGGGCAAGGTTTCCAGACCCTTCACCATTTTAGTTGCCCTCCTTTGGACATGCTCCAGTTTCTCCACATCTTTTTTGAATTGTGGTGCCCAGAACTGGACACAGTATTCCAGGTGTTCCAGGTGATTTAATCTATATATACATAAAAGACTGTATCCTAATCTAGCTAGAGAGTAACATCCAAATAATAATACTTTTATTGGGCCATCCAAAATGCAGAATGACATGTTGCAAGCTTTTGAAGTCGCACTGGCTTCTTCCGGCAAACAGAAGAAAGAAAGTGAAGATGTTAGTCATAGGCCTGCATTTTCTGTTTTTGGTCTTAGTTCAGATGGTAGGGAGGGCTATCTAAAGTAGATTAGAAACAGAAAATCATATTTAGTCATATTTTGCCTATGACTAAAATCTTCAATTTCTTTCTCCTGTTTGCCTGATGAAGAAGCCAGTGTGACTTCAAAAGCTTGCAACATGTAATTGTGCATTTTGTTTGGTCCAATAAAGGTATCCTTGTTTGGATATTATTGGATTTGCTTTACGGCCAATACCCCTTGATGTTTTTTAGCTAGCGAAGAGTTCAGGTAAAAAGAAGTCTTTATCTCAGAAGATGAAAAACATCCAGTTCAGCTTGGAGAGAGTGTCTGTTAGTCCTAAAGGGAGAGTGACCTAAATCACTTTATTTTGAATGAGAGAGTTATTTTGAATGAGAGAGAGAAAAGAGTTTGCATGCAGGAAATCCCTATCTATTTAAGGAAGGGGAAAGAGACTGCAACAATTTCCCAACAACCAGACATCCTCCTTTTCCAGGACATGTGTTCCATTCCAACCTTCTGTGCAGGAGGATTTTTCAAAAATGTCCTCCATTTTAAGCATGACTAAGAAGCATGAGTGTTCGCCTTGTCCTCCTTGGTCATAGCTGGGAGGTTTCAGGAGTCCTCACAAAGTCCTCCTCCTGCTTCCAGTCTCCTCAGAGCTCCACTTCACCTTCCTCTTCCTCCTCCATGGGAACCCAGGGCTCTTCTCTTCTTCCTCCTGGACAGAAGGTTGAAATGGAGGACAGGCCCTGGAAAAGGAGGACCCCCTGGTCACCCTGGAGGCACCAAACCCTCCTCCTCTTGGACAGAAAGCTGGAATGTAGGGCAGGTCCTGCAAAACAGGAGGACCTCGGATCACCTTGAATGGAGGAGGGCTTTTTTGAATCCCTCCTGGAGAGAGCGTTGAAATGTAGGGCAATTCCTGGAAAAGGAGGACATCTCATCCCGGAGATGTCCTTTTCCTCCTCCTGAAGAGAAGATTAAAATGGAGGACACCTTCTGGAAAAGGGGGACCTAGGCTCACCCTGAAATGGAGGACCTTTGGGGAATTCCTCCTGGACAGAGGGTTGAAACGGAGGACAGGACTTGGGAAAGGAGGACGCCTGGTTCACCCTGGAGGCACCAATCAGGTGAGGAGCTCTCTGGGAGAGAAGGTTGAAGAAAGGAGGACAGGTGCTAGAAAAGGAGGACCTGGGATCACCTTGACTGGGGGACTTTTGGGAATTCCTCCTGGAGGCCCCCAGCAGCAGCTCTCCTCTCTCCAGCGCCTCTTCCTTTCGCTTTCAGCACTGGACAGCGCCTCCCTCCTTGCCTCCTCCCCCCTCCCTCTCTGCCTCCCCCCCCCTTGATTGACAGGGGAGGCATCCACCCAGCGCTGGAGCCTGGCAGAGCCCACCTATGGGGAGGGAGGGGGCGGGAGAGGCAGGAGGAGCTGCAGCCTGGGTGGGCAGAGGAGGAGGCGAGGAGACTAGGCTCAGAGCCTGGCAGCAGGAGAAGCAGGAGGGCTGGGGCTGCTGCTGCTGCAAAGGTGAGGAGGCACCAGGAGACCTCCCTCTCCTTCACCTGGGTCTGCATCGCTTGGGGGTCGGAGGTGCCACTCTGTGCCCACTGTCCCTTGGCAAGGGATGCCCAGTGCCAGGCTCCTGGGGGTCTCTGACCTGTGCCTTTCCAGCCCATGATGGAGGAGGAAGAGGAGAGCCATCACCTCCACCATCATCTCCATCCTCACCTTCCTCTTCATCCTCATCCTCATCCTCACCTGGCTGCTCTCTGAACGACCTTCCTGGAGATCAAATGGAGAGGAAAGGAAGTCCCAGGGAGCCCTCCGGAGGTCAAGGGTTGCCTCCCCTTGTAGCCTCCCATCGTCGCCAGGCTGCGTGATTCCTAGACCTTGCTCCCCTTGGAGAGGCAGAAGAAGACACACTCACACCTTGGCACCCAACAGGGACACACCTGGCTACAGGTGACTCCGGATCTGGCTCCCTTCTTGGTCTATGCTGGGCTCTGCCTGGTTGGTTCGGTAAGGGGCAGGTTGGTTCCCCAAGGCTTTGGGTCTTCCTTGGCCAAGAGGCGGCCATGGGTTGGCTGGGCTCCCTCCTCATCCCCTTCTTTCTGCTCCTCATCCTCCTCCTTTTGGCACTTCTGGGCACAGCGATGGAGGCCAGCCAAGGGCAGGTAGTGCCAGGCCAAGGGAAAGCCCTCAAGGCCGCCCAACCTGTTTACAACCAAGCCAAGAGGGCAGCCCTTCCATCTTCTCCTTGGAGCAGGTCCACCACCACCAAAGAAGAAGAGGAGGAAGAAGGGGGGGAAGGGCTTCTCTTGGCCCACCGGCTCTTCCAAGGCTTGCCCCCCAACGTGGCATCTTTCCTCCACACGGGTGATGCGCGGGCCCTGAGGCGTGCCAACTGCTCTGGGCGCTATGAGTTGGCCAACTGGGCCGGAAGGCCACGCCTGATGACTTCTCACCCTCCTCTCCAGGGCGCCCTGGATGCTCTTCTCCATGCCACCAACTTTCTTAACACCGTCCTCCAAAGCAATAAGTCCCGGGAGCAGAACTTGCAGGAGGACATCGAGTGGTACCAAGTTCTGATCCGAAGCCTGCTGGAAGGGGATCCCAACATCTCCAAGGCAGCCCTCACCTTCAGCCTGGAGCCCTTGTCCTCAACACCTCAGGTCTTCCTCCAAGCCAGTCGGCAAGACAGCCAGATCCTGGTACAGGACTTGTCTTCGGCCAATGCCACCAGTGAGACCGAATGGTTCCACAGCTTGAGGCGCAAGTGGAGGCCGCACCACCACCGGAAGGGTGCCGGTCCTGGTGCCAAGGCTTGGGAGAGCGCCTTGAGAAAGAAGAGCAACCACCCTGTGGAGAAGAGCCACATCCAGTGGTCCCCTCCTTACCTGGAGTGTGAGAATGGAAATTACAAACCTGCCTGGCTGGTGACCCTCTCTGCAGCTTTTTATGGGCTGCAGCCAAACCTCCTTCCAGAATTCAGGTAGGAGACCTGGTTTCATATTGTTATTAAGAAGCAACCCTATTAATAGTTTGCCTTTTTGTTTGTTTGTTTGTTTCAATATGCCACTGCTCAACTACCGAAAAGCAAATAATCATAGAATCATAGAGTTGGACAGGTCTAATCATAGAGTTGGACTTGTGTAGTGTACACAGAATGGAGCCTGTCCTTTTTAGCTTGATCTCTCTCTCTCTCTCTCTCTCTCTCTCAATAGAAGTATAATGTCTAGATCAAGGGAAATAATGGTGTCATTCTATTCTGCTTTGGTCAGGCCTCACCTGGAATACTGTGTCCAGTTCTGGGCACCACAATTCAAAAAGGATGCGGAGAAATGGAGTGTGTCCAGAGGAGGGTAACCAAAATGGTGAAGGGTTTGGAAACCATGCCCTATGAGGAATGGCTTAGGGAGCTGGGTATGTTTGGTCTGGAGAAGAAAGGGTTAAGAGGTGATATGATAGCCCTGTTTAAATACTTGAAGGGATGTCACATTGAGGAGGGAGCAAGCTTGTTTTCTTCTACTCCAGAGAACAGGACCCGGAACAATGGATGCAAACTGCAGGAAAAGAGATTCCACCTCAACATTAGGAGGAACTTCCTGACCATAACGGCTATTTGACAATGGAACATACTCCCTCAGAGTGTAGTGTAGTCTCCTTCCTTGGAGGTCTTTAAGCAGAGGCTGGATGGCCATCTATCGGGGGTGATTTGACTGTGTATTCCTGCATGGCAGGGGGTTGGACTGGATAGCCTTTGAGGTCTCTTCCTCTGATTCGGTGATTCTGTGATCTTGGGGCACAAGCCTCCTTGGCAATGCTAGTTCAGTAATTTGTAAAACCATCTTTTACATGTCTACTAAAAATAACTCTCACTGGTATTCTCTGGGGCTGTCTCTCAGTACTCAGGTATAGAAATGCAGCCTGATCTTATTCAGAAGGGAAGTCTTACTGAGGATTCTTCACAGGATCTTGTAAAACTGTTTTCCAATCTCCTGTGCCAGGGTGGGTGGGCACCCTAGTGATTCATAGAAGAGACCACAAGGGCCATTCAGTCCAAGTCCCTGCCATGCAGGAATACAGGGTTGAGGCTTGAGAGAGCCACACAACTGAGTTGAATTTCCCCCATTTATTATTTTTCTTAACTTCCTAAAAATTATTCAAAATGTCCAACCATGCTCTCTGGGAGAAATGGGGACATAGTAACCATGGTGTTTTTTCCTTACTCACAGAGTTGTTTTAGTCCAGGAGAGTCTTTTTTAAATCCAGGAAGTAGACAAGATGCCACTTTCCTAGGGGATATACAAGGACATTTTTATTTTTTATTTCTTTCCCCATTTAAGATGCCCTGTGAGAGTCAAAAATGGCTATTTGTGGCCTTTTACAGCCTGTGGTCTGAATTTCCCCCTACCCTGCCCTACAGAAATAGTGGGAACTAAAGACTATATCAGTTTTGTAGTCCAGTATGTTTTTTCAAAAGTAACTTCAGTGGAACTATGCATAGCATTGCTGTCTTTGATGCAAAGCATGGGGAGGCAAGTAGTTCTCTTTTTTTTAGTTCTCATTTAAAAACCAGGCACTTTTTCCTTTTTAAAAAACACTGATGAATTGAACTTACCCCTATTTCCCCTAAAATAAGACATCATCTGAAAATAAGACCTAGTAGAGGTTTTGATGAATTGCTGAATATAAGGCCTCCCTTGAAAGTAAGACCTAGAAAAGTTTTTGTTTGGAAACATGCCCATTTTTTTTTGTTCAATAATAAATGTGAATTCTTCTTCATGGAAAAATAAGACATCCCTTGAAAATAAGATCTAGTGCATCTTTGGGAGCAAAAATTAATATAAAGACACTGTTTTATTTTTGGGAAAACATGGTAGCAGCATGTGCTACAAGAAAATAAAGCTCAAGGCAGTGGTTTTCCTCACCAATCTGACTTGGAAGCTAAAGTGCCAGGAAGGAATGTGATGGGATGAAGAAGATAAAAGTAAGAGGCAAATATAGAGCTTCTCAAGGTAACTTACCAAAAACTTAATGGCTTGGCAATGTTACTGTGGACACTCACAAAACCTCATAGCATTTTTCAGCAAAAGGTAATCAAGACCAAAAGCCACAGATGGAAATGCAGCAATTGCTACTGACTTTCATGTCAGTGGGGTGGTGAACCTGCTCTGAGATTTAGAGGAGCCATCCAAGATTCAAACCCTTAAGGTCACCATAAATCGGAAAGGACTTGAAGGCACCAACAACAACACAACTGTTACACTGACAAGGGAGTCATGCCTCTACTGAAGCCTTCACTGAAGCAGTGGGGCTGAAGCTAATCCTATATAGCCTGAGCCATAGGTTTCAATGGGAGATGCTATGTAATCCTGTGGGATTCCCCCCCCCCCCCGAGTATGTATATGCTTTTGACTAAATTTTCCTGCATCATGACATGGTTTAGCCCACTCTCACATAAGTATAGACAGCCTCAAAATGTTGTCATCTTTATTTAATTTTGGACTATGGAGCTTAGTGGTTTCACTTATCTATTTGCTTTGGTGTTTAGTATGTCATTAACCTGTCTCTTATACAGGTATTCATCACACTTACAGGAGCAGAGCAATGTAATTAGAGCCAGAGTAGGAAATGATTGATTCAGTTGTAATAGTTATAGATCATGTATAGTTGTAATTATCTATATGGCAATACTACTTCTACCAGTAGTCCCTCCCCCAAGATTTGATTATTCCAAATCTTCAAACCAGTGTAAAGCTTTAGCTATGTGAAGTGAGACACTCTTCCAGTTTTGCAGGGAGGATTTTAAGAACAAATAGGCCTAAATCCCATTGCTAGTCCCAACTAGAATAAATCCATTGACTCAATAGGATTTACATGAGTATTGATATACCGTTTAGCAGTTGATGCAGTGAGACAGCTCTAACTGGAACTAACAATTGGACTGAGGCCCAGTGATTTTCTTTAGCCTGTGTTTGAACTGGGATTGAATTTCCTAGCTCCATTTGGCCCATTCATCCAAGAGCTTCTTATTCCTTCCTTGACATCTGAGGTGTATCTCTCTAAATGTAACACTGTTTAGGCAAGGAAATCTGACTTCTGAGCTTTATTCACACGAAGATACCCTGGCTGAAGTCTGACAGTATCTTGCTGTAGTTCATCTTAGCTTCTCACCTTTCATTACTAAGCATCATATATTTATTTTTAAAGACAAGATGGGAGCTGTCTTGTAACATCATTACTCCTGGTCAGTAGGACAACTGTGCAATTACTGGCTACTATCCAGCCCAGGTTTCTTGCTGGAAGTAATATTTGCCACACCGAATGTCCAGTAGAGGTCATCATGGCAGCAGTCACAATACACTTCCCTGCCTACAAAGTTTAACCCTTGTTGTGGCACATATTTGTTCCACATAGCTCTTTCACAAACCTTCTGCTTTGCTAGGTGTGTATAAAATACTACTGTGCTTCCTGTATCTCAACCTTAAGCCATTCTTTCTCCTCTCTTTTGTATTTTCTGTAGCTTTCACATAGTGGTAGAATAGCTGTGTTTATGACCTGGCTTCTGTTTCAGACAAGTTAAAATTTTAACAGATCTTTTCACTTTGCTTCTGGGCTGGGTAGAATGTGACCCAAGGGCTGCTTGTGACTCTCATCTATCTTTGCAGATCCCAAAAGACACTCCTGAATTTTTATTTGTCTTGTTAAAATGAGGAGATTCCTTTCTGAGTAGACATGATTCTCTTTCATCCTATGACATTTGGCTCCTCCATACATGTGGATCTTTGCAAAGTGAAAAACAATGGCAGAGATCTCATATCAAGAGACATACATTTGTTATATAGCTGCATTTCCATAGCTATGACTCTTAATGCTACTCCCTGCAAATCCACCTTGTTAAGTCATGTAGCCCCTCTAATACAACCATTTCCAGGCTGTCAGGAAGTGAGGGGACCAGTGTCTTTGCATCCAGCTATTTTCCTTTACCTTGACCTGCTGGACCAGCAGGGACCTCTGGGGTTCTCTCTTACGTCCATAAAGGGGATGTTCTTGCAATACTTCAAACTAAAGGAAAGTAGCTGGGCATGTAATCATGACTCTCTGGCAACCTGGAAATGGCTGTGTTGAGGTGCTACATGATTTGTCAGGTGAATTTTTGTGTGTTTAAAAGGATCCTGGTTTTTACATGATTGGAACAGCATGTACTAATGCCCCCCCCCCCCCAAAAGAGTTGTGATGTCTTAAGGCAGACTTGCAATATCATACCTTACTAACAGGATGCCATCCAATGTTTTGTTGAAACTGGAAGTAGATTTCTGCCATTTCTTGTGTGCTTGGAGTTTGAAAATTGCCTGCACCCAAAGTTGCCCATCATTGCCTTAGTTAAACACTGGCGTCTATTATCGTAAACATATGGGCAAGGCCACTGACTTGGGTTCTTTTAAACACAGCTAGGATAAGCCTAGTTTATATGTCATTATGAAATAATAATAATAATAATAATAATAATTTTTATTTAAAACCCACCCCTCTGAACAAGCAATCGGGGTGGGCTACAAGTTAAAAATTAATTATAATTAAAATATTACAGCCCAATCCCTACCTCCCACCCCTTAAAACAGAACTAAATTAGCGCAAGTTAAAACAAGATAACAATAAAACAATATAATGTCTAAAACCAGTTATTCTTGGGCAACCTAGTGGTGGCATCTGATGTATGGCTGGGAAAAGCTGGGAAGATATCATTGGAGGCTGAGAAAAATTAGTCACTATCCAGGAAGGCCTGCCAGAAAAGATACATATTTACGGCTTTTAAAAAACCATCCAGAGTCGTAATGAGATGTATCTTGTCTGGCAGGCCATTCCACAGCCTGGGAGCAGTAGAAGAAAAGGCCCTCTGAGAGGTCTGCAACAGTGTGGTCTTCATAGGCTGTAGCAGATTCCTACCAGAGGACCGGAGCATACCCGGGGGGGGGCTCATATGGGAAGAGGCGGTCCCTAAAATACGATGGACCCAAGCCATGTAGGGCTTTAAAGGTTAAAACCAACACCTAGTACTGTGCCTGGAAACTGATCAGCAGCCAGTGAAGAGATTTAAGCACAGGTGTTATGTGCTCTCTCTTAGATGTTCCGGTGACAAGCCTGGCTGCCATATTTTGGACCAGTTGAAGTTTCCGGGTTAAGCACAAGGGTAGCCCCATGTAGAGCATGTTACAGTAATCTAAACGTGAGGTTACTAGAGCGTGTATCACAGTTTCCAGGTCCCTCATATCCAGGAAAGGGTGCAGCTGGCGTATCAGCCAAAACTGGTAGCAAGCACTCCTGACCGTTGCACTCACCTAGGAGTACCCCCATACTGCGAACAGAGTCCTTCGAGGAGAGTGTGACTCCATCTAGGACTGGGAGTTATATTCTCAAACCTGGTTTCGGGCCGGTGACTGTCAGTACCTCCGTTTCGTTTGGATTTAGCTTCAATCTGTTTTTCCTCATCCAATCCATTACTGCCGCAAGACAGTCATTGAGAGGAGAGACGCCATCTGAAGTCTGAGCAAATGAGCTGGTCATGGAGAAGTAGATTTGAGTGTCATCAGCATACTGATGACACTGCGTTCTGTGCCTCCAGATGATCTCACCCAGCGGCTTCATGTAGATATTAAATAGCATCGGGGACAGGATGGCACCCTGAGGGACGCTGCAATTGAGCTCGATTTTAGAGGAGCAGCTGTCCCTGAGCCTCACCCTTTGGGATCTGCCAGAGAGCAGCGCGGTGCCCCCAGTACCCAACTCTGTCAGCCGGTCCAAAAGGATGGAGTGGTCTATTGTATCAAAAGCCGCTGATAGATCCAAGAGCACCAGCAGGGTACTCCTTTCGATGTTCAAGTGGAGGTCATCTGTCAGAGCGACCATGGCAGTCTCAACTCCATACCCTGTCCTGGAGCCAGTTTGAAATGGATTGTGATAATCGGTTTCATCCAAGACAACTTGAGAGTTGGGAGGCGACAGCTCTCTCAATCACCTTGCTTAAGAATGGCAGCAAGGAAACTGGTCTATAGTCCAGGGGGTCAACGGAAGGTTTCTTCAGGAGGGGCTTCACGGCCGCCTCCTTCAGACAAGATGGAATAGTGCCTTCCCTAAGGGACGCATTGATTACATCCCGAAGGAATGTCCTCAGTGTGTCTCCTCCCTGGACGACCAGCCAAGATGCGCATGGATAGAGGGAGCAAGTTGTCTTCCTTACACTTCCAAGGAGCTTGTCCACCTCCTCGGTACTCACAGATTGAAACTCATCCAATAAAATGGCAGCTCATTTACAGAGACTGGTAGAACACTGACATCCAAGTCGGCCCTTATCCAAGAGATTTTGTCTGCAAAGTAGGTGTTAAACGCATCACAGCAGGCCATCGTTGGGTCAAGTAGGGGGTTCGGCGCAGGAGGAACCTGCGTCAACTCACCCACCACCCTAAACAGCTCTGCTGGACAGGACTCTGCAGATGCAATGCGTGCAGAGCAGAAGGATCTGTGCGCTGCACGAAATGCTTCCCAATAGGCATGAAGGTGCTACTTATGGCAAGTTCTGTTGGACAAGAGCCGAGTCTTCCACCACTTGCACTCTAGTCGTTGTCCAGCCCGCTTCATCTCCCTGAGTTCCTCTGTGAACCAGGGTTTATGGTTAGAAACGGGCTGGAAAGGATGCTTGGGGGTGATTGTGGTGATAGCCTTGGTAATGTCGGTTAACCAAGGCTTCGACAGAATACCATTAAACCCTTTAAGGCTTTCTGGAAACCAATTGGTTCCATTAGCCTTCGAGGGTGGACTATTTTAATGGGTCTGCCACCCCCGGGGGGGGGGGGGGTGAAAAGCAGCTTTTAGGTGATCAGGAAGTGATCCATCCATGACAATGTGGAGGTTTTTGTTACCTCCGCCCACGGATATTCCTGTTCCGTACTGAAAATCCCATCAAGTGTATGACACCACAATGGGTAGGCCCATTGACCAGGTTCATACCCATCATGGATTCCATGAACTCCCGAGCCACTCCAGGTAGAATGGATGGGCTGGTCTCCAGAGAGATGTTAAAGTTGCCCAAGACCAAAAGTCTCCAACAGCAACTCAGAGACCAGCTGAGTCAGCTAGGTCAGGGAGTCTGTTAGACAATGGGGTGGCCGGTATACTAGCAGAATCCCGAAACTATCCTTGGTCTTCAGGCTAAGGTATATACACTCGATGTGAGTTGTTTTCCAGACAGGTTTCCTGATCAATGTCAAGTTGGTTCTATGGACTATTGCCACGCCTACTTTCCCTTATCTGCTTGCTGACTGTATAACCAGCTGGGAGAGCCTGCGCCCATGTAGCAGCGCTGGCATCTAGAACCATTGTGGTCAGAAGCAGCATTTCTCAGAATACCAGTCATCATCATTGTATTCACAACAACAATATATTCATATCCTGCCTTTTCCACAATACAAGACAATGAGTATCTTTTTTTTCTGTTGAGATTTCCACAATTCCAGAATGACTATATTGTTTAGGGAAGCATTCCCAGGACTGTGCCATCTGCCCCAGGATGCCTCCTCTTAACTATGTTTTAAGAACCCAAGCCCTCCAGTCCATCTGCCTTGGTCCAGGCCCCAGAGGGAAAGAAGAACCACTGGACCTCATCCCCTTTCCCACCACCTTTCCCTTTTCCTTTTGTGTTGTCTTTTAGACTGTAAGCCTGTGGGCAGGGATCCATCTAACTATAAGATTGTATGTACAGCACTGTGTAAACTTACAGCGCTATATAAATAATAATAATAATAATAATAATAATTTGTGCAAAATATCTTTGTACAAAACCAACATTTTTCCTTTGATGAAGGTAAGCACATACACAGGCACAATGATTAAGACACATTCTCAGGCAATGAATCAGTGTTTCTGATTTTTAAAAGTGGGTGTGACAAGGCAATAGTTATCCACAGGTTTGCAAAAATTTGTATTAGTTGTATAATTAATCCAGTTTGTGCAGAAAATTTTCATAATGGCATAAAAATCTTGGCATTTTCCAAAGAAGGAGAAATTATTTGCAGATTCCCATTACTGTATTATGCCCGAGGCTGCATCTGCACTGAAGACATAATGCATTTTGACACTGCTTTAACCACCAGACTCAATGCTATGGATTCCTGGGATTTCCAGTTTTTTTTGTGGCATCAAAGCTGTCTGACAGAGATGGCTAAATATCTCACAAAACTCTAGAATTCCATTTTATTGAGCCATGGAAGTTAAAGTGATGTGAAACTGCATTATTTCTGCAGTGTAGATGCAGCCTGAGACAAGTGAGGATTTACAAAGAAAGCATGTTCTCTTCCCAGATCCCTCATCATTACTTCAACAAATACAACTAAGGATGAGGCAGCAGCAGAGGATGATCCAGCACTTGAACCATGTGATATTCCTCCTCCACTATTTCATGAAGCCAGGCTCCCATAACAAAGGAAATTTAGCATTAAAATTCAAAGAGAATGCAATTGTCTTTTCAGTTTACAGCTGTAGCGTAAATTGTACTGTAGTTATAATTTCACTATTTGGAAATGAATTAATTATAAGTAAATACTTATTTGATTGTTGGGCTATGACTCTGGAGACTAGGGTTTGAATCCCAGCTCGGCCATGTAAACCCACTGTGTGACTCTGGGCAAGTCACATTCTTTCAGCCTCAGAGTATGGCAATGGAAATCCCCCTCTGAAAAAATCCTGCCAAGAAAACCCCATGCTTTAGGGTCACTATAAGTCGAAAATGACTTGAAGACATAAAACAATAGCAAAAAACACTAGTTTCTTCCAAGCTCTGCCCCCAAGAGAGGAAAAGTTCCCCATCCCTGATCCTGGCAGTGCTTGTTGGCTTACTATGGTCCATCTGTCACACAACTCAGAAAAGTTGCTTTTTGGACAACAACTCCCCCAAAGTGAACATGGCTGCTGTCATGCTGGCTGTGGAATTTTGGCAACTGTAAATCCATAAGTAACTTTTCCAAGCCTTGGTCTGTCCTAGCCACCAGACCAGCATATGGAAGAACGGAGCCTCCCCCAGGTGTAGAGAAATGGACCATCCCTAGTTTAAAGCATCTTTGTAAAGTATGCATCAGAAGATCATTGTACTTGGGGGAAAAACCCTACAATATGATTTTCATTTCATAAAGGGAAAATCCACTCACAATCTGAAATTATAAAAATATAGTGGAAAAAAATAATTATCCCTGTGTCATTATATCATTATAATTAATCACCACACATGCCTCTCAAAACAGGCTTTTAATTTTCCTTTCATGTGTCACTGTGTGATAATGATGCTTTTAAATTTTCCCCAAACTCCCCTGTTAAGTCCCTTGAGAATAAAAGAAATCATATATTCCTCCTTCTCCTCCTCTCTCTTTTTTAATGGCTTCATGGAGTCTTCTCACAGCAAAATACTCCTGTGAGCCATCTGCTAGGGACAGATTAATGTTTTAGATTACATGTTCCTTCCCATTTCACTGCTTGGAAGGAGAGAAAAACCACCAACCAAGTCTCTAATATTTGATGGTATTCCTACAGCTATTGTTGTTATTTTACTATAACTAACTAACTAACTAACTAATTACCTACCTCCCCCTTCCCACGGGGACCCAAGGCAGTTTGCAGAGTTAAAGAAATTTGGATAATAGTCTATATCCTTAAAATGTAGAAAAGTTAAAATATAATTAAGCGCTACCTGTAAGCAGAATTTAAAGCAATTTAGAAAATAATCCTTTCTTGTTTAAGCTGGGGCTGTCCTTCAAAAGAGTGAGGTGGGGAGGATTTGGAGGAAATCTCTCTTTCACATTCTTCTCATCTGGAAGATGGATTGTATAGGCCAAAGGTGGACAAGAAGCAGATTTAGATCTGTAAGATAGCTCTTTCAATGACTGACATTTTTACAAAGATTTTTGCTTCCCAATAACTTAAATATATAACCTTTAACAAAATGAGTCTTCTCATTTCCAAATTAGAATAAAGACTCTCTCTGTGTGTGTACATGTATTGTGTAGTGGTACTGTGGTGGTGGAAGATCAGGAATGGTTTTTGTGAGTGGGAGGACCATAAACTTCATTTTCTTCAGATTCTCAACACAGAGTCCTGGGATGTATCCACACATAGATAATTATAGTAGTGTTGTATCACTTCAACTGTCCTGGTTCTCTCTTATGGAAATAGAGGATTTGTAGTTGGAGGAGAGTAGAATTCTTTGGTTCTAGTGCCTCGCCAAGCTACAAATCCCAGGATTCTGTAGGATTAGCCATGGGACTTAAAGTGGAATCAAACTGCTGTAATTATGGAGTGCAGACATACTCTGGGGCTCAGACTCCTTCAGTTCTAGCAAGTGGTGATTGATGGTTTCCAACTCAGGGGGATGGTGAATATGCTCTATGTTTTGGTCTGAATTTTAAAGGAGATATCCAAGGTGTTAAACCTATTTTGGGGAGTTGGATAGTTCATTTAACATTATAACTAAAATCTGGAGCAGATTCACCACCCTGTTGAGAGGAAATCCACTAGCTGCCATTAACTCTAGATAAACATCTTTTCCATCAGACTTCAGTTGGGAGATGTTGAGATTCAGTGAAAAGTAAAGGAAATTGTTAGAGCTGGCACTTAGGATGTTCCAAAAGAAAAAAAAAAGCATCATCCCAAAGAGAGCAACTAGTATCAAATGTATCACCAAAAAGAGAGCAAACATGTAAACACCTGAACCCATCTATGACTTAGGCTGCATCAGCTGGACACTGCTTTAACTGTCATGGAATTCTGGGAATTGTAATTTTGTGAGACATCTAGCCTTCTCTATCAGAGATTACTGGTGCCACAACAAACTACAATTCTCAGAATTCTGTAGCACTGCATCATGGCAATTAAAGCAGAGTCAAACTGGATTATTTCTGTAGTGTGGATGCAGCCAAAATTCCTTTGGAACAACTGCTTCTAACTAATATAAATCCTGTTGCACAGGTTAGGATTTACATATAACTGACTTTGGCTGGACATAGGGATCTATTCTTTTCATGATGCTAAAGAGGAATGCCTGATAAAACTGGGGCTGGTGTATTATTTTATTTAGGATATTTATCAACTGCTGTTCAGCAAAAGACAAGCAATAAACATAACAAAAATGATCATACACCCACAAAATTACAAAATGTAATAAAACTGATAAAGTCATAAAATGAGCAGACAGTAGAGCAGACTGACAAATTTAAAGTTCCTGGCAAACAGTAAAATTTTAATCTGGCACAGAAATGTTTGGAAAAATTTGCATATTTATATGCCTAAGCATTCCACAAGGTGTTATGAGAAATAAAGTGCCATGCCTAGGTACTAGCTAATAAATATTTATTCTTATTTATATTTATAAGGTGCCCAAAAAATGAATTCTTTATATGTCATACACTCCCTTCAAATCAGAACATTAATACAGTAAAATACAAAGGTCTAAAAACACAATAATATAGAATCAACATAATTTTAAAATCAGCATGATAAGAATGCCATACAAAAGTTTTGTTGTTAATTGCCATCACTTTGGCTTTGACTTATGGTGACTATGAATAAGAGACCTCCAACAGCCCTGCTGTCAACAGCCCTGTTAAAGTCTTGCAGACTCAGGGCTGTAGGTAGCGTCCTTGACTGGTGTAATATGGTTCCCCCCCCCCGCTGCCTCCAAATTTTCCACGCGTTATTGTCTTTTCTAATGACTCATGTCGTCTTGTGTTATGTCTAAAGTATGATAGCCTCAGTTAATTCATCGTTGCTTCTAGTGCAAGTTCAGACTTGATTTTCTCTTGTATTTATTTGTCTTTTGGGCAGTCCATGGTATCTGTGGATATCTCCTCCAGCACCACATTTCAAATGAGTTGATTCTTCTTACCAATCTTCTTAACTGTGCAGCCTTCACAATCATACAGAGAAATCAGAAATACTAAGACATGAATGATTTTGACTTTGGTGTTCAATGATGTATTTGCACACTTGAGAATCTTATTTAGTTCCTTCATAGCTGCTCTTCCAAATCCTAGGTGTCTTCTGATTTCTTGACTAGTCTCCATTTTGATTAAAGATTGAAACAATTTTATATCTAGTGATGTATCTTTACAAAGATCAAAGCTAATCTCATAAAACACAGGAAAAACAATGTAGTTCTCATGTATTTTGGGAAGAATTTCTCATACATCAGGTGTGGGAATCATGTGGCAATCCAAGTGTTGGTGGAGTACAGGTACCAATATTCCCCACCATTTGCTTTGTTGGCTAGGTTTGGAACTTGCACTCCAACAGCATTGAGCTCCTTGATGCCTACCCCTGCCCTACACAGGCATGGTAGGACAAGCATGAGCTTTCCTTCAGATATTTAGTTCCAAACTGTTTAGGATCTAAATGTAAGAATCAGTTTATTGAATGTGGTCCTGAAACAAACACCAATGCAAACATCTTAGAATCAGTATAATATGACCTCATCGGCCACCATGGCCAGACTATTCCTGTCCAGGAATAGTTGTAACTGGTGGGTGTTTCCATTTCTTCCATTATCTCTTCATCATTAATGGATGTTCTGTGGAAAAAAAGAAGACAAAAGAAGAGCTGGGGAAAAATAGGATGATTGCAAATGGAAGATGCTAGTATCTGACTAGACCTTGGAATGTGCTTTGGCCACATCATGAGAAGGCATGACTCACTAGAAAAGGCAATAAGAAAGTAGAAGACAGTATAAAAAGAGGAAGACCAGATAGCTGGACTCAGTCGGGGGGGTCACAGGCCAGAAATCTACAGGATCTAAGCAACAGGGTTGCCATGAATCAAGACCAGCTTGAGGGCAGTTAACAACAACAACAACAACATTGCAAACAAAAATTCAGAGTATTTACTTTTGTGGGGGAGACAGATAAAATGGACTCACAATCTTTGGCCCCTTTCACTGTACACAGTTATAAGATTTGATTCAGCTTGAAGTGCCATGGTTGTATCCTCCTGGGATTAATAGTTCTGTGGGGCACTAGCAGATATTTCTAAATCCTTGTAAAACTACAGATCCCAGCATTCCATAAGAAAAAAACCTATGGATGTTAAAGTGGAATCACAGTGCTATAGCTGTGTCGTGTGAGAGGGCCCAAATGTCTTTCCTCCTAAAAATCCACCACATTTTTGCAGACTGAAGCCTTCCTCCTGTGCCACATTTCCTCTGTTGGCAGGATTCAGTTCAGCAGGAGCTGGAGCGAGAAAAGACTATTTAACGAGCTCTTTTGATTAAATTACTAGGAAATCCCCAGGTATGCTGTGATCCATGCCATATATCTGAAGGCATATTAGGAACCATCATAATCTCATTGACAAGATAGATTTCAGATCTAACTACTGCAAACAGCTCCAAGAGGTCCACAGAGGATTCCCCTCTGCAGGTGAATCCTAATTCATATGCCCACATTGCTGTATTCTGCCTTCCCAATTACATTTATTTTTAGCAAAAGCTGTTGTCCTTTTCAAAATGCACGCCGGAAAACAGTAGCAGGACATCTGTTCAGTTCTGAGTGTGCGAGAAAGAGAACAGTGTTTTTATTAGTGAAAGAAATGCAGAGAGAGGTAAGAATACATGCCATTGATATATTCTTCACATTGCTATAATGCAGTAATTGTCCAGATCATATTGTATCTCATGGTATGTTGCATGTGAGCAGACTGGAGTTTGCATTTCTGCACTGGCATTGCCCCTGAATTGGTTCACATAGGCATGCTGATCTCAGAGCACCAAGTGAACACTTGTTAAGATGAAAGTAGTCTTTCACTCCATTTCTGTCCATTAACTGATGGGATCAAGGTGAGTTATGGGTCCATGGAGAAACTTATAATCCCAAACAAAGTATATGAATGGGTCCATCCAATGAAGTAGCTGTGAGCCATCTTGGCGTAATGGTTTGAGCGTTGGACTATGACTCTGGAGACCAGGGTTCAAATACTGGCTTGGCCATGTAAACCCACTGAGAGACCTTGGGCAAGTCATACCTTCTCACACTCAGAGGATGGCAATGGCAAACCCTTTCTGAAGAAACGTGCCATAAATACCCATGGTAGGGTCACCTCAGGGTCGCCATAAATTGGAAATGACTTGATGGCACACAACAACAAATCCAATGAGGTAGTAGTGCCAGGGCTCATACAGTCAAAATGCCAGGACACCCATGGTTTTGTCTGTTTTCTATGAGCTTAGCTGTTTTCCATGAGCTTACTTTACAGGAGGAAGGGAAGGGGAGCCACAGAGAATACTTACTTTTTATCAACAGCTCTGTATTGTTTTGAGCTATTCCTAATATTATGCAAATTATTTTGGGCTGGGTTGGCCCCTTGAATCGATAATAAAGACTCATTAATTTTACAAAAGGTCAAGAGGGACATCACCAAACTTGGTCTCCAGAGGAGGGCGACCAAAAGGTCTGGAAACCTGGCGAAAGATCTGGAAGCCATGCTCTAAGAGGAGCATCTTAGAGAGCTGGGTATGTTTAGCCTGGGGAAGAGAAGGTTAAGAAGTTACATGAGAGCTATATCTAAATATTTAAAGGGACGTCATATTGAGGATGGAGCAAAGCTTATTTTCTGCTGCTTTTGAAACTAGGACACAGAACTACAGAAAACAGGATTCCACCTAATCTTTAATAATAATAATAATAATAATAATAGATTTATTTATATTTCCCGCCTCTCTCTTCAGATCGAGGTGGGATTACAGCATACTAAGCAATACATACATTAAGTAAACATCTTAGTACAACAGTTAAAATTAGAACTAGTTAAAACCATTTAAAATCATCTATATGACATATCTCAAGGAGTCAGTTACTTAATCTTACATAAATGATTGTAGATGTTCCAACAATGCAGGGGGAATCTCAATAAGATGTTATACAAGGTCTGATGGATATTGCTGCTGGAAGAGATCCGTCTTCAGTGCCTTCTTAAACGCTTCTAGAGTGTTTATCAAGCGGATCTCTTCCGGCAGGTCATTCCAGAGTTTCAGGGCCACTGCTGAGAATGCAGTACGAGAGGTTGATGTCAGTCTTGTACAAGTATGATCTAGTAATTTCTTATCTGATGTTCTGAGGGTGTGGGGCTGATTATGTAGGGAGAGGCATTCCCTCTTGTAACCTGGGCCCAAGCCATGTAGGGCTTTAAAGGTAACAACAAACACTTTGTATCACACCTGGAAGCTGATCTTTAGGAAGAACCTCTAGACAGTAATTGCTGTTTGACATTGGAATATGCTGCCTTGAACTGTGGTGGTCCCCTTTTTTGGAGAGGCTGAATGGGCCATCTGTTGGGAATGCTTTGACTGTGTATTCTGGCATGGCAGGGGACTGGACTGGATGGCCATTGTGGTCTCTTCCAACTGTAATAATAATAATGATGTTTATTTATAACCCGCTCCTCTAGCAAAGTAATCAGAGCGGGGAACAAAAAAGTTAAAAAGTACAGTGTAAAACAACAATCATATCCTTTCCCGATCCCCCCTTAAAATTAAATTAAACCAGCAAGTATTAATATCAATGAGAGTTAAAATTAAAATCAGTAGCAATTAAAACAAAGTGCAATCTTATGAACAGTTCTTGTGCAAATACGCAATAGATGAAATCACAGAAATTAAACAAAGGTGACAACTAAGGTTATCTACCCAGTTTCAGTTTCAGAGATGGGAATTGATATTTTATTTATTCCTTTTCCAGGAAAGGCCTGCCGGAAGAGATGTGTCTTTAAAGCCTTTTTGAAACTAATCAATGATGTAATAAGACGCATCTCGTCCGGCAGGCCATTCCAAAGCTTGGGAGCCGTAGCTGAGAAAGTCCTCTGGGAGGTCTGTGACAGCCTAGTTTTCATAGGCTGTAACAGGTTCCTCCCACAGGACCGAAGTGTGTGTGGGGGTTCATACAGGAAGAGACAGTCCCTGAGATAAGATGGGCCTGGGCCATGTAGGGCTTTAAAGGTTAAAACCAACACCTTGTACTGTGCCCGGAAACTAATGGGCAGCCAGTGGAGAGCTTTAAGCACTGGTGTTATGTGCTCTCTCCTAAATGTTCTAGTAATAAACTCTTATGATTCTATGAATTTTCATGATGAGTTGGAAATAGACTATGTCCCGCTCATTTCAATGAGATTTCTTTCCAGGCAAATATGAGCGAATGAGCATGCTTAAATGAAGCTGAACCTCAACACTTCTTTCTAAAATGCTTTTAAAAGAAAATCAATGCAATGAAGAGGTTTCACAAACTGTAGAAATTCCTCTTTAAAATGCTGGCATAGCTCTAGAGCAGGGATGGTTTAGACACTAATTTTGTACGTGAACCAAAAGAGGTTCACTTCACTTTGGGCTAAGATGATGTCATTTGGTGTTAACTCAAGTAATAAAATTGTTCAGATTAGAAAATCTGCAGGTTTGCGCCTCCTATTGACTTTTATGGAAAAAATAAAAACAATTATAAGAGTGTCTTTCTTCGGAATAACTGGGTAAAATCTACAGGTTTGACAGCCCTGCCGAACTGCAGACAAATATGTGCAGTGGAAAGGCAAAGGAAAACCCCTTTGTAGCAAATAATAATAATCAACAACAACAATTTCCCCCAGGGATTGTGAGGACCCATAGGTGGAACACAAAAACAGCTTTATGGATGGAACAACTATACACTAAGCTCTGCCACTTAGGCCACTTCCCTTGGACACACAGTCCTTGAGCCCTTGCTTACTTTCAAAGCCCTGTAGAAGTTCTCCACCTCTTTTTTAAATAGTTTAATAAAACATTCTCTAAGATTAGAAGGAATCGTGGAGAATTTAACACCAGGACCAGTCACTCACCTACTATGTCCCTGCTTCCCTCTTTCCCTTGCCTTTGGTATTTAACACAGGGTGCGTCTACACTGTAGAAGTAATGCAGTTTGAAACCACTTTGCTGTCATGGCTTCATCCTACAGAATCCTGTGATTTGTACATTTGTGAGACACAAGCACTCTGGCAGGGAAGACTAAAGACCATGTAAAACCATGACTCCCAGGATTCCATAGGGTGAAGTTACAGGGGTTAAAGTGGTGTCAAACTGCATTATTTCTACAGTGTAGATGGACCCCCAGTTCCAGATTCAAATCTGTTAGCTTCACAGGGAACCTGCTTTTCCTCAGGAAGTGCTTGAACTAGTCCAAAGGGGACACTGCTGTTTGTACATCATCATTACATTTATATTTATAATCCACCCTTGGAACTCAAGGTGCCTTAGAAAAATTCAAACAGATGCAGATAAAAGCTGTCATTACTAAAGACACATAATAATTAAAATATACTTAAGCCATCAATAGAATTACTGTAGAAGCAGTTGATATATATATATATATATATCCCCCCCTCTCTATAAATTATATATATATATATATATATATCCATTAAAATCTTGGCAGAATTAAAAGCACACCCCCATTCTAAAAGGTTAATCTGTTGCAGCAATGCCGTAGGAAGTCCTGCAATACTGTACTTTTAGAGACAAATTGGTCACATGAAGTGTTGTTCTCTGTGGCAGACACACAGCTACACATGGGTATAGAAAGTTGGAAGTAATGTTAGTAGTGGGGCAACATGCTGTGAAATGCAAGAAGCTCAGTCTGTGACATTTCTATAAAAAGCTTAAAGGTACACAAGATAAGCACAATGACCATTCACAACAGCTGTAACTGGATAATACAATTTGCCTAGCCCTGCTAAGCAAATTTATTGTTATCGTCAGTTCCTGCCGGTGTGAATAGCCATCATGCTTATTTTGTATATATTTGAGCTTTGCATAGAAATGTCATAGACAGCACCTCCTGCAAATACAGGAGGTGCTTCCATATATCTCTTAGCCAGGGCTGTAGCTGCAGAGGTAGGAGAAAAAGGAGGATATTGCATTCCCAAATAAGAATTTTGTCCCCGTGTATCAATTTCCTTCAGTCCACCAGGCCTGTAGCTACACCTTTAGGGGCCCTGGGGCAGAAAGTAAATTCGGGGCCCTAATGTCTTGAGTTCTACTGCATGCCGCAGGCACCATCTTGGCACATCACCATTTACACAGAGTGCACATCGATGAGGTGGCTTGTGCACCGCATCCAAATGGTGTGGCACACAAGGGACATCACAGCGCCACTCCAGGGCACTTATAGCACCTCTGTTGTGGTGGACAAAGCTGCTTTTCACGGCTCCTTGGGGGCCCCTTTTGGCTGGCCTGCGAGTCCACACATTTCTATTATTGCAGTAACTTAAGTAACTTAAAATACAGCTGAGCATTTAGAAATACAGTTTAGGCATCCAAATCAAAGAGGCAGGCAAATTTAGCAAGGGAATGCAAACCCAACAAATATAAGAGCTCTAGGCATGAATGATTTACTGTGAACATTAGCAATCTGGAGAGTGAAGGAACAATTCATGAGTGGGGGCAGATTTCTTAATACAGTACTGGGAACCAATGCAAAGGACATAGTGAGCCCTTTTGTTTTTGCCATCATAAGAGATTATTTGTAATTTTTTTAAAGAAAGGAAACAGTAGGAGAACATGGGAGGGTTACAAATGGAAGACATCATTTGGGTCTCTAGTAAAATTCCCTGAATGAGTATGAATCATTATAATCATCATCTCCTCTGCAAGCACCTTTTTTCTCTAATCCTATGCAGTCAGTGTAGCATAGTGGTTGTGTCACATACCAACAAACACTAACAAAATAGAGAGCCAGCATGGCATAGTGGTTTAAGTGTTGGACTATAACTCTAGAGATCAGGGTTTGATTCTCAGCTTGGCCATGAAACCTACTGAGTCACACTCTCTCAGCCACAGGGGAAGGCAATGGCTTCTAGACCAATCTTGCCAACTGCATTATTTCTACACTGTAGATATATGAACACCCCATACGTAAGTCAGAAATGACTTGAAGGCCCACCACTACAACAACATGCAGTCATTAAGTATGTTTATAGCCATCACTCTTCTCAAGAGTTTGAATAGGAAAGAGGCACTCTGCAGATGACAAAACCCCTTGTTGTTTTTGTGTGTTTGTGTGAGACAGAACTGAGTCAGAGAGGCTGGGGTTATCAAACTCCCCTCCTTACATTTTAGTTCCACATTGTTACTTCATAAGTGACAGGGGAGCTTTTGTATCTGTATCTTTCAACTGAGAAAAGCCCTGGATGTGTGTTTGTGTATGTGCATATACAGTTGTCCTTCCATTTTCGTTCTGGTCCCCCTCCAAAAATTGATTGACAGTGTGTCCCCATGGCAGGTGGGCACTGTGGGTGCGCACCCCATTTTGTCCCTCTCCATTCGCCGCCAATGAATGGTGAGGGACATGGACTTCAAGTCCATGAAAATGGAGGAAGGACTGTACATATCTTCAGGTCAAATACTGACTTACAACAATCCCATGAATTTCATAGGTTTTTCTTAAGCAAGGGATGTTTATAGATGGTGGGCCATCTCTATCCTCTGAAGCACAGCCTATAGTATTCCATGGTAGTCTCCCTTTTAAGTATTAACCAGACCTGATGCTGCTTAGCTTCCAAGATCAGATGGAATCTGATGCTTATGAAGCTGTAAACCAGAAGTGGGCACACTTTGGGCATGTCAGATCAAGATTGCCTGCCCACATAAAGACAGTCTGCAGTTGAATTGGGCCTTTGGCTCTGCATCTTTTACATAGGGCAACACAACAACAACAACAACAATATTTATTTATATTCCACCCCTCTGGGTAAGTAATTGGGGCGGAATACAGCATTTAAAAATACATACAGTTAAAATAACACTTCGGTCTCCCCTCCCACCTTCAGTCTCCCCTCCCACACAAGAGTGGGGAAAAATCAGATCATTTGGTCCATCTAGATAAGCCCTGAGTTAAAGAGCATAGTACCCAAAGTCATTCAAGTTACTTTGGGGCAGGAGACAGAAAATCCCATTAGAACCCCTCTTCAACTGTGCTACTAACAATACAATACCATGGGCCCTTGGTATCAACTGACACCTGATTCCAAGACCCTCCTGTTGATACCAAAATCTGTGGATGCTCAAGTCCTACTAACAACAGCGTAAGTAAAATGGTGTCCCTTATATGAAATGTCAAATTTACTGGCTTCCAGCAGTAAAATACTGGAAGAAAAAATGGAAAAGTTTTATTTTATATAAGTTTTAAAATATTTTCAAGCTGTGGATAGTTGAATCCATAGATAAAGAGTCTGTGGATACAGAAGACTGACTGTAATAGCAAACTAAATACATACTTATTTGCTGCCCTTTGATAATACCCAACATCTTCTGCTTGAGTCAGCTGCCTCACTCTGCCTAATAGAAGGGCTGGACCTGATAGTAAAAGATGCCTACTGTATGAGCCTCTGGTTCAAATGTCTTGCATTAATGCTTTGGGTGAAACACTGTTTTGTGTTAAAAGTTCCCACCAGTATACATAGCTCTGACATGTGATTTCTGGTCTGTAGGCATTCAAAGTATTAAAATTGTGAGGAATGGATAAAGCTTATTGATGTGTTAGAAATGGACTATGGTAGCTTACTTCTTTGCTGAATATTAAATCTTTAAAACTGTTGATGAAGACTGACTTCCAGCAGTAAAATACTGGAAGAAAAAATGGAAAAGTCTAATTTTATAGACACTTATCATTATAAACAGCGGGATTACAAACTGGTCACTGTAAGATTACAGGACTGTGTCTTTTAATACTGCAACTTCTAATCACTGGTTCTTTAGTATTTATTGAATTTTTATTAAGATGACATGAAGCCCAACCATTAGAGGTGGAATATACAGCTTAGATGACAAAGAGAAAAATAGATATAATAGAGTGACAAAAGAATAATAATGATAATAATAGAGTAAGATATAATCAAGTTAATGATAAATTAGGAGGAAGTAGAATTTATCATAGACATTCTGTACTGGAATTACTATTGTTGTTGCTATTTATTCTTTTTTTAAAAAAAGGAAATTATGTGTATAATATGATCTTATGTAGACACTTTCTTTTTCTTTTTCTTTTTTTTTTGAAAAATGAAGAATATATATTTTTAAAAGTATTAAAATTGTAGTGCTTTGTGTTGGCATTGTAAAATTTTATTTTTATTTATACCCCACCCTTCAGCCTTAAAGGCTAAAAAAATTATAGGCATCAAGGAATTCTCTTTCAGTGGGAGAAAATGTGTTACACGATTGTCAGACTGTTCTATAGTTACCACTTTTTTTATTAAACAATTATAGAGGCTTGAATTCTGCTAAGCGGTCCTGTCAGCTTGGATGAACATCAGGCTTCTCTGATGCTGCTGACAAACCAAATTTTACTTATCTTGTGGTTAATGTTCTATGTCCTTATCAGGACAGTTACAACTAATCGAGCCCCCCTCTTTGCTTAGTTTAGCAAACAGATTATTTATGTTGAGCTTTTAAAAAATTCTGCCCAGTCACAAAGATTCAGGAGTAGGCTGACATGTATTTAAATATTTCCCCCCTTCTCTTTCTCAAATGAATAAAATCAGAAAACTGCAAGGTAAAATGCAGATTCACATTGGAACCTTCCTTTTTCACCCCAGCTAGTTGTTTATGTCCACTCCAGGTTTAATCCAAGATATTGTGTTGCCCCAAAGAAGAGCTTGGAAAAGTTACTTTTTAGACTATCATCAGGTAACAATTTGGGAATTCTGGGAGCTGTAGTCCAAAAAAAGTAACGTTCCAGACACAAAGCCTCCAGACTCTGCTCAAAACATGCCAGTTCAAAGTCTGTTCCTCCAACATTTTACAGATCACAACCAGGACACATGTGGTCAAGCAACATCAGAATGTGGTCATGATGGCAGAGGTTATTAATGAGAAAACACACACACACACACTATGAGAGGCTGCAGCAGTTTGCATTTGTCTGATCTTACTGGAAAGGGCAAGATTCTGCTGCCTACTCTTCCTTTCCCCCCACCGCTGAGTTAATTGAGTGCAAACTACTTTTCCACTTCAACTCCATTTGCAGCAATGGAAGTAAGTTAAAAGCAAAGGCACGAAGTGGGAGGAGGAGAGAGAAACGGGAACATTTTAACAGCATCTGACAAAGTGGTATGACAGAGGATAATTTAGGACAATCCCTGCCACATTGGGACAGTTGGAGCATATGCATTCTTCACTAGATGATCCTGAGTCAGTCACTGACTCTTAAGAGCTTATCGCTTGGTTTATTAATTTGGCTTACCTCTCCCAGTTTAAATTTCAATTTGGGCTACATCCTGATGTTAGCAGAAAGTTTTTGCCACCAAATTTGCTACCCGAATACAGCCCAGGTGCATCCCTGCTTCCAGGAGTGCTCTGTGAGGCTCTTTTAGGATCTTGTCCGGCTTAAGAACAGGCTGCCAAGCACTCCTAGAAGTGGGAATGTATTCAGGCTGTATTTGGGTGGCAAAAACTTTCTGAGAAGAGCAGCCCAAATTGAAATTTAAACAGGAAGAGGTAAGCCGAATTAATAAGCCAAGCGATAAGCTCCTTAGCCCAACATGCCTCACAAGGTTGTTGTTAGGGCAAAGTAGCTGGGCAGAAAGTGTCAGTGAGTAAGTAAGCAAGTAGAAGAGATGGATAGAATGAGCAAATGCAAGCTGGTATCCATCTTCTGAAGATCTAGTAGGATCATGTGTTGTTGTTGTTGTTGTTGTTATTGTGTGCCTTCAAGTAGTTCCTGACTTGTAGTGGCCCTAAGGCAACCCTATCACTACTATTGCAATTTGACTCGTGATACAAGCACTTCACCTTGTTCCATGGTTGGGTCACTTTTGGACTCAGTGGCGAATCCAGTACATTGCCCAGTATCCTGCTTCCCCAGTTTTAGATCATTCTCTTACAAGTCCCTAATATTTCTTTTTAAAAAAGACAGAAAATAATGGAAAAGTAATAAGCAGATCAACACCTTATTGCCACCTTATTCTTCCATTCCCCTTTCCCCTGAGGCTCAGAAAATGGGAAAGGAAAGGAGGCAAGCAGAGATGGATTTTAGATACTTCCAGTTTAGGGTTAGCGGTACTGTAGTGGATTCCCAGTGGGTGGAGATTTGCCCAAGACTTGCCCAGTTCATCCAATCTGGCCGTACATCCTTGGTCTCTCATTCTTTTGTTGTGTGTGTGTGTTTTTTGTTTTTTTTTTTTAAAAATAGCCTTCTAGTTGTTTGTTTGGTGTTTTCACTCTTAAAAGGAAAGTGGTTTTGCTGTCTTGTAATTTTTTAGCTTTTTGTTTTTGATCTGTGACCACCAAAGAATGTTGTGAATGTTTTGTGGGTAAATCCATCCTAACAGTCTCATCAAATAAATCAGTCCTGTAGCCTGAATGGCAGCTTGGACTGCAGATGTGAATAAATGTTTCAGTGCTGGAATAACATCACTTCCTTCAGCTGTTAAAGTTCTAAAATACCCTCCAACATTTCACAGATGAGAACTGGGACACATGTAGCCAAACAACATGAGCGCATGGCCAAGATGGCTAAAGTTATGAATGAGGAAGAATGCACACAAGCTAGGAGAGACTACAGCAGTTTCTATTTGCTTAAGTCTACTGGAGAGAGCAAGATTCTGTCCCCTCCTTTTACCTTCCCCCCTGCTGAGTTAACTGAATGTAAATTACTTTTCCTTTCAACTCAGTTTGCATCAATGGAGGTAAGCTGAGCAAAGTTGGAGAAGGAGAGAGTGCAGTAGCCTTGTGTCGATGATAGTCCAGGGATAGGAGTTGTAGGAGAGTCCACATAGGAGCAGCAATATGTCAGTCAAGAAACAGTCCAGGGTCATAAATTACAAGATCAGATTTCACAGTAGGCTGAGAGAGAAACCAAGCTTGTTTCCACCAAACCTAACAGGGAAGGGCCCCTGGTTGCCTGCCGACTCTCCCACCCAAGTTGCAGGTTGTACTGCAAAAGGGCATTTCTCAGCTGTGCGTGTGCAGCCTCTCACTTTGCCTGTGGGGAAGGGACTGAGTTTGTAAAAGCCTTTCTTTCCTGAAGCATTGAGCATGAGCTATCTTTCCTACCTCCTGCTCCTCTCTGTAGAACTCAGATGGCTTTCGGACTGAGCTGGAGGAGGCCTCACAACTGCAGTAGGTCTGTTTTCTGAAGGTGAATTCTCAAGTTGGTGGGAGGGCATGACAGCGAGGTCTGTTTCATCTTCTGAAGACGGACTATCAAGGGGGGGGGGGGAGATGACACTGTCCAATTGTACAAACTTGGCAGGGATAGTTCTGTCACCCCCCTCTTTTCAGGTACACTTAAAAGGTCCCTGCTTTTTTCTCCCCTCATCCTGCTTCCTCTCTTGGTCCTCAGCTGACTTCAGTTCCTGCAAACTGAGTCCAAAGCAGCCAAAGTACTTTATATTCAATTAAGTTATCAAGGGGAGAGGAAGAATGGAATCTTGCATTTCCCACTAGGATTGGGTAAAAGCAAACTGTGGTAGCCTCTACTTCCATGTCTGTTCTAATGTTTTTCCTCATTAATAACTTTTGCCATCTTGACCACACTCTGATGTTGTTTGGCCATAGCACCCTAGGTTTCATCTGCAAATTGTTGGAGGGTATGCACTAAGATATTCTACTCTCCCAAGCCATTTTAACATTATGTTAACATCATTTTACTACTATTCTATGTTGATTCTTTTAAATGTAAATTCGTAACACAACTTTTCATGATTTAACAACAAAAGTACTAGTCTGAAGTGAGTCTCTTTGCATTCAGTGGGAGTTAGTTCCAGGGAAGTTTATGTAAGATCATAGACTAATTGACTTTTACTGGTATTTGTTTTGTTCTTTTAAGATGGACTTCTATCTTATAATTCATTTCTGTATTATAATTGTTTAAAATTTGTAATATTCTGCTTTCTTTGCTGCTTAGAGACTAGTATGTGACAACACAGCTAACAAATATAACTAACGAACTCATTTTCATATACAAATTAATGAATATTATTTTGTATTTCATGGAATACCATGGGAGTTTGGAGATTTCTAGATCTTCAAACATGACTCTTCTGGGAATCTGCAACATGAGCAGCATTTAGCAATCTGTTTTGACCAGCTGTCACTTTTGGTATAGGCCATTAGAATGGGAGAGGAAGGGAAGACAGATGCAGGTTGTACAAGCCTAAAAAGGGTCATGATGAGGTTTGGCTGAATTGACTGCAATACAAGCAAGATTACATTCAAAATATAACTCTTGTACAATGTCTTTTCACTCCAGTGGCGAAGCCTGGTATAGACTCTCACAATTCAAATAAGTAGGTTATAGTCTGCCAATCATTGCATCAATTTACTTTGTGTTCATTTCAGCAGAACCCTAGTGTAAGCAAAACTTTATTTAATTTTAAACATTTCTAGGCTGCTACACTCAAAAGCTTGAAACAGCTTTTAAAAACTGGCTTCAATGGATTAAATTAAATATATACACAGATGATAAAATGCCAATCTAGAAAGAAAGGCTTAATTCTTTCATTTATTTGTTAGATTTATATTCTGCCTTTCCTCCATTAAAGTCTATGCAGCATATGTGACTCTGTTCTCCTTATTTCCTCCCAACAATCCTGCATGGTCAGTTTGAAAAACTGAATTGGGGGGGGGGAGTGTGATGTTTATCTGGTGAGCTTCATAAGACAATGAGGACTTATACTGGGATTTTCCATCACTCACCTGATCAGCACACCAAGGAGGGGGAGGGATGTATTTCCTTGGGTAGAGTATTCCTTAGCCTGGCTTCTAACGGCTTTAGCTCGCATGTTGTATGAAGTGAGGTGTGTTTAAATGACCCAAGTTAACATGTGTTAGAACAGCCTTCCCCAGTGTAGTACCCTCCAGACATTTTGGACCTTCAGATCCCATTATCTTTGTTGGTTGGAGCTAATGGAGGTGTATTCTAGAGGGTGAGTACTAGATAGAAGAAGGCTCACATAGGCTGTGACAGTCTCTGAGATATATTGGGTCAGAGCCATGAAGTTTTCAAAGCTCCTCAGATAATCCTGGAAGCATATGGGCAACCAATTCATAAAAAGCTGCCATATACAAGTAACACCATTCGTCCATCTAACTCAGTATTTTTGACTCTGACAGGTAGTAGCGCTCTGGGGGTCAGCAGAGATCTGTGCCCTCAGCTATTATCTGATCTATTAAAAACAGGTTGTTATGCCTCTAAATAATGTGCTTCACCACAGTGGCATCATTATGGTGGTACAGCCTGGAGAAGAGGGGTGAGACCCAGTCAGTCCCTCCTCTCACTGTGGGGTGAGAAGGGACAAGTGTGCTCATCCAGCAGCAGCAGTTTCCTCCCGAGGAAGAGCCTCCTGCCATGGCGAAAGAGAAAGAGAATGTGTGCTTTCAGCCACCACTGCTCCCCTGGCAGCCACCACAGGGTGATACCAGGGGTGGGGATGCCACTGCTTCACCAGTCTACCTATGGGGAGAGATCTTAGCTCTACTGCTCAAATTCAAGCTCTGCCTCATATTTTATATAGACTTTGAAGGAGTTGATAAACTATAGGCTGGATGGGCGCACATGATTCTAAATCCCTATAAAGAATGTGTAAGAGCATTTGCCATACCTAAATCAACTGAGCTGGGAAGATAGGAAGATGTTTCCTGGTATGTCCATTGGTTCATCTAGGGGACAAAGCATCTCCAGGCTTTCAGGCAGGAGATTGTCCAGCCTTGCCTGGAGGTGCCAGTGGCTGAATCTGGAATCTTCTGCATGTGCTGTACTGCTAAGCTGAGTCCTCTTCAAGGGCAGACTTGCAGATTTATGTTTTATTAAATTTATATCCTGCCTTATATTACCAGTGTAGACTATCAAATTTTGCTGGGAATTCCGCAAGCAGTATGTTTGGGCCAAAGCATCAAGCTCATTTTGTTCCCAAGGATCTTGTATTGAGAGACATATTGCTTCTGAATCTGCAGAAAATATCCATCCATCATGTATAATAGCCCACTGATGCTCTTACTTGCCATGATTTTGTCTAATTCCCTTTCGAATATGTTCATATGGGTAGCCCAGCTTATGGAAAGCCTATTCTGAAGCTTTCTTGGCAAGATTTATTTATGGAAAGTTTGACATTGCCTCTCATTTAAACTGAGAGCATGTGACTTGCTCAAGGTCATCCAATAGATTTCCATTGCTGTGTGGGGATTGAATCCTGGTTTCTCAGAGTCCAAGTCCAGTACTCAAACCACTACACCACACTGGTTCACCAGCACAACTACTATTCTGAAAGTAGTCCTCCAAAAGTAATCATTCCAAGTTCTGATCAACTGTGTAAGTCATGGGTAGCATTGCATGGAATAATACAGATGGTATTATTCTATGGCATGTGAAAAGGGCCTGAAACAGTCTGTTCTGTGACATGGTTTACTCCTGCCAATAGTAAACTGAAATGAATGATTCTGCTCTCGCAAAACAACACATGATCTCAGAATGACTCAGAAAATTCTCCGAGTGAATAAGAAGCTTATTCTGCTGGAGAAAATGGAGAGACTAAATAGGACAAGTAGCATATCTTGAACTGGGCTAATGTCTGTTAGAAGAGTGGGTGTAAAGAAGCTCTTGAGAACTATACAAAGCTTTAGAATACTAGTTGCACCCATTTGCTAATCTAGAGCAGCCAGGTAAAACGTATCCTTTTTGTTCCTGGCACCCATAACGAGAACAGTTTTGGCACTGATAACCAGAACAATTTAATGAGATATTTCTCTGATCATACTTTGTCATAAATGCATTTGAGACTGAGCCCTTGGTTTTTATTTTCTCCTAATATTTGCCAGAGGAAGAAAAAAAATCTTGATGTCCTTAATGGTATTTTTTCCCCTTCTGCTTTTTCTAGGGGTGTCGTAAAAGTGGACATAAACCTGCAGAAAGTGGACATTGACCAATGTTCTAATGAAGGCTGGTTTTCAGGAACTCACACATGCCATTTAAATAGCACTGAGGTAAGGAAACAGAGGGATGAAACTTTATAAGGGGATGGATTTTGCTCAGCATTCCATCATGTTATGCATTTGTTATGTTTTGTACTATACGTAATATATCTTACCCCTCATTTCCCTGCCTCCTAAATGAGAAGGAAGCTTCCACACATCTTAGAGTCTACAAGGTTCCATTTGACATTGAACACTGGAGAAAAATGACAAATGAACACTGGAGTTATGGTTGATAACTACTACAAAATCCAGCTGTAGAAGGCTATTATCCTAAATGGAGTGGATTTTCCACTGTGGAGATGGACTCTGCAATAATTTTTCTGTAAACATGCACCTAAACACATTCATGTACATTGCATTCCTTTATGTCCTTGCTAAACATGCAAGGGAATGAAAGACAAAGAAAGACAGTCTTGAAAAGAGAGTACGCCCTAAATCACCACCTCACACCCCCAAACCCAGGTCTCATTTGTTTCTCAACCGTGTCTTGGTTTTCTACCAGAATGAAGATTATGCCTTCATAAAAAAGCCTTCCAAATTTAATATTCAAACATCATTTTCTGAGCTACTAAGAGAGTTATTAGTTTTTCATGGGAAGCTGAAAAGAAAAAAAAAGACCACTTTCTCTTTTTATCATGTATCTTCTGGGACTGCCATATATCTGTACATCACACATTTTACAAGCTAATCAAGAAAATGAAGTATAAGTATTTTGAAATATATGTTTTGGCAGAAGATGTTTTGCTGTTTGGGGTGAAGAACAAAATAGAGCTCCCCCAGTCTATGAACAAATGACAACTAGACTAGTGGTGGAACCTCAGGCCTTTCTACACTGCCCAATTATAGCAGTACTGTTCCATTTTAAATACAGGGCTGCATCCAATGGAATCCTGGGGTTTGCAGTTTGGTGAGACACTAGGATCTCTGGCTGATAATTCTAAATATCTTCCCTTAAACTGCATATCCCAAAACTCCATTGGGTGGGGAAATGGCAGTAAAAGTGGGATCATAGTGAAATAGTTGGGTAGAATGAAAGGGAGCAGTATATTAATCCTAAATTGAAAGTTCTCATCTATTTGAAACTGTGAGTTTGAACCAAAAAAAAAAAAAAATCATCTTCATGAAACCGGCTCCCACTCACCTTTTTTCATTGATGCTGGAGTCATGTGTAGGAAGAAATGCTTAAAAGCAGGAAATTGTAGCTCAGGGCTTGAAAACATTATTGCAATAGCTAGTGTGTTGGGGTTAGGATTATTGTTACAAAAGTAATTTGTTGCTTGTTACTTATGAGTAATGAATAATGGTTAGTTAATTTAACTTTTCTTTAATTTTGTTTTTAAATGCCCTAAATACCCACAAATTCCCCTAGTGGCTCCACAAACAATGTTTTGAAGTAGCAACTGAGCAATACTCATTGAACTAAACATTTCAGTGATATGAGTCAGCATTACATTATTTTCCAAAGTGACATTGCTCCTCATTACTCAGAAAAGTTAAGCATTCATTGCAAACTCTCATGCTTCTCATTATTTTGTACTTGCCTAATGGGGAGATTGTCTAATAGGGAATATACAAATGCACAAAATGAGCTGGGTAGTTGGATGAAGTTGTAATTTTACTTTCTTCTCTCAAGTAATTCTTTTTTTTAAAGTAGCTCCTTTCAAAAAACTGTTTTACATGTGAATGAAGCAAACATGTGTTTAATATACATTTACACTGCAGTATGATGTAGCTCTTTTCAGAAGAAAGTCTCAAGGCATGTAATGGGGCTTACTCTGAGGTAGTTGCATATAACTTGGACAGAATGTGGGTGAGATTCTGACAAATTGAATAAAAATGGGAACCAAGACATTTTCACATCCTTAAGCCTGATTTCATGCATATTTACACATGAGGAAGCTTCACTGTGTTTGATGTTACATATATCTTGGTAAAGATGCAATTGCAGCATTACAAATATTACAGGGGGAACTGTTCTGAGTGTATAGAATGAATGGGAATCTCATGGTAAGTCCTGCTTTGACTTGGGTGTGTACCAACACCTTGTTTTATCTATTTGCTTTCTGGCTAGCTTTATAGGTTTCAGATAGAGCCCAGCTTTCAAACATTAGCAAGATGGTGGGGGAGGGAGGGGAGAGAACAAAGCAAGAAATACTAAACTTTGTGAATATTGAGGTTTTGTAAAAAATCAGAGTTCATGTACACCATTATGCACTCTGTAAGGAAAGATGATAGTTGCCAAAATTGTTGCTTTGGCTTCAAGCCCAGATGCTAGTCCAGGAGGTCAGAGAAAGAAGAATACTGAAGATCAGGACAGTAGTGGATATTTCTACCGGTAGTTTGCAGAGATTTTGCCTAAACATTGTTGAAAGATGGTTCTTGTACATGTTCCATAGTTACCAAAGGACCAGTTCATTAAGCCACCCCTTCTCCTTTTCTTGACCAGAATTACTTATGTGTCTCTTCTCATAGTTGGCTAGACTCCCATCAGAACCAGAGGTGAGGAATGATGTAAACTGTGATCCAACAGCATCTGCAAGGCTACCTATTCCTGCTCTTGGCCATAAGTTATCATTGTCAACATATAACCAGGAAGACATCAGTTCTGTAATAATGCTGCCTTTTGTATGCTATGGTTTTCAGAGAGATCCTGTAGGCTGTGCCATTTGGATCAGTGCTGGTCTTGGAATGGAGGGCATTTAGACATCCTTGTTTTAGAAATGCACAGTTGTTCTTAGGCCTATTTCTTATTGTCATAGATTGGAACACTGTCTTAAAAATGTAATCTATTCCTTTACTGATTAAAGGAGAAGGCTATCCAATGTTAAAATGTTCTTAGTCTTCTTGCATTTCCCATTATGTTATCCTTTATGTGACTTGTTTTTGTTGGCATGGAGGAAATGCTTCTGCTTGCCTTAGATGGCCAGGAAAAGGGTTGTTTTTTTATGTCAGGGTGGGCAACATCCATAATATGGCTAAGGACCACTTTTCAGGTTGGGCAAATCCTTGAAGCCTGCATGCTCAGTAGGTGTAGATTAAAGAGAAAGAGTGGATCTTAGTGTATTCCCAAAAACCACAAAAACTGGATTCAAATGTGTGTGTGTGTGTGTGTGGTTTGCCTTCAAGTTCTTTTCCAACTTATGGTGACTCTAAGGCGATTCTGTCATGGGATTTTCTTGGCAAATTTCTTAAGAAGAGGTCTGCTGTTGCCATCCTGTGAGTCTGAGAGAGTGTGACTTACTCAAGGTCACTTAACAGATTTCAGTGGCCAAGCTGGGATGTGAACCCTAGTCTCCAGAGTCATAGTCCAATGCTCAAACCACTGTCTATCTGTCTGGATTTAAATAGACTACCTTTATATTTATATTTTATTATTTATATTTACATTTCATTATTAACAAATAAAGCTTCCCCACACAATAAAATCCCTCCCATTCAATTGATCAGTTCATTTCTAGAAACTGAAGTTGCTGACATACTTCAGATTTAATGCAGTTTGACACTGCTTTAACTGTCATGGCTCTATCTTATGGAATCCTGGGATTTGTAGTTTGTTGTGTGACCAGAGCTCTGACAAAGGTGGCTAGATATCTCACAAAACTATAAATACCAATATTCCATAGTATTGACCCATGACAGTTAAAGGAGTGTCAAACGGCATTAATTCTGCAGTGTAGATGCAGCCGAAATAATTAACTACAAATTCATTATTAGCAAATAAAATCTCTCCACATACCTGAATATTATTATATTTATATTTACATATAAATGAACCCCAGCCTTATTTAAAAACACTTTACAGTAATTAATATGATACAAACTACTGAATATAATATTGTTTGACTCTCCCATTGACTGTAATGCATTTAGTTTCTTTTCCTTCTGATTATATTGCATAATGCATTTATTGCACTATATACAATCCATTAAAAACTAGGGGTCTGAAAAACAGATGAAGGGGATGGTCATACCAGAATATATTCCAAGGATATAAAACCACTCTGCTGAATGACATGCTTCCCCATTATCATTGATGCCAATGTATCTATCTGTAAGATTAACTGACCGTTTCCTTGCACACAAAAACCCAACAAAATAAGGGCTGATGGGTTTTATCAAGCTATTTGCCTGCTTCCTATTTTAAAATGTCTTGCTCCAGAGGGTATTATAATTATGAAATCCACAACACTAGCCCTGATTAGTCCCATCATGTACGTGAATTCACCATCTAAATCTCTTTTCATGCTACCATTAAGCAAACTTGCATTTAATCTAGTTACTAACTGCAGAGTTGCATTCCAACCCTGTTCACATTACTGCTCTTTGAATTCTGAGTAGTTATTCTTTGATCGTCACCCAACACTATTGACCCAAGTTAGTTAAAAATGATATCTTGCTTCCAGTACCAATTGAGAATTAAAATTATCCATAAGGACTAACTCTTCCTTTGGGTTCTTATTTTGCAGATTTAGAATATAAAACTCCAATTGCTCCCAGCAGTGGGAATATAATGAAAAGAAATATTCTGGGAAGGAAGGAACATAAATACTGACCAATATTAACATTTGTATCTCCAATTCCACTAATAAAGTTGTAGCTCAGCTAACTAGAGAACCTAAATCTATCACTGTGGGTTTCATTCAGTGAAGGATGTCTACAGTGTAAGCTAGATAGTGAATCTACTTTAAGATACCCCATCATTTGGTGAGACAGAAGATGGGCCCTTGGTACCTGCTGGGGTTTAGTTCAAGTACCTACCCACCTCCTGAGGATGCTCAAGTCCCATTGTAAACAATGGGCTAGTAAAATGGTGTTCTTTATATAAAATGGTAAATTCAAGGTTTGATTTTGGGTTAGCAATAGCAATAGCAACTACATTTCTATAGCGCTTATCAGATTTGTTGGTGTGAATATTTTCAAGAAGTGGATGGTAGAATCTGTGGATGCAGAATCTGTGGATATGGAAGGCTGACTGTACCTGTGTCATCTTTACCCCATCTTATAAGCATTCCAGCAATAAACACAATAGATAGACTCTCCTGTCTTGGCAGACCAGAAGGAGCTCTAAATAAAGAGTGATCACTCCTGGCAAATGCCAGTTGATCCAGCCATTCCATAATACTGTAAAATTGCTAGGAGTGTCACCTATTAGTATCCACTTGACACAGTTATAGCAACAAAATAACATTCTTTGTCATGGCTCCATCCTACAGAATTCTAGAATCTATAGTTTGTTGTGCCACTGAGATTTTGCCACTGGAGAGCTTTAGTGTCTGTATGCAAAGAATTCCAGGTCATTCATGAAAGTGCAAATCCCATGATTCCATAAAACCGAAGCATGCCAATCACAGTGACCTCCAAGTGTTTTGAGTATGGATACACCCCAAGAGAAGAAACTATAGCCCCGCCCCAAAACACATAACTTCAAAAAATGTAGCAATGCCAACAAGTCTCAAGCAACAAACATAACTACTGTATGCATCTGATGATTCCAGTCAAGATCAAAGCAAAACAAAGAAACCTAAGCAAAAGCCTTTTACTTGTGAAAGGTATGAATGCTATAAATAACTGTAGTTGCCTTCTGCATACAGTCTGAGTAACAGCAAATATTGGGAACAAAGTTAATTGTAGTGCAAGCAAATCAACCCTTAAAGGTTTGGAGGGAGGCATTGGTTCTCAACAGTATCTTCTTGTTCCAAGTCCTGAATTTCAGCGTCAAAACTTGAAATCTACAGCCTTATCATATGATAAAACAAAGCTGAGAGGCAGCAAAGAGAAGTGGCTTTCTCCTTGCCTCACTGCATGCCATTGAGGCATTTCAATTCTCCTTCCAAAGGGAGATGGTCAAAAGGTATGCATTTTATCAGATAGATTTTTCCCATGCAACAGAAGACATGCTTTTGCAACCATCCCCCTTAGGAAGAGAACAGAAACGCACTGGTGGCATGTAGAGAGGCAAGGATAAGCCACTTCTCTCTCACAGTGTCTTGGCTTTCTTTTGTCATGTGATAAGTCTCCTTAGTGACCCTTCTGATGTCACAGGAGGTGGGCCCTGGTAATGCTGCAAGGTTGATATTATGAGGGACAATCCCTGGTGATGTCATTAAGTATGATTAATTAATCACAATAAAATAATAATACAAAGAATACCATACAGTTAAAAAAAACCCCACTCTTCCAGCCTTGGAAGGAGGCAAAAGAAAACCCTGTGATAGATTCACTCTAGGAGTCTCCATAAGTTGGAAACAACCTGGAGGCACACAAGAACAACAACTTCAAATGTTTAATACTTCGTCTGTTTTCATGAGAAAACAGCCATGAAAATGCTTTCAATCCTCAGCCATGAAAATGCTTTTTTCCCTTCATTTTTAACACTTGTGGGGAAGAAGGTGCGACACTCTCCATTATCTCCATGGATTTACCAGTGGAAATAATAGAGAATTTCCTTTCAAATTATTTCTGAAGAATTTCTGAAAACTGGCCCATTTCCTTTATATCTGGGAGCAGAAAGAATTTGAGGTTTAAAATACTGATTGTAAGAGAAAACGAAATTGGCAGTTTCCCCATCCCTAGAGAGGAAGCAGGTGTGTATGTGTAGAAAAACAGCAGTTTTGCAGTTGGGAAATGGAGGTAGAGAGAGAGATAGATTGGTAGTTAGTTGTGGGTTGGTTGAATGCTAAAGGCACCTTGGAGGTGCGAGGTCTCTGTCTCTAGGGATTGGTTATGTTGGAATGGCACTGTGTCTCTTTGCATGCTTAAGTTACCATACTGCTATAGCATGTATTTAAACATTTCTAAGGAAATAGTTCTGCTTACATAGATAAATGCATGCTGCAAAGAAACAGGATGGCACAAGGTAGATCAGGATTTTCTAGGTGATCCAAAGATTCACAAAGATTTTTTTACTCATCATTTTTTTTAAAAAAATAGCAAAACCAAAATGATTTTAACCTCCCACCCCCAATGAATGACTAAAATGAAGAGAGGCTGAGGTAACCAGGGGCGTATTGGGGGGTGGGTGGGGGGCTCAGATCATATTAGAGGGTGTGGGGATTCAGATCAAGGGAGGGTGACACCACTGCTCCCATACACCTGCCTTTGGACAGAAATGGAATTTGGTGTTCTCCCCTGTCCCTTTAAATTGCTGAAGAGATAGTATGAGTGAGTCAAGGCTCAGTGGGAAGAGAAAGGTGACACCTCAAGTTTTTCAAAAAAAAATATTTATTTTAAAAATGTTCTTTTTTGTTTTTAAAGTTTTCTTTACCAAACTTTAGTTTAACTACATGAAACAATGTATATGTGAACACTTTTAGGCTGTGCATATGATATTATAATTTAAAGGTATAATTTTAATTTTGCTAGTTTATTTCACAGCTATTACCATTATTTATTTATTTTATTTTTTATTTATTTATTTATTTTATTTATATACCGCCTTTCCAAAAAAGATCAAAGCGGTTTACAAAAGTGGATACACAAGGGTTCTCTTTCCTCAGGCAAGCCCTGGTGGAGCTGGGCCTGCCTCTTCTCTCCCTCCCTAGGCAGATTACATTCAGTGATATATGGGAATTATGATTTAAGAGTACAAAACCTAATGATTACAAAATTACTATGGATTCTGTATGGTGTGGCATGGGAAGAAGTCAAGGGGGTGGATGACACCGTGAGGAAGTGCACCAAGTGAAGCCAATCCAAGTGATGCCACTGGAGATAACCAGAATTGGTTGTTATTGTTGATGTTGTTACTGTGTGCCTTTAAGTTGTTTCTGACTCATGGTGATCCTAAAGCAATCTTATCATGGGGTTTTCTCAGCAGAATTTGTTCAGAGTGGGCTTGCCTTTGTTTTCCTCTGAGGCTGAAAAGTATGACTTGCCTAAGGTCACCCAGTGGGTTTCCATGGCTGAGCATGGATTCAAATCTTGGTCTCCAGTCACAGTCCAACACTCAAACCATTATACCACACGTGTTCTCTCTCAGTTGTGTTTGTTGTTGTGGTTGTAGTTGTTGTGCCTCCATGTCATTACTGGATGTAAATTGCTCAGCTCTGAAGGTGCTCAGAGAGTCTTTATTCTAAATCCTTTAAATCTAAGTATTTAAGACCTCATCTTTTGCATGTGATCCTGCTTGGTGGATCTCGGGATACTAATAAAAATATACCATAAGTAAAAGTTACTAGTAAACATAACCTTTCACTGCTGTGCAAAGGGTTGAAAATATAACAATATGTGGATAGACTGGTCCATCAATCTCTAGCAATGGAACATCTCTGAGGCTATCAGTGGAGTTATGTCCTAACAGGAATAGGGTGGAAAAGGCAATTCATCAAAGAGTCCAAGAATCTTCATATTTAAGGATGTTTGAAGGATGATGGATGGATGGGAAAGTTATTTGTATTCACACTGCAAGTACCTGCAAGTAAGCAAAATGAATGAGATAAATGAGATGTTGAGATCCTTGTCTCACCTTAAAATAGTTTGTGTCCCTGTTGATGTAGCACCTAAAAATGGAGGTACTTTGTGCACCACAGGTGATAACAACATCATTGGCCCTACCATTTGACAGAATAAACATCTGTGTCTGATGATAGAGACTGGATTGGGAATAAAAAATAATGTCAAGATGGTTTGGAAACAAACATGTTCTGTGCTGTGCAGCTTGCTCTGAGCCCTCTGTCTTGTCTATTGTAGCACCCCAGAGCTGAAGGGCAATTCAGCTTCTTTTTGGCTTCTGTATGTGGAATGGTGGAGGGAATGAAGAGCATGATAAACTACTTTTAAGGAAAATGAATGTAGTGGTATGCTGAAACCACCCATTATGAGCAGTGGTAGGAAGGTGCTCAAGTTCCCAAAGATATCATTATATACATTCTCCTTAAAACCAGCTTTTAAGCAGCAAAATAACTTGGGTCAGCTAAAAGTCAGAATTCAAACCTGGAAATCTTAATGAAAATTCCTGATATTTTAAATAAAATATCTTTATTTAAAACACTGATAACACATTTTTGTTAATGCAGTTCACAAAGGGGTTTGGAAGCAACACTACTAATGTATTTAAAAGAAAGAAAAAAGGTTAAGAAGGTAGGAAAATCTCCCTAAATCCCCAAAATAACTCCCAAAACAACATTTTTGTAATCATCCTCATGATCTTATGGGACTTTAAGATTCAGTCTTCTAATGATTAGAAGATAATATGCCAGACATAACTGTGGTTAAAGAAGAAGAAAGCTTGGATTACAGATGTGGCAATCCCAGGGGAAAGCAGTGTTGAAGAAAACCAGACGAAAATAGTTATGAGGTATGAAGACTTACAAAGTGGTATCTATCATCTCTGGGAAAAGAAAACAGTTTAGTCCCAGTGGTAATAGGTGCTCTGGGAGCAACTCCAACTGACAAAACATCTTAATGAAATCACTATAGATAGGATCACAATAGCAAAATTACAAAAAGTGATATTACTTGGAATATTCCACATTACCTAATGATATTTAACTGATTCCTAAATTCTTGGATAGAATATGAATCACTCATGGTCCAAAATGCTAGCCAATAGCATTTGGTTGATTGTGAAAATGAGAGATAGTAATAATACCAAGCGTAGTAATAATTTTATTTATTTATATCCCATGTTTTCCACAGGACTGGGATACAATTAAAGCATAGCAGTTTTTATAATTATTCTGCCTGCTGTGCAATACTGTGAAGATTTTGATACAATTTATGATCCCTTTTCATGTGTTGCGGACACAGAAATATATGTACATAGGTGTGTGCCTTCAAGTTGCCTATTGACGTATGGTTACTCCATACATTTCATAGGGTTTTCTTAGGCAAGGTACGCAGAGGTTGTTTTGCCAGTTCCTTCCTCTGAAATATAGAATCATAGAGTTGGAAGAGACCTCAAGGGCCATCAAGTCCAACCCCCTGCCATGCAGGAATACATGATCAAAGTACCCCTGACAGATGGCCATCCAACCTCTGTTTAAAAACTTCCACACAAAGAGACTCCACCACTCTCTGAAGGAGTGTGCTCCACTGTCGAACACTCTTACTGTCAGGAAGTTCTTCCTAAATTTAGCAGGAATCTCTTTTTCTGTAGTTTGAATACATCGCTCCAGGTTCTGTTCTTCGGAGATGCAGAAAACAAACTTGCTCCATCTTCTGTATGCAATCCTTTCAAATATTTAAAAAGAGCAATCCTATCACCTCTTAACCTTCTCTTCTCCAGGCTAAACATACCTAGCTCCTTAAGTCACTCTTCATAAGGCATGGTTTCCAGACCTTCCACCATTTTGGTTGTCTTCTTGTGGAAACGCTCCCACTTCTCAACATCCTTTTTGAACTGTGGTGCTAAGAACTGGAAACAGTATTCTAGGTGAGGCCTGACCAAAGCAAAATAGAGTGGTACTATTACCTCCCTTGATCTATACTCTATACTTCTATTGATGAAGCCTAGAATCGCATTGGCTTTTTAAGCTGCCAAATCACACTTTTAAATCATGTTCAACTTGTGGTCTAATAGAACTCCTAGATCATTTTCACATGTACTGTTGTCAAGCCGGGTGTCATTCATCCTATATCTGTGCATTTAATTTTTTGTGCATTAGTGTAGTATCTTACTTTTTCCTCTGTTGAAATTCATTTTGTTAGTTTTAGCCCAGCTTCCAATGTATTAAGGAATAATAATAGAAATTTGATTCTGTCCTCTGCAGTATTAACAACCTCTTCTAAGTTGGTGTCATCTGCAGATTTCATAAGCATGTCCTCTATTCCTTTATCCATCATTAATAAAGATGTTGAATAGAACCGGGCCCATTGCTGGGCACTCTTTGGGTTTGGCCAGTAACCCAAGTACAAATCCACCTAACAGTAGCACTGTCTAGCCCACATTTTTTCTAGCTTTTTTGCAAGAATATAATGTGGAACCTTGTCAAAAGGTTACTGAAATCAAGATACGTGACATCCATAGCATTCTCTTCATCTACCAAACTGGTAATTTTTATTAAAAAAAAAGGGGGGGGGGAGGGAATCAGTGAAGAACCTCACAACTGCTGTTATTCTACCCCAGACAGTATCCAAGCATCATGTAACCCTGTATTAGCAGCAAAACAAATACACAATAAAGCCTTTCTGTTCCTCTGCTATTTAGTAATCAAATTATGCCTCCTGAATAGTCATTTAGATCTACATTTTGTGTATCTGCTATGAACAGATCTGCTGTACTTTTAAAAAATGTTTTGCGTGCAGAATAAACTACAGTACAACTATCTCCTGCATGGGTTGTTTTTAGATCTCAAGAGCATGGCCCAAAAAGCATGACAGGATGTAAAAATCAGAAGATCATGAATGATGCATAAGAATGTCTGCAGCTCCTGAGCTTTTCACCCTGAAAACTAGGACTGAGCTTTATTTGCTTTCCAAGGCAGGGTATGTGGGCAGTTGTTTTCTATCTCCTCATCCTTCTCCTCCTTCTCTTCCTCTTCCTCTTCATCATCCAAAGGTTCTTTTGCATGATGTAAAAATATCTTTAATAAAGCACAATCTCTTTGCAGCATAGCACAGCATAGCTGAGACATGGACAACATTGTACAGCAGGAAGGAGAAATCAAAAATCACTTTAGGGGCTGTACAGACCACCTCTAAGGAGCAGCCTGCAAGCGCCCTTTTTAGTGCCAGACTGAGGCCGTGGCAACCACACACCATGGCCCTGATCTCACCTTTCTATGGGGCAAAAAGAAGCCACAAAAAGCAGCTTCTTTCTGCACCGTGAAAAGACTGCCATAGCCACTGGTGGCACACCTTTTCAGCACTCCTTGGCGCTGTGTCATCTAGATACAGCACTAGAGGAGTGCCGTGACACCATCCACCAGTGCACGGCATCATGCTGGCCTGGGGACAAAGTCGGGGCATGCGTCATGTGGATGCCACGTCCCCATTCCGCCCCCAGACCGGCCTTAATGACTGGTCTGTACACCCTCTTAGTTTATATTAGGGCTAAATTAGAAATCATAGAATCATAGGGTTGGAAGGGGCAACATGGACTATTGAATGTAACCCCTTACTCAATGCAGGAATTCCAGCTTGAGCATCCTCAGCAGGTAGCCGTCCACCCTCTTTTTGAAGACATCCAGAAAAAGAGACCTCTTTAGATAACTGGTTCCATTGCCAAACTGCTCTTACCATCAAGAAGTTCCTTGTAATGTTCAATCAAAATCTATCCTCCTCCTGTAACTTAAAATCATTAATCCTGGATCTGTCCTCTAGGACAGCAAAGAACAAACCTGTGCCTTTCTCTCTGTGACAGCCCTTTAGCAATTTAATGAGTGTAATCATGTCACCCCTCAGTCTTCATTTCATCATCTGAACATGCCCAATAATACCATTTGTACAATTAGCAATTACAAGATTCTTTTTAAAGAAGTAAATAGCAGGAATGAATAATGATCCACATCAGGATTCTGATAGTTTGTGGTACCAGGGCTTTAATCTTTCCTTCTTTAACAATCTCAGAGGGCATCAACCCATCCTTGCACTTGCTGTTTGCATCAGCAAGATTGCTCCAGTAGAAACATTCCTTCCAGTATAAATATGGCCAAGGTCTTGATCAAGTGTGGGGCCTTGGTGGTAAATCAGAGCAGAAGGTATCCACCATATCATCATCTGCCATTCAGTCATCTGCAGATTGAGCCCCATATATTTACTCTCTATTTAAAAACAATAATGCAAAAAACATATTTTCTGGCATCTAGTTTGACCCCCTAGAATAATGGGATCCATGCAGACTCTTCTGGCAGTGAGATCATGATGAGCAGTTTTCAAAAGACAAGAAGAATAGAAAAATGTAAATAGAAGAATGAAAAGTAGGAGAGATTTTAAACGGTGGCAGTTGGCAGGGAAGAAGAGAATTTGGATCCATGGGATTTCAGTTATCAACTAGACCCCAAGTATGGCCTGAGGATGGTCTATATGAATTTCCTCATTGCTTTCAATGGGTGGAAGTTTGGTTGCCATGTTTTGAAATACAGACCTTCAGAGTGGAGGTCAAATCTGATAAATGTGTCCCTCTGCATATCAGGGCTTTGGATAGATCAGAGGGTCTGAAATTGGAGCACTTTGTCTTTCTCCTTAGAACGACAGCCTAGAAGATTCTCAGAACACTGCATTGCTATCCTAAAAGGAGTTCCTTCATCTGGAAGCAGTTGTTAATTTAATACTGCACAATCATAGCATGTAATGAGCTTCTCTAATGAAATGTAAGAGTAAGGACTTGAGCAAATAGGAATAATGGTGTGAAAAGAAATTGAAAACAGGAAGAATTTGACATTTAATGCATTTAATGAATGGTGGTGCAGCTGGTATGCTGTTCACGCTTGGGACTGCCTTATGAAAGCCAGACCGAGAGTGCCAAGGGGCTAGGTTTCTATTTGCACTCTGTTCAGAGCAAAGAGCAAAGCAGGAATAAGTAGGTCATGGTGACTGGAAGATTTTATGCATTGCCACACAGGAGAACATATTGTTTTAAAATGCATATAATTCATAGTTTTAGAACCAAACTAAGCATGGTTCCACATACAAATTTGCAGAGAGTTTTTCAAAATATTTAGAGGGCCATGAATTCAAATCAGCATCCTGCAGGGGAGGAAGAGGGACTCCCATACATAGAAACCATTCTGTCCTGGGCCCAGTGCTATTCAATATCTTTATTAATTATTTGGATGACAGAATTGGGGGCATACTTATCAAATTTGCAGATGACACTAAACTGGGAGGAGTAGCTAATACCCCAGAGGACAGGATCAAAATTCAAAATGACCTGAATAGACTAGAAAGCTGAGCCAATGCTAACAAGATGAAATTCAATGCAGAGAAATGTAAGGTTCTGCACTTAGGGAGGAAAAATGAAATGCACAGATATAGGATGGGGGACACCTGGCTGAATGAGACCACATGTGAAAGGGATCTAGGAGTCCAAGTAGACCATAAGCTGAACATGAGTCAACAGTGTGATGCGGCAGCTAAAAAAGCCAATGCAATTTTAGGCTGCATCAATAGAAGTATAGTTTCTAGATCAAGGGAAGTTATAGTGCCACTCTATTCTGCTTTGATCAGGCCCCACCTGGAATACTGTGTCCAGTTCTGGGCACCACAATTCAAAAAGGATGTGGAGAAACTGGAGCATATCCAAAGGAGGGCAACTAAGATGGTGAAGGGTCTGGAAACCATGCCCTATGAGGAACGTCTTAGGGAACTGGGGATGTTTAGCCTGGAGAAGACAAGGTTAAGAGGTGATATGATAGCCCTGTTTAAATATTTGAAGGGATGTCATATTGAGGAGGGAGCAAGCTTGTTTTCTGCTACTGCAGAGACTAGAACGTGGAACAATGGATGCAAGCTGCAGGAAAAGAGATACCACCTCAACATTAGGAAGAACTTCCTGACAGTAAGGGCTATTCGACAGTGGAACACACTCCCTTGGAGTGTAGTGGAGTCTCCTTCCTTAGGGGTCTTTAAGCAGAGGCTGGATGGCCATCTGTCGGGGATGCTTTGATTTGGAGTTCCTGCATGGCAGGGGGTTGGACTGGATGGCCCTTGTGGTCTCTTCCAACTCTATGATTCTATGATTCTATGATTCTATTGAAGCGTTGAGTTGGAAGAGACCACAAGGGCCATACAGTCCAACCCCTGCCATGCAGGAACTCACAATCAAAGCATCCCTGACAGATGGCCATCTAGCCTTTTTAAAAAAACCTCCAAAGAAAAAGACTCCGCCATACTCCGAGGGAGTGTGTTCCACTGTCGAACAGCTCTTACTGTCAGGAGGTTCATCCTGGTAGGGGTGGGACAGGGACTTCCTTACCATCTGTTGTCATTGTTGTTGTTGTTGTTGTTAACTGCCTTCAAGTTGACTTTGATTCATGGTGACCCTGTGAATGAGACAACTCCATGACCCTCTATTCTCAGCCTCTCTGCTCAGGTCTTTCTACTGCCTTCTACCTTTCCAAGCATCAGTGTCTTTTCTAATGTGTTGTGCCGTCTCATATTTGTACTTTAAGATTTTGTCTAGTTCGTTCATAGCTGCTCTTCTCATTCCTCATCTTCTGATTTCTTGACTGAAGTCACCATTCTGATCAATGTTTGATCCAATGTATGGGAAAAATTTAACTATTTCTATTTCCTCATTATCTAGGTTGAATTTATGTAAACCATCTGTGGTCCTTATTTTTGTTTTCTTTATTTTTAGGAGTAGGTCTGCCTTTGCACTTTCTTCTTTGACTTTCTTTAGTAATTGTTCCAAGCCTATAGTGCTTTCTGCTAATAATATAGAAACAAAATACACTGCATTAAAACAGTCACCACCACCGCCGCCACCATCATCACAATCATCATCATCCAGTTGAAGGTGGTAATAATTTGAGTGCCATGAAAGCAATAATAAAAAAATTGATAATTTAATACACTGCTGACTGATAATTCTTGAGAAATCAACTAGATAGGTGTCCCATTTTACCTGATCATTTCAGGGAGGCTTAGCCTACCCAGCTTAGATGTGCCTCTCATTTCAGGGTCCATGCCTGTAGATAGAAAAGTCTTCAGATTCATTATTTTCATGTGAGCAATACACCATGAATGGGGATAGGGCATGTGTACTCTTCTCTCTGTATGTGTTTAATTACCTTGGATAAAATAATTGAATAAGTCTTATGAATTTATCCATTTGACTTTAAAAATTCTCCAGGTTGGCAGCCATTGTTACATCTGTTTTAGCTATATGTTGTGTAAATCAGTTTTTCCTGTGTGAAATGTAAAAAAGCAGTACTCAAATCTTGTACGTATTTAGACCTCTCTTTGTTTTGTTATGTGCCCTCAAACTGGCTTAGATTTATGGTGACCATATGAATGAGAGACTACTAGGAGACCCTGTTTTTTGCAGCCCTTTATAGATCTCACAAACTCAAGGCCATGGCTTCCTTGGTGGAGTCTATCCACCTGCAATGTAGTCTTCCTTTCCCCCCCACTACCTTGAACTTTATCAAGTAGTGTGTTTTTTTTCTAATGAATTTTATCATACTATGTCCAAGGTACAAATAGTCACATTTTAGTCATTTTGGCTTCTTGTGAGGCTCAATTTGCCTTGAGGCATAGTTTTCGTCTTTTTGGCTTCCAATCTTGTCTGTAGAAATCTCCTTCTGCAACACATTTCAAATGAAACCATCTGTTTTCTGTCAGCTTTCTTTACTATTCATGTTTCACATCTGTACATAGCAATCAGAAATACTATGGTATGGATGATCTTGACTTTGGCATGTAATCATATATCTTTACCTCCGAGGCTCTTATATAATTCCTTCATAATTGCCCTTCCAAATCTTAAATTTCCACTGATTTCTTGACTCCATGTTGATTGGTGTGTGAGCCAAGATACAGAAAATCTTTAATAATTTTGATGTTTTCATCCCCACTTTAAAGTAAATCAATTGTGGTCCTTGTTTTTGTAATTTTATTATATTCAGCTGTAACCCTGCTTTTGTACTTTCCTCCTTAACTTTCATCAGTAGTAGCTCCAGGTCTTTACTATTTTCTACTAGTAACAAGGTGACCCTAGAGCCAGTGACCTTGGGCAATTCACATGCTTTCAACTCCAGGGGAAAGCTATGGCAATCCTCCTCTGTACAATTGTTGCAAAAAATACCACATGATAGGCTCACCTTAGGGTCACTGTAAGTCAGAAATGATTTGAAGGCACACAACAACTACAACAAAACCACCATGGTATAGTGGTTTGAGCATTGGACTACAACTCTGGAGATCAAGGTTTGAATCCCTGTTTGGCCATGGAAACCCACTGGATGACTTTGGGCAAGTCACACAATCTCAGCTCCAGAAAATCCCATGAAAGTTTCCTCTTAGGGTTGCTGTAAGTTGGAAATGACTATTTTGGGGTAGAGCCAGTGGTTTGAGTGTTGGCCTATTACTCTGAAGACCAGGTGTTGATTCCCAGCTTGGCCATGAAACCCACTGGGTGCCCTTGGGCAAGTCATGGGCTCTCAGCCTCAGGGGAAGGCAATGGCAAACCTCCTCTGAATAAATCTTGCCAAGAAAACCCCATGATAGGCTTGCCTAAGGTCATCGTAATTTGGAAATGACTTGAAGGCATTCAACACCCACACATTCTGGGGTACCAATATCTGACTGTTGGAAAGATCCATGTGTTTACTGCACTGCATATAACAATATAAATATTATAAAATAATAAAATTATATAATTTGAGATGGGAATTGCAAAATGTTCACCCCAGGTGTTTCAGTGGCAGACCCCAACTCCAGTCCTTTCCTTGTGGGGTAGTTTCATTTTTACAGTGTTTTGAATTTGTCCTTTTAAAAACTGCTGATTGTCTCATTGCACCTTTGGGGATTGGATTTGAGTGTTTATCTCAGGTTACTACTGAAAAATGCCTGATGAGCTATACTTAGCAAGTGCAATATTATGGTAGTGACTCATGAAAGTTTGAGCCTAAATTGTTTTTGAGAACATGAACATAGGTGGGAAACAGGTGCTGTTTTTTTTAAGGCACTGCATGCTACTTTTTGTTCTCTTCTGAACTGAGGAGTGAAATTAAATCTATATTAAATCTAAAAGCAATTCAGCCATGTACCATTCTGCAATGTTTAGGGCATTAACATTTTCTTTTATGGTTAATTCTTAAGTATATTTTGTAGCAAGACTTTTTCAATAGGGGTTGCAGAATTCATGCTTCTGATGCCTACGCCATTATGAGTAATAGGATAGCAAAGAAAAATGAGCTCTCTTAGGAAACCTGACAGCTTAAATTAGGTCTCGGGAGCACAATATCCATCTTGAAATGCCAGCTGCCCTTTTAAAATGGAAGTAATAGAAAGGCTAGGCAAATGTGAATATTGTGTGTGTGTGTGTGTGTGTGTGTGTAAAATCTTTTTACCCTCTCATCTCAGAGGCATTTGATCTCTAACTTTAATATCAAAATCCTATTTAGTTTCTATAGAATTCATGACATTAAAAGAAAGAAGAAAAACATGTAGGGGGTGTTTCCTGGGAAATCTTGAATAATCATGATATGTGAAAGCAAAGCAGCTGCAGCAGGGCATGGGGAGAGAAGGAGAGAGAGTAAACAGGGAAGATGGTTGCTCAGGGATATCTCCACTTGGCCAGGGAACTCTGGGAGTTGTAGTCCAAAAAGTAACATACTAAGATCTGAAAATGGGGCATCTCTTCATGTTCCTTTTTCATGTTGTACTTCTCTTGGTCAGAGATTGGAGAGTTTTCAGAAAAGTACAAATGTGTTGTGTTTACCCTAAAAAGATTTGAAAAAGTACAGTATAATAAAGACAGCCAACATAGCATAATGGTTTGAACACTGGAACACTGGACTATGATTCTGGAGACCAGGGTCCAAATTCATGCTCAGCCATGAAAATCCTACTGGGTGCACTTGGGCAAGTCACACTTACTCAGTTTCAGAGTAAAGAAAAGACAAATCCTTTCTGAACAAATCATGCTAAGGAAACCCTGTGGTAGGTTTGCCTTAGGGTTGCCATAAGCTGAAAACAACTTTGAAGGAACAGGGCAACCATTCTGATTACCTTGAAAAGAGGTGGTGATACTTATTACACTTAAATTAATTCTAAATTGGCATTTAAATTTATGTTATGTTACTATCCTAAAAACTTCATGAGAATTGAAATGACACATCCTGTCTGTTTTAATTCATACACTCTACTCGTCCCAGCTTAGTACCTGGGAGAGAGGTCAACAACTGCATGAATTTTTGAAAATCCAATTTCCCAGTCACCCACACAACCACTGAAAAGGGATGAACTGGGTTAAAATTAAATATACATACACACTGGAGGGATCTCAGATACAAACTCTTGTATCTATAAACCAGGTCCCACCTCTCAACAATGCTTTACAGAACAATCCTTAGAATATATGATTTTTTTTTAAAAAAGAAACAAACAGATGGTCCTTCAGCTAGGCTTCTGAACAACCTACAATATCTAACAAAGTCAACTCTTGTATTCTTTAGAAATATTTTTGAGAAACAAGCAGTTAAATTATTACAGTGCTCATTGTCTGCTGCTTCCATGTGAGGATATCGCTTTGCATCCTTGTTTGTATGATCTTTCCCTTTCTGTTGTCATTACCTTTCTCCTGTCTTTCTGTGCTCCTTCTTGCCTATGTGTCCACTCCCTCTTTTTTTCCACTCTAGAGGCCTTGGTAACATGAGCACTGCACCACAAGGCAGTGTGTTAGTTGCTCTCCATGACTCCCTTTGTTATGTTAAAGCTAGGCCTGCTAAACTGTGCTGTAGCCATGTTGGGAGCTTAGGTGTGATGAAGGGAGAGAGGTACACAGCTGTGGGAGATTCTTGTGTGTGAATCAAGCTCTTATAGGGCCTGGCTTTTCATGAGAATGGAATGGGAATGGAGGGGTGAATCTGGAGAAGGTGTAGAAGTGAAACTTAACTAGTGAACTCAGGTTTGGCAAAGGATTATTACAGTACTGTACTGATCTTTTTTCAATAAACAATTTCTGGTTTCATCCATGAAGCATTTTCACTGAGTTAAACAGAGGCAGGTCACTACAGTGTCAGTGCTTTCTGTTTTTCTCATCCTTGCTCCTGTTCTTGTTGGTGTCCATTTCTCAGCAAAGCTGCCACCCACCATGTGGCTGGACTAGGACAGCAGGGCAAGTGGCAAGGAGAAAAAACACACCAAATGAACAGTAGTGTCATTAGGGGAGTGCAAAGAGTGCAGACTGCACTGGGTGACATCTTGATACAGGAGAAGTGAATATACATCCTTCCTTGCTGCTCTGTCACTGGCCTTTCTCCCTGGGAAGGAAGTGCGGCAATGGAGCAACAGGAGGGGTGATGGGGCATCCTTCCCAGCTGCTCAATTGCTGGGCTTTCTCCTTAGGGAGGAAGCGCAGTGATGGAGGAGAGGAGGGGCAAATGCATGCCCTTCCCGGCTGCTCCATTATTGGGCTTTCTCCCTGGGGAGAAAGTTCAGCCACAGAGCAGCAGGAGGGACGAATATGTTCCTTCTGTCTCCTCCCACTGCCTCACTTGCCTGGCTTCTGCAGGTAACAATTTCTTTACAGAATTAACTGATAATATTAAGAATCAACACTGTATGTTGGAAAATATCATTTTACACCAGACTGCAGTTGTTGCAGGTTCAGGGCTGATTATTTGCTCCTGGGATCCTCCAGGTGTTGCATGAACTGCCAAAAGAATGGGAGAAAAGAAATGCACTAGAAATGGAAGTCACTTTTTCTTTTCAGAAATGGATTCTTTAAAAAAATTAAACACTTGTAGCTTAGAAGGTGAATTGCTCCTCCTGTAGACTTCTATTAAAGGCAACTGAACTCCACTTTTATACTAGATAAGGGCAGTCTAGGACAATCTGGAGGGGCTGAGGTCTGCAAACATGTCCTTGAGGTGTATGGCACCCCCTGAATGCCTTGGGCATGTGGCAAGCCCTCTTTTACAATTAGAGAAATCAATATTTAAGCATGCTCAGTTTTCCAGTTTGATCTTTTTCAGTTTTTAGAAACTCCCATATGATGAGTCAGTCCACTTTGCCACAATGTTGACTATATCCCACATTGTATTTAACCACTCCCTTATAAAAGACAGTGTTTGTAATCTCCAGTTCTCTCAAGTTCTGGCTACGGTATCCATAAAAGGCGTTAACTCTGTTTGGGAATGACAAGACTTCATCCATCCGTTTTCAAAAATGGAAAGTCAGACAGGAGCAGGTGGAAATGTATAACCTGATAGCTTTTCTGTTATCTTTTGGCTTGTTTTTAAACAAAAAGCTGAGGGCTTCATAGAGAAGACTGCTGAAATCTGGCAAGCTGGTCAGAATTTGGCCGGCAGTACTATTTCCACTGGCCCAGTTGCCACTGCAATTCAGCAGTGACTCTGCTGGTCTTCTGTGTTGCAGCAGGAAGATGCCAAATTGTATTCATGTACTACAAAGCTCTCCAGAGAGGATGAGCCAAGTGTGTCCTTCTTTTTGGGAAGGAAAGAAAGCATGCTAACTATACTGCTGGGTTTTGTGGTTGTGATAGAAACAAGTGAGGAATGGCAACATCAGTGTGTTCCCTCCCCCTGCATTAGTGTTTATGATGTATTACATCCTGTTTTTCAAGACTTTGAAAGTTTTGGGAGGATGGGAAAAGAAACTAAAGTGAAAAGGTATAAAAGAGGATAGGAAGCAGCTATTTTGTTGTATCACTGCTTCAAGTGATCCGCCCTACATGTATTGACCAGAATCTTGTATTGGAGGTGTTATGCACATCATTGATTCATATTGCTCACCAGTAGACATTGTGAAATTATGTGCATCCGTCCTGATGTACATCGGGCATTCTTGCTGGTGTCCCAATATGTAACTTCTCAATTCATTAACAGGGTTTCTTAGTGCCTCTGCTATTTAGCTAAGTATATGTAAAGTAACATTAAGTAAAAGGTGCTTTAGGATGCAGATGATTATTTCTTACTTCAGTTCTATTTTAATATGTTGTTCACCCATTTTGGGGGCTTTTTAGCTAAAAATAAATATACAAATAAACTGTGAGATAATGCAAACTCTTTTTTAAAAAATGTTACAGAAAAATGGGAAGGGGATTAGAGAAACCAAAGAACAATATTTTAAAAATGAGACCTTTCTGCTATTGTGCTCTCAGGGCTATTTTTATCTTTGTAAAATGGCTTATTGCCTGGAGCAAGTACTGAAACATTCTTTGGCAATTTTGTGGCAATAGTGACATTTTTAATATTGCAAAGCTCTCATTTCTAAAACATTCTTCAGTGTCTGTAACGCATGCATACCCTCCAACTTTTGGCAGATGAAAACTGGGGTACATGTAGCCAAGCCACATCAGAGTATAGTGAAAGGATATGGCCAGGCAACAAGAAGTAAAAGTTATTAATGAGGAAGAATTCATACAAGTAAGATGTTAAGGAAAAACACTACCATCTATGTACTGAGTTTAGGAAGTGCAAGGCTCTCCTCTCCCTTTGGCTGAGTTAACTGAGTTCAAAATACTTTTGCATTTTAATTTCAGTTTGTAGCAATTTAAGGTAAACTGAAGATAAAGGGGGAAAGTAGAAGAAGGAGAGCTAAGGTGGAATGTTGTGAAAGCTGTTGAGAATTTGATAGATGAGAAAATTAATCAGGACTACCAGACTGGGAGAGGTGGGAATATACATGTCTGTCTGTCTGTCTGTCTGTCTGTCTGTCTCTCTCTCTCTCTCTGTGTGATGGTGGTTTTCTCCTGTTCCATTTGGGAAGACTCACTACGTTCTGGCTTTTATTCCTTCCCTAAAATAAAGAAAAAATGAGGAAGAAGAGTAGCAAGAGGTAATGAAAAAGAATCCCCCCTCTCTGTTTAGAGCCGTTAAGCACATAATCTTTCCCTAAAATAAACCAAAAGCATGGGTGGCTGAAGATGTTTTGTTGCCTTAGGGTAGTATTAAATCAGTACTAGAAGTGGGACAGCCACCATGCCAAATGACAAAATAAAATAAAATGTAGGACAGGGGTGGTAATCCTGCGGCCCTGGAAAAATTATTGGACCGTAGCTCCCAGCATTTCTTGCCATCACATATGCTGGCTGTGGCGGCTGGGACTTGCAGTCAAACATCCTCTAGATAGCTGCATAAGTCTCACCTGCAGTCAAACATCCTCTAGATAGCATAAGTCTCACCTCTGCTCTAGAGGATGCAAGACAGGTTGCAAATTACTCATAGCTCCATCTCCCAGGATCTTCCACATGAGGCAATTGTACATTAGGGCTGGCCCTGTGTAGAGCAATAGGGACACATCACTGATAAAGTCATCAGGAAAGAACTGAGTGTCAAATTATTATTCCAGGCCCACTGTGCAGGAATTAGCTGAGTTTAAAAATGGAAAAGAAAAACCCAGCTAAATATTATAAGCCTAACTAGCTTTATTTAATCCTTCACTTTTTTTGGGACTTCAAAAGAAGCTTTTAGGTACAGATGTGTTTATAGGTTTTGGGGTTTTGGGGCGGGGTGTGTGGGTGATAACTTGATGAAAGCTTTTCCATTGAAGAAATAAGCTGCAAGGTTTACATTCTTTTTGCTTTGCTTATTTTGCTTATTTTTTTTAATTGTGAGGCCTCCGCTGCCACTGCAAAGCTGGGAGGGACACAGTGGGAAGAAGGTCCTACAGGTGTCCTCCTCTGAGGTGTCACCCAGTGTGGTCTGCACACTTGTATCCCCCTAGTGATGCCACTGCTCCATGCCCATCTTAAGGCTTCCCCTTCTTTCCAGGTGTGTGAGTATAGCCAGGATGCAACTGGGAACAACCTGTTGTTGGTCTGTAGCTGAGAGAGTAGAGCTGCACAACAGCCAGTTGTATTGCTGGGCAGGGAGCACTGTGCGAGGAGGTAGTGAATGCATGCCTTCCATAACTGAGAGTTATACAGGCATATGTTACTCATAGGATTCTAACCATTGTTTCTCCTAAATCTATGTCCACCCTTAGGCCTTTTTCATTGTTATTTCGCTGGGTGCCTGTGCATATCCAGCTGGTTTCCATGTGACATTTTCATACCCCATATGCAGAATTAATATAGATGTAAACTTACAATGTAATCCTCCTAAGACGTTGTCACCTGCATAGCAGAGACAATGTTCCACACGTCAACTGTTTGCCTTTTATTGTTTTCTTTAAAAAGTCAAAATAAAATTCTGGGAATAAAAAGATATCCCAACAAATCTATTTATTTCAGCTGGTTGAGTAGGTTTTTTTTGTCCAGGCAGTATAATGCATTTGGGGGAAAATGTTAAGCAACCACTTTTGGGCAAAGCAATGATGAAGATAAGCTGTAGTGAAGTGCTCTTTGTATGAGTAGGTTGGCACAATGGACAAGTGGTGATGGTGGCCTCACCTTGCTAGAAATGACTTGTAAAAATCATTATAGGGTAGAAACATTTTCCACAGTGGTGTTTGTGTTGATTTTGCCCCATTTTGCTTGTGATGGGATTTTATGACTCTGTTTTCTGGATGCAGATGTGACTCTGTACAGGTTTTTGAACTTCTTGTTGAATGTCTGTTTGATTGGGCATCATGAAACACAGTTTATTCTCTAACCAGAAATACTCACTGAGTTGTAGGACATTTTTCTACCCTATTCTACTTTGGAAACCATGGTGGAATAGTGTACCAATAGGGTAACATTTTTTATAATGCCATAAAATTCTGTGTCAAAATGCATAGAGCTGTCAATTTCTATCACCCTGACAACAATGCACCTTCTGGGACATTGTTACAATGCCCCACTATAATGCTTTAATTTAAATTTTGGAGGAACAGACTAATGGGTTGCACTCATCTTTCTCAACAGTTGCTAATAGGCTTCCCATTCAGCTGATCAATCTTGCTTTATCACTTTCATTGATCCTGTCCTTCTGAGCTCTTTGTTCAATTTATCGTACTGTGCAAGCAGCACAATTTTTTTTAATAAAGTGGCTTTATGGATGTGGTCCAAAGCATTGAGGTCAAATAAGTTTACGGGAAAGTATAGGTTCTAACTTTTGGGAAAAAACTGCTTTGCATTTTGGGGGCGGATAGGTAAGAAAATACCAGCTTATTTTCATCTCATTAAGAGATTAATGAGAAGAAATATGTAGCCCAATAATAAGGTCTGCCTCCATTTTCCTTATTTACAGAAGTCCCCCCTGCTACCAGTGCTTTTGAATTTGTGCTGCTTGTTTGCCTCTAGTAATCTCCTTGGTTTATGTCAAGCACATTGTAAAAGCTAGTTATGCTTTCCTTGACATTTTGTATTTCTGTTTCCATCCTTTCCCCTGCTTCTCCTGGCTCCTGGGCCTTTCTTTTTTCTTCTGTTTAGCTCAGTGCTGCTCTAACTCCTGTTATAGTATTCCTTATTCTAATGTTCTCTTCCCCTAGGTTTTCACTCCTTAATATGGTTCTCTTCGTAATTTGAAACAATTAATAAAAGAGAGGAGATGAGTGAAATTTACAGCAACATGCAATGCTTTTTAAACATTGTGATCAAAATCCTACATCAAAGCTGTGCCTCAGAAACCTCCACATTTGGAATTATGCATTAATTCTCAAAACAGGCATGGTTCCCCACCATTGTCTCTTTAAACTTAGGGACTGAGAGTTATTTGCTGTTTGTTAGCTAATCAATAATAATAATAATAATAGGAATTTGTCTGTTTCATTATTGTCTGTTTCATCTTGCGTCGGATGAAATAGACTTTAGTCCACAAAAAACTTCAATAATGGTCAAATATTTTGTCTCTAAGGGTTGGAAACAGTGATGGGGCCATGTTTAGGCCTATGTATGTGACACAGGTGCACATGCACAACCACCAATGAGTGCATACACCAATGAGTGCATACATGAGTGCATACTCATGGCACGTTTTCACATGCCCATCTCCACTCTTTAAGAATTGTTGATGAATACAATGAACAGTTTTATGCAATATGGCAACCACTGATTCCATAATCAAACAAACACCTAGATTAATGTCACTTCCCTGTCTCCCAAGCTGATCTTTGGAAGGAAATGATACATTTTAAACAACATAGGTTTGTAATATTTAATATGTTGTGCTGCCTACAATCTTTACCTATGTGGGAAGACTTGTAGAGGCTTAATTATATGTCATTCAGTATTTGTGACCTGAATTCTATTGTTAGTCCAACAGAGTAGACCCATTCAATCAATGTGATTTGCCTATGTGTTCATTCAACAATTGGCACCATAGGCCTACTTTAGGTTTCTTAAATGTTAAAATCACTTAATGTACATGCCTTCCTTTGCTTCTTATCAGGTGCATGCTCTCTTTCTTATGGACATGCCCTCTGTCCAAGGTTCATTGATTGAGCAGTGGGCCCTTTATCTTTACCAGTACCCCCCCCCCCCCAAGTGATTCTAGCCTAGGGTTGTAGTTTCAGCACAGCTAACAGCAGTGGAGAAAGCACAGCCTTAAACAGGAGTGGTAGAGTGTAGGGAGATAAGACTACCCCATTCCCCTGACCTGCCATTGGTCATCATCATGACTGCTGTTTCCCTATTGGTATTTTTAATGGGGAAATAATATAAAGATTGTTGGGCAGGGCACATGGTGTTAAAATTAAAGACTGTCCTCTCAACCCTCAAATTAACAATTTCCATCTGTTTCCTACGATTCAGTTGTATGTGGATTCGAAAAATCTGACCAGCTTTTTAGCTGAGTAATTGATTGCATTTATTGCAATTGATTCAGCTCACCAGGGCCCCCAAAGCAATGTACACCAGACGAAAACAGAAAATTCTTTCAGAAAAGGTTAAAATGCTTTTTAAAATAATTTTTAACATCTATACCTGTATTTTGAAACCTGCAGTTCATTGCTACTCCTGGATTCAAGTGAGCAGGATTGCTGTCTAGAAAAAGTCTAGGTCAAAGGCACTTGGAGATTTGTGGGATCCTTCCAGTAAAACCAATTACTCCTTCCAATAAAGACAGGGGGGAGGAATGATAGATCATAAAATGTCGAGTCATTCTTGGAACACTTTTCATTTGGCTCCTGATAATGTAATGATCAGGAAGGAGGATTTCTCTTATCCAGACCGGAAGAGCAATCATCCTGCTAATGTTTTATATATAGATTATTTAAAGAACATTTTAGCTCTTCAGACTGTATGGCTAGGGCATGCCATCCAACTACTTGTACTAAGAAGCCATCAATCACATACAATCCTGCAGTCAAATTGACCCCAATTATGTTGTTGTGTCACAAGCACCAGATTGTGGGCATCAATTAAAGATGATTATCTTGAATAAGCTCCACTCCACCACTTCATTCACAATCTGAGACTTGCTTTGAAGAAAGAACAGGTGGTACCTGCAACAAATGTTGCAGTATATCACCACACCTGTACTTCTTAGAACAAACAATAAACAAACAATTCCCATACCCCAGCTATTCCCAAGCTTGGGTCCCAAGACATTGCTGGTCTCCATCTCTTCTCAGCCTTGGGCAACATGGCCAGTAGCCAGGTATAATGAATCCTGTAGTCCAACAGCATCCAGGATACCAAGGCTTTTGGCCTTTTCCATGTTGTAGTCAAAGTAATCCAGATGTGGACAAAGTGTGTCCCATGGGTCACACAAGGTCTTAAGGTTGTTGTTGTGGCCCTTAGCCCTTATAGAGTCACCACAAAATTATCTGAAATGGTTGCCCAAAATCACCCCAAATATTTTTCCCATTCCTGGAAGGTCCTAAGAGCAGCTATATTGCCCTTGGAGTGTACACCTTCTGAAACCCCAATCCCTCAAAATTAAAATCAGAAGTGGATATCTAACAGTTCTGGTTTTGATCCTCTCCCCCAACTATTACTGGACCTCATGGAGTTTAGCTTCTAGGCCCACCAAAGTGATAAATTTGTAAAGCGCTCCAATTAATTTGGAAGGCACCAGACTAGGGAAAGGTAGCTTGGCTTGTTTATCGTCATTTTACCTTTCTGGAAGCTAAATGAAATTGCTGCTCATAGCCAGCTGCCACATTGGTATTCATGCCACTTGCTTGTATGTATCGACATGCAACACAAGTGTTGTCATATAAGTGATGATTAGGTCTTTGCAAGCTTGTGTACTTCTTTGCCTTAAAAAACAACAACATATTAACTGAAATCCTGTTGTTAATTCCAACTAAAGTAGACACAGTGAATCAATGGTACTTCCCTACATGGTGACTCACCATTTGACAGTTGATTCAATAATAATAATAATAATAATAATAATTTGATTCAATAATAATAATAATAATAATAATAATAAATTTTATTTCTAACCTGCCCCCTGTGCTCGGCAATCGGTACAACAAGTTTAAAATAATCAGTGATTTAAAAACATTCCTACAGCTCAATGGGACTACTCTAGTTGGTACTAACCACTGGGATTCAACCATTATTTCTTCAGTGATCTCCAGGAGAGCTGTCTTCATATGCCATCTTCTTCCAGACATACATCAATGCCAGCTCTGCCATTAGACAGAATGGGGCCACTGCTGCAGAACATTTGGAGCAGCAAAATATCTGCTTCTGTTCCAGAACACCTTGGATGCTATTGGGTACCGTGGTCTAGAACCTAGGTGTAGTGGAGCTAAAGATGTATTATTTCTGGAAATTTTGAAATCATGGAAAAATTCAAAATCATGGAAATCATGGGGGGAAAGCCTTTTCCACATTTTCTTAAGGAAAAAAAAGAAGAAAATGTTTGGAAAAATTTAAACAAATGCAGTATAATCACACATTACAGATTGAAAGTCATAATAATTTTATGTCAAATCAAATTTTACATAATGGGGCAATCTAGACCCCCCAAAAGGGGTGTTCCATGACTGCCCCTTTAAGCGCCGGGATGGGGCTGAGGCTGCCGCACTGGCAGCCTCCGCGGCCCCGTCCCACCACTTCCAGAGGCTGCAGAGAAGTGGAAAACTGCCAGTTCCCCGCGGCCCCTAAGCGGGGTGCAGCAGGCACCCTGGGCACCCGCTGCACCCCGCTTGCAGAGGTAGGCCTGAAGGGAGGAAGGGGCTGCCACCGCGGCCCCTTTCTCCCTGGGTTTTTGCCGCGGCTATCTAAAAGCAAAGACCTGCCGCCAAAAGGAGCTCCATTTGGAGCTCCTTTGTTGCGCTGCGGAAAGGGCACGATTTGCGCCCTCCCACGGTGCAAAGACATCATGGCGTGCGCAGCGTGTCTAAAATCTGCACACACCATGATGCCATTATGGCGCGTCTGTATGGAGGCCGCAATTTAAGAATGGCGGTGCCCATATGCTCTAGGGTTTGGGAGGGTGTAAAAGCTACGCCGTCCCAAACCCTATTTGCGCCTTTTTTGGCCCTAGACGCACCTTTTTTGGCGCATCTAGATAGGCCCAATGTGTTTTATGTTCCTATTGTAGCACTTTGGTTTGGCATAAAATTATTCATGCTTGATATATTAAAACTACAGTTTATTCAGAGAACAATGACAAATTGAATTTATTTTAAATGTTATTTTTTGTTTAAATGGAGCTACAAAACCCTCATCAGTAAAGAACAGCTACAGAGGTATAAGGAACTACTTTACTAATGCCAATTTATGAGGAGCAGGCAAAAACCCAATAATAGAAAAAACAATCTACAGTATATTGATAAGTGAAAAAAATTATTTTGTTCCTCTAGTCCTCTGTAGTGCTAAATAGATGTAAAATGCTCATTCACTTTAAAAGAATGTAGAAAAAGAAACCAAGACCAGGGCAATGATGTGAGATATTGTACCTAGTCTTACCTAAAAGTCTTTCTGCTACATCATTTTTAGAAGTAATGTGGAGAAAATAAATCCAAGCACGCTTTGTCTTAAATAGTTTATTTGGCATTAAAAAACCCCCACAATCCATTTTTTTCATATTTTGTCAAAAATGGCTTTGAAGACAAAACCCAAAAATTATTATATTTATTTATATCTTGCCTTTCTTCCAGTTGAGAACTCAAGATAATTTACAAAAATCAAAATGAATACAGTTAAAAAAATTAACATCATATTAAAAGTGTAATTAAATGATCACATTTCCCCCTGAATTTTCCTATTTTTACCCCCTGGACCTTCTCAGGTGGAGCTGCCATTTTGTGCCTTGGGCAGCCAAATGCCTTGAGCCAGTCCTGCCATATGATCCTTATAGATCTCTGACAGGGAGAAAGGTGAATGCAATTTGTAGCCAGCAAGAACATGTTTGGGAAGCTTTAATGGGGTCAGGAGGCCATCTTGGCAAGTGTCCCTTTTCTCCCTACTTGGCATACAACAAGATTGCCTAGTTTAAGACTCAGGGTGTTTCCCAAAAGAGAACTACTCAAGCTAGCAATTACAGAGCACTGTACAGCTCTCATTTTCTCCTTAACAGATTATCCACAGTACCCCCCCCCCCCAAAAAAAAGGCTGGAAGCAGCATTGGAAGAACAAGGAAGCGTTATTAGTAATGGAGGCAGGCATCATCAAAAGCCTCCCATAAAATTCAGTAACAGGATTGTAGGGACTGAGGTGGGGGAGGGAAAGGGTAATGCTCCCCCAATAACAATTCTCCCCCCCCCAAATAAAATTTTCCTTCAGTTCCCAGATTTCTAGCACTACAGTAACTTAAAACTTCAGTCAAGAATTTAGAAATACAGCTTAGGTATCCAAAGAGAAGTGGCAGACAATGTTACCAAGAGTATGCAAACCCAGGAAAATATAGGGTTCTAGGTGCAAATAAATTTCAACATCTCACCGTCTGCAACTCTAGAAGTGTGGGGACTCAAAGCAAATTTCATTCAGGGAAGCATAATTCCTGTTTGGTGGGGCAAAGCCCTGCTTCCATAATGGCATGATAAAAAGTCTCATCTGTGGAAGGGCTCTTATTGTCACCTGAAGTTCTGATAGCCTGTGATTTCATGGCTGGTTATGGATCTGAACCAAGGCTTTCCTCCAGTGGTCCTTCTTCTCCTTTGCCACACTGACTGTAGGCTGGGCATCTGGAGTGTGACATAGCATTATAATTTACATGCCTGTCCTATGAGATTTTATAACTTGATAAGAACTCATGCTTTTATGAAAACTTTGCAGGGACATGTTAGTTTGTCACAGCAGAAGCAACAAAGAGTCTTTTGCATCTAAATCAACAATTCACGGCATGTCTGTCATGGGCCAAATGAAGTGGTTTCCTGTCACCCTCACTGCTTCCTGTCTTCATGCGCTCCTCAGTTTGAATGCAGATTGTTCTCATGATGTAAGGCCAGTCCTACACTAAACTGGTTTTTAAAAAATTACTTTTTGCTCCAGATTTTGCAGGAAAATCCAGAGCACTCCATAGTGACATTGGGTGACTGTCTACATGTGCATCCTCACTGTGTCACACCTGGAGCCAGCACCGCTCACACAAGTGACTCCCTCTGAGGTCGCAATGAGGTGTCCAGCCATGTGATTGATGCTGGGCACCTTGTTTCTGACCTCAGAATTAGTGAATCATGCAAGCACTGCCGCCACTAGGTGACACAGCAGGCATATGTGTGTAGACAGCTGCCCAGACTTGCTATGGACTGCAGAAGTAATGGGACGAGTCTGTGGCAGCTCTGGAGCCAGAATACTCCAGGAACAGCCCTGAGTTCTAGCTAGTGGAGGCGACCCCTTGATGACCACCAGGTTTTGCTGTATTTAGTTTAAGCTTTTGGAGACTGCAACCCAGATGCATGGAGTAATAATAATAATAATATTTATTTGTATTTCCTACCTCTCCCTTCGGATCGAGGCAGGATTCCAACAATTAAAATACATATACAGTTCCATACAATCTTAAAAGCATTAAAACAATTACATAAACAATAAAACTCACTACATGTTCTGTCCTTAATCCAGCAGTTGTTACTATATCAATTAAAGATATAGAATTCATTCCTGATACATTAGAGTAGGTCGGGTGGGTAAGCCCGCCGGAAGAGATCCGTCTTAAGAGCCTTCTTAAAAGCATACAAGGAGGTGATAAGACGGATCTCCTCCGGCAAGTTGTTCCAAAGCTTCGGGGCTACTGCAGAGAATGCCTTGTGGGAAGTTGATACCAGCCTTGTATTAATGGAATCTAACAGATTCTTCCCCGATGTATAGTCTAATTCAACAGATATTTGTATACATGCTGGGCCAGGAACATGGGGGTGGGTGTAAAAGAAGGGAAATGAAAATGGCACTAGTAGATGATGAACTTTAGGGATGTTATTTAGCCATTCAGAGGTAACAAGGGGGATACCTTGAGTACAAACAAACAGATTTATGGTGATGAATGACCAGCCCAGGAACAGGACAGAGAGAGTTTAACCTCTGAGAAGGGCCAGAGAGAAGAGAAATGCAAAAATTACAGTGACAATGGCAACAGTGGTCACAAAACAAATAGCTGCGTGGTAGGACAGAAAATCTGCACTGATCTGCTGTGCAGTGAGATATGACAACTTCATCCCTATTCAACCCATGGAATAGAGTTGAACCTCTTGATGAAGTTTGTCTAATTCCTGTTTATATAGGCCTTCCGTTCTAGGATGGCAATGCTGAGGCCAGAGTGTCCTGGAAGACTGAAATCATTGGACACCATTGCTATTGGCTTTTAAATATAGCCATTTCTGAAGTCAAATTTGTATCCATTTTGCATTGCTGGCATGTGATGGCATCTATCACATTGGAGGTATATAAAACCCTGCTTTTGTGGTTGAGATTATTTGGTCCTGTAATTTTTTCCCCCAGAGTAGATACAGGGATAGAGCTGGCATCTGGTTCTGGTTCTCATGTACTTCTGTCACAAGGGTTAATTGTCATGCTTGTCACTGGAGTATGGTGCTGATAAAATGAAAATTTCCAGTCTTGTTAGCCTAGATAGGAATGTGTGGTGGCTTTGTCCCTTAATGAATCCTTGCAAAGCCTTGTTCAGTGCAGCTGCACCATCATCAGTTACTGTGCTTGTGCAATCCTGTGGCTCCTAACATTTCACTAGTGCAGCCAGCCTCACAGCCCATCACCTCCCGTTCTTGCTTTGCACAGCCAACCATCCATCGTTCTCTGTATCCATAGCAACACATCACCCTTAATAAGCAGTAGCTGTGAATGGGGGGGGGACCTCATTTCTACCCAAAGAATGTGGGATGTTTCCCGTGAAAATGATTCAATTATATACCAGGAATTTGATAATTACTATTTTTAGCCTGTTTTTGTCTAAACACTCTCTAATTTCTGTTCTATTTCTTCTCTCTGTCTGAACAGTTGTTTTTGTTTTTTGTTTTTCTACTGGGAAATGATTTCCAGCTTGAATTACTGTTGCTATGCTAATTAAGTTTGGTAAATGGAAGCATGCAGGAGAGTTTCATCTAAGATCAATGAAAGCCACTTAGACCAATAATATATATATATTTTAGGGTGGGAGATAAAGGAGAAATTCAATACTTCCTCATATTGCTGTTCTGTTACTGAGGTCAGTGGGTTTACAAACCTGTACCAAGTGGTTTCTAGACTATTTTTTCTTGTGCTAATGGGAATGTTTGAATACAGGAAAAATACTGTGGAGGAATATTTGTTTTCTCCCATAGAAGGGAGAAAACAACGTTACCCTCTTGTGTAAGGACTAAATGGGTGATGATGTACATTTTTACACGGACCCTTTCCCAGTCTCAAATTTTAGCGATGAAATCTCAGAATGGGATACCATTGACTTGGCAACCTTACAAGTCAGATAGTTATGTGATCTGGCCTTTCTCTCCACCTAAGTTTAAAATGGGGTGATAATGGGCCAGTGACCCTGACTTGTACATCAACTCTGGAGCAGTGGTGCCATTGGGAGGATACAGGAGGTGTGGACTGCACCAGGTGACATCCCAGAGAAGGGGTGACACTTGGTGAGGCCCTTCACCCACTGTGGTGGAGGGGTGCTTCTCCTTGTAGCTTCATTGCCAGCCCTGCTTCCTTCCCGGTGAGGGAGCTAAGGTGGTGGCAAGAGTGGCAGGACAGCAAAGAAGCAGGAGGGGAGGTCAAGGCAGGCTACTGCCTCCTTGCACTGGGTTTCACCAAGCCTGGTGCTGCCACTGCCCTGGAGGGCAGACTTGAAGTGAATGTGGGTCTAGCTTCATGGCTAGACTGGCCTACTGGATCATTTCTTTTTCAACTTCACATGGAATGCATGTGAAGACATGGAAAGCTTTCCCCACATTTCCTTTCATTTGGTAAATTTGGACAGTAAGAAAACAGGAGCACTCAGCTTCTCATGGTTTCTGAGCCACCAGTGGTGTCATTAGGAGGGGATGGGGAGTGCAGACCGTACTCGGTGACACTCCAAAATAGGGGTGAAACCCTCTTCCCACATAGGGTGAAGAGGGCCAAGAGCATCTCTCCCAGCTTTCCATGGTGGGGGAGGCCCCAAAGCTCAAAGGAGAGGCCCAAGCTGACTTCTCCCAGCTCTGCTGTGGTGAGGGAGGCCTCCTCGTGAGGAGACCTCCACTGTGGCAAAGGAAAGAACTGAGGCTGATGCCCCCCAACAGCCCGCCCCACCCTGGTGATACCCGGTCTGAGACCGCCACTGGGTGTCTCTTAAATGCTGAATATGATACCACCCATCGTGTCATTCCGTATCAAACAGACACAGGCTATTACGACACTTTTATTATTGCCTGTGATTTAACTCCAAAATGTGATACTACAAAAATAGCACAATTTTTCGAGGTGGGGGGGGGGAGACATTTCCCTAGTTAAATGAGTCAGAAGCTTTTAAAAAGCTTTCAGCATTGCTGCTTTGATCTGCTGTTCAATTGGAGTCTATCTGGGACCTTTACTGGATGGCTAAAAAGCAGACATGATCTTGCTGCTTCCTTTCCTGTGTCAACCATGGAATTAAGGAGCAGCCAAAAATAATTTGGATTTTGTGGATTATGTTAAGATGTAGCTTGGCTCTCTCCAATACTTTCCAACCAGATCTACCCTATCTCACTAGGGAAACTAGAGCCAAAGTTGTTCAGTGTTATCTGTCCCCTTTTCAGGACTGTGGCCTTTCAGGTGTTTTCAGACTGCAACTGTCATGATTCCTCACCACTTACTATACTGGTTAGAGTTTATGGAAGTTGCAATCCAATAACATCTATAGGCTAATACCACATCATTGCCAAGAACACAGTGAATCCAACCCTCTTTCTAGGAAGAAGAGGCACTGTGCTTTAGTGGTTAGAATATTGAACTAGGGCTTAGAAAACCCAGGCTCAAGTCTCCACTGAGCTATGAGACACAGTCTCATAAACTTGGTCCAGTCTCTCACTCTCTGCTCTCAGCTTGACCTACCTCACAGGGACGTTGTGAAGATTAAATAAGCCTCTTTGAACTTGTTAGAGCATGTGTCTGTTATGCAAGTACCTTCAAGTCACCTGTCACCCAAGACTAGAAGGAAGAATATACACGCATGAAAGGTATTTATATCAAAATTCCATTGCCACTGAGCTATACTGAGCAATTATTGCTCAGATTAATTAGTGTTGAATTTTTCTGTGTCAATACCTACAGTCAAAGAATTTGAGAATCCAAAATGTATGTAGTGATGAGGAAGGAAAAAAATGTTGAAAAAAATTAGGAAGACAGCATTCATTAGAGTCTAACAAAGGTCCTCTTTTCAAGTTTCGGTCCTTGGGCATGACTGAGGAAATGTAAAATCTACCATGTATGTGTTCAAACCATTTGTTCTCTTATGATGACCTCACTCATTTTGTAGGGTTTTCTTAGGCAAGGAATACTAGAAGTGGTTTTTTCCATTTCCCTCCTCTGGAATATAACCTACAGTATTCCTTGCCAGTCTCCCATCCAAGTACTAATCAGGCAGTGGCTGCCAAGATCACATTGGATCTGGTCTCTCCAGGGTATTTTGTCAGTCTGGAATAGTATTAAGATAAGGCAGCTCTTATCAAAATTAATCTTTTAAACTATAAACCCCAGAACTATCTATGATGGCCAGGAGATTCTGGGAGCTGTAGTCTAAAAGTTGATATCTAGAGTTTCTGGGAAGGAGTAGATGACTTGTGACTCTCCATATATTGTTGGACTACAACATCCTAGTGTAGAAGGAAGAAAATCAGTGTATTTCGTCTCCACTTAGGGCACCTTTTGAGTCAGAATTGTGCCCCCTCTTGCATTGATTGTTGTAGGAAGAGTCAAAGAACCAGTCTATGTTGCTGATCAATTAATGAAGGCCATGGGTCTGTTTAGTCAGGATTAGGCACAATTTGTCGGAAAGCCCATTTGTGAGGTTTGGCCCAGTTTGGGGCTGGATCCAATCACTGGCCACCCTACCTGTTACCAATTCTCACAGCATACTTTCTGGGTAGACCTGGAATGACAGACATAGAAATTCACATGGGTGGACCTCACTATGCAATTCCTCTGTCTTTGGGGAGTGACATGTACCCTGCCCCCCTCCAGCTGGATATGACCCTGATCTCTTAAGGGAGATTCCAGAGAACACTGTTGTTGTTTTTTGAGGACCCAAAAACAAAACAAAAACATTGAAACACTGTCCAGTTTGAAATCTGAAAAGCAATTTTTGAAATTTTCCTGAAAATACATTTTTAGTTGCAGTTTTGGCAGGTCTCCAACAAGAGACTAATTATGAGGCAACCACTGATAATAATGCATCTAGTGCTATTGCCTGAGCCACCTGCTGATGGTCCCTAGAGAGTTTGCATGTAAGAAAGGAACAATAGTAGCCAATAGACAGAAATACAGCACTGGTCCCTGGCAGATTGGCGGGAAAAGAATCAGATAGCTTAAGAAACAATAGCCTAAAGAACATTCTTAATCTCTTAGCTAGAGATGAAATATTAGTCTAATAAAGGAATTGTGCTCAGTGTTTGGTCTGCTAGATATTTTTCACTTCAGATACTGTAGCCCATCTTCAGGAATTTTGGGAACTGAAGTCCTAGAAATGTGGAGGTCCAAATCTGATAACCGTGGTCATAAAATACCGTACCTATGCAGTTCAGTCCTGAGCATTTCTCAGAAGAAAGCCCAGCTGGGATCAGTGGCGTTTAATTGCACTAAGTAAATGCACATAGGAATGCAATCTTAAGATAGGCTGTGCCAGGTTTTATTGTGTTTGGTTAGACTAGAGAATAAGTGGCAGCTCTCTTGATTGTACCATGGCATCTTTTATCTCCTACTTGGTTGTCAACCAGAAGGGGCCAGAAGGGGCTTAGTGTTATCCTCTTATCAAGTGTCCTATAAATAACTTGTTAATTAGAAGCTAGATGACACTCTATATGCTAACATTTGGGAACAAGATTCGTTACAGATGTAGCAATGCTACCAGTGACAGCTTGTGCAGTTTGTGGAAAGGCTAATAACTGAAAACTGGTATAGAAAAGCAGTTTCAGAGAATGTATGTATGGGTGAGCTTCCCTGAGTGTTTTTGTGTGTGTTCATAATTATGTGTATATCTATAGAAAACTCAGATGGCATTGACTCTTACATCATTACCAATCTTCTACACCTGATTATTATGTGTTTCTAATACAGCTTGGTGCTGTAATTGGATTATTAGCTTCCAAAAATATTTGTTGTTAACTGTCTTCAAGTTGACATCAACTTATGGCAACCCTATAAGTGAGGGATTTGCAAGTCACACTATCATTTCTATCCTATGCATCTGAGGAAGAAGACTAAAGTCTATGAAAGCTCATGCTATCAGCTTCTTTCTTTCAGTTAGTCTCAAAGGTGCTACACAATCCCTTTGCACCCTGTCATCAACAGCCTTGCTCAGGTCTTGCAGGCTCAAGGTCATGGCTTCTATTATTGAGTCTGTCCAAATGCATCCTCTTTCTTTCTTTCTTTCTTTCTTCCTTCCTTCCTTCCTTCCTTCCTTCCTTCCTTTCACATCAGATTTTTAAACTGCCCCTCCTCCATCTTTCCTTAATGAGTAACTGAAGGCCACAAATTTAAATGTTCTTTATTCACTCCTCTGGCAGATCACTGCAGAAACATTTCATCCTCACTGTCTATTTTTTTAAAGACTTGTGATCTTCTCATACTGAGGAAACATATCAACAATGCAAATTAATTTAACAACAATAAAAGAAAAACAGTGGCAAAAGCAAAATATACAGGCTTCCAAGAAGAAAACACAAGCATTTCAGAAGTCTTTTAAAAAGTCCTTTAAAATAAAACTATATCCTTCAGTTGCTAACAGTAAGAGCACAGCTTTTGCTTCCCATGTGATGGAGTTACAAAACTGTCAGTGCCACTATGGAAAAGGCCCTGTCTAAGCAAGGCTGGCCTTACCATTAGACAGTGAGGCAGTAGACTTTAGGTTTTAATTTTAAAAGGGCAGCAAGATGTTAGCTAAGGGGCTATACAGACGGGTGGCTAAATGCCGCCCCTTTTAGCCCTGGATTGTTGCTGCGGCAACTACACGCCACAGCAACAATTCACTCCCTCTTGGGAGCAAAAAGAAGCTGCTGTGAGCAGCTTCATAGACAGGGCATCATTGGTGCACTCATGCGCCATGATAACTCCCTTCCAGCCAGCACCATTTGGGCACTGCACTGCCCATGTGTCATAATGGTGTGCCCCGTGTGGATGGGCGCATGCCATAATGGTGCACATGTAATTGAACTACGACTTGGAGCATGTGCACACTGTGCCCTAGTTCAGCCCCAGCATGCAGTCAGGCTGGCACAAAGTGCCGGTCTGCCCCTTACTCTGTTTTTACTGCCAGGGGTGGGAAAAGGAATTCATGTGATTTTCTGCCTCCACTGCAAAATAAAATGTCTGGCTTTGAGATGGGAATACCTTGACTTGGATGAAAGTGAAAACCAAGACATGTGTGGCCAAGCAACATCAAGGTATGGTCGAAAGGCAAAAGTTATTAATGTGAAAAAATCTAAGGGGTTAAACAGATAGGCAAAAAGAGGTGCTTTGAGGCTGGCTTGAAGGCATGGCATTTAGATGGCACATGCCTTGAAGCCAGCAGAAAGTGCCCTTATGCAGAGAAAAGCTGCTTCAAAAAGAAGCAGTTTTTTCCCACTTCTTCCTGGCTTGAAGCCATGTCATGTGGTCATTACATGAGCACTCCAGCTGCTTTGGGAGTCAGCGGTGCAGTTGGTGGGGTTTCAATGTGGCTTCAGAAAAGGCAGTTTCAAGCAACTTTTTCCTGTTATATCTGTTTCGCCCCTAAAAAAGGATGCATCAGTTTGCTTTTGTCTGAGACTACTTGGATAGCTAAGATTCCCCTCTCTTCTCTTCTCCCATGCTCCTGAGTGAGTTAGTACACGCTACTTTTGCTCTTTCAACTGAGGGGTCATTCATACTACCATGTACCCCAGTTTCCACTCTGAATTAAAAGTGGGAAGTTTCCACTGGTGTCAGTTTTTTCATATGCAGATCTGGGGCTTTCACACCAGATCTGGAGCAAATGCCCCTCAGGACAGGATATTTGAAACCGGGGTTTTCCTTGTTTCTTTTTGGAAAAACTGGGGCCAGGCCAATGTGAACTTGGCCCTGGTCATGATCAGGTCATTTAGTGGGAGGGATCAAGATCAGAGAGTGGACAGTGGGCGGAACATGCTTCCCCTCTTCCATCAGGCGCTTCGGCTTATTTATTTATTTATTTTTGGCAGCTTATGTGAATGCTTGGTGGTTTTGGCAGCTTATGTGAATGCTTGTGGTATGGGGAGGAAGGGGCATGGGCCGAGAGTGAAGGGGAAGTGAGAGGCTAGAGTGGGGACGGTGGCTGTGTGACTGTAGCGTGGGCCGGCAGGGCTGCCTTTCCTCCTCCTCCTCCTCCTCCTCCTCCTCCTCCTCCTCCTCCTCCCCCCCACTTACCCAGGCCTCCAGGAGCATGGCGTGGGCCGGTGGTGCTGCCTTTCCTCTTCCTCCTCCTCCTCCTCCACCTGCCCCCTTACCCAGGCCTCCAGGAGCGTGGCATGGGCCAGCGGGGCTCCCTTTCCTCCTCCTCCTCCTGCTGAATCCTTGCTAGAGATTCCAACCCCCCCCTCCTTATCCATATAGGGGTACTTCCTTGCTCCTTAGTGGAAACAGGGTATGGGGGAAACTGGATCTGCCCTGTTCTACCCAGGGCAAATGGGCTAGTGGGAATGGGGCCTCCGTTTGGGTAGGTAAAGTAATTAAAATAAGCTGAGGACAAAGGGGAAGTGTGGAAATTGGAGAGATAAACAGGGGCACTTTGAAAGCAGCTGAAATAGTGGGATTTCACAGAATTAATTGAGACTGTCTCTGCCAAACTGCAGCAGTTGGAAGGTATGTAGTGGTGGGGTACCCTTTGTTGCTCTGCCTCAGGCAACAATATTTCTTGAACTGGCCCTGCTATTTAAGCATCCTTTTCTCCCATAACTCAAATACTGCAAAAAGGGGGCCTTTTGAAATCTTCACAGATTGATAGGTTCATAAGAACATATCCAGAAAGACGAAGAGTACTTTAGAAATATTTTTATATGCATACACCAGCTTCCAATGGAACTGCTCTCTATCCTATTTTGCTACCCTGAGAATCTGTGGAAGTTAACACACCGCTCCCCCCCCCACCCGATCTGGGCACAGGTTGAGACTGTGTTTAAACAGATGTTATCACACAGCTTCATGCCCAGATGGGAGGTATCCCATATCCAATCAGGACTTTTCCCATACTTTGCAATGAACACAAAAGTACAATTTTTGACTAAGTATGGGAGAAGGTCTAATTGGATACGGGATGCCTCCAATCTGGGCACAGAGCTTTGCAATAACATCCCTTTATACACAGTCTCAGCCTGTACCCAGATCTGGAGAAACAGCTGGTGCAATAATCTTCTGTGTCCTCCTTATCCCTTCTACTATTGACTTCAGGTACCCTTTCCAGATTTTTCCTCCAGGATTGTCACTCAAGACAAGTGCCCCATTTGTATAATGGGCAGGCCAGTTCTGCACCCCAGAATAGTAACATTGAAATGGCGTCTTCCCCTTCTTGAGATTACTGATTACTGCAGATAATGAACTGCCACAGGCTGTTCATTTACACTTGTACAGGCATGCTTTTAGAATAAAAATAACCTACTATGAGTTCACTTAGGAAAACACAAAAGCAGATCTAGTTGGATTGAATGTCTGGATTGCAAGCAAATTAGGCATTAAGAAGTGATATGGTGTGAGTCACAGTGGATTTGGCCTTTTCTTTTGTTGAAACCAAATCTCTTGCTTTTTCTTTTTTTAAAGAACTGTTATATTCTTCTAAAGGGGAAACCCCCTCTGTAAATCAGTGTCTTCAACTCAATATAGGACATTTTAAACAATCTTTCTGTTACCAGCCAGATACATTCTTGCTACCCTTCTGAGTCACTGTGATTCATGCCACTTTGCTTTTCATGAAGATGAGTCACTCCCAAGTTTTTTGGGCAATAAGGCTTCCATGCTGTCTATTACTACTTTATCTACAATAGACTGATAAAATGTTATGTTGAAGGAAGACAGCTGAAACATCTCAACAGGAGAGAAAAAAGGTGGCAATTCATGAGTGAGTGACAAGGTAGTTTCCAAAGTTTTCATTGTAGTAATGCCTTTGTTAGGCCAACCAAAAAGGCACAGAATTCTCTGGACAAGCTTTTGAAAGCATGTTTCATCACTAAGCAGACAGTTTAAAAAATGCATCAGAAAAGCAACAGGAATGTTGATGTCTGACAGGGGGTGTAGCTGTGGGGAGAGGGGGCACAATGAGAACAGTGCACCCTCAAATAGGAATCCTGCCCCCAATGACATTTTCATTCAGTCCCCAAAATTTTAGCATTGCAGAGAGTGAGACACTGAAAATCATTCATGCCTAGAATTCTTATTTGCTGTGTTCGCATTTCCTTTGTAAGCTTGCCTGCTCCTTTTCTTTTGAATGCCTAAGCTGTATTTCTAAATGCTCAACTGAAGAGTTAAGTTACTGCAATGCTGGAAATGTAGGTATTGAAGACAAGTTTCATGGGGGGAGGGGGGGCAGAATTCTTATTTGAGATGGGTAATGTCCTTATTCACTCCTCTTCCTCCCATTGCTCCTGTACCTCTGTGTAGAAGAGGAATTTTTTTGGTAATATCTTTATTGGTTTTATTTCTTAATTACATACATTACTTTAATATCGAACGTAAATTACATACATCAACATCAACTTGTATATATTGTTATCCAAAACATATTCTTTCCCAATTACAATCATTATCCTGAATTACTATTACCCTTGTCACCACAAATTATTTACTAACAGAATTTATAGCTATCAGTGGGTGTCTTTTTCTAATCTTTTTTAACCTTGATACCCATAGCTGATAGTCTTTATATTAATCTATACACTTTTCATATCTTCTTTAATATTTATCATTATACTTATTATCTTATAGTTTCACCCTTCGTTCAGAATTCTATCATATCCTAACATCTCCTCTTACTTCACAGTCTTTTTGTTCCATGATAATATTTCCTCATTTATATTACACTTCTTGTACCAGAACTTCTCTATCGGTTTCCAATCTCTTATTCTGTTTTCTTTCGACTTATTAACTCTAGCTGTTAATATATCCATTTCTTTTACTTCCATTAATTTTAGCAGCCACTCCTCTATATCCGGTATGTATTCTTCTTTCCAGTGTTTTGCTAGCAGAATCCTGGCAGTCATAATCAGGTATAAAACTATTCTCCAATATTTATTTTCTGAAGCAGAACCCAAAAAAGATGTCATATTTAAAAGATATAGCTCTGGTACAAATGGATATTTTATTCTCAACATTTCCTGTATTTTTTCATGTATTTTGGATCAGAATTTTTAAATTTTATAACATGACCACCACATATGATTGTATGATCCTTTGTCTTGTTTGCATTTCCAGCATACTTTACTGCTTAGCCCATAGATCTTTGCTATTCTTTGTGGGGTATAATACCATCTATTAGACACTTTTATATAGTTCTCCCTAAAAACTTGAGATGCTGTAAATTTATTTGATCTTTTCCAAGCTTTTCCCCAGTCTTCCAATGCTATTTCATGTCCAGTTTCCTGGGATAATCTAATCATCTGAGTGGTAACAATTTCCTGTTCCAACTCTTGGTTTAAGAATAATTTGTATAGTTTGGAGATCTTCCCTTTATCTTTTCCCCATAATAACCTGTCTAATTCGTTAGCTTCTTTTTCAAATTTGAATTCTTTCTCATCATCTCTATATCTATGAGTCAACTGCATGTATCTAAAACAATTTGACTTTTTTCCTCTTTCTATCATTTTTTCCCTAGAACATAACTCCCAATTACCTTCCTTATTTTGTTTCAAGAGATCTTTATACCTTATCCAACGTTCTCCTTCTTCCCATCTTCCAAAGAAGGCCTCATGGTAGCCTAAAATAGAATTTTTTTCTTCACTGTTTGCCATGTTTTCAATAGAGCTTTCCTAACAGAGTGATTATTAAAATCCCTGTTTATCCTTTCCTTACCATACCATAGCTATGCATGCCAACCAAATCTTATGTTATCAGCTTCTAAATTTAAGACATGTTTGTTATTCAGTGTAACCCAAGCTTGAATCCATAGCATAGTGCAAGCTCTATAATATATTTTTAAGTCTGGAAGCGTGCATCCACCTAACGATTTATCTTTTTTTAGTATGTTCAATTGGATCCTAGCTTTTTTTCCTCTCCACACAAATTTGGATATTATTCTTTCCCATTCCTTAAAGATTTTTTCATTAGTGATAACTGGAAGATTTATAAAGAAGATTTATATAGAAGAGAAAATTTTAAGAGGTGTTGCTTGTCACACAATCAAGCAACAAGCAACACCTGCTGAAATCCCCCTTCTACACAATTAGTAAAGGTACAGAAGCTGTTTCCAGTTTTTTCTCTGGCAACCCTACCCCCATAGCAACAACCCTATTTTAGAGTCATGTAATTTGTATATTGTTTTAGAATGGTATGGAACAAAGGTCTGCAGATTATTAATGAAGATTTATCAATCCATAACCCTGTGATAGATTTGCCTTAGGGTCATCATAAGTTGGAAATGGCTTGAAGACAACAACAACAAACAAATCCCCAATGGACCTGAGTTCACTGCTAGTTGATTTTGATCTCCAAGGATAGGGGACTGTGGCCTTTTCTGTGCTGCCCAGGATACTCTGGGTACAGACCCAGAACTGCCCTGACCTCCCCCATAACCTGGCACACTGTTCACGTGCTAGGGCAATTGTGTGCATGGGTGTCACGCTGAACCACCTGGAGCATCTGCCACCACCATGGGTTGCTTACTTCTGAGGGCAGGGCAAGGCATTCAGCAATGATCACACATTCTGATGACCTCAGACCAAGTGATTGGTGGCACTGGCGGATATGGCCAACAGCTGCCTTGGTGCAAGAACAGATCTGAGTAAGAGATAGGTTTTTAAAATTCATGTTAAGGATGTTATATCTCAGTTCTGGTGTTGAATGTGCTGGATGTTGTCCTTACTGTTCATACGAGAACCAAGTTTTGAGCTGTTGCCATCCGAACAGGACACTGCCAGAACGAAAGGAAAACTGAGCTTTTGACCCATGTAGGCAAGTCCATACTGGCCTAAATCCCATTGTTAATCCCAACATGAGTGACATATTGAATTAGTAGCAGTTACATAACTGTTGGTTTACTAAATTCCCATTGATTCAGTAGTCAAGCAGAACTGAGATTAGCAGTTGGAAAAGAACTGTAAATTGTAGTTCAGCAGCGTCTGGAGGAACACACTTTATCCATCTCTGAATCTGATCTCAGCCCATGTGTTATTAAATACTCATCTTTGGAGCAGAAAAACATCTATTTTCTCTCATTCTTAGATGCACTATGCTCTTTGCTGTTCCCCTTCCACCATTTTTGGAGGTGATTTAATCTTCTGGCATCAATGTGTCACTGTGAGCTTTAATCCCATTCTAGCACATCTGAATAGTTCATCATTTCTGGACAGCAAAACCATTTCCTGCTGTGTTTTATTATTTATGGCCTGGAAGAGGATTTACCGGGTGAAGTCTGAAAGGATTGACATTCACCTCTTTTTGTCTGAGTCTCTCTCTCTCTCTCTCTCTTGCTGAAAGTCTATGAACTATGAAAAACTGTTGGAGCAATCTTATCCTGGTGTTCCTGACATCTACTACATTGGAGTATAAAATAAAGAAGAATAAGGAATCCTTAAAAACCAATAATAGCATACAGTATACATGGTCCCTAATTGTGCAGGTGTAAAAATATAAACATTTTCAATGATAACTGCCTTCCCAACCAATTCTCAGTCTAGGCACTCCCCTGTGTTTAAGTACTGCTATATATTGGGACCAGAGTAATAGTATTCCCTGTATTTTACTACTCTTTGTCTCTGGTCCTCATGTAGCCAAGAAGGCAACCGGTCTCTGCCTGCACTGATTTCCCTCTAGACCAGTGATTCCCAAATTTTGGTCCTCCAAATATTTTAGGCTTCAGCTTCTAGTATTTCTGACTGTTGGCCAAGCTGTCTGGGAGTGGCATTTCTGTACTGAGTGACACCTGGTGCAGGGGGCAGGGCTTCCAGAGGTAGGGCTTCAGACCCCAGACTTCTAGCAGGGCTTCTGGGGGCAGGGCTTCTTGACCCGGACTTCTGGCAGTGTTTCCAGGGCCCCGTGGCCCCAAGCACCACCTGGGTGGGGCCGGGGGAGCCAGTGTGCCCCTCCAGAGCACCTGGGTGGGGCCCAGGAGTGCCTGAACAGTTGGGTGTCACCCCATTCTGGGGTGTCACCCGGTGTGGTCTGAACTCCCCACACCCCCTCAGTGATCCTACTGCTGGTTGGGACTTGTGGGAATTGAAGTCCAAAACACCTGGAGGACCAAGATTTGGGGACCACTGCTCTAGACATCCTACCTGACAGACAACAGAAGTAACATCTGAGACAGAATGTAGGCCTGTGTCTCTAACATTGTCACTTTTCTTCTCCTGTATGATTTTAAACATTTTTGGCTGATGAAGAAGCCAATGAAGTTTTGAAAGCTTGCATGGCATAGAGTAACCCCCCCCCCCCCCAATATTCATGGATTATTTATCCACAGATTCCACTGCCCACGGCTTGAAAATATGAAAAAAATATAAATAAATTCCCAAAAGCAAAACTTGATTTTGCCAATATATAAGGGACACCATTTTATAGTGGCATTTGAGTATTCACAGATTTTGGTATCCACTGGGGCTCCTGGAACCAAACTCCAGCTGCTACCAAGGGCCCAGTATATTTTATGCATATGTGTCACTGTTTCATAATAATTATAATAATAAACTTTATTTTTATACCGCCCTTCCGAAGATCAGGGCGGTGCACAGTTAGACACATCATGGATTTTGAATTTTGTGTATTTTGCTACAAAGACAATATGACTACCCCAGAATGTGTTTTCTATCTGTCTCTAGACATACACACACACACACACACACACACTTGTGTGTTTGTGTGCTGATGTGTTGCTTTTATGGGTTGGTATGTTATTTTTACTTGATTGGAATAAAAATATATAGTTAAATGAAAATCAGGTAAATATATAGTTAAATGAAAATCAGGAACAAGCAACATTGAACTTGATTCATTACAGTCTGAGTTTCAAGGCTGCAGTTGCTCTTGATTTCCTTTCAGCTACTTGGTGGCCTGTAAAGTATTTTTTTACTGCAGTACCTGAACAAAAGGATGATAAAACTGTTACACAAAGCAACATTTCCAGTCATCAGCTGCACCCTGGCTGAGGATTCTTCTCACCAGGGAAGCATTGAATGAAATGCTGCACCATCAGCTGGATATAAATCCTCCTCCTTTCCTACTCTCTCATTAGCAAAATCATCCCCTTCTGCTTTTCTTGTGAAATGATCTTATTGTATCACTTTGGAGATAAGCTGGAAACTTTGTATCAAGGACCTGGTGACATTTCAAAAAGGAAAGTTAGAATTTATAACTATTGAATATAGAAGAAGAGTAATGAAGCTGAAAACTCTATTTTGGATGAGCCATGTACCACCTTTAAAACAATCATTGTGATTCTCAATTCTAGAATGAAATGCATGGCTGTTATAAGAGAAAGATTTCAGAGGAGGGAACAGTGAAATGGAGTGAGTCCAAGAATCAGTTACCTGAGGCCAAGGTAGCATACCACTGCCCCATTTTATGTATGGGCCATGACTGGATTTCTTCTTTTGACCCTTGGGATGGCACAAATGGCCTTCTGGCAGTGGAGCCTGGTTGCCCTGTGCCAGTCAAGTAATGAATCTGCTCTGCGGTTGTTATTTGTCATCAAGTCAACCTTGACTTATGGTCAAGGTTGACTTATGAGGGACCTCCAAAATCCCTAGCCATCAATTGCCCTGCTCAGGCCTTGTAAACTCAGGATCGTGACTAATGAGTGCCTTCCATCATGGGAATCTCATCTTCTGACACTTCTTTGATTTGAATTGTCTCATTACAGGGCTTTCAATAAAGGTTTCAGGAATGGTTTATCACTGCTGCCTTCTGCACAGTACTAACAAGAATTAGTCAAGGTGCCATTGCTGCTTTCTCTGAGAGATCTTCCACAGTGTTACACTCCCCCCCCCCCACTACTGCTGCTGCCCAGTAGCTCTTTGGCACATTTAGTCTGGCTCCTCAATAGATGCCTGTCTGATATGGGAGACCTTACCAGCCGCAGTGCTAAAGCTCCTTATACAAGCCAGCTTTAGTTCTAAGATCTGCAGGAGAGAGCTTTCTGTCAGTTGTTCTACCTTCACTACCATCATTGAGGTGGGTAGATGACCATATGAATGGCGGGAGTTTTGGAAATGTGGTGTGTGAAGGCTGGGAACTAGAAAGTAGATGTGATGAACTGGACCTGAGTGTCTTCATGAGACTTGGGAGTTAATCTGTGTTGTAATATGAGTAGTGTGCCAAATGGGGATGCTCTTGACCAGTTGATGACATCTCCTTTCTGGTTTCCAACCTACACACACATTCCAAAACACTATTCGTATGATTATCCACCCACTCCAACCTTAGGAAACATAGTTCCTCCTGCTTTTGTCCCTCAACAACCCATTTTTAAGGCTGAATTTTTTCACTTCATCACCATACTCACAAGTTTTGAAGTTCTATGTCTATTCATACAGTGTGATTACTTTACGCTGCCCCTTTGAACATCAGGTTGGGGATGTGGCAACTGCATGCATTTTGCCAGCCCAAAAGGAAGTGGCAGAAAGCCGCTCCTTTTTGAGCCAGCAAAAAGCCAGCTTTTCCATTGCTACTGCAGCTTTGCACCACTCCTGTGGTGTGCGGCATCTAAACAACACACTGCTGGAGCACTGCAAAGCTTCCCTCCATGTGGTTGGGCAGGTGGCTTCACGGCAGCTTCCTGCCTGCTTGGACTCATGTGTCATCTAAACGACATGCCCCAACTAGCTCCTTCATTCATTTAGTCTCAAAGGTGCTACAAGATCCCTTTGCACTTGGAATTATGGCTGCAATGCTATGTATGGTTACTTGGGAATAAATCAGTTTGAAATCAGTGAGACTTACAATGAGAGTGAATGTAGATAGAGTCAGGCTTCACAGGTTTCCATTCCACATGTAGCCAAGTTCTCTGTTTATCTATTCTGAAGTAAGGCCTGTTTAGTTCAGTAGAAGATATTTAAGGAAGTGAAGGATATGGTTAACAGAGAGACAGAAGAAGATTCAGCTTTGCCTATCTGTTCTAATATTTCTGAAGTTTAAAAAACACTGAGGAGAGGACTCTCTGAGGATCTATGACAGGTATTAAGATTCTGGAGGTTAAAAAAATAGGGGGGGGGGGAGAAGGATAACTGAAGGTGTCCTGGACCTCTCTTGCATTATTAGGCACAGATTCGGACAGCACTAGGTGCACTGCAGCTAGTGAGTGTGCCTCTCTCTCCTTTTGGCATCAAATCATGATTCACTAATGGCATCTCTTCAGTCAAATGCTGTACAACTACACTGGTGTAATTAATATTTTATCAGGCCTTAATAGCACTTTGCACTGAATTCTGAAGTACTGGTGAGACCTTCCAAGGAGCTAAACTTTCCAACTCCAGTCTGTTTCGTTGTCCCCCCGGAGAGCAATATCTTTGTTTATATTAAATAATACATTATTCAGCAGTTTTTCTTCTTTGAATGCAGTATGTTTGAATCTGACAGCCAAATGTCTGTGAGCTAAGAACACATCTATAAATGTAAAAAAAGAAAAGAAAAGAAAAAAAGATGTTATTTTTGTGATGTCCTTTCTGACAGGTAACCTATGCTGCTTTCCTGCCAAGATAGTTCCAACTAGAGGGGATCCACTGAATGAAGGGGGTTTATCATTCAGAAATTTATTCAATTTGATTTACTAAAATCAAGGCACAAACACATGGGTTTTTTTTTTTTTGTCTCCCTTTAAAAGTATGTACCAGTAATTAAAAAAGCAATTGCACTGATCACTCCTATATAATCTAGAAGAAACCATTGCCCTAAAAGAAAACTTGAATCAAAATACAACCAAGAAAATGACTTTTATAATGCAGTCTGCTAATCCAAAACACTCTGGTTACAGTCAGGTAAAGACCTAAATAGATTTCAGACCTTAAAAACTAACAGGGCATCTAATTCTGGCTGAAACCATGACCTCTCAATTTGTGTTGCATCTCATTAATTTTTTTCTTGATTTTTTTTTTAAAAAAGCTTACTGTATAGTATGTTTAAAAGTCTTTTCACATTATCATCAATGGGCATGTAAGATGTGGTAGTGGATGCATGTTTATAAATCAGACATCCATATTATGCACATAAGTTCAATAGCTGCAAATAAGCATCGAATAGGCAGGTTGTGCTTCATTAACACCGTGTAAGCATTGTACTCTTGTCTGTGTTTTCTGCAGGGACTGTCACTGGAATTGTCATACTGTTTGTGGATTATGGGAGTTAAAGTTCAGCACAGCTATATGGTGCCAAATTGGGGAATAGCTGGTATATTACATGTGTGTCTGAAGCGTAGTAGTACCTTTTCTCAGCTCCCATGCTTCCCATACATTCAGTCTTCACACAAAAAAATGTATCAAAAGGACTCAAAGGAACTGGATACAGACAGGACAGGAAATTATTCAGGTGAAGAAAGGAATGCTGTTTGTGGCATTGCCATTTGGATTCCCAGTAACAAATGAAGATGCTCAAAATACAATCAGGGAAAAAGAAAGATACTCAAGACACTTGGAAGATAAAGAACAGATTAGCATCTGGAGAACTGGAGGTGGCTAGACAATAAGAGCAGTAAGCCATCTTCTATGAATAGGTAGTTTTTGTCACAGAGAGTACACAAGCAGGTATGAAAGAGCATTCCCAGAAGATCTTAAGACATGGTCAGACTTATATAGGAAGATAAGGTCCTTGAAATGACCTGGACTTGAGTTATATATGGCTTTATCAATCACTTTGAGTTGTGCCCAGAAATGAACCAGCAGGAGCTGTTGTAACAATGGAGTTGTGTGCTCCCTGTACCTTGGAATTTACTACAAACCTGGATGCCTCAGCTACAGCACTGCTTTTGAAGAGGAGATGATGTGTCCACAGTCTATTCAATCTAGGCAGTGGCATCACTAGGGGGATGCAGGGGTGTGACCCAGACTGAGTGACATCCTGGAAGAGGGGTGACACCTAGTTGGGCCTCCTCCTGCACCCCTCACTGCCACCATGAGTAGAATGATGCAGGACTGAGTAGGGCTGAGAGAGGGGGCTAGGCTTCCTCCACCTTGCTGCTGCCATGTCATCTTACTCATGAGTAGGACAACATGGAAACATTGAGGGAGAGAGACAGACCCCTGCACCTCTCTGCCTCCATATCATTTTACTCATGAATAGGATGATGTAGCGGCACTGAGGGAGAGGGCTGGGTGCACCACCCCCTGAAACCCCATACCCAATGACACCTGGGGCAGGGATGCCGCTGGATCCAGTTGGATCTTTCTAATTTTCAACAATGGCCTCAGTCTGATGCTTTAGGGTAAGATGACATAGTGTCCTGCAGAGCTAACAACATCCACTGGATGGTGCTGACTGGAGCATCATTATTTGTCACCACTGGTAAACCCCACATGAGTGAGGCTTCCCTTAGAGGGAGGGCAGGTGAGAATATTTTCTATAGGGTCCTCTTACACACAGAGGCAACCCTGCAGCGCACCCAGCTAGCTTTGCATGCATGAGGTGAACTGCAGTGCTATTTAAATAGGAACGGAATACAATTTGGGTGAGAGATGTTGAATTCTCTCTCTATTCCTCGGTCTCTTTTCTTCTTAAATTATTTATACATGTTCTTATCATAAGAGCTATGGTGGGGGATGGGGAGGGACTGTCATCCTCCCCCTCTGTAAATAATGTTCTGAAGGAGCCGTCTGCTTAGATAAGCTGCTCCACACTCCCAGCTCCCTGTGGTTGCCTTTTATTCTAGTGACACCGAGAACAGGCATGCATTTTTAAATGCCCAAGCTATAAGGCAGGGCAAAAACTATTCAGTATTTATAATAGGAAAAACTAGGTTTCTAGGTTATGGTGGGGAAGGAGGCACACAATATCCATGGAATACAGAAGAGCGGAGAAGTTTGCTTAGATGTTTAGCTTTCTCTTCAGAGAGCTCTGGTGCCACAACAAATTACAAATCCCAGGATTCCATAACTTTGAGCAGTGGCAATTAAACTGTGTTATTTCTTCAGTGCAAATGCAACTTTGTTTGGAGGAGATGTTATGATCCTACAGAAGGCATAGGGAAAGACAACTGGATAAAAGCAATTCCATTTGAGAAATCAGGAGAGTCACAAAAAGATACCACCAGGTCTAAAGCTGCAGGAAAAGAGATTCCACCTCAACATTAGGAGGAACTTCCTGACAGTAAGGGCTGTTCGACAGTGGAACACACTCCCTCAGAGTGTAGTGGGGTCTCCGTCCTTGGAGGTCTTTAAGCAGAGGCTGGGTGGCCATCTGTCGGGGATACTTTGACTGGGAGTTCGTGCATGGCAGGGGGTTGGACTGGATGGCCCTTGTGGTCTCTTCCAACTCTATGATTCTATGATTCTAAAGATTAGGGCCTCCTACCAGTGTACTGGGGACAGTTTAAAGTTCCCTTCCAACTAGCTCACTTGCATATCAGCTCTGTTTACCATTAGGAATCCTGAATGTAGATATTTACGCAGTGATGTGAGGATATAAGCAAAACATCAAGAAGCTTATCATGAAAGCAGTGTATCCATCTCCTCCAACTTATCCAAGATGAAAATAGAAGCATAAGTAAATGTACTTGTTACATTCTTGTTACATTACCACACCATACCAAGGATAAGCAACATTATTAAGACTCTTCTTTGCTCTTGGTATTGATTTCTTGTGCCATAATGTCTCCTCTGCTGATTTTAAAAAGAAATATGTTGTCCGGTAATAAATGTGAACAAAAACATAATCACATCTTATAATGTGTTATTAATAGTTCAAAACATTCCTTATCAGATGTCACAAGACTGGTGATGGCTAGAATAATCAAATAAAATTGGCATTCTGTTGTAATATTTACAGGTGGAATTGCAATTGATTTGCCAAAACTGTTGGGAGTGTTATATTTTTTCCTGTATGTTTGTTATGTGTTATGACAGGGGTTATGGCATAACTCCTATGGATATTGTCAGTGTATTTGTTGTAAGGATCCTTTCTGATAATTCCAAATTGGATCAAAGGCATTTTATCAAATATATTAATTTAATATTTTATGTGACATTATGGATTGTATTTGTTACACTCTTAAATAAACCATAATAGCCTTTGGCTACATGCATTAAAGTTTGAAATTATAATAAAATATAACAGTCAGCTACAAAATGTGGAGTCATCTGAAGCTCAGTGCAGATTTGCCACATTTTGATGGTTCTTCTTGTTTATTTTGTTTAAATTTTAATCAATATTTAAATCCATATTAAAATTATTTTTAGTTGTAATGGTTTAATAGAATGGAACTCAGGTTTGGGCCTATAATACCAAAATGATTAATTAATTATATTGTGGCATTCTATTGTTGGAGAGACTGGCTAGTGTTGTAGTTTGAGTGTTGGACAACGACTTTGAGAGACCAGGGATCAAATCTCCACTCAGCCATGGAAACCGACTAGGATTTTGACTGTATTCACACTCATTTGGCCATAGAAGAAAGCAATGGGAAACCTCCTCTGAATGAAACTTGCTTAGAAAATTCTATGCTAGGGTAGCCGTAAGTCAGAGTCTACTTGTAGTCACACAGTTGTTGTGGACCTTCAACTTGTTTCCAATTTATGGTGACCCTAAGGCATGGCGTTTTCTGGGGATGAGAGTGTGTGATTCATCCATGGTCATCCTGTGGGTTTCTATGGCTAAACAGGGAATCCAACCCTGGTCTTTAGAGTCCTAGTCCAAGACTCAAACCATTACACCTTGCTGGCTCTCTGAAGTCACATACCCCCCATTAAAACCAGATTGCTAATACTATGACACAATAACAACAATTTAAAAATATTTTAAATAATATTCACCTCATTGCCATTTTAGTAACATGTTAATGATAGTGAAAAGAAGGGGTATTTAAAATCATTACAAAAATATCACATTACAGAATTATGACCTTATTGTGCTATGCTTCTCTTCATTAAAACATTACTGCCTGGGGAGACATTACAGTACTAATTAAAAGAGTGATTTTAAAAAATGAATAAGGTCATAAACCATCCAAAGAGTTATGAGTTGTGTGCTGAGCTGTGATGACAGGATCACTTTTCCTGATAGATGCTATTACTGTTGCCTTTTTAAAAGATGGAAGAATACACTGAAGGTCTCCACACCCATTAAGATTGTGCTGCTCTTCCATTTTTCTGAAAAAAGGAAGTCAAACTTCTGAGAAAACACCGGGAAGATTCACAAATTTCATCCTAATTAAAAATCATACATATTGCAGCACTGTGGGCTGATGGGAATACCGTCAGAATGAAATAAAAATAATGTGTTTTTTCCCCTTCATGGCTCTAGATAATTTTGTTTATTTTTGTTACCCTGTAAGTGTATTTGCAGGGATTTTTAAAAAATGTACATTAAAAGGAAATAATAACAGAAAAGGATGTTTGTGGCCGGGGGGGGGGGGGGGGGAGATTTTAGGATCACATTTGAGACTGGTTTATTTTAGTACAAACTTTCATGGAATTCAATCCACTTCTTCAAATATACTGAGTATAGTGTTAGGCCCCAAAACTCAAGAATCCACAATAGCCATTTCTCAGACTATAACACTCAGCTAAATCAACAAGGTTAGACTGGCACCCAGGAACGATCTACTACAAGATGAATGAAAACAAGACAAGGACAGAACACAACTAGTTGTGCCTTACTGCCACCAACTGAGACCCCTGAAATGCATAACCAACAAGGTTCAACCAAACACTGACCTCTTATGGGCTACATGGATGGATGGCCTTTACTTGCTTACACAAAACCTTCTAACCTTAAGTAATTACTCTCCTACAACATGACACATAAAATGGATAGAATTACAGGGAAAAGGTCCTGCTATAAACTGAGAAGCAAACAGTACTGTACTGTCACATCTATTCTGGTAGAAACATTAATAGGTCCAGATAACAGCAGCCATAACATCAGAGGTACATTAACTTACTCATCTTCCAACATGATTTATGTCAGTGATTCTCAGACAAAATGGTTGTGGACTGGATAGTATTTTCCTCCCTAGTGTGCCAGGGACCAGCACCTTATTTGTGTCCATTGGCTACAATTGCTTATTTTTCCCCTGCAAACTAACCAGGGACTGGCATCGGTTCAGGGACTACCACTCTGAGTAGCACTGATGTGTGCCATCCTCTGTCAGCAATACCCCTCTGCAGTCTGGACATAAATTTGATATTAGACATGGAAATATCAAAAAATCAATGGCAGAACACTAATCTTCCTGGACATACAATCAAGGACTTTTAAGTTGCTATTTTGGAATTTAGAAAAATCAATGGGAAGATTGGAGTGAAAAACAGACGGATTAAGAAATATTGAAAAATTCAAATTTATTAATAGAAGGATGGACAGAGAGAATGGTTTCCTGGGACACTAGATGTATTAAGATATGTGTTTTCATTATAGGTTACACATCTAAAAACAAAATTCTTCCCAAGATTTTTTCGCCACAAGATAACTGACCTATTGGGTAGAAATACTTTATTGTTTTCACACCTCGTGTAGCAAGAGTCACACTTCAAGCTCCTTGTCTCATCTTACACAACTAATTGAAGGTTTGTTACTCAGGTCACAACTTGCATTGTTCTGTATCTCATTGCACTCTGATCCCACCCTACAACTATGTAATTATTCTTAAATACCAGTGTCTGAAGAACTGGAGTGAAATCCACAAAAGGTCATGCCAAAGAGAATCAGTTTCTTTCAGAGGAGCTGCTAGATATCCCCCCCCCAAGACCTTTTCCTTTTATTATCCCTACCTTCCTTTTTTTTAATGCTAAAACAGAATAATATGGCTGTCTTTAAAAAACAAATACAGAGTTAGGTGTGAGACAATGACTGATATTCTACACTACTAAGCATAATATAAAAGTTCCACAGGCAGAACTAGTTACTATACAATACTATACTATGCTATACTGTGCTTTAATGTGCTATACACATCTATACCATGCTCTTACCACCCCAGGACTCATTGCTTCTGTGCTTGTCCATGGTCATGGCTGATGGATAGGGGGGGGGGGGCGAGATTAGAAAAAAGTCTGGCTATGTTCCTGTAATCAGATGAAGACCGATGACACCACTGAGGGTGCTCTGGAAGTCTCAGCAAATCATATAATGGTTCTACATCTGGTTACCAGGACACAGCGAGATACTTCTCCGATCCTCAGACTCTCTACTGGTCACTGAATGGCCAAGAGATGCAGGGCAAAATGATCAATCCTTGTGGGGCTTTGGTTACTGAGGAGGAAAGAAGAGAATACAGTAGGCCCTGGTATCCACTGAAGTTTGGTTCCAGGACCCCTGTGGATAACAACATATGTAGATGCTCAAGTTCTGTTATATACAATGGCCTAGTAAAATGGTGTCCCTGATATAAAAATTGTAAAAACAATGTTTCCTTGTGCAGGTATTTTAAAATATATTTTCAAGCTGTGGATATGGATTTAAAAAATCAGTGGATAAGGAGGCCTGATTGTTTCTTCACTATGACCAAAAAAAAAAAAAAATGACATATGTGGGAATACATTGGACTTCTGCTTCCTATGCCACTAACAGGATGCTGTCTCTTAGTTCACATCTTCATATAAAGCATTCATGCAAGGAGCATACTCATGCTGTGTCTGTCAAATCCAAAGTGTTACAAAATTCAGCTAATATATCTGAAGTTTGTTTTTAGTTTTACAAAACCCAAGAGGCTGGATGGCCATCTGTCAGGGATGCTTTGATTGGGAGTTCCTGCATGGCAAGAGGTTGGACTGGGTGGCCCTTGTGGTCTCTTCTAGCTCAAGGATTCTATGATTCTATATATATCACTATAATGTTTCAATGAAGGACAGTTCTAATACAGAAAACTTGTTTATACAGTCTGTTACTTTTGATTTGTTAAAATCCGTTGCACTGTTAGTGTCAAGATGTACAATCCCTCTTTTTAAAAGAGTGTGGGCATCTCTTTCATCTTTCATCTTTCCCTTTCTTTCTTTTTTTTACAGTGTATGCCAATTAAAGGCCTTGGATTTGTACTTGGAGCCTACACATGCATTTGTAAGGCTGGATTCTATAATCCCAAAATATTTTCAATGAACAGCTTTCACAGTAAGTGCCTTTGTTTGAGTTTGAAAGAGAGCACACATTAATAATGCAGGATTCCTTTTTATCCTTGTCAGGGTTATACAGTATATTCCCAATGGCCTGCAACTCAGGGATTATATAATCACTTAAGGAAATTTAGGCCTGTGGTTTGTCATCTGTGATACTCTGGAGAATCTAGTAAAACATATCTACTTTTAAGTGTGTTTGATTTGTAAATAAATATTAATTTGGTTTTTTTTTTTTTTTAAGAATCACTTTGCTACTGGGCAGTAACAATTTTTGGCATGAATATTACAGTAGAAATTTGTTCTTTTCTCAGTTTATGAGGGCATATTTGTTTTGCTAATTTTCCTTTGAAAATTGCTTTTATATAATACAACTATGTACAATAGTTTACTTTTCCCCCAGCATATAGACGTTCAAAAGCCAAAAATCAGAGGTCCATCGTTAAGAGCTGTATTTATTTCGTGAATGAGAGAGTTTGCTTATTCTCCTTTGTGATAGAATATTTTAATTTGGTCAGTATAGGATAAGACAGTGTATTATAAAAAGAGTTACCCATGTTAACCACCCTCTCACTGTTTCTATTCTATTTAAGTCATGTCTGCCTGTTTCCCCTCCCCAATCTGGTGATGTTTCTGTTTGGACGATGCATAGCACAACCCCTGGTTCTGGTGCAAACAGTCCAGAAAATCTTTGGCATGTTCAGCAACAGAACTGGGGTACAATACCCTTAATACAAATTTTTGAAAACTTACTTCTTATTCTCCATATTCTGTGAAGTTACAGAGCCCTTCACTTCTGCACTGGAGTAGCTGTCTGCATCCCGCTGAACCACCCTGCACATCTGCCGCTGTCGCCAGTTGCTTGCTCTGAAGTCAGAATGAGTTGCCTAGCCATGTGATTGTCCCTGGGTGCCTCGTTCTAACCTCAGAAGTGAACAACCTGCAACAGTGGTTAATGTGCTGAGTGTTTCAGTAAGACATGCATGTGGACAGCTGCCTCCATGCAGGAATGAAGGGAGAGATAATGGGGAAAGGTCAAGGCAGCTCTGGGGCAAGGATATTCCAGGCTGCCCCTGGAATATCCCGGTCAGTGCAGACAAAGCCATATTCTAACTCCATCTTTACATTTTTTTTTTTTTGCAAAGGTCCACTTACATCATATGAAGGGGTATCCAAAAGGAAAGATTTATACATATTACCCTCCTGATAGTGTAGATATTGTAGAAGCCTGCAGATTACGCCTGATGAGGATTTTACACTTTAGTTACTTCTGGCACAGCAAGGACAAGGACAAAGTTTCCACCTTCCCTCTCCTCTCCCCCCATTAAGATAATAGAGTACAAAACAATTTTACATTTTGCACTCAGTATGCAGCAGTTGAATGAAGCTGAGGACAAAGGAGGAAAGGAGCAGGAGGAAGGGACATTTTCAAAGCAATTGAAAATGTGGGACAACAGAGAATTATTTGGGACCAACCTATATTGGGGTAGTTAGGAGGGTATGAACAAATAACACATCAAACTGAATTACTAATAACACTGATTAAATTGCATTTATGTAGGTAGGTAATTTAGGGAGCAAGCAATACGAATGTTTTTGTAAACCACCACAAAGTAATAAGATAGACAGGGAAATCCTCTTTCGAGGAAGTGGAGTTGTTTGATCAGATGCTCTGTCTGCCAAACTGAATATATGTATCTTATCAAAACCAAAGGATAAGACAGCTTGTGTCAAAGAGTGGAGAAGATTGTCAAATGATGAAAGAAAAGCCACTGGTTCAAAACAGAAAACTGTAGCCTGTCATTTCCTCTGCAACACAAAGGAGAAATGAAAGGTTGCAAGCTTTGGACATCCAAGAGCTATTATCATTGAAATGAATACAAGATGAGGAGCTGGTGGACGTGATTGTTGCTGTAAAAGAAACACTGTGACCTCAAGGTTTATTTTGTATAGCTGTTTTGCAAAAGTCTGACAAAGAGATGGATTTGAACAGAAGTATATGAAAATAAAATATTTTGCAGCAAAAAAAAAAAAAAGTTGTGAAGAGAGTCAGAGGAAGACTCTGTGCACCCATATAAGGGAAAGAAAATAAAAAAGTCAGATGAGCCATGCAATCCTACATATGACTATTGGAATCCAGCTGCTCACTGTTTTCTGTGTGAAGCATTTAGGATTCCAGCTTTAATCGGTTATGTTTTGTTGTGGCAATTTTGGGCAGATTTTACATATTTGCCCAATAGACTGAGTGGAGAAAGTGGGTGATATGGGACCAGATGTGATGTTGCCTAAAAACATGTGGCTTAGGTTTCTAATTTAGAAGGCAATTTCTACAGACTTGGAATTGTGAAGATTTTATTTTCGAGGCCTCTAATACACTGAAATTTCTTCAGTGCATTAGTTTTAAAAAAGATTGTTTATCTAACTGCCAGCTCTGCAAACCCAGCAAGGAATCTGAAAGTCAAGCTGTGTTCTTGCTTGCTCACCATCATTAATAATCAAGATTTTGCTGGGCAGATGCTTCTTCCACTTAAAACTTTGCCATCCTTCTGCTTTCTGTGAGGCTGCACAGTTGTAGGTCGAGGCAGAATTGGGAGACAAAGTGGGCTGCTGAGATAGCAAGGCAAATGGAATCAAGTTTTCTAGTTCTGTTTCTCATGCAAAATGCCAAGAAACAGCCATGTTTATTCCTCTGAAGCACCAGTGAACGCTCAGTTGCAGAACTAATTCCAGCTGTGAAGACAAATGGTCATGTTTGAGCCCAAGGTCCATAAAGACAACATCCTCTTCTTCCTCCTCTCCACACACCATCCCCGGCCTTCAGCTGCCTCTGGAGAGGCAGCTGAAGGCCTGCAATGGCTGGGATCACCCTCCATGTGCCGGGGAAAATGGCTTCACGTGCCATTTCTGGTAAACGTGCCATAGGTTCGCCATCATGGGCCTAGGCTGTAAACCCTTAAACCCAGTATCTGGATTTAACTACAGTAGTTACAAATCACTGCCTTCAAACTGGTTCTGACTTATGTTGGCCCTATCATGGGGTTTTCTTGACAAAATTTGTGTGGCAAGGGTTTTCCTTTGCCTTCCTGTGAGAGAGTGATCACCCAGTGGGTTTCCATGGCCAAGAAGGGATTCCTTCCCTGGTCTCCCAGAGTCCAAGGATTTAAACCACTACATCATGTTTGCTCTAACAAATGACTAATTAATTGTCATGAATTCATTTCCCTAATAACAAAGGTATAACTAAGTTAGATAATGCCCGCTATTACTGTTGTAATTTAGCAGGGGATAAGGATTCTTTGTGATATGATATTTTTGTGATTTTGGCGGTGTACCCCTTCATAAACCAGGGTGGGCATAGTGCATCTTTCCAGATCTTATTGAACTGCAGCTCTCACCAGTTATAGCTGGCCTAGTCAATGGTGAGGAGTGATGGGAATTACAGTCTGACATCATCTGAAGGGCCACATTTTGCCCACTCAAGCACCATGGAAGAGGAATATCACATGGTTTAGTTGCTGGTTTATGCTGTGTCCCTGTGTAGCTGTCCTATGCTTTGTTGTTGGCATCATGGTGACAACAAAGTAGACAGAAAAAGTGCATTTTGTGCTACAGGCCAATGTGTAGTACTTTTATAAGTTTATTTAAGGTAGCTAAAGGCAACTATTTTAGTTGCTATTTCTGACATGATGAGAAAGAGTGCCATTACTTACCACAAAATTTGAGGAAATCCAAAAATTGAAAAAAACACTGGGAATATATTAAGCTAGGAAATATAAATCAGTGTGGTTTAGTTAAAATGTGGACTGAATGAACTCTGTAAGCATACTGAACTGCAAAATCAGTTTTTGATTTTTTCATGTTTTAATGGCTCGCCAGAGATGTAACACTACATTTAGAATATTATATCAAATACACTACACTGTGTTTAGCTAACATTAAGTTTACAATAAATGATACAGAGGAATGAAGTGATGTACACACGAGTAATTGTGAGTGATCATCATTGATAAATAACTTAAACTAATTCATGTTCTTAAACAGATGATGAAAACAATGAGAGATATATTAAAGTGGCCATTAATTAAATGTATTCCAACCAACATGAAGATTTGACAGAAAAGAAGGAAGCAATGGATTTGCATAAGTTTGGAGTGTTTGTTTGTGTATGTATGTCCCTTCATATCACCTGTTGATTTATGGTGACCCTATGAATTCCATAGGACTTTCTTGTAGTTGTGTGCCTTCAAGTTGTTTCTGAGTCATGGTGACCCCAAGGCAAACCTATCATGGGGGTTTCTTGGAAAGATTTCTTCAGAGCAGATGTGGCTTTGACTTCTTCTGAGGCTGAGAAAGTCTGACCTGCCCAAGGGCACCCAGTGGGTTTTCATGCCTGAGTGGGGATTTAAATCCTAGTCTCCACAGTTGTAGCCCAGTGCTCAAACCATTACAGCATTTGGGTGCTCTTAGGCAAGGAATATTCAGAGGTGGTTTGTTATTGCCTTCTTCTGAAATATAGCCTACAGCACCTCATATTTGTTGACAGTCTCCCATCCAAGTACTAACCTGGGCCAACACTGCTTGATTACCATGATCAAACAGAATCTGGTGCCTTTAGGGTATTTACAGCCAAAGGTTAATTTCCTTTGCTCATTTCTATTGTCTTTATTTGTCTCTGCATTTCTGGGTATTCTGGTGACTCCCACTGTTGATGTGTTACATGTGGTAGAATGGGGATGGAAGGAAGCCCACCAACCCTACAGTTAACCACAGTTCAAATGGGACAAAGAAAATGGACAAAACCTTGATATATTCAAAGCATGTGTGGGTGGAAACAGCCACTACAGCATGTGCAATTCAGGAACAAAATAGCCCAACTTTTACTGGGAATACTGATTATCTGCAGGAGCCCTAAAACTGTTGACCTAGAGGTCTTTCAGCCTCCATCTTCTGTTTATGTGGAAATATGTGTTACTTCATTTTCTCCATATATGGAACAAGATATCACTGCTCTGTTCCCCCCCCTCCCATTTTGTTGGGTGCTGCTTGGATTTTTGTTTTATTTTTTTGTTGTCGTTGTGTGCCTTCAAATTGGTTCTGACTTGTGGTGACCCCAAGTCAAGCCTATCATTGGCTTTTCTTGGCAAGGTTTGTTCAAAGGAGGTTTGCCATTGCCTTCCCCTGAGGCTGAGAGAGTGTGACATGCCCACGGTCATCCAATGGTTTCCGTGGCCAAGGCAATAATTTATATACGTATTTGATTCATATTCTATCTTCCTCCTAAGAACTCAGCTGCCTCAGAGTCTAACCCTGAAGGCACCTCAAAGAGTCATTTCTGTTTCCAAAATGACAATGATGCATGAATGCTACATACAGTTCATTAAATGGGAATGTAGGATATGGTCACCAAGAAGGTAAGCTCAATTGCCTTCTTTCTCCCATACTGCTTAAATGATATATATTTATTCCTTTGTCTTTTGATACTTTTAGGAAAGGATGCAGAGAGCCATTTTTCTGGAGGCGAGATGTCTGGGGAAGTCTATGCCTGCTTGCCCTGCAGGGAAGGATGTTCATACTGTACGGATGACACTCCCTGCTATGCACAGGAGGACAAATATTTACGGCTTGCTATCATCTCATTCCAAAGTCTCTGTATGCTGTTGGACTTCATAAGCATGCTCGTGGTCTACCGTTTTCGCAAAGCAAAGGTAAACACAGAAACCTCTCCCCTTCTACTATTTCTGACTGTTTTATCTGTCATGGGTTCATTTGTTTATCAGGGAGTGACCCAAATTTGCTACTAAGGGGGAAATTACAGTTGATTATCGCAGCCATAATGAATAAGTGCCCAGATTTTCTTAAGTACTGTGCCAAACAAAGTTACAGTAAGGATAGCAGCAGGCAGGGCCAGCTCTGAGTGGTTTTAACCCTTCTGACTTCCATAGTGCAGATTTTTTTTGGAGAGGGGGTGTTTCTGGACATCAGAACTCTTTTTTTCCTTCAGAAGGTGCAGATCTGATTTGCAGAATGCCCATGTTTCCTCCTGCCTACTCCTGCTGAGAAGGGAATCTCCACTATTTTCAAACAGTGGTTTGAAGTGGGAACATAGGAAACTGAGATTCGTTCATCTAGCCCAGTATGACCAAGTCTTACTGGAAGCAGCTCTCCAGGTATTCAAGCAACATCTTTTTCTAGTCCTAACTGGAGATCTCAAATAGTCCCTGGAAATCTTCAGTCCAAATACTTGCTAGGTTTGATACTGTTTAGTTTTCTGAAACCAGATGAGATCAGGTACATTCAGGGTAGTTTGATCTAGATAGCAGCCATGCCCTTTCTTGATTTTAACCACTGTTTCCATAATCTCTTGGATAAGCTTTCTGAGAGGTTTATCATTACTGGACTTAATTTTGGCATTAAGGAGCGATTAAAGTGCATTTAAAGCATCCTGCAAATAAAGTGAAAATGGCAAGTAATTGTGCGAATAATTATCACACGCAATTGCGCAAATAAAGTGATATCAGAAATGCATTGTCACTGAAACATGCATGTTAATGCTACTTTGTGACCACTTTAATGCCAGATTTTGTGTGAAATCATTTCGCGTAATTACGCAATTTTCCCAGGATATTCATGGGATAAACTCCTGAGACCAGGAACCAGTTTTCAGTCCTCACCCTCTTTAACATTCTATCCAGCACTTTGCTGTGTATCAAAGAACCCAACAACATGGGTCGGTTCCCCATTTTCCAAATGTATGGGTTATATCTGCTTGCTTTGATTCTTGCTGGTTCACATGGCAGAGGGAGCAAAATAAGATTAGCCTGACTGTACCTTGTGCATGGCTTGCTTCCTGTACAGAGCATAAAAAGCTTCATGCCTGCTTACCTCTAAGACTTGTTGAATTGTATTGTACTGAGTTTATTTAATCTGCAGACTTTTGACCATTTACAGAGGAAAAGAAACTATGCAGAAGATTCTACATAAAGAATCTAATCATGTTATGTTAATAAAAAATGGGAGGATTTATTTACATCAGGATTCGCTGCTTGAAGATTAGTCAGCCTAGTAGAGAAAAGAGAACTTGGGGGGGGGGGGGAGGGAGTCGACAGATAATAGAAAATAATAGTGTTAATAATACAGAATATATAATAAGATAATAGTTACAGTGTATGCATATAGGTGGTAAGCATTTAAAGAGTTGGAAGGGCAGAAAAGGTATAAGAATGTAGAGATTTTGAAGACAAGAAAAGAAGGCCAAGAAGCCAAGAATAGAGGGGGAAAATGCCATTTCTCTGTAGGTGGGAAGTGAAAAAGAAAACAATTAGGAAAAAAAGAAGGAAAGATAAATATGAAGAAATGTAACTTTTAGCATGTTTTCTAATAATGATTATGCTTATGGCAGATTGTATTTTAGATTGTTGGAAATGAATAAAAATATATTTAAAAAATAAAAATACCTAATCATGTAAACTGTGAAAACCACATATATCAAGCATAACAGCAATGAAAGATAAATGATAACAGTTGACAATTTACTGCCACCTTTGGCCTGGTTTTCAAATCCATGTTTTAAAACTTCACAACCTTCTGAGAAATTTTGATACTGGATTTTTCCATGCAAAATTAAAGCAGCAACTCATCAGAGCAGCCCAGAATGAATGTCAAAAGCAAATACCTCAGTCTTCTTGACTCTTAATAAACATTTCCAGTAAAAACAGCATAATAGTTTTAACATCTTGAGTAACACAGCTGAAATGGTCTAGAGTTAATGGAAATGTCTTAGTACTATCCTTGGTATAAAGATATGATTGCTAGGTGAAAGTAATAGTGTCATACCCACTAGCATTTCACAGATGAAAACCAGGATGTGCAGCCAAGCTACATGAGAGTGTGGTCAACATGGCAAAAGTTGCCATGGCATGAGGAAGAACAAACAAGCAAGGAAAGGCTGCAGCAGTTTTCTTTTGCTTGAGCCTAGTGGCAAGGGCAAGATTCTGCTTCCTCCATTCCTTTCCCTGCTGCTGAGTTAATTGATCACAAACTACCTTTGCACTTTGAGCTGTTTGCAGCAACTGAAGTCAGCCGAGGATGATTGGGGAAAGTGGGAGATGGAAAGAGAACCTTGGGCATTTTTAAAGGAGCTGAAAAAAATAAATAGGAGGACAGAGGATTAACTGGGACTTTCCCTGGCAAATTGGACAGCTGGAGAGTATTCGATCCTACAGTCTCTTAGAAAAGCTCCAAAGGCTTGTTTAATTCTCAGTGGCTTTCTGTTAAGTTTTATAAACATCAGATGAATGGGATTTGTTTGGTTTATTATTGACCCTCTCCCTCAAAGAAAGACAGGAATGATAAATTGGAATGTGATGTAGAGAGGTCTGAAGCATTTTGTTCTAAAAGAAAGAAAAATTAGCCAGGATTAAAGTGTGACAGTATAAACATAAGACATAAAAGAGCGCCGGTAAAATTTGTTGTTCGTGTTCTACTGAAACAGGGAGCCTCTCATTCAATGGCTTTGCTTAGTTTGGTGTCACCCAATGTGATAACTCACAGTGTCACCCCCTCCCTCTGCTTCCCCTACAGCTTGTTGGCATTGCCTGCACCCTCTCATGCCTTCTCAACTCAGTGGCTGGAGGAAGGAGAGGCCTGGCTCACTCACTGATGACATGTATGAGTGAGCCCTGCCTCTCCTTCCTCCGGACACTGAGCCACCTGAAACCCCACTGCCACCACCTTCCAGGCTCAGCAAGCAGAGTGGAGAGAGATGCTGGCCTAGCTTGTCTCCTTTCTCCACCCACCTCGCCCACATTTTCAGGTTTGTGGAAGAAATGGTGTCACCTCACTTAGGATGTCACCCAGGGCAAGGTGCATTCCCTGCACCCCTTCGTGGTGCCACTGCTCTCATTTTCAGCCCAGCTCAGAAGAAACCAATAGCAGACTTGGTGTCTGCGAGTCAAGAGTGTTCAAGTTGACACAGCTCACCGGATGGGGTAGTAGCCATCAGTTTCTGTGAGACACTGTATCTCTTTGGATGTAAGTGGGTACTATAGCTATGCAGTGGATGTACTAGCCCTACCCTTCTCCATCATTATATTTGGAGTCTGCATGTGATTTATACTGCTGGAAAAAAAGCACTCACAGTCATATGGAAGGACTCCATGAATACTGCATGCTTCTCATTTCAGAAAGTCACCCTTCAGAGCGGAAAGGTGGCACTACTGGAGCTAATGGGACTTCTGATTTATTTATTTATTTATTTATTTATTTATTGGTTTATTCCAGAATAAAGCAAAGGGGGCTCTAATGAGTGAATTCCCTACTGGGAAGAATAATGTGTGAGTCAGCCAAAAGCTGCTGTGCTTCCACAGATGTACAGTTGCATATGTATATACAAAAGTGTATAACAGCATGACCATACAGGGAACCCTATGGAAGATATACAAGAATTGAAAGATTATAATGGGGAAAAATGGAGAAGTACCAATCTGGGCAGCAGCACTTTGATGAGGAAGCAGGAATAGATGAAATATTGTTACTGAACTAAGGCAGAATCATAAATGAATAGTAGGTAATAATTACTGCCTCTTGTCAAAAAAACTACCACTTAAAACATAGTTAAATAAGGAGAAAAGCACGTTTTGGCTTCTTCCTCTTGTCTTTATTCTTTTCTTTCCCACGTCTGTTGGGGCATTTGTGCAGTTAGGAGAACTCCTGTTTTAAAGTCCTGGTATAATGGGTCAGACTGTAAAAAGACAAATAAGTATCATTTATGGTACCACTGGAAAGAATGAATCAGTCTTAAAAATAACCTTCCTGTTTACTCTGCAACCAGAAAAATCAAATGCATATAAAATACTTGAATCCCACTGCTTGAATTAATAGCGGCAATCACCTCTTTCTATAAATAGGCAGACATTTCTATTTAGCCTTCCTAAGCAATCACTGCACAATCAACAGCATCTATCAAACAAATTCTGTACTGGATAACTTCCTGTCAGTTCCCTCAATTAAATGCCTGGCAGGAAAGCTCAGAATTAGCAGCAATGATTTTCCTTCCTCTCCACCCCACCCCCATCTTTTTGTGGCAAGTCCTTTGTGTTTGTCAAGATTGTGATACATGTGTTTGCGGCAATTGTGATGTCAGGTTACGGAGCTAGTTGCCTGCACATCAGCGCCATAATCCCATTACCCAGAAAAGGCATCTGTTTAATAGCCTGATGGTAACTTATCTGAAGAGCTCCCTTCTAACTCACTAAAGTTTGACTTCATTATGGTAATATTATAGGCTGTTAATGGCACTCTTAAATAACTGACACCATTAGGGAAACATGCATCCTGCATTAAAATTAGCTTGCAAGTGTTCAGTCATAAAACAAAGCCAAAAAAAATAAATAAATAAATAAATAAAGTTCCAAGAACACAGGCTTGCCTTGGCTTTTCAATCAATTAAAATGCATTTTCATGAACGCACATAATATTATATTAAATTAAACACACACATGTGCACACACACACACATGAATATGCAGTATGAGGCAGGTGCAGAGCAACACTGCCATAATTAGAATATTCATAGGAGTAATAATACATGATTCTGAAGCATCAATATTTGTCTTACAATGCTCATACAATGCTATTACACTGATTAAGTTAAAATAGGAGGAACATTTATAGCAGGCTCTCAAATCGTTTTGAATTTGATCTTCACTTCTGAGAAGTCCGAATCAGAATGGGCAAAATTAAGGGTTTGTGGAAGCTCCCATCCCAAACACTGGGGCATTGTTTCTCACCCATAATTTATAGGTTATGATCTATTTCTCTACAAGCAAAGCCCCCAGATATAGAGAAATCACCAAAGCTTAGCAGATACAAATATGCTTCTGATAACTTGCTTGTTTTTTTCTGAAATTAAAATCCGATCTGGAAATAAAGGTAAGTCCTACCTACCTTTCTGTTCTCTTCTTTTCCTCCCCACACTCATAGTAGGGCTGAGAAAAGGAAGGAGGCACTTCTTCCTTCAGCTGGGAAATGTCTCTTTCTACAAAGCAGAGGAATAACTCATAGCTTGTTCTAGATCTATTTCTCCAACTTCAGTATGCAAGGAGAAAAGCCAGTGGGTTGGGTCCTTCAGGATGTGGGAACTGTAAAATACAAAAACAGTAAGAAGGTCTGTAGTTTGTTTCAGCTTTCCCCCAGCATGTTGCAGTGGTTTGAGCATTGGATTATGACTCTGGAGACCAGGGTTTGAATCCTGGCTTGGCAATGAAAACCCAGTGGGGGACCTTGGGCAAGTCACACTCTCTCTGTTTCAGGCAGTGGCAATAGCAAACTCCCTCTGAACAAATCCTGCTAAGAAAATCCAATGATAGAGTTGCCATAAGTCGGAAGCTACTTGAAGGCACACAACAACAGCAATAACCACACTGCAAGAAGAAGCCATTCACAGAATTATTTAGGATTCTGGGTTGTTTTAGCATTCATACGAACTAGTTAGAACAGAAATTCTACCATCATCAAACTTAATCATTTTATCAACCTGTACAGAACTATACTACATTTAAAGCCTGTTAAAACTAAATCCATTCTGGGACACACACACCCCATTCTCAAACTCCATTTGTTTTAATTGGGGAGCATCCCCATGTTCAGCGTGGCATGTTCGCCATTGAATTTGAAGCGGCGTAACCTTCCATATAAGTTTAAAGCCATGTATAGCACACCCACATATGGCACAGGCACACTGTAATAAATCTTCATCAGTTTACACTTTTTAAATAGGAAAGCCTGCTTATGTAGGTGCTGTGGTATAACTCTCTCTTCCTAGTCTCCCTTTTAATTCCTTGCATTATAGTTGCATGCCAGGTAAAAAGGCTGCTGAGAAAGGATGTTCCCCTGATTTAGCAGTATATCAAGTGTTAGGGAAGCATGACAGCAGTGGCCCCAAGCCTATGGAATTTGTTACCAACTAGATTGTACAAATTCTTTTGCTGTTGTGTGTCTCCAAGCCATTTCCAGTTTATACCAACACTAAGGCATGGGGTTTTCTTGGCAAGTTTCTGCAGTGGAAGCAACGGCAAAGAAACTTGCAATTTCTTCAGAAAAGTCAATGGCAAAGAAACTCTGAAGAAAATTGTCGAGAAAACCCTATGATAGGTTTGCCTTAGGGTCACCATAGGTCAGAAATGACTTGAAGGCACACAACGACAACGTTGTAGAAATAATGTAGTTTGACACCACTTTAAGTGCTGTAGCTCTATTCTGTGGAATCCTGGGACTTGTAGTTTTACAAGCTCCTTCTCTGTTCTTGATGCCTCACAAAACTGCAAATCTCATGATTCTGTGGGATGGAGCCATGGCAGTTATAGTGGTTATCAAACTGCATTATTTCTACACTTTAGACACACCCTTTATTTTGTATGTCATAGCTGCCTATAATAGTGAGATCTGTTGGGAAGGCTTTTAATGAGGTCCCCTCTGTAGAATCAACCTTCCAAGACTAACTTCCCCAACAAAAATCACTTTAAAGGTCTGTGGACCTAGTCTGAAGCTAAGGAGTACCTCATAGTATTATAATGAATTAGTCAGCCTGCTTGTATCTCATTTTGGTGAAATGTTAAGACTTATTTTTTTTAAAAGTGAATCACGTACAAAGGTTAAGAGAATCAACTTTATCGGGACAGGCAGAAATCAATTTAAAATACATCTAAAGTTTGCTGACCAGTGTTGACAGTCTTAAACACACATTTTAGCCATCATATATTGCCCATAAGAATGGAAAATCAAAGGATTTTTCTGAAGGGTATCAGATTGTATTGTTTTTCGATGCAGAAATAAGTTTTAATTTCTCCCACAGTAGTTTACACAACTGCATTTCCTCAGCAGTGCTCAAAGGCCTAAACCTGAAAAGAAAAGCCTTGGCAGACATTAAAGAATGCTGTCTTCATGATTTTTATCATCCCCCCCCCTTTCATCACTGCTTATATTTTGGATTCTTAAATCCTTTAATTTTGTGTATTGACACAGAGAAACTCAATATTAATTAATCTTGCAGTTTCCCAGAACAGCTCAAGGCAATGGAAATTTGAAATGCAATGCCTTTCAAGTATGTGTATTCTTCCTTTTACCCTTGGTTTTGTTTAATCTGATGCAAGACAGCTATCTAAAAACTTTAAAGACTTCCTCAAAGCAAATTTAAAGTTTACTTATAGTTCTCTAGCTAGTTTGTCCCCATGAGAAATCGAGAAGAGTTTGGATCTGTGCACTTTTGCAAGAACCATTCATTTCAGTGAGGTTTGCTGAGATGTTCTCAGTGGATTGAGCCTCTTGTCTTGAAATACTGCTACTGTACCTATAAGCTGGGGTCATCTGATTTTTAAACTATGGATTGGTGCCATCTGGTTGTTTAAGTCAAGGCCTGCTAGGTATTGTGAATCAGTTATATTATGACCAGCTACCTCAAAACAGGTCTCCCCTCCCCCCCAATGTTTTGGCACCCAACATGAAAGTAGAAAAATGCTTTTAATAGTGTTATCTCATTTAGCATGTTGGAATTATATATTGTATTCATACACATTCAAAGCATTATGTGGCAATCCTTTAATTAAATATTTGTAATAATGCTAAGGAAATTCCATATACTGCCCTTAAATTTAACCATAATGACTGCGCCTGAAAGAAACATTTTTTAAAGACTGTAGAACTAAAGAGAGCTGTACCTCACATATATCAATAGTTTAACTACACTTTTGCTGAAGGAGAACTGTAGTAACTTCAGCTTCACTCCGTCACTCTGTGTACTATTAATCAGTTAGATTTTGAGTTGAGAAAACACTCTGATTCAGTATTTCACTAAAGGATATATAGTAATTGGTAGGCACAGGCAACATATCACATTTTCTCTTGACAACTTGTACTTGGGACTGATTAAGTCCCAACAGATTTTGTGAAACAGAAACAAATTTAGCGGTGCATTCATTTGTTAGTCTATTCCTCTAAGTACAAGGGCTTGTCAGTGTTTGTCTTGTTAGAAGAGTAACTAGAAGTTCATATCCTTTATTTAGCAAAATATGACTGATAGCAGTAGAGCAACCCAGATTACTCTTTCTTTGTGGTGGGGAGAAATTTCTATAGAAAAACTGGAGTATCAGATTTTTTTCTATGGAACATTTTCCACCACACATCTCTGGTTGCAATGCACTGAGTCAGGGTCCTCAGAACAGGGAAGACTCTCCCAAGGGATAAAGGTGGGAGCCTCACCGGCCCATTTTACATTGGCAAAAAGAAGTGTGATGAAGGCTGCATGAAAGCCCAGCCTTTAGATGAGAAAAAGGGAAAGTGTGCCATGAAAACGCCATTTTGGGGCTTTAAGGGAGAAGAAGCGCCTTTAAAAAGGTGCTGGATTTCCCTACTCTTTTTTTTAAAAGTGCGCTATAGCGCAAGTGCATCTAAAGGCTAAGGTGTAGTTGCGCAGTTAAATGGGGCTCTGTCTCTTTAAGGCGCCCATTTAAAGGCAGCAATAGAGGTGCGGATTATAATGGATCGTGGGTTGGGAGCATGCGTGGTGTGGAGTTCACTTCTAATTAAAACGCTCAATGCCCTGCAGGTGTAAAAGCTGGGGTTTAACCGCACAGTTTTTTAAAGCTCCCAAACCCTAGCTCCAGCCCTAATCGCAACCCTAGACATGCGCAGTAGGGACTCTGGGATGCCGTTACTGTTATTCTACTGTGGATAACATGTCAATTAATTCACAAAATAAGGGGATTCATTCATGATGCACCAGTGCAACAGCACAGTTTAAAAAGGGAGAGGAACCGCAGTGATAAACTGCTGAACTTTTAATTTTTTTTCCTTGCCGGCTGCGAATTGCGCAATTGTGCAATTGCACAATTGTGCAATTGCACAATTGTGCAGTTCCCAGCAGGCAATGATAATGTGCTGTGCTGTGTACCTGCGCAATTGCGCAATTCGCAGCTGGCAAGGAAAAAAATTTAAAGCCAAAAGCCACGTTCATTGCCGCCCATGTGTTTGTAGCGTCCTGACAGCTTCCCATGTAGCTGCTGAGCCACGGAAAAGACCTCGGATAAGTTGTTCCCACACCCCTCAGTCTAGCAGCCCTGTACCTTTTAAGTGCACACCTGGAGCTTGCAGTCTAGCTGCTAAGCATTAAGGAAAGTGCAACTTCATGTCACACTTTCCTGCCAATCTAAAAAGCCCCACCATGTCTAATAGTAGGACTAGTACTTTCTCTCTAATGCCTTGTTTTTTTCAAGGCTGCTATTCCAATGGCAGCCACCACCACTTGTATCAGCATAACAAGAGCAGGATTTGGATCTTCATCTCCAGGAGGTAATGCTATTTTGAAAAGCTAACTGGACCTCAAATCCCCATTCCAGAAAAAGTTACTTCAAAATAATTTGCACAATAATGGGGATAACTCAAGTTACTTCAAAATAATTTGCACAATAACGGGGATAACTCAAAACAATATATTTTGCTGTGAAAACCCACTCCTCAATGTGAGAATGGCCAAGGGCACTCACAAATAGGTCATTGTCTCTAATGATTTAAAAAAAGTCACAGGAGTCCCCTGTCCCCAGCACTGGTTCAGTGATACCACTGGTCCTAAGCTTGAGCCGTCATAGGAATTTATACCAGTGTTTTTCCTTATCACAATATTTTATGTTTGCCACATATTCAGTCAGTTAATGGTAGTTTTCTGACAAGTATAGCCATGAGAAAGGATAATGTGGAAATATTTTGACATTTATGACAAGCCTCATTACACCAAAGAAGCCACTTGGTTTGTCAGCTTGTAGGAAGAAGCAGTGCCCAGAGATAGCTGAACTATCTCAGCAAAGGGATAGTTAATGATTCTCCATGGTGGGAGAAATGCAGATTTCTTGTTTTCCCTAGCATAAGAAGCTGCTGAGTAAACCAAGCAGAAATAAAGGATTGACAACAAGAGTGCATAAGTCACTGAGGATGTCAGCAGCACCCTCAGATTCATTTCTCTCCTGACCACTTCTTACACATGCAATAAGGCCATACTTCTTGCCCTGATCATGCAAGAGAAGAGGTCAAGTTAAAGAGGCACAGTAAGATGAAGGAATCTTCCAGTTTGCTTTCTGAGCATAACATTACATTTCAAAATGCCAGTCATTGTGAACCACTCACACTTGGTTGCCACAAAGGAGATGCCAAAGAGAAAGCTGAGCATTCTAGGGAGGCATGCAGTTAGACTTCTCAAAAAAGGTTTCCAGACATTAAAAAAGGAAATCCCCACCTCTGAATTGCCTTTGAGCAGAATTCCTTCGTTTTTGAGTTGCGATCAGCTCACAGTACCAGCTGCTGGGTAACTCCCTACCCTCCAACATCTCACAGATGAAAACTGGAATCCATGTGGCCAATCTTCTGGTTGACAAAAATTATTACTGCAGAAAAACACACAAGTTAGGAGAGGCTGCAACCATTTGCTTTTCTCGTGCCTATTAGGAAGGGCAAAATTCCTCCTCTCTCTTATCTCTCCCCATGCTGAATTAATTGAGTGAACTACGTTTGCATTTTGAACCCAGTTTGCAGCAACTGAAGCTGAGGATAAAGGGGAAAGTGGGAGGGGGAGAGAGAAACTGGGATATTTTTAAAGCGGGTGAAAAAATGGGATGGCAGAGGGTTAATCATGATTTTGTTGTTGTTGTGTTGAGACATCATGGGAAAAATGTGTGATCTTGCTTTCATTTTGCTTCATGCATATATTATTTTCATTCCCCCCCACCCACAACTGAATATTGTCTGGGCAACAGTAATAATGTAGTGCTTCAACTTACACTTGCTTTTCTTACATAGTCATCAACTCTGCAACCCTAGCATATTAACTAAAAAGTACATCTCATTAGGGAGAACTTGGTTATGAGCGGACATATTAACTAAATTGAAAGGTTATTTTAATCTCAGTATTGAACATGGGCCACTGTGGTGTAATGGTTGGAGCATTGGACTCTGGAGACCAGGTTTCAAATCCCCACTCTGTCATGGGAACCCACAGGTGACCTTTGGCAAATCCTTGTCTTTTTCATCCTCAGAGGAAGGTAAAGACAAAACACTTCTGCCAAGAAAATCCTGTGATAGATTCACCTTAGGGTCACTATAGAGGCTTTCCAGACTGCCAGGAGAGGGCGACATGAAGTTGCATTTTCCCAAATGCTTAGCAGCTACACTGCAGGTCCCAGGGGTGTATTTAAAAGGTATAGGGCAGCTACACTGAAGGGGTGTGGGGACGACTTATCTGAAGTCTTGTCTCTTGCTCAGCCACTACATTGGAAGCTGTCAGGACTCTAGAAACACAGGCGGAGCAGCTGCATGGGTGGCAATGAACAGGGCTTTTGGCCGCACTGAACGTTTAATTTTTTTATTGTTGTTGTTTTTGTTGCTGGCTGCGAACTGCGCAGTTGCACCGCTATATCATACAGGCAATTGTATTGCCAGCTGCGAACTGCGCAGTTGTGCAGGTACATTACACATGAACTGTAGAGTTATGAAGATCTGTCAAATTACCGTTGCAGTTTTGCTTCCCTTTTTTAACTGTGCAGTTGCACCGTTGCACCATGAATGAACTCCTTTATTTTATGAATAAACTTCTTTATCTTATGAGTGAATTGACATTTTATGCACAGTTGCATAACAGTTACAGCATCCCAGAGTCCCTACTGCGCCTGTCTAGGGTTCGGATTAGGGCTGGAGCTAGGGTTTGGGAGCTTTAAAAAACTGCACAGTTGCACCACAGCTGCACAGTTACACCCTTTTAAAAAAGAAGTGGGGAAAAGCAGCTCCTTTTTAAAGCTGCTTGTTCCCCACTAAAACTCCAAAGACGTGCATTCATGCCAAACTTTCACTGCAGGTCATCTAAAGGCCACACTTTCATGCAGGCATGAACACACCCCTTTTTGCCAGTCTAGATCAGGCCTATAAGTCAGAAATGACTTCAAGGCACACAACAACATTCAGTGTCTCATTCAGATGGAATGCTTTGCAAACCAGTGTGCTAATCACTGTTCTACTTTGTGCTTAAAAAAAGGTTAAATTGTGTTGCATGTATAATTCACATACATAATTGACCACTCAAAACCTTTCAAGTTATTACCTCTTAATTTTTTCCCTTTATATATATTATACAGATACACTAGAAGAAACCAATGGCTTTGTTACTCTAATTCCTTTTTTTGTTGTTTTTTGTTCCAGAGCATTAAGGCATCAGGACTTATTCTCTTGGAGACTATCCTGTTTGGGTCACTGCTTCTTTATTTCCCGGTGAGTTACACTGTTACATTCTTAAAGGGTAAAGGATAGGCAATTAAGCTATATCTTGAATCCACTGCTCTTTCTTCAACTTAGGAGAGTAGGAGCACTTTTTCCACACTGCTACTCGCATGGAAAACACCACTAAACTTTACATCCCTTCCACTGTGGAAAAAAAAAATAGAAACAAACAGAGCTAGCAGTATACAGAGGAAGGGACTGTTCCTAATAAACTGGAATAGTTACAGCATATGATAATAAGTAAATGATGACTTATAAATGTGCACAAACCCTTCTGGTAAACATTTCTACTATCGTTTCCAGTAGATAATCATTCCACTCCTGTGTCTAATACTTCCCTCTGGTCTAAGTGATACACAATGCTCATGATTTCTTCCTTACAATGTTGGTGGTAGCATTTTAAAAACATGTTGTCACCCATTACTCACTCGTGAAGAAATAATGCGGAATGACCTTAGTTTTAGAACTAATGCAATGAGTGCCTGCAGTTTTGCCTTTTTCGGGGTGGAAGCTATGAGTAACAATTACTCCCCCTTATTCACTAGCATTTACCTTAAGTATGTAAAAAGTTTGGGAAAGGTGTTCTTTTAAACTAATTTTTAAAATTAGAAAACAAGGGTCCTATGGCACTCAGAGCAAAATGGGACGTGGGATTGCCTGTGCTTCTTTGATGACTTGATGACTTCAATGAAGTGTAGGAGACAGCCACTCATTTACTTTAGTGCCTAATGTCTGTCACTTTATTAACAAGATGGCCTAGGCACTCCAGGAAATGTGGGTGGCTGCCTCCCACAGTTCCTAGAGCGCGTAGAGCTTCCCATTAACAGACAGATGGTACATGGGTGACTGCCTCTCATGCTTCATGGAGTCAAATTAAGTCATTGAAAAAGCAACACACAGGATCCTCCACTGCTCTGGGTGTAACAATCTTCTTTTGTTATGGGGCCCTATGGTTTGTTTGAAACAACTTGAAGACAAGATTTGTGAAGCTAGTTTGTGCTAAGACTGGTCATAGTTTAGGCTTCAGGTGTAATGATGAATAGTGGTTAAAGAAACCCAGAAGCAAAGATATGTTCTTACCATGACCCCATCAGAAGAGGGCAGATGGGGAGATGCACAGAAACCACAGTTTGTCATGACCTTCCAACAACTCCATGAGAATATAATGGGCATGTATATAGAAAGAAAACTCTAACAAGTTATTGTCCTCATGGCATTTATTATAAAGCAAGGACTTTTTTCATATGAAACAAGAGATAAAGTCTTTCTGCCCCGCATTTTCAGGGGTTAGGGGCAGCTCGCCCCATAAAAGTAGAAAAACCATGAATATAAATAAATATAAATAAAAATCTTCTTCTTCTTCTTCTTCTTCTTCTTCTTCTGAGAGTATTTCTCTAGGAATCCATAGGTCCTCCAGTATGATTCTATGGGCAACTTCTGCTGGAAGTTGATCATAGAATCACACCAGTGGACCCAGAGATTCCTAGAGAGAATGTATTATTCAAATCCGTGAATCATCATATCCACAAAAGGGAAGGTAGTGAATGTGAGGAACCAACTGTATAGTCATTTGACATCCACAAAACACACTGCTACATTGTGGAACAATGCAGGAAAAGAAATAAAGATACTGAGATGTTTTAGTTCTGAACACCTCCCTTAAAGAACAGATGGCTTTTTTGGAGCATATAAAGTAACGACATTGTACCTTAGCTTATTTCTATCATCACATGAGCCCAGAAAATGACTGTGGAAAAACAAGAAAGAATAAAGAGACCTTTAAGAATGTTGCATATCATCAGATCATAGAGTTTGATTAGTGCTGTTTATATATACAATGCCAAAAAAAGTGTCAGATCCCAGACTGTCCATTTTCAACTAACCATGCTGTCTATAGGAAGCTTCCTTTGCTTTCTTTAGAATTCCAGCAACAATTCATTCATGATTTTAAAGTATTCTTTATGAACTTTTAACATTTTAATTATTGTTTTGTTTCCCAGTTCTGCTTTTATTTGTGATTAAGTGTATTTGTGTTATTTAATTTTTTAAACCACCTTGGTATCAATTTTGATGAAGGAGGAGATTGTGTATGTGAGGGGGAAAATTCTACTGATGTACACTACTTTGTTAATGAGGGAGAAGTGTTGATGCTGGCCCTATCATTAGACATAGTGAAGAAACCCTTCCCAGTGGTAGAACCTGAATGGAAGTATTGACAGCCTCCCAGCAATTCAGGATAACTCCCCAAACATATTATGGACTCCCTAAACAAAACTTGCAGTGCAGCCCTCAGAGATGGAAGAAGACACTGTCCTTTTATCAGTGCTGAAGTACTTTGTGAAGTGCCATGCAGACTGATTGCGCTATACAATTAAATAAATAAACAGTAAGACAGACTTGGCTGAGACAGCAAAATCTCAGAGAGAGAGCACCACAATATGTTTTCAATCAATCAGTTCATTAATCACTGACTCAAACTACAGTTTCTTTGGTTTAAGTGATCTAAAACAGAACTGGAATGAGATGGAGCTGCAGATAGTGCAGGACATGAATATATTTCAGTCCCAGGGCAATGTGATAGATGTTAAATTCCTGGAGCGTTAAAAAAAATATTGCAGCTTTTAAAGACAGAGAGCCTAGTCAAACAAAAATGGCTCATGATATGCTTGTGCCTGAGAGAGGCAAACCAACCTGCTCATTGCTTGCAGACAGTATGATCATATATAGCCCTACAGAATGGACAAAATGTTTCCTGGATCTTCTACCCAAGGTGAGCTGTCTTGCACTTCCAAATGGTAGGACTGACTCTTCTGTCAGCAAGTGCTATAGTCTTGTGCTTGACATAGTATACTGGGACAAAACTAGTTTCTGCGTTGTTCTGCATGGATGTGTGCAGGTATATCAGGGTGCATATATTCAAAAGCACGGGCAGGGATGGGAGAAGTAGGGAGCCATTTCTACTCCTGCACTACAGAAAGGCCAAAAATATTGATGTGTTGACCCCTAAATACCAACACTTGCCCTTCTCCACCCTGTCTCCTTGTACACAGGTTTTCATTTGTTTGTTTTACACCGCATCATGTTCTGGTCTGAAGGATCCCAAGGGGTAGCAAGATGTTTCAGTACCTAGGAGAAATCCTAGTTAGCAACTTGGAAATTTCTCCTAAGAAATTATCACACAAGCCCCTGTTCTTGCTATAATTGTATTAATGAAAGGAAATGCATACCTACCATCTTGGAAGCAGTCCCTATCACATGTTTCTGCAATCACTGTAGCAACCATTGCTGGCCCAGGATTTTCTTTACCAGCACGCTCCTTTCCCCTATCTCCCTGCCCTATTGTTCACCAGCATGCCTTTCATCTCTCTCTCTCTCTCTCTCTCTCTCTCTCTCTCTTTTACACACTTTAGACATTGTGGCAATGTGGGGGGGCATAAAAGAAAATAACGTTTTTTAAAAAAAGAAAATAGGCTGCTTTGGAATGGCAAGGGGAGGGTGGAATGAGGGAGACAAGGAAACATAACACTTTGTGACTGCTCAGTGCTGGGACTGCGGCCCAGATATTATTGCACAAAAAACTAATGCTACAGCAGCAATATTGGCAGGAATTGATGGAGAAAGCCTGTCAGTGAAATGGTGTGCAATAGTAATGGATGGAGGACAGTTCAGCCACAGTGTCATTTGATAAGGTTTGGCCATCGATACGTCTATTCTGCTTTAATTCCACTTTTTAGCCTTGTTTGTTAATCTCCTCAGTGAGCAACAATGTGGTTTGAGACCATTCCTTGTTTCAGTCCAGAACTCCCCCCCCCCCAACACCAAGTCCACTCCCTCCCATAAAACAGAAAGCCTTAAAGTGATAGACCTCTTCTGCCATGGAATCTAGCATATGACTCTTCTGACTTTCAAGGAGCTCATTGTAGGCCATGTTGGTGGTATTGTCTCACAGATGCATGACGTGTTTTATTCCAACAATGAAAGAAAAGGTTAGAAAAAATGATTTTTTTGGCTACAGCTCTCAGAACCTCCCAAGAAACATGATGGTTCTAGATGGGAACTTCTTGCTGCTATTGTCTTTTTTAAAAAAGGAACTTTCCCCATATCTCACTGAAAAGGCATCTTTAGTTCTAGAATATATGTTAGGAAGAGAATGGGGACAGAGGAATGGAAGGTTGAGAAACTGCACTGGTGTAGTAGTCTGAGTGCTGAGTTGCCTCAGGAGACCAGGGTTTGAATCGCCACTCAGCCATGGAAACCCACTCACTTTGGACAAGTCATCCTCTCTCAGCCTCAGAAGAAAGCAAAAGCAAACCCTTTCTGAAGAAATCTTTCCAGGAAAACTCCATGATAGGTTCACTTTTGGGTCACCATAAGTCAGAAACAACTTTAAGGCACACAATAAAAATAAAATAAAACTCAAGTTTATTCATGTGGAAACATGCTGATGCTACAGTTTGCCACTCTTTTTCCATCTCTTTGATTGAAATAAATATTTGATCTTCCCATCCAGGAGGTATGTGCCAGATTATGAAGCTTTGCTTATAATGTCTATAATAAGGCCTAGATTAAAAGCTTGTTGCATTTTGTTTTTGTCACTCTTTGTAATCTTCTGATGTTTTCTCTCTCACTGTCTATTGCCAGCTATTTAGCTTAGCACAATATTTATGGCTTCTAGATCCCAAATCAAATGTCAGGCCTTCTTGATTGGTATGACCATGATATGGACTTTGTAACTTTTTAATTGTTTTTATAGATATGGGAAATAAGATGTGGCTTCAGTAAATGGTAGAAAAGGAATGCCATGAGGTTCATGCTGGGTCTCGCACTGTTATCTTATTCTCCATTGTGGGTTTTGAGATGATAAAGAAGTAGACTAGAAGAGTTAAGTGTTTTGTGCCATGGGCCCAGAGCTTGCAGCATTCAGATTATTTTTTCAAAGTAACTAAAAGGTGCTTTTGGCAAACAGGAATCAATCAGAATTTGGGAAGGTAATACTTAATATAAATCCCATTGATTCAACAAGTTTTTTCTAGTTTGGGTGAATTTATTCCTATAACTGTAAAGAATTACTCTTTACAAGTAACTTTCTAAGCTCTGTTCTTTCCTTTCAAATTATTTGATTAGGATTCAGTTGCCAGGGATATAAATACGTTGGCCCCAATTAATGTGAATGCTACTTGGAATGTGTGCTCCCAAATCGCCAGGATGCTTTTGAAAATCTCATCCATTGGCTTTATTTAGAATTTAAAAGAACTGACCTTAAGGAACTTTCCTCAGAAACGTATTAATTATTATGCTACTTATTAGCTGAGGGATGACATTTAAGGACACCATTTTCCCTTTAATACCTGCTCCACAGTACAGCTTGAAAAGTAATTAGAGTTTCACACTTTGATTTCCCTCTTCTCTCCCACAGTTTATTCTCCTGTAATTAACTTTATACATCTGAGGTAGACAGAAGCTTTAATATTATTTGAACAACTAAAACAGCCTCAAGTTTAACCAGTGAGCAAATTTTAAGTAGATAAAAAAAGACCAAGCCGAAAATTGTTGGTATTATTTTCAGCATATTTGAGTTACATTAATACATGCATCCCTTTTACGTGCCATATAAAAGTTGTTGTTATGTTCCTTCAAGTTGACTCTGACTTGTGGTGCACCATGACCCTAGCATAGAGTTTTCTTGGCAAGATTCATTCAGGGTTACCATTGCTTTCCTTTGAGGCTGAGAGAGTCTTAGAGCTCTTGCTCAAGATCAGCCAGCACATTTCCATGGCTGAATGGAGATTTGGACTCTCTTCTCCTAGAGTTTCAGTCCATCACTCAAACCATGGCTCTACAAGTTGGATACATGGTTGTTGTTGTTGTTCTTGTTGTGTGCCTTCAAGCCATTTCCGACTTAGGGCAAACCTAAGATGACCCAATCATGGGGTCTCCTTAACAATTTTTTTCAGAGTGGGATTTGCCATTGCCATTCTCTGAGGCTGAGAGTGAGACTTGCCCAAGGCCACCATGCAAAGAACCAAGAAACAAGTTCTGTGTGCCAAGGGTCTAGAAATCTGTGTTTCCTAAACAGCAGCAACTCATGCTGCATGGAAAATGCCAAATACATCTTTTGCTTTTTTTCGTGTTTTTTTTAAAAAACCTCTAGTCTACATCTTAAATTCTTGCCAACAGGTATAGCATGAATTATAGTGATGTCAAACTGCAGAATTAATGCAGTTTCACACCACTTTAATTGTCATGGATCCATCCTATGGAATCTGGACCTTTATTTGCTTTCAATATCAAATCAAAGTAAAGCCTTCACTCATGCTCAGTTAAATGCTTTGCCATCAGCAATACAAGAAGAAAAACTTTAAAAGATTCCGTACCATCAATGTAAATGTCCCTGCAACTCTGGTGAAATTGAAATAATAACTCATGTTCTTCTGCACTATCCCTTTTGTCTTGGAACTTGGGAAACTTTTATTGAACCATATACAAAGGCATTCCCTGGTGGTTCAGAGGGTTTTCATATTCTTTTGTTCGTGTCAGGGCAGTATACAGAGATGTTGACCTAGACAGCAAAATTTTGTGCTGCTGCAGTTAAAATCTGTGAAAATAAGGTTTTAGTAAATGAGGTTTTAGGCATTTATTATTTTTGTACACAGTTATATTTTATATCTATATTTTATATTTTTATGACTTAGATTTACATTTATATTCATATTTTACTGCTTTGCCATCAGCAATACATAGGTGTATGTATCTTACTAATGTTCAAAGTATGTATGTATTTTATGTATTCATAGGAATTGTGGAATATGGTCATTTATTATGGTCATTGACTGCAATAAAGTGATTGATTGATGTGGAATCTGGGGATTTGTAGTTTGCTGTGGCATCAAAGTGCTCTGACAGAAAAGGTTAAATATCATAGTCTGTTTCTGATATCTGTCTTTTTCTACCCCAATATTTCCATCTTCTGTCAAAGCAAAAGCCAGGACATAGTGGAAAATACAAAAATTGTGGGTGTTGCTACTGCTAATAGTGAGCCCCAAGAAACAGTTGAAGAAGGTGTTTTCTGTGATTCAGGTGAGGTTGCCTTATGTCTGATGTCCTTTTACTTTATAGGTCATCATTTTATACTTTGAACCAAGCATATTTCGCTGTATTCTTCTAAGATGGGTTCGTCTTTTGGGATTTACAACTGTTTATGGAACTGTTACACTCAAGCTGCACAGGTACTAAACGCACGATTATTATAATTCCTGTGTAAATTAACCGTATTTTTTTCATGTTCTTAATAAATTGTAATGATTAAGCATAAGAATTTTTTCATGAAATGCAGAGTTCACCTACACACACACATACCTTATTTTGTCTGGCTGAGAGGTAAGCTATAAAAAACGAGATTCTATGTCTCTTTCTGTTAAATAATAGTAGTAACAACAACAGCAACAACATAATTGCTACAGCCTGCCACTATAGTACTTATACTCACAATATATTTAACAGGTCGTCTTTCCATGTGTTTCTTCTTGAAGACAACCAACCTGTATGTGTTTGTATTGTGGAATTGTTGCAAAACGTTTATATGTGTAGGAAAAGATTCTTCAGTTTTTGTCAGTGTTAAAGCAATGTTCTCAGTGCTCACATATATTTTGAGCTCCATTCCTTGGATCTTCATATGATTTCTAATACTGTAGTTGTAATCATATGCATTTAGGGCACAATTAGTACTAAAATGTGTATTTAGTGTAAATGTATGCAAACAGCATATTTTACAATAAAATGCATAATTTAAATGTAAATGCATAATTTAAAGTAAAATGCACATAAACATTTATATTTTTAGATAAATGTATATAAAATACATATTTCAGGCCTTTCAAAAGTTACAGTAATTTGCTTATTTTGGGAGGAAACAGAAAATATGCACCAGGGTAAAGTAGACGCAAAAAAAGTTCATATATTTCTTTGATCTTTTAAAAAAGACCCACAGGCTGATAGGAAAATGAGATTAAATGGATTTCAGAATAAAACATATCTAGTAGAGATGAGACATATAAACACATATAAACACATCCTTCCACCCCAGCTGGATCCCTGTATCAAGTGAGCACATGCTAAATACCTCCATTCCACAGTGCATTATTTGTGTGCAATATTAAGGTGGATTATAACCCTCTTGTTTCTCCTTACTTGGAAAACAAACTTCACAAATGATGTTTACTTTGGTAATACAGATACATGCCTGTGCTACGATCTTTGCTACTAATCATTTGCAGCATTCTACTCGGAGAGAGCTGCCAGGCTTACATTAAGCTTCAAAGCAAGACTAAACGATTTGGAGAATTGTTAATGGGATGTATCATTGCACAGCTTGAGGTCACTGGTTAGGCTGCAGAAGAAATATGGAAGGCTTTCCGCCCCCCGCCCCCCCCCCCCTTTTCTGGCTTTCATGGGAGCTTTTCTAGGAAATGACAGCTGAGATCTACCTTAGGCAAACAGATGAAGTTGTCTTCTGTTAAATCAGAGCCAAAGTAGATGTGCCATTCAACTAATGATTGGGACTTGCACAGCAGTGGGCAATCTGAATTGGGACCCAGGCATATGGAGAGAATGGATTTAAACCCTTGCTGCCACAACAGTCCTGTTCTGGTTTAGCCTTCGACCCTCACAATGGCTGCTGTTGTCATTAGTACCAATGGTACCTCTCATCCTAGGGCAAGTCACAGTCATAGAGTACAGGACAAGGATCCAGAAATAGGATCATGGTGGGATGATGAACACTATGTCCTCACTACCTGCATTAGAAACCTTCCAATTAACAGGAAATGGCATATAAAATATCGTCAAACTGTCTCAATTTGGGACAATCCCAATCAGGCCTTTGTCCTCCCACTTTTTCAGCTGCTTTTAAAATGCCCCTATTGTTTCTCCTCCCACTTTCCCCATTTGTCCTCAGGTTTCTTCAGTTGCTGCAAAATGAGTTCAAAATATAAAGTCGTATGCTCTCAGTTAATTCAGTAGGAGAGAGTGTAAAAGAGGGAACAGAATTTTGACTTTCTCAGTAGGCTCAAAAGCCAACTGCTACAGGCTCTCCTAGCTTTTGTGTTCTTCTTCATGAATAATATTTGTTGTCTTGACCACATCTTATGGTTTTGGGCCATATGTGCCCTGATTTTCATCTGTGGAATTTTGGAGGCTGTGGTATAATACAAGGGTTGCTACTGTTGCTCCCAAGAAGCACCAAATTAAAATATAGAATTGGAAGGTTTGGCTGCTGTCATACTTGATTCACTGCTGAGAGAAATAGCGTGTGATTTCTGCCATCCCTTATGCTTACCCTACCTGTGATATCTAGGCAAGCCACTGCAAGGAAAAGAGAAAAGGGGACGAATTAATTATGAAATTTTGTCTGCAAAACAGGGGGTTTGGGATTTATGGGGGAAATAAGCACAGTGATACACCCAAACAATGTTTTGAATTCATAGTAGCAACTCGCTGAACAGAAAAAGAAACCTGAAGCAAATTAAGTCTGAGTTCATGTCTGTAAATTAGTGGCTTGAGGGGAGAAATTAGGACAGCAACAAACAAAAACAGTCCATGGAATCCACAGCTGCAACCCATCGCACAGAAACAGTTGCAGAGCCATTGAAAATGGTGAAGCACAAGCATAATGGAACCATGATAAAACTAAAGATGCTGCTGAAATCTAATTTTAGAGTTGACATTCCTGAGGGGAAAACACACATGCATCTAGGATTTACCAGAATCTGTCAGTGAGTGCTCTTTGGGTGTGAAAGGTGTTACCATGCATAGCAGAGGCCTTCAAGGTTAATGTACTGAGTTCAGGCATGGGAAGGTTTGCCAGGTTTTCAAAATAGCAATATGACAGCCCAAATTCTTGATGTACAGTGACATAGTGGTGGCACAGCAGTGGTGCAGGGGGAAAGGGTTAGTCACATCAGTCTTTGAGGTGCACTGTATCAGGTTGCCTATCTGATCTTTCTCTGCTGAAATATAAATCTGTTTAATTAATTTGTTTAGTCTTAAAGTGCTTTGATTAGTCTTTTATAACTAGGGTTGCTGGATCTCAAAACCTTATCCTGAGTCTCTGGTTTTCAGCACTCATCTCCAAGCAGGACAGGAGGGTGCAAGTTCTCCAGTTTTGCTGGGCTCAGCTCCAGGTGAAAGGAAAAGACTGTGTGCAGATCTCTAACTCAGCTAGTACAACAGTAGCTTGCAACAATTCCAAGACCTAATTGATTTTTTGATGCAACTTACATAGACTCTCCAGTGGGCATGTGTATTTAATTAGCCATTGTGGGTCCATGGCTCACCTTCTGCTCTGCATCCAACTTCTTGCTAGAAGCAAGATGGTGGATTAAATGGTCCTTCTCCAATCTCCCTAAGTGGGCAAGAAAGAGTAATCCCCTCATTTCACTTTATAGAAATTTTAATTTCCAAACTGGAGCAAATGTATGTGTATATTTGAATGCCATACTATGAACAGCTGTGGTTGGTGCTTAATGCCCAATACTTAATGACATCACCAGGGCCATCCCTACGGGGCTTATCACACAGGAAGCTTACCGTGTGTGAATTGTCAGGAAATAGTCAGAAATCGTGGGAAACCTGTGATTTGCATTCACACCCCCATGCACTTCTCCCATGAGTAAATCATCGTGGAGGCATTGGCACTAGAACATCATGTCAGTAAAGCATTCCGGGAGCCGCCATTTGGCAAAAATGTTAAGATCTCGTTATTGCCAAATGGCACCTCCAAGAATGCTTTAGTGACGGGATGAGCGAGTGCTGATGCCTCCATGACAATTTACTTATGGGAGAAGTTAGTGGGGGTGTGAACGCAGATCACAGGTTTCCCACAATTTCTAATGATTTCCTTCTCCCATGTGAAAGATTCCTATATCTCAGGTTTTTGCCTGGAGACCTCAGGGCCTGGGGTAATCCCAAACTGGCAATGCTATTTATATTTCCCATTTCCATAGGTCCCTTGCCTATGTGCATAGTTAAAGTTCCACCTCTAAGTAACTATAGTTCTGTCCAAACACAGATCTAGATAGTAAAACTGAATAGTCGCTAAAGTGCACTGCCACCAGAGTGTTCTTCTCTGGAAGTACCACTTACAATGAAGCTGCCTGTTTTTCTAATGTAAATATCAAACCCAAGTATTGCCAACCACTTGTACATGGCTAAAGAAGCAGCAGTGTATCACCTAAAAAACCCCAATACAATACAAAGTAGAGACTGCCTAACATTTGTATGCTAATTTAGAAATGGATGGATTACTTATAAATAGTTACCCTATTCTAAATAGCAATGCAATACACCTTACCCAAATGGGAAATGCTAGGACCAGGTGACTGGTATGCTGGTTACACCATCTGCTGCCCCACTGCAAACTATTCATGGGGAACTACAAGGCCCCTGCTGCTCTTCCATCTTTGTGTTCTTTGTCTTTAAATCTTGAACTTCAATTCCATTCAAACAGAGCAGTGATTAGGACCTTTTGGTCCTTGGGGTGTTTTGGATTACATTTTATCTTGGGCTATGTTTCTTGTGCCTTCTGAGATTTGAAAACTGAAGATCCTTGAAACACATCCTTGAAAAAGAGGAAATCTTCAGAGAGGACTTTCATTTCCCTAAGCAAATATCTCAGAATCTATCCCTTTAAAAAGGACTCCTTCTGTTCTCTGGTTTAGTTTTATGAGCAAATTCAAGATGAGTAGTGGAAGACCCAGAAGCTTGTCTAATGGTCTTCTCCTTCTGGGTTGGCTTTTTTAGTCACCTTAAATTCTCCTCTCTCCCTTAGTCTGCCTTGGGAGTTATTCTTCACCAGCATCTGTAAAGATTCATCCTCTAAAACTAGCTATCAGATTGCCAGGTACTTTACAAACACATACAAAATGAAGATCTTAGCCAGCAATAAAACACCTGATAACATTTGTTCTCCCCAGAAACAGGCACTACTTAAACAATAGCTTTCATTCCATTTTTAAAATTACCTTCAGTTAGATAGGGCCAGCTATTTAAAGCTACATATGAGGTGTAATTAAAGGGACTTATTTCCACCAGAACTTGAATTGATCTGTTTAAGTAAAAATAATCAATAGCATGCATAATACATGGAGAGGTAAAGTCTGGACTAATCCAGGAGTACTCTTCGGCTATGTACTTTGCTTCTAGGGGAGATTTGCGCCAAATTGACGTTAATCAGAGCAGAAAGAATCTTTCCTTCTGCCACAGATTTTCAGAGGCTTACACTTCACATTGAATATTAATTTTAGTTAGATCATTTTCCTCTTCCATCCTGAGATAGTGTGTTACATTGCAGCCCTCTGCGTATTTACTACCGTGTTTCCCCGAAAATAAGACACTGTCTTATATTAATTTTTGCTCCCAAAGATGCACTAGGTCTTACTTTCAGAGGATGTCTTATTTTTCCATGAAGAAGAATTCACATTTATTGTTGGGAAAAAATGAACATTTATTATATACTGTACATATATTTATATACAAAAACTTTGCTAGGTCTTATATTCAGGGGAAGCCTTATATTTGGCAATTCTGCAAAACCTTTACTAGGTCTTATTTTTGGGGGATATCTTATTTTCGGGGAAACATGTTAGTGATGCCAGATTTTCCAAATAAGGACAGCTGAAGTTTGTGACATGTAGGATTTACAACCAGGAAGAAGCTATTAACAAGTTTGTGTTCTGTTCATACCAAGTAAAAGTATCGATTTCGGCTAACTTAGCCCTGTATTTCTCTGTGAAATTAACATTTGTACACATTGATAATGATGTCATGCACACATTAGTCTTTATGAAATACCCACACCCAAAGTTATGGGACTTTTTGGCATCTTTTCCAGTCAGTATAAAAGGAAAAGCTTTCCCACCTTCATCTAGGAGACATTCCTTGTAATAAGGGACACTTGCATGTCTGCTAATTTAATTATTGATGGAAATTGACAGAATTACCCACAGGCTTAACGAGAAATTTTCAGGAAAGTTGGATGAAGAAACTGGAGCCCTGTAATAAAATACTGGAAAATTAAATATCCAAGTTTATTAACTATCAAATGAAACAATAAAATCACTTACTTAGAAATGGGAAATGCAGTTAGTGTATACAAATATTTATTTCACATATTAAGCATAGATAAGTATAAGGTTATATTAGATGGGAAAGTACCTGAAGGCAATATACTAGGATATAGTGGTAGAAAGAACAAAGTATTTCCACTGATTTGGTTACATCATTATGAAAATCTGTTAAGTTAACTTGAAACACAATAAGGCTAGATGAGAAGTATATCATAATTTAAATAAAACTAGATATAATCAACATATAAAGATATACTGAGATTAATTTATTCATGATAAATTTATTTTTTTTCTAGTCATTATTGCTTTCTTTGGACTTGTTTAGCATGTATGTAAAACTGATTGTTTTAATTAAAAATATTCTAAAAATATTAGTAATAATAATATAGGATACATGCCAATCCTATAAGGGACAAGCCCTCCAGTAATTCTGTTTACCACAATTCAAAAAAGATGTGGAGAAACTGGAGCATGTCCAAAGGAGGGCAACTAAGATGGTGAACGGTCTGGAAACCATGCCCTATGAGGAGCACCTTAGGGAATTGGGGATGTTTAGCCTGGAGAAGAGAAGGTTAAGAGGAGGTATGATAGCCCTGTTTAAATATTGGAAGGGTTGTCATATTGAGGAGGGAGCAAGCTTGTTTTCTGATGCTCCAGAGACTAGGACGTGGAACAATGGATATAAATTGCAGGAAAAGAGATTCCGCCTCAACATTAGGAGGAACTTCCTGACAGTAATGGAACACACTCCCTCGGAGTGTGGTGGAGTCTCCTTCGTTAGAGGTCTTTAAGCAGAGGCTGGATGGCCATCTGTCAGGGATGCTTTGATGGAGAGTTCCTGCATGGCAGGGGGTTGGACTGGATGGCCCTTGTGGTTTCTTCCATCTCTGTGATTCTATGATTCTATGAAACTCCACTGTAGATAGTTTGCACTTTTCTTAACCACGAACCTAGTCCTTGTGCACAAAGGAGCAATACTTTTATTGGCCAACCAAACTGTAGAAAAAACTTCATTCAAGATTTTGAATCTCCACTGGCTTCTTCATCAGGCAAATATGTTAAAATTCATACAGGAGAAGAAAAGTGACAATACGGGGGTCACAGGCCTACACTTGTTCTCAGATGTTACTTCTGTTGTCAGTTAAGATGATCTAGAGAGGGATCACAATGTAGGCAGAGGGCACTCCCATCCTTGTCCATGTGGGGACCGGGAACAAAAGGGCAATAAAAGACAGGTAATAAAATTTCAACTCCCTTAGCAACAAAAAAGTAATTTCCCTTGAGATCAAGGGAAGCCAACTCAGAACATTGAATTTCTCAAAAAGAAATACAAGAAAAATTTCTTAAGAATTTCCTCGTCCTCACATGGCCTGAGAAAGAAGCCAGTAAAGCTTCAAAAGCTTCCATGGTGTATTTTCTGTATTTTATTTGGCCAGTAAGGGTATTGCCTTTTTATGGATTTTGGATTTTGTTGTATTTTGCTGCATGGCCAACACAGCTACCCCTGAATAGGTTTCCTAGCTCTTGTGATCTATCTTTCATGAGTCCCAATGCCACAAATTACACTGCACAGCAACCACATGAATAGCAAAAGCCTGCAAAATTTGCATCATAAAAACTTTTTAAAAATGTATGCTGGTTTTATAGGAATTGGGCATTCTAAATTTTAAAAAATGACCTCAGTTTTGCCCTGTCATGTACAGTGTTTTCACAACTTGCTTTGACATTTCTGTGTTGTAATATGTGACTGAATGAAGTGATTCTGCAAAGAAATATCCTGCAAAGAGCAAGAAAGGGTTAATGTCTTCTACTATACTTTCAATGTATGAAATATAAAAATCTGTTCAAAAGCACTAAATTAAATCACGCTGTAACATCAGCATCCACACTTAATCAAAGCTGACGAACAACTGAATTGATAAAAATACTGAATTTGTGGGGGGAAAAACTTGTTTGTAGGATGATATTTTTTAATTCAGCACCCAAAACACATTAGAAAGAGCTACAATATTGGAAAAAAGTGTTTTCATCATAGTCTTGTGTAATTTGCAGTGGTTCAGTGGTTACAGCAAAGTCTGTCCCAGCTTTCATGGCAGGGTGTAAATTCCTTTACTCCGCACTGAATTTTTTATTTTCTTTTTATCAGTCCTCATGTCATTTATCCTAATTTGACAGATGTGCCTGCCTGAAAATGAATTAATCTAAAATGTCAGCTGGCCACTAGCCCAAACACGTGACAGCTAGGACTTGAGAATTTTATTTGGCCTACATCTGTAATGGAAGCAACTAATTGCACAGTTTGTAGAATACCATATGTATCATGATACAGTTATCTGCATTATTGCATACTTCGTGTCCTGACTGTATAAATCTCTGAATTTTGCAGGATACCTCTTAGCTCAAAAAGCCCATCAAAATATGTTATTTATTATTTATTAAAATATTTATACCCCACCCAAAATTAAGAGATTTCAGAGCAGCTTACAATAGTATTAAAACAGGTTGTCAGGCTAAAAACAGCAAGATAATTTAAATAAGCTAAGAACAAATTAAACAATATAATGTTTACATATTAAGTAAAGTGCCATGCCCAGATTTGGTAGGATAATTTATGAAAAGCTGCTTGGAAGAATTGCATAAATGAAAATGCCAAATGTGTCTGTTTGCAACATTTCTATATAAAAATAAATACTTCTTTTCATCAGTGTTATTTAATAAAAAAAAATCAGACCCCAGTGTGGGCAGAATGGAATTTTGGCATGAACACCAAAAGTTGTCTAATTTGTCCATAGCCATGCTGGCTAAGGGATTCTGGGAACTAGAGTCCAAAAAACAATAACCTTTCAGAGCCCTAGATTTGAGCAATGCATGGTTTTAAGATCATTTTCCCAAATATGCTAAGTGCCAGTCCAGCCTCAGTGTTCAGTCATTCAGCATCAGTTGCAAATATCTACATTTAGTGGATGATGTTCTGCCAGTGTCCTGAACCCTCTTTTGGCTAGGTAACCAAACTGTAGCTCTGGATATAATCTCAGAGTAACTGTATACATTTCTCCCTTTACCAGCCTGGAATCTTTGGGTGTAGATTTAACACATAGTAGCCTATTTATAAGAAGCCAGTGGTGTTGGAATAGGACTCTGGGAGACAAGGGTTTGAGTCCCTGCTCAGTCATGGAAACCCAATGGGTGACTGGGCAAGTCAAATTCTCTCAGCCTCAGAAGAAGGCAAGGGCAGATCTTCTCTGAACAAATCTTGGCAAACAGCAGCAGTAACAACAACAACAACCTGTGATAGGTTTGCCTTAGAGTCGCCATAAATTGGAAATGTATGCAGCAACAACAAGCCTTTCTACACAACTGGTAAATATTGAAGAAAAGACTCTTCTATAGGTACAATCCCGTAGTTGAGTGTAGGTCTCATGGTATATAGTGGGGCATTTGTAATTGTGTGCTTTCAAGTCATTTCTGACTTATGGTGACTTTCAGACGAATCTTTCACAAGGTTTTCTTGAGAAGTGGGTTGTTTTGTTCAGAGTGGGTTTGCCTTTGCCATCCTCTGATGCTGAAAGAATATAACTTGCCTGAGGTCACCCAGTGGGTTTCCATGGCTGAGCAGGGATTTGAACCCTGATCTCAAGAGTTGTAGTTCAACTTTCAAACCATCTACACAATGCTAGCTCCTGTACTTCCACATAAATCTGCATAGGATTCCATTGCCATTGATGTGAAATGAGTTACAAGACTTTTCATATGATAACAAATTTGCTTGAATGTAAATTATTATTTTTTGTCACATTAGGAATTGAATTTTCATCAAACTCAGGATTCCCAATGATCTTTTTTTCTTTTTCTTTTTGGTAAAAAGCTTGACTGTTATAATAAGTGCTGTGAACTAATTTATTCTCTTTGAAATACCACAAGAAGAATTGCATTATTCCATGTTAATGGTACTATAAGTATTCTTTCCAGCACTGTATCTCAAGGCTGTTAATAAACTGGACAGGACTAGGTGAAAGGCAAACCTTATTGGAGAAACTACTTTCATTTACTGGAGACTTCTATTTGAGAGCAAGAAAGCCAGTAACTCAATAGTTATTAATAATAAAGATTATTAAGTTGTGATAATGAAAATGTGTTTTCTTTAAAAATGAGCAAAAACTCAGAAAGATAGGGAAATATGAAATACTAAAATTAATATTTACATATAAATAGGGACCTCAATCCAATTGTTAGTTCTAACTAGAGTAGCCCCGTTAAATCAATGGGACTTATATAAGTGTTTGTACCAATTTCCCATTGATTTATTTATCTAGTGTTGTTGGGATTACCTTTTGGATTAGGTTAGGGTGTCCATGTGTTATCTTTTATGCAGGATATGTGAAGGACACCCAGTAATAGCATCCTCTATCTGAAGTGTTGTCATTTCCAGATCTGGTTTAAGAGAAAGGTCCTATATGCTCCAAAAGTCCAAGTTTGGCACAGTTAATCCTCTGCAATCTCATGTTTTCAGCTACTTTTTAAATATTCCTGTTTCTTTCTCCTTCTCCTACTTCCCCCTTTTTCCTCAGCTTAGCTGAATTGCTGCATACTGAGCTCAAATTATATACAAATGATGATGATGATGATAATTTATAGCCCGCTCCTCTGTCAGCCAATTGGAGCAGGTTACAGCAATTAAAAATACAAGATAAAATATACAATAACCCATGCCCCGCCACCCACCCCTTAAAATTGAATTAAACTAACATTAAGTTAAAACATCGTAATTAAAATTCACAAAATAAGACAACACAACCATTGCATGGGTATCAGGATCAAGATGTTGAAAATGAGAAAATTAAATTAAAGGGAGAGCTAGACCTGAACAGTGCCGGTGTTGAGAACTTTCTGGGAAGGCCTGCCAGAAGAGATGCATCTTTAAGGCTTTTTTGAAGCAATTCAAAGATGTAATGAGACGCATCTCATCTGGCAGGTCATTCCATAGTCTGGGAGCAACGGCCAAGAAGGCCCTCTGGGAGGTCTGTGCCAGCCTCGTTTTCATAGGCTGTAGCAGATTCCTCCCAGAGGACCGAAGCGTGCAGGGGGGTTCATAGGGGAGAGGTGGCCCCTCAGATAAAATGGACCCATATGCCATTGCACATAGTGGCACTTGAGCATCCATGAATTTTGGTATCCACAGGGGGTTGTGGAGCCAAAGCACAGCAGATGCTAAGAGTTCACTGTACTACGAACTTCTAAAAAAATTATCTATGTTATGAATATTTGCATCTTGAATGCTACCCACTGAAATACAGTCAGCCTGCCATTTTCATGGGAGATCTGTTCTGGACCACCACCAGCCCATGAAAATGGAATTTCACACATATTCAAGCCTCAAAGGCTTGAATGGAGGCATGTGCCTGCAAGTGGCTGCCGGTGCACACCTTGGGCACGTGCCCCATTTTAATCCTTTCTGTTTGCTCCTTGCAAGTAAGCAAGGGTTGTGGATATGAAGTCTGCGCAAACCGAGGGGCAACTGTATGGTTAATATAAAAATACATTTCCTGCAGATGGAGACACTTGCCCTGAGAGAGGTTGTAGTTTTTTGAAAGCCATTATAACAAAATAAATAGTAAAAATTAAAAAGTTGTCTAAGGAGCAAAAGTTAACCTGAATTTTGATCTGTGCACCAGCTAATAGGGGTGTTTTTTTTTTTTTTTTACATGAATCTGCATCCAAACTGGCAGGTTCAGTGTAGCAAGGTTTCCCCACTAGAAGTGTGAGTTCAGGTGAAGCAGTAAGTTTCCCTTTGGACCTGGGGTCAGAAAGAGAGTTTGGAATGCCTTGCTTGAGTTGGCTGTGCTTCAGAAGAGGATTACTAGAGTGCATGACTCAGATCTATTTTCATGGTAAGCTTCCTGATAAATATTGACCTTGAGATCTTTTGTACTCCTTGTTCTGGAAAACCCTGATAAGTGGAAGAAATAAGCAAATGGCTTTTGGTGAGATTATAATCTCCTGATTTAAAAAACAACAATAGCAACAATTAGCTTCTTGTTGCACCAATGCACAAATGATTCTTTCCAGATTAATTGCCATGACTGCATCCTGTGGACTCCTGGCATTTGTGATTTGATGCAACACTGGAATTCGCTGATTGAGTATTTTAAAATACTACTACCTAACCTGCAAATCCCAGGATTCCATAGGATTTTGCCAAGGTAATTAAAGTGGATTTGTAGTGCTACAGTCATGTAATATGAAAGACCCCTTGTTGGAAGGATTTCTAGTCATCTTCCAAAACCCAATCATGATTAAAAGGGTGGTCTGTATGTAAATACACAAAGTTTTATATAGAATCATAGAATCATAGAATCATAGAATCATTGAGTTGGAAGAGACCACAAGGGCCATCCAGTCCAACCCCCTGCCATGCAGGACCTCCAAATCAAAGCATCCCCGACAGATGGCCATCCAGCCTCTGCTTAAAGACCTCCAAGGAAGGAGACTCCACTACGCTCCGAGGGAGTGTGTTCCACTGTCGAACAGCCCTTATGAGGCCTCCCTCCTAGATGTAAAATTAATGGATTTAATACAATTCAGCCTATGTGTTTCCATGCATTTCTTATAAGACAAGGTGAGGAACACTGATCCCTCCAGCTATTTTAAAGAACAACCTCCACAGGCCCTCACTATTGGCCATGTAGGGTTAATTGATAGGACTTTAAACTCAAAAGATCTGGAGGGGCAGAAAACTCTGAAATACAATATGACATATACAAGCACCTGATTTTGCCCAGAGTCTGTAGATGTTTCAGGAGGCTACTGCATAGCCCGTAGACAACCCTTCCTTCTACATTATTCATGCAGCCTCTAAGTTACAAAATCCATGAGACAATTTGATTTACACTCCCCCTCCCTTCCTCTATATTCACACACACACTGCAAACCTGCGGGGCACATGTGAAAGTGAGAAATGGAAAATATTCAGAACATTACTTTCAAACTTTGACTTTCAGTTAGAAAATAAAGTTTAGGGTACAAATGCTCAATTTCCCATTTATAATATGATTCACTTTGCAGACTTTTTAAAATGGATAAATGAGATAAAGTTTATTAGACAATATTGATGATGTTGACAGCCATAAGGAAGAGGGCATAATATTTTGAAAAATCTATGAGAGTGAAACTTTGCTGTAAAAATAGCTTTGATTTTTCTGCTTGTTCAGTGGTTTTTAGAAGTTTTTTTAAAATCTCATTCCTCCAAGTTGCTTTCCTGATGACATAGTAAGAAACAGGACACCTGGATATTCTAAAAATAATTGGTGTCACAGATATTCAGTTAATCCTTCCTTTCATGCTATGCACTGTATAGACACAGATTCATCTAAAGATACCCTTGGGTTTTATTTTCTGTTTTCTGTGCTGCACTTGTCAAATATACTACTAAGGATGTTTTTAGTCATCCAGGGCTTTCCTTTTTCCTTTTGCCAAAACTTGCCTTTCTGTGTGCCATCTGGTGTTTCTGGGGAAAGACGCTATTGAGAGCACTTCAATTTAAAGAGGGAAATCTGGATTTATGGTTTAAAAGATATTTCATTGAGTTTTCTTTGATCTGCAGATTTCTTATGGTATTTCTAAACACAGGTTTCTAGGGAAGCTATATAAATGAAAGTACTGTATATGTATACATGTTCAACAGAAATGTCTATCTTGCAGAATTTTATAAAGTTCATTTCAGCTGTGAAACTATCCAGTAAACTATAAGCACCCCCTGTGCTTATAAAACCTTTCTCTTTTCAAATGCATCTTTGCTAACTTATGCAAAACTTCTAAATCTGAAATCACACCCAGCACCAGCTGTTTCACAGCCTGAATAAGGAATTTACACCCCCTTTCAATCTGACATATAAAGGAGGACAGAGCAACCAAAAGCAAGTTGAAGAGAGGAGTTGATCTGACATTTTCACAGCCCTGCAGGTTCATTATGACAGGGTGGGAGTTGGTAATGGAGTTGCTTTTCAGCTCTTTCCCCAGTTGATCTTTGCTTTTTTAAAAAAGTCTCCCATTGATAACAAGGGGGAAGTGCTAATCTGTAGGTGGAATGCCTTATAGGAAATGTGTTTGAAAAGGAAGCATGTTGATCTACATCTCATGTTCCCCTCCCTTGAAGATTTTTGTCTCAAATTCTGGACCACTACTATTGGGAACACTTACAAGGATACCCATAGAGATTTCGGCAGGTGTACTATGGAGCTCAACGATGGGCTTCCCAATAGACAATCTCTGTTGTGCCGGTGGAGAGGCTTCTCAGCTCCTTCCTAACACCTTTCAGCTTTTTGGTGGGGGCTAACATTGCTCCCTTACCCCCCCCCCCCATCTTCCAACTATCTCAATTTGGCAGGGACAGCCCCAGTTAATCATCTGTCATTCCACTTTTCCACTGCTTTTAAAATGTCCCCATTTTTCTCTCATCCTCCCACTTTCTCCTTGTTCTCCAACTGCTGCAAAGTGACTTCAAAGTATAAAAGTAGTTTGCACTCAATTAACTCATCTTGGTGAATTGGAGAGGAGGAGTGGAATTTTGTTCTTCTCAGCAGAGTCTGTCCAAAGCAAACTGCTGCAGCCTCTGCTTGCTGGCCTTTTGTTCCTCATTAATAACTTTTGCTAACTTGACCATACCCTGTTGTTACTTGGCCACATGTTCCCCTGTTTTCATCTGTGAAGTGTTGAAGGATATGTTAGCCACTTGGGAGCTGTTCCCACTGAACGGAAGGGATTTACCTCTGGGGAGAATGCATAGGATCGTACCGCTGGAACTGCAAATGCAAGGCCTCAGCTTACATCTCTGACCAGCACATGTTTATAGTAAGTCTTAGACTTACTATGTATTTATTTATTTGTATTTATAAACCAAACTATATGATCACCATTTATACCAATTAATAAATATAGTGAGTGGGGCCAATATTGTTTTTTGATGTAACAACATTTTCTACTTACTTCTGAATGATGCTTTTGGGCCTTTTAGATTAATTTTGAGCAGAATAATTCAAATTTTATGCCATTCTTTTATCAATCCTAAAGTTTTTTAAGTAATGAAAAAATAAACAATTTTAACTGCATCATTATAGGAGTTGCTGAAAATCCAACCAACCACTAATATTAACAGTAATAATTCACATGCACCCCAGTTTTGAAACAAATGAAGGGTATATGGTAATCTATGAAACAACTTGACAGATATTTTTTTTTAAATGAAGTACGTGTGACAATACAAATGCTTAAGATATCATTTTTAAAGTAAATAAAGCAAACAAGATATAACTTTTGAAACAACATATGAAGAACTGTTAATGCAGGAGTAGGTAGCCTGTGACTCTCTGGATGTTGTTCAACTGCAATGTCCATCAGCCCTCATTGCTCAGCCAGTGATGAGGGATGTGAAGCAGAGGTCTGGAGCACCACATGCTGCCTATCCATGAGGAATTGTGATGGCATTTGAAGGAGTGAGTGCTATATTGTAATTCTTTTCATATTTGATTATGCAGGGTTTTGAAAGTGTTCCTTTCCCGAACGGTTCAACGAATTCCATACATGACAGGTGGACGAGTGATGAAGATGCTGGCTGTGATTTTTCTGGTAGTGGTTTGGTTCCTAATAGGCTGGACCTCTGCAGTCTGCCAAAACTTGGAGAGAAACATTTCACTCGTCGGCCAAGGGCAAACATCAGATCATCTGATCTTCAATATGTGCCTGGTGGACCGGTGGGATTATATGATGGCTATTGGTAAGTGGACAGTGTTGTTATTAGTGATAATTCATTCTACTAAGGATGTAATTGCCCTTTTGTTAAAAAATATACTGAAGTGTTATATTTAAATCTCATAAATACAACAGTTTGATCTTGTTCGTGTTTATTCAGACATAAGTCCTGCTGAATTCACTGGACATTATTCCCAGTAGTGACATAGCCATCTGTAACTCTTTGGTAACACATTGACTGTCTCTTTTGTAACTGAAAAATCTTCAAATAAAGTGCTTTTTAAAAAATAATTCAGATGACTGGAATGGACAACAAGAAATTGGAAAAGTCAATTTAACATATAGTCTTGTAGGTAAACATGTATCGTTGGGTAGGACGAAGAAATGAGAATGAGATATTGGGATCAATGGGACAAGTTAGTCTTCTGGCCTAACTTTTGTTGCTCTAATCTAAGCATAACCAACTTTGATGAAGTAGATTCAAATCACTGAGACTAGTATTTTAAGTTTAAGAAATTACTCAGAATAAAGAAGTGAAACATAGGAGTTTATCGCATTAACAAATAAGCGATAACGTCTGGAGACATCCCAGATCCTGAATTCAAGTCAGAAAATATAAGATAGCTTATTTGTTAATGCAATAAGCTCCTAAGGTTCTTTTACATCTAATTTATAAGATATCATTCCTCTATGTGGTGCATGAAGGATGGGTTTGTCTATACATCTCACTGTGCCCAGACAACATTGGGCCTGGCGTTGGTTGTAGGAGTTGGAATCTAACACATTTGGAGGGTACCTTGTTCTAAAAGGCAGATTTAAGTTGTCGCTCTAGAGTTTGGGTGATGGGGATGAGAGCTTGAAAGTTATCTTTTTGGACTATGAGTCTCAGAACTATCTAACCTGTGTGATCATGGGCCTGGAAGATTTTGTAATGTGTAGTCTAGAAATTGTCCTATTTAGTTGCAAGCTACTTTGAGTGCCACTCTTGAGAGAAAGACAGTATATAAATCCAGATGTTAGAGATAGAATAGGCCCAGTTTTTTTTTATCTCTGAGATCCTATCTAGACATCCCTCCGTTACAGAGAAAACTTGGAAAAATTTAATGTGATTAAACATAACAAGAAAAAATTAAAATAAAAATAGCTTAGAATGCAATATAAAATATTGCTGATGAAATAAAATACAGCACCAGCCAATTGAAAGCCTTGCCTGCAGGAAGGGGAATAGATGCCAAAGGACCACTTGAATAAAAAGGTCTTTTACTTCTGAGAGAAAGACAAGAGGGAAGGAGGGAGCCATCCTAGCCCCAGTACAGTAAATAGCCTCAGGGACTAGGAAAAAAACACTGAAAAAACCCTGGCCTTCACTCCTGCATAGCACTGCTTTTTGCTCAGTCTTCTATTTGGGAAACTATCCTAAAGTAAGAGTACTGTAGTTGAACAGATATTGTAATACATACTTTCCAATAATTCACTGACAAAAACCAGGTCGCATGTTGCCAAGTAACATCAGATGCAAAAAGGTATTAATGAAGAAAAACATTTAAGTTAGGAAAGGCTGTAGTAGTTGGCTTTTGCCTGAGACTACTGGAAAGGGCAGGATTCTGCTCCCTCCTCTCCTCCTGCTGAGTTAACTGAGTGCAAACTACTTTTCTACTCGGAACTCAGTGGAAATAAGATGAGAATAAAAGGGAGAAACTGGAAGAGGAGAGAGAAACTGGGACATTCTAAAACCACCTGGAAAAGAGGAATGAGAGAGGATTAAGAGAACTGTCCTTGCCAAATCAGGACAATTGGAGGGTATCTAATATGCATTACAATTGCATATATACCATAATGTTTGATGACCACTGGTCTGTTCAATAGTGGCTTGGATATCCAGGCTTAATCCTACTTAGAACAGATCCACTGAAATATTTTCAATTGTGACTAACCTAAATCCTGTTTATTTTAGTGTAATGTACGACTAAGTCTTAATCCAACTCACTGTCTTCTACTAAAGAGTGTAGTCTTTCCTTTTGGAAAGGAGGTGTATATGATTTCAGTGCTAACACTCAGAAGAATGGAAAGATTATTACCAAAAGATTATTATTTTGCTTTAATTCTCCCTTTCTCCAGTTGTTATGTTAACCATGTTTGCATTTGGTCTCATGTGCTATAGTATTTTAAAAATCATGTATTAGTAATTTTTAAGACAGCAACTTTGCTTCATTAGCTTCAAGAAGGCAGCCTGAGAAGTGAAATGAAGTGAAAAGCCAGTTTTCCAGATCCATGGTTCACTTAATAGCTCCAAAAGACATGAGGTCAGAACTCAGACAAAAACATCAGAAAAGGTATAGGAAATGCAATTTAGAAGTGAGCTTTTGTGATAGACTATATAGTATATTTAATTAGCTCTGTAATCTGTTGTTCAGGCCAACCAGCTAGGGAAAAGGTGACCCATGTCCAGCTGCACAATTGTAGTTCTCCCCCCATATTTTGCAAACATTACATGTGTTCTGTAATTGCTGTATAACTGTATGGTGTGCTCCAGTGGTTTAGTAGCAGAGAGGAAAGCATTAATCAATTAATTGGTGCAATTTTCCAATTACTAGCTTGAAAGTCAACTGAAAATACATATCTGATTAATTAGTGGTGTCCAGCTGGGCACAGTAACTGCTGCCATTGGGACATGTCTGGCTGCTACTGCAGTATGGTTGATCTTTTCACCAACTGGATGAAGCCATAGGTAGCAGAAACAGGGTTCATCAGGACTGGACCTGCAGAGAAGCAGAGTAAACCACTGGATTTTAAAATACTACTACCTAAAACCTGCAAATCCCAGGATTTCATAGGATTTTGGCAAGGTAATTAAAGTGGACTTGTAGTGCTACAGTTGTGTAATATGAAAGACCTCTTGTTGGAAGGATTTCTAGTCATCTTCTAAAACCCAATCATGACAAAGAGGGTGGTCTGATTGAAGAAAGGTTAGGGGAGGGAATTACATTTCTACCAGCAAAGTTTTCATATCTGTAAAGCAACTATATTTCCATGAAGTGTTTCGATAGTTATAAATAAATATCCATGCCTATTTGGATAAATTAGTTTTAATTAAAAAAACACGTTATTTCTACAAATACAACACTATAAATACAAAAGATAAAATGACAAGAAACAACAAAGACAACAAGAAAGAAAATGATGTAAGAATACAAAATTAAAATAAGAAAGAAAACACAAATATAAACCACAACCTTCCCCCAAAAAAAGACAAAAAAGAAAAGAAAAACAACTCCAATCAGTCTACCTCCCATCCTGTCCTCAAATATCTCAACATAATATATAGACTTAAAAAAACAGTGAGATCTTTTATCCTCTCCCATTTTCTAGATCTTTTAAAATCTGCATCCAAGTTTTCTTATAATTATTTTCAAATAGATCTGAGTTCTTATTTGTTAACACTGGGCTGATCTAGATTGGCAAAAAGAAGTGTGTTCATGGCTGCATGAAACTCTAGCCTTTAGATGAAAAAAAGGGAAAATGTGCCATGAAAACGCTTTTTTTGCATTTTACGGGAGAAGAAGCGCCTTTAAAAAAGTGCTGGTTTTCCCAGCTTCTTTTTTAAAAACTGGGGACAGTGCAGCTCCATCTAAAGGCTGCGGTGCAGCTGTGCAGTTAAAGGGGCCGCTGTATCTTTAAAGCGCCCATTTAAAGGCAGCGATACAGGTGCGGATCATAATGGATCGTGAGTTGGGAGCATGCGTGTTGTGGAGTTCACTTCTAATTACAACGCTCAATGCCCTGCAGGTGTAAAAGCTGGGGTTTAACTGCGCAGTTTTTTTAAGCTCCCAAACCCTAGCTCCAGCCCTAATCCGAACCCTAGATATGTGCAGTAGGGACTCTGGGGTGCTGTAACTGTTATTCTACTGCGCATAACATGTCAATTCATTCACAAAACAAAGGGGTTCATTCATGATGCACCAGTGCAACTGCACAGTTTAAAAAGCAGAGAAACCGGAATGATGCTGAAACTTTATTTTTTTTTCCTTGCTGGCTGGGAACTGCGCAGCTGTGCAGGTTTGCCGGCTGGGAACTGTGCAGCTGCACAGTTCGCAGCTGGCAAGGAAAAAAAAATTAAAGTTTCAGCGTGGCTAAAAGCCGCGTTCCTTGCCGCTGGTGCAGCTGCTCCGCCTGTGTTTGTAGCGTTCTGACAGCTTCCCATGTAGCTGCTGAGCCACAGAAAAGACTTCAGATAAGTCGTTCTCACACCCCTCAGTCTAGCTGCCCTGTACCTTTTAAATGCACACCTGGGGCTTGCAGTGTAGCTGCTAAGCATTAAGGAAAACGCAACTTCATGTCACACTTTCCTGCCAATCTAGAAAGGGCTACTATTCACAGGTATTTTGCCTTTTTGATCCCTACTAAATGGGAACAGTGAGCCCTTGGTATCTACTGGGGTTTGATTCAGGACCCCATGGATACCAAAATCCATAGATGCTCAAGTTGTGTTATATACAATGGCATGGTAAAATGATGTCCCTTATATAACATGGCAAAAATCAAGGTTTGCTTTTTGGAATTTATATTTTCAGGCTGTGAATGGTTGAATCCATGGATGATTGAATGCATGGATATGGAGGGCTGACTATCTACATTTGAAAATGTGCGTCTGTGCTTCTTAACCAAGGAATATCAGAGGTGGTAAAAATATATTCCATTAAATGAGAGCTTTGGAAATTTACTGTTTGGACATACAGTTCCTAGCAAGCATGGCCTCTAGCTATAACTTGTAATTCCCAAAAGTTACTTTTCCTGGCTCTGCATGAAATGTTGGGAAAGGTTCACTCTGTAAAGCTGCTGCTGCTACTACCATTGTTATTACATTTCTGTCAATAGGCCTACCTGATTTCTCTTGCTTTCACATACACATTTTTCTATAAGGTCATCCTTTTTGGGGAGAGACAAGAGGAAACCCTCATTTCCTTCATGCAGTTTTTCTTATTCAAAGGTTGTGTGGATGATTCATTGCCTTGGAAGCAAAGTTTATCATGCTTATGAAAGCTTCCTGCTCCTTATGGTGACATTTGTGTGATATGTTTCCAGTGGCAGTTAATACAAAGTGACCTTTTGCTTTTCTGAATCTGTTCAAATACAAAATGCAATGCACAGAAATGGTCAGGGGGCCAGAGGTAGTTATCTGCCATACAAGTTGATTCCTGTACTATATAGCATGGCAGGTTAGGTAGTACCCCAGAAGTGAATATACGTCACTAAAAAGGACAATACCCCCCTTTATATGTATAAGCTAATTTATATGCACACATTTAAATGCAGAAATAAGTATTGCTGATTTTTAAATAGTAAAACAATGCTTTAAGGAAGACTGTACCGTGGCGACCTGTCTTTCTCTTCAGACTGTTTTTTCAGATGTTAATACATCAAGGCCCTCTCCTTTTACAATCTTTAAACTGGACTTGAACTATACATTTCACCAGAGGACAGAGCATGGAAAGGTGGCTATTTTTTATTTAAAATATGATTTTTTTGAATTACAGCCATGACATGGGATTCTGCAAGGTGTATTTTAAAAAGTGGTTTTTGCAAGTTCTGATAGAAGATGCCTTCAAACAGAGGACTGCTCTCTTTAAAGTAGGAGCCTTAGATGCTCTAAAGTGGGACACAAAGCCACCTTATTGCCTGGCAATATGTTATATAGTCAGCCTTGCATAGCCAAAGATTCTTTATCCATGGATTCAACTACCCGCAGTTTGAAAATATTTTTTAAAAACATAAATTCCAAAAAGCAAACCTTGATTTTGCCATTTTATATGAGATACCATTTTACTATGCTTGTATTTAATGGGATCTGAGTATCCACTGATTCTTGGCATCCATGGGGGATCCTGGAATGAAGCCCCAGTGGATACCAAGGGCCCACTGTAGTTTCGGCACAGTGAGTGTCATTTGGTAGTGCTAGTAGGGAATAATGGCTTCTTTTAAAAAAATCATGGCAACACAAACAACGGGCCAGAAATCCAAGAATAGGGACACTAGTTCCAGAACCCAGATCATTTTTTTTCTTGAAAAGGAATCCCTACAGACCTGCTTGCAAAGGAGATGTTTTTGAAATGGATGGCTATTCCAAAAGGCATTAGCAATTTGTCCAAAGACAGTATGTTCCAAGCAGTACTTCTGGAGCAGATATCCAGAACCCCATTCAGCAAGATAAGTGGGAAAGAGTAGCATGCTCACCATATTCAGAAGTGAGTGAAGAAATGTGCATGACCATCTGAAGCAGGGGTGGGCAACTGTGAGGAGGGCATTTCCACCCTGCAACCCTCCCCCTGTGGGCTTTACAGCCAACTCCTCATATGGTGGTGATACAACACCATATGAGGTGACATGACATCACTCCGGTTTTGGGAATCAGGCAAAATGTGGCCAATTCTCACAGTTTTGTTGCAGCTTGGGAGAAGTGAGGCCAAGGGAAGTCAAAACACCACATTTCTGGGGGGTGGAGGTAGCCAAAAATCTTCAAATTATCTGGAAGGACTTGGGGGCTTTGAGGGTCTTCAAGGGTGAAGGCAGAAGCATCACCAGAGGATGTGGGGAGTGCAGACCATACTTGGTGTCATCCCAGTGGGGAGTTGTCATCCATTGGGACAATACACCCGAAGAGACTGGCGTGGCTACTGGCTGAGCAAGAAATGGTATTTCCTCTCTTTCTGGTTTGCCCAGCAGCCACACTGGGCCCTAAATGGGCCCTTTGGAGGCTGCAGCACCCCCAATGATGGCAGCTGCTGGGGTGTCATGCCTTCAGGGTCCAGCGTGGCTGCTCTTGGAGCAGACCCTGAAAAGCAGTCATGCCGGACCCTCTGGATACTGCAGTGCCACCTCCCTCAGCAGCAGTCTGGTCTGGCAGGCAGCTGGGGCAGGATAAAGCAGTTCACCTCCCCACCCCACCGGGTGACACCAACCTCAGCAAGGTCACTTCTTTGGGGGCTGCAATATGGGCCTTTAGTGTCCTAACACAGTCCACAGGATGGTCTTTTATTGCTCCACTCTGAAGAACCCCTGCCAGCACGAAATCATACATTTTAGAGTCTCAGTTTACCACTGGGAAAAGGTGCGTAAAGAATTTTAAAAAGTCAAGCATTCTGTGGGGCTAAAACGACCTCTTTGTTCCAGCTGGCAAATATTTGGGAAGACTGTGAAGTAAAAGGGAAAGACCAGAGAGTTAGCATGCGAAAGCATTTTGCAGATTGCTCTGAAAATAGACTGCTGTTTCATTTCTTCAGGATAACAATTGTCTCAAAATGGCCTTTGTTCTTATTGTATAAGCAGAATTACAGTGCACAGTCCAACACCCACATAAAACTTGCAGTAAATTTTGGTCACATCTGCAGATTTTTCTATGCAAATTGTTATGTTAGTCTGGAGTTAATTATATGAACCTGATTCTCCACCCTCTGGCCCATTTCTGCAAGATAGATTTAAGCTGCATAATTGGTGCTTTGGGTAATAAATTGTTTTTTCAAGCAGAATGATATGTATGTTATTGCTAATTAAATAATTTTAATGTGAGGCTTAGCTAGAAGATGTATACTTTTTTTAAAAAATTGCACTAACAAAGGATTCCCATTTCTGTGGATTTTCCAGATGTAATGCTAATAGTTTTTCTGCAATTCATCTATTTTCAGACTCCAAACTTTATGTATAAGCTTTGGAGATATTTGGCATATCCTGAATTCTATCATTTAGGCATGGGCATGGGGGTGAAATTTAGACCACACCTGGCTGACCATCACACCACGCAGACATTATTTTAATTTTTAAAAACTGAAAAAGCTCCTTCCATGACTTCTATAGGCTATACATGGGAGCCAGTCTATCAGCTTTCTAGTCAGCTGTTTTAGGCCCAGGTCCTGCTTTTTTCTCTCTCCAAAACTATGACTGCACCTGCATTGCAGAAATAAAGCAGTTTGATACCACTTTAATTGCCATGGCTCAATACAATGGAATTCTGAGATTTGTAGTTTTGTGAGCTATTTAGCCTTCTCTGTCAGAGAGCTCTGGCGTCACAACAAACTACAAATCCTGAGAGTCTATAACATTGAGCCATGATAGATAAGGTGGTGTCAAACTGCATTATTTCTGCAGTGCAGATGAAGCCTAGTTTTGATTTTCTATCAGAAAAAGGTCTCTCTTGGGCCTAAATGAAGCCAAGGGGTAAAAAACAAATAAAAACAAAACAAACAAAACAAAAATACCATTGGCAGACTTGCTTCCTCCCATAGCTTCAAGAATGTACAGGTAGTTTTTAAAGGTGCGGTTTCTAAAACATTAAAGAAGAGGAGGGGATAGACCTGTAGATGAGGTGTGGCTCTCCCAGGTGAGGGAGCATGTGCTGGTCCTGAACCAACAGGAATAGAACTTGCTATTCTCCCAATCTGGCAGGAACAGTCCCAATTAATCCTCTGCTGTCCCAGCTCATTCTCCGCTATGGGGTTTGGCTGCAACCCATTAAAATGCTGAAGAGATGGTGTGAATGGGGTGAGATAATGTGAAGGAAGAGAAAGGAGAGGCCCCAGGTGTTTTAAAGATGTAATTTTAATTTTGCCAATTGTTTGTGTCACAACTATTACCATTACATTCAGTGGTATATGTGAATTACATTTTATGAGTTAATATTAATACTAAAACATTACTAATGATGCTGTATGGTGTGGCAAGGGAGGAGGTCAATGGGGGGGGTGACACCATGAGTTACTGCAGTGGGTGACGCCAGGCCTAATGACACCATTGTAGAAGTCCATGAGAGCTAGAGGTCCACAGGAGGAGGGTTGCTTTTCCTCTTGCTTCAAAGAGTTCTAGTCCAAGATCTGCTGTGCAGTTCCTCAAAATGTGTAAACCAAGCCTTTGTTTGCCCAAGCATTCTTGAAAAGAGGCATTTTTGCAACAGTAGACTTGAATTTTTCTTATGCTAACAGCCCTACCTAATACAGCTCCTCAGGCAAAGGAGCAGATGTTGGCATTTGGCCCTCCCCTCCCAATAGAGTTTGCATATGGAAGCAGAGGAGAACTGGGTGGTAGCTACTGTGTGTGGGGAGGTATGATGATATGTTTTGTTTGGCAGTCTCTAGTGCAAGTTTGCCCTGTAGTGTCTGTTCCCAAAGTATGATGTAGGCGTCACAAAGGAGTGTGGACATCTGCCATGGGAGAGATGAACAAAGGCACAGAGAAGGGTAAAAGGAAAAGGAGAGAAAGAAGAGGAAGTAGAGAAGCAAATTCAGATGGCATAGTAATTGTCGCCAAAAATCTCTTTGCATTCCCTCACTGTTAAAACAGGACAAAAATTTCTTGTGAGTCATGATAGGAAAGCATTCCGCCCCCCGCCCACTATTTGATATGGTTCTTGTTTGTGCATCTTGGTTAAAAATGAAACAGTGAGAGCAACATCTTAATCCTAAGTGTTTAGAGAAATAATAATAATAAAAAACACAAGTTAAAACAATACCAATTACCCACTACCAACCTCCCACCCCTTAAAATTACATTAAACCAGTAATAAATTAAAACCACACAGACAGTTAAAAACACGTTAAATATCATGAAGGTAACTCTTCCTTGAGCGGTGTTGACATTAAATTAGGGGTCAAAATATTGGGAACAAGCAAAAAGATCATAAACATGGTTTTGGAGCCGGGGAATTAAGGAGTTTCAGGGAAGGCCTACCGGAAGAGATGCATCTTTAAAGCTTTTTTGAAGAAGTCTAGAGATGTCATGAGACACATCTCATCCAGCAGGCCATTCCAAAGCTTGGGAGTGGTAGTGGAAAAAGCCCTCTGGGAGGTCTGCGACAGCCTGGTCTTCCAGGGCTGCAGCAGGTTCCTCCCAGAGGACCAAAGTGTGTGGGGGGGGGATTGTATGGGGAGAGGCGGTCCTTAAGATAAGATGGACCCAACCCATGTAGGGCTTCAAAGGTCAAAGCCAACACCTTATATTGCGCCCGGAAACTAATCGGCAGCCAGTGGAAAGACTTAAGCACTGGTGTTATGTGTTCTCTCCTAGATATTCCAGTGACAAGCCTGGCTGCCATGTTTTGAACCAGCTGAAGTTTCTGGGTTAAGTGCAAGGGTAGCCCCATATAGAGTGCATTACAGAAATCCAAACGTGAGGTTACCAGAGCATGTACCACAGATTCCAGGCCCTTCATGTCCAGGAAAGGGCGCAGCTGGTGTATCAGCCGAAGCTGATAACAGGCACTCCTGACCGTCGCATTCACCTGACTGGTCATGTGAAGCGATGAGTCCAGAAGTACCCCCAGACTGCAAACAGAGTCCTTTGAGGAGAGTGTAACTCCATCAAGGACTGGGAGTTGTATTCCCAGACCTGGTTTCGGGCCTGTAACTCATAGTACCTCCGTTTTGTCTGGATTTAGTTTCAATCTGTTTTTCCTCATCCAGTCCATTACCGCCGCAAGACAGTCATTGAGAGGAGAGACGCCATCTGAAGAATATGTAATTCTACATATCTGGAGGGCACCAAGTTGGAAAAAGGTGGTATACAGGTTCCCATATTTTGAGGAGGAGCCATTTTAACCTATCAGGTTTCCAATTCATTGTAGAGTAATCTGTCAGTTACAGAAATTGCTTTTTTTCCCTCAATGAAGCAAGAACTTGCTAACAGAATAGAGGAAATTAAGATATGCTAGAGATCCAAGCCATGTCATATTTAAGAGGCCTCATTGGAAAGTTTTCTCCAACCTAATGTATATTGTACTGCTATCATCATCATCATCATCATCATCATCATCATCATCATCCATACGGTCTTTCTCCCAATATAGGGACTCAATGCAGCACACAGCAAATTTAAAACAATACAATTTAAAACAATACAAAAGCATTAAAATGTATAAATGTAAAAGTTAAAAATAATTATGCATTAAAATTTAAAATATTTAAAAAAAAACTCTAAACAAACCAAGTGTATTTAATGTATTTCCTAAAACCTTTGTGGCCCCTAATAATATGCATGGGGGGGGGATGAAGAACAAGCCAATCACACCCTTTGATATGCTGTGGCTGGGGGGCTATGGGGTAAAAGACATAACCTAGAGACATCCCTGTCAAATGATCAAATGGGACCAGTCAGATATAAAGAGGTCAAAATAGAGTTGGATGGAGCCAGTTATGAAGAAGGGGCTAGAAAAGATCTGAATAGAGCTTGGGGAATTGAGCATGTTGAAGGAGTTCCTGGAGAAGTATTGTGTCTGAAGCTGAAGTTGTACCATGGACTAGGTGCAAAACCATTGTTTACTTTACGTCTTGCTGCAAATCTTCACTGCTTTTCTGCTGTGTACCATATGTTCTATTCTTTACCATCAATAAAGCTTATGCTGTAGCACATGTGTGTCAGTGTTTTGCACTGAAAGAACCCTTGGAATGGCCTGAAATGACACACATTTCTGGAGTGAGACAGTGACATTGGGCAAGTCACTCTCTCCCAGCTTTGCGGAAGACAGTGGTAAACCTCCTCTGAATGAATCTTGTAAGAGAACCATATGATAGGGTTGTCATAAGTTGGAGTTGAGTAGAAGGCACTTAACAACAGCAACAACCAAAACAAGCCTGAGATCGCTCCTTGAAAATTTAGATTAAGATGTGGAATGGATTCATGGCTCCACTGACATCTGCCATTGATGTTCTGGCTGAACTTCACAGCTTGGCTGGGACCAGTCTCAGCAATACAAAAGGCACATACAGTGGTAGTGTGCCGGCAAGCCATCTTTGATCTACACATCTCTTTGCTGGACCAATAATTCCAGCGATCAGACTGTAAGTATGTTTAAAGGATTTTCAGCTTGAAGCTTTCAGACTTAAAGGCGTGCCTACTGCCAACAGCGCTGTTCCTTCCAAAATGCTGCATATTTAGGTCACCAGCATGATCACTTAAGAACACTGTGATATGGCCAATGCAGGAGAAACTGTGCTTTCTTATTAACAAATTTGTAAAGAGTGTTGTAAAAATTCCTTACTTATTTTCCCCTGCAAGAATAATATCACTGCTGAAATGGCTGTGTTAAAATTGGCTTTTGGCTTATGGAACCTAATGTCACAATTAACCTGTTAGGCTGCAGTCTTGGGGATGTTTACTAGTTAAGTTTATTTCTGTGTCAATGTGTCTCAGACAACCTTGAAAACCACTGCTTAGCTGGTTCAAATATATCTTGCCTTCTGTGAATTTCACCTCAATATGACTATATTCCAGTAGGAGAGCAAAGCTGCTTTTGTTTTTCTTGTTCGTATTATTATCCATCCTAAGTGTCTTGAGTCCCATACAGGAGAAAGGAGTTATTAAATTAAATAAAAAATAAAATAAAATATATAATAGATGTAGAAATATATTCCTAACATGATGTGAATATATTCTAGGCCGATTTCTTGATAAGATTGGAATGACATAATAAGGTCCTGTCTTTTTCTGGTACATATTCTTATTTCTCATTGCTTGTGGACTCTTCCAGATGGCTTTTGCAATAATGATTCATGAAAGCATTTTAATTTAAAAGAAGCTACTCCATCTGAAGCCCAAACGTTTGACAGAAAACATTCATGAATCTTGGGAACATGCACATATGAAAACTGGCTAAAAGAGAATCCTATATTATTTGGTTTTTTATTCTATATGGGAATAAATCATAATGGCTACTTCCATGTGGAATGATAAGACAAGATGTCAGAGAATTCTGGCTTGCTTTGAAAGAGCTGCATGTTGGAAGTGATGAGAAATCTCTTTGATCTGGCAGATGGGTTGGAATGGAGAGCCTTCTTTTGTCCCTCTGTGATCCTGAAAAAGATGGCTTTTCATCAAAGCTTACAATTGAACTCTTAGAATCTCCCATACAGCATGGCTAGTCTCTGGGAATTCAAAACAAGATCTTTTTTTTTTTTTTTTTTTTTGCAGTGCTGTTCCCTAAACTGGTGTTTATAATAGTATGTGTTTTTCTTCACCTAAATGTATTTCATTTAGCATAACTTGTCTTATGATTGGTCATTGGAAGGTGGCTACAAGCTTAATTTGCAATTCTGTTAAGGCACATATCTCTGAGGAAGTCCTATCATGGGAGGAAAATGGATTAATCTTAACATCTAGTTTTACACTTAACTTAAATATTCTGCTCTTTTAAAACTCCAAAAGGGGAGTGGGGAGGCTAGAATGAATTCCATGGCTCACTGGAATGTGTGCAAAGAGGCCTGACTAATGTATGGGATTCCATTTAGGCACATGAGCAATCTGGCAGAGTACCATGGAACACTGTCTCTCTTTAACCAGCCCACTTGGTTTCCATGTTGATCTTCCTCCATACCACACATGGAAGCATGGAATCCCAGCAAGCTTACATTGGCCTAAGAGGAAGGCAAATTCCCTCATCTAGAGCAAACATGAGAACCAAGTGTAGATGAAATCCCTTCCTCCATTGGCAGCTTCAGTTGTCTGTCTATTGAATGAGTTCATGTATATATAAAGAAAGGGAGAGTGGGGCAATTATCAGAGGGGAGGAGGGATGCTGGGAGTAAAAGGCATGCTCCCAGCAAAGTCGTGCAATCGTGCTGAAGATTTTCGGACACATTGCACTTATCCAGGATCCAAGAATGCTCAAGCAACAAACCATTCATGGAGAAGTCCTAGGAATGGTTTGTTGCTAAAGAATTCCTAGACCTTCATGGGTTAAGTCCTGCATAAGTGTGACATCATCTGAAAATCTTCAGCGCAATGACATGACGTTGCTGGGAGTATGCCTTTTTCTTCCCCAGTTTTCCCCCATTTGATAATCTCCTGGGAGTCATTCTAGATTTCTTCTCTAATTTTTGATCCAAAAATGCTAAAAACAACATTTCTTTCTATTTTCAGCTGAATTTGTATTCCTCTTGTGGGGTGTTTATCTCTGCTATGCAGTGCGGACAGTACCCTCGGCGTTTCATGAGCCACGTTATATGGCTGTTGCAGTTCACATTGAGCTCATTATATCTGCTATATTCCATACAATTAGGCAAGTGACCTATACTGACTCTTACTTCTTAATTGTCTGCTTTCAAGTTTCTTCTCATGGTGCAAGTTAAAATGTTTAATTGCTATAAAATGAATATTGGAATGCCCTCAAGTGAAAGTGTTTCTACTGCAAAGTAAGAAATTCTTTAACAATATTTACAAACTATATGTGCTTTCTACCTAGTTACAGTTTTCTCATGGTGGCTTGTGATCCAGAATGGAATCTGAGTGTTGGACTAAGACTCTGGGGACCAGGGTTCAGATCTACATTTGACCATGTATACTTACTGGGTGAACTTTTTAAAGTCACACTCTTTTAGTCTCAGACGAAGGCAGTACCAAAACCCTTCTGAACAAATCTTGCCAAGAAGACTCCATGATAGGTTCACCGTAGGGTTGCCATAAGTCAGAAATGACTTGAACAACAAAAACAACATGATGGTCTCTTGAAATATTGCTTGTGTTACGGATAAAATATAGGCTGGGATCCATACACTTCTCTTATCAGATTCAGTCTTTCATCCCATTCTAGAGTGGAATGACACCCCAGGAACCTTATGACTGATTGGATTTTTTCTTGTGAGAGTGGAGAGTAGGATTGCCAGGTCACAGGCTGTTGACTGAACTCTCAGCAAATTTCTATGTTTCTCTGGGTCTCCAGATATAGAAACAAAGCAAGCAGCACTGTGGGAGGAAGAAGATTGTGTTTTGTGTGTGAACGGCCTTAAAACGTTAAAAGTCAATTTCCTTTTTGGAAATACTTCTGAACTTAAAATGGTCTGAACATCCAGAATGTGTAGAAATTACTCTTGAGATTGATAGGAATGTTAGAGAGCATTTGGAGTGAGAAAAATTCTGCCCATGGGGTGGTAGGACACCCTATTGGCCACAAAACAATCTTGGGACCACATCTTCCCCACCAGTACTTTAGACCCTGGCCATCTATCTCTTGCCATTTGAAGCTGGTGCCAGGCTTTCTGGCTCAATATTAATATGCTTGAATATGAGTTGCAGTTGTACAAAGCTGATGCCAGGAACAAGGGAAGACACTGGGGAGAGAGGCAGGTGGTACATGCACTTGGGCCTAGCATGATATTTGAAGAAAGGCAAAGCAGTACGTGTACGTGTAGCAGTTCAGTACGTGTAGCAGTATGAAGACTCATGAACCTTCTTCATGGCAGTCGCACAGGGTGTAAGGCCGGGGGGAGGGGGGATCCCCAATAGCTACCTAGTGAGCATTTTTCAAACCTCAAAAGTAACACAGGGCCCAAAAAAACCTGCCCACCTGTCACATGCAATCAGGCAGCCTAAAGGAATAAGATGTTCTTTATTCATCATACCGTGTTTTCCTGAAAATAAGACAGTGTCTTATATTAATTTTTGCTCCCAAAGATGTGCTAGGTCTTATTTTCAGGGGATGTCTTATTTTTCCATAAAGAAGAATTCATATTTATTGTTTAACAAAAAATTGAACATTTATTATATGCTGTATGTATACACACACACAAACTTTGCTTGGTCTTACTTTCGGGGGGAGGCCTTATATTTAGCAATTCAGCAAAACCTCTACTAGGTCTTATTTTCAGAGGATGTCTTATTTTGGGGAAACAGGGCATCTAACTCCCAACACTAGTCAGTCTCTAAAGTGACCAGGGCCATTTCAGTCTTGTAAAGCATATCAGAACCAGCTGGTAGGGAAAGAAAATCTAAACCAGAGGTGGGCAATTTCAGAGATCCAGTATTCATTTTATCCTTCCCTGAGAAATTGATGGCCCACATCTGCCCATGCTTGATGAGTAGATTTTGGGAACTTTAGTAGAAAGGTAACTTTTGCAGCCCTGGTCAGGACTCCTTCATACTTCAAATGAAGCTTTGCATGTTTCCATTTCATTGGGAATTAAATGCTGAGATGTCTCTGCACACCCAGCCCACACTCATAATCCCTATGTGCACATTAGCTCTCTCACATGTGCCTGAGGAGAAAAGCCCGAGGATCAGGGTGCGTGGGTGAGTCTGTGTGCTCAGGGAGAGCCAAACAATACTGTAGTATTCAGCAGAGTAATGTAAGACCAACATCTTTAATTTTGGAGGTTTTTGTCTTTATAAATGTTGTCAAGAACGTTAAAAATCTGACATTCAGTACGTGGGAGGAGAGAGAAGGAAGATACATTTACCAACCTTGTGTGAATTCTATTTTCAGGTTTAGTCTTGCCTCAAGACTTCAGTCTGATTGGATGCTGATGCTGTTCTTTGCACACACACACTTGACTGTGACAGTCACCATTGGGTTACTTCTGGTCCCGAAGGTATTCTTTTTCCACCATTTTTTCTTGTCAAGTTTCTCAGAACAACTGCCTGTTATACAGAGTACCCTGACTGGAACAGTTTTTTCAGTGCTTTTTAAAAAAATTCAAAACGGTTGCCTAAAATTCCAAATAGGATTGGAACAATTGCCTTGAGGGATGGGGAGTTGTATAATCCCCTTCTCTCATGCTGTTTCCACCATCTAAATCACCTTCCAAAATTACTCTGAAATCCATGGGGAAGGAAATAAAGGGAACCCCTGCAATGCTGCTGCTCTAATCTAATCTGAACCTCCTGGAGTTGCTATTAAGGCATTCCACTGAGATCTCACACTTAATGTGTACTTTGGCTCTTTATATGATCAATATAACTTAGCAGCAACTGTTTTTTGTTGACTAAGGAAGCGGCCTGAGAGAAATCTTCTGAAGTTTTAAGAAATGTTTAGGCTAATTCACAAACTGTATATCTCTCCTATATTTCTATCTGTCTATATAGATCTAGGTAGAAGAATGAAAGGAGACAAAGTCCCTGGTGCTATCTGTTGGTCCCAAAACTTTGATTAGAAGTGTTGCAATAATCAGTATTACTGAGTATTCTAATACTCAGAAGGTCCACTTTGATTGAGAGTGCAGACTGAAGCTCTAGATATTTCTGATAATAGCCCCTTAAGAAGGCCAACTGTAATTCCCAATATTCTTTCCATCCCTAGTGCTATAAATGCACTCTGGGTTTTATTGCAGACTTTAAAAAATAGCTGTCTGAGGTGTTTGGGTTCTAGGATTCAGTACCTTGGGCAGCACCTATATAGTCAACAGTAAAACTACACACACACTCCTGACCGTCGCATTCACCTGACTACACATGAATATATACAATAATTAGTGCAAGTGAGTCTGCTGGACCACAATGGGTCCTCCTTTAACTATGCCCTTGTATCAGACCACCAAGTAAGAAATCGTTTTTGTGTCCCATGACATCAAATAGAAATTAGAAAACAAATGGTGTATGCTTTTCCATTATTATTTATTACATTGACCAAACTGCAAAGGGATCTTGTAGCACCTTTGATGCTAATGGAGAGAAAGAAAGAAGTTGGGGGCAGGGACTTAAGTCTACTTCCTCAGATTTTTTAACTTTGGCATCTCATATATTCTTCCAGTTTTCCCATTCAAGCAATAATCCAAGAGATGATATAGCTACTGAAGCATATGAAGATGAACTCGACATGAGAAGGTCTGGATCATATTTAAACAGCAGTATCAATTCAGCTTGGAGCGAGCACAGTTTGGACCCAGAAGATATTAGGGTATGTATTGACTTTCTAAATTACATCTTTTAAAACAGACAGTCCATCTCCAGTTTTACTGAATTAACAAGATGGTCCATTTTGACCAGTTCATTCTCATAAAAGCCAGATTAGTCCTAATAAAAGCTGTAGTATAGTAAAAGCTATCCAGTGAAAGCAAGGATACAAACAAACACATACACACACTAGTTGATGCTGATATTTTTAGTTGAGACAGGCCATCAAAAGAGAGTCATCATGGTGCAGTGGTTTGGGTGTTGGATTAGGACTTTGGGAAAGTATACTTCATGTTTGAATTTGTTCAGAGCAACCCACTGGGTGACCTTGGGCAAGTCCCACTCTCTCAGTTTCATAGGAGTGCAATGACACACCTCCTCTGGACAAATCTTGCCTAGAACTATGGATAGGTTCACCTTAGAGTTGCGTCAGAAATGACCTGAAGAACACACAACAACAACAACAACAACAACAACAACAACAACAACAACAAGACTGTTACAGGTGAGAGAACTCACCTCCACTGTGAGAACAAGACATGAGATTTTCCCCCTATTCTCCTCTCCCAAATTTTATGCAAAATTAATGGCTTTTCATTTTGTGAAGCTAAGCACACACACAAGGGTAAAATGACCACAAAGACACAAACAGTCCAGCTTATACTGTGACTTTTAATCACCTATGCAAAAATTATCTATAATTATCACATTTTTCCCAGCTTTGCCCCTTGTGTAGAAATATGCAAAATAAAGTCTAAACATGAACAGAGACTCACCAAATTTGCATGAAATGAAAAATCTAGGACAAAAGGTGCTTAGTAGTATTTTAGATCTTGAGTTCCTTTAGGTTATTGTAATCACATTGTGCTAAACTATATGAAATATAATGTAGTTTGTCCCTCACCAGACTTTAAATCCCTGGGGTCCATAGTGTATTGGCATGGCAGATAAAGTGTGTAGTATGAAAAGGCCTGTTTGGGCAACAATTTCATTTTATTGAAAATATAAAACCTTCATGAGAAGGAACCAAGACTATCTTGTGTCATTTGAATCAAATTGTCCTTCATAACTGAGAGAGGATGCCAATTTGGGTTTCTCATTGTCCAAACTCAAGGCTTATGAAAGTTCATTTGTTTAGATGACAGCTTCCAGAATCCTGCAGAGGGATCCATCCTTCTTGCTACTGTTCCACTCTGTCTTTGAATGATAGTTCTTAATAGTTTTTCTTTCTTCTGCAGGATGAACTGAAGAAATTGTATGCCCAGCTGGAGATCTATAAGAGGAAAAAAATGATCACCAACAATCCTCACCTCCAGAAAAAGAGGTGCTCCAAAAAGGGCTTGGGTCGTTCAATTATGCGAAGAATTACTGAAATCCCTGAGACAGTCACCAGGCAGTGCTCACGGGAAGAAAAAGACCTTTTGGATCATGGAGTTTCAAAGAATCCTGCTGTAACAAAGAAAAACCCGCCAGACTCTAGTGGGCACATCAAGCCAAAGGAGGAATCATTGAGAAACAGAGTTTTCTCATTGAAAAAGTCTCACAGCACTTATGACCATGTGCGAGACCCAACGGAAGAGTCAAATAGCTTAACTACAGAAAGTGTGGAAGTCATAACAGCCACGGAGAACTCCTTGCTGGATTCTCTCCCAGGGAACAAACCTACCAAAAAAGCAGCAGAAAAAAATGAAGCTGTGCCCACTGAAAATGTCCCTTTAGTGTGTAAATCAGTGAGCGCTCACAATTTAAGTGCAGACAAGAAGCCCCTTCACCCGAAAACATCTGTGTTACAGAAATCGCTTAGTGTTATTGCCAGTGCCAAAGAGAAAACACTGGGATTAGCAGGGAAAGTGCAAAATGAAGAAAGCAGCAAATCCCACAAGTCTCAACAAAAGGGCAAAGAGACAGGCAAAAAGCAGTCAGGCTCAGAGAAAAATGACTCTAAAGATTCCCATCGAAAAAATTCTGCCCACACTGAAGAGTCAAGGAAGCCTCATAAAACAGGGATAATGAAGCAACAGAGGTCCAACCAGACCTCTGGAAATCCTGATGCAGGAGCAGGTAAGTCTCAGCAGAAGAACAGTGTTGATATAGGAGAGGTTTGCCCTTGGGAAATATATAACCAGAGCCCAGGGACAGGGGCTTCTGATTCTAAAGTTCAAAAGCATGTGTCCATTGCTTCCTCTGAATCTGAGAAACACCAACTGAAGGGCAAAGCTTCTGAAGGTCATCAGTTACCCAATCAAAAGAGCATAGACAGATGTGAAGTTTGCCCTTGGGAAAGCCAAGTAGATGTTGTGGAAGAGCAGAAAAAACATTTGAGCCCCAAATCTCAACAGGAAGCTCCTGGGCAAAAAGGTGAAAATGTTAATAAACATCATGCCACAGAGGTTTGCGGTGAAGATCCCAAGGAACAGATCCAAAAAGCCACCGCACAAATCATAGAGAAAGATGTTCTCAATAAACTGGGAGATCAGACCAAAAGTACATCTGCTTCTCCAGCGGGGAGAATGCTTCCCTCTGATTCTACTAAGTCAACAACTAGTAACTCACAGAAACCTTTAACATCTCGGGTAGATGTCTGTCCCTGGGAGTATGAAACACCAGAGTTACCAAAAGTGGAAAAAAGTATAGCTTTATCCAACGCAACCAATTTAAGCTCAAATAAAACATCCACACATCACAAATAAGAGGACATAGACTGTGAAAAGAGAAGAGACAGAGGGCAGAAAAGAGGGGGAAAGGCCAGAATGATCTGCAGGTTCCAAAGAAGCATCACTTAACCAGGTGATGAACATGTTGAACATGTAGGAACTAGGCAAAATCAGTTGTATCTTGTTTGTTTATCATTGAGTGCCAACAGTGTTATCAGTGTGATCCAGGCCCAATACAGCTCCTTCTCCTAGTTCCTAAAGAGTTTACATTCCAGATGAATGAAACCATGCCTTTAGAATTTTATTTTATATTTTATTTTTGCAAAATGTATGGGCTTGAGAAGCAGTAATTTTTAAGTACTTGAAATCAAGTGTAATTATTCCTAAAGGCCCTACATTGGCTGCAAGTGGGCATGAATTCATTAAATATATAATCTAATGGAGTTGTTCTAAAAAGCTTTGAAACAGATGCATAATACCAATCAGACTTTAAGCAAATAGATGATTGGGATAACCAGTGAGCAACTTCCAGAAACAAAAGTAATGACTTTTCACTTTCCTTCCTCTCTACCCTTGATAGCACTGCTAATGTACTGCATCCCCCAGTTATATTTTTATATGATTGCTCCCATTTTTCTTATAAATGTACATACTCTGTTGTGTCTCATGTTAAAGCATTCCAGTTTCTATAATGTTTGCAAATAACTTTGATATGATTATGTGGCACAACACATTTATGCAATCTGCAGATAATCTAATGTTGCATTTTTTTAAAATAGCAGCTCTAGTCATTTGTTTATTTCTAGGATGTATTGCAAGCTCCCACTGGCTCATTGAAGCCATAAGAAATACACTGGTTTTTTTTCTGTTATGGTTTCTCTTGTGGGTTTGTTTTACTCTGTTATTTTCAATTATGATTTAATACTGTATGATTCAGGGGTTTTATACGAGGTATGTTTCATGTCTTGCATTTGTCCATTTATGATATTTACTAGCAGAAGCCGTAACCATAGGGAGATGCACACCCTGATACTCATGGTGGTATTTCTATAGAAACAAGGCACTGTTCCAAAATAAATCTGAAAACAACATATCTGTTCTTTCTCAGAAAACTGGGAAACATTGTTTAGCATTCCAGAGGTACTGCTTTAATAATTCCTCATTGTGATCTTGCTCAGTGTTTTACACTGAGCATATTAGAAGAGAAGAAAAATGTTGAAGGTAGAAAATATATTCTGATGAGTATGTATAGCTTTTTTTTTCTTTTTTGACAATACTGTCAGAATTCATTTTAGGAAGAGGTTTTAACTTGAGAGGCCTTGTTTATCATATTGTTAAATTTAAAAGATCGGAAAGTGAGGAGACCTCCCTGACCTTATCTACACCAATTAAGAAAGTGAGTGATAAGAAAATGAAGGCAGGGGATTCCCATTCTTTATTAAGCACTCGCTCAGAATTTGTACAGCAAGATCCTATGCATTTTTACTCAGAAACAAGCTCTGTTGAGTTCAGTGGAGCTTGCTCCAAGTAAACTTGCAGATTAAGAATTGCAGCCTTAATCTGCTGAATGTTTTGTAATCCTTATTAATCATTTTATAGCACTTTTAATGTCGATAAATACCGTATAGTCTACCTTATCTCCACCCCCATCCCATTACTGACCATGGTTGCCAGTGTCTGACCTAGATATTGTCACTGTTGCTTTAACACCAGGTCTGTCAGCCAGCATTCTAGAAATGCACCCCTAATCCCAATGCTACAGCTATCCAGCAATTCATTTTAGTATCTTGTTAGTAGCAAGACTCCAGTTTTGCCTTATAATGGGTGGGTGGGTGGGGAGTGAATGGTGAAGGACTCCATTGCTGTTAGTTTTGCTCCATATTATGGGTAGGGATTCCCCAGCAACCTGAACAGTTGAAGGTCCGTGTCAACACTACCACACGAGAGAATGCTGGAGAGTTAAGGAGTTGCAATTCTATTTGCAGCGAATATATGAAGGCAAAAATCATGCCCTTCAAGGCAGAGGTTTTCCCTGAGACCAAAACTGCACCATATGTGTCAGCTAGCTAAACTGCTGAATTCCACACATAATCGTACATCTTTCCATGCTCTACCGGAGCAAGATGTGTATCACTTACTTTATATTCTTAATGGATATCTCATTTGAAACTATAGATGGATTCCTTTCAGGAAACCTTTCTGGAAACCAGAACTTGGGAAGCTGATCACAGCTTCCAGAATCCCACAGTCAGCATGGTCACACATAATGTTGTTTGAGGTATTATGAGAGATGTAGTCCATTCAAATAACTTTTCCAAGCTTTGGTCATCTTAACCATTTGTACCCACAGATGACAAATCCTGTGGTCATTCTGGACAATTAACTAGTTTTTTCCAACCAGGAGGGATGTTCAGATGATATGTAACAAAAGAGAAAGAGCTATTATCACATTATGTCTCCTTGCATCATCTTTCTTTTAATTTTTGAGGAACAACAATGTATTGTTATTATTATTGTTCTTTGCATCATCTAGTCCCCATGGCTAGTTGTCAGTGATCTGAGGCAGAAGCAGAGAAAAGAAATTCACAGTGCAGTGATATATATTTCATGTTATGCTTACTGAGATATAATTGGGAAGGGGGAAGACCATATAGCCTTGTGTGACATCTCCTTCAGATAAGACCAGCCTTACCATTCAGGAGAAAGAGCCTGAGATGCTGTGAGATGGTGTAGTAATAGAACTGGATGTAGTACATGCACGCTATAAGCTAACTTGCTGCTTTCAGTTATCATAGCATCATCTTTATATCCTGCCTTCCTCCCAGAAATCAAGGAATCAAGATGTCCAACAAAATAACTGTAACAATAAACATTGGAGGATGCTGTCCTTTCATCAGTTTTGAACTTATATGAAACCAGAGCCTGGAAAAAAATACTTTTTGGTACTACAACTCTCAGAATCCAAAACTGAATGGATCTCCTTTCCTAGATCCAGCAGCTGGCTCTTAAAGTGGGCTGGGAGTAGGACTGGGCCAGGAGAGGTCATTTAGAGTGCATCTGCATTTTGGTAATAATGCAGTTTAACACCACTTTAACTACCATGGCTCCATCCTAAAGAATCCTGGGATTTGTAGTTCTGTGGGGTACCAGCATTCTTTGACAGAGAAGGCTAAAGACCTTGTAAAACTACAGATCCCAGGATTCTGTGCAATATAGCTTGTTGTTGCCTTCGAATTGTTTCTAACACATGGTGACCCTATCACCTAAAGTGGTGTCAAACTGCATTATTTCTACAGTATAGAGCAGTGGTTTCACAAATTTGGCCCTCCAGGTGTTTTGTACTTCAGCTCCCAGAATTAACAGCCAGCTTGGATGAAGTTCAGGGATTCTGGGAGCAGGACACCTGGAGAACCTAAGTTTGGGAATCATTGGTGTAAATGCACCCTTAGTTAAACAGAGTAATTAAGTAGCTGATCTAGGATACCAGCTACATCTATGCAGTGGGCAACTAAACTGTTTGTCCTCACTGGATGAGGTAACTTTTTTAAGTAGGCCAAAGAATGATCTAAAGCAGATGATGCAGTTTGAATGTTGAAGGTAAGCATGGATAGCTATGAAAGCTAGCTGGATTGGGATATACTGGAAATAATTTGGAAGCTACACAGAGCTTTTGAAAAAGAGGAGAAGTGACAGATGGTGGTTTCCCTATCCCCTGTTCGCTTCCCTATGCTCCAGGTTTTAGCCCCCAAATATACTCAGCAGGTTGGACAGTACCATTCAAGGCCACAGTTCTAAATGTATTTTATCACCCTTTTAATTAAGAAGTGAGGCTTTAATTAAGAGTGATCATAAAAGTTGTGAATACCCAGCTGGGCAAAAGTGTGAACCCATTTTAAAATAATTCCCTCAAAATGAATTATGCACCAGTTCATCAAAGCATCCCCCCAGAACATCAGCTCCCATGATCTCTGAATACTACCGTGCTGGCCAGGGATAATGGGCACTGAAGTCCAAGAGTATCTGGACAGCCAGAGGCTTCCTACTACTGTCACACACAAAAAGCTGATGGCTTGCATAAAGGAATGCACATTCAGCTCAGCTCTGTCTACTGGAACAAATGGGAGAAGTTATTCTGACTCAGGAGAACTTCACTGAAGCGTCAGCATCCAAAATAGATTAACAGCTTATCACTGTGTGCCGCTAGCCATTACTTTCATGAGCACCTTTGTCTCATAATGCAGAGAGGCAGTTTCATGGGGTGGGGTGGGGTGGGGAAGGAGCAAATCTAAGGGTGATAAAGGGTATGTAGTGGAGACTTTGCACTTTAATGATTATTTCCCCCTATTATTTTCTTATAGAGCCTTTACATTGGAGACATTCGGGGGATTCCTATGGTATATAAGTTTTTTAAAAAATTTAAAGGATGATAGAATTCAAAATGTCTGGCTTTTTCTTGCTCCCTGCCCCTTGCATTTCCCCAGCAAGTGCACTGCACAGTGAAAGCACCCATGCTTCCTGGACTCTTGTTTATAGAGAAATGATCAGTCGGGGGAAAGTTTTCATCATGGGTTGTAATCCAGAGCAAGCAACACAAACAAGGTGTTGTTCATGATGCAGAATAGAACTTGGGAAATTTACCATTTTGGACCACAACTCCCAGTGTCTCCCTGAGTTTGTGTGGCCACTGGGAGTTGTAAACAACCCCCCCCCCAAGTAATTTTGCTAATTTCCTGATGAATAGGAAATAGCCATGTACCTGATACAGATAAAGTATATGTAGATATCCACGTGTCAAGATAAAGAGAAATATATCTCTTATTCCTCACTAGCCTTCCCTGAACTGGCTAGGTTGCTTGCTAGGTTGGACTATCATTACTCCAAGACAGCAAGGCTGTTGTATACTAGCAGCTGGATCCAGACTTATGTATTGGTTCATTGGCATCAATTGGGACATACATTAGTCAAGGGCCTATTCCAAACATGACAAAAGCTTGATGGTTTACACTTGTGTGACCAGGTCTTAGGTATAAGTCCTTTCACCCACTGTGCCAGCATTGTGCAGCAAGGCACCCAGTACATCTTTGTACAATGGTTTTCCCCAAGTTGTGCACCAGCTGGCAGATAGTGCCCAGATGCAGCTCTGTACTTCCATTCTCAATGGCTGTTGACTGGCCTAGCAGGTCTTCTGAGAGGCCTCATCACCAAACTGGTAGGAGTCACCATCTGTACCTCCCAGATGTCCTACCTAAGATTGCAGGTGGAACTACATGTTCCACCAGCAATGAATAGCACCTCAGCTCAAGTCTGGATTCATCCCAGGGCAGTCAGTGAATCTGCCATCCCAGAGGAGCAGCAGATCCACCTTGGACTTTACAGAGTTTAACAGGAGCTGTGTCAGAGTTATTGCAGAAGAAACACTTGGGTCAGAAAGGCCATATCAGCATGCTAATGCACATCCAGCTCACCACAGTTCAGCATCTACATACACAGGTTGGTTTACCTCAAAGAACAGAAAAGTTACTTTATAACCCACTACTATGGGTATTAGCCAGGCTGCTTGGGAAATTCTGAGAGATGTTATGCAGAGAACATTTTCAAGCTCTAGCTTATCTGCACTAAGTAAATTCTATCAATGTATGATTCCCTCCCTATGCTCCCCCCTCCCCTGCATACCATGGGCTATTTCATGGGTTTCATATATAGAAAAACACACAGATCTCCTGTTGGATGCCTAAGGCTGTTGATGGACCAGAGAATATATGACCAAACAAGAGATGTAGAGGGATGTAGAGGGGAGGTGCAGTTGAACTTGCCTTCAGAAGTGTGAATATATTATCTTACCAGAAGCCTTTTAAAACAAACAAACAAAGCAAAACTGTATTTTTCCTAACCAGAGTATATGTGCATATAGAGAGATATATATTTAATATATATATATAAAATTATAACATAATATATAACAAATATTAATAAAGAAGAAAACATAATGGTATTAAAAATACAGAATTTCACCTAAGAAAAAAATTATGCATAAAAACAGATTGAGAAAGCTAAAATGTAATGTATGAGTATTGTAATAGTGTGGAAGAAGAAACATAAATGAATAGATTAGTATTTTCCATCTGCTTTTAATTTTCACAAAATAACATTTATTTGATAGAGAACATGAATGATTTGAAGAGAGTAAACTAGAACTGGGGAAAATAAAATGTGGTGGATGTTACCTAATTTCCTTCTAAAGTTTGGAAAAGTTAATTTTTTATATTACAACTCCTTAAAATCCCCCAGCCAGCATGGACTTGGATTTGGGAGCTGTATTTTTTTAAAAAAGCTTTCCGAAGCTTTCATTTTTCTAGAGTTACAGTACGAAGCACAGATATTGCCAAACATGGCCCATCATTCAAAGCCATGTTGATAATTAAGAATATCTTAATTATGACTTCCTGACATCATTCTTAGTCTATGTCTCCAGATTGTATTTTAGCAGTGAAACAGATGAAACATTATGAAGATTTGTGGAAACACATGTAATATCAAACATAGCCCTCCATTCTTCTGGTATGGGTGGGTTTCCTCTATCTATCTACTCCTGTTATTTCTTTGCTCTTGTTTTGCTGGTTCCACTTCCCCCAAAGTCTCATTTTATGAGAATTTCAAAAACGTTTTAGAACTGGAACATGTATCATTTGCTTCAGATGGCGGGTCCATTCTTCTTTCAGTTCATTTGTATCTTTCCCATCCTTCCTTTACTTTACTGATGTGCTCTTGAAAATTGATGAAACACTGAAAAACATGATAAATCTTCATATGATGCAACCTGTTATTGTAATGCAATGTTTTCTTCAATGTTTTGCTGAAGAACATATTCCTCCACACCCTGCATGTGTGTATTTATAAAATACAGTAACCGAGTAATCTTGATGTGATTGTACATACAAAAGATTATCTTTTGGCTGGTGTAAATATGTACATTGGTAAGCAGCCTTGAGATGATTTGATTACATTGAGATTCTATTTTGTGCAATGTTTTGTTGATGTGCACACATATTTGTTTTCATTATACACATAGTCACTGGAAATAAATGATGACAAAAGAAAAATTATCCTGATGTGAATTTGGACACATGTGCTTCTTCCATTGCTAAAACATCACATAAAATAAACCTGGATACTGTACATCTGAATGTAAAGCCACATCAAGTTTGCTTTTGGGAGTGGGTGGGTGGAGCAGTCATCTCAATCCACTGTATACTGTTAGTAAATTTTAAAAAATCTTGATTTTGCTATGTAACACCAACTCAAAACGGCTTTGATGAAGCCAAAGTGGTGAAGGGTTTTATCACTGAACATATGCACATTGGTAATGAGGGGGTGATGAGAAAGAGATTAAGGGACTTAGGAATGCTGAAGCAAATGGCTCATATACAGTGATCTGTGCAAAATTAGGCTCTTTTTCTTTTAAAAAATATGTATGGAACATTGGAGAGTTCCTAATGAATTGATTTTATTTTGGAAACAAGGAATTCCAGACCTACAAAATCTGGAGGGATTTGGATGATTCTGCACATTTTCATATTATTTTGATATTGCTCAAAAGTCTGTAATCTACAGTTAGTCCAGGGTCCATAAAGTAAAAGATGGAAATTTCAAAAAATCAAACTTGGAGTTTGAGTCAAAACTATTTAGGACAGACAGTCATTTCCAAACTGGTGCCCTTCGAATGTGGTGGACAAATATTACCAATCCTTCTCAGCTAATGTTGACATTTGTATGGATGTGAATTGCAGCCTCCCACACTTGTAGGCAATATTTCAGAGGAAGGAAATGGCAAAACCACTTCTGCGTATTTCTTGCCTATGAAATGGTATGAAATTGACAGGTGACCTGAAGGCACATACACACACACTTGAAAGGCACTAGAGTCTGGATTATTTAGATAGCAGGATATTCTTAGTGGGTGCAGCTTTTGCCCAAAGGCAAAGTCCAACAGTATTGATCTAATATTGGAGCTGAAGATAGTGAAGCACTCTAAAACTACATACTGTATATAACAGTGGAAATCTTAATTGGTGATCCTAGGTATTCCAGCATATTAGTGTTTAAACCTCTCAAAATGAAATTTCTTTTGAAGTAGAGAAAGAGGGCAAGCTTCTCTGCTGTAGTGGCTCAGTCTGGTTTACACTGAGGTCAGTATAGACATGACTATTCATGACAACTGAAAATCAGGCCTTCAATCGCCTACTAAGTTTCTGAGACCTTGAAAGTTATCGCTTCACATAAAATGTCTATGAACATTCCATAGACTCATTCAAATTGTGTACTGCTGTAAGCTTCTCAGAAACAGAGATCTCTTTGTAAAATGAAGTACTTATTTCCCATGGTTTTAAAGTTACCAACATTTGTGATGCAGCTGTTAATAATAAAAATATCTACAGCACCTTAGAAAGTGAAGGACAGCCAAATAACGCTGAACTTATTGATATTGTACATCATTATGGATCTGGTAGAAGCATTGCTGTATCCCACCAAACCCAAGTTATCTTAACTGATGTCCCATGTTCCATAGATTCTACTCCACCAGCATCTATTAGCTAGATTGTCCTTTTTCCAGAGTTCCACTGATGTTCTTCTGCCAAGAGAAATGCAATTCTAGGTTCACAGTGTTTTCTAGCAGATCTGTGTAGAAGACAAGTAATAATTTGCTGTGCTCACAAACATTTGCTAGACTGTCTTTTTTCATAATGCATGTGCAGGCTGCATCTCTCTCCTTTGTTTTGAAGACATGGTTTATAAAGACATATTTATACCAATATTATTAGACCTGTATATTTTATGCAAGACGTACCTGCTTTAAAATATAAAAGTGATTTACCCATTGTCAGCTTTGGTGGCATTATGGATCTTTACAAAAAGTTAACAGACACTGATTTCATATTTGCTGCTCTCCTTCAGTTTTGCATGCATACAATGACAGGTAGGCCTGAGAAAACACTGCCTTTTGACTATGAACATTTTAGCGACTAAAAGTTGTAGAATAAATAAAGCTGTACGTCTGTTCACTTTAGTCTGTGGTTCTTCTAAAAAAAGATATTATTTGACAACCAACAGCATCCACCATGAACTATTTGATAGATTTATGTTGTAATGTATCACAGCATGTAAATAATATAACTACTCTGCAATAAAACACATTTATATTTAAGAAAAGAGCTTGTGGTAGCTTTTTTACATTGCTGTTTAGCACTTCTTGTATCCAGTTATCATATTTGACCAAAGGGATGGCTTTCATTGGCAGAATGGGGGGGAAGGGACCCATTCTCCTTATCTATCTATATCTATCTATCTATCTATCTATCTAGTCAATAATTTCCTATATTTCCTCCAGTGAACTCAAGAGTGGTGCATGTAGCTCTATCAACTCTTCACTTTACCCTTGCCGTAAAGTGAGAAAAAGTGGCATTGGCTCAAGATCCACCAGGTTCAGGGTTGGCTATAACCTGCATTTCCCAGTTCCAGTTTAACAAGCTAACCACTACACCTTGCTGGTTCTCCCACTACACCACAATGGGGGACTTGTCCACATTGCTGGTAGCTTTGATACTATGTTACATTGGTCATAAAAATTCATAGCTCACAAGTTTCTAAAGAAATAATTTCAAATGCTGATATTTTTCTATTATGACCTGTCTGTTGTGCTTTGCACCCACCTTATACAGCAAATGCACTAGAGTTTTGTTCTTTCCAGAAGTTCCAATCTGTGAGGTTTTGTGTATTTCTAATACAGACCCTTCATGCTAGATTGCAGACTCGGTTGCCAAGGGAGTTAATGAGAGAGGGAGAGAATCCAGTGTAAGTTCCCCAGAACATGAAAAGACTTTGATCATTAATTATGCAGAAAGATTACAGCTAAATTCATTTTCTTCATACTAAAAATAAATCAGAAGTGTAAAAATGACTTGCACTGCTTGCCAATAAACCAAGCTTTCTGCAGGGTCACAGAGAAAGGTGATGGGATTTTCTGAGTGGGGAAAGGAACAAAATGTAGTTTTAGTCAAAGCAGATATATAATACGATACTAAGGGCCTTTAAATGTGATGTAATGTTCCCGACCAAGTATTCTGACTCAATTATTTATTTATTTATTTCATTTATATGCAGCCTTTCTCCTGGAAGGAAGCCAAGGCAGCTCACAGTTAAATCAGTTAAAAACTTTACACTACAGTACAGTCATCTTGCTAAAGCAATATAAAATTGCATTAAACATACAACATGTAGGCTAGAAAGTTTGTCCTACTAACTGCTGAGTTTTGATGATATATCTGAAAAGCTTGAAGCCACATCCTTGAAAGGAGTGTGATGTTCCATGGAAAGAAGTATTCACATCGCCTCAGACTTAGTAACCCACAGTCTGGTAAGTAACCATGGGGAGCACAATTAGAGAAAGAGAGAAGTCCTCTGAGTTGGCTTTAATGTCAGTGTAGAAGTGGCTCCGTTCCAGGTCTTAGTTTGAATTTTAAAATAGCTGGCCAAGGTTCTGAGATAGGCTTCTACACCTTGAATAGCTCCTTATTATTTCCGGTTTCGACTAAAATCTGGAACAGATTCATTGGCTCACTGATGGACGCCCCCAACCACTGCTGCTTCCAAATCTATGACTGGGTGTCTGAATGGTCATTCAGTGGTATAGTAGTCAACTTTGAAGTTTAGGTGCCTGCCAGGACCATCTCCATAGCCATGTGGTGAGGCCAAAAATACAGGAAGCTTCAGTGATCCACACTGACAACTCAATAGTAACAGTCTCCATCTTCAACAAGAACAGCGCATTTGTAAAGCTAAAGGGATCTCAGTTGCACAATCAACCAAGACCAATACTGCATTGCAAGAGGAATTGTCGTTGCTATTATGTGCATTGAAGTCAATTCTAATTTATGGTGACTAAATCATACAATTGTCAAGATTTATTCAGAAGAGATTTGCCATTACCTTACGCTGAGGCTGAGAGTGTGTGACTTGCCCAAAATCACCCAACATGTTTCCACAGTTGAGCAGGGATTTAAATCCTGATCTTCCAGAGTCCTCATTCAACACTTGAACCACTACATCATACTCACAATTCTTTATTGCTGCAGAAATTATCTAAGGAGTTTATCACACAAGGGAAATCCCATGCAAAAATGGGAGTTTAAATTGAGGGGGGGAAATGCAAAAGTGGGTTGATTTTCATATGACATTACTGTTAAACTAATGTTAACCCAAATGGAAAATGGAAGGAAAGTAGACAAAAGCCATTCCTTTTTACTTTTGGAAAATCCCAAAAGTAAAAATGAGCAGGGTTTGTTTACTTTCCATTTGGGTTAACACAAGTTTAACAATGACACGTGTTGTACAAAAATCAACCTACTTTTGTGGGGTTTTTTCTACCTTTTAAATCCCGTTTTTGCACAGGATTTCCCCCATGCGATAAGTAAGCCTCATTCTGACTACTGTGAGGCTTGTCACAAGTAAGAGGGGGTCCCTGAATATGCTAGTAGAAGATATTCTTATTATTAGTCATTATAAAGTCTCTGCAGTTTCCTGGATGAGCAACCTCAGGGCTCCTACTCTCTCTGAAAACTGCCCATTCCGTTAGATCCCCTTAGTGAAGATTGCTTCAAAAAGAAGACACCTTCAAGCAGAGGCCAGCCTTTGGACTGACCCTAAAAATAAGGAGTTTATCAGACGATGGAAATTGGAAGTATAATCCAATGGCAATCCGAACACAATCATGGGGTTTCACGTTATTGCGTATTAAAGTATCTCAGGCAAGTTCGGGCAAAAGGGAAGTCATTCCGAACACAATCATGGGTTTTACGTTATTGCATATTAAAGCATCTCATGCAATTTTGGGCAATGGAAAGTCATTTTAGGGTAATAGGAAGTAATTCTGAATGCATTCTGAACACAATTGGAATTCACGTAAATTCACTAAACTAGCGAATTCATGTGAATTCAAATTGGCTTCAATTGGCTCCATTCGAAATAAAGAGAAATTCCTCCCATCTGATAAACTCCTAAGTTAAGATACATGGTCACTCTACTTTCAGCCAGCCATCTACCCACCCATTTCCTCCATTTTCTGTTCCCCACATTCAGCAATAAGGCAGCATTCTGTGGTCGCTGAGCTTTCTGAGTCCTCATTAGGTGGTTTTGGGATCTTCCTACTATTAAGATTCTATCCATAATGACCGACATCTGGAGAGGTGAACTGCTGTTCATTTAGTAGGAATCATGCAACTTATGTTCCATGTGCGGCACCAAGTTTTTCCGCTCTCCTCCTCCCCATAACTCCTTTTTTATGAAAAGAGGGGGAATCATCTCAAGAGGTTACCCTGTGCTTTTCTCAAAATCAAAGCATGCTTCCTTACACCTTCTTTTAACTTTCCTTCACTTTCTGTCATAGCAAAATACTTTTTTAAAGAGGGAAAACTATTTGGTTTTGTTTTTTAAACTGGCCCAAGTTCAGTTTCAATTTCACTGAAATGACTAATGAGGCTACAGCAGGTTCCATGGAATGGAGAATGACCATTCCTGGACATATAGAATTGTGCTCTTGTTGTAAAGCATGCTTTCAGACCTTTCATTGGTAACTGGGATCTGTCTTTAACTCTCTGTCCCTTGTCCTCCTTTCTGACAGCACCTGTTCCAAGGTCATTGAGCTATGCTCACATCTATCTTTTTTAATCTGAACCTTCCAGAAAACATCTTGACAGCATCTCCCCTTAGCCCTTTAGCCTTGTGCTCTGCTGAGATGTTGCCTTCATCCAACACACTGTGCTGGGCTGCCAGTGATTCAGAGGAAGCAGTGTAAAGCAGCTATGCTTCATCAGGTTAGTTAGCTGGTAAATGGTTTGAATTCAATAGCGCAGGAAGGAGAGGGCCTCTGTTCAAACTCGGACCACTACCATCTTCCAATGTCTTGGCTTGACCCCAATTAAGCCATGGCACTACTGAAGTCTGTGTTAAACATCATGACCAGGGTGGCAGGAAGGCTACATCTGCACTGCAGAAACAATTCGGTTTGGCCCCACTTTAGCTGCCATGGCCCAATGCTATGGAATTCTGGGATCTGTAGTTTGTTGTTGCACCAGAGCTTTCTGGCAGAGAAGACCAAATGTCTCACAAAACTACAGCTCCTGGAATTCTCTAGAGACTGTGACTTGCCAAAGTCATCCAATTGGTTTACATGGCTACACTGGGATTTGAACCCTGGTCTCCAGAGCTGTAGTCCAACACTCAAACCACTACGCTATGCTGCCTCCAGTTTTGTAATGGGCCCCAAATAATGATACTTGGTCATGGCTGGTATATTAGCACACTCCTGTCTGCATATTAGTAAATCGTTTGTAATCAGTAAACCCTTAGGTGAATTTATCACACGGTTCTCTTGGCAAGTTTCTTCAGAGGGGTTTCCCATTGCCATCCTCTGAGGCTGAGAGAGTGTGACTTTCCCAAAGTCACCCAGTGGGATGCTACTCTTTAACCAGCATGGCAACAGCCCATGGAATCCTCCGTGCTGTTTCAAATTCAGCTATTTGTGGGAGGAAATGTAGCAGGAGAAGCAGCCATATTCTCCTAATAGTAGTTTTCGGAGGAATATTTAGAATTCTTAGCCAGAGAGCTCTAGTGTCTCACCCAATTGCAAGCCCCATAATTCCATTTGCATAGGATATTGCTATGGCATTTAAAAGTAGCATATAGCACTATATTCGTGTAGTGTGAATAGGTCCCTGGGGTAGAGCTGATATTGTTTGCATCAGAAGAACAAGGCTGTTCTCCCTACTGATGATTCAAAATAGTAAGACATTCATCAAATCAAACAAGATAGTCCAAATGGACTTCTAAAGTGGAAACTAGGTCCAGACAAAAACAGGGAGGAACATATAGGTCCAAAACTCACTGCAGAAATAATCCATTTTGAGACTGCTTTAACTGCTCTGGCTCAGTGCTCGGAAATTCTGGGAACTGTAATTTTGTAAGACATTTAGCTATCTCTGTCAGAAAGCTATGGTGCCACAATAAACTATAATTCCTAGGGTTCCCTAGTACTGAGACAGGGCGTTTAAAGCAGTCTCAATCTGGATTATTTCTGCAGTGCATTTTGGACCATAGCATGAGCTTTCCTAGATTTGAATCTGCTTCCTCAGATGCATTGAATGGACGGTCCAGGAACCTTCCACTCCTTGCAAGGTGCTACAAGATCCCTTGCATACTGATTTTCCAGATTAACATGGCTATGGGCCAAAACACACTGCAGAAATAATCTAGTTTGAGACCATTTTAACTGCTCTGGCTTAGTGCTAGGGAATTCTGGGAACTGTAGTTTTGTGAGACATTTAAACTTCTCTGTCAGAGAGCTCTGGTCTGGTGCCACCACAAACTACAATTCTCAGGATCTCCTAGCACTGAGCCAAAGCATTTAAAGCCGTCTCAAATCAGATTATTTCTGCAGTGTGTTTTTTTGCACTGTGTCTTTGAATTCTACAGCTATTGGCTTTTGATGTGTTTTCTTTGTCCCATCTTTGATTGTTTTCTTTGATGTGTATTCTTTGTTTTTCTTAACATATTCTGCATTACTTCTAGGTGCTTATTCCTGTAGCTAACCAGTACTATGCAGCTTGCTGCTTCTTAGAGACAAGAAGAATATAAATAGATAGAGGTGTTGCCTTTAGGTTTAAAACAACAACAACCCCCAACACTCTTTGTAATGGAAATACAGAGGATGGAGAACATTACATCATTGACTTTCACTCAACTTCAGCAAGGGCTGACTCAAATCCAATGCTTTGGTGACCCCCAGTGTACAGTGCTGAGAACTGCTCACCAACAGTGATGTTGGGGGGATCCTTTTTACCAGGTTTGAGGATAATTTTTAACCTTGAAGTTACAAAAAAGTTAAACAGCTTCTGGTCGTAAGGCTTGCTCTTCCCCTCCATTCTTCATTGTTTTTATAGCTTATTTTCCTCCTGAAGAGCTCAGTGTGGCTCTTTATCATTTTATTATCTGGTGAGTGAAACCCTGGATTTGTGCCCTTACGTTATTGTTGCTGTTGGCTTCAGCATATGGCACCCCTATGAATGAGAAATCACCAAGAAACCCTGTTATTAAGAGTCATGGTCAGGTCTTGCAAAGTCTGACCTGTGGCTTCCTTGACTGAATCTATCCATCTGTATTGTGGTCAGCTTCTTTTCCCACTGTTTTCATCTTTTCTGACTATTATAATTTTTTCTCCATATTGTCTCATAAATATGTCCAAACTGAGACAGCCTCGGCAGTTTATTAATCTTGGCTTCTAGTGAGAGTTCAGGATTGACGAAGAGCCATTAATTTGTCTTTTCAGCATGGTATCTGTAGAACTCTTCTTCTATGAGTTTATTACCTTCCCCTCTGCTTTCTTCACTGCCCACTTTTCATGTCACCATCAAATGTCACTGTTATCCTGGGTACCTTCAGACTCCTTTTGAGCAGTGAGAGGTATCCAATGGATGGCAAGCCCTACTTTGTCAAATGTAGGGCTACCAAAGATCCAGCAAAAATGATAGAGGGTGAGAAAAGGAGGAGGAGAACTGCATTTTAGAGACTTGGGTTAGATATAATTTTTTGAAAAACTTTTTAAAAGTTTGCCTGTATTTTCTTGTTGCTGTTGTTTAGTGCCTTCAAGTCATATCCAACTTGTGGCAAACCTGTTAAGGGAATTTTTTGGCAAGATTTCATCACAAGAGGTTTGCCATTGCTTTTTCCTCAGTTGGAGAGAGTGTGACTTGTCCAAGATCATCCAGTAGGTTTCATGGCTAAGCAGGGAATTGAACCCTGGTCTCCAGAGTCATAGTCAAACCACTATGCCACACTGGCTCACCTGTATTTTAGTTCTTGGATGGGAGACCTCCGACGTATACCAGTTTCTGTAGGCTTTCAGTCTAAATCGCCTCTGAGTATTCTTTGCCTAAGAAAACCCTATGAAATTAATGGGATTGCCATAAGTCAACAGGCACATACACAGAGACAGACATTGCAAGAAAGCCCCATTCTCTTCATTCCATAAGTGGTTGAGCAAAGGGTTGGCTACATAGAAGTACTGGTACTTCAGAAATAATTCACATTGTATTGTGTAAATAAGCTAATAAAAACTGATGGGATTGCTGGCATTGTAATTCACCACATGCATCTTTTAAACTGTTTATATGATCTGTTTATAGCCAGTTCTAGCTTCTGTTTGAGTGAGGGAAGGTTATTGCTCATTAATTTTGTATTAGAGTAATCATTTTTGAATTTTACAGTGTCCATGTGTTTATTAAACTACCTGACTACCAGGAAAAGAGATTCCATCTCAACATTAAGAGGAACTTCTTGACAGTAAGGGCTGTTCGACAGTGGGACACACTTCCTCGGAGTGTAGTGGAGTGTCCTTCCTTGGAGGACTTTAAACAGAGGCTGGATGGCCATCTGTCGAAGATGCTTTGATTGAGATTTCCTGCATGGCAGAATGGGGTTGGACCGGGTGGCCCTTGTGGTGTCTTCCAGCTCTATTATTCTATGATTCTATGCCTGTTTCTTTGAAAGTTCCTAGTCAGTAGAATTATATGACAACATTGGAAGGATAAATGTTTATCTCCCATTATCCTGTTCAACTCTTTAAATTTTTGAATGTATGGCAGGTACACGATAATTTGGGTGGTTTTTTTTTTAAATCATTTAGATGCCTTTTGCTGAGGTCCATAAGCATAGATTGTTTTTCTTACACTATTGTACTTGTACTGTTATTGTTTTGTTTGTTTTATATTATTTTTGCATAACAAAAATAAATAAAAAACATGTCCAGTAGACAAGTTTTAGTGTTTATTGGTATAATTATTGTAGTCATATCTGATTGAGCAGAGGGGGAAAGGATGTGAAGCAGGTGGATGGAAGATGGATGGGGGTATTTCTCACAGCATTTAAAATAAGATCACCCAGCCATTCCCATTACTGTAATGGCATGCAAACAAACAGGTCTTCCCATATTGACTTTCTACTAGTAAGTTTTTGCTGCCTTCACTATTTCAATATGTTTAAGGTGAGATTCAGCACTGCAGAAATAATCCAGTTTGACACCATATTAACTGCCATGGCTCAGTGCTATGGAATTCTAGGGACTATAGTTTGTTCTGGCACCAGAGCTCTCTGACCGAGAAGGCTAATTGTCTTTAAAAAAACTACACTTCTCAGAATAACAAACTGAAATATTTCTGCAGCATGGACACAAGCCTCAGTTAATGGTCCTTGGTCATTCTTCTTCGCTTTCTCAATGAGCATTTTATGTTTCCAGCTGTTATCTTTCATGTGCTCTCCATTAGATGGCAATCTCTTGTAGGTCTCCTAGTTGTGTTGCAGTCCAACAAGATCTGGAGAGCCACACTTTACACACATGCCCTCCAAAGTTTCACAGATGAACAGTGGGATACATGTGGAAGAGTTAAATCAGAGTGTGTTGAAAAGGGTGTGGCTAGGCAAGAAGAGGACAAAAGTTATTAATGTTTTTAACTGTATTATAATACTAGATGAGGAAGAGCAAAAATGCTAATATTTAAAAAGCAAATCCTAGAATTTATGTACTGAGCTTAGGAAGGGCAAGAATTCACACCCACCTCTCCAGTCCCGCTTTCTGAATGAATGGAGTGCAAACTACTTCTGCACTTTGAACTCAGGAGCTATACAGACTGCCCCTAAGGGGTGGCAGCAGGCCAGCCCTTTCCTTGTCGGATTGGGGCTGCGGCAGCCTCATGCCATGGCCCTGATCCAGCCTTTGGAGGATGCAAAAAGGAGCCGCTGAAACAAGCTGAGGACAAAGGAGGGAAGTGGAAGGAGTAGAGTCAGAAACTTGGACATTTTAAAAGCAACTGGGAAGTGGGATGGCAGAGGATTAACCAGGGCTGTCCCTGTCAGTCCAGGACAATTAGGGAGCATGGTGCCATAGCTGCCATATATAGAGACAGAGATAGAGATAGAGATAGGCCCCTCTCTGGTGTAGATTTCTTCAGACTAATGGGGAGGAACTTTCCCCTTCCTTCTGTGGTGGAATAAGCACCTCACTTGGTATTGGACACTTGTTACATGCATTGTGGAGAAGGATTGTGGATGCAAGGAGCTTATATTTTTCAGTTCCATAGAAAGGAACCATGGCAATTAAAATGGAACCATAATGCTACAACTGTGTAGCGTGAAAGGTAGGGTAACTAGACATGCTCCTTTTCCAGGACATGTTCAACATTTCAGCCTTCTGTCCAGGAGGAATTCATTAGTGCCCTCCATTTTGAGCATCACAAGAAGCCCATTGAGTAGCACCATGTTTGCTGTTCCCCTTCAAGAAATTTGTCTACTTGGCAGTCTGTCCTGACTGCAAATAAGGGGATATGTTTGCATCCTTCTAAAGTTCTTTTAAGCAGCCAAGAGCTGCACCCACAGCCAACGGATTAGGCAATGGGATGCTTGAAGGCACAGTGCAAATGCTGAAAGGTTTTTTTCCTTAATTTCATCACAATGGACAAATGAAAGGAATAATTTAAATCTAGACTCAGTCAAGCATTTGTTGCTACAGTACAATTTTAAGCATTTGTCTTGCTCACAGTTCCATAAATATAGTGCAAGCCAACAAGGCATTTTAACAAAGAGAAGTTCATTAGTAAAATACAGTTGCATACATAACAGAATACAGTATATGTCATACTGCTGTAAATAAACCATACAAAATGAATTTAGATTTAGACTTGTGCTTTTAGCTTTTGTCATGTCCTACATTTCTCTTGAATATCCTGCCTTTAGCAAAAAACTTTTCCTCTTTTGCAGCCATTGAGAGGAGGTAGGCATGAATCCTTCTCAAATAAATGTAACAGTAGGAATGTACGTGTAAGGCCCTTATCACACCAGTCCAACTCGGATTGAATCTGAAGTGACCTTGGAACTCATTTCTGTGAATTCAGTTGTTACTGAATTCCCTGAATTTTGGGGGGACTTTGGATTGGCTTGGGAATGGCTTCATACCGTGTTTCCCCCAAAATAAGACAGTGTCTTATATTAATTTTTGCTCCCAAAGATGTGCTAGGACTTATTTTCAGGGGATGTCTTATTTTTCCATGAAGAAGAATTCACATTTATTGTTGAACAACAAAAAAGAACATTTATTATATACTGCATATATAGGTCTTTGGTAGGTCTTACTTTTGGGGGAGGCCTTATATTTATCAATTCAGGAAAACCTCTACTAGGTCTTATTTTCTGAGGATGTCTTATTTTTGGGGAAACAGGGTAGTAACAACATTCACGTGTGATAATTCAGTGCAGATTCACTGAATTCTGGGGTGACTTTGGATTGACTTTGGAATGGCCTTATAGTAATAGCATTCACATGTGATAATTCAATGCGCATTCATATGAATTCACTTGGATCGATGCAGAGTGACTCTGGATTGGGGCTGAAAAACCTTCATCTGATAAGGGCCATAGTAAGCATGTTCCAGATTGGTTAAAGCTGGTTGTGAGTTTCATTTAATGGTTGCAGAGTTCTTGTATCACTGATTTCATCCAGATCTTACCTGGGATCTGCTCAGAGCATGCCTTCTGCACACTAGCCATGCTTATTAAGCCCAAAAGCTGTTTAACAGAGAGAATTCAACCTTTGTGGCTTCTTCAAAGCACTTCTCCATACAAAGTGTAGGTTGCTATGGAAATCTCACAGGCTGTGCTAGCCTCTCCTACTGCCCCATTGCTAGACAGCTACACACTCAAAACGAGATTCTCAGCAATCCTATATTTGGGACTAATAACTCAATTTCTTCCCTGGTGAGACCTAACAAATAAGAAGAATGAAATCCAGTTCTGCTCATCAATCATTCAGTTCCATTGTATTAGATACCCAATGTAAGGAGATGCTGAACAATGCTAGAGGGGATAAAAGATTTTAGTTCCTTCTCAGCACACTCGGATTCCACAGTCAATTAGTTGCTATATTTGCAGTGTGATCCTATATATGATGCCAGGTTTAGAAGTAAATCCCTTGCGGGGATGCATAGGTTTACAACTTTCTGCCATTTTCAAAGGTGAGGTTTGTGTTGGCTTTTGCAAATCAGTGTTAAGTTTTTAATTGCCTGGCTGCCTTACAAAACCATTTCCCTGAATGGCTCAGAAGTTAAACAGAACATTTTCTTCTGTAATACCTTGATTGCTATACCAGCAGCATAGCAGGTGTCCGTACTAACAATACCAGGACATGAAATTTTCCAGAGCACCTAAATCTTTGATATAGATATCAGGTGTCCTAGAGACTATGTGAGTCAGCATAGTGTGGTGGTTTGAACATTGGACTACAACTCTGGAGAACAGGATTCGAATTATCGCTTGGTCATGAAAATCCAGCGGGTGATCTTGGGCAAGTCACACTCGCTGAACCGCAGAGGGTGGCAGTGGCAAACCCCCTCTGAATAAACCTTACCAAGAGAGCCCTGTGATAGGGTTGCATTAGGGTTGCATAGGTCAGAAATGACTTAAAGGCACACAACAACACCAAGAAGCTATGTATCCCCAAAACCGTTGCTTCTGGGTTCCTCTTGTGAGCCTGTTCAACAGCATTCCAGAAAGCTGTTTGGCAAGGATGGGGAAAAGGATGGAGAAAGTGTGGCTCTCCAGAGCTTGTTGGACTGCAACTCCCGTTACGTCTCATGACTGACTAAGCATGCTGGTCAGAGGTGATGGTAATCTGCAGTCTTGGAGAACCACAAGTTGCTCATCCCTAATATACTGCCTAGTTATTTCCTTGTTGTTGCTGTTGTGTGCCTTCAGGTTATTTCCAACTTATGATGATCCTAAGGCAAACCTATCACATGGTTTTCTTGGTCAGTTTCTTCAGAGGGATTTGCCACTGCCATCCTCTGAGGCTGAGAGAGTGTGACTTGCCCAAGGTCTCCCAGTGGGTTTACATGGCCAAGAAGAGATTCAAACTCTGGTCTCCCAGAGTCCCAATCCAACATTCAAACCACTATACAATGCTGGTATTGTAGTTACTTCCTACAAGGAGTGATATCTCAACCTCAACAAGTATTCTCTGGCTGAAACACTGAGCTGTTTCATCATCCTTAAAATTTGTGTTACATTCTTGCTTGGTAAGTAGTGTTTGATAAGGAAAATGGATAGTGGGGGGGAAATGAAGCACTCCCTTTCCTACTGATCTGTTCTTCCTCCTAAGGAGTGGCAATTATGGGGCCCTACAACTCCCAGCATTCATCTCCATTGGCTACACTAGCTAAGGCTGGTGGAATTAATAGTTCAACAACATTTAGAAGGTTATGAAATTCTTCCCTCCCACCCCATCAAAAAGCCATTTTGTGATAGTGAATGGGCTGCTATGCACTCTTTGCCTGCAATTCTGCATCAGGGTAATGCATCCAGAATCCCTGACAGAAGAGAAGGAAAGAGTCACTACACCTCCTCCTCCGCCCATGCTGTCTTTCTCCCTCTGCCTTCTTATTGCCTGGGCAAAATCACTGGTGGATCTTACAAAGCTTTTAATGCAGTGATTGACCTTAAACCCCTCTAGTATCTCAGTATGTTATTCTGTGCTTTCAGTAAGCTAAATTTAATCCTGTTAGTTTCCGCTCTTTGAAAGTATGTTGTGCTTTGTCACATCACTTAGCACACAAACAATCTCAGGCCTGCTGATTCATCAGAGGAAGCCAGACTTCCCCAATTTTCTTTTCTTTTTGCCCTTGATTGTAAATAGAGCCTTATTTTATCAGGTTGCTATATCTCCCTCTCTGATCTGGTTTAACTGTACGTATTTCCTTGATCTCAATTTTCTTATTGGGTGATCTCTTTACTATTATTGGAGTTCCCATTCATTATTAATTACCAGATTATGTTGGACCCAGGTTTAGTAATTTCTAGAGTATGCCTATTTAAAATAAATGGGAACTTGTTTTTCATTGGATCTGCTCTATAGTCTGACTAAGCATGGATTCATCCCTATGTGATTTATGTTTTTAAAACTATCAATTGTTTTTGTATATTGTAAATGTCTGTGTTGGAGGCTGCTGTGGGATGACTTTACCATGAAAGATAGTCTGCAAATATTTTAAATAAATAATTAAGTTTGATGGACATTGAAACACAGGAATTAATATAAGAGTGGAATAAAAATGTCTATAGCAAAAAAATATGCATGATTTCAGGTGGGTTTATATTTTTGAATATCTACTATATTAGATTAACAGTATATACTCAACTTTAAGTCGACCTCATGTATAAGTCGAGGGCAGATTTTAGAGCCAAAATTATGGAATTTGATATGATCCATGAATAAGTTGAAGGTCAAACTTATGGGCATGTAACAAAGAATCTAAAGGGTGAAGCAAAGGGAAAAAATGCCAATGAACTTACAAAATTCCAGAAGGCATAACTTTTTGTGCTCTCACTGAAGCCTGGATGGATGAGAGAGTAGAAGGGAGTCAGTGCTTACACTCTTGCCTTTCACAAGAACATATTTCCTTTTTTAAATATAAGAGTCAAAGTACAGTAGTTATATTGACCTGTGGATATGTCGATTCAGGTTTTTTGGGTCAATTTTTTGACTAAAATTTCTAGACTGATATTGTATATACACTAACTGTATAATTCTAGCTATTATAATTTGCATGTTTTTAGATGCTGGTTGTTTGGAATGTACTAAGAGGCTGATTTAGGAGGCAGCATATAACAATAATGTTCCAGTGGGAGATGTATTCCTATCACATGTTCTTGCTCAGTCAATTGTAAAGGACTACATATCATCCAATAATTCACAGATGAAAACCAGGACACAAATAGTCACAGTCTGGTCAAGATGGTAAAATGTATTACTGAAGCAGAATAGCCCTAGGGTTGTCATAAACTAGAAATGACTTGGAAGCAAACAACAATCCCTGTTATTACTTATATTTGGGGCTGATTTACTGTTTTTTCACACTAGGGGACAAACAGGATTTAAACATTTCCTGTTTAACTCTCGTTTAACTCTCGTTTAACTCTTGTTTAAATCCTGTTTGCCCCCTAGTGTGATAAAGCAGTTAGTCTTGAAGACCCATTAACTTTATTTTAAAAACCCAGTCTTGATGGAGATGGAAGCTGCTAGAACCAATTGGTTGATATTGATCAATACAAGTGACAACATTTTGGGATGCTTCTTAGGGAACAAGGCTTTGGAGAGTGTCATGATAATAACTTGCTCTTCAAACATTACCATCATACCACTCTCATTATTTTCCCCCTGTCCTTGTTAAGCCAAATTAGCAATGAACAGAACCCCAGAGAGGGTTTTTATCTCTCCAATAGATTAGAAAATATTTTCCATTTTATAGGATTTATTTCCTAGTCTCTCTCCCCAACTTTCCTCTAGGAGGCTAATATACCACTCTTGAGTCTACACCGAAGTTATTCTCATAAATTCAATGGGGCTGTAGGCTCAGAAAAGATGCAATATTAAAGTGATCTTATAAGTGAATTCCTTCCTTTGCAACCTTTTTGAAATACAGCCATGTGGCTTCTGATATTTCAGTCAATCAGATCTGTTGAAAGACAGTGTAGGCATCGAAGAGGCTGATTTTGTAAGCAAAAAATAAATATGATTGACTTGGGTGACAACACACTTCTTTTTCTTGTGTGTTTATAGGTTTCTATTCCTCTGAGATGCAAATATTAAGTAACTATTGGCACAGTCAGAGTCAAATCTGAGAGGTAGCAGATGTCTCATTTGAATGTTAAACAGTGTTAATGCCCTCCTTGATGAATATTGGAATCCTGGGATAATTTAAAAATGATTAAATGGTTACAGTTAATAAAAACTGTCCAGAATAGAAACTTAATGCCCTCCTCTCTGCCCCCATAAAAAAGCTAGTTTCTAGTCAGAAATCTCCATTCTGCTAAGGTTTTATTATGAAAAGCACACATTGGCAATTACACACACACATATACTAAAACAGTACTATTGAAGTACAAATAAAAGAATAAATAAAAAGTTAAAATTAAGCAACAAAGTCATAAAATGCAGACTATAACCCAGCAGCAAGTAAAAGCTGGCTGAAACAGGCAAATGTTTTAGACCCATTGAAACTAGGAAGAGAACCAGATATATTACAGGTACGGTCACAGGATCAGGCCAACTTAGCCAATTTTAGAATTAAAGCAAATCGATACCTTTTAATTGTCACGACTATATCCTACAGGCTGCTGAGGTTTGTAGTTTTGTGGGACACCAGAGCTCTCTGACAGAACAGGCAGAATACCTCACTAAACTACAAACCCCAGGATTCTGTAAGATAGACTCATGGCAGTTAAAGTGGTTTCAAACTGCTCTAATTATGCATTATAGAGACACTGTCATAGTCAAGCCAGGTTCATAAAGTTATGGGCAGGTTTGACAAGCCTAGCCTTCTCCCTTCCCTTATAAAATACATTTCTGAAAAAAGGATGCATCCAAGTGGTTTCATAGGCATAAAATCTGGTTATCATTTGACTCATTTAACCCACATCCACCTATAGGTCCTTCCATATATTGACTTAAAGGAAGGAATCACCTTAAGGACATTTAATCAGATCATCTCTATGTATTCATTGTTCCGTATAAATTTCCAAACTCACACTGGGAGAATCATTCTTGCTTTTTAAAATGCTGTTGAGTAAGAGGGATGACTAGGCATTCCTGTGTCATGGAGTCTTACGTGAGCTTCTTCTTTCTTTCATGCCCAAATTGCTTTGTAAACATATGTTATTATAAATAATTTAGCTGTCACAATCCAGGAGACTTGCAGTAGCTTGCACAGAAGCTGAGAAAATGGTGGAACAGAAGAAACGCCAGATCCATGAGAATCCTGTGTCGAAGAGTGCATGTACATAGTAGAAATAATGACATTTGATAGCATTTTAACAGACATGGCTTCATCTTACAGGATCCTAGGATTTGTAGTTTTGTGAAGCACCAGAACCCATTAACAGAGAAGACTAAAGACCTTGTAAAACTACAAATCCCCATAGGAAGGAGCTACAGTTCTTAAACTGGTGCCAAATTGCCTTATTTCTATAGTGTAGATGCACCCTAAAAGGCCCAAGAGTCCTGGCCACCAATCAATATTAACAACCCCTGGACCTACTTCTATGATTCTAGTTCTAGCACTAGAACAGCACAATCTTTCTTGAGAGCTACACGATTCCCAAAGACAATCCAGCAGCACACCCTTCATGAGATACTGGAGACAAGGAAGAGTGGTAGGCTCCAAACCAAAAGCCTATCCCTTTAAATCTTCCTGCTTTGATGTAAAGGGTGGGGCCTGGAAGGGGCACTCTTGGTCCAAGATATAAAAGGACTCAGCTCTACATCTATAGAGTGCTTCCAGACTTATTACAACTGGATGCTTGCTCGGATGGTGTCTTTCCATTTGGATCCTACTGATGACCTTAACATGACCATCAGAATCATGGTAAGTCAGTTTCATCTGAGAAATTTAAATTTTTTTAATGTTTTAACATTGTTTTTTTAAAAGCAGTTGACTGTTTTAAATTGATTTCTACTTAGTCAGTTAACCAGCATAACTTGATCAGTATAATTTGAATTGATTTCTACTTTAACCAGTTTTGATTAATGTTATTGGGCTGTGCATATGTGTGTTTTCTTCCTAACCTTAGTTCAATTTTATTTATGTGTTGAACCTAAATGCTAGCTGTCATTTCAAGGTGTGTTAAAGAAACTCTGTCAAAGGTGCTCCTCCTTCTCTGAAAGTGTAAAATTCTGAATGTCTCATGTGTAGAGGTTTTAATGTAAGAATCTAATGGATAGTGACAAGAAAAACCTTGTAGTGGGTATGGAAGAGGTCATCCAAGGCCCCCAGATGTTGTGAAGGCACAGTATCTTCCTTAAGAATAGTGTCTTACTTCCTAATTATCCAGTAGCAAGGGGACTAAATTTGTCCTTAAAACCAAACAGGGTTTAACAGCTATCTTCTCAAGTGCAACAGGAGCTGTGCTTCCTCTCAGAAAGGCATTAAGCGCTTCTGAAACCCAAATGTAAACCCACTCATAGCAGATTTGAATCTGGAGGAAGGGCTTTAAAGGCTAACAGCTTTATTGTGGCTTTAACTTTCTTGGACTAGAGCCCACTTTTTCAGATGCACATTCTCAGTCTCCAAAGATGTAGATGGGGGGGGGGGTGCAACAAGACAGGGAAAAGGTCACGAAATGCAAAGAGTTAGAAGCAGCTCTGTGGTATTTCCATGCAGAGCCCTGTGGCCTTTTTGTAATATCAGTCATTGTGTGATAATATAACCCTGCCTGTATAGCTATGCCTCATCTATTTGATACTATGTTAGGAAAGAACCCCAGTGTGCTGATTACACCCGAACTGCAAAGAATAGACTTGGTTGAAAAATTCTAGCTCAGCAGTTTCAATCTGGAACTTTCCCTTGAAGCCTTTTTGTTAAAAGTATAAAAACTTCAAAGTCAGCAACACAGCTTGGAAATGTATCCTTTCAGACCATGGCTCTCAGAATCCCTAGTATTGTGGGAGATTCTGGGGTTATAATCCAAAAAAGTGATATTCTGTTTGTTTTGCCCAAATTTTAGTCAATGATAAGAGCATTCTGGACTGTTATGACAATTGGAATTTTGTGTTTATGTCACATCTGTGTTCACTCATCTTCCTGCATAAAAGCTGGCTGGATTGTACAATCAATGTGGACCATAGAAAATGTACAGTCACCATTATTGCCAAAATCACTGCATATGTTTTATGGGAAGAAATGAACAAACTAAGGATATCAGTATTGGGTTCTGTAGCAATTTAGCACAATCTGAAAGAGGTGCAAAAATGCCATCTGTATTTCATTCCAGATTTTATCCCCAAGTTTGTTTCTCTATCAGATGCACTGTTCCTGCAGCTGAGTAACTACTTTAGATGAGAGGGGGCGATAACATATCTGCAAAGGGAGATTCAATCTACACTGTCATGCTGACTCAAATCATCTTCCTTCATGTTCAGTGGAAAAATTACAAATATGGAACCTTTCCAAAAGGGGAATTCATGGAAAGAAATCTACTTCAATAGTGGAAAATATGCTCCCTAGCACAATTCTGACATCTTGTCACTACAGTGGACCCTTAGTATTTGCTGGGGTTTGGTTCCAGGATCCCCCATGGATACCAAAATCCATGGCTGCTCAAGTCCCATCAAACACAGTGGCATAGTAACATGGTATCCTTGATATAAAAGGCAAAATCAAGATTTGCTTCTTAGAATGTATAATTTTGGGGAATTTTTTCAAACCATGGATGATTGAATGCATGGTTCAAGAATCCATGGAGATGGAGGACTGACTATACTACAATTTTATGACATGATAGCTAAAACCACTACTTTTAGTGCATTTCTATAGTCTGACACTCCCAAGATAGCCAACAACCATTTAAAACCATAACATAGTGATATAACAGTTTTAAAACTGTTAACAAAACAACATTAAAACAACACCATAAACCAGCAAGAACAGGATAACAGTGAATGGTTTAAAAGAAAAAGACCAGAACTAATTCATATTTTTCCACGGCGGAGGCTGGAGACAGTTTCTGAACCACATCTCTCAGAATCCCCATGATGTCTGGGGAATTTGTGGAGCCATAGTCCCCAGGAAGTAACATTCTCAGGCTCAGCTCAAAGGTATGCCTCAATGGTTGCCAGTCCAGGTTGTTTTCACTCATGATTATACAATACTTTATCTAGGCTGGTATTCTGTTTTTCAAACTGGCCAACCACTTGCCTTTGGCATGCTTAAAGACAGGATAGGCAATTATCCTTTCCTGCTTCATGTTCCCCAGTGATTTATATGATTTATATTCAGAAACATGGTGCCTTACAGCATATAGAAAGAGAGAGAGAAGTCCAGCTGGTTGCCTCATAGTGAAAAGTCTGATATCTGCAGGCTCACCAGCAAGAAGGCCCTGCCTCAGGTACCTGTTGGTCATATCTTGGGACAGAAATGACATAATGATTAAGGCTTTCTTGAGCTGGCTGGGTGGATGGGTGTCACATGGACTTTTTTGATATTGTGTTTTTTAACTCTGTAAAATTCATAATAAGATCACAGCGTGGTATAGTTATTGGATTTTGCTGTAACCCCCAGAATCCCCCAACCAGCATTTTCAGTGGCTATGCAGGCTGGTGAATTCTGAGAGTTGTTGTCCAAAAGTAACTTTTCTGAGCTGTACATAAGATTGATCACCATAGTAGCTCCTTTTTAAGAAAGTGCCTCAAGGGTTAGCTAAATGAGGTTGTTGCCAGTTCAAATAAGAACCACCACCACCACCCCCCCAATATATTTCCCTTCAGTCTCCAAAGATCTAGCATTCTGGAGGGTGGTTCACACCTTGAACTATTACACAGCTATGTTAGTATTTGCTTGATAACTTTACCTGCCCCTTTTGTTTGGATACCTAAATTGAATTTCTCAATGTTCAATTAAAGTTTTAAGTTACTGCAATGCTTGAAGTATGGGGACTGTATTCATTTTAGGTAGGAGAGAGAATGAAGCTGTCGTATTTTGGATGTATGAAATGAAATTACTTATTAAAAACAATTCTTGGTAAAAGTGGGAGGCTATAGGAAAAATGGGAGACTGCATTATAGGTAGGTTGATTCAATCAAGGAAGCCACAGCTCTGAACTTTCAAGACCTGAGCAGGGCTGATAACAGGTTCTTTGGTGATCTCTCATTCATAGGGCTGTCATTGGCAGAAGTTGGCTTAGTGGCAAATAATAATAACAAATGCCCTCATTTTGCTACTGCCCCCATAGTTACAACCCTCAAGTCCTCTCCCTTTTGTTTCTGTGCCCAAAATGTAAATGCAGGTAGTATCAAAAGAAAAAAAGGCTAGTGGTCAAGATGAAGCATGTTCTTTCTTCCTTCAAAAACACCAGCTCCCAATTACAGGTTTAGAAGGCACTTGCTGCATATTACAGCAGGGCAGTTTTAAATATAGTTGTGGAAGACTTTATTGTTAACAGCTAAGGTAAAGTGGAAATCAATTTTGTTTTAGTGTCACTGGATTTTACCAGTGGAATGACTCACACCTAAGTGATGATTTGTTGCTATGCTGGGTGGTTAATTACAAAGATAAGGCACATTCCTTGTTTAAAGATAGCACATGGGGACCAGGGACTATGGTAAAATTGTGAGGACAATGAGCAAAGATTGAATTAGGAAAGCTTGAGTTTAAAATGGTGGTTCAGCATGGCTGATGCCTGATTATCACTGAATTAGGTACTTTTCCCTCTTTTATGTGCCGTTTTAACAGAATAATCTCATGCTGTTTTCTAAAGCTGGAAGCAAAAGTTGTAGAGGGGTGTTCTTTGCCAAAGTATGTGTTCGTAAGGCAAGAAAAGAACTGTTTGAGTTGAGAAAGGATGCTGTTATGGTTGGTCCCTTAAGGTTTGGTTCACTAGTGATACTGCAGTACTTTCACATGTTTTAAGAAAACGTAACTTGCAAAGGGTCCTGACAGGTCTCAAAAGAAGTCCAGTTTCTTACAGACTCTAGTACTGGATGATGAGATAAAATACATTCTGTACTATTCTCTGGTCTGTTCAGCCACATTTAGAATCCACCCAGTTCCTCTAACCAATGCGGCTTTTAAGATGTGTGAGTGTGTTCAGTTCCTATGCTTTTCCTCCAGGAAGGATGGGCTAGGGCCATAAGGGACACAGGGACACACACACACACACAGTTCCTATGCTTTTCCTCCAGGAAGGATGGGCTAGGGCCATAAGGGACACAGGGACACACACACACACACACACACACACTGAATGTGGAAAAACTGCAAATAACTCCCCCCAAGTGGAAACCAGTTAAAGGGATGGGTGGGTGGAGAAGAGAAGCAGGTGTGTGCATTTCTCTTTTCCCACTGCTCTCCAGTCCCTTTAACTGGCTTCTTGCCCCTTTCTGAGGTGGATGGGTGCCTGCCTTCCCCAGGCACAGATCTGCCTGGGAATGGGGTGGGGATGGATCCATCCCTCCAAACCTCTTAAGAAGATGGGTGCCTGCCTTCCCCAGACTCTGATCCACCTGGCACTTGTCTGGGCAGATGGGTGCCTAGGGAAGGCAGCAATCTAACTGGGGAAGGGGTTGGCATGTGCTGGCTTCCTGGCTTCTCCCTCATGGGCTTTTTCCCCAGGGGAAAAACCCGGGGGGGGGGAGTAGGAGTGTATGTGCACATGGCCTTGGCCTCACGAAAAATCAAAAACACATGTATCAAAGCTGCAAATGTGGAGGGCCAACTGTAAAGTGTAGTACTTTGAGCATTGAACTATGACTCTGGATAACATGTTTATAATCCCCACTCTGCCATGGAAACCCACCAAATGACCTTGGGCAAGTCACACACTCTCAGCCTCAGAGAATGTCAATGGCAAACCCCCTCTGAAAGAACTTGCCAAGGAAACCCTGTGATAAGGTCACCATATGTTGGAAACTACTTGAAGGCACACAACAACAAAGATTTATTATTATAGAACAAACAGTAACCCTTCTGTTTCAAAGCAAGAATAGTTTCCCCTGAACTGAACTATGTCCATATTCTCAGTTCTCCAAAATCCAATTCAGATCTTCTCCATTCCTCACCTCCTAATTAGCTTGCACTCTTTCTGATTTCCTAACTCTGTTTCGTCTTATCCTTATCTAAATCTTTAACAGACTAGCCCCTCGGTTATATCCTGTCCCCCTGTAGACTGTCCTTCACAACATTCTGAAGATGTGGTTGGCTGGCTCTGGCCAGACTTGCCCAGCTTCTCTCTTCACAATGGGCAACATTTCCCCCTGAGGTTCACACAGAAATAGAGAGGGCACTCAGGACCAACAAAAGTGTGAGTGTTTCTGGAACTCATTCTGGAGTTTACTAAGTAGGGCTGCTTAGGCTTCTGGATAGAGGTAGATTCAGTATTCAAGTTGCTTGCTCCATCACTGAGATGCCTCCATTCAGTAGTTCAGGTGCAGGGATCATACAACCCTCTAGAACTTGTTGACTGCATGTGCCATCAACCTTAGCATGGTCAATGGTGAGGAAAACTAGGAGACATCTGGAAAGTCGAAAGAGGCTCAATCCTGTAGTAATAACTGGTAATTTGCCATCTCGTGTGTGTGTGTGAGAGAGAATCCATTCTGGGTTTTACTCCAAACTCTAAAAGAGCTATCCAAGGTGCTGAATTTCTTTCACAAAATAGGTTTGTTGCCTTGCCTAGCTCTGTTAAAGTTTGAACTAAATCTCACCACAAATTCACTATCCATTGGCATGGAACTCATTTGCACAGTCTTATGTATGTGTGCACATTAGGGACATAGTTTTCACCAATTTTATTCTTGAAGGATATAACAAGGAATTTTAACAATTTTGTTATGCTGCTGTGAGTCTTCAAACATTGCACAGTCTCCAAAGTCTGTTTGCAGTTCAGGATTTATCTGCACAAAATTCATGTTTTTGTTTTGTGCAGAAAACATTTTCTGTGCTGGTAACAGCATTTTCTGCACAGAAAATATTTTTTGCAGAGAAATTTTTCTGCATAAAACAACAATGTATGAATTTTGTACAGAATAAATCCTGACTTGCTGTGGTTTTCATCAGTCCAAGTTTCTTCATGTCAAGGCTTCTTGGCACTTGAGAAATATTTCCAAAATACATTTGAATATGCTTTCCATCCCTAACATACACTCATTCACAGGGAAAGGGAGGATCGATTCCCCCTCTCTGTGCACCAAGCTTCTCATTATAATTACACCTCCTTCCCACCTATCCACTACAGTTGGCCCTCTGTTTTTGCAGGGAAACCGTTCCGGACACACACACACACACACACACACACACGATAATGGAGACTCACCAATATTCAAACACCATAAGCTTGAATGAGGTGCATGCCTGTGAGTATGTGTGGGGTGCATGCCATGGGGGCACACCCTACTGAAACTAATGGAGGTTGCCCTTCCATGAATATTCAAGACCATGGATCTCAAGTCTGTAGAACAGAGGGGTAATTGTATTTGGTAGGTTTGAAAGGATGGGCTCTCCTTATGCACTGTCTTCTCCATCATAACCACACTTGCCAAACAATTGTTGCTCTGGCTGCTGGAAGTAGAACTTTAGAGAGGAACAATGCTTGGCTGCAAGGAGGGGCAGGTGGGAAGATACTGTACATATACAGCCTACACCAAAAACCTCCAAGGGATGCATGCAGTCCGATTCATTTTTTTTTCTTTTCCTGTTTGATAAATGCTAATTATAACTCCAGGCATCTGGGGAACAATTTATTGGTGAGCCTTTTGAGCCAATCTTGCCAGTAAAAATTCAGCTTGAAGAATTCAGCAGTTCACATTACCTTGGGGTATTCCTCTGCAGAAGGCACATCTGTGCTATTTTGAAGGAATCTAGAATAGTGTTGATATGGCCAGCATGACCTCTCAAACTGGGAGTGGAGTGTTCTCTACACCTCTCGCAATGCAAAGAGCAGATGAAGACTAAGGCTTGTGAAAATGGCTGAACTGTGTAATCATTCCTCCGTCTTCCCAGAAGATGGCACTGCAACTGTACTGAAAGGCAAAATGTGGAGACCTGCACACACACACATATATGTTGTGCTGCTGGCTTGCAAATAACACCTTATTCTTTCTGTTCAGCTGAATAGCTATCTGACACTTCCAGCTTTTGCTGTGCATATCTTGATGAATATTATTTCTTTTAAGAACTTTTAAAAACCAGAGGCAGAATACAAGAAATTTGTATTTATCCATTATTAAACATTTTAGCAGCATTTCATTAAAATCATCAAGTCTGAGATAGCCAGAAGGGCCTAAATACCCTAAAGGCACCAGATCCTGGAAAATAAACAGGGTCACTCCTGGTTAGTATTTGGATAGGATCAATGAATACCAGGTGATGTAGGCTATATTTCAGAGGAAAGAGCTGACAGAACCACCTCTGACCATTCCTTGCTTTAAAAATCTCTATGACATTCTTGGAGTTACCATCATTTCTCTAGGCTCAATTGCTGAACCAGTGGCATACCTGGGAGGGTGCGGATTGCACTGGGTGATACCCCAAAGGATGTTGGGTTATTTATTATTATTTTGGCAGTTTCTTTGAGTCTCAAGCACTCCCTGCCCCTTAGCTGATATACATGCACTTTAAAAAAGAAAAAGGAAAGAGAAGTATGAGATGAAAAGGTAAGGACCCCTTAATCCACTTTGGTTCAGTTCCACAGCAGCTCCCTGTCTTCTACCTATGCTCAGAAGGATGGGACCTAACCATTTGTTTACCTGTATTTCTACCCTTTGTTGTTGCTGTTGTTTGCCTTCAAGTTGTTTCAGACTTATGGTGATCGTAAGGCGAACCTATCATGGGATTTTCTTGGCACGTTTCTTCAGAGGGTGTGTGCCATGGCCATCATCTGAGGCTGAGAGAGTGTGACTCACCCAAGGTCACCCAGTGGGTTTCATGGCCAAGATGGGAATTGAACCCCGGTCTCCAGAGTCATAGTCCAAAGACTCAAACCACTATGCCATGCTATAGATATTATAATTCCACATCAGTGCGTATCCCCTTATTGTCAATGTGCAGATTTGCCTCCACATGGGTGGAAAATCAACAGGAATTACAGTAGCTAGAAAAGTGAAGAAGATATTACTTTGCTGCATTTGCAAATCCCATAGACTTGTTCAGTGGATAACATCCCCCTATCTTCTTAATTTTTGTAAGAAGTAAAAACTATGCATTAGGCGATTCATTTGGAGTAAAGAATGCAGGTTTTCTGAATGCTTTCCCACAGTGCCTTGGAAAGAATTGTTTCTGCCCAGTTGTTCCTCCCGAATCACAGTGTTCGCTTCAAGGTTTCTTTCTTGTTCCCTCCTTCTTTCCCCCACCCGTTTTCAAACAGATTAGGTTGCAGCCTTTTAAGCATGGGAAGATATTACCCAGCAGCCTTTAGGATTATGTTATCACCTACAACCAGATGGAGCCTATCAAGGCTGTGTCAATCACGCTACACCTGTTGATCTCATAGGGAGCCAAAAAATTAATTGCATATAAATGTTTTTTTTTAAAAAAAAAATAAAGCAAGATGCAAAAAAGGAAGCGGGAAGGGGGAGGAAATAATGACTCATTGCACGGAACATTCAGAATAAATAAATGTAAATAGAAAAGAGGAGAAGGGGAGACAAAAGAAAGAAATGCTGTCTCTTAGTTCTGTTTGTATTGGAAAGGAGCCAATTCTTTTTCCTTTGAATGCATGGAAAGATAATGTTTAGGACACAGAGTCCATACTAGTGAATATTAGTGGTTTGTGGTAGATAATAGACAAATGCTGGGCAAGGTGTTCTCTTATTAGCTAGAGCATTCACCTTGAGTTTTCCTGAAGGTGAACTCTGCCAGCTATGAGGAATGGATGATAAGTCTGGGGGACAGGGTTGAACAAGAATTGATCAGAATTCTCAAATGTCTTCATATTCAGGAAGGTAAAACGATGATGATGATGTACATTTTGGAGAAATCCAAACTTTGACCATCCAAATTTTAGATTTTGAGTGCTTTTAGCTTTAAAAAAAATATGGGTTCAAATTTTTGTGCAAAAAGGGATGGCTTGACTTGAATTTCATCTCAATGAAATGAGATACAACTCATTATCCACGATTCTAGAAATTTGGGGGTTGAAGGGAAATTTCAGTTTGGAAGTCTGAATTCTTACTGGGCGCGGGGGGGGGGGGGTGCCTTCATTTTGCCTCCCCTACAGCTATACCTTTGCATTGTGGATAAGGGCCTACTTATCCTTTAATGGAAGAGACACACCTATACAGCTGATCCTAATAAATGTTTATTTTTTTAAAAAGGTCCTGTGATAAGTATGCATTTATGAAGCCTTTAGAAACAAAGCAACATGCAATGGGAAGGCATCAGTGTGGGAGAAGTGATGGAGGCATGTATTCAAAATCTTCCCTGCTTTAAGGGGTGCATGTCCCCAGATATGGGGGAATATTGATCTCAAAGTATGCCTTTGTTGGTTAATTAGATTTATATATCACCTTTCCTATTGTGAGCTCAAAAAACACATACATTCTTATTTTATCCTCACAAATATCCAGAGTGGTAGGTCCTGGGATTTTATGTGCCTAGCCCAGGGTTGGCTGGTAAGTTCAGGGTGACCTGGGTCTTCTTTTTCCAATATATGTCCTACATTTCAACTTTCTGCCTAGGAGGAATATGAAAATGTCCTCCATTTTAAACATAACTAAGAAGCATGAATTTAGATTTCTATGAGTGCTTTTAGCTTTTATTTCGGAATGTCCTACATTTTACGGTGCCTAGTCCTCCTTTGCACTTAGAACATCTGGTCACCCTGATTAAGTTTCATGGCTCATTTGGGACTCGATTCTGTATCTCTTCAGTCCAACACTCTAACCACTATACCACAATGATTTGTTTGAAGCTAAAAGAACAATCCATCTACAGATATAAAATGCTGTTCAGGCCTGGTTTGTCATTTTGCAGGAGACTGTTCTTCCACTTTCTGATGTGACAGGCAATATATTGTGTCTTCAGTTGTCACTCTAAAAATTGTAGGGGAAAAGAAGCAGAAAATGCAAGGAAGAGAATCAGATTTTATCAGCAAACTCTCATCCTGGTGTGTGAGCTTTGGATGAAGCATTGGAGATGGAAAATGGCGGGGATGTATCTGCAAATAGGTTAGATATATTCTAAATAAAGAATTGGATGTGCACAGCCAGCAAGATGGCAAGAAAGCAAACCTTGAATTAGGTCTTTTGCTAGAAAATGTGTTTTGCTGCTATTCTCAGTGTGACAACCTGATAAAGCAGGTTTGAAGAAATGGTACAACAGCGACATCCAGTGGTGCTAGAGGTACAGCCTATGTAATATAGTGGTTCTCTCCATGCCACTTTGTACCTCAGTATTGCTACTGTCTGTAACAGAAAACAAGAAAAGTAATTGTTCTCTAAATAACTATGTGTTCACAGTCATTTGAGTAGGAACAAAATATGGCAGCCAGGCAAGTCTGGGGGATAATGGGAGAGGAGTTGTCTAAAGCATTATTCCAGTAATATTTGCTAACTTGGGACTAGAGTCACATTCCCATTGATTACTGTTAGTTTGGCTTCATTCATTTCTGTTTATGCATTTTAAACAGTCAAGCAAATAATCCAAGTGGTATAATACAATCTGCTAAATAATAATAATAATAATAATAATTTTATTTATCAAAGGGCAGGATGGCAACCATCCTAGGAGAAGGAAGGCGAAGGCTCTAATCCTAAATCGGGGCAGATGGTGCTCGTCTAACTCTGTAAGGTAAACCATCTAAGAGAAGGAAACTCTAATCAAGCCTACGACCATGGTGCCGGCTATACACTCTATTGGTCTGGCAAACCAAAAACTGAAAAACACCTCTCAGGAGTAGGCTTTATGATTAAAAACTCCATTGCCTCCAAACTCAAAACTCTGCCAACAGGTCACTCTGATCACATTATCTCCTTACGCTTCCCTCATGTTGTTCTCTTCAGTATATATGCCCCAACTATGCAAGCTGACCCTGTGGAGAAAAACAAATTCTACTCAGACCTACACCACCTCATACAAAAAGTCCCTGCAGAAGATAAAATCATTATTCTTGGTGACTTCAATGCCAGAGTAGGAAAGAACTTTGAAGCCTGGAAAGGTGTTCTAGGTAAGCATGGAGTTGGAAACTGTAATGATAGTGGATGCCTCCTGCTAGAGTTTTGTGCACAACAGTAGCTGACTATTACAAACACTATCTTTCAACAGAAAGATAGCTTGAAGACAACCTGGATGCATCCCCAATCCAAACACTGGCACCTCATTGACTATGTTCTAGTGCACCAGAGAAACATTTGCAATGTACGTCATACCCGAGTGATTCCCAGTGCAGAATGTCAAACAGATCATCGCCTCGTAAAAAGGCAAACTAAATCTTCATCTTAAGATCAATCCTAAAAGGGGTGGCACCTTAAAGAGGAGACTCCAAGTCAACAATCTTCAACAAACTGCCATGAGAGATAACTTCCAGGCAAATCTGCAATCAAAACCACAGTGTAAAGGCTGGGTAAGCATCTCTGGGGAGGGTATTCTCTACAGGAGGTGGCACTAACAGAGGAAACCTCTTCCTCTGGCAGATACCTGTCCAGCCTCTAGTGTTCATGGGTGGAATGTCGTTGCTTATCCAGCCAAAGCAATACCATCCCTGCCAAGATGGCAGGCTTGAGGGAATCTCCCATGTACAGTTACATTCAACAAAAATTAAAATCTTCATGGGAAAAAAAGAATCTAATGAGGGCTAAACACGTTCAGTGACAGTAGGTTGCCAACTGACTGTTGGAGGGTGGAGGAACTAGGCAGGATGGGGAATGGAATATGCTGAACATGAGTACTCACTGTGTAACGTTAAATGGCCTGAGGTGCCCCAAAATGGCAAAAAGACCCCACAGGTTCTCTAGAAAGTGTGTAGGGGCATATTTGGACTTTTTTTTTAATCCTATGGGACAACAAAAACTGCCATGGGTCACATGCTGCCCGTGGGCTGTACTTTTCCCATTCCTGTTATAGAGATTGGAATTTGGACCACAAGTCCTGGACTAAGACACTGGGAGTGCAGGGTTCAAATCCCTGCTCAGCCATGGAAGACCACTGGGCAAGTTACAATCTCTGTCCTGCAGAGGATGCCAGTGGCAAAAGCCTCTGAACAAATTCTACCAAGAAAACCCCATTATAAGTCAGAAATGATCAGAAAACACAGCAACAACAACAACAGAGAACCAAAGAACTAAGCAGTAGACATTCAAAAGATTTCAAAAACAAAAGTGAAGTGTTGGTGAACTCACATTGAGTCAAACTGTTGGTCCAGCTAACTGAGTTCTGTCAGCACATCTCTGAATATTGTCAGTAGATCTCTAGGGTTTGGGCAGAAAAAAGCAATCAGTGGAGTTAAAGGGAATTGTTTGAATGATTGGACACACCTGTCATTACAATTCACAAATGGACATGATTTGTTTTCCTTACTGAGCAAGATAAATAAGCACCTGAGCCCTTGAAAAAGAATTTTAATTTGTGTGTGTGTTTTTTTAAATTAAGTTACAAAGATTGTTCCAGATATCTGCAATATAAGGACCTTACTTCCTGTGTTACCAGTGTAACAAGCCTTGGTAACAAACCCAAAGGTAGGTATCCCAATGAAGTTGTCTGTTTAGTGTCAGCTGATCCTTCAGCCTAAAGAGGCCCAGCCTATACCCAAAATAATCAAATACCAAATGCTATAAAGTTTTTTCTTCAAACCAGCCTTCCCTGGTGTGCTCCAGATGTTTGGATTTAAAATCCCTACAAGTCTAGGAAGGCTAACCTCGGGTGTTTCAGCACTCTAAACAACATGTTGCCATTTTTATATCTATACAGCCTCTCCTTGCTTTTGTAACCCAGTATTGGATATCCAGTCTGTCCATAGTTATGTCCCAAGGCCAGCCCTAACAACTGATTTGGGATGGCGTAGGAGCTTGGCATTTTAAATCAGCTGCAGCTGGGACGTGGGATGGAGCTGGGATTATTGCATGCTAAATCGCTGCCAAATCGCCAGCTGCCATCAGCCCATGTCCAACCCGTGCTCTGCCAGCACTTTTTAGAAGTCAGAAAGCTTGGACTCGGCTGGGACCCCTGATTTAGTGTACGATAATCCCCTCCTCCATCCTGTGTCCCGGCTGTGGAGACTATTTAAAACACCAAGCAATAAGCACCATAGAAGAGCAACAAATTGATAATTATTTAATTTATTTCTATTTTGTTTCTTACTGAGGGTGGCAGAGAGGTGCTAGTGGAATTTCCTGGTCCAGGTCCCAAAATAAATTGGGACTACATTTGGCATGTTTTACCAAAAGGTGTCTGTGACCTCACAAGGAAATGAGACATCTTGGATTAAAAGGGAGTACCTTTCTGTATTGCTAATGGAATTCAATTGTTTTTCTCCTGGACTCCAGGATGTTCTGTTCTCAGTGCTACATGCCCAGAAAGAGGAGGGCCTGCCTGCACAATATCTTTACAAAATGCAAGCCTGTGACTAACACCATCCTTTTTTAAAAAAAAATCTCCTTTGTGATTTTTAACACCTTTGACTGATGAAGTGAAGCTTTGAAAGCTTGCATCGTATTTTGTGCATTTTGGTTCATCCAATAAAGATATCACTGTTTTGTGGATTTTGGATCTTATTGTACTTTGCTATATGGCTAACATGGCTACCACTGAATATGTTCCTAATTGTTTTTTAGCTAGAAATCCCAATCTTTCATGGTGTCTGACTGTAAGTGGCTGATATCCCAATAACTCTGTTATTTCTTGTAGTCCTTGAGAGCTGTTGTAACTACTAAAACCATGTTTTTAAGAGCAAACGTTTTTAGCATGGGAAAACAAGTATAAAGCCTAAAATGTCTATTTTAGAAGAATCTTTGAGATTATTGATTTTAAAAACATCTTGGAACAGGGTTTCTTTCATCTTTTGACACTCCTGTTAATGATTCTGAAATTGATTTCCAACCTTAGCTCTTGCTGAGCAGAAAAAATTTGCTGAAGTGGGAAAAGATGACAATAGAAAAGTTCAATGAATGAAATAAATACACAATGACATAATGACATAGCCAAATTCATTGGTTTAAGTCAGGCTTCCATAACCTAGTGGTTTATAGATGTGTTGAACAGTAACTTTCCCAGATGGCTGGGGGATTATGGGAATTGTAGTATGAAACACCTAGAAGGCATGAGGTTGGGAGCACTGCTGTAGTAGAGAATAATAACCTTATGCTAGATATAGTTAGCAAAGAGGAGAGGCACCTTTAGCACTTTTTGGGTTTAAGGAAACATGTTAAGGAACAAAAAAAAAAATTAAGTCTCCAAGTTAAACTTACTACTCATTTGTTACCAAAAAGAAGTTCACTTAAGCTGTCTTTGTACAAACCCTTCACCCTGTCCCTGAGATTATAGAAAGTTACAATGTTCTAGTTATAAATAATTAATTGTTCTTAGACAGAACAGAGAATGTCAGGTGAAATGAACAAATTTGGTGGAATTGCAGAAAATATACAAGAGAGGCCTATCTATTTTTTTTTAAAGTTGGACTAGTTCAAAAGCTTGGTATACCCACATCTAAATGTTTCATTTACCACTTTTGAGTTTCTTCTCTTTTTTCATTAGAAAGGATAACATCATATTTTTGCCTGCTTCCTCTGAGGATTGTTGTAGTCCTAATAATAGATGGGCCATGATAATCTACATGAATTTTCCAATCAGCAATATATTATTGTATATATTACTTTGTAATGGAAAGTACTGGCCAGAGGGCTTTAGTCCTGAATTGGGAATTAAGACACGTTAGCTTTGGAAGGGAGCCAGTGTGCTACAAGGGTCTGAATGTTGGACTAGGACGCTAAGGCCCGATCTAGATGGGCACTATGCGGTGCAATAAGGGCTCAAAAGAGTGCCTTTAGGGTTAGGGAGGATGCAGCGCCCACACCCTCCCTAACCCTAAAGCGTATGGGTGCCGCCATTTTAAAATGGCGGTGTCCATATGGGTGCGTCATGACAACTTCGTGCCGCGGGAGGGTGCCAAGCACACCCTTCACGCAACACAAAAAGGAGCTCCATAATGGAGCTCCTTTTTTGCGCCGGATGTTTGGCGTGGCCTTCAAGGGGCTGTGCCAAACACCTGGGGAGAAAGGGGCTGCAGCGGCGGCCCCTTTCTCCCCTCAGCACCACCTCTGGAAGCGGGGTGCAGCAGGTGCCCAGGACGCCTGCTGCACCCCGTTTTGAGGCCACAGGGAAGCGGCAGTTTGCCACTTCCCTGTGGCCTCCGGAAGCGGCGGCATGAGGCCTCGGAGACAAGTATGGACCGCCCCTTTTGGGCAGTCTGGAAAGCTCCTAAGTGACCAAGGTTTAATTCCCTGTTTGGCCATGGAGTCCCACTGTGTGATCTGGGACAAGTCACACTCCCTCAGCCTGAGAGGAAGGTAAACCCTCGTTGAATAAATCTTGCCAAGAAAACCCTCTGATAGAACTGTTGTAGAGGTGGGATATCTTGCGGTGCAAGTGCTGCCATGTGCTGCTGCTACCTTCTGCTGTGTCATGGAGGCTGATATGGAAAGAAAATGTGTTGGCCACAGGTTTGGTTCAAAAACCAAAAATGTATGTTTGGTTACTTTTCAGAATTAGAAGTACAAGCCTACAATGTAAAAATGGCAACAATAACATTAAATAGCTTATAAAAGGCTTTAGGAGTATATCTTTAACATGCTTTTAGAGTCATAGAGTCATAGAATCATAGAGTTGGAAGAGACCACAAGTAACTTTCCAATTACCTTTTTGATTTAGAATGGCAGACTGATAAACTTGTTTGACTCCTTGCATTTCCATTTCAATCTGGTGGTGTTCATCATTGGGAACACAGGCCCTTCCATATCATTTTAACACAATCTCTCTCCAGCCAATATTTCTGGGTGGTTTCAGTGGACTCTTTCAAACGGGAGGAATTTCTCCCAATTCCAAATGGAGCCAATGCGGATTCATGTAAATTCGCTTGTTTAGCGAATTTACCTGAACCCCTGCTCTGTTCGGAAGGCATTCGGAATTACTTCCCATTACCCAAAAATAACCCCCCCTTGCCCGAAATCACATGAGAAGCTTAAATTCGCAATAACGTTAAACCCATGATTGCATTCGGAGTGACTTCCCTTTTGCCCGAATTTGCGTGAGAAGAATTAATTCGCAATAACGTGAAACCACAGGATTGCGTTTGGATTGCCCTTGGATTATACTTCCAATTTCCCACGTCTGAAAGAGTCCAGAATGACTACAGATGTGTGTGTGTATCTGCCTTCAAATCATCTATCAACCTATGGTGACACCCAGAATTTCATAAGGTTTTCTTAGGGAAGGAATACTCAGCAGTGGTTTTTCCAGTTCCTTCAAGCTGACCTTAATTGGCCGAGCCACTAGGTCTTAAAGCCTAATAAGATCACGGGACTATCTTTAGCACAACATACAGAGACCCTTTCTCTCTGGTAACACGTTCAAAATGGCAGGAAGCCAATCCTTTCTTAAGGATTTAGCACAAGAGCCCAGTTTGGGGAATGCAAATATATAAAAAGCAAGCCAGACCCTTAGGAAGTCAGCAGCCAAGGGGTCGGCCCAGACTTCTCAAAGCACAAACAAGAATAGCTCATCTCTCTGAACTTGTGTCTTCTTTTATACTAATCAACAGCAAATCAGTCTTAGCCAGATAAAGTTAAAGCTTATTATTGGTTATGCAAGAGTCTTTTTGATTTGGATTGGAAGGGACCCATCAACACTGACTGGCATCTGAATCATTGTTTGGGTAGCTTCCTCATGCAGGCATTTCACTTTCCTATCTCATGGTCTCATGAGCAAAGAAAGAATATTTTCTATTTTGCTTTTAGGATTATATGTTCTACATCTCTCAAGCTGTACTTAGGCTCCCACTCAAACTTTTGTACCATTCCCCCCAGATATGCTCATGCCATTTTGATTTTTTTTGCATAGCATCTATACTGAAGAAGAATTTTGTTTATTTTGCAACTTTTTAGTTGGTCCTAAAGAGGATATCTTGACACAGTTTAATTTTTGCACTCAAAGGGAGAAAAGTTACTGCAAACGTTTAAAATATAGACTAATACACTTCAAATCCCCCCCTTGTCCTTTAACTTAAAAAAGAAAAGCCATGAATCCCCCCTGCCATATACGGTATTTCTTTTGTACTTCACAGACAATAGGCAAAATATCTAATTGGCATAACTGTTCTTTTCATGTGCGAGAGAGACCAAAATCAAGTATGTACTCAGAATTTGAAAACATTACTTTTTGGGACTACAGGCCCCCAAATTCCTGAAGTTAGGGTTTGGGAGGAATAGTCAAAAGTAATAACTTTTCCAAGTTATCCAAGGAATGTATAAACAAATTGTAAGCCGCTCTGATAGCTTTGGCTGAAGAGCAGGGTATAAATAAAATTTATTATTATTATTATTATTATTATTATTATTATTATTTATTAATGAGTTGTCTGGTATCATGTTATTGAGTTGCCCTTTAATGAGTCAGACCATTTAACTTAGTAGCAATGAAAGTATCCAGCTTCTGCTACTTGGTTCAGACCTGCTATGCAGTGCTCTTTCTTTTTCTTGAGTCTTTCTCTTTGGCTGCAGAAATAATCCAGTTTGATGCCACTTTACCTGCCATGGCTCAATGCTATGGAATTCTGGGAATTGTCGTTTGCAGCACCAGAGCTCTCTGAAAGAGAAGGCTAAAACAAAATTATAATTCACAGTATTCCAGAACACTGAGCCATGGTAGTTAAAGTGATGTCAAACTGGATTATTTCTCCAGTACAGATGCAGCCTTCTTCTGCTCCACATCCCCCTCATGTAGTTTAAGGTCATGGCAGTGGTCATGCTGAGGAATTTTAGAAATTATAGATTTTCCTCCCTGAGTATATTTCCCAAGCTCTACTCTTGTCCCTGGTATCATTGTCTCTGGTTATATTTGACCATTTGTCTCATAGGTTTGCTCTGTGGCATCATCTCGACCTAACAAATTAAATCTTTAGTGATGATGATGATAAAATTTATTTGTATCTTGCCTCTTCCTGTTAATAGATCGAGGCGGATAACAACAGAACCAATATACAAAGTAAAAATACAGATATTAATAACACAGTAAATAAAAACACAATAATAGCAAATCCTATCCCCCCTCCCTCCTTCCCACGGTATAGAAGCATACAAGTTAAGTCTAAAAACCAATCTGATCAAATGGGGAGAGCAAGTGGATGAGCAGTTAAGTTTCATTACAAGGAGATCAATTTGGGAAGGCCTTGCCAGAAGAGATCTGTTTTATCTCCTTTTTAAAGGCATCTAATGATGTTATAAGGCGGATCTCCTCCGGCAGGTCATTCCAGATTTTTGGAGCGACAGCTGAGAACGATCTCTGGGAAGTCACCACCAGGCTGGTTTTCTTTGACTGAAGCAAGTTCTTCCTGGAAGATCTGAGTGTGCAGAAAGGATTATATGAGAGGAGGTGTCCCCTCAGGTATGCTGGACCCAAGCCATGTAGTAATGCATTTGGAACTGAAGCTTGGGGGGGGGGTGGTCTGACATAGCCTAAAAGTGTGTGCATGCAATAATTTTGCACCTCCTGTTTATTAAAAAAAAAACCCTGCCTAAATGCAGGCTATAAAGAGCCATCTGTTATGGGCTGTGCCCCGTCAGACAACAAGGAGGATGGAAAAAAGTTCTGTCTGAGTTAACAGACATGACATTAACAAAGTTTTGTGTTTTTCAACTCCTGTGCTGCTTTTGTTCTCAACTCCAGGAGAACAAGGATTCAAGAATCCAAACATTTCTGTTCCCAAGAGAGTAAATCATGACTATGTGTGGCACAGTGATTTGAGCGTGGGACTCTGGCTGTGGAAACCAGGGTTCGAATCTTCGCTCAGCCATGAAACTCCACTGGATGACCTTGGGCAAGTCTCACACTCTCAGCCTGAAAGGATAGCAGTGGCAACCCCCCTGAAGGAACTTGAAAGAAAAATCCCATGATAGGTTTGCTGTAGGGTCACCATAAGCCAGAAATGACTTGAAAACACACAACAGCAAACAACAACATATGTATATAACTGTTAGAATCTGATTAAATGGGTCATAGTACATAAAAGAATGCATGTGTTAGTCTGCTGTAACAAAAACAATGAAGTTCTGTGGACAGTGAAGAACAACACAACTTCCAAAACTTGCAGGAAACCATAACACAACTTCTAGGGTCAGACTAAGTGCATGAATGTGCATGAATTTGTTATGTAAATACGGGAAACATAAGCAGCTTTGGGAGGATGGCTGGGCAGGAAGGTAGAGGTTTAGTTCAAGAGTGAGAAAATTCTTTTAGTCTCGGGGCCCAGTAAGAGCTCAGAAAAGTTCCCAGGGCTGTCTTCTAGTGGTGAGAAGAAATTATGGGAAAATCATGGGCATATTTTTGTTTAAAACTATTAACTACAGTACTAGTAATTAAGCCTTAGGAGAGGCATTTCAACCTTTTAGAAAAGGGACAAGACCAATAGAAAAATTGAGAAAAGACCAAATACTAGGGGGACATGACTATCTGGGAAGCCCTGGGGAACAGATTAAGTCCCAGGGATTGAAGTTCTCCAATGTCACTTTAGCTCTGTTCTTTCTTTCAATGCTTGTGCCCATTCTTCCACCAAAGCTGCTGCTTACATTTTTAGAGAAGCCCAAGTAGGTGCTTCCTCTGCAATGTGAGTAACAGGTAAAGAAAGAATTCAAAGATGTAGCTGTGTTAGTCAGTAGAATCACTATGTAGAGACATCCTGTAGCATCTTTGAGACTAACTGAAAGAAAAAAGAAAAAAGTTGACAGCTTGAGCTTTCATAGACTTAAGTCTACTTCCTCTGATGCATTTGGCCCAAATGCATTTGGAGGAAGTAGAATTTAGCCTATGAAAGCTGGTGCTACCACTTTCTTTCTTTCAGTTAGTCTCAAAGGTGCTACAGGATGTCTCTACATATTTTTTTGTTGCTAACTGCCTTCGAGTCGATCTCGACTCATGCTGACCCTATGGATGAGACATCTCTAGGACCCTTTGTCCTCTGTTGCTCTGCTTAATTCCTGCAGCCCCAACAACAACAAAAAACAGCTTCATTTATATACTGTTTCATACTGCCTAAGCAGTGTCTAAGTGGTTTACAACTGTAAGCTACTTGCCCCCAACTATCTGGGTACTCATTTTAGTGACCTCGGAAGGATGTAAGCCTGAGTTGAGCTTGAGCTCTTTTGCATACCCATGACTTCCTTAATAGAGTCCATCCATCTGACATTGAGTCCATCCTCTCTTCCTACTTCCCTCCACCTTTCCCAGTATTATTGCCTTTTCCTAGTCCTTCCTTCTCACGATGTTTCTGAAGTACGTCAGCCTCAGTTTGGTCATCTTGGCTTCCAGGGAGGTTTCTGCTTGATCTGCTCTAGGGCCCTTTGTTTGTCCTTTTGGCTGTCCATGGGATTCTCAGCACTCTTCTCGAAAAACCACATCTCAGATGAGTGGATTTTCTTCCTATCATCTTTCTTAACTGTCCAACTCTCACATCCATGCATGGTAATAAGGAATACAATGGCTTGTATGATTCTAACTTTTGTGCTGAATTGTATATCTTTTCATTTTAGGATTTTTTTCTGGTTCTTTCATAGCCACCCTTCCCATTCTTAATCTTCTTCTTATTTCCTGACTGCAGTCCCCATTTCTATCAATGTTTTATCCCAGGTATGGGAATTCTTTTACTGTTACTATTTCTTCATTGTCTAGGGTGAACTTTTGAAGATCTTCTGTGGTCATTATTTGTGGGGGTTTTTATGTTCAACATTAAGCCTGCCTTTGCACTTTCTTCTTTGATCTTCCTTAGTAGGTGTCCCAGGTCTATGAGGGCTTGAATCCACCTGACCCCCACCCCCCATTCTTTAAGGAGCTTCGGAGATACAACAGAGAGTCGGGAAAAGGGCTTGAATCCATCCCAGCTCCTTCTTTCTCAAGGAGCATTTTCTCTACATACATGTAAAGAAAGAGTTAACACCCCCCACACACAGTCCATACAGTCCTGAAACAGCTACTTACATAACAAAACACACATACACACCATTAGTCCCCGAAAGTAACCTCTGATAAGTAACAAGGCTGGAATGAATGTATATGGCAGAATATAGATCCTTTTGTTGGGACCCAAAACATTCTAACTCATTTTCAATGGAGTTCTTAACATGTAAAGGAACATGAAAGGGTGTCTCTGAGTGTGTGTAGAGTGATCCCTTCCACACTTTGCTGCTGACCAAATCCTCAGAGCCAATCTTAGTCCCATACAGCTCTGTAAGTTCAGCTTCTAGGCCAGCTAAGTGTTTGCCACCTTGCAACTCTTTCTTTTAATAAATTACAACAGTGTCTGGCTGGAAGAATGTGCAAGAATGGGACTTTGTCAACATTGCCTGAGGTTATTCAAGGACTCCTCATGAAGCTGGTTAGCCAGCTGGAGCCATGAGCCGGATATCATTAACTCAGAAGCTCATGCAAAGAACGTGTTGACTGAACAGAGGAAAACAGGCAGTTCAGGTGAAAGTCTGAAATGGGGGTCTGTAGAAAAGAGGCATAAGCAAATATATATTTAGGATTTATGAATGATTCTATGGTGGGACTAAGCCCAGCTGAATTCTCTGGGACTTACTTCTGAGCAGACATCCTTCATGTAATGTTCAGAATTGCATTGGTTGGTTGCAACCTTAGCCACACTTATTGGGACATGATCCCTACTGAACCAAATGAGACTTAGATTTGAGTAAATGTTTATAGGACTGGGCTATAAAGCTAAAAACATTTTGATGCAGTAGACTGAATGTATTGTCAAATATTATGGAAAATAACAAGAAAGGTTTATACATTGTAACAGTCATTGGTTGATGAAAGTTAGCATGCAAGACAACATGATTTTCAAACTCTTCCACTTAAAAATGTTTCTCTTTGACCATGTCATTTAAAAAAAAACATAGTCAAAGATATTGTTTATTTCTTTGCATGTTTGGTTCTTTATAGAGGAATTAAGATTCTTTCAGCTCAATGCCAGCCATATCTCTGGCTGTGAAATTGTAATGGACTGCCTCCTAAAACACCATGCAATAAAATAATATTTAATAATTTTGGTAGTAATATTTATGATGATAGGCAACAGTGCTTTTCAAGTACAACAGAGCTATAAATATGTACCAAATAGAATCTATACATAAGCTTGTTGAAGATAACAAGGAAAACATAACTAAGCACAGGGAAACAATCATAGCTTTGTGGTGGAGAACAAATGCTTCATAAGCAGAAGGTTCCATGCTCCTGGTACCTTCAGTGAGAAGGGTATGGGAGAAGATAATGAGGAAAAAATTCTCTGAGACCAAGGAAATTAGCTCCCATTTAGAGTGGATTATGCTGGGCTAGAGAAATAATCTCAGATGCTATAAATCATCTTCCAACATAGCAGATTGCTGATACTGTGTTCATATGATTAGGCAGGACAGGATTTTGATTCCTCTGAGGTACAAAATCTTCAACAGGCTTCTGTGGTGCGATTTTCCTTGTAAGGAGAGAGCACTGGTACATCTGTAATCAACTATTTATAAATATAAACCTACCTCCCCTCAACTTTCCCCATTTGGCAAGGACAGTACCAATTAATCCTATGAGTCCCACTTTTTCATTTGCATTGCAATGTTCCAGTTACTCTCTCCTCCTATTTTCCGTCTTTGTCCTCAGCCTACTCCAATTTTTGCAAACAAAGTTCAGAATAGACAAGTACTTTGCATTAAGTTAATTCAGCAGGAAAGAGATAATAAGAGGGGGGCCCTTCCCAGAAGGCACAGAGAAAAAAAGCAAAGTGTTACAGCCTCTCCTGGCTGGTGTGTAGTTCCTCACTAATAAAATTTTCCTCTTGGTGCCTGGCTACATCTTTTGATCACTCTCTGAGCATAGAATCATAGAGTTGGAAGAGGCTCTATGGGCCATCAGATTCAATCCTGTGCTCAATGCAAGATCTCCAACTAGAGCAACCCCAGCAGGTAGTTGTCCAGTTTCTATAAATACACACACAGGAGATTATCAAATGGGCAAATAACCTGACTGCTCCCTAATGGGATGCCGCCAGGGTGCGGGGTGCAAGTGGGTATTATCGCTTGTAATTTGGCACTGATTCCACTGGGCAGCTGCATCCTGGGTGCCAGGCACACTTTGGAGGCTGCTTTTCAGAAACGGAAAGCTTCCGGCTTTGGAAGGTACCTCCAAAGGGTGCCTGGGACCTCGGATGCAGCCAGGATGCAGCCACCCGGCAGAATCGATGGCAAATTATGAGTGATAATACCTGCCTGCATTCTGCACCCTGGCTTCATCCCATTAGGGAGCAGTCAGATTATTTGTCCATGTGATAATCTCCACAATTCACTTCACCATTCTTGAAGAGGACTGTGGAACCTATGGCTCTCCAGGGTCCACAACTTCCATCACCATTCACCATTAGGCAAGCTGGTGGGAGTTGGAGTCCAACAACACCTGACAAGCCACGGGTTCCTCTGCCCTGTTACAGAAACTAATGCTGCAAACCAAAAAAATCTATTTTCAGCAACCACCAAGCATGGATTTTACATCATCCCCAGAGAAGGGAATGTCAGAAACCATTGAACAGTAAAATGTTGTCCACCAAGTACCAAGGTATCTGAAAGCATAAAACGGAGGTGGGGAATGTGAGGCTTGCAGGCTGTATTTAGTCCCGGGGCCATTTTGTGGGCCCTAGCCCCACCTTTTTTTTCTGGGGAAAAGTGCCCTGGTGCTCACAAACATCCCCTGGTGGGTTATTTTGCCATGTTATGGGCGATATAGTCTATTTTAGTCTCAAGAGTGAACTTTTAATCAACAGTCAACTTCCAGGTCATATCCTGTTGGGAGGGGACCTGATAGGAAGAAAATCAACTCATCTGAGATATGTTACTGGAGAAAAGTACTGAGAAACCATAGATGGTGGAGAAGACAAATGGGTTCAAGAACAGATCAAGATTGAATTATCTCTGGAGTCCAAGACAACTAAACTAAAGCTGTTGTACTGTGATAACATCATGAGAAAAATGAATCATTAGAAAATACAACAGTTCTAGGAAAGGTGGAAGGCAGTTGAAAGAGAGAAAGACCACATGCTAGATGGATAGGCTCAGTCAGGGAGGATATGGGCCTGAATCTGCTAGACCTGAACAGAGTGGTTGAAGACAGTGGGGCTTGGAGACATCTCATCCACAGGGCCGCCATGAGTAGGGGTCAACTCGAGAGCAGTTAACAACAACAAATCAATATTTTAATTAATAAATAATTTTTGTTATGCAAATCCAGCACATTCATCATGGGATTTCTTTCTCCACTATGTTTCAGCCTTCATGCCATTTGGTATAGTTACCACTGCTCAGGAAGAATAAAGTAGTGTATCAAACGCTGGCCTTGGAACATGATGATCCAAATTCAAATCTCTGCTTTGGTCACAGAATTTACCTTGTGAATTTAATGTCTTAGTCAACTTAGCTTGTATACTAATCCCTTTCTTCATGATCCCTGCCTTTCGTGCTGCTTAATTTCACTTTCCTTATATTCTCTCCCTTGTCTCACCAGACACCCTCGCATTGCACCTCTCCCTTGTTGTTTGCACTCTGCCACTCACATCACTCACTCCTTACCTTTCTTCCCTCCCCTCACACCCTAGTAATGTGTTCCTTTCTTACTGTTTTCATTGCACTGCTCACTCTTGCTCCTTCCCTTTCATCACCTTGTACCCTGGCAATCCATCCCTTCACTGCCTGCATGGCTTACCCTTACTTCCTTTGTGCCTGCAAGACAGGGGTGGACTCCAGTGTATCCCATATTTCAGCTTATTCAAGGCCGAGAGGATTACTCTTTAAAATATGAAAGCTTGGGACCCAGGTGTCCAAATGGGCACTGGGTGGCATGCCAAGAGTGCAGGTAAAATCCAGCCAAAGCAGTGATATGGTAACCCTACCTATCCCATGCCCCCATAGAGCAAAAATGTTATGGGAGGTGCAGTTGGAACATGCTCCTCCATGCTCCTCTGGGAGTCCAGTGCAACCTTTCCACCCTTGACAGCTGCCTACCCCAGAAGTATAGGGCCATTCTTTAGAATCAGTTCAGGTGCTCTCTTGGGAGAGTCAGTCTCCATATGACTGCTTGAATCCACAAGGTAAGTAGCTGCCACAAAAGTAGTTTTATGACCATCTATCCAATGTCTTACGTATACTGTTATATATCCAGAGAAAAGAGTTGTTGACAGGGAAGCAGAAGGGTTCAACCATCATGTCAGATACTTGTTTTTCTTCGTTGCTCCTCGCCAAATTCAGCTAGACATCAAGTTCTCCTTATTTTATCTTTGCTTGCCGAGAAAAGGTCAAATGTTTTATGTTTGCCTAGCAGCCCTTATCAGCAAAAGGGCCTTGCTCATTTTTAGCAGAGCCCCCTGATATATTTATTGTCCATTTATGGGGTTGTTTATGTTTTATTCCAAAGTGCTTGAAATACTGATCAAAAGTGAAAATTATCTTGACTAGCAGCCTACAGCACTGAAGCAAAATTTGTCATGGAGCATTCCATTTTTGGCAGGCTGGTGTCATGTGAGAACATTTTTACATACAATAAAAGAAAAAAGTTAGGCACCTTTTCAAGATAGCAGTTGTTTATGTGCCAGTCTTTTTCTTCAGAATGGATGAGGTAGCCACTGACTTAAATTCTAGTTCCAACTAGAGAAGACCTATTGAGACAGTGGATCTTATATAAGTGTTGATTTGCAAATTACCAATCAAATTAGAGAGGGGGGACTGGCAGTTGGATTTAGGTGTATATCTGATTCATACACATTTTGCTTTAATTGTTGCTGTGCACCTTCAAGTCATTTCTGACTTATGCTGACCTTTAAGGTGAACCTGTCATGGGGTTTTCTTGGCAAGCTTTGCTCAGAGGGCTTTGCCTTTACCTTTCTGAGGCTGAATGTGATTTTCCCAAGATCATCCAGTGGGTTTCCATGGCTAAGCGAGGATTCGAACCCTGGTTTCCATAGTCATGGTCAGTGCTCAAAACACTACACCATACTGGCTTGGTGGCTCCTGTTTAAATGTGGTGCCAGAGGACACATTAAGAGCATATGTAGCCCAGATCTTAGAAATACATATTCACTGATCTTATGAATTTGACTGCACCAACAGCCTCTTCTAGCATCTGGCATCTAAATTACAGTAAAACTCCAGAAGGAAGTACTTTTTTTTTACTAGAGCTCTCCAAATCCCTCCCTAGAATGGCCAGCACATGCCATTCACACACACTCAGCCACACACTCTCAGCCTCAGAAAACCCTGTGATAGGTTCACCTTACTGTTGCCATAAGTTAGAAACAACTTGAAAGAAACCAACAACAACCAAAAGGAAATAGACTGAGAATTAGGTTGAGGCTAAAGAGACACTTACCTTCCTCCCCTGTAAAGAGCTGGCATTGGAAGAGCAGGGACTGGAAAAGAATACTTTTGCTATTTTCTGCTCTGGATTTTAGTGAACTTGAAAGAGTTACCCAAAGTACAGAATTCAGAGATATATCCATGTTAGTCCATAGAATCAGTACTTAGAGAGATCTTGCAGCATCTTGGAGACTGACTTTCGTAGACTTCAATCTACTTCCTCAGATGCATTTGATGGAGTAGAAGCAAGGTACAGACATATATTTGCCATTGGTATGTGAGGAGATGAAAATTTGAATTGACATCCTCCCATACCAATGGCATATATACCTCTGTACCTGGCTTCCACTCCAGCAAATGCATCTGAGGAAGTAGACAGAAGTCTACAAAAGCTCATGCTGCCAATTTCTTTCAGTTAGTCTCAAAGTTGCTACAAGATCTCTCTATGTACCAAGGTACGGGACTTATTCGGAGGATAGAGTTCAGCACAATGGAGAACTCCCTTATAGTGTAGATGAAAACTCAGAAAAGATTCTCTGTTCCACTGACATGAAACCCACGATCTGCTGTATTATATGGATTCCAAAATAGGTTTTATATACCTTTCCCAGATAATCATATGTGCAGTATTACTGTCCCCTTCAGTAAAATCAAGCTGATAAAAGTTGGTGCAACACACATGAAGTGCCCAAAATGAACACATATTTGCCCTTTTTTCTCCATTTATTGACCAGACAGATTTTGTGGACATTGTGATAGAAACTGCTAATGTACTTTATGTGGACCTATCAAGAAAATTGACATGTGATTTGTATGCTTATCAGTGCTTGAAAGTTGTTAAAGTTCATATTTCTATTAAAAAAAACTTTTATTAAAGCTTATGACAGTAAATTATCTTGTATATTTTCATCTTTATTTTGGAACTGGAATACTGCCTGTATTGCACTGTTTTGAGTAAGCAGCAAACAGACATGAGTCAACTGATGGGAGATTCCTCTAGTAATACAGTAAGGGAATAAATGACAGTAAAGGCAGAACTTTGAAAAGTTACTATTTTGATTACCACTTCCAGAATCTCCCAACTGTGAGGGCAGGTATTGTAGTCCAAAACAGTCCATCATCATTATCTGGATGTGATCTGTGAAAGACCAGGAAAATGTATGGGCCTGAAAAAGGCATACTGTGATGCAGCACAATTTGAGGGATTGTACACAAGTCATTCAAGAGGCCTCTAATATTTTTAGCTGTTCTCTACACATTTAAATAGGAATTTTGACAGTAAATGGAAGCAGATGGTAATGATGAACCAACACATCTACACAACTATCCCTTTATGCTAAATTGTTCCCTTTCTGGGCTCAATTACACATCTATTGGAGGAGCATCTTCTTTATCCAAGCATGAAAAACAGCTTCACAGTACTAAATTTGGGCTTCATGGTTTTGGAGTTAGATTGATTGCTATACTAAGTATATAGTAGACTAGACCCTGAATGTTATGATATTATTAGAATACTTCTAGCTGGAGAGTAGATTTATTTTATCCCAGGTTCACTTGAAAATTCATCTTCTGTCAAATTCCTTTATTTCCAAATGAGCACAATTTTAAAATATTACTACACCAGCTACTGGCAAATGTTTCTTATTTTCTGAGCCTGGGATTGGCAACATGGCCTTTGCCAGTTTTTTGGACTACAATTCCCACAATCCCTCACCATGAGTGGTGGAGCTAATGGAAGTTGTAGTAAAAAAACACAGATGACACTAGGTTGCCTACCCTTGCTCTAAGTTGTAGTTAATTGCAGTTGACTACATTGGAAACAGGGAGAAAGGACAAGTTCCGTGTGTGGTTTTCCCAGCATCTTCATAATAAGTAGCAATAAGTCAGTAATCAAGTTCTCAGCTGTCCACTGAATGAAGCAGAAGACAGCTTCCACAGAGGTGCCATTGAAGCTAGCCATTTCTCCCAGATGTAATGTTTGGAATAGCTTCCTGTGTAAATAGCTGTCATAAACCTGCCAAAAATTTATCCCTGTAAATTCATCACAGTTTTGGAGAACAGTTGTCATCTCAACATTTCGGCACAGCTTTACATTGTCATAGGCATACTGTTCTCACTGAAATCAGAATTTTTAATTTTCTAGTGTTCAAAGGAGTAAGGCCATAATCCATGAAAGATCATGCTGTGATGAATCAGTTTTAAGGGTACCCTAGAACCCTTTCTTGCTTAACTGTATACATGTTTGACTTCAAGAGAGTCATCTCCAGGAGTTTTATCTCATGATTTTTTGAGACCAACATCTCATGTCTCTTTGAAAGCTGGTATGTTTGATTAATGGATCTTGATCCTATCCCCTCCCATCTTCTAATCTCTATAACCCCTTCTTTTCTGCCCTCGCTCCTCTATATCTTTAATCTCTCTCTCTCTCTCTTTTCAGGTTCCTTCCCTTCGGACTTCAAACATGCTCTCGTTTCCCCAATTCTGAAGAAACCCTCTCTTGACCCCTCTTCTTTGTCTAGCTATTGTTCAATCTCTCTTCTTCCTTTTCTCTCTAAGGTTCTGGAATGGGTAGTTTATTCTCGCTGTCTTGAGTTTCTCAAAGCCAACTCCATCCTGGATCTTTTCAATTCAGTTTCCGCCCACGGCACTCTACAGAGACGGCCCTCACCAACATCTCAAATGATCTCTTGCAGGCCAAGGCGAATGACCTCTACTCTATTCTCATTCTTCTAGATTTTTCTGTGGCCTTCAACACTGTGGACCACTGTCTCTTGCTTGACTGACTTTTCGACCTCGGGTTCTCTGACTCTGTTCTCAACTGGTTTAAATCTTACTTGTCAGACAGATCTTTTGCAGTGGTCACAGGTGGTCAGACTTCCTCCTCTATTCCCTTATCTGTTGGAGTTTCTCAGGGCTCTGTCCTGGGTCCCCTTTTGTTCTCTCTATACACATTGTCCCTTGGTAAACTCATCAGTTCTTTTGGTTTCTCCTATCATCTGTATGCCGATGACACTCAGCTGTATCTTCCAACCCGACCTTTTGCCGGGCTTGAACAGCAAGTCTCATCTTGTCTGGCTCCCATCTCTCAGTGGATGCGGCATCGGCGCTTGAAGCTCAATATGTCTATGACAGAGCTTCTCATCTTCCCCCCTAAGCCCACCCTTCAATAATCCTTTTCTGTTTCTGTTGATGGCACTTCTATTCAACAGGTTCAGCAAGCCACAGTCTTGGTTTCATTTTTTATTCTTCTCTGTCATTTATTCCCCAGATTCAGGCCACAGCCAAGACCTGTAGATTCTCTCTTTAAAACATTGCTAAAATCCGTCCATTCCTCTCAGCCTCCACTGCCAAGACTCTGGTCCATGCCCTAGTGGTTTGTTTCATGACTAGATTACTGTAACCTTCTTCTGACAGGGCTTCCTATCTCTCACCTCCATCCTTTAATCTCTGTCCAGAACTCAGCAGCACGTATTATCACATCTGCTCGCCGCTTTGACCATGTTTCTCCTCTTTTATCTTCTCTTCATTGGCTCCCCTTCCCCTTCCGCATCCAGTACAAGCTTTTGTTATTGACTTTCAAAGCCCTCCGTGGACTGGCCCCTCCTTACTTGTCTGAACTTCTTTCTCACACTCCTTCTCATACCCTTTGCTCTGGTTGTCAAGGTCTCTTGTCCCAGCCAAGGATTTCCACTGCCCCCTCCCGGATTCGTCCCTTCTCACTTGCTGCCCCTCACTCCTGGAACCTTCTTCCCCCACATGCATGCCTCATCACTTCTCTAACCAGTTTCAAAATTAAGTTAAAGACTATATTGTTTAGGGAAGCATTCCCAGGATTGTGCCATCTGCCCCTGGATGCCTTCTTTAACTATGTATTAAGAAGCCGTGCCCTCCTTCCAGTCCATCTGCCTTGGTCCAGGCCCCAGAGGGAGAGAAGAACCACTGGACCTCATCCCCTTCCCACCACCTTCCCCTTTTCCTTATGTGTTGTCTCTGTTAGATTGTAAGCCTGAGGGCAGGGATCCATCTAATTATAAGATTGTACGTACAGCACTGTGTAAATTTACAGCGCTATATAAATAAAATAAATAATAATAATAAATCACTAGTAAGAAAACTTGCATGTTGGGCTCGTCTCACTAGTTAATCACCACAAATTAAAATGAAAACAGCAGTGTGGCCTTTCAATATGGTAAATGTGTATCTAGTGTTGCCCGGTTTTCAAAACAGCAATAAGGGACAGTCAAAATACATGACATGCATGGCTGATAAATCAGCAAGTAGCTATTAAAAAGCTTGCATTCTACCCAAATATTAAGTATTGATTTCAGTTAACCTAGTGATGTATTTTTCTGTAAAATTAACACTGTGTCATAAATGACACGATGCACATATTTCTGTCTTTATGAAAGGCCGACAGCCAAAAATACAGGATTGTTTTGGTATCTCCTTCAGTCTATATAAAAAGGTTTCCAACCCTCAAAAAAGAAAAAGAAAAAAAGGGACATCCCTTATAATAAGGGACATCTGCCAACCCTATGTTTATTCAAAGCTTATTGCTTGCAATTTTATTATAATTCAGATTGTGAAATAGAGTGGCACTGTTAAAAAGGCAATTGCTTTGAAATCACAGTGAAATTGTGAACCAAACCTTCAAAAATGTGGCTCAGACCCCAAAATCTAGGAAAGCACTAATCTTTGAACTGGTAAGAGTTGTCCATGTGCCAATTTTCAGCCAAGAATTTTTCAAACACCCAGCAGGGAAAATTAGTCTGCCTGTGTAATCAGTGATTCTCCATAGCACAGGAAAAGGGCAAACGAACTCAAGCATCCAAATCAAACAAAGAAAAGAAATTGCAGCTGTCTAGACCATAAACCCCAGTAAATACCAGCAGCAGTGGCATCGCTCTCCCAGCAAGACTGCAGAGCTGTTGTGCATTTTGTGTTAGCAGGAAAACAGAAAACAGCTGGGTAGAATAAATATTGCTTCTCTTCTGTTTAAAGAGTAAAATATCTCTAGATTCATCAGGCTCTTTAATGGAAAAGAATTATATTTCGTACATGAAAGTAGACCAAAATCTGGTGTCTGGCTATACCAGTTTAATCACAACTGACTCTTGTAGGAAGAAAGAATGAAAGAAAGAAAAAGAGAGAGATGCCCTTAATATTCTAGTCACGATGCCTCAGATGCTTATTCTGGAGTTCATTCGGAGGAGGTAATGACTAGGAAAATGACAAAGAAAACTGTTACTGACCATTAGTGAGCAATCACTCTGTCATATTATCAAGATAATTTAGATAAATGTGGTGGGGGAGGGGAACAGCTGTCTCCAAGGGAAACGGGATGGTGATGTTTCAGACCATAGCAGCCTCTTAAAGATCTTGATGTTGTATGTGTAGAAGAGAGATTCTGCAGACTTTGACTGGTTCTTTCCTCATCTCTCTGATAGAAATATTACTCAGATTTAGCCATCAGGGTGGGAAAAGGTTAAATCTAATATTCATTTCACAAGTTAGAAGCAATATGCACTTGGATCTAGAGAAGTATTCCCATGTGGAGGCATTTCAACCAATACCTAATTCTTCTAGTAGCATTCTCCCCTCCACTGTGACACAACAAAAGATCACCTATGAAACTGCTGGGTGCAAAACTGGTTGCATGTTTACATATGGAAACTCTTCTGAGTGTGTGCACACAGACTTCCCTGTATCAGATCCTTTAACATGCAATAATTCAAATGCCCTAGGAGAAAAATGAAGGGTTAATTACATAGATCCAGTATTTACTTGTTTTATTTCATTGTGGATATAATATGGCCCAATCAAAACATATTCACGTATGTATATAACTCTGCCATTGAACTCAGAAGCATTAACTGACTGGGGCTGCTGCCATGCTGCAGAATTAATGCTTTAATTGTCATGGCTCCATTTTATGGAAACCTGGGATTTTTGGTTTGTTGTGACGCCTGAACTCTCTGACAGAGAAGGCAAAATATTTAACAAAATGACAAATCCCAGAATTCTATAGCATTGAACCATGGCAGTTACAGCTGTTTCAAACTGCATTAATTCTGCAGTGTAGATGCAGCCTGGAATATGCCTCATCCTACTCCTTCCCATCATTTTTGCTACTTTCAGAACTATTATGATGCACTGGCATCACATCTTGTTATGTGAGGGAAATATGAGTACCAAAACCAGAGTACAATGTGAAGCTGAAGCCACTGTGCAATTCCTGAACTGATGTGAGAGAAGGAAATAAAGAGGGAGAAGAAAATAGACGTTCTAGTTCTTTGCTTTCTTCCTTACTGTCAGTATAAAGTACGAAGACGAATTGACCCAACGTAAAGCAGGGCTCTTTTGGAGTTTTGTTTCTTAGAGCACCACATATAAAATTGTCACCTAAAGGAGAATTAAAAATGAATTTGTGGGCTTGTCCTTAGGAGAGGTAAATAACAGGTTATTAGCTGAAGATTTGCTGTGGTTTCCAGCAATCAAAAGTAATTTTCAGATTTGTAGGTGCCTGATTCTTAGCTAAGATGAACAATAGCAAGAAAAGCTGTAAGAGGAATCTAGTAAAATATTTCCAGAAGGATTTTTGCCTATTATTCTTAATTATATTTAGAATGCTCATTGTCCTAATTTGTAGCCAGTTGCATCAGGAAAACTGAAATACTATTACTGGATCAGCTATAATTTCCCATATGGGTTTACTCCTTTCTGTCTCTTACAATTTAACAGTATAGCCTTGAGTGTGAAATATAGCAATAAACTCAGGCTAGTCCTTCTAACAGCACTAATACATGTGATAGAGCAAAAATTCCTTTGTACGTAATATCCCCCCCCCCCTCGTTATCCATTCATTGATAACTGATGCATTCTCCTAAGGTCTTGCTCTTGTCTTTTATTTTCTTCTTGATCACTGACCATTTGAAAGCAAGGGATTTCAATTTCCCATCCCATTTTCTCCATTTTTATGATGTGCAGAGGGGTACATCTCCTAAAACTGTAATGGCTCAATGATTGCCATGGCAACAGACTGATGTACTAAATCATGACTGTGATTCCTTGGCAGAAATGAGACAAATTCTAGCTTCAGAATGAAAAGCTTAGAATCAAGCACCTACAGATCTGAATTTTATTTTTGAGTAACGGAAACCACACATAGATATTTTCATAAGGTCTTCTGGAATGCAGAGCAACATATATGACTTTAACGAAACATGGCACAAGCCATTTTCCAAGGTAGTCTGATAGCCTGTGTTGAAGCAAAACAACAAAAAGTCATGTGGCACCTTTGAGACTAACTGATTTGAGACTAACTGACGTATTGTATTGGTGAATTACAATCCACTCCGTCAAAGGTACTGTGATTTTTAAAGGTTCAAGTAGAGATACACTTGGAACAAAATTAATGAGAGTTGAAATGGATGCAGAACTTATATTATTAACATTGGTTAATAACCAAACTGTTGGTGACACAACACACACAACCTGGCAATAAGTAAGGCCATTATAATACATGCCTGTGTTATAAGCTCTGTTATCAGATACAGACATCTGCTCAGCTCCCGGCAGTTTTATGGCTTTGATTTTTTCTCACTGAAGCTGTAAAGTTGATGAGTCTTGTTTTCAGAGGGCTGCTTGTGTTGTTCTGCTGTGCTGAAACAGCAGAGAGCCCTGTTGCTCTTTGCAAAATTATTACCATTGGTCAGAGACAAAACAATTGTGCATTAGACTCTGGCATGTAAATGAATTGAGTAGGACATGCAGAAAAATGTGACATGTTGCCATTTGGTTCAGGATTTCAGCCATTCGTTCTTCATCACTCCCACCCATCCATACTCCCAGCTTTCTACCCCCCCCCCCATCAGTGAGCATGCTGTGAGCTTTTTGTGATAATTTTGGTTCTCCTTGTATTCTTTCAGCTTCTTTTTCTGAAGATTTGCTGCATTTCTGCAAACATTTAGATTCCACCAATCTCCCTTTTGTGCTTGGGTGATGCTGTTCTGGTTATGTAATGATTCACATTCAGAGAATGAGTTCATTACCAATATATAGGATGAAAAATGCATCACCAAAATATATTCAAGCAACTGGATAAGAGAACAAAGGGAGCATCAAGATTCATAGGCTGACAGCAGTTTTCCCTGAATTTAAAACAAACTAATAGGTATTGATTTCTACTGGCATTTCCTCAATAGTGTGTCACTAGTAGCCAGCATGGTATAGTGGTTTGAGCACCTGACTCTGGCTCTGGAGACCATCAGTTGAAACCCACTGGGAGGCCTTGGGCAAGTCATACTCTCTCAGCTCAGTGGAAAGCAAAGGCAACCACCCTCTGAACAAATCTTTCCCCATGATAGGTTCATCTTAGGGTCACCAGAAGTCAGAAACAACTTGAAGGCACACAACAACCACAACTTCATCTGCAATTTTGTACATACTTAACCGCTGAACTCACTGCAAGTTACTTTTGAGAAGACATATCTAGGGTTGTCCTTAGGGTAAATGTTGTGTCTTGTCTGAAGACTCATGGATCTGTGAAAGAAAGGAAAGTTTTGCTGTATTAATACTTCAAAGAACAATTATTCCAGTTGTAATAAAGTGGAAGTGTCATATAGAATAAAATGATTATGTCAATAAAGCAGTAAGGATTTTGAAAGATTGCACACAAAACCTCAGGGAGCCTTCCAAGAAGCAACACATTAAAATGAACAGCCTGTCATACTGATGGTGCTGCATTCAAAGACCAATTATATAAAAACAATATTCAACATAAAACAAGAGTGATGAAACTCCTTTCCCCCAGATGCTCAGTAATATTAGCTAGTTAAAAGGATTTCAGGATTTTTTTCTAGAGCAATAGCAAGTGCATTTCTATATTGCTTATCAGTGCACTTATGCACTCCCTAAACAGTTTACAGTTTGTAAGCTAATTGCTCCCAACAAGGTGGATACTCATTTTAGTGATCTCGAAAGGATGCCAGGCTGAGTCAACCCAGAGCCCCTGGCTGATATTGAAGTGAGCCACTCACAAACTTGTGGTTTGTTAGTGAGTGGGTGGCTGGAGTACAGGCATTTAACCACTGCACCACCAGGGCTCCCGATATCCAGAACTGGTAAATAATGCTTACAAATAATTAGTTACTTGTAAGTTGTTCCTCTTTATTAGATATTATTTAGAATAAATATTTATGAACTGCTTTTCTGCCCACCAGGATTACCAAACAATGTATAGTATATTATTATGACTAGATATGGTTATAGATATGGATATGGATATAGAACAAGAGGGTTCTGTCAAACAGGATATGAAGAAACAGAATGATTTCAAATTGGCAAGGGGGGCAGGCAAGGCTGCATTTTATCATCTGTTTGTTCAATCTGTATTGAAAATATCATGCAAAAGCAGGTTTAGATTCAGAAGAAGGAGTAAAGATTGGAGAAAGGAACATCAACAATCTAAGATATGTGGAAAACACTATGATACTAGCATTAAAAAATCACAGACTTGGAACAATTATCAAGGAAGGTCAAAGAAGAAAGTACAAAGGTTGTCCTAAACATAAAGAAACATAAACATAAAGAAAACAAAAATAATGACCATGGAGGATCTACAGAAATTCAACCTAGACAGTGAAGAAATTGAAATAGTAAAAGAGTTCCCATACCTTGTATCAAATATTGATCAGAATGGAGACTGCAGCCAAGAAATAAAAAGACTAGGAATGGGAAGGGCAGCTATGAAAGAACTAAACAAGATCCTAAAGATTGAAGATATACAACTGAGCTGAGAATTGTCCAAGCCATTGTATTCCTCATCGCTATGTGGATGTGAGAGCTGGACATTGAAGAAAGTGGATAGAAAGAAAATCAACTCATTTGAGATGTGATGCTGGAGAAGACTGCTCAAGATATCATAGATGGCCAAAAAAGGCAAACGAATAGAACAGATCAAACTTGACATCCCCCTGGAAGCCAAGACTGTCAAATTGAGGGTGTCTTACTTTGGCCATATCATGACTAATGGTCTCATTAGAAGGCATGACTCATTAGAAAAAATAAAGCTAGGAAAAGTAAAAGTTAATAGAAAGAGAGGAAGACCACATACCAGATGGATAGACTCAATCAGAGAGGCCAGGGACCTGAATTTGCAGGACCTGAGCTGAGCAGTGGAGGATAGGGCGTGTCATCCACAGGATCACCATGAGTTGGGACTGACTCAACAGCAGTTAACAACAACAACAACAACAACAACAACAACATGGATATAGATAAAGGATTAAACACAAATTTAAAAGCCAACATCACAAATAATCTTAGAAATCAAAGACCATGCAGAACAATTCAGTTTTGAATGACTGCTAGAAAAATGGATCTAGTCTACTCACACATGGGAGAGCAACTTAATGTAACTTTGGCTTCTGCCATGCTGCAGAATTAATGCAGTTTGAAATTGCTTTAACTATCATGACTCCATCCAATGGAATCCTGGGATTGGTAATTTGTTGTGGCACCAAAGCTCTCTTACAGAGAAAGTGAAACATTTTTTGATGGTCCATAGTTACATCTAGAAATCTCCTCCAGCAGCATTTTTCAAATGAATTGATTTTTCTCCCCTATCACCTTCCAGTTTTCATGTCCATCAATAAAAATCAGAAACCCACTTTAAAATTATACAAATATTCTGTGGTCATTTTTTTCTTAATATTTAGCTGTAACCCTGGTTATGCACTTTCTTTCTTTCTTCCTTACTTTCATCAGTAGTGATTCCAAGGCTTTGCTATTTTCTGCTAGTAATATGGTGTTATCTGCAAATCTAAATATATCTTAAAACATCTCTATTGGTATGTCATCTGTTTTGGTGATTTAATTTTCCCAAATGCTTTGAGAGCAGCTGCCACTTCACTTTCTAAAATTATAGGGTTTTTTGTCACAAGTTTCTACCATGAAGGAATCTTTCTTTCATCTCTTTTGAAAGTTCTTTGGTACATTACTTCTATCATCTCTTTAATTTTCCAATCAAACAGTCTATTCCCTTGTTATTTATTACCATCCCCACTCTTGCTTTAAAATTCCCATTAATTTCTCAGATCTTGTAGAAGAGGTTTCTTGACAACCTTTTTTGTTGTTGCTTTCTATTTCTTTGCACTGATTATTATAATAGTTTTCTTTCTCCCTACATCTAAGTTGCTGAACTGTTGTATTAAGTATTCTGTCACTACTTGTGTCACTTTTTACTTTTGCTTGCTCCATATGAAGAGTATCATCTGTTACTCAATTCTGTTTTTCTTTCTTTCAATTTTGTTTTTCTTTCTTTTTAGCTACAGATTGTATATTTTTGCATTCTTCTGTGATAATGTCCCTGGATTTGACCCACAGTTATGGTTCACAACCAGTTAGCTTTAGTAGTGCAAATCTGTTTTTTACACGGTCTTTACATTATACAGGAATGTTCTTTAGATTGTATTTTAGCACTACAATTTATTTAATGTTCTTTTTAAGCTGTACTTTTAATTTTTGTATTAGCAGGTCATGTTCTGTGTCAAATAGCAGACTTCTGCATCTTCTACTTCCAAAGTGCAGTTTACTGAGAAGCGCATGTGGCAAGCTAATTTAAAATGCTGGCAGTTGCTTCCTTACTGGGAGTTAACAGTAAAAGTAACAACTCTAAGAAATGATGTCAGATTATATTGCCATGATTGTCCGTGTGTGCGTGGATATACACCTACATGTCACCTGTCTATTTATGGCAACTATTAATTTCATAGTGTCTATTAATTTCATAGGGCTTTCTTGGGCAAGAAATACTCAGATATAGTTTTATTAGTGTCCAATATTCATTTGCAGTCTCCCATCCAAGTACTAACCAGGGCTGATCCTGCTTACCTTCCAAGATCAGATGGGATCTGGTGCCTTTAGAGTATTTAGGCCTAATCTGATTATTAGTAGATAACAATGAATTTGACTATTAGTAAATAACATTAAATTCAAAGGACTAGATTGCTGGCGAAATCAACAGGCATGAAATGCCTAAAACTACAATTAAATCCTACATTGATAATTATAATCAAAATCAATAGGCATGAAATGTTTGCTGCATAAAAACACCACTGTATTAGCCATGCCTATGTTAGTGGAATGGAGAGAAATTTGTAACTAATTTTATTTATTTTAACGGGAATTCTAACTATTGAATCAAGGCAACAAATGTAGGTTATTTTTAGTTTTCAGGCCTGTTCATAAAATGCTAGAGGCCATAAATGACCCTGTATTTACTCCGGTGTGAAAGTACATGGCAGCTATTAGCATGAAAGGGCTTTGAAAGTAAAAGTCTCCACACATGGTTGACATTTCTTGGTCTTTTTTGCCCTAGCGTATTACCAAAGTAATCATGCTGACAGAGAAATCTCTTGTGGATTGAACTCCAGTAGGATGGTACCTGGAGGACATTACTAGGACGTTTTGAGTGAAAGAATACTATTTGCAAAATGTCTTTAATGCAAATAGATTATAACACCAAAATTATTTACCAGTTACTGCACTCTTGACCATGATGGATACATCAAGCTTTATAGAATAAATGCCTTTAGCAAAATAATGAAGAAATGATTTGAGGATCAGTTGTTCTTTGTGCATGACGAGCACTCGTTACCATTCTCTTGGTTTCTATGGGCCTCCATTATAAAGGAAAATTCCAGATACAAGAGTTTTTTAAACTTTATTTTCAAATACATATCAGGTACAACATCCCCAACAATATTGCATAGCCTATAACTGAACAGAATGCATACATATTTTCTCCAAAGTTCCATGTATACAATAATGCACTAGCGCAGGATTTGTCATAGAGAAGTTCAAGGTATGATGTTTTTGAAGATAAAGTCTTAAGGCTACACACACACACACACACACACACACAAAATTAAACAAGGACATGACAAGGAACCTACCTTCTATTTCCTCCTGAACCCATACATTAAAATCTTATTGGGTTGCCATAGGTTAACTGGCTTCTTGAGGACAGACACACAGGCACACCAGATTCAAGGTGAGAAGTATCTAATTCTTATTCCACTGCTGAGAAGGCCCTTTCTTATTTCTTCCCCATCCAATTGCACCCACAGGCGGGACACAGATAATACTTCATTATAGCTGAGAAAATGAGAGTCAGCATGATGTAGTGGTCTGAGTGCTGGACGACAACTCTGGAGACCAGGTTTGAATACCAGCTTGGCCGTGGAAACCCACTGGGTGCCTTTGGACAAGCACACTCAGCCTTAGAGTGAGACAAAGGCAACCCCCTCTGAAGAAACTTGCCAAGAAAATCCCATGATATAGAATCATAGAATCATAGAATCATAGAGTTGGAACAGACCACAAGGGCCATCCAGTCCAACCCCCTGCCATGCAGGAACTCCCAATCAATGCATCCCTGACAGATGGCCATCCAGCCTCTGCTTAAAGACCTCTAAGGAAGGAGACTCCACCACCCTCCGAGGGAGTGTGTTCCACTGTCGAACAGTCCTTACTGTCAGGAAGTTCCTCCTAATGTTGAGGTGGAATCTCTTTTCCTGCAATTTATATCCATTGTTCCGTGTCCTAGTCTCTGGAGCAGCAGAAAACATGCCTTGTGATCTCCATAAGTTGGAAATGACTCCATAAGTTGTAAATAAGTTGTAAATGAAGTCATACAACAACAATAAACTGAGAAGATCCATTTTCTCATCAGCTGCTAAGGATTTTCACTTAAACTCAGAGAGAACATGGAAGTCTGAGAGGGATTGTAAAAGATATCATCATAATGATGCTTGCTCATCCAAAGGTTCTGGTTCTTTTACCCCCTGAGTCCAGTTCTACTCCACGATCAACTGGCATTTTAGAGTGCAACCAAACTGCATCTGTTTCAGCCACATTGCACCTGTCCAATAGGCAATATAGAGGTATTACTCGCAATTTTCCAACCACTTATAACCTAGGTTGCTTTTTCTTTTGACATATTCCATGTGAAGCATAAGGAGAATTTGCCATTACCTGTACCTGTTGGGATGTTTGTTTGGTAAAATGGAGAACCTCTTGCAGGTTGTTCATGTAAGCAAGATCATTGCACCACACCACATTAGAACAAATGAGCATGATTTGCATAGCATTCGTGTTGAGGTGAGAACAAAAGGAGGATTAGTCACTTGAAACAGTACACTGTCATTTAAAGCACTTGAGATTCCACCTGCTCATATAAGCAGTTGCAAGCTAGTATTTACATAGTCAGGGGCTCCTCTTTAATGAAAGGGTTCTGTGTTATGCTGAGACTGTAGAATGGAAAGGTCCAGCTCCCATTCCACATTTTTTTATATCTAATTATGTTGTCATACTAAAATAAAATGTACAACATGGTTGCTTTATAGTCTTTGTGTAACTGGAGTTACCTAGTTAAAGAAAGACCTGGTTAAATCTTGGTACAGCTGTTCTCCTAATATTCAGCAAAGGCCCATTGATCATTCCAAGATCAAATTTAAAACAATCACTTAAGGAAGGGATTGTCAAACTTTTTAACCTGTGATCCCCTGTACATCTATGTCTGGATGTTATGACCTCACCCTGCTTTACATAGGATGTGATTAAAAAATATTTTGTTTGTTCAATATATGTATTTCCATTCACACATTCGTGTATGTTCATATTTTGACATCTTATAAGGAAATAGCTCTCCTCTTCCCTTCTTCCCTGTCCTGGAGAGAAAAGCCAAGAAGGTTGCTTGTATCCTCTGTCTAAGGCTTTCTCTTTCCCTCCAGGACAGAAAAGTTTTGGGAAGAGGAGGAGGAAGAGGAGAACTTCAAGTTATACCCCTCCCCCCCTCCCCGCTTGAGCAATTTTCATACCCATAGGGGTCCTGCCCCACAGTTTCAAAACCAATGTCTTAAGGGAGTCTTCTCCAGCATGATGCGCTCTGGATTTTTGGACTGCAGCTCTCATCAGCCCCAGCTATTATAGACTGTGGAGGGTAGAATTAGAAGGTTGCTGCAATTGGATCCATGTAAGGTTTCTGGTGTGCAGTGAGTGTTGCAAAAAGTTTTGATAGTATAAACATCTGGTGTCTTTCAGCAAGTAGAGTTCAAATGGAGCCTACATCATATGTTAGGTGCCAATTCTGGGGAATGACACAGTATTCCTTCACAGCTACAAAATGCCCTTCCTGGGAAATACTTAGTGCCCCTTCTCACTTTCTGTCCAGCACCGTGTTGCTACTCTTTCAGAGCCACCACAAGACATTTTGCTACCCATGGGGAAAATGGCATCCTTCTGCTATTCCGCATACAAAATTAACTAGGGAGGCAAGGAGTTCTCCTGGGTGCTGGTCTGTATCCTCCAAATAGGTTTAGCACATTGGACAACCCCTTTCACAATCAGAGTGAAATCCGTAGTAGATTCCCTACCCCACTTACAGCTGAATTTTCCTCAGCACTGGTAACAGGACAATGTCCCCCACCAGTAGTTATGGCTAATTATGAGGATTTAAGATGGGCCATGTGGTGTACCCAGTCCTGGTCCTCAACCAGGGGAAGGGGCCATGAATTTCAAGAAAAACAGCCAAGGGAAGTGGCCATGGAATTTAGAAAACAATAGCCAGAGTGCTGGTGCTGGTTGCTGCCTGAGGTGATGGTCATCTTGCTCACCTTAACAGTAGTGCTGGTGCTTGTGTTTCCATGCAATTAACAAAGGCATCTGCACCTCCATGGTCAGTATGTAAATCAGGCTACTAGCTCTTCAGCAGCTTGCTACAGAGAAATAGCCCAAAAGATTTTGCTGCCTGAGGGAAAGAATGTACAGAAGTGAGCTGCATTGGCCACCGTCTGATGAGCCCCCTCCTGCCCCCCTACATGGGACTTGAAGGAATATGTATTTTAAATCTCGATTGTTTTAATTATGATTAGTTTAATACTGTTTTAAGGGGAGGGGGCTGGGAATGTTGGAGGATTTTAACTGCATATGTTTTTAACATGGTGTACCCCACCCCGATTGCTTGCTCAGAGGAGCGGGTAAGAAATAAATATTATATTATTATTATTATTATTATTATTGGCCAATGGCAAGGGGAGAGGTTCTCCACCATATCCTAGTCAGTGGACTAGCTCACAGAGCTCAGAACAAGTTACATGGCACAAAACAGCTATGTTTTATGACAAAGTGAAACAGCCAGGAACTTCAAGAGGAAGCCAAGGCTCCCCACTCCAGCACATGCACCTAGGAGACCATTTCACTCTGGACTGTCATAAGACTAGCCCTATTGCTGGACTTCTGGGGTGGTTGCCAAGAAAGGTCCCTGGAAATCAAGCAGACTGTAAAACAGGGATGAAGTGACCCAATTTTTTCTGGTCAAACTACTTATTTGTCTTCATGGTTACCAGGAGAGTTGGTAAATGCAAGGATGATTTAATGGTATCCCATTGCAGATCTTGGAAAAGCTATTTTTGGATTACAACTCTCAGCATGGCAAGTAAATGATCTAGGAGTATCCGATATGTAGAACTTGGGAAGGATACTTTTTTTACTACAACCCCTAATATCCCCCCAAAAAACAAGCTAGTTGGGGGAATTCAAAAAAGTAACTTCCTCAAACACTATCCATTACATGAAAACAGTTTCATTTCTGTACTGGCCTCACTATTAGGTGTCCAAATTTCATGAACTCTGTTTTGCTCTTGTGACAGTTCTTTATAAGTGTATTTATCTATGCTGTGGATGGGCTACATTGATAAAGAAATAGGAAATCATTATTGCAAGCCTTCCATATTTGTCTTGTGGTTTTCTGTCGCTTATCAGTGATAAATGATTCCAAGGGTCTTGTTGGTTGACTGTTTTATTTCCTCATTTTTCACATTTTATGATGCAGACAGGCTGGAGTTATAAATTTTGTCAAAGTCAACCATCCTCTGGGTCTTTTTCACCTGCATCTACATATTTTCTTTCTTACCTTCTCATTTGCTCCATCTTTGCGGTTTTGTCCTGTTGCTGTATTCTCATGAGTACAAAGTTACCGTAAATTTTTGTTTATAATTATATGTGCCAAATGGGGAAAAATGTATCAGCCACTGGTCAGTAGGAAAACCAACCGGAGATTGGGATCACAGCCTGTTCTGGATAGGGTTGCTCTCCCTCTGAAAGATCAGGCCGATGATAGCTTGTGAGTGGTTTTAGACCCAGTGCTGCTCCTGAAAACCAGGCCAGGAATGCATTTGCCCAGCTTTGGCTTGTACACCAACTGTGCCCTTTCTTGGGGAAAGCAAATCTGGTGACAGTGTTTCATGCCTTAGTTATCGCTTGATTAGACTACTGTAATTCAGTAGCTGCAGTTAATGCCAATTGCAGGAGCCAAACTGATGCAAGTTTGGTGCTTCTTTACCTATGTTTCTCTCTGTCTCTTTCTTCTTCAGTGTTCTTCTTGTTTTGTTTTACTGTATCTTGATTCACATAAAGTTTTTTTCCTGAGTTTATACTTCACATAAATTATGTCATATTCATCATTCTCAGGATTTTCCTCTGATTGTTAGTAGGCTTTTAAATGTCCTTGAATATGACTCTAACGGTTGGAGCATATGTGCACACACATATGCACACAAAGGACAATAGATAGGTGTATTGTAGCACCATGTCCTATGTACATGGATTATGCTCACATACCACTATGCAGCTTTGCAAAATACCCCGTGGGAAAATTCCTGCAGACCATGCACCTACCTAGGTTACTTTTCTTAGATTGAAAGGATCAAACCATTAGTCCTAGGATCTGCGTTTCTTTTAATCATGTTTGGCTGGCGTAGAGAATGCAACTATTCTTCTCTAAAGTAGCTTGGCTACTGTAAAATGTTCACTTTCTAATCTTTCTGAATTGCTGTTGAGAGACAAACATAACCTTTCCTACAACGGTAAGTATGACTAAACTTTTTTGCAGTCACTACTTGTGATTTGTAGAGCCCCTTTAACTCTACCCTACAAAGTACTGATGTACAACAGAGTAGGGTTTAAAATAGAGATCTATGGGTAGACCTTAGATGATTTGCAAGAGATTTCTCACCCAAACTTTTAACAAGAGCAAATAAATAGCCTTATAAATGGCCTTGTGCTAATAATTTACCTTTAACCTTCGGTGTTCTTCACCTTTATAAGTATTGGATTTCTTTGTCTTTGGCTAAATCTTTGTGAACTTCTGTTTTCTAGCTTTAAGAGTGTTGTAGATTGAAGTTATGAAGTTTGTTTGTTGTTTATTTGTAGAAGCAGGTTGTCCCAGTGTGTGGTTTATTTGGTAAGAAAAGTGACTGACTCCACCCCTTGAACCACCATTTTGCACCTGGTTTGAAATAATAATAATAATAATAATTATTATTATTATTATTAACCTTTATTTATATAGCGCTGTAAATTTACACAGTGCTGTACATACAATCTTAAATTAGATGGATCCCTGCCCTCAGGCTTACAGTCTAAAAGAGACAACACAAAAGGAAGAGGGGAAGGTGATGGGAAAGGGGGTGAGGTCCAGTGGTTCTTCTCTCCCTCTGGGGCCAGGACCAAGGCAGATGGACAGGAGGGAGGGCATGGCTTCTTAATACAAAGTTAAAAGGAGGCATCCTGGGGTGGATGGCACAATCCTGGGAAAGCTTCCCTAAATAATATAGTCTTTAACTCAGTTTTGAACCTGGTTAGGGAAGTGATGAGGCGTGCATGTGGGGGAAGAAGGTTCCAGGAGTGAGGGGCAGCAAGTGAGAAGGGACGAATCCAGGATGGGGCAGTGGAAATCCTCGGCTGGGACAGGAGACCTTGACTACCAGAACGGAGGGTACGAGAAGGAGTGTGAGGAGAAAGAAGTTCAGACAAATAAGGAGGGGCCAGTCCGTGGAGGACCTTAGAATTCTAAGACAAAAAGATAAAAGTACATCCCATGAATCTTAAATTATCCCATACCTGATATACAATGACTTCAATTATTGCAATACTTTACAGTGTTTGGATGATAATAGCCAAGGGAATAATGTTATAATAATATTGTGGTTTTTTTGTAGCCAGAGAATAATATTAATCTAGGATCGGTCAGGCTATAAATTGTTGCAAACAAAAGAAACTATAATTATTTTTTGTGTATTCATTTGATGCTCTGATTGGGTTATTTACCAAATAGTTCTTGTCTGCTGCTTTGGCGAGCACGAGGCAGAGAAATGTTCAGTATAAACATTTTATATAAGATAAACCAGAGGACTGGGTTTGAAAGTTTCAGATTCATGCAGAGTTGCAGCATTAGAAGTGGGTCATTTCTTTCAACTGAGGATCAAAGAAGATCCACTGGAGTAATAATTATTTCTATTGAGCAACCTAACATTTCCTTTGAATACACTCTGAATAGCTAAAATTATTGCAACTGGAAAAGTACAAATGTTTTTTGTTTTGTTTTTTAAAGCAAGAAAAGGATTAAGATGCTCTTACCGCTTCTTGCTGTGCTATTCTCTGTCCACAAGCTGTTGCTGTTGCTTTTCAGACCTAGCAAAGTGACTGATCTGGGAGCTTGGTCTCAGATAACCCAAGGAAGGTTGAAGATGATGATTGCAGTCTCTCTCCAATCTGTGTCCACTGTTGTGAGTGCAACAGTTTTAACTAGCAGTGTCTCCTAGTGTAGTTTAACTCTTCAGGCTCCCATATGAAGGGTTGAATGCATTAAGCAAAAATCCTCAAACTGTTCTGTTGGTTTCAGAGATATCTCTTGCAATGGACGTGGGCAGAAATGGAGTGACATGAAAGGTGTGTTGACTAGGTTATTTGATAGGATTGCCCCCTGCTGGGCCAAAATTATCATAGACGGCAAAAGTGAACTCTCAGGGACTGTTTTGAGATGTTTTATATTTTCAGTTAGAAGTCAATTTCATAATTTACACAATTCACACTGTGGCTGTCCTTGTTCATGTGGGTATTGCCATCACTTCATTTCTTTGCATTAGACTACCCTACCCTTGTTGACTGAAAGCAGAACAGATGAATTGACTGAAAAACACTGCAATTGAGGTGATGCATGTAGTTGGAAATTTTAGGCTGGATCCGCACTGCAGAAATAATCCACACTGAAACCATTTTAATTGCCATGGCTCAATGCTATGGAATTCTGGAAATTGTAGTTTATTGTGGCACCAGAGCTCTCTGACAGAGAAGGCTAAATGTCTCACAAAACTACAAATCCCAGAATTCCATAGCAGAGGAGCCATGGCAGTTAAAGCAGTGTCAGTTTGGATTATTTCTGCAGTATAGACACAGTATCTGTGATGGCCCAATCAGAGCTATCCTTTGAGAAACCTGAAAGCTAATGTTTGAGGAACCTGCCTGGGCAAAAGATATATAAGATAGATATCATATGCAGGTTTTACTTCAAAAGATAGCATTTTTTTCCCTTAACACTTGGTGGGTGGAACGTACCACAGAAATAAATTTAATAATATCACCTCAAGTGCAACCACTTTTCAATTCAGCCTGTTCTCCAATTCTGCTTTCAGTCAACAAACATACAGCAGTCAAACACAAAGAAAGGAAGTGGTGACAATACCCATTTCAACCAAACCTTAACCAATATGATCTGTGTGTATTGTGGACATGGCTGTTCTCAATTTTTATAGAATTTTTGAGTGATCCAAAAGGTTAGCCAGGGCTAACTTAAAACATTTCATTATCTGAGATTAAAAAAAACAAACAGATGGCATCCACCCACAGTTCTATACGTAGAAGGTGATTAGACCTGTGCTTGAATCTCACTTCAACACTGTCAGTGAACCACACTGAGATCAGCAGGCCAGCTGACATGGCCTCCATAAGTGGTATTAAGTGGAGAGATTGTGTCACCTTTTCATGAAATGGACAAGAACTGCAGTCCATTTGCTACAGCATTGGAGTGTTGCATTAAGTGGAATGATGTTTTCTCATTTGCATGAAATGGATGGGGGAAATTGTCTAGTGTACTGAATAGAATGTGTTAACTGTGTATTCATACTTAGAATCATAGAATCATAGAGTTGGAAGAGACCACAAGGGCCATCCAGTCCAACCACCTGCCATGCAGGACTCCCAGTCAAAGCATCCCCGACAGATGGCCATCCAGCCTCTGCTTAAAGACCTCCAAGGAAGGAGACTCCACTACACTCCGAGGGAGTGTGTTCCACTGTCGAACAGCCCTTACTGTCAGGAAGTTCCTCCTAATGTTGTGGTGGAATCTCTTTTCCTGCAGCTTGCATCCATTGTTCCGGGTTCTAGTCTCTGGAGAAGCAGAAAACAAGCTTGCTCCTTCCTCAATATGACATCCCTTCAAATATTTGAACAGGGCTATCATATCACCTCTTAACCTTCTCTTCTCCAGGCTAAACATCCCCAGCTCCCTAAGGCGTTCCTCATAGGGCAGGGTTTCCAGACCCTTCACCATCTTAGTTGCCCTCCTTGGACCCGCTCCAGTTTCTCCACATCCTTTTTGAATTGTGGTGCCCAGAACTGGGCACAGTATTCCAGGTGGGGCCTCACCAAAGCAGAATAGAGTGGCACCATTACTTCCTTTGATCTAGACGCTATACTTCTATTGATGCAGCCTAAAATTGCATTGGCCTTTTTAGCTGCCGCATCTGAGTATAGGAGGAGTAGCCAATACTCCAGAAGAAAGGGTCAAAATTCAAAATGACCTGAATAGACTAGAAAGCTGGGCCAATGCTAACAAAATGAAATTCAATGCGGAGAAATGTAAGGTACGGCACTTTGGACGCAAAAATGAAATGCACAGATATAGGATGGGGGACATCTGGCTGAATGAAACTACGTGTGAAAGGGATCTAGGAGTCCAAGTAGACCATAAGTTGAACACGAGTCAACAGTGCGATGCAGCAGCTAAAAAAGCCAATGCTATTTTAGGCTGCATCAATAGAAGTATAGCATAGATGTAAACTTCATAGATAAAGCACTACAATGTCCATCGAATGACTAGCTGCCTTTTATGTTTTATGTTGTATGTTGTAATTGTTCTTGGATTTTAATCTGACATTGGTTTAATTTAATTTTAAGGGGTGAGAGGTGGGGCTGTGGGTTATCGGAATTGTTTTATCTTGATGTTTTTTAATCATTGTAACCCGAGTGATGACAGAGGAGCGAGATATAAATAAACTTTTATTATTTATTATTATTTATTATTAGAGGGGAGCCACTGTGGTATAATAAACTGAGTATTGGACTAGGATTCTGGGAAACCAGGTTTTGAATTCACTTTTTTGGCCATGGAAACCCTTTGCTACCTAGAGGAGGGCAAGGGAACCTCCTTGAAACAAATCTTGCCAAAAATGGGAGGGGCTGGACATCTGTTTTTGGTTGTGGAAAAAGATGGGCAGATGCATCACTGGTGTGGGGTATAGACTGTACCAGGAGACACTGGCTGCTCTAGTGGGGGTGCTGCTAACCACCTGGCAGCTCCTTCCAGGCCTGCTGGTGGTGCTGGCAAGCTGGGAAAGGGGTGTGTGCATGCCAGGGATGGCAGCAGTGGCACCACAAACTGTTCTCCATCCTGCATCACTGCCCCTCATTCCTGTCCAGCAACTTATTGGGCAGCAGCAGCAGATCACTGCGCCGGCCGGCAACTGTCTTGCTCACCTTCTCTGCTGTCATGGGTCTTTCAGCCAAGGGACCCAAGGCAAAAGGAAAGGCTGAATGAGAACCCCTACTGTCCCTTCTACCTCCTCCTGTTGTCTTGGGCAGCCCTTTCCAGGACTGTGTGTATGGTGGCTGGGCCACAAGGTGAGCAAGGCGGTGGGAGGGAAGGAAGGGCAGAGTAGACTGCTGTGGTCACCACCCAGCAGTGCTTTATGGGTCTGGACTGGCAGCAGGTGAGTGGCGGGGGGCAGGTGAGCAAGGCAGCAGGAGGAGAGGGAAAGCAGATGGGACAGTTCTGGCCAGGCCTCACCTGGAATACTGTGTACAGTTCTGGGCATCACAATTCAAAAAGGATACTGACAAGCTGGAACATGTTCAGAGGAGGGTGGCTGAAATGGTGAAAGGTCTGGAAACCATACCTTATGAGGAGCGACTTAGAGAATTGGGTATGTTCATCTTGGAAAAGAGACGGTTAAGAGGTGATATGATAGCCCTGCTTAAATATTTGAAGGGGTGTCATATTGAGGATTGGTCAAGCTTGTTTTCTGCTGGTCCAGAGACTAGGACATGGAGCAATGAATTCAAACTACAGGAAAAGATAATCTACCTAAACAACAGGAAGAACTTTCTGACAGTAAGAGCTGTTCAACAGTGGAGCACAGCTCCTGCAGTGTGATGGAGTCTCCTTTGGACATTTTTAAAAACAGAGGCTGGATAGCCATCTGTTGGAGGGGGTGCTTTGATTGTGTGTTCCTGCATGGCAAGGGATTGGACTGGATGGCCCTTGAGATCTCTTCCAACTCTATGAGTCTATGATCCCTGCCAGTAGCCCTTTCCAGGCATCCTCCACAACTCTAGTGATGACACTGGGGAGGTGTTTTGCCCACCCCTCCCTGCCCTGATGTTGTCTCCTATCTGAAAGGTGAATGGACATTAGTTGTTCAGGAGAATACATTCCCCTATGATATGGGGGGGGGGGGGGAGAGAACAGTTTGAAAAGGTTTTGTGGCCTGAGAGTCAGAGAAGCAGCATTTAACTCTAGGTCATATCCCTCATGTAGAGAAAGAGATAGATCTATTAATCGGTGATGTTTAATTGACAATTGGGCATAGAGGTGTTTATTAATGATTATTATTCTTCCTGAGTTTTATAACCCCAGCATTTCAACACCCTTCTCTGTATTAAGCTGGTGTTTCCTGCCAAAATGCCTCATATTTTGCATTTTTATATATGCATGCATGTGTGTGTGTGTGTGTGTGTGTGTGTGTGTATTAGTACACATAAGTGTAATTCAAATCTTTCATATTATGTGAAATCTTTTAAAAGTGAATACACAGATAGATGGTGATCATCTTTTTGATTTTACTATGCATGGTTTATTGCACCTTGTTTTCCTTGCAATCATTTGAGTGGTGGTAGATCTAAAAGCAGGTTTATCCCATGTCAATTTTCCCAATTGTCCAGGACCAAATACAAAGCTTTCACTCTTCCAAGAATGATGGGAATCATTTAAGCACCAACTGCCTGCCATTTCCCCCAAGCTTTCCAAATTTTCCATTATCTCCCGTCATCTGTGTTTTCAATTGTCAGTCTGCTGTTTGAGATAACTGTGCTCTCTGGCCTTTTGCCTGCTAGCTGTTAAGAGATTAGGGGTCTTTCTCTCAGTCTAGCACAGAGATGATGATGATGATGATCCCCTGCTACTTCTACCATTTGTAAATCAGTGGAGCAAGAAATTAAACAGACATACCAGAAGCACCAGTACTGGAATACCAATAACAAGAACAGTATAAACCTTGCTTGTTATTTGCATTTTAGGAATGAATGGAGCCTACATTTTCCAAAGAAGAGCCTATTTTGTTCCAATTCATCACACATACAAGATACCTTAAATGCAAGGATATCTACATCCAGACCTTCAATAACATGGCCAACTGTGAGCTTCTAGAAGCTGAGGTCTAAAAAAGCAACCAGGCCCTGAAACAAAAGTCATTTTATAGCATATATAACAGACTCTTGGTGTTCACTGGGATTTATTTCCAGGGCCCCTTGCAGATACCAATATCTGAGGATATTCAGGTCACATCATATATAATGGATAGTAAAATGGGTCCCTTATTTTTTAAAAAATGTCAAAATTGAGGTTTGCTTTTGGGATCTCTATATCTCTATCTCTATATAGATATATATAAAGAAAGGGAGAGAGAGAGAGAGAGGGAGAGAATATTTTCAAGCCATGGATGATTGAATCTGTGGATGCAGAATCTGTACTGTATCTATTCAATAGATCTATTCATCTTTTAGAAGTTTTGTTTTTATTTAAACCAGAAATTGTTCCGTATTCACAGTATGTGCTGAATCCTTCACATTTTATGTTTTCATGTTTATAAATTGCCTCAGGTTATCAGTTTAATTTTCACAAGTGTTATTGTCACAAGAGCAGCTCTTTCAGCCAATGAAACCAGGATAACTCTCACCTTCTCCATCTATACAGATTGATAGAAGCTGGTCAGATTATAGTGTTATACTGGTTCTAAATTTTACACCATTCAGATACTTGATGCCACTTACTCCAATCAATGTTAGAACCACTTATCACAGGATTTTACCCTTGACTACCTGGGCTTATGGAATACTACCCCCACCAACAATCATGAACTGCCATATGTGCAAAAATCCCATGTGTATTAATGAAATAATAGCCTTCTAAATGCCTGTTAAGATGATTCATTAGTTATGTCATTCATCCTCACAATGACAAAACTCAGAGATTCCATTGGCCCTTAAGGGCATAAAACCAGAAATAAATATTAATTTCAGTGTGTTTTGGCAAAGGATAGATTTTAATGTGCAATTATCAGTTTAATTTCTTCCTCTACATCCATTACAGATATACCAAAGCCAAGTGTACTACAGGCATATATCTCCAGAGGCAACTGCTCTGTGTGTCTGTGTGTCTGTGTATGCGTACTGGAGGCGGACTGAAGGAGACCAAGGTTCAAATCTTAAAATTAGTCATGGAAACTCACTGGGTGAACCTAAGAAAAATACAATAGTGAACCTTCTCTGAATAAAATTTCCCAAGAAAACCCTAGCATAGGGTGTCCATAAGTCAGAGTCATTTTAAAAGCACATACCATCAACTGCAGAGATGCATGTATTTAGCTGAAGGTGAAAAAAAAAGAGAATGTCAAACAAAAAGTTGCTTATTTCTTACCTCATGTGCAAGTTTTGAATGTGTTTTGGTTTTAGTTTGGGAACATATAAAAGTATAACCTGTCTGCAAGAATATCCATATAGACTGAAGAATCTAGAATTAAACAGGTGCTTGACTGACCCTGGAAAGAGATCTGAGAGTTCAGTTTTAAAGTAAATTGTCATTTGCTACACCCTGAGTAGTATGGAGTATTTTTGACTGGGAATCCAGCTGTATTCCACCTGAGATGTTAATGACAGACACAATTGGAATTACTAGCTACTTTCTTGTCAGCACGGCTCCCCAGCCTGTAAGAAGAATATCACTGTAAGTGAACTATACTGCAAGATTGCTGCTGACTATTCTTTCAACTCAATGCAGATTATGGGGATGAATGTGGTATTTGCTATGTGACATCCTGACCTGGCCTCTAGAACTGGAAGCAAGATCTTTAGTTGTGACTTATAGGGGCTTTCTAGATTGGCAAGAAAGTGTGACATGAAGTTGCCTTTTCCTTAAAGGCTTGCAGCCTTTAGATGGAGCTGCGCTGTTCCGCAGTTTTTAAAAAAGAAGCAGGGAAAACCAGCACCTTTTTAAAGGCGCTTCTTCTCCCCTAAAACGCAAAAAAAGCGTTTTCATGGCACACTTTCCCTTTTTCTCATCTAAAGGCTAGAGTTTCATGCAGCCATGAACACACCTCTTTTTGCCAATCTAGAATAGGCCAACGTTGTTTTACAAACTATGGCCAGCCTGCCCATTAGGTGGGGTTATAGGCCTGCTTTAGGTGGCAGAGTGGCAGGAGTGTTGAATCACACTGCTATCCCTTCCTGGAGAGCCCTGCTTTGGCTGCTCTTGTGCAGTGGTGTCACTAGGATTGGCAGCACCCAGTGCGGTAACTCAAGGTGTCACACACACCCACATTGACATCCTCCCATAGCACACCATACAGAATCCTTAGTCATCTTTTTTGAACTAATGTTACTCATAAGTCATAATTCCCATATATCACTGAATGCAATGGCATTAGTTGTCACATAAGCAACTAGCAAAATTAAAATTATAGCTTTAAATTACAATATCATACACACCGCCTAAATATATTTATACCCTGTTTCCCCGAAAATAAGACATGCCCTGAAAATAAGACCTAGTTACAGGTTTTGCTGAATTGCTAAACATAAGGCCTCCCCCGAAAGTAAGACCTAGCAAAGTTTTTGTATACAAATATATATACAGTATATAATAAATCATAGAATCATATAGAATCATAGAGTTGGAAGAGAAATGTTTGGGGGGTTTTTTGTTCAACAATAAATGTGAATTCTTCTTCATGGAAAAAAAAGACATCCCCTAAAATAAGACACAGCACATCTTTGGGAGCAAAAATTAATATAAGACACTGTCTTATTTTCGGGGAAACATGGTAGTTTCATGTGGTTAAAGTCAAAATTTGGTAAGATATGGTGTTCTAAAGAAAATTTTAAAAGAATTTTAAAATTATAATTAAAAAAATGAACTTTAAAAAATTTAAAATTAAAATTAAAAAAACCTGGGGCTTCTCCTTTCTTCTCCCGCTGAGTCTCATCCCACTCACATCATCTCTTCGGCATTTTAAAGGAATGCTTTAAAGACTGTTTCTGCCAAAATGTAAATGTTCGGGAAGCAATGATGTCACTCCCCATTAGTGTGTCACCTGGTGAAGCCCACACACCCCGCACACCCCAGTGATACCCCTGTGATACTCTTGTTTTTGTGGGGGAAATTACTGATCAAAGATGGTCATGGCCCAGATGTCTGGCTCCGAGGAAACTTCAAGAACAGGCAGTATGGGTATGGTGCCCTGGAAGACAGTCTCAAGGTACAGTAGAAATAATCCTGTTTGCCACCACTTTAATTGTCATGGCTCCATCCTACAGAATCCTGGGATCTGTAGTTTTGTGATGCACTCTTTGGCAGAGAAAAGATCTTGTCCATAGGATGGAGCTATGGCACTTAAAGTGGCATCAAACTGGATTATTGCTACAGTGTAGACACACCCTACTTGAGCAGCCACTCACAATATCTGGCCTTCAGGATTCCTAAGATCCGCACGATTGGGATTTTACATGTTCCATTAAAATAAGCAGCAGCCAGTTCTCAACCTGGTATAACTTTTCACGGGGGATGGACAATGGTGAATCGAGGTTGAATGTGAAAGAGGTGTGGCAGCAAGATAGGGGAGTTTATCACACGACGGGAATTGGAAGTATAATCCAATGGCAATCTGAATGCAGTCATGGGATTTCGCATGATTGCATGAAAGCTGATCACACACATTTTCGGGCAAAGAGAAGTCCTTCCGAATGCAATCATGGGGTTTCACGTGATTGCGTGAGAAACTATCACACACAATTTCGGGCACTGGGAGGCAATTTCGGGCAGTTCTGAACGCAATGCAGTGTCAATACGTAATCAAGTAAATTCGCTGAACTAGCGAATTTACTTAATTCCGAACTGGCCTCACTTCCATTTCTTTCGAAATTGAGAGAAATTCTTCCCATGTGATAAACTCCAGGGATGATAACAGGAGGTGAGCAGCTGAGACACGAGGTGCATGGATGAAGCAAGCAAAGAGAGGGGGCAGTAGGAGACCTTGGGCTGCCACTGTTAGTTACCAAACTGAAATAGAAAAGTGACCTTTCTTTCTTCATGAATTAGGAATGTTTGACTTACTCATTACTGTGAAACTGAGAAGTTCCCAGGCATTCAGTGTAGCACACAAAGACTTGCCAGTGTACTACCTGTTCTACACTTATTATTAATGATGCTACATAGAGGAAGTTCACACTGTAATGTTGCAGAAAGTTCCTAATCATTTGGGTTCATGCCTTCTTATAAAGGAACAAAGGCAGTGCTTTGTGCATCACAAAGCTAGAATGTACCAAAGAGTGTACCTCCTGCATGGAAGCAATGAGCTTAATTCACTCTTGGCTCTTAGTTAAAAAAATGACTTTGATAAAATAAACAACTGATTTCAAAAACATTACCAGCAAATGAAGACCAAGAGGAATGAAAGAGATCCCCCCCCCAGCTTCTCACTGTGATATTGTTGTGTTGTTTTACTATAACCATTAATTATGGAAATTAAAAAAGGTCTAGCCATCCTCATGCGTAGGCCATAATGGCATGTTGTTGGGATGGGGATGGGGACCATATTTGTGGCTCCCAGCTCAATTTTTTTTTAAATGGGCCATTTTAAGACGAAGAGAAGCCTTTTTCTCAACAGGGGCATGTCCTGAGAGTAAATATTTGGGTTACTTCTTGTTGGAAAAAGAGGACTCTCCCCAGCCTAAAATGGCCCAGATAGGGCAAAAAACATAGCAAAATTGCCCTTCCCAGTGGGCTCAGGCAACAGCAAACTGCTTCAGTTTCTCCAAACTTTTTTGTTGTTGTCATTATTAATTTTCATAATCTCAACCGCAGTCTGCTGTTGCTTATCCACATGTGTCCCAGTTTTCATCTGTGAAATGTTGGGAGGGTATGTCATGGATATCAGTCCACTTCTTCAGCTCAAGATGTGGATTAATATCCACAAAACTCATGCTAGAATAAATTAGTCTCAAAGGTACTGTTTGATTTCCTCATTTCCCTCCCCATTTTCCATTTTTTACTATAGTAGACTAAAACAGCTGTCCCTTTAGCTGACTAAAATTCCTGTCTCTATAAGGAATTTTTATCAGTGGAGGATGTGTGATTAGGGCACAGAAATGGAAGTTACTGTGAAAAGATAGGAACCAGTGGGACCTGCAACAATTGGAGTGCCCATGTTCAACCATGGCCCCTTCTACAATCATTCTCAAGCTCAACAACCATAGTTTATCTGGATTTGGTTGATAAGGAAAGCTGTGGTTAATATAAATTGGAACTAAAAATTCCTCTTTATAAGCACCCAAGCCTGTGCACTCTCCCCCACCATCTTTAGAATTGGTCTGCATATCCTCTCTTCCTATTAAAACCAAGTCTAGATGCCTATCACATTATACTGTTATAGCACTATATTCCACTTTAACTGCAATGGCAACATTGTATGGAATCCTAGGATTTTGCAGTTTATAGAGGGATTTTAGAATTCCCAGACAGCAAGCTCTTGGGGCTCACTAAACTACAAATCCCAGAATTCCACAGAATGTTGTCATGGCAAAGTGAAATATAATGCTATAACAGTATAGAGTGGTAGGACAATAGATATGTGTTGCTGAACGTAATACATATTATTTATCCACTCTCGCTCACCTCTACTCTCATGACCCCTATTGTTTCTTCAGCCATTTTTATATTATTAAGTGCCTTTGGGCACAAATTAATGTTCTGTTGTTGGTCTGTAAAACTTCATGGCCATTAATATGATTTATTTAATAAATCCATAGGCTGTCTTAACTGTAAAATAGCAGAAAAAATATTTAGAATAATCTATTAATACGATGCTTTGTTTAACAAAGGTCAGCTTCTGGCACCAAAGAGCAATGTGACACATACACTAATTAATGTTTAAAGAAACAGCTGTGTATTAGTTTACCTCATGTTTACCAAGGTGCATTATTTAACAGAAAGAGAATATTTATGCCAAGCATTTCCTTATTGCTACTAAACGAGGAAATGAAGCAGATTTGCCCCCTCACACTTAAACTATTCATTTAGTTCTGGGTACAAAATAATATTTCTGGTTTTCTGTGCAAAAATACCACGTGTGAATTTTTCACAGAATAAATTGTGAACTGTGAAAAACAAAAGGAAAATTGCAAACACTACTTGCTTCGTTCAAGAAGAAAATTAGAAAATAATTATATCCCACTTACTTGCTTTCAAAAGGAAAAGCCATTGCTGCCCATAACAGCAATAACAGCAGCAGGTCTCTGTTTTCTTCCTCTCAACAGCCAAGGAGAGGAGGATGAGGAAGGGAAAAGTGACATTGGCTGCAGTGATTCTTGGATTCTCTGGTTGCCATTTTTTAAAAAATGAGCAGATACTGAATATATTTTTTTTAAATGCCATGGTTGTTTCCAGAATCCCTTACAGCCAAGGAACTAGAGGGTGGGGTTTTCCTTCAAATCACCTTCAAGACTTGCGTACCTTCAAGTCACCTGTCGATTTATGGTGGCCCCATTAATTTTTCATAGAGTTTTCTTATGCAAGGAATACTCAGAGGTGCCTTGGCAAGTTCCTTCCTCTGAAATACAGCCAACAGCACCTAATATTTTTAGTGAACTTCCATGCAACTACTAACCCAAGCTGACCCTACTTAGATTCCAAGATCTGATGAGATCTGTTGCCTTTAGGGTTTTTTGGCATCTCAGGGCATATTTTAAAGCCCCTTAAATTTAAGCTGGAGGCAGACAATGAATTTGGTGCTTTTAGGGTATTTGGGACGCTGGAGGTATGACAAGGGACATTTCCCATGCAGGTAATTGTCTGTGGAAGCCTCAGGAGTATTGCTTTCTTGTTCTTGCTGCGCATCCTCAAGTTGTTTTGAACTTATGGTGACCCTGAGGTGAACCTAACATGGGGTTTTCTCGGTAATGTTTCTTCCGAAGGGGTTCATCAGTGACTTCCTCTGAGGTTGAGAGAGTGTGACTTGCCCAAGATCACCGAGAGGGCTTCCATAACCAGGATTTTGAGATTTGAATCATGGGTTCCAGAGTCATAGTCCAACACTCAAGCTATGTGGGGACATAAGGTGGTGGAACCCACAACAAGGCTTGCAGTGAGAATTCCAGATTCCATTCAAAGCAACATTAATCACTTTTGATTTCCATCAACAGAACTGAATGCTAGGAGGATTTTGTTGCTGATTTAATTCTATGCAACCCATGAAAGTACAGGGCCCTTGTCAAGGGACTCTTTCAAACGGGAGGAATTTCTCCCAATTCCGAATGGAGCCAATGCGGATTCATGTAAATTTGCTTGTTTAGCGAATTTACCTGAATCCCTGCTCCGTTTGGAAGGCATTCGGAATCACTTCCCATTACCCGAAAATAACCCCCCCTTGCCCGAAATCACGTGAGAAGCTTAAATTCGCAATAACGTGAAACCCATGATTGCATTCGGAGTGACTTCCCTTTTGCCCGAATTTGCGTGAGAAGAATTAATTCGCAATAACGTGAAACCCCAGGATTGCGTTTGGATTGCCCTTGGATTATACTTCCAATTTCCCACGTCTGAAAGAGTCCAAGGTCTGGACTTGGCAGCTCTTAGGAAGGAGCGATAAAACTTGGTTTGTGGATGGAGCTGACAATGCTGACAGGACTTTTGCCCTCTCATCATACTTATCCTTTTAGGCATAGGTCCTCCAGAAAATATAAACTTGTTTATGAGACTGTTTGTTGCACTACCTAATTGGATAGAGCAGAAGACAAATCCAAATCCCCAGATGGCTATCTTTGGAATATCCCCTACAGATTAGTGCAAGACCTAGGGATTTTTGTAGGTGTGTGTCTATGGATTTGGCTTCAGATTTGCAAGCTGGGTGAGTGACAATGTGGTAAAAAAGCCCACAGTGGAATTCAAGCATTGCCTGTCAGCTTATACACAGAACTTTTGCATAGTATTAGGGCTGCCAACCTTTTCTCTGGCAAGTGCCCCAAGCTTTTCTGAGTTTCCATAACCAGGAGAAATTCAGCACATCTTTGTAACTGTTGTTGTTATGTGCCTTCAAGTCACTTCTGTACCTGTTCAAATTCTACCTGTTGTCAGCTGTTACTGGCACAGGTGGAGCCCACTCAAGTCAGAGACAGGAAGGTAGACTTGCAAGAACTACTCTCATTTTAAAAAAAGAATCCCAAGATCAACCAAACAAGACATGGTACAAAAGCTATGTGCTTTGAATGAAAGAATAATGAATCCAGTTGTCTGTTCTGAGTACCAGAACTGAATGGAGTTCACAGTCTTTCCACCCAAAAATCTATTCCGTTAGTGCCATCTTTCTTATTTCTGCAATATAACTGAAGAGGTAGCAAGGGGCAACATTACTTCTATAGTTACATCAGTGGAAGTACAGTTGACCTTCCAAATTTGTGGGTTTGACTTTTGCAGATTTCATTATTTGTGGTTTTGATTAATATGTTCTCTCTATGAATCTCTAAGTCCTCCAGCACAATTTTGCTAGAAGTTGACCATAGAGTTGTGCTGGAGAACCTAGACATAGAGAAAACACTTCTCTAGGCATTTGTAGGTCTTCCAGCATGATTCTATGGTCAATTTCTGGCAGACCTTGACCACAGAGTTGCACCGGAGGACCTGAGGATTCCTAGAGAGGTGTTCTCTTAGGCAAAAAGAATAGTATATTTTTAATTGTGTTTTTTCCACTTTCACGGGGGTCCTTCACCCCTAACCCCAGCAAATGTGGAGGGATCACTGTAATTAAAAAATATTATTACCCACCTAACAGAGATCTGGTCTCCTAAGTAAATTCAGATCAACCTTCCATCCACTTCTGAGCAATGGTTCTTAACTTGCAGGGAATATAAATCACCTCTACTGCACAGTCAATGCAAGTTTCTAGTGGAATCCCAGGTATGGTGTTTGTGACTGATAAAAGATTTTGATGTTTCATACTTTGGTTCCATGGGAACTGCCTCTGTCTCTGTTGCAAAAAGAAAATCCATTTAGATGGCTACCCAGAGAAGGCTATTATGGTATTCAAAGCACATTGGAGGAAACAACATCTTCCTAATCTCAAACTCACTCTCTCTTTAATGGCTATCATTCGGCTTGTTGATCTATCTTCAGATTGTACCACCGCATCATACATGTTGACATGGAATGGCAGCCCTTTTATTTTATTTTATTTTATTTTATTTAAAACAAGTATAACACACCTTTTTGGGTAAGCCTGCTTAAAGCAACACCCAAAACAACTTTAAAGCCATAAAATATAAGAAACCACTTCATGGCTAGATTTTTCTGTTTATCACATGTGATTTAACCTGATGTATTTACATTTGGAAACTGAGGTTAAATATATTCATGAGACATTCTAGAGGCCTGTCTTCTACTAGGTACTGAAGACTTGTTCTGTTCCTGAAGAAACTGAAGCTATGCCCTAGATACAAAGGATTATATATCCTGTTAACAACATACTAAAGCTGACAGCCTTTTAAATAGGATTATTTCAATCAGAGTACTGTACAGTTAGGTCCTCCTCTCTCCCCACCCCCCTGCCATTCTCTGAATGGTGAGAAATCCTACGGTGTAAATGTTTGCCTAGGTTTCCTCAATATAATGGCTTCCAAATGGGTTGGTCTTGTTGTTGTGTGCCTTCAAGTTGTTTCCAGCTTAAGATAACCCTAAGGCAAAGGCAAACCTTTCTTGGCAAGATCTGTTCAGAGGAAGTTGGCCATTGCCTTCCCCTGAGGTTGAGAGCTTGTGACTTGCCCAAGGTCACTTACAATCCCCTGAATTCCCAGTTATGGTGATGCTGGTTTCAGATAGCGAGTGTGGCAGTACAAATACATCTGGAGGGCATCCATTTGCCTAAAAGAAATACTTGGGTTTTTCAGTGTGTTCTTTATTTTGCTAGAATTAGCAGCTCTGACCGGGTGTATGCCCTGGACAACTATGCTTTTGTTTGAGTGTGAGGAAGAGATCATTTGTAATTCTGCACCAAGCAGCAAAGTTGCATGAGAAGAGCCAAACTGAAGAAGAAATAGACCTGATACACCTCCTGCAGGAAAGGGATAGGGAACATGCCCTGGCTTTCAGCACAGAGAGCATCCTTTCCCTTAATTTGTATTCCATAAACAGGGCTTAGGGATGTTATATTAAAGCCCTGTACAGCTCAGTTCCAGGCAACCTGCCTCCTTAGGCATGTTTGGTGGGAATACAGGAGAGAGCTTTTTTATTTGTGGCTGCTCCCAGACTCTGGAACTCTTTTGGTAAAAAGAGCCACATCTTCCTGCTCAGGCCTTTCTATTCCTGCAGGTATCTGGGAACGGATTGCTTTCTATGGCTGCGTTCACACTGGAGAAATAAACCAGTTTAAGTGCCATGGCTCAATGCTGTGAAATTCTGGGAATTGTAGTTTGTTGTGGGGTCCAGAGCGGAGCTCTGCTCCGCTCTGGGCCCCACAACAAACTACAATTCCCAGAATTTCACAGCATTGAGCCATGGCACTTAAACTGGTTTATTTCTCCAGTGTGAACGCAGCCTAAGTTTTAGTTTTCTATTATGATATTATTTAATGTTTGCGCTCTATTTTAATATGACTTTAAGCTCAGTTTTGTTCTTAAGGTTATGTGGTTGTATTTCTTTTTATTCTGTGAGCGGCCTAAACTCCCTAAAAACAGGGTGTGTTCAATGGTTGTGTAGAGGAGGGGATTTCAGCAGGTGTTGCTTGTCACACAACAACAAAAGCTACATTTGCACTGGAGAAATAATCCAGATTCGCACTGCTTTAACTGCCATGGCTCAATGCTTTGGGATTCTGAGAATTGTAGTAGTTTCGTGAGACATTCAGCCTTCTCTGTCAGAGCACTCTGGTGCCACAATAAACCATACTGTAGTTCCCAGAATTCCACAGCCTTGAGCCAGACAAGTTCAAGCAGGGCCAAACCGGGTTATTTCTCCAGTGTGGATGCAGCCCTTGAAGTGAGGGGAAGAATTTTAAAAAAGTCTGGAGACACCCGCCAAGAATTCTCCTTCGAGTCTCCACAAGTCGGAAAGAAGTCACACAACAACACAACACACGCATACACACAAACACACATACAAGAGAAAAAGAGGCGGCAAAACCTGTTGCCTGCTTTCTTTGGAAAGGTGGGGAGGTGAGAAGAGGGCACACAAACACACTGCCACAAGTAGGAAAGGACTTGGAGGTAGTAGTACACACAAGAGAAAAACCTAGGGTGGGTTCTCCTGAAGGTTGCCACAAGTCAGAAAGGCACAAGACACACACCACACACATAAACAACATAACCAATAGTTCTTCTCAGGGTGGCCATAATTCAGAAAGGACTTGAAAGACACACACACCACACTCACACAGAAACAAGAGAGAAAACTCCTTAAGAGTCGCCACAAGACTTGAAGGAACACACACGACAACACACCACACAAACACACAAAAACTGCCTGCTTTCTTGGAAAGGCGGGGACGCCGAGACCGAGGGGAAACCCTTACACACAAACACACACACACACAACCCATAAATAAGTCTCCATAAATAAGTCGGGAAGGACTTGAAGACACCCACACACACATCCTCACACTCACAGACATAAACAAAAGAAACCCCCAGGATAGGTTCTCTCCTTTGGAGAGCCGTGCCCTAAGTCGGAAAGGACGAGAAAACGAGGCACACACACACACACAGACCAAGCAACACAACCACACACACACACACGACGGGAGAGACTGCCCCGCCGTTGACCTGAGACCGAGGGACCTGTTGGGCAGCGCCTTCGGGTGGAACCGGAATTGGACCTGGACCAAAGCGCCCTTTTGCAGGCTTTGCAACCCGGTCCAAGTCGCAAGGCAAGAGGGGGGCCTCCCTCCAGTCCTCCTTGGGGGGAAAAGGGGGCTCTGGCCATTCCCTCCTGGGCCTGGGAAGGTCGGGTCCTGCCAAGGAGCCTTGGAAGAGCCCCTTCCCCAATGTCTAGGAAGTGGGGCGGCGAGTCCTGAAGCCGGTTCTTCCAAGTCGGGAGAAGGCGAAGCCAGGTAAGGAGTTGAGGCGGCGTCGGAAGGGGGGAAAACACACGGGGGGAATAAGCCGTTTTGGAGACGGGTTGAAGTGCCTTGGCTCCATGCTATGGATTTCTGGGAATTGTAGTGTGTTGTGGCCCCAGAGCGGAGCTCCGCTCCGCTCTGGGGCCACAACACACTACAATTCCCAGAAATCCATAGCATGGAGCCAAGGCACTTCAACCCGTCTCCAAAACGGCTTATTCCTCCCGTGTGGACGCACCTTGTAGCGCTTTGAGGGATGAGGCTACGACTCTGGACTCCGTGGGGTCAGGTCACACTCTCTCAGCCTCGATTGGCCAGCCTCCCCTGAAGAAAACCCGGCCAAAGAAACCCCTGTAATAGTAGGTTCCCTTCAGGGTCGCCTTAAGTCAATTTGAAATTGGACTGAGACTCTTCTGTAAGATGAGGGTTTGAATGGTGTTTTTTTCCCAGGCATAGAAACCCATTGGGTGACTTTGGGTGGGTCACACTCTCTCAGCCTCACAGGGAGAGGCAATGTGAAGAAACCTGGCCAAGAAAACCCCTGTCGTAATAGGTTCGCCTCAAGGTCGCCCTAAGTCGGGAGCGACTTGTAGACACACAACAACAACAACAACAACAAATAGAAGGTGACCTTGGACTCACCCTCAGAGGAAGGCAATGGCAAGCCTCCTCTGATCAAATCTTGCCAAGAAAGCCCCCATGATGAGGTCGCCATAAGTCAGAAAGGACTTAGAAGCCACACAACAACAACAACAACAACAACAAGAGATGACTTTATATATATATAGTAGGTTGATGATGGATGAACACCTGTTGAAGGAAGGAATGCCTAAACTGGCAAAAGAGAATCAAATGGTGTTTCAGGAGGGCTGGATCTGCACCAGAGAAATAATCCAGTCTGACACCACTTTAACTGCCATGGCTCAATGCTATTGAATTCTGGGATTTGTTTTCTCTATATTTTTTTAAAATTAAAACCGTAATTTACAAAACAAGAATATACAAGTAGAAGTAACCCCGTTTAGACATGTCTGCATGATATGACTTCCCAAAAGTTGAATTTGTGTCCACTCCCCCTGCTCCCTTATTTTTCTAGACTCCTGCTTATCACTTTTTCTTCAAACAAAATTCTAGACCATCCTCCTAAATTTGCCCACCGTTCATGTTTACATACTCCTGCTTGTTTATTCCCATCTTTTTTTATATATAATATTGCACTGCTGGGACCATTCCTCCTCTCTTTCGTCAATGTCTTTATTATTCAAGTAACCAGTTAGTTTATCCATTTCTATTACGTCATTAACTTTTAATATTCACTCATCAATCTTTGGTATTTCCTGATTTTTTCCAATTCTGTGTTAAAATTAACCTGGCCATTGTAATCAAATGATCATGATCACTCACCATTTTAGTTTTATTTGCAGGATGCTTTAAATGTGCTTTAATCTCTCTTTAATGTCAAAATTAGCCCCAGTGTGATAAACTCCATTGTCTCCAAAGCTTGACCTGACTTGAGATTTATGGAACTGCTTTGTTTCTGTGGGAGCTGTGGCATTAGTTTGACTAGTTGCTGTGTGTGTGCATGTCACGACAACCATACACTAGACATAAGTATGGCTAGCTGCCGTGAGTATACATGCCACAACCAGAGTCTGGGAAAGTTATATTTTTAGATTACAACTCCCAGAATCCCCCAGCTCACATGGTCATGCAGGCTTGAGGATGCCGGAAGTTCTAGACCAAAAATTACTTTTCTGGACTCTAGTCAACAAATGGGAGCCAATTACCTATGCTGTTATTCCACCCACTTTTATTTGCTCTTCTCTGAGCACCAGAACTGGCCCAAGACATTTTGCTGTGAAGAATAAATGGATTCCCACCCCCTTCATTCCATGTACAAAACCTCAATGGACAGGCAGTCAATCTTTCTTCAACAGTGGTGATAAACAGGGATGTTATTAGGGGTTGTGGGGGGTGCAGACTGCACCAGGTGACATCCAAAAGGTGACATCTACTGCTTCCCAAACATCTGGCTTTGGGCAGAAATGGGTTGTGGTGTTTGCCTACATCCCTTTAAAATGCTGAAGTGATGGAGTGAGTGGGGTGAGGATCAGTGGGTAAAACGAAGGAGAGACCCCAGGGTTATTTTTTTCCCCAGTATTATTTCAAAATCTTTTTTTTAAAAAAATCACATCCTACCTTATCCTACCTTAACCACATTAAACTATGTATAGGGAAATACATTTAGGCTGTGCTTGGGTATAATTTTAATTTTGCAGCTGTTTATGTCACAGCCATTACCATTACCTTCCTTGATATATGGGAATTATGAGTTATGAGTACTGGTACCAAAAACACTATCAAGGATTCTGTATGGTTTGGTATGGGAGGAAGTCAATGGGAGGTGACACCATGAGTTACCACACTGGATGACACCAACCCTAGTGACTCCACTGCAGGGTTTTAGGATGTCATAACCACAAAGGAGGACAGGGCATCACAAAATACAGGACGTGCAAGAAAAATGTAGGGCATTACCAAATAAAAGCTAAAAACACGAATATAAATGTAAATTCATGCTTCCTAGTCATGTTCAGAATGGAAGACATTTTGAAATGCCTCCTGGACAGAAGGTTGAAATGTAGGACATGTCCTGGAAAAGGAGGACATCTGGTCACTCTTCACTGTTGGTGATAAGAAGCTGCTGAACTAGCTTAGGGGGCTTAAGGTGACTTTGTTATCCATTTCTGGCTGCTGCTTCCTAGCATCTGCAGCTTGAAGTGCCTGATTCACTCTGCTGAATGTATATTAATTCAGTTAAGTGATTGTACAGTTGTCTATTCCAGGGAATTTATCAGGGTTATGGTTCACACTGATATTGCTGCGTATACTTCTTCATACCTGTGTTTTGAACTGCAAGTGCATGTTGAAGTCAAAGTTTTTGAAATGTTACTTTCTTGAATTACCACTCCCAGAATCCTCCAGCCAGCATGACCACTTGCCATGCTAATTTAGGAAATTGTGGACATTATAGTCCCCAAAGTAACTTTTCAAAACCCTTGTGGGACCATAACTTGTATAAATCCCAGCCACTGTTAATGCTAGTAGGGTGTAGGGGAGAGGTAGCCTTTGTGGATGTCAGGTTGGGGAAGCCTACATTATGTTCATTTTTTTCAGCTAGCTAGCTTGAAACCATTTGATCCTTCAAATACAAAGGAAGAGATAGGTTGCATTGTGTTGCTGATGGCTGCCACTATGCAAACTTTATATATTATAACACGTTGAAAACATTGCCCACTTTGGTGTTATTGTAAATCAAGGATTAGAATTATTTGTAAATAGCAACTACCAGTGTTCTACACCATTGGTTCTTTTGTCTAAGACAGCTGGGAGTTGTAGTCCAACAGCATCTGGAGGGCTGCACCATTCCTGTTCCTGCTTTAAATAATTGCTACACACTTGCTAATCCAGCCTGTTTCAGGAGTTTATCAGATGATGGAAATTGGAAGTATAATCTAATGGCAATCCGAACGCAATCATGGGGTTTCACGTTATTGCGTATTAAAGTATCTCACACTATTTCAGGCAATGGGCAGTCATTTTTGGGTAATGGGAAGTCATTCTGAACACATTCCAAACGCAATTGGAATTCACGTGAATTCATTAAACTGGTGAATTGACGTGAATTTGAATTGGCTCCAATTGGCTCCATTCGAAATAAAGAGAAATTCCTCCCGTCTGATAAACTCCTCAGACAGTCACTAAATAGGTTGTTCAGTTCTTTCTTAGCTGGCTTCTGTGGCACTAACAATGTTGTGGATGTGCAGTCAGAGTTGTGGAATTGTTTCATTTAGGGGCTTCCTCCTTACTTGACCCTGTTATCAGATATGCTGCTTTAATTTCTAACTTGGATATCAGTAGCTCAGAAAGCAAGCAATTCTTGGGTTACGGGTGACCCAGTTCTTTGGTCGCTAACTCCTGTTGTCATCCACTCAGACAAATAGACTTGGAGAGTGTAATACTGAATTGATTTTTGTGACATATAAATATTGACTTGTAATAGGAAAATTAAATGGTGCTTAAACTTTGGAATCCAGCTTGCTCTTCACAAACATGAATCAACAGTCTACTTGTTAAAAAATTACTCTTTATTTCTACCCGTATTTTTTTTCCAATTGACTACCATGGAAATGAAAAAAAAATTGGGCTTAATTCACAGTCTGCTAATGCCAGACTTTCTGTTTTCTTACGTACAAGGTCTATGTATATCAAAAGCAGCTTCATTTCCAGTATTGCATTTCTTCTTTATATGAACAAATGTGTCAGACAAAAAAATTGAGAGAGGTTACTAGCTGCCACTTCACAAAAAGTAGATACTAGCTTGCAATGATGCCCATAGCATTCACCATCTGAGATGGTTGCTTCAGGCAGCAGATACTGGAAAGTTGCAGCAAAATGCTGGAAAGAACTATTTGCCATGTAGCTTACTCTATATTCCTTAGGCCAGTGCTTCTTAGAGGAACTTATTTTAGGGACTTTTTTATAGTGTAACAGGGACAAGTACTATTTTTGTGCCAATTGGCTACACTTGTTTCTCCCCCCCCCCCCCCCCGAAACTGTCCTGGGATCAGCCGCTAATGCCTCATAAACTACCATTGGTCCATGGACCACCACTTTGAGTAGCACTGCCTTTAAGTAAGCTTTCTACCTTCCAGTTTTTGGAAGTGGAGAGCAATGCCAACAATGTTTTGCATAAGCAGCCAGCCAAACATCCATCCAGGGAACAGTGATGATAGTCATCTAGTCAGAGTAACCTAGGTCTAGTTTGTCCCTTTGTGTCCCTCTCTTTCCTACCTATCTGATGTGAGGAATAGGCAATTATATCTTTCCTATGTGCCAGGTTCAGGCACAATTTTTATGCCCCTTGATTACAGTTGTTTCTCTCTTTCCTAGAAACCTGTCAGGAACCAGTAGCCAGTGGCGTGGGGACTGACACCAGTCCTTGGACCACCACTTTGTATAGCATTGACATAGACTGATATTCTTAGGGATGAGTTCATTTCCTTCTCCAGTCAGTGCTCTTCTTGCTTTCTCTATAGCACAGGTGTGGGAATCATGAGACCTACCATCAGCCCTAGCCAACATTGCAAATGGTGAGGCATGTAGGGAGTTACTGTCCAGCAACATCTAGATGGCCACATGATTCCCACTGCTGCTCTAGCATGTATCCAAGCAGAGCAACAAAAGTAACTATGTCATAGCCTAAGGTGGAATCCTTGTAAATAAATCTTATTTCATTTGTTTATCCTGTGGTGGTGTTTTTGCTCTTTAATGATCCCTTATACAATCCTCATCTCCCTCCTTTGTAGGCTTGGTAGAGTATGCTCTTCCACTGCAATTACTGGGAAAGACTGAACTGGCAGTCCATCTGGCTTTTGTGTGTGAAATGGGAAGGAGTGCCATTTTGTTCTGTACCTGAGGTGGGATAGATTTACCTTGCACCACTGCCAGGATGGAAACCAATGAGCGGGTAGAGGAGAGATTAAGACATATCTTCTCTTTGTGTCAGCCCACTCATTTGCTTGTTTTTGCCACCTATTGACAGCAGACAAGTTGTTAAATGCAAAGGTGATGGTGTGCTTGAAGCGTTCTTATACCTTGGACCCTTTCACACTACTTGATTATAGAACTATATTCCACTTCAACTGCTGTGGCATGATACCATGGTATCTGCAGTTAAAGGAAGGGTATTTAAAATTCTCAGGCAGGGAACTCCAGCACATCGCTAAACTATATATCTCAGAATTACATAGGATGCAACTGTGGCAATTATCGATGAATCATTGTTCTATACAACAGAATCATATAGTAGAAAAGATCACTTCTCTCATTAGCCCTCTTGTCCCCAAACTGTGCTCTTTAAGAGATTATGGACATCAGCTCCCAGAACCAACATGGCTGAGGCTTCAGAGAGATGAAGTCCAAAATCTCTTAATGGACCACTGTTAGCCTTACAGCAATCATGTAAGATGCACCAGTGTTATCTTGCCTGTATGGTTGATGCAGTAAAATGCAGCTGCGCTAAGAATACCTCATGCAAGATTGGGCCAACCTGTGTGTCTCCCCAGATGTTTTGAAACTGTAGCTCCCATCAACATTAGCCAGCATAGCTAATGACAAAGGTGATGGATGCTGGCATCAGTCCTTACAGAAGTTTCACTGTCTTACATAGTTTGAAAGCAGAAGACTGAATTGTTTACCACATTGACTGGGGATGATGAGACTTGTAGTGCAACAAATCTGAAGGACGTTAAATTGAGAAAAGTCATCTGTTTTTTATTGTTTTGCATTGTAAAGTGCTGTGTAAAGCCTATGGCACTCCATAAAAATGTGATAGTAACATAATAATAATATTTGCCTATGTTTGTTCATTTTTCTTGTTACTAGCATACAAACATTCTATGTGGAATGCATTTTTACCTATTCAGTTTCATCTATAACCACAATGGATGCTTGTTAATAATTACTTCTATTTGCAGAAATGTTGGTTTTTATTTTCAGGATTCATTATTTGAGATGCTGCCCTTAACAGGCAAAACAATAATATTTGATAGCTTTCCTGATCCTTCGGATACCTGGGAAATTGTTGAGACAATTGGCAAAGGAACATATGGCAAAGTGTTTAAAGTATTCAACAAGAAAAATGGGAGCAAAGCAGCTGTCAAAATCTTGGATCCAGTTCACGTAAGTGACATTTAAAATTAATAGTGGTAGAACTCATGTTGGTTACATGAATGAGTCTCAGAATGAAATGGAGAGAGGAGATTATTTTCATGGCCAAACTGCAGTTTTATTAGACATGTATCACTGGGTATGCTGGCTGATGTTGCCTTCTTTTTAATGCACAAATGGTATACCAAAATAATTTGGAGAATTATTGTAGACATTGACACCAAGGTTGAATGGGCTGTTTTTTTTTCTGTTGAGTCAGGAACATGTTCAGGGCTGGCATTGGGTGTTGATATCACTGGGCCACTGTGGAAGATTAAATGTGTTCCCAGTTCCTGGAGCATTCTTTTCTGTGTGTCAGTGCCTTGCTCACCTGTTCACTCTAAGCAAATGAGAACAGAGGAAAAAGAGAAGTAGCTTCTAGCCACTGACTTCTCATTCTGGCAGCTGTGCAGATTGAATCCAAAGGGGGGCAGGGAGAGAGTGAGAGAGCATGCAGATGAATGGGCAGTGATGACAGCAGTGAGGTTGATATGATAATCCAGTAAGAACATCTTATGAAAAGGTTCCTGGAACTCACACAGATTGGATGAAGTCAATCAATACAGTACAAACCTCATATCCACACAATCAGTTCCTGTGGTTTTACTTATTACCTGTGTCTGGAAAAAAAGTGTTCTTTCCAAGCATTTGGAGGTCCTCCAGGGCAACTCTATGGTCAACTTCCACCAAATACCTCTGTAGGCATGTGGAAGATCTCGTGTGTGACTCTGTGGTCAACTTCCACTGGAAATATAAGGTCTGCTGTTATCCGTGATAAGTCTGGGAACATATCCTCCATGGATACAGGGCTTGTACTGTACTATATTCTGCTTGTTTAAGTTTTGTTAATACTGTACAGTCAGCCTGCCCCTTACACAGGAAATCCATTCTGGACCCCCCCCCCCCCATAAGGGGAATTGAGTGTATGCTCAAATCCCATTAAGAATAATGGGGCGCATTCCCACAGCGTGCCGTGGTATGAATGCCATGGGTGCGTGCCCCATTGTTTCTATTGGGTTTGCCTTCCGTGTGAGCTCAAGTGTGTGGAAGGCAAGCCTATGTAAGGGGTGGGCCAACTGTATTCCCATTTCCTTCAATTAAACCAAGACAGTGTATATGGTTCTCCTCTTCTTCCTTACATTAGTCTCACAGCAATTCTTTGAAATAAATTAGGCAGAGAGAGAGAGAGAGAGACTGTGGACTCTTTCATACAAGGCTAAATTGGAAGTATAATTTAAGGTCAATTCGAATGCAATCATGGGTTTTATGTTATTGCAAATTAACTCTTCACACGCAAATTCAGGCAAGAGGGAAGCCAATTCGAATGCAATCATGGGTTTTACCTTATTGCGAATTAAAGCTTCGCATGCAAATTCGGGCAGGAGGGGGTTATTTTCGGGTAATGGGAAGTAATTCCGAACGGAGCAGGGGTTCATGTAAATTCGCTAAACAAGCGAATTTACATAAATCCGCATTGGCTCCATTCGGAGTTAGGAGAAATTCCTCCCCATTTGAAAGAGTCCTAAGAAGTAGAAGTGACTTAGGCCCTGTCCAGACTGGGGGCAGAATCGGGGCATAGTATCTTGATCATGCATATCTGACTCCAGATGGCACACGATGTCATGGCGCACCTCTGGCACTGTGTCCAGATGATGCGGTGCCAAAGGAGTGCCATATAGCCACGCCACCACGACTATGGCACCCTTTTGAGGGCTCAAAATGGAGCCACTTTTTTCGACTACTTATTGTGCCCTCAAAAGGCCAGATTGGGGCTGCAGCATGAGGTTGCTGCGGTCACGATCTGGCTGAAGAGGGGGCGACTGGAGGCTTCCCCTTCAGAATATTTTGTACAGCCCCATGAGCCCTTTACAGACCGTCCTGAAAGGCTGGCCTAGGGGAAGAGTCGGGGTGTAGCATCCTCACAACATAAACCTGACTCCACCCCCCTAAGGTGCCCTGCGTCCAGATGATGCAGCGCTGAAGGAGTGCCATATAGCTGTGCCACCATAGCTATGGTGCCCTTTCAAGGGCACACAAAGAAGCCATATATTGTGGCTTCTTTTTGAACCCTCAAAAGGCTGGGTCGGGGTCTCGGCATGAGGTTGCTGCCGCCCCAATCTGGTTAGGAAAGGGGTGACTGGAGGCCACCCCTTAGGAGCAGTCTGTCAAGCCCCTTAGTTTATAGTAACTAGATCAAGGTCATCTAGTGAATTTCATGTCTCAAGGGAGAATTGAACATGAATTTCTTACGTTAACCTGTTTTAGAAGTGCTGAGAGGAGCAACAGTTCCCCAGCCCTGTCCTTGATTTAGAATGCATCAGAGATGATATGGGTTGGTACCATATGGTGTCTGGTGGGTTTCATATCAATGGAGTGGTGAATCTGTCCAGAGTTTTAGTCTAAGAGAGCTATCCAAGGAGTTGAGTTTGTTTGGGGGGCAAGATTCAACACCTTGGAAAGTTATTTAAAGTTTGAGTTAGAACCAGGGCAGATTTCCTGCTCCACTGACATGGAAATCACCACCATAGTGACACAGAATCATAGAGCTAGAAGAGATCCCAAGAATCATCCAGTCCAACCACCTGCCATGCAGGAAGGCACAATCAAAGCACTTCCAACAGATGGCTGTCCAGCTTCTGTTTAAAAAAACCTCCAAAGAAGGAGACTCCACAATGCTCTAAGGCAGCATAGTTCTTACCTTCAGGATTTTCTTCCTGATGTTTACGTGGGATCTCTTTTCCACCTAAGAGACAAACAAGTCAATGATGTTGGTGTTCTGGCACCAATAACCCAGTGGTATTTGTAAAAAGAAAAAAAGAAAAAAGAAGAAGGGGCTGCTGGAATTACCAGTTAGAGTTCATTGCCTAGGCCTGTATTTGACAGTACCACACTACACTGTTATACCACCTGGTCCCCTGTTGAGCAGCCCTTACTTAGTTATGCTACCTCTAACCTTGTTTTTCCCTGACAAGAGCACTATGCAGTACGATATCCATCTTCCCCCATTCAGTTGCAAGTGCTGTAGAAAGGACTCTAGCCATATTAGTTTGGGAGAACCAAAATCTGAATGGAAAGTATCTTTATAATGTATGTGTGTATGTGAAGTCACCTGTCAACTTATGGCAATCTCATAAATTTTGTAATGTTCTCTTAGGCAAGGAATACTTGGATGGGTTGCAGTCAACAACATTTGGATGAGTAGCATTCTCCATTCCTGTATTTAGCTGTTGCTATCTTGATCACATTGAATAGGGACTAAGTGCTGTTGACAATGGTGGGATTTCTGAATAAACCTACATAAGATTTCATTTATCCATATCACTTACCTGTACTGTACCACACTTACAGGAACTTCAACTTTTTCTCAGGCCTTTGGACTTTTCTGGGTCCAGCTATGAGCTGGCATCCTGAAAGTGGCATGTGCAAGCATATGTCCTATGTATGCCTGCTTATGTGAAGTTTTTTTTTTATTTATTTATTTTGTCATTACAGAAGTCCTTCTGCAACAAAGCCCACCCACAACTAATCTGCATCCCCACCCCTTTATAGCCATTCAGTGACTACTGCAGACAGGTCTGGCTATGTCCCCATAGCCAGATATAGAATGATTACATTATCTAGGGAGACTTCAGGAAGACTCCAGTGTATCTCAGTGGATTATGCAATCATTTTGCATCTGGCTGTTGGGGGCATGGCCAGATGCTTCTCTGACCTCCCCTGTTCTCCACCAGGCACTGAATAGCCATGGGGAGAAGATTGCAGCATGTAAATGGTGAGTGGTGGTCTAAGGTTGAGAGGGGGGATGTAACATAGCTCTGCCTGTGCAATACAGGATCTTGGCCACGGTGAGGAAGAAGGCTTTCTCTTTATCCCTCTTGAAATGGTCAATTTTTAATAAACAGTGGGGCCCAGCATCATTGCTTTATAATGAGATAGCTTGGAATATGCATAAAACTAAAGACTCATCAGTGGTTCCTTTTAAGAAAGATGATTTATTTTAAAAACTCACAGCTCTGTAAAATAAAATATTGTGACTTTTATCTAACTAGAACAGCTTTATTCTGTTTCCAAAGCACTGGTTCATCTTTCCCACCCATTAGAATTTCTTATCGAATGTGTTGCTGAGTCACAACCCTAGATTATGATCTTAATTAAATGAATTTAAATGCATTAAGATGTATTTGCAGTCTCTCTTTTCAGAAATAGCTCTTTTGTTATTATTTCTCCCTCTTGCTGAGCCTGAGGTGCCTTCTGATCCATGTTCATCTGAACAATTTAAATATTTTCTGCCACCAAGTCAAAAGAAAGACAAGGAAAAATAAGGAAGTGTATTGTTGGTCAGTGATAAAATCAAAGACACAGAGATAAGAAAAGTAGCATTTCTGGATTCCAAAACATGTAGATTAAAAGAAGCTGTTGTTGTTTAGTTTAGTCAATCATTGACTAGTATAAAAATAGTAAGTAAAATAATAATAAAATAATAATTGTACAGTACAATTATTAGAACAGGATTCAAAGAACAAATATCAGAGTCAGACTCTACCAACTATCATCAGTATTAAAAGAAGCAGAAACCCTCCATCTACAATTCAAATGGGAGAGCGCAGCATCACAAAAATCTTGTTTTCCTGTTTACTCTTTAAGATTAGTCCGAAGCCTATAGTGTATTTTATCACCACTATCAGCAACCTCGTTCTTCCCTTGACCTCCTAGGCTGTGCCATAGCATCCAAATGTTCTTGGAAGACCCATTTGGCACTTGAAAAAGATGTTGTCTGACAGGTTCAATTCAAAACATAGGTTCTTCTTCAGTGACCAGCAGATGATGACTTGGTTTGTGGAAGTTAGTTTGGTTGCATATACAATTTCCTTCTATTTAAATTGAAAAAATTGTGTGAGTGGCTGCAGAGGGAGCCATTGCAATAACCAAAGTAAAGGCATTTGAAAAAATTTCATCTTTCTTCAAGAACATGTAGCTAGAGAATCTCGAAAAAATGAAGCTAACTCAAGATCAAATATCATAAATTTACATTGTCAGTCACAGAGCACACACTGATGCACTTGCTCATTTGCTTTCTGAAAATGCTGTTTGGTATACCCCCCCCCCCCAGCAGTTTAAGATAAACGGAATTAGAAGAGAAAGATTCTACTAGTGCTGGAAGGAATATATGTGAAAGAGAAAAGTAAGGAAGCTGTTCTTTTCTAGACTTTTGAAAAAGATGCTTACTTTGTGGAATCTATTGATGTCCAGCTTTAAAGACAGGATGCAATTTTTCTAATTGTTTTATAGTATGGAGTACTGTAGCTCAAATAGAAAAACAAACATAAACCTCTATCCAGGTTTCTAATGGGACTTGCAGTAAAGACATTTTGGGTAGCAGAGGAGATAAAGAGAGCTATGCTTGTACATAAAGACTTTCTTCTGACTTCTTTCTACCAGATATATTTTCTCTGGATTCTTTCTAAAAAAAATTATTACTCTTGTGCTGAAAGTATAGTATTACTTTCCACTACAAAACATGCTCAAGGTGGGTTAACAGGAATAAAATGAAATGCAAGATAAAAATGAAAAAATCAGAATTAAAAATATAATAGCAAAGCAGTTTAAAAAAACCACATCCATAAAAACCAGTAAACATTACCCATGTCAGTACTGCAACAAATGAGTCAATTTAAAAGCCTAATATCTGAATAAAAACAAATTTTCCTGCCAGTAGGACAGGGATTCAGCCTACCTGGCCTATCTTGGCAAAGAGTTTCAAAACCTGGGAGCAACCACTAACATTGCTCTTGCTCTTGTTCCCACCAAGTGTGCTACCACTGGGGATGGGACACTGAGAAGGACCATTCCTTAGGAATGCTTGATTTTCTCATAAAATTACAAACAGAATGCTTCTTCTCAAATTCTCTATAGAGCAAAATGTTTTTACTGAACATCAGTAGGTATACTTTACAGTGTTGTAATTCTTTTCTGTTTTAACTGTGCCAATTTTTTTAGAAGTAGTTGATAAAAATATTGGCAAAACAAAGGGTGTGGTTATTCTTTATAGATGCTTTATTGTTAACTTTCTGTTTCTTTTCTTTGGATACATGACACTAGGATATTGATGAAGAGATTGAAGCTGAATACAACATTTTGAAAGCTCTTTCTGATCATCCAAATGTGGTCAAATTCTATGGACTATACTACAAAAAAGATGTGAAGGATGGAGATCAGCTGTGGCTGGTTCTGGAAGTAGGTGTCCCCCCCCTTGCCCCATATGGATTCCCTTCTTTTCATTTGTAGCTGTTCTCCATAACTCTTTATGATCCACTTAGAAAGGATTCAAAAATGATGTAGGTTGTAATCCTAAAGATCCAAAACACACTGCAAAAACAATCCAGTTTGAGACCACTATAACTGCCCTGGCTTAGTGCTAGGGAGTCCTGGGAACTGTAGTTTATTGTGGCACCAGAGCTCTCAGACAGAAAAGACTAAATGTCTCACAAAATTATAGTTCCTAGAATTCCCTAGCATTGAGTCATGGAAGTTAAAGCAGTCTCAAACTGGATTATTTCTGCAGTGTGTTTTGGATCTTAGTGGAGAATCTGTTACCCTCCAGATGTTTTAAACTTCAATTCTCAGAGCTCACCTGAAGCCACGGGCAGTATGGCCAATGCAAAGGAGCTGATGGAGTTGTAGCAATAAACATCCAGAGTTCTTCACACTGATACTTAAGAGTAAGAGTGTAACTTGAAGAAAAGTAACTTGAAGACATTTCATTTGCAGCTTTGTATACTTAAATAAAGTGTGTGAAAGTTTCTTCTTATTTGGTCAGACAATTAGTAAGTGCAAGTAGGAGGTAATTTCAGTTTTGTACTTTAGAAATGAAACCTGGGAGGGAAGCATTGATCCAAGAAACAGAAAATTCAAAGGTGTACAAAGAACTGTACATCAAAAACTACTTCCTTACAATGAACTATATGAGATAATACAAATAAACACACAGACAAGACGTAAGCTAGAGTGGCTGTTGCCCAGTGGCAACTGATGGCTTCTTATCATTGGAAGGGTAAATCTACTCCAGGTTTTAATCTGAACTTTAAAGGATCTATCCAAGGCCCTGAGCCTGTTTTGGAGCTACCTTGGATAGTTCCTTTTAAAGTTTGGTCTAAAACCTGAAGAGGACTGTGACTACCACTACTGTTACCTTTTCAACAGAATTGTGCAAAAGTTCCTTTTTGGACTATTCTGTCTGTTTGTTTGTTCAAGCTAGACAGTTTTAGACCCTGGATATTAATTTTTCATTTACTTTCTAAATTAGTCATGTTTTAATATTATACACTGCATCCTAATATAGTAACCTTCTATGTGCTAAAACCCCCTACACCTTGTCTTGTTTTTAACTTGTTTTACCTACAATAGTTTTAATTTTGTTGTGAATACATTTGAACGAACCCATTTTTCCAGTGTCCCTTTCTAGGGATATAAATGAAATAGATTTTTATGTTGAAGTGTCCTTTCTGATGCCTCCATGGAATCAGTGGTGAACAGGGAGGACACATCCCAGAGTGGAAGAAGAATAGCAGACAGAAGCAAGCTCGAACAGCTGTAAGCTTCAGGACAAGTTGAATGTCACCATGAGGAGCACAGAATGCTGGTGGCACCCATGTCAGTGGGGAAATGAATCTGCTCTGAGTTTTAGCCTGAACTGTAAAGAAAGTATACAAGGTACTGAATGCTGTCCTCTTTCAATAGTTTCAGCATCTTGTATAGTCCCTTTAAAATTTACACTGAGCCTGGAATGGATTCACTACCCCACTGACATGAGAATCACCACCCTCACTGATCAGAAGTACCCTAGGGTCAAATGAGTTAAGGGAAGTCTCGGACAAACTTGGCCTGTTTTAGATATCTGGTGATCTCAGTAGAATTTTTCCTGCTCAAGTCCTATATAAATAACTAAAGGATGTATGGGAGCTCTACTTATTTAGGGAAACCATTGTTAAATATTTAGTTATGCCTATGGAGAGGCAGCACATTAACCCCAAAAGCTTCCTGCACTATATTATTACTGGAAACAAGCAGGACTTGCAATGAAATGCTGCAGTACAGAGACCTCCTCTTTGAGATTCCTCTTTTCTATGATACTGTTTCCAGCCACCATTTTCCACTCTTTCTCCCTGTGGCCACTGAGCAAGCTCAGCCCTGCTTGGGCTGTTTAGGGGAACTCCTCCACATCTCCCCCTAATATCTATGGTACAATCAGGAGTACAACCAAAAGAGTGGAACCAAAAATCCCAGCATATTCTAGATATATTTCACACTCTTTCTGCCAGTATCTAAACCTTAGGAGAGGCATTCTAGGTTTTTGGACTGGGAAAAGCCCATACAAAGGTGGGAAAGGGGGAGGGAGTCTGCCCAGGGAGGTTAACTTTAGAGGACTTGTTCCAACTCCTGGGCCTAAGGTTACCGACTCTGGTTTAAACAAATCATGGGTTTACCCAAAGTCTGCTAATGTCTTTCTCTTGTGTGTGGGTGCGTTGTTTTGGCTACATAAGCAACAGTACTCACAGGTTGAACTTGAAAACAGAAGGAATTATATATGATGACTCATCTTTATAGTTTGGAAGGACTGCCCTGAAAGGGTTGCGTTCTGAATTCTTCCTTGCAGCAGTCCTTGATGTTAATTAATAATGCTAACCACACATGGCTAATCCCGAAGAATAATCATCATGGGGGCTTACTGTGATCCAGTTGGCAGCAGTGTGTTTGCTAATTTAAAGCCTGCCTGGAGTGATAACTAAGTTTATTTTATTTGGCTTTGATCTTTTAAAAATGAACATTAAGTGCTTGTATTTTGATCACATTTACTTCCACAGGAGAGATGTATAAATATTTAACTGTACATTCCTCAGTAGGTCTGGTCTTTATCAGTTCTGAGTTTTGTTTTATCAAAACAAATGAACCAAATGTTTTGAAAGGAATTAGCAATAGTGCACAGAGTTGTTTGAATACTATTTGATGTGCAGAGACATTGGAAAATGAGCATGGCAGAGTTGTACTTCAAATCTCAAAAGCTCATTCAGAATCCTTGGAGTTTTCTTTTCTAGACCTTTTGTCAGGAAAAAAAATATAAAAGGTTATCATGTGATAATTAATATTAAATACAAAATAAATCATAGAATCATAGAGTTGGAAGAGACTAAAAGGCCATCAAGTCTAATCCCCTGCCATCCAGGAACACAAAATCAATTTGACTGAGAAAATAGCTATGCATCATGTGTGAAACATAAAGTCTCTCAGCCTCAGGGAGTTTTCTTCTGACTCCCTTCTGAGATATATAGTATGTTGCAGTCTAGGAAAGAGCAACTATTTTCCTCTCAGTGACCTTAGAGACATTATGATTGGGATTGTCACTGGGCAGGGCTAGATTTATATTCTGTTTCTCTTTTTCTTTCCTTCTCTTTACCATCCCTTCCATCCTTCCCTCTCTTTTAAAATCATCACCATTCCACCTCACACTCTCTGAAGAATCTTGGGGTTGGTAACAATCTTTGGAGAGAAATGCTGTGAAAGTAATGATTATGGAGTTTATTACACAGGAAGAATTTCTCTCAATTTAGAAAGAAATTAAAGTGGGGCCAGTTCAGAATTGAGTGAATTCGCTAGTTCAGCGAATTTATATGATTGTGTATTGACGCTGCATCACATTCGGAACGATTTCCCATTTCCCGAAACTGCGTGTGATAGTTTCTCACGCAATAATGTGAAACCCCACAATTGCGTTCGGAAGGACTCCCCATTGCCCGAAAATGCATGTGGTAATCTCTCACGCAGTAACATGAAACCCCATGATTGTGTTCTGACTGCCATTGGATTATGCTTCCAATTGTTAAGGTCATGTCCTCCTTTCACATACCCACACCATCCATCCATTCTTCAGCACTCACATATAACATTCCATCCATGCACTCAAATGCATATCTCATCATTGTCCTTTCCCAGCATCTCACCCATGGCATCAGCATACTTACATGGAAAACTTTAAAATCTGCCCTTTCCAAAGGCTTTTCTTTTCCCTGCTTAGGTGGAAAACAGGCTGCTCTACTCAATCAAGAAATATTGAGGCAGAGATTGTCAGAAGCACTGTGGGTTGCATAAAATGCAACCATTGGGTGCTTGCAAGCCATTGTTTGTCCATACCTGTTGCAGTCCTTGGCACCATTAGCTTGGAACTGGAATCTAAGCACTTTGTTACATCTAAAAAAACAAAACAGTGATGAGCAGAGTTGTTCAGGTTAGAAATCTCTTTATATGCCTCTCACAGTGTCTGGTAGCTATTAAATTCTGAGTGGCTTTCAGCTTGTGTCAACCCCATCAAGTAAAGTAGTTACTACATATGCAGTTGGACTGTTTCTGTACTATCACATCCTCATTTGTAGTGGTTAGAAAAATGGTCCACTTCTACAACTATCAAAAGTATTAAATTGCTTAAACAAATATATATTTTTGTCATATAGTAGGAGACGGTATGTGGCCCATGTAGAAAGTAGGCATTTTGCACTTTTGGGAAAAGGTTATAAATTAGTGCAGAAGGTGGAACAAATTACATGCAAAAAATCCTGGATTCAATTCCTGTCTCCAGTTCGATTGTTTTTTAAAGGCTTTTGTAACAAATGATTTGAAAGACCTCCGCTTGAGTCCGTGGACATCTGTAGCCTATCAGTGTAGACATCAGTGGGCTGGATGAACTAATCGTGAAACAAGGTATAAAGCTGATTCCTATGTCCTTACAATTCCTGTAAATTTAGACAACGGCAAAGCTTTGAAACCTACCCAGGCTTCTGCAAATATTAAGCTTGTATAGTGTGTGTATGTGCTTTCTTCCAAGTCACCTGTCAGCTTAGGGTGACCGCATGAATTTCATACAGTTTTCTGAGGCAAGTAATCCTTAGAGGTGGTTTTGCCAGTTTCTTCCTCTGAAATTGTAGTTTACCTGGTATTCATTGGCGATCTCCCATCCAAGCACTCACCAGGGCTGACCCTGCTTAGCTTTCAAGATCAGACAGGATCTGTTGCCATTAGGGTATTATTATTATTATGTTGTTGTTGTACTTGTTGATAATTTGGGGTTAAGGAGGGAGGGAGGTTGTGGGGTTTTATTCTGTTGATTTGTATGGATTTTACTGATGTAAGCTGCCTCAATCTTGTTGGAGAGGCATGGCAGAAATAATAAGAATTATTATTAATATTAATATTTAGGCATATAGGGACTCAGAATTAAGCTAGAGAGAAACAGTGGTGTATATCTATATATCTATATATCTATATATCTAAGAGCATTGAAAATTGTTTCAGAATTCCTTTTTATAGTAGTCATGATTCTTTGTGCATGAGTAACTGTCACCTAATCTCAAATAGGTTTTTGAAAATTAGAAAAGAATAGTTTCTTTATACCAAATCAGTTATTGGTTCATCTACCTCAGTATTGTTGATCCTAACTGAAAACGTGCAAACTTTCTGTCACATGTGTCCTTCTTAACCCTACTTAGAGATTCCAAGTATTTTGTGCATGAAAAGGCATGTGCTTTACCATTAAAATATGGCCTTTCCTTCAACTGAGAGGTTGGCACCAAATGCTTTTGCACTTACAAATTATTTGTGGTTTTCCCATAAGCAGCTGGTTGGCCATTGTAGGAACAAAAAGACTGGTCTGATCCCAAGAAGGCTCTTCTGTACTCCCTGGTGGTCTTTATATTACAAGTGCTAATGTGGTCCAGTCTTATTTAATATGGTAACCTCCTGGCTTAACTTCTGCAACGCGCTCTACATGGGGCTACCCTTATGCCAAGTTCAATTGGTACAGAACATGGCAGCAAGATTAGGCACGGGCACTCCATGATCAGCCAACATTAACCCAGTTCTAAAATTGTTACACTGGCTGCCCATCAGTTTCCAGGCGAGGTATAAAGTGGTGATTATTACAGCCCTACATGGCTTGGGTCCTGACTACTTAAGGGAATGCCTCCTTGCATACAATCCACCCCGCACTCTTGGGTCCTCTGGGAAGAAGCTACTACAAGTAAAAAAGACTAGATTATCAGTAATGACCCAGAGGACTTTCTCAGCTGCCGCTCCTAGGTTCTGGAACGATCTGCCGGATGAGGTCTGTCATATTACCAGTCCAGAACCCTTCAAAAAGGCCATTAAGACAGATCTCTTCTGGCAGGCCTTTCCAGATTGGCCTTATTCAGTCTTCTCCTCCCAACGACCCTCTCCACTTCTCCCCCCTAGGATAATATACTTCCTCCTCCCACATTAGAAGTTGTATATAGATTTATTTCTATTTAAACCTTTTGTATTAGATATTTTAATCCCTTCTATTGTTTAATTCTCTTTTAGATTTAATTTTTAAATTTTATATGTCTCAGGAGGGAGGAGGGAGGGGAAGGGGACTTTAATTTCATTGTGATTTTATACTATCCTGTTTTAATACCTGTTGTAATCCGCTTTGATTCCCCACCAGGAGAAGGTGGAATAGAAATAAATCTCCTCCTCCTCCTCCTCCTCCTTCTTCTTATTTATGTACAGTCGGCCCTCCGTTTTTGCAGGGGATCTGTTCCAGACCCATCCCCCACTCCCACAAAAACGGAAACTTGCCAATATTCAAGCCCCATAGGCTTGAATGGCAGTGCATGTCCATGGGCATGCATGGGCACATGATTATGTCCCCCCTCTATTTGCTGCTTGTGAGGATGCGAATTCCAAGGCTGCACAAACTGAGGGGCAACTCTATTATTAAATAAATTTATACTCTGCCCTATATCAAAGATCTCAGGGAAATTTACAACCAACATTAAAACAAATCATGCTTTTTAAAATAATTTAAAACAACTCTCTCTCAGGTCCCAGCACAGTGTATGGATGTCACTAGTGGAATATGGAGGAGGACACCGCCCTGCCCCCAGCAGACTTTAATCCTCAGACAGGCACATATGGGGATTGGCGGTCCCTCAGATATTAAGATTCCAAGCCATTTAGAGCTTTAAATGTCATCACAAACACCTTGAATTCAGACCTGAAATGTATTGATAACCAGTGCAATTTTTTCAAGACTGGCTTGATATGCTGTCTACGTAGTATTCAGGTCAGCATAATGTACTAGATGCATCTTCCAAGTCTTCTTCAAGAGAAGCCCCACATAGTCAAACTGAGAGGTTACCAGTGCATGATGTCTAGGTTATCTCTATCCAGGAAATGTCCCAGCTGATGCAGAAATAGAAACTGGTGCCAAGCACTCTGTGCCACAGAATCCGCCTGTGCCATCAGTGGCAAGGATGGATCTAGGAGCGCTCCCAAGATAGGTACCTGCTCGTTCAAGGGGAGTGCAACCCTATCCAGGACAGACTGTTTACCCAATTCTTGGATTTAAGAACCACCACTCCACAGAGTTTCTATCTTACTGGGATTGGGGCCCCATGTAGAGACCACTGCTTTGCAGCAGCCTGGTGCTGAAATTAGGGGCCGGGACAGCAGACCGCATGCACGCCCCATGCTCTCCCAGCACCATTTTGCCGTTTACATGTTCACACAGCACAGCCAATGGTGTGTCTTGTGTGCCACATCCAAACAGCGCAGCACACAAGAGATGTCACCGCACCATTCCAAGGTGCTAATGGCGCCTTAGCAGTGGTGCAGAAAGGAGCTGCATTTCACAGCTGCATTTCCATGTGGTTGCCATGGCAATGATCTGGAGGAGAAAGGGGCACCCCTTTCTTCTCATCTGTACAGCCCCTCAGTTTCAGTTTATTGGTCCTATCTGAGCCCATTACAGGATAAATAGAGCTGAGTGTCATCAGCATAGTGATGCAGATGCAGATGCAGTCTTCCATAGCTTTTAAGATTAGATGGGAGTAGGTGGATTCAGGATGGCTGTAGGCATGCAAAATCTATTTACCAGAGACAGAAGTGTAGTGAGAATATGCAGTATCAGTATGCAGTATCAGTAATGGGTATTCATTCAAGGATTTTTTTGGGGGGGGGGGTGCATGTGAGGGTATTTTCCCTTTCCAGTTTTGGATTAGTATTTATGTGACTTCATGTTATCATGGATTGAAGCTAATATTTGCTTGGGTTCAAATGGTTCTGGAATGGCTTTATGCTAAAATTCCATTTTAGTAGGAACAGATAATTTTGCTGTAATCCAGGAGTGGCAATTTGGGACCTTTCAGATGATGTTGGATTGCAGCTCCCACCGTTCTTCACTTTAACCATCCTGGCTAGGGGTGATGGGAATTGCTGTTCAACAACTGAAGGGGCACAAGATTTCCAGCTGTTAGTGTAACATATTCATATTTTTTTTTAAAAAAAAAAAATTAAGGCTTCACCTTGTAATTAGGTTCTGTAAAAGCTTGCTTCCATTTTCATTACTTTTTGGCTCACATATAATCTAGTTTATTGTGCATCTCCTTCCTTGTACTCCTTTATTCTGCTACCACCTGTATGGAAACAGCCAAATAACAATGTGGACAAAAGGAGGGTACTAACTGAAACCACTTTGTGAATGAGGACAAAATGGTCTGCTATAGAACTATTATTCCTGCCAGAGTCAATAGCCCTGGAAATAGAGCTGCCCCTCCCTTTGGCTACGTGCTCTAATTATACTACATTATATATTGTCTTTAAAAAGAAACCATGTATGGGAAACAAATGTGCAAGCCAATAAAAGACCCCTCTTTAGACCAGGCTATTCTTCCATGCTGTCCTTTATAATTGCTCCTTTCAATCCAGCTCTACCTTCTTTGATCCATTACGACTCTAAACCAGCCTTAATTCAGTCATTTCTAATAATCAGACCAGTAATACCTCTTCTTTACTTCCCAATTACAGTAATTCTGTTCTTTAAAAATCGCATCCTTTTTCTGTCTGCAAGATTAAAGATTTGTGACTACAAGTAGTTTTTAGAACACCAAGGTCTGACAAATACTCGTAATTTTCTGTGGAAAATTATAGATTACAACCCCTTGCTTGGGAAGACAGAGCATAAGTATTGCTTATACAAGTGTACAGAATAAAGGGTAGATTTCTTAGCACTTTGTTTTCATCATTATGTAGACGAGCAAAAGCCAGATGGAAATTTAAGAATGCATCCACAGTAGATACGGATGACAGTTGGATAGATACAGATGACAGTAGCAGTTAGTGTGCTGCAGTTCAGTGCAGGTTTTGCAATTTTGCATGTATTGTATGCATATACCTTAACATTACAATGAAGGCTGGTCTAAAGACTGGTTTTTAAAAAGATATCTGTTCCTGAAAGTTTTGAAAGGAATGAACAAATTTAGTTTGCATATATTCCATTATTGTAAATAATGGAAATAAGTACCTTCCTTTATTGTTAATAAAATAATAATAATAATAATAATTTTATTTTTATTTCCCCTCTTCTGAGAGGATCGAGGCAGTTTACAGTAGAAGTAACAATACAACAGTATAAGATAAAACCCATTATCCCTCCCACTAACACAATTAAAATTCCCTTACAACAGTAAAATAACATCTAAAAATTAAAATAATCAAACAATAACAAAGAGATGGGTATCCTGGGATATTCTGTAAGGGGGTCTATATTGACGGGTGACCAAGTGAGTTATTCTGGGAAGGGCTGATTTTAATACTCTTTAGCAGTCATGGCAAAAAGAAAATATCTCTATGTGCATATGTATATGTGAAATATATAAATCAGTCTTGACAACAAATATGCTGACTTTCAGAGTGCAACTCAGTCAGGAGAAGCCTGTCTAAGTCCCACCACCATAACAACCAAGGTTACTGGGGACATGAGAGAAGGTCTTCCTGATGGCTGTCCCTTGACTCTGGAACTCCTTTCCCAGGGTGGCCAGAATGACCATCTTTTTCTTGTGCTTCCATCAACAGGCTAAAACTATTTTATTCCAACAAACTTTTAGACAAGCAATGGAGGTCCATGTAAGAAGTGACCCTTAGTGCCATATTTTTTCTTAACATTGAAGGAATGTGAAAAGCAGGGCTGTGACTTGGATACAAGGCTGAAAATCGACACTCATTTGCCAAGTGGTAACAACGTAATCGAGTGTGTAGTAGGAATCCTGATTAAGTTCTCACAAGCCTAGCTATAAACCAGGAATTGGGGAACCGTTGATTCTCCAGATGGGTTGGACTTCAACTCCTAGAGGCTCAGCCAACACCTGGAATAATGTGTCCAGTTCTGGGCAACAAAATTCAAGAAGAATATTGACAAGCTGGAGCATTTCCAGAGGAGGGTGACCAAAATGGTAAAAGGTCTGGAAACCATATTCCATGAGGGGCATGTTTAGCCAGGAGAAGAGAAGGTTAAGAGGAAACATGATAGCATATTTGAAAGGATGTCATATTAAGATGGAGCAAGCTTGTTTTCTGCTGATCCAAACAGAAGGACATTGAGCAAGGTATTGAAACTACAGAAAAAGAGATTGCACCTAAACATTGGGAAGTGTTAAGAGCTGTTTGACAGTGGAATACACTGCCTCAGAGTGTAGTGAAGTCTCCTTCTTTGGAGGTTTTTAAATTATGCTGAATGGCCATCTACTGGGAGTGCTTTGATTGTGTATTTCTGTATGGCAGGGGGTTAGATAGGATGGCTCTTGTAGTGTCTTCCAACTCTATGATTCTATGATTCTAAATACACCTAGCTCCCTACAATGGATTTCTCATAGGGCATAATTTCCATCTTCCAACTTTGACCATGTTGGGTGTCCTCTGAACATGTTCTGATTCACACTGTGATACAGTGTGTATCTGTATCAACTGTACACATGGATTTTTTCTGCTGCTTAAGGAAGAATTTGGTCAACAAAATTCTCAACCCTTCCTCACTCTCCCCACCCCTTCTAAAATGCATTTCAAATCTAGTTTGTAAAAAGCTGCAGAATATGTCAAGTTAACAGAGCTCACATCGTTCACTGCATTCTTTTTATTTTCCTCTCCTTCTCAATTCACTTTTCATGGTACCGCTGCTAAACGATATGTTCATCCTTTTCATTTTAGTCCAGTGGGGGTTGGCTATTGGATGCCGAGGAATAGATGGAAATGCCTAGTGTTTTAATCTGTGACTGCAAAGATAGTCATTGTGGAAAGAATGTTGACACAATTAGTAAAAATAGACATTGAGATAAGAGATTAAATTGGAAGAGCTTCTTTGCCCATGAGGTTTCCCTTGAGCTGTGAAGAAAATAGAACAAGGCTAATATTAACTCATTGAAAGGTGGGATGGGGTTATTTGTACAGATCAGAGGAAAACACAGGGATGAATGTACTTCTTAATCTTCTACTGCCACTAGTTCCACTTTGTAAAAAAAGAAAGAAAGAAATGAAGTATAATTGCTATAAATAAACAAACTAATGTGAACAAACTAACTTGGAATAGTTATAAGTCTTCACAGGCCTAAATACTTTGGGTTCCTTTTTCAATGAAAGCAATTATTTCATTTCACCTAACTACAGTATTAGAACCAACGTTTCAGAAAAGCCTGGAGAAAAAAACTGCTCCTTTGCTTTATGCACACCAATGCCTATTAATAGCAACTTCAGCTTTTAGGAGTACTGGATGAGAAGCCTAATGCTAGTTTCATGGATAGTAAAGTATATGTGTCTGTGTTGTGAATGCATTTGTGCCTTCTGGTGATCTGTTGACTTGTAGCAACCCCTTGATTTCATAGGATTTACTTAGGCAAAGAATACTCAGGGGTGGTTTGCCTTCCCCATTCAAATACTAACTAGCCCTGACCCTACTTAGTTCCAAGATCAATGGGATTTGATGCCTTAATGGTATTTAGTCTCTTTTTTTTGCACTTTTTTGGGGGAGGGAGTGCCAATCTTGAACCACGCATTATGCCTAATATAAAAATAAGCCCAAGTTCAACTATGGCCCAAACCAGATGGGTGACAAGGAGCAGCCTCTGGCCACTCTGGCTATGATCAGCCCAGAACCATGGCAACCAAACAGCCTGATCTCAAAGCAGGCTGCCACCACGGTTCCAAACAGGCTGCCACCAGGAGTATATTAACTGTACAAGCTTAACAGGGGAGAAAAAAGGTGCTGACTAAAGGGAGGAAGGAATGACTGGCAGATGGAGGGATGACATTGGGTTTGATGTGATGAGACCACCATGGAGAATCTGGCAAAGCTGAGTTTTTGCAGGGCTGAAGACTAAAGATTTTGTGGGATCAAAAGTGATGCCATTGCTTCCTGAGTAACAGTGGATTTCCCTGCCGTGCTTGGGAGTTTGAGCTTGGGGCTGCTTATAAGTTAGGCATTTTTGCTGTAACTGCTACCAGTTATAGCAGGAGTTGCATTACAGACACTTACCTCCATGATTCTCAGTAATTCTAATTTAGTGTCTATTGTGCATTAATACAGAAATATTTATTGACGTCCTAAAATGGCCAGCAGTTATATCTTTATTGAAAATAATATAATGGAAAACATTTGCTTAATAAAGAGGTTTCTTTAAAATCAGAAAACTGTGAAAGGTAGGTAGGAAGAAAAAGAGTATTTGGGGGCCAGAAGCAAAAATGGGAGAATAAATAAAAAATGATTAAGAACTAATTGTTATCATAGGAAGCCTGTCTAGTAAGAGACAGGATGTTGTGGCAATTACTTTTCTTTCTTTTGTAATTTTGTGTTTATATACCTATAGCTGTGTAATGGAGGATCCGTAACTGACCTTGTGAAAGGATTTTTGAAGAGAGGGGAAAGAATGAGTGAAGTTATCATTGCTTACATTTTACATGAAGCCCTTATGGTGAGTAAAAACATATAAATAGTTCAAATTCTGTTTCTGCTTTTTGGCACAGGGTGAAGTGTACAAATTGATTAATCTTTGTTACCTCTTTACTGGACTCAGTTCTTTCCAACACTTTTGTCTCTCTTTAGCTGATAGATAAAGTATCCATAGAGACAGGCTGCTAGAGGAGGTTTCCATATATGATTTTTCCCACTCATACCATCAACTAGGGCTGAGTATCCATAGTCATGGTTCTGTACTTTGAATACTGCTATTAACAGTTACAAGAAGAAAGCTAATGGCTGGATCTCTCCCTTTTCTGCCTTTCTGATATATTCTGAACATTTAGCAGGCTTACATGGACTCTTTAGACCATTTCTTATTTACTTAGGTGGGGGAAGGATTTGATTGTATACAAGTGCTTTCTTTCCCCATAATTTAAATTGGGTGAAATTGGAAGGTAAAGCCCTCTGGTTTGTAGAACTAACCTGGATGTGGAGATAGTTTTTTACAACCCCATCCTCCTAAATACACATGACTGTCATCAAAATATTATGTTTGTGAGTTCTGTTGACTTCAGGGGAATTTAAGAGCTTAATTTATTATGCATTTGATTTTTATTTATTTAATTTCATTTGCATGTCACCTTTTTTCCAGAGTGGAGAAAGGTAGCATACAAATGAAATAAATACAGTAAAAACATTTTTGTACAGAAGTTGCCATAGTAACAGTGGTTTATGAATATTGTCAAACCTCTGAGACTGAGAGAAAAAGTCTATATAGCAAAAGCTTTCATAGCCTGCATCTGTTTCATCAGATGCATGCAATGAAGTGCTTATGGACAGACATTTATGCCCATGAATGAGCAGGGATGTGCGTGAATAGTAATGTTGTTGTTTGGTTGTCTGCCTTCAAGTCATTTGCAGTTTATGACCACCCAAAGGTGTTTTCTTGGCAAGGTTTGACATTGCCTTCCCCTGAGGCTGAGAGACTGTGGCATGCCCAAGGTCACCCAGTGGGTTTTGTGGTTGATCTGGGAATCGAACCCTGGTCTCCAGAGTCATAGTCCAATATTAATAGAAATGCTAAATGTTTAGATATAGTGATGAAGTGACAAGTTCAGTTTTAACTATGGTTGCTGGTCATCAGGGTGGGCACAAAATTAGGGGGAAAGATATTGCCTAAAGCCAGGATGGGTAGATAACCATATGAATGATGGAGGGAGTTCTTGAGATGTAGCATGATGCTGACTGACTGGGAAACAGAAAATAATTGTAAACCCCTGAGGATTTTCTCATGAGGCTGGGGTATTAACTAGTGTTACGTGTAGTGTGCCAGGAAACCATTGTCTCAGTTAAACCCATTGTCTATGGACTGGAGTTTGTGGATATATCCCAATTCTGCTGTTACTCTTTCCAATCTCCCTTTGAAGTTTTGTAGTTGTTGTTCAAGGACCGCTGTTCTGAGATCTGAGGTAGAAGACTGAAGTGTTCTGCAACTGGCTTTTTTGTATTCCCATACCTTATGTCTGATTTATGTCCATTTCTTCTCTGGTGCTGAGACTGGCCTCTTTTTCCAATGCAGAGTGCTGAAGAGCATTGTTATAGAAGGGCATTGTTACAAAGGATCACATATATCCCATTAAAGAATGAGCAAGTAAAACTATCTCTAATGTTGTGGGTGATGTGATTAGGTCCCACGATGACATTTCCTATGTAGATGTATAGGCAGAGTTGGCATCTGGATTTGTGGCAAGATCTTGTACTCAGAACTGAATGTATCACTTCATCACCATACCCACAAACTTTCTAATATTATTCACACAAACATATATTGATACATAGGTATCAATATTCTGATCTTGGAAGTTAATCAGGGTCAGCCCTGATTAGTACTTGAATGGGAGACCATCAATAAATACTAGGTGCTGCCGTGGGTTATAGGTCAGAGGGGCGGACTGGCAGAACCACTTCTGAGTTTCTTGGCTAAGAAAACCTTATGAAATTCATGGGTTCTGTAAGTCCACAGTCGACTTGGAGGCTCATACACAAACATAAACAATTCACTCCATGCATCTGATGAAATAGGCTCATCTAAATGTTTAAGAAAATTTATGATAAAAACTTCTTTCAGTCTCAGAGGTGCTACAATATCCTTTTGCACACCAATCCAAACTAACATGGTACGGAATAATTTACATAGTAATGATTATCTCCAAAATTATACAGGGTTTCAAATGCAGAATGTTCTGTCCTTGAATTATATTGAAAATTAAGATTATTTATACTCTTATTATGCAAATATACTAATATTTCAAAAAGTTATACTTTTTAAATTGCGTATTAATGAGTTTTATTACTACATTCTCTTTTCAGGGACTTCAGCATTTGCATGAAAACAAAACCATCCACCGTGATATCAAGGGAAACAATATTCTGTTAACCACTGAGGGAGGTGTTAAGCTTGTGGATTTTGGTAAATTACTGTGCCTTTATAGCCTACAGGGGTGTGTGCATGTGTTGTAAACAACTTAGGATATTGACCAGCCTTGTGTTTAACAACTCACCTGTAGCTGTGGGAATTCAGGTGAGTGAGTGGGCTGACAGTAGACAAACCTGTTTGTTCCTTGGTTTCCATGGTGGCTGTGGATGAAGGGAACCTCACTTCTCAATCCTGTTCCTCCTTGGCTGTCCAGCTGGGTAGAAGTCATTTTTACTACTAAGCCTACTAAGAGGCTAGTAGTTCATTATGGTGTATGGTGTTTGGTGCTGGACTGAAACAGTAAAGGTTCCAGTGAACCACAAAACTCATTGGATGATGTTGGGCCAATTGGACCTCTCTCATACTGTGACCAAACTCAAAGTGTTGTTGTGGGAATAAGTGGGGAGCAGAGAGCTTTTTTGTACATTAGAGGAAAGATAAGTTGGAAGATAAGTTATAATAAATACATAAATTTAAAAAAGAAACATATTGACTGTGGATGACAGAGATTCTAGCCTCTTTATCAGGTTAATAAAAGGTTTTTTTAGGACAGCTGGGTTTTCCAGATTATTTACAAGGTTCTTCTGGGTAGATGACATTGTCCAGTCAGAGGAGGCGTAGCTCTCAGCCTTGTATTATAGTCATGTTCCACCTGCTCATCAAATGGTAGAAAGTAGCAAATGCACTGTATCTAGAGTGTTCATCAAAGCATTTTGTGATATGCTGAATTTAGGTGTGTGTGTGTATGTATATATATGTGTGTCATATATTCCCACTTGTTGTATGTGTAAAACCTTGGCTGGGTTTTCCGCAAAGATGGAATGGTACAAGTTTCCATCAGCTCACTGACAGTTCACCTTTCACCAACCCTTACCAAAACATACCAGGTATCTTCTACCCACCCGATGCATACATATGTGTATCTATAACTGTCTAATATTAATGTATGTGCTTGTGTTGCTTTAAATTTTTAGAAATCCTATGTACATGCTAAATATAATTATTAACTTTGGGACACTAGTCGCGAGTAGAGTCATCCCTCCATATCTACATATAACTTATCCATGGATTCAACCATCCACAGTTTGCAAATATTTAAAAAATACATAAATTCTAAAAAGCAAAGCTTGGTTTTGCCATTTTATATAAGGGACACCATCTTACTATGCCATTGTACTTAATAGGACTTGAGCATCCTCAGATTCTGGTGTCCACAGAGAGTCCTGGAACCAAACCCCAGCCGATACCAAGGGCCTACTGTATGTTAGGGAAAGCCAAATAGTTCTGAATGCTCATAAAAGCCTAGGATTGTTAAGAAAGCTGAGGTTCTGAGAATCACCTCTCAGGATACTGTGCTTACTCATGCACCCTTGACATTAACAAGGCTGGCCATTTCACTCAGATGTAATTAGGTCAAATCTATGTGATAGAGCCCCATTCATAACAGAAAGAGAATGCTTCATTCAACTGTAAAATAAATCATCAACAAAGAGGAAAGCTGATGGGTCAGATGCACATTGAGCACAAAGATGTTGAATGAGTCTGGGTTTTTTTTAAAGGCTTCAAAGAGGAAGAGGCTTGAAATAATAAAAAAATAAACTGTGTTAGTGTGTGGATTGGTTGAATATTGACTCAAGTGATTTTTTTTTCTTAAGGGTTAATTGGATCCTTGTTATGTGTATGATGTTCTTAATTAGTATGGTTCTGTCTAAGTCCTGCGACTTGATATGACATTGTAAATGTAATAGCTTTTATGAAGATATGAGTCTTTTGGTGACTTTTTCGTAGTGACCATACGAGTTAGTTCATTGTGGACATTTTATAGCTAAGGAATTAAGGCTTAAAAACAGGAACATATCTTTGGATATATCCAGCTAAATCAATATTTGATTTTGTAATGTTTTGTATGTGGAAATTTCTCCCTGAAGCAGACTTCTCCAACCTAATGACCACTCAGTGCATTCAATTACAACCCCCAGCGTCTCCAGCCATTGTATGTATGGTATAGGAAGAGTATACAAAAGATATATACCAGACCTGAGTACCACTAGCAGTCATTAAAAGAGTGAATGAATTCTTATCCCTTTTTGTGGTTGTGCTACCCTCGCATTCTGTATTGTTGAGTTTTCTTTTCTTTTTATATATTATTATTACTGTGACATGATCGGTGGTGGTTTTAATTGCTGAAATAGCATTACTGTAATTTGTCAGTTGCTGTTAGCAGAACTGTGATTTGAATTGCAATAAGAATGCTTGTGGAGAACCAATATGGTGAAATGGTTCACAGTGGCATGCCTAGCATATTTGACACCCAAAATGGGTAATTTTTAACGCTTCACCACAGGGGACAGACTCAGTCAGGGAAGCCATGGGCCTGACTCTACAGGACCTAAGCAGAGCAGTAGAGAATAGGGGATGTCTCATCCATAGGGTTGCCATAAGTCAGCGTTGACTCAAGGGCAGTTTACAACAACAAACAGCTCAACAGAACTTGTGTTCCTCAGCAATGTAATGAACTAGTATAAAACAGATGGTGACTTTTTTTTATTTCAGTTCCATTCTGCTTCTTATTTTTCTAACTTGTATGTATGTTTTCACTCATTTTTGCATCAGGGTTCTTTTTTTTAATGTTAGTGTAATTTTTTAATAATTTTTGGTAGATTTAATAATATTTGGTTTTGTATGCAGTTCTTTGATACAAACATCTTTGCATGTGCTTATTCCTGAGATGTTCGGGTTTTTTTCAAGCAATTCTGTTAAAATGTTTTTCAATGTATTTCCATGCATATTGATGTGCTTGTACACATTTTTTCCTCTAGTTTACGTTATTTTTATTTTTTGAGTAGAGAACAGTATGGGAATCTTTATTAAGTGGGCATTTTGGAGCACAATTTTGATTCACTTAGGCTGCATCTGCACTGCAGAAATAATCCAGTTTGATACCGCTTTAACTACCCTGGCAGAATGCTATGGAATTCTGGGTATTGTAGTTTGTGAGACATTTAGCCGTCTTTGTCAGCTAGCTCTGGTACTACAGCAAACTACAGTTCCCAGAATTCCACAGCTATTGACCAATTGCAATTAAAGCACCTGGATTATTTCTGCAGTACGGTTGCAGTCTTAGTGGTTTTGTTTTCTGTTAGGTATCTTTCAGTTGACTCCAGTTTATGGAAGGATTGGCAATCCCTGGTGAGGGTGTTGTAAGATTTATTCACAGGAGGGTTGCCAGTGTTTTCCTCTGAAGCTGAAATAATGCAAGTTGCCCAATGGGTTTCCATGGTTGAGTGGGGATTTGAACCCTCCCAGAGTCCTAGTCCAGAGGTTAAATTAGGTGAATTCATATAAAAATCTGAACTAAATAAATTTACTTCCTTCCTTCATAACATAGTATTCCTTCTCTTATGTTTCTCTTTCTTCTTCTTAGTATTCCCCAACTGATGTTATCTTCTTTGTGAATCCGTCTAAGAATTTTTTGCTTTCAACACTTTGTTGAGTAATGTACCAGGATGGTGTTTTATTTAGTGCTATTTAATGCATAGCATGTGGCATGTAGACTGCACTAGTCACAAACAATTAGACTGGAGTTTCTAAATTAACTTAATTTAACCTGATTAATTTATTTAATATTAGTCTTTCATGTACAGCTTGCTTTAGGTGGTCAAATTATGGAAAACAGTTACAAATGTATGAAAAAAGAGGGGAAAACGCATTTTAGAGAGTGAACTATAAGTAGATAGGTAGCTGAAGTGGTCCCAGTTAGAATCTGAAGCTAACAGTGATTTTTTAATAAAATCCTTAATGTTTACATTTAGGTTTGTCTGCAGTAACTGAGATGAAAGAACTGGTTAATAAATGAAGAACTAAAATTATGCCAGTAGCTCTCCACTGGGCACCAGGGATTTCTTCTTCTTCTTCTTCTTTCTTTTAGGAAAAACAAAAACCACAGCCCTCCTCAGCACCCCAAAATCTGTCCAAATATAAGTTTATTCATAATCAAAAAGAATAACCATTCGCACAAGGTCACACTCATCCACACCTCCAAGAACTAACGATATACAATGTGGTAACAGATAGTGACTGAAGGGATTGCAAAGGGCAATACTGTACCAGTTCCAGAAGTGGAGCTCCAGTCAGGGGACACTATACATTGAAAACTACAAACACTAGAGGGGTTGTAGACATCCATGCACTATGCTGAATTGAATGTACACAGGTTTCCACAGGAATGCATATTCTAATCCAACCCACTTTCATTAAGGCACACTGTCCTTTATAACCATTTGTTTGCCATATTACCAGAAGTAGTTTTCTGTCCACAGAGGCTTATGCCAGGTTCCTTGCTCACTTGCAGAAATTATCTGTGCATACATCTGTATGTATGGATAACTCTTCCTCGTGAATGGCACTGATGTCCATCTCAAGGTATGCTGATGTCCATTGCAAGGTGGGCTAGCCTATTCTGTATATCTCTCTCCAAACAATAAATCATGGTTTGGAGGGTGTATGAGCACTTCTGACAAGAACTGCAGCAAGATAGGAGATAAGTGCATACAATCTCATTTGGCTTGCTGATACATTCATTTCCCAGGGCAGGATTGGGATCATGCAGGCTCACCAGATGTTGTTGGATTGCAGTTCCCAGCATCCCTAGAGGCAGCAAAGCTTAGGTAAGGACATAGCACCACCCTTGGATGAAACTATGTGTAGTAACAACAGCAGCAGTAGTGGCAGTGGAACCTAATATTGAAGTGTAGGAGGGACAGTTATTAATGCTAAAGGGCTGGGAGTCACAAATCCTTGATCTAACCCACAGATCTCCCAGTAGATCCCAATCTTTCTTCAGTCCATCCCCAAGCAAAGGGATGAGTTGAATCAACAGGACAGAAAGGACAGCTTTGCTTGTAACATCAGTCAGCATGACTAAGCCAGAGGCTAAAACTCTGCAGTTAGTCATCTCTGAGAAACAGAGGGAAGATAATTGGCTTTTTATTTAGAAAATTTGACACTGGCATAACACACGTACTGGAACACATTGAACCAGCTGAACTGAACTGAAAAGATTTATTTAAGCAGCTTGTGGAAATCCAAGCTGAACTAGACGATATGGCAGGAAACCTGCGTGTGTTAGTTGGGTTACTGCTAAATTCCTGTTTAGGAGTGGAGGATGGGAAGGTGAAGCTCAACTTTCCCTCTTCCCTCCAACTAACTTGAATCCAGGTAGATTTTTCTCTTGTGGGTCTCTAAACCTAAAAGAAACCTCCATCCTTCCCCAGAAAGCTGTTTAAGAAGATGCCGCTAAGATTTCAACTCCTTGCTCTTTTCCATGTGTATTTGCATTCATTAGAAAATGCTTGGTAATGTGGAAGGCAGTAGAAAAATAGACCATTTAGAGGTAGATGGTATTCCTCTCATGTACATTTAACTTACTATAATATGTGTACACATAGGCAGTTAAAATCCCAATACCATACTCTCCAGACAAATAAATGTGGAGTTGTGAAGCCGAAGGCTTTCATGGCTGGCATCCATAGTTTTTTGTGGGTTTTTTTGGGGGGGGGGGCTATGTGGCCATTTTCTAGAAGATTTTATTCCTGACGTTTCGCCAGCATCTGCGACTGGCATTTTTAGAGAAATTCTCTGAAGATACCATCTACAGATGTTGGCAAAATGTCAGGAATAAACTCTTCTAGAACATGGCCACATAGCCCAAAAAACCCACAAAAAAGTTGGAGTTAACCTATCTTTTAAAAAGACATTTTCATTTCTTTTATCGTCATTTGGATCAATTTCCCCAAAATTGGAATATTCACATCAAACATCTGCTTTAATTAGCTTCTGTCTACCCAGTCTTTTTGTCTTTTCCCAACTTCTTTCCTCAGAGTAGTATCATGAGGTAGCCACCTCAGGGAGCAGAGCACAGAAACAGAACATGGGATCAGAGGATTGCACTGTTGCCTTTCTCCTAGACATTTGCTGATGTCTCACTGTGTTTCTGTCTCCCCACCCTCATTCTTTGCATTCTCCTACTGCGTCTCCTACCTCCTTCCCTCACCTTATGATACCCCATCCCCCTCTCTTGCCCCTTGCCCCTCAAAATCCCTACCTCCCTTGCTGCTTGTACGCTACCAATGCAACCTCATTCTCCTTTTCCTCTTCTCCCTGCTCCCTCCTTCACCCTCCTTTCTCTCTTCTGCTTGCTCCCTCCCTCCATCACCCTCTCTTCCCTACTGCTCCCACCCTCACCTCACCTAATGCCTTTGCAATATGCTTCCCACTTGTTTCTTGCACTCCCCTACTTGCACTGCTCTCTTTTCCCTCTCACTCACTTCTCCAGCCTTACGTCATACCCTCATGCAGCAAGCCCTCCTTGTTTCTTGTACACTATCACTTGCACTGCTTACTCTCCCACCTCTATTACATCTCTTGCTTCTTGTGCTGTGCTACTTGTGCCACTTGCTTCCTTCTTGCACTCTGCTGCTTGTGCCACAGTCACAGCTTGTCCTCCTGTCTCTCCTACTCCCTCCCTCAATTTGCACTCTACCAGTGTGCCCCACCCTTGCTTCTTGTACTCTTCCACTCTCAATCCTTTCTCTCTCATCTCTTCTATTCCTTACCTAGACTTCCCTTGAGAGCTTGGAGTGCCCTCCTCCCTTGCTTCTTGCACTCCACCACTCAATGCTGTTTATTTGCTTTATACACTCTGATGTTTCCGTTCTTGCTCTCCTTTCCCTCTTGCTCTTTCCCTAATGTCATCCTGAGCTCTCACAGTATGCTTTTCCCTTGATTCTTGCACTCCACCGCTCAAGCTGCATATTATCCCTTCCTTTCTTCTCCCTTCCCTGGCCATACCTCTTGCCTCCCAATGCACATCTCCTTTGCTTCTTGCACTCTATTGCTCATGCATTTGTTTTTTGCCCTTCTTCACTCTCACTGCTTACTCTCTCATCTCTCTTGCCCCCTCACTCACCTCATATTGTGCATCCACAGTGCCACCCTCCCTTACTTCTTGCTCTCTTCCACTTGCACCACTTGCTCTGCATTTCCTCATGCCTGATATTCCAAGATGGATTTGTTTTTTGTAGAACAATTTGACCATAAATGTCTCCACATTTTGCCTTAGCTTCTACAAGAGCACCAGAGACTTACTTTAAAAAGAGAGAGAGAGAGAGAAAGGAAGGAAGGAAGGAAGGAAGGAAGGAAGAAGCTTGGACTCCACACCAGACTGTGGTCCAAATGGGCATGTGGTGACACCCCTGGAATCCAGATAAAACCCATCCAAATTGGGTATATAGCAACCCTACTTATTCAGCCTTAACTTACATTCCTGCCAATCTAATAATTCTTATAACGTATATACATACAACTCACTAAAACTGTTGTTATTAACTTCCATCGAGTTGACCTCTGCTTATGGCAACCCTGTGGATGAGACAACTCCAAGACCCCCCAGTCCTCCAGCTACCTTGAAGCAAGGATAGCATCCTATTCCAGTCAGAATTCTAGTTGCCCTGTATGAGCTTTGAATGAATCATTCCATAAAGAATAGTCATTAGTCAAAGCAAATTCATTTGAATCTGTTTAGAAATAAGTTTTTCTGTGCCTTTAGCCTGATGTTCAGCGATGAGTCAGAGAAGGGCTTAGTGTTTTCTTTTAGTCATGTCAACATGTATCAGTAAATAAAGCTTTCTGCTTCACTGATTTCAATCAAGTGCTATTGTGTTTGTCGCCGCTCCGCACACCAGATAATACGATACTCATATGTTAATTTCTATGGAGGAGCACAGCTGGGGCTTTGAATGGCTTGATATGGAATAATAAAAAGACTAGAATTTTTTTTAAAAATGTCTGCGGATCCATCAGTAAAGATAGGCTAGTGGTGCCTAACATCACTCTTCTGCAGGGAGCTATCTTAGCCTGACATCTTAAAAGGAAGGTCCAAGGTAACTTTCTTTCCAGGGGCTGTTTCATAGTTTGGGTACTGCCAGAGGTGAGGACCTGTCCCAATAGTTTAGATGGTGAGGCCACATGAAGCATGATCTGACTATATTGAAACTTCCACTGCATCTCTGAATGATACACTGTGACATCAGGTTTGATTATTACTAATCTTCCCCTTCATCATAAAACTGTGGGGGTAATAGCTGCATTGTAATCCACACTCAGTTCAAGTGGAGCAGCTATGAACTGCAGTAGGCCTGGCCAGTGTTACAAATGGGTAGAGCCTGGATTACAAGTCCCAGTGGCTAGAGAATTGTTTTCCAGATTCTACATTCAGACATACAATATTCTATGGATTTTTATCTGGTCATTATGTAGCCTGATACAACAGAACAATTCTTTCAAGACTTTGTGCCTTTGTGTAAGATTTGCATTGTAGCTTTAATCCATATGGCTGTGTGTTATATATTTACAGTTCCTCTAAAAATAGTTTTAAACACACATTACTCATTCACTCTCACACACAAAAACACTACTCCATAGAAAAGCCATTGTCAGAAAACTTATGTGTCAGCTGGCTTTATGCTTGACTGGTTGAGGGAAGTGAAAGGCAATATTGCCAAGTGTGGCACGCTGACATCATGATCCTTTCCTAAGAGGCGGGAGCCCAAGAAAATATCATTCAGCCATTGATGGAGACTGAAATGCCAGGTTACTGGCAAGAGCAAAAGGTTAATCTTAATACTAATAATTTTAAAAACCATTGTTAAGAAAGCAGTGTCTCATGATTAAAATTTAAAGCATTTTAAATTTTAAAGCATGTTGAATCCAAAAAGGATCTTCACATGCTCTCATAAATTTTGGCACTTCAGATGAAAGGCATGGAACATTATTTCAGTGCAGCTTCTTCTGTGAATTAACATTAGTTTTATGTTTGCCCTTTTCTCAGTGAAGCAATTTATGTTAATCAGATCTGACAGTGTAGCAAAAATAAGAGTTCATCCACTGCCCTTTTCTTTTGGCATGATGGTCCATGTTTGTGTCCCTTTGCCAAACTGATGTGAATGACATTTATATCAGCACAAGCTATGTTGTGTGAGGAAAAGGAGGCATGTCCTTTGCTCCAAATCATAAATACGAGCGCCTGTGTATGGACATGGCATAGCTTTGGCAACCCTTGGGCAAGCATGAGTGAACAGTGTGTAATCTATACTGACAGAGGAAAATATGGAATCACTTTTTCTTATTTTCTGTAGTTTTACCCAGAGTGTAGCATTTCCTTGTTTCCATGGTTACATTGGCTGCATTTGCACAAAACTATAAGCCACAATTCTGCGGAATCTTGGCTTACTGATCATTAGCAAACACAATACCTTCCATCGGGTTCCTTTGAACAACAGGAGCACCTTCAAGCACCAGGAACCTATCAGGAAGAAAGAATTTAAGCTTAAATCCAATTCCTTGCCCCAATAGAGCAGATCTATCAAATCACCTCCAGTGAATGGTAAGTTATCACTTATGTAAATCCCATTCATTGAACTGGTCTCCTCTAGCAGGAATTAACAACTGCATTTAAACCTTCATGATACCTCTGAACCCTAATCCTGGCTTGTCATTCAAACAAGCCAGTAATCGTAGACCAACTTCAAACTCTGGCTTGTTGGAAGAGTGACAAAGCTTTAATGGCTATCAAAGTTGCTTCTGTTGGAATAAGGAGACAGAATTCCCACTTAATATTCTGCATGTTTCATCTTCTTTGCCAGTGTTCCACCATCATTTGAAAATATATTCTTTTTCAACAAATCTTTTTATTAATAATACTATTATTTTGCTGCTGCTTAGATTTGTCAGTTTTGGTCTAGCTCTGTGTTGATTTTTCCCCTTTTATTGCTGCTCTTGCTGCTTTGTTTTAGTATTTGTTTTTATATGTGTTAATGATTGGGTTGTTTAATATAGTTTATACAATGATAACTGCTTTGGACATCTCTATCTATAGAGAGAAATTGGAGTATAGATTATAACTAGGTAGAGCAGTAGACCAGGAGACAGAAAAACAGATGTGAGTATGAAACCATGACTGTAGCTGTTCTGTTCTGTTTTGTTTTACAGTTAATGGTGTACTTTGTGACCCTGTTATTTAGCTCCTGCTGTGTCAAAGCAAATGATAAATGCAATACACTTATACTCTTCAATATCTTTAGTGACTCAATCATGTTTTGCTTCCTCCATTTCAATGGATGAGGGACATATGTGTACCCAGTTGGGTTTCTGGGTACTTGTCCTTGTGATACCAAGCAGAGGCTAAGCTTCTTATCAGATGGAACAAAACAGATCCTTAGTTTTATGGATAATGTAGAGAGGGTCACTGGCTTAGATAGCTTTGAAAAGAGATTAGACAAACCCATGAAATGCAAAACCATTTCAGCTGTTTTTGTTAACTGTCCTCATGTCAGCCCTGACTCATGGTGACCCTATGGATGAGATATCTCCAAAACTTCCTATCCTCCACTGTTTTGCGCAGGTCTTGCAAAGTCAGGCTTGTGACCGCCCTGATTGAGTCTATCCATCTGGCCTGCAGACTTCTTCTCTTTCTACTGTCTTCTACCTTTCCTAGCATCATTTAGATGAGCAGCATGGGAAACAAGATACTAGACAAGATGAGTCTTTGGTCTGATTTACTAGTTTTCTTATGTTTACAGTCAGAAACAACCTAAAGCAAGGGTGAGAAACACAGGGACTGCCAAATGTTGGAATGTGACTCCCTCACTACTGGCTATGCTGGCTAAGTCGAGTAATGACGTCACAAAAAACCTGAAGTTAAACTAGATTTAAAGGAGGATTCATCCACATCTTTTCAAGTTTGGATCTCTACAGAAAGTGTACATTCGAAATTGCTTTAATTGTGAAAACATACATGAAGTTTAATTGCGAAATAATGTTATTTCCGCTGTAAAATTTGCTTTAAATTCGCAAAGGCTCAGGTTTGCTTTAACACCACTTCAATGTCATTTTAACTTCAAAATTGGCCCCTAGTGTGATAAACACCTAGGACACATATGCCCAAGCAATATATTTGTGATAAAGATGGCAAAAGGTATTAATGAGGAGTTTGCTTTCTGTACTCTCCTCTCCCCCTGCTGAGATAGATGAGTGCAAACTACTTTTGCACTTTCATCTCAGTTTACACCAAGTTCAGGGAGAATGTGAGAGAAATAGAGAAAGAAAGAAACTGTGACATCTCTCTGCAAAAGAGAGATGGCAGAAGATTAAGCAGGACTGTGAATCACAGCAGTTGAAGATGTGAGTTGCAATTTATGTTTAGGTCATGTGTTTTGTGTGAGAAACCTTTGTGTGATGTATATATTTATGTGTACACCACCCAGTGATCCCCAACATAGTGCAAATGTGAAGCAACATATTATGGCAGCAGCTCAAGTTCAATATAGATTTAATGCATCTCATGCTTTTTGCTTGCAATTCATGGTATTTTTGAAAGAAGGGTGGATAAAGTTCAGATATTTTCTGAGACTAAAATGAAATGAAGTAGCTTAAAAGACTGAGGTATGTGGTTGTTTTTTCCAATATTGGTACAGCACCATTTTTTTAAAAAAAACAAAGTTTGGCTTATATTATTCTTTTCTTTTTTAAAAAATACACTGTGTTAGAAAAGCTCAATGTGGTTTCCTGCTGCTAAGAAAAGCATACAGAAAGACTGTAATCATCCATCCAAAAAATGTGCTGTCGGATTGCATGTAAAAACCCTAATTTAGAACTAAGTCCAAGCCCCTTTCAGCGACTGGTGGCGATGGAGGAAATTCAGAAAGGCAAGCTGGATATTTCTGCCTACGCTGGTATGGTATTGGAGGCTGAGTGGTAGAGAGCTGCAAAAATGCTGCTAAGCTTTAGAAGGAGAAATGCCATGTTGGAACATAATTAGGAAAATAAGAAGTGGCAAGACCCTCCAGATAGAACTCCTTAAACATAAATGTCATACTGGTATCAATTTGCCTGTTCCCTTTAGGTGTATCGGCTCAGCTGACCAGCAGTCGTCTCCGAAGAAATACATCAGTAGGAACTCCCTTTTGGATGGCTCCTGAGGTTAGATGGAATTTTAAAAAAAAATTAATTACTAGTTTGAGATGTCTGTTTATGTTTTCTGTGCTTTTCTTTTTAATCTACTACTTCCTAGTCCTTCAGTCCCCTCCCGCAAATTTCTAGTGCACGCTTGCTCTCTCTCTCTCTCTCTCACTCACTCTCTCTCATGACATTTTAAAAATCCTTTGACAAAATGCTTTACATTTTGATCAGTGTTAAAGCTATTAAAACAGAATATCACTGAGGTGACGTTTTGTCATTATTCATTCAGGTACAATAAAGCAACTACCTTATATTGCAGTCAATTGTTTCTCTACATAGAAAATGTCAATTGTAATAGGGTTTGTGACATAAATTCTTTTAAAAAACAGTGTTTTTACAGCTTTCACAGAAACCTGCCTATACCCACCTGACTGATTGACTGACTGACTTACCACCACCCCTTCTCTTTCTTTCTTTTCTTCCTGCCTTCCTGCTCTATATCTGGGCAGATCTCAGGGCTAGCCACAATCAAGAAAGTCACTTAAATTTAATTTAAATAAAAATGTTAACACTTTAAACCATTGGATGCAGTTAGTTTTAAAACCAAGCCATGATCTCACTGAGGTCCAAAGGCTTGAATGAAAAGTTAAGTTTTAGCTCGGACCCCAAAATAGAAGCAGTGTCAATGACATTCAGGCCTCTAAGGGAAGGGCATTACACAACCAGAGCACTAAAATCGAGAATACAGTATGATCCAGGTCTTAATGGAAGTAGAGTCAGTTATATTGAAGCAATACCTGGTTTTGTATCGAGGTCCTCATTGGGTCCTGGAGTGAGAGAAGGCCTTACTAGGTAGAGTTAGGCAGTCACCTCAGAAAGTAGATGGTAGGAAGTGGCATCAAGGTGTTGGGGTGGGGAAAGGCCTTCCTTCCTTAAACTAATCTGCTACATCCAAGTGCAATGAAGAATATGCTGCCACTGTCAGTGTTGAAGAGGGATTTAATTGCCAGTTCAGTTAGCTTTTGTAGATGGAATGGGAAGGGTGCCATCTTGTTCTTCATTTCAGGCAGCAGAACGTCTCAGCCTGGTTCTGCCTGGAGTGCATTAATCCCTGCTGGAAAGATGTTATTTGAATTCCTTTCAGATGTGTAGGCAGATGCTTAGTTACCATGGCAATAGCACTGCAAACATGGAAGAGAACCTCCCTCTATTTGCAGTATATTGTCGCAGCAGAATAACATGGGCTGAATTGTTTGGGACTCAATGCCCCTACTTTTTTGGTTTGTTTGTTTGTTTGTTTTTTGGCAGAGTTGGAAAAAGTTACTTTTAGAAGTGCAGCTCTCAGAACCCACTCAACCCAGACAGCATGACCACTGTCCATGCTGGCTGAAGGATTCCAGTTCTTGTGTTTCTCCAAGTCATTTTTCTGAGCTATGGTGACCCTACAGAGATGTGGTGGCTCAGCGGTTAAGACACTGACTCTGATGAGCACAGGATCACCAAGTTAGCAGCTCGAGACACTGTGATGGAGTCAGTTCCCATCACTAGTCCCAGCTTCTGACAACCTAGCAGTTCAAAACCATGTAAAAGTGCAGGTAGATAAACAGTTATCATTTTGGTGGGAAGGTAACAGCATTCTGTGCATCTTGGCATTTTCTTGGCACATTTCTTCAGAGGGGGTTTGTTGTTGCCATCGTTGTGAGGTTGAGAGAATGTGACTTCCCCAAGGTCACCCAGTGGGCAAGCTGGGATTCAAACTCTGGTCTCCAGAGTTGTATTCCAGTAGTTGTATTCAAAAAGAGGAACATATCCAAGTTCTGTTTTACGTTGCTTTACTTTTTAGTATGGCTGCTGTCCTCAGGCAGCCTGGAAGATGTAAATACAGTTTAAATATAGTTACATTTTCAAGATAGCTCAACTTCACACAGCCTGGCATTAGAAAGTCTAAAACTATATCTCTCTTGCATAAGAACAGTTTTGTCTGCAAAAAAACATGTTTTTGAGCTAGGGATGTGAGTTCCCAACCAGTGTGACTTTTGAATGTGTTCATTTCATGTCCGTTCATGAAATGAGACAGAACTACTCAACACCTTCTTTACCTCAGTGTTCTCAGAAAAGGAAAAGGGAGCAGAGAACACAATAGGAGAAATGCAGCACAGAAAAAGTAAAAACGAAGTACAGGAATACTTGGTTAATCTAAAGAATTTAATTCTCCAGGACCAGATGAACTACATTCAAGGGCATTAAAAGAACTGGCAAATGTAATCTCAGAGCCATTGGCACTAATTTTTGAGAACTCCTGGAGAACATGAGTAGTCCCAGCAGACTGGAGGAGGGCAAATGTTGTCCCCTCTTCAAAAAGGGATAAAAAGAGGATCCCTTTAAACAGAAGCTGGATGGCCATCTGTTGGGGATGCTTTGATTGTGATTTCTTGCATGGCAGGGGGTTAGACTGGATGGCCATTATGGCCTCTTCCAACTCTATGATTCTATTCATTTTGCACAAATATTGAAAAACACACACAAGAACATTCACATTTAAATACCCATCTTCTATAAGAATAGCATTTTGATATGCATTTTCCCCTTAGGTATATGTTTTGCATTCATTTAATCCTAAAATACACATTTGTTTGTATTTAATATCAAAATGTTCATTTTTGTGTTAATTTTAACCTAAAATATGGGTTACAATATACAGTGTGATGTGTTGTTTTGTGCTGAGAATTGCATCACAAATTTAGAGAAGTGTGGAAACCCAAACATAACTGTGATCCAGTCCATATATTAGTTTGGGTAATGTGAATTAGGTGCTTAAAAGTCAGGGCAAACAAAATCCCAAGTCATTCCTTGTAAAATTCTTGTATGGCAGGGCCTCCAGTCAGGTGCTTGATTTTAATATTTTAAACAATTTTATATCTTGACAGGTGATTGCATGTGAGCAACAGTTGGATAGTTCCTATGATGCCAGATGTGATGCGTGGTCACTGGGTATCACTGCTATTGAATTAGGTGATGGAGATCCACCTTTGGCTGATTTGCATCCCATGAGAGCTCTGTTCAAAATTCCAAGGTACTGTCCTAGATGAATCTTTCTTGTATCTTAGGGGTACTAACAGCTTCTGCAGTTTCTCACTGGAAAAATAAAGAATTATGGGAAAAGTTACTTAAAAATTTTTCAAGGTCAATTGGTTTCAGTGCCTACCTTTAACTTTAATAAGCGAGCAAAAAACAGCAACATTAAAATGAACTTGGATTCTTCATTAAAGAAGGCAGCTTAAATTTTCTAACAAATAGATATGGGACATTAGGATTTAGTCTGTGTTGCTGTGTTTTAGGAACCAAGTTTAGGGTGTTTGTATATTAGCTGTTACATGCTACCTAACCATAATGTGTCACTCTCATTTGAGAGTCAGTGTGGTGTTGTAGTTTGAGTATTGGACTATGACTCTGGGAAATGGGGGTTTGAACCCCTATCAGTCTTGAAAACCCATTGGTTTACCTTGGGCAAGTCACACCCTCTCAATGGCAAGTGTCATCTGAATAAAATGTGCCAGGAAAACCCTATGATAGGGTTACCCTAACTTGGACTCAGCTTGAAGACACATAAAAACAAAGATTGTCAGAAGCACAATACAAGACTATGTTGGTCTTTATTTGGGTAAAACAAGAAATGCACCCTGTTATGATGAAGCTGAAATGCAAACATAGGACCTTATTACATGCAGGGCGAACTGTCGTCCAAATGTCATGGAAATGTTCCAGAAATGTTGCGAAAGCACCAGGAATGATGATAATAATATTTATTTATTTATTTCTGTTTCCACCTCTCTGTCAGATCAAGGCGGGATTCCAACATCAACAAAACACAGAATTATACAATCCATATATATCATCATGCTAAAAACATGACATTATTACAACATCAGCAAAAATTGACAATAAAACAATAAGATGCATCGTTCAGTATAGTTAGTTGGTGTATTTCACAATGGTCGGTAGTCTGTTACAGTATGTCAGGTGGGTAGGCCCGCCAGAAGAGATCTGTCTTAAGTGCTTTCTTAAAAGCGTCTAAGGTGGTAATAAGACAGATCTCTTCCAGCAAGTCATTCCACAACTTCGGGGCTGTGGCAGAAAATGCCCTATGGGAAGTAGTTACCAATTTAGTATTTTTAAGTTCTAGCAAGTTCTTCCCTGACATTCTGACTGTGCAGGGCGGACTATATAGGGAGAGGTGTTCCTCAAGTAGCTCAGGCCCAAGCCATATAGGGCTTTAAAGGTAATAACCAACACTTTGTATTGTGCCCAGAAGCTAATCTGCAGCTAATTGGGATGTAGTCGTCAAGATATAAAATTGAGGCTTCCCTCTATGTTCCTGTCATGGAATTGATCGCGGGGAAGCCAAGAGGAGCCATTTTCTGAATAACGGCTTCCCTATGAATGATTCCATGTCAGGAACATAGCGGGAAGCCTCAGTTACACTATAGAAGTGCCACAGATGATCACATCCTCACGCTTCTGCAATGTTTCTTGAACCTTTTGATGATGTTTGGACCACATGTGATAAGGTCCATAATTGAAAGCATCACATATTCTTAACCCACATTTCCTTGCCTTCCTCTTATGTTTCTCTTTTTGATTGTTTTAGATTGTAAACCTCTTGGAATAGGGACCTGTCTTGAAGGCCCAGCCTTATTATGAGACAAAGTGACAAATGCTGCTAATAGATGCTGGGCAATAATGGTGGCAAATATTTTGGAACAACTTTGTTTCTCAGATTTGTTATTTGTGGAGTGCTGTGAATAAATTAATTCTAATGTATACCTTATGTTTCCCTGAGTGCTTAAACAATTTAATTTTCTTAGGTTATAAATAGCTCCTTCTTGATCAAAGCAATTGACCTATGTAGGTTAAATTAGGGGAAACTGGAGATATTAGCACATATTATAAAGAGTTGAAAAAAATTGCACTGCTGCTTGTGGAATGGCAAAGAAGCTGTCAGTGATACATTACAAAAGTCTAGAATGATGGATATTATAGCACCTGTTTGATTTATTGAGTATTGAGCCCTTTTTCCCCTACAGCCTTGTAACATTAAGATGATCAGTAGTGCATTATACTTTTCTATGTGGCAATTTTAATTGTTTTCAAATTTTTATTGTGAAGATATTTGAGTTGACTCTATCTGGGAGCTGCCTTGCATCGCACTCTGGGAGAAAGGCAGCATACAACATACATACATACATACATACATACAATTTTCTAAATACTTATCCTTTTAAACTACAGGAAATCATTTTTTCAACAACTTTTCATCAAACTCATTACTCCCGTTGACTTTTCTCACTCTCTCTGTTCTTGTGAAAAATACATTCAAGTCTATTGTAATCCTGTGTGTTAACCAATTTTAATACCATCTTTTGCAGAAACCCACCTCCAACATTACGGCAGCCAGAACTATGGTCATCTGAATTCAATGACTTTATCAGCAAGTGAGTGACAAATTGACAAAAATAATTTTAAAAATCCATGCATAAACATGTAGCATGCAATCAAAAATAATGTGATGATAATTATTGAAATACCATTGAAAAGATTCAGATGGTTTAGGTAAACAGGAATATTGTTTATTCTGAGCTATGAAAGATCTGTTATAGAGTATGCGGAGCCAATTTCAGTATTTTGAGACTATAAATTATTTTTTAAATCATAAGAATAAGGCTTTTATATTCTGTTTTGTCTTTGCTTGGTACATGTACATCCTGCCATTTTCTGTTCTGGATACTGAGACACTGAGGGCTCTGAGGCACTAATCAGATGCAGACCTGCTTACCTTCACCATAATAAAGGCAATCATGTGTCCACAGACCCTGTCCCTTTCTTTACTATGGCTTTGTTCCCAACTAGGCTTAAATGAATGGAAGGACACAGAAATCTACCATAACATTATTTGCAGATAGCAGAGTCCAATAACAAGAGGAGGGAAATTATTTTCACCAATTCCTACCATTTGTCATGCACCTCCCTATTTTGATCTAGAGCAGACATGGCCAATTGTCATTGTTTAGGTAGCCGTATTGTCTCCCCAAGGAGATTTTGTAGGGCTGCACTCTCTTAATCCTGTATATTTTTAACCCTTTAAAATGGGCCCCAAGCACCCTAAAGCAGTGCTACTCCAAGTAGTGGTCCCTGGACTGGTGCCAGTCTCTGAGCTGTTGGCTACTTGTCCCCTGGCAGGCTTCCAGGAATGAAAGAAACAGTTGCACCTAACAGGCACAAATATGTGACTGGGTCCTGACACACTGGAATAATTTCCAGTATTCCATCTGAAATTGAGAGCAAATACTGTTACTGGAGATGTAACAGTAGTTTCACCAGACACAATGGGCCACAGAGGTCATACACAGAGATTAGGTCATGCCTCATTGTAGAGGCTCATTCCTATAGTTTTCCTGGAAGCTGCTTCTAACAAGTGTACAAGGAAGAAAGAAGGAATATGGTAGGTAGTTCATGTTACTCTGATGTCATAGTTATGTGAATGCCTTGGTTACATTTTGACAGAGTCATAGAGTTGGAAGGGACTTCGCCATCCAGCCCAAACCTCTGCCATGCAGGAAAACACAATCAAAGCACCCAACTTCCAACTTCTGTTTAAAAACCTTCAAAGAAGGATACTCTACTGCATTTCAAGGGAGTGTGTTCCACTGTTGAATAGTTCTTACTGTTAGGAAGTTTTTCCTAATGTTAAGGTGGAATCTCTTTCCGTGTTGTTTGAATCCATTGCTCCAGGTCCTATTCTCTGGAGCAGTAGAAAACAAGCTTGCTTCATCCTCAATATGACATCCTTTCAAATATTTAAACAAGGCTATCATATCACCTCTTAGCCTTCTCTTCTCCAGGCTAAATGTACCCAGCTCCTTAAGTCTCTCCTCATAGTGCATGGTTTCAGGACTTTTTATAATAATAATATAATAATAATAAATTTTTATTTATAACCCGCCCCTCTGAGCAAACAAGCGGGGTGGGGTACAGCAAGGTTAAAACAGTTACAATTAAAAAGTAATACTACCCTATCCCTACCTCCCACCCCTTAAAATAAGATTAAATTAGCACAGATTAAAAACAAAATGACAATATAACAATACAAAATCTAAAAAACCAATTATTCTTTGGTGCATGGTCGTGGCATCTGACATATAGATGGGGGAAGCTGGAGAGACTAAGATGTAGCTTATGGAACCAGGGCAGTTAACCATTATCCAGGAAGGCTAAAGATATGTCTTTATGGCCTTTTTAAAGCTGCCGAGAATCGTAATGAGACATATCTTGTCTGGCAGGCCATTCCATAGCCTGGGGGCTGTGGCAGAGAAGGCCCTCTGGGAGGTCTGCGACAACCTGGTCTTTATGGGCTGAAGCAGGTTCCTCCCAGAGGACTGGAGCATGTGAGGGGCTCATATGGGAAGAGGTGTTCCCTAAGATAGGATGGACCCAAGTCATGTAAGGCTTTAAAGGTTAAAACCAACACCTTGTACTGTGCCTGGAAACTGATTGGCAGCCAGTGGAGAGATTTGAGCACTGGTGTTATGTGCTCTCTCCTAGATGTTCTAGTAACAAGCCTGGCTGCCATATTTTGGACCAATTGAAGTTTCCAGGTTAAGCACAAGGGTAGCCCCATGTAGAGCGCATTGCAGTAGTCCAAACATGAGGTTACCAGAGCCTTTTGTGGTCTTTTTACATGCTCCTCTGGACATACTCCAATTTGTCAACATTCTTTTTGAATTGTGAGGTGCCCAGAACTGGACACAATATTCCAGCTGAGGCCTGACCAAAGCAGAACAGAGTGGCACTATTACTTCCCATGATCTAGACACTGTATTTCTATTGATGCAGCCTAGAATCACATTTGGTTTTCAAGCTCAATGATTCTATGATTCTGTGATCACACTGTTGACTCATGTTCAACTTGTGGTCTTTTGTTAGGATGTAAGAGGGATAGTATGTCATTTGCACTAGCCCTACCTACAGTGCCCTTGTGTGTAGTTAGCCAGTAGAACCAGTTAGCACAGATTCACTTGAACTCAAATAGAATCCTTTATGTGACTCAGAACCCTGGTAAAACAAACCATGTCTCCTTATACAAACCTGCTCAGCTCCTGAGATACACAGGAGAGGCCCTTCTCTCAGTCCCACCACCTTCACAGGTACAGCTGGTGGGAATCCAAAGCTGTCCAGGCTTTGGAACTCCATCCCTCGGGATGTTAGAATAGCCCCCTCCTTATTGTCTTTCTGTCAGCAAGGAAAAACTTTTTTATCCAGATGGGAATTTAGAACTGAAGGCTTTTAACAAAGGGCTGTAAGTGCTGTATTGCTTTTAATTACAGTATATTAAGTAACTGTTACAATCTTTTGAAAGTACATGCATTTAATATAGTTAATAGTTTAATTTAATTTTAATATTGCTTTTTGTATGTTTTGAAATGTATTGTTTTTAATGTGTAAGCTGTCTTGAGTCCCAGTCTTAGGGAGAAGGCAGCATACAAACAAAGTTTAACAACAACAACAGCAACAACAATATGCAAAGGCATCTTGCAGCATCTTTGAGAGTAACTGGAAGATAGAAGTTGGGAGAATGAGTTTTCATAGACTTGAGCCTACTTCCTTAGATACTGATGATGCAGGTTTCCCAGCCAGATGGATAGTTCTACTTGTGTTCTGTGTGTGTCACAGTGTATTTCAGACATCTCCACTCTGGTCCATCTGAGGAAGCTGGCTCAAGTCTATGAAAGTGCATGCTACCAACTTCTGTCTTTCAGTTAGTCTCATAGGTGCTGCAAGATCCATTTGCATACTGATTTTCCAGACTAACACAGCTATATCTTTGGATGATGATGATGAAGATGATGCAGGTTTCCCCGGCAGATGGATAGCTTTACTTGTATTCCCTGTGTGTCACAGTGCATTTCAGACATCTCCACACCACTCCACTGAGACACTTAGAGTACAAAGACATTCAGAAATACTCTTGTACCCTGTTCAGGCCTAATCACTGAGTAGCACTGGTGAATAGGTGAAATATAACATGGTGAAGGTAAACTGGATTTAAAGGAAGTTTTCTCATATGCTTGTCATTTATTATTATTATTATTATTATTTATAATATTATTATAAATAATTTATTTATTTATAACTTTATTTATAAAGCGTTGTACTGTAAATACATTCCACTTGTCCACATGCTTTTTTTGCTTACCCTTGTCATTGCCTCTTGTTACTGCCCCTCTTGAATTATATTTCCTAAAAAGTTGTTCTTTTTTTTGCCAGTCCAGGTGTTTGACCAAAGATTATGAGAAACGCCCAACTGTGTCTGATCTGCTACAGCATGATTTTGTGAAACAAGTGGAGGGTAAAGAGAACATCTTGCAGATGCAACTGATGGAATTTATTGAAGTTCACCAGCAAATGGGAGTTACAGAAAAAGCAAGGTACTTTTTCTGTCTGTATGTAGCAAAATTCACTTTAAGGCCATTTAACTAGCTAACATACCTGTAAACCAGGCTTCCCTGACCCAGTTGTCTCCAAATTAATCGGATGGCAATTCCATCATTTCCAGACAGAAGGGGTACATTAATTGTATGGCAAACCCTATCATTCCCAGACTATAGTGTTGTTTTATATCTCTGGTATACAATACTTTCAGAGTAAGCACTTGAAGCTTGGAGAATTGAACCCAGTAATCTAAACACGCACCAAAAGGGCACTACTAATGTAGCCTTCTTAAACTACAGTATTGGAATGTTTAGTAGGAGGCAATGCCTCTCACTAATATTAGCAAATCAGTAATAAGTGCACACTTACTTGGAAGGTCCATAAGTAAAGCACATACTTCATTTTATACATACCATAGACTGCCAAAAAGGCAAATAAGTGGGCCTTAGAGTAAATCAAGCCTCACCTTTTACTAGAAACCCAAAATGACTAAACTGAAGGTTTTGTTTTGGACATGTTACGAAAAACATGACCCATTTGAGAATACAGTAATGTTAAGAAAAGTTGAAGGCAGTAGGAAAAGAGGAATGCCATATTATATATAAACAAATTGACCAAATAAAAGAAGCCAGATTCACAAGAATTGACCAGAGCTAAACAGGATCTTTGGTTGACCTCAACTTCATAAGGTTGCCATAAGCTAAAGTGGACTGGGTAGCACATTAAGAACAACAACTTGGTATATTAAGAAGCTTACCAGAAAATATGTGATTCATGTTGTTGTTGTGTACCTTCAAGTCATTACCAACCTTTGGGGACTCTGTCATGGGGCTTTCTTGGCAAATTTCTTTAGACAGGGTTTGCCATTGCCATTTTCTGAGACCCAGTGGGTTTCCAGGGCCAAGTGCGGATTTGAACCCTGCTCTACAGAATCATAGTCAAGCACTCAAACCATTACACAACACTTGCTCTGACTGTATAGAGGATGCATTTTCCAATCTTGATTCAGGGATATTTAGCACTGTGTTCTGTGCATCAGGAAGCACCTGGTAATTTGTAACCTTTACACAAAATTACCAAAAGTATTTTGGCTCTGGTCAGGCTTCTGAAAAACTTGATCAAATGATGCACTGAATATGACAGTCAGTCTTTGATTACTAGTGATGCATTTCTACACTGCTTCAAGACTTCTTTAAACATTTTTTTTAAAAAAGGATTGTGGGGTTTATTTGTGATCCTTTCAGTTGTTAGTCACTTTTTCTCCATATGAAATGAGCTGTATAGAGAAATCTCATTAAAATCAATCGCCTTTCTTCTTATTGATATTTATGGCAATTTAATTGCTTTTGCACTACTATATTTTGGCAATCTTCCAGTGTGATCTAAATCTTTAGTTCATTCTTTTTATTGCCTGTCATTTATCTCATAAGGATACACTGCCAAGAAATGAAAACCATTCTTCTTTCTAGCACTTTGGAAGAGCCTTTATGATCCATAAAGACTGGGATGTGGCCAATATTTGTAGAAATAGAGCTATACTGGGTCAGTAGCCAGGAGCAAATCCAGTGTGCAGCACTAATGAGAGAGCCTGAAGCTCATACCCAAGAACTCAAACTAGATGCATGACTTGATGCAAGCAATAAACCTAAATGCTTTCCCAAGCAAGCACTTCTTCAAGCAATAAGTGCCATCCTGTTACTTATTTGTTGCAGAGAATTTTGATGTTTGTCATTCTTCAAGGTTGCACTGTGGGTGTCCCATTTTCCAGCAGATAGTATAGTATTTTGTCACTGATAAATGTTAAGTCTCTTCTTTCAGGTGGTGGTTGCAACAGCTGTATGAAATATAATGTTTAAGTGTTGTAGAGATCGGTTAGAAATTGGTTGTGACAACACTGGAGACAAGTAAAGTAAATTTTCCTTCCCTTTTCGATTTGAACAAGTGAGGCTGCTTTGTGCATAGTTAGATTATTGGGCTCAGGACTGTCCATCTACCTCAGAGATGGGGAAAGCGAGTCCTGTGGGTTGCATATAGCCCCTGAAACTCCCCCAATCAAATTAAGTATTTTTAAAACATGGTGACCAGAAGTTGGCTAACCTCCCCAGCACAAGCCAGCCAAGTTGCCATAGAAATATGGCATTTTGAATTCACCCCACAAAATTCACCCCACAAAGGAATTCAACACAGAGAGGTTAGATATAGAAAGACTTCTGACTCCAGATGAACACTCCCCCCCCAACCCAGCAGATAGTATCTGATGCTACTGATGACAAACATCTGCAGGGTGGGCCTCCAGAGCAGAGAGGGGAATTTAGGTTTCTTGCCTTGAAGAAGTTCCATTCTTGAAGGAGAGGACCTTTAAAGCAATATTCAGAACTATTCAGTGAAAATAGACTTTTGATTTTCTCAGCATATCTCAAAGGCTACTATGTGCTTTACAGCATTCTTTCTCCTTGCCCTCCATAGCATATCCATGTAAAACAGTTTGGCCTATCCTGCCATGCTCCAGTGCATAGCAATTAGATGACTAAAAGTGACACAAGAAGGGAGGCTATTCCATCAAGCATTATCTGGCAAGATCAGCTTGTCTTCTGTTTGCTTCTTCTGTCTATTTGTATTTGCCAGCCCGGAATAAAATGTTGTGATGCTTGTGGTTTTTGTAGCTGATCCAATTAAGTTTTACTACAAAGACTGTTCACACACATACATAAAACAACCCTATAGGCATTTGGAGAGAATTTACAGGGTGACCTTTAGTAGTGATAAAAAGCAGGGAAAACACATTCTTCAATTATATGTTTTCATAAACAGCTACACTATAAAAGTTAGTGGTCCACTATAGACATAACTTTAAGCATGGTTTGTGTAAACCATGATTTGTTGGTTTAAAAATCCAACATACAGTGCAACTATGCTTTCACATTGAGACCTGTCCCTAGAATGTTGCCAACAAGAACTGAAACTCTTTATCATTGTTTGCTTAGCACAGGTGCATGAGAAACATAAGCAGAGCTTAGAAGTAGTGTACTACAAACAGCAATGCTATCTATTTTAAATATCCTGACAGTTGGTAATGCCATATTGCAAGTAAGATATATGCCTTACAAGTAAAAGCTTATGTCATTACCAGTTTTTAAGCAACATTTACTTCTTACGTCTAACATGTTTAGGGAGGGTAATTTGGGGGACAGTTAGTTGTCAATATTCCTAGTTTTTTTTTAAAAAAAACAATAATGTAATTAAGAAGCAATATGCTAGTAATAAGTAATGGTTGCTGCAGTACTCTGGAAAGTAACTAGTGACAGCTAACATGTTATGTTTGGAAAATAGCTTTATAAGCTCTGGCACCTAGCAGCGTTGATATTAATTACTAGCCTGCTAATCATGCAAGCTCAGACTATTACCTGTTGCAATATATATAGCAGTAGCCACCAGCAGTCCAGTGAACAATGAGTAGTGCTTCATTTTTTGCTGTTTCCTTGGAGGCAATTTCATTTATCTTCAAAGACATTAGTCGGTATCATGTAGTTTATGACAATGTATAAGCATGTACGGAAATGCAAAAGATTCTGATTCAAAGGCAAACTACCAGCAGTTCAGCAGAGAAAAATTAATTTTATTCTTGCGAATGAAATAACATAGAATTCAAAACAATAACAAGTCTCACTATCCCTCAGAGGTAATGTTCATACAGTTGGCCCTACATATCCCTGGATTATCTATCCACAGAGTCAATATTCACATCTTGAAAATACTCCAAAAATATAAATTTCAAAAATCACACTTTGATTTTGCCATTTTATATAAGGGACAGCATTTTATTATGCCATTGTGTTTAATGAGAATTGAGCATTCACAGAGTTTGGTATGCACAGGGACTCCTAGAACCAAACTCCAGCAGATACCAAGGGCCCAATGTATTTACATTTCTTACAGAGTTCTAAAGCACAATTGGCTACTTTCAAAGGCTTGGGAAACAGATAGCACATAAGTCTTTGCTGAACAGAATCTCAAAAAGAAAAAAAGAAAAAGAATGGACCTTGGCTTCCCATATTGAGTAGGCAGCTCTGCGCCACCTCTGATATTGGTAGACAAGACAACCCCACCCAGCAGAGAAGCCAACAACTTCAGAAATATCAAAGATTGTCACTCCTGGACTAAAGGGAAATGTCTGTCTCTCTTAGTGCAGCATCCATCCTCAGGCCAGACTCCAGTTAAGGAGTCCATCCCTGGACTCCATCCCTGACAAGTGTCATGAGAAGAGTTCTTTAATAAAAACTGCATGTACAACTCTTTCTGCAAAGTACCACTATGGCCCTTATCACATGGAGGCTGACCATCTGTAAAACTTACCTGAAGCACGAAGGTGTAATAGCTGGTATCACTTCTAAATCATTATTGAGGCATCCTGCTTCTCTCCCATCCTCAAAGCATTTGCGGAGCAGCCATTTCTTCAATAACAGAAGTTCCCATTATTGAAGAAATGGCTGGTACGCAAACGCAGTTCAGGAAAGTTTTACCAACATTTTAGCAACAGTAAGCACCTCTATGTTGCATGACTTGGAACATTTAAAATTATGGCTTTGGTTTATTTTTAAAAACCATCTGAAGATACTTTATTGTTGCTGCTGCTGTGTGCCTTCTGACTTGTGGCACACTTGGCAAAATTTGTTCAAAGGAGATTTGTCTTTGCTTTTTTCAGAAGCTGAGAGAATATGACTTGCCCAAGGTCACTCAGTGAGTTTCTATGGCTGAGTGGGGATTTGAACCCTGTTTTCCAACTTCCTAGTCCAGTGCTCAAGCCACTACACTACACTACACTGGCTCCTGTTATGCTTATTACTTCTTTGTTCTTTCCTAAGCTAAAATTGCTTAGTTGGCCTGGGAACATTTCCTATCAGACATAAATTGCCTTTGAAATGACAACAAATTCCCAAGGAGCTGCCATTCTCCATGTGATTTCAGGAACATTCAAAATCTACTTTTTGGTGAATTTTGACAATTGGACCAAAAGAGCTCCAGTGACCTCATTTTGCTTTGACTGTGAAAGACAGCAGAGGAGGTAGCAGCCAGGGGCAGAGAGAAAATGAGCAGAAACAATAAGTGTCATGAGTTATTCTGTTGTCAATGCTCCCTCTGCAGAAAAGCCTGTCAGGCTCTTGACAATGCCTGTGGAACCAAATATCTGTTGCAGATACTAAGAATAATTTTTAAAAATTGATTTTTATTAGTTTTTAGTATGAAGTCTAATTTACAAATTAGCATACAATCAAAGATGAAGAAACAGAAGTAAGAAAAAGAGAAGAAGAAGAAAAGGAAAAAGAAGAAAAGAAAACCATATCACTAATACATAGTAAGGCTCTGACCCCCATCCTCCCCAATGCTGACTGTAATGAAAATGAAAAAGAGGGAAAAATATTATTCTACAATTACAGATCCAACTAAATAACCCTACTAAAATTACTAATAAAACATAGCCATAGATTATTGCATCATCAGATAATAAGAATAATGATTTCACAGATGAAAATTATTAGGGGGGGAATGTGATTGAAGAATTGAAGTCATATCTTCCCCCCTGGGGGGAATCCATCCCCTTTCCTATAAAGCAGGCAAAAAATTGCAGTTTCCATTTCTGCATACTTGGTATGGGAAACACTATAAGCTGGTTTATGAGATATCCATGAAACAGGACACAGACTTAGTAGATACCCTTCTAAACGTGTATTTTGCTACTGAATAGATCTTAAGAGAACACTGCTAAACTCTCAGCCAGAAGAGAAAATGATGCAAGAGAAGAAAAATCCACTTGGGGACAATGTAAGAGTGAGGGGAAATTCCCCCACTAGCTTGTCTTATTTTATCTTTTCCTGGATTCAGGGGATACTAAAACCTCCAAGCTGAATGTGATACCACACTGGAATTATTCTAGCAACACATTTCTCTATATTTGGCAATGTGCTAAAAATATTTTATACTGTATAATGGTTAACATCAAGAATGTGAAATGTCAAGTTGATTCAAGGTCTAAGTAGTTCCTCGGGTGAAAAGAAAAAATAGAATGAGAAGAATAAGCTGTCAGTTCCTACATCTATCGCCAGTGGTACATCTACCAAAGAGATTTGGACAAAGTCACCCTGTCAGCAGGGCATGTGGAGATAGGAGGCTGGCCTTCATGTACAGCTCCACCAAGCAAATTGCTTCAAAATTACAGATTTCTTTAAAATCCAAGGGTAATTTGCCCTGATTGAAATGTCAACAGTCTGATCCAAAAAATGTTCCTTTTCTAAGCAGTGCTTAAATTTTGGAGTACTTCCAAGCCTGTCAGTGTAATGTCACATCTAATGACCTTATACCAGAATTGCAGGGTGTTAACATCAACAAAACCAGAAGACTTATAATTGGGATTAATCACCTTGGGGACTTCTTGTGCTGTTTGTGAGGATGAGCACTAGAACTTATGCCCATTTAAGTGAAGGCAGACCAGTGAAAAGCAAACCAGTCTGATCTGGAAGTTTTCATTGGGATCAGGGATATCACCTGACATCTTCCATTGGTATAAAGAAGGTTGCTATTCCAATATGCAGTTCACTGCTTTGGCCTTGTGGTTACTGGCAGAATGTACTTTTTAGCATTTCTCAGCTCATCAGTCCAAAATTAGTGACTGTAAACTCAGTATTGTTTGCACAGTACTTTTGCAATGAAAAATGTTAATCATTTTGTGCACAATTTTACAACATAATATGCACAAAAAACCCATCTATGTTTCTACACAGAATAATTTTCCTAAACTCTTTGAAGTGTGCAGATACTAGCCAAATGCTCAGCACTTTCTGCCCCCAATAGAATGTCTTTGTCCAGCATGGTTCTCTGTTTTTTTCTTACTTTGTGAGATTTATAAGATGAAATCTCCACTCTGCTTGAGAAAAAAACAGAGGAAAGAATAATCCACTGGCCAGCTCAAAGTGGCGTCTTTTTGATGCATGTTAAATGGGCAAAAATCGGGGAAAATCCTGCCCCCCCCCTTTCTGAATCACTTTCTGAATTCAGATTCAGTGGGAACCATGCCCATTTAATCACAATCACGATCTGATTTAAATGGTAGTGGAAATTAGGCCTGGGTTTTACTCAAGCTATTTTATATGAAAGAGGCTTCCACTGAACTGATTTGCTCAGTTCTGGAAGATTCAAAAGTGGCTCTGTGCTGGCACAGGACAACTCATTTAAGTGTGAACATGGTCAGGCCTGGTTAGTATATGAAAGGGAAATTTTGGGGAAATATCAGACACTGTAGTCTATATTCAGAGGAAGGTGAGGTTAAAGTTCGCTGAATAAATCTTACCAAGAAAATGTTATGATGGGGTGACATATGTCAGAATCACCTTGAAGGCACATAACAACATGAACAGCAACAAAGAGAAGACCACTTGAAGAACCATAGTTACAGGTAAACTACCTGTGCTTTCAATGTTTCCTTTCTGTGTACTTACATACCTCCATTTGTTTCTTTCTTCAACAGATTTGAACGCATTCATACTAAGAAAGGGAATTATAGTAGGTCTCCTGTTGGAAACCAGGAAGATGTAGATGATCTGGCAACACTGGAAGTATTAGATGAGGTAAGACTTTTAAATTTTGCTAGGAGCTTTTGTAGAAAGGTAAAAGCACCATGCTGGCAACATAGTCTTCAGTGTTAGATGAATCTGCTTGTTTCCTGCTGTTCTACATTGGAATGAGATACCACCATTGAATCCAGCAATTGGTCAACAACAATCAAATGTACAGCCAAAAAGAAAGTTTGTGTTGTATTCACCCCACAAGCTAGTAACATCTAGTACTTCTTCTTATAAATTTTTCTTGTAAGCTACCCTGAGACCTTTTGGTATAGGGCAGGGTAGTAATATTTTAATAACAACTACCACCACAAAAATCTAGAACACCTGTGGCCCTTCAAGTTGACCTCTTTTTGTTGGACTAGAAATGCCATCATACCTGACCAATGATCATGCTGACTGAGGCTGGTAGGAGTATAACATCGAGCAGTGTCAGCCTCCCCCACCACTGGAAGCAGCAAAAAAGAAAGCTTTCACCACTCCTGAAAAACAGGTGGAACAATAGGCATTTAGTTGTTGTGTCCCTTCAAGTCATTCCTAACTTATGGCATTCTTAAGGGAAGCCTCTCATAGGGTTTTCTTGGCAAGTTTTTTCAGGAGGGGTTTGCCATTGCCATCCTCTGAGGCTGAGAAAGTGTGACTTGACTGGGGTAACCCAGAGGGTTTCCATGGCTGAGCCAAAATTCAAACCTTGGCATCCAGAATCATAGTCCAACACTCAAACCATTACACCATTTTGGCTTTTTACCAGTGGTCAAAGAATTACTAGGGATAATTGTTATCTGGTGGGCCCCTTCCACATCAGTGATGCCACCATGGAAAATGTTCTACTTCTACTCCAACAAGATTTATGTTTGACTAAAAAGGAGAGTGCAGGGAAAAAACCATTGTCCAGAAGAATTTTTTCACTAGTTTCCAATTTATTTGGTATGTTCGGGCTGATGATTTTCACTTATATAGCCCTAGAGTGTGTCCCAAGGGCTGCATGAGCGCCCAAGGAATCCAGTTTTGTTTTGTTTGTTTGTTTCCTCCAAATGCCCTCAAGGCTGTGAGGGGAAAGTATTTTTTGCAATGTTTGTCTTGACCCAGGCTATTTTTTGATCCAAGAGAAGTGGACAGGAAATGACCCCTGGACAGTTTTTGTTGCTAAAAAGGGCTTTTAAACAACTAAAACCCTTTCACCACCACCTGACACCCCCTTTTTTATTATCAGCCAAAATAGTGGCTGAAAGTGATGTTGTGGTTCTTCCAGGAGCCAGTTTGGCCAACAAACATACAGCCAAAAAGAAAGTTACTTCAGGTGCAGATGGGCAGGTGTGGCCTGCAGGTGGGGTTGAAAATTGGACCCCCTCCCCCATGCAGTTGTCCAATCCTGGTCTACACCAATCTTCTCTAAATGGTACCTTTCAATATATTAGACTGCATCTCCAGTAATCCCCAGGCCATCACATCTGGAGTGGCACCATGTCAGGGAAGTACACTAACCGGCAGCAGCACTCCAAGGTTTCAAAGTCTTTCCCAGTCCTAGCTGGAGATGTTCAAGATTGAAAATTGGATCTTTTGTATGCAAGACATGAGTTCAGCCGTTCCCGGTTGTTGGTACCAGAATCTTGCATTGAACAAAGATATATGAGTTCCCCCTGCTCTTAATGGCTTAATGACTAATGTTGCTTGATTTATTGATGATTTTATCTGCTAGTCTTACTAGTTTTACACTTTTAATTGGAAAGTGATGTCTATTTGCTAGTTTTAGACTCTTCTTCGATGTGCATTTGTTAGCAGCCATAAAAGCTTCAGCTGAAAGTTGGGCTAGAAACTGCTGCAACCAAATTAAAATAGCACAAAAATGTCAACTCTCAAATTCTATAAGAAGCTGATCCTTAACTGTCCCACATTTAGGTTAACTTGTAGATTTCCCTTGATTAGTAAATTTGTAGCATATATTTCTGAAACAGCTGTGCAGAACTAACCAGTTAATGGCATGATAGCTTAGTTAATGAGTATGATTGATCTAAGGTGCTTGGGTGAGAGCCTAAATATTTATTTACAGTTGTAAACCATATGCTGAGAGGCTTTTTGCCAGAATGTAAACAGCATTAAAAGCTTATAAGTTAGGTTTCTGGACTTTGACTCCCACACTGAGTGAGAGATTCTGAGAGTTATATTTCAAAAATGCAACCTTTCCAGGCTCTCATTAAAAGAATTAGAAAGCATTGCTAACAAGAGACAAAAACCACAATTTTCTTGCAGGCTGCAGATGTGTGTAATTTTGCAAGGCAGGTATAAAATAACAACAGTGAATTAAAGGAAAAGTAAAGATAATACTGGTCAAAGTGATCTACTCTTATTGGGGGTAGACATTGGATTTAGGGCATCGTGTTACATCAGGGGTAGGTAGGACATGACACACTGGCCAGATGCAGGGGGCTCTAATGCTCCTCAACTGCCACTGAATTTCAACAGCAGTAGGGGTAGGATGAAGAACGTGTAGATTTTCCAGCTTAGAATTAGCCCAGATCCTGAAATTTCGGGGCCAAAATCTGAGACTTACAGATGAATTTAATGTTTAGACTTGGGTCCCATCTTCAAGATATCTCATTATATGCATACAGTAGGCCCTTGGTATCAACTGGATTTTGGTTCCAGGACCCCCCAAGGATACCAAAATTCATGGATGCTCAAGTCCCATTATAAACAATGGTGTAGTACAGTAGGCCCTTGTTATCCGCTGGTGTTTGGTTCCAGGACTCTCCGTGGATAACAAAATCTGTGTATGCTGAAGTCCCATTAAATATAATGGCACAACAAAATGGTGTCCTATATAAAATGGAAAATTAATGTTTGCTATTTGGAATTTATACTTCTGGGGGATATTTTCAAGCTGTGTATACTCAAATATGTAGATAAAAAAATTGTGGATAAGGAGGGCCAACTGTAAAATAATATTCTTTATATAAAATGGCAAAGTCAAGTTTACTTGTTGGAATTTAAAAAAAAACTATTTTCAAGCTGTCGATGGTTGAATCTATGGATCCACAGATGCAGAATTCATGGATACAGAGGGCCAACTATATGCAAATATAAGTATTCCAGAATCCAAAACAAAAAAAACCAAAACCCCAAACACCTCTAGTCCCAAGCATTTTGGATAAGGGAGATTTAACCTATAGCATGGAGGAAACCCAACATTTTGAAACCTGGAACGTGGTTAGTATCTGTATGAAATTAAAATGCCTCAGTGCCCTGACTTGTGGTCTCTGTTCAAAGTCTATATTATTTTTAAAACAAAAACAGGTGCAAAATAAATGCTTCCTCCCCATCCCACTCACACAACTCCCCCCCCCCCCCCATTTTTTTTAACAGAATACAGTAACTGAGCAACTTCAGAAGAGCTATGCCAGAGATCAGATCTACACCTACGTGGGAGACATTCTCATTGCAGTCAATCCTTTTCGGAACTTAGATCTTTATGCTACACAGGTGTGAAAATTATACCTTCAGTTTGTCAAATTTTGGAAGATGATATTTTGTGAGCACCATAGCAACTGAAAGAGAAATTTTCATGTTTTGCTACATTCCAAAATATTACAACAACATTAACTTGAAAGCATACTTAGCCAACATGGTACTAAATTCTTTTGCTTTTGCTGTTGGCTATTTGGGTTGGGAAATTTAGTGGAACTTGGTCAGACAAGCACAAGAGTTACAAATCTTCCCACTGTCCACCTTTAGGCTCCAGATCATCATTGGGCATCCTCATCTCATGTATCCCCATAGCCTTAAACTTCAATCCCATTGGACGCTGTACTATGGTTGATGTCAAGGACATAAATTAAAAACAGAGGTTGCAAACATACAAAATGTAATTTCCCATTCTAAGTTAGTTATGCAAGAATTTGGACATTTACATGACATCTGAACTAGGGAGATGCAAATTTGTCAAGTCTGAAATCACTCAGATTCTCATTAAGTTTGTTGTATCAAATTTTACTTTGGCTTGAAAATTATTTTTTTCTAGTCTACATTAAAATGTATACTTATTTTATTCTGGACATTTCCCAAAATATATGTGTTTATGCATTCTTAAATATATATATATACCGTATATTGTATTCACATTTTCTAGAATATAGCATATTTGTGCTTTTTTTTTTTCCAGGATCTGCTCATTTTTGCAAGCACTATTTCAAAAGTATGCATTTTTATCGACTTTGTTTAATTTTTGTGCTTTGCCTCACAGTGTGGGATTTTTTTTTTTAATTGCTGAGGCCTGAATGCATTCTACTTCAATTTAAGCTTGGAAAGTGTGAGTTTTCATTAAAGTGCAAGCCTGTTACCTGTCCCTAATACAAACATTTTGAGTTAAGCAAATTTATATTCTGAACCAGGGAATTATACCTTTTGATAGGACTGGTTATGCTTGGTAGACTAGAGATGCATGAAGAAGCGTTACATAGTGGAGTAAATAAATGTTCATTACTCTTACCTTTAGCATTCCAGACTGTACATTGGGGCCAAAAGGACTGCCAATCCTCCTCATATTTTTGCTGTGGCTGATATTGCATACCAGTCCATGGTCACATACAATTCAGATCAGGTAACAATAATGGCTTTCAAGGCCTGATTTGATACTCCTTTTAGATGTGTAGGAAGATGATGATAACAAGTAGTCTTTCGGTCTTATCTTCAGTGTATTGTCATTTCTGGAGAGAGTGGAGCAGGAAAGACCCAGAGTGCCCATCTTCTGGTCCAGCAGCTGACTGTCCTTGGAAGGGTAAGACAAATTTTAAATTGGGTTGCCCTCCTCAAGTGTTTCTGTTTCTAGTCATCTCCAAAGGTTTATGTGATATGGCATTTCCAGTTCTACCCAACTAATCACCGCCTGTCACAGCGATCGGTTGTATCTTTAGATTGGACCTACCAAGTTCCCATTGATTCTACTCTAGTTGGGACTAACAAATGGGTTTAGGCTGAATTTCCAAGCAGCATACCGTTACACCGACTGAGTGTGCTATTCACCTCATCTGGACAGCTAATGTGGCTACCTTAGGTGGTATCGATCTGAGAATGGCTAATTTTGTTCCTGCCTCTGCTAATCTTTCTGGTGGCATAGACTATGGCCACTTCCAACTCTTGTTTGTTGTTATGCACTTTAAAGTTGACTTCAACTGGTGACAATCTGATTATAGGGTTTCCTTGATGAGATTTAGTCAGAGTGGGTTTGTCATTGCCTTTCTCTAAGGCCAAGAGAGAGTGTGATTTGGCCAAGGTCACTCATGGAGTTTCCATGGCTGAAGAAAGATCTGAATCCTGCTCTTCCAGAAACATATTCCAAAACTTAAACCACTACAACCACATTGGCTTATCTTTCTCTTCCCTTTTGGCTGGCAAAAATGCCTCTTCTTCCTTGCATGTGGGTGGGAGCATGAGCATGTTTGCTGCCACTAAATCCTTCGCACTTTCAGATAGTTGGACAGGGGTGATGCCATTGTCAGGAGCAGTAGACATGGGTCCCACAGCATCCTCATCCTTTTCAGTGAGTGAGTGCTGATACTCATTCTCAGATGAGTAAGGGGTTAATGGAACCACCTTCAATGCCTGCAGGAAGGATTGACCACTTCTGCGGTCACATCCTGCTCTAGTATAATGCTGCTGTAGCATTGTAGTGAGCAATACTTTGCTTTCCATTTCAGGTAATGGGAAAGTTTGTTCACCCTTGCTATTACACAGTAGCCCTGGGGCTCAAATTTAGTATTCCTTTCACTAAAAAAACTATCCTTTGGGCTAGACCATTTTTGTTGCCATTCATTGATGATTAGAGGGATCATGGTAATTACTGAATAAAGGGGGGGGGGGGTTACAACAAATGTTTCTCATATTGGGTTGAGTATACTTTACCAAGGATATATTGTGAAACTGCATTTTTTCCCCAAAGTTCTCTGTATTGTGTGTTGTTGTTGTTGTTGTTTTAAATGCACATCTAGGCTAACAACAAGACTCTTCAGGAAAAGATTCTCCAAGTCAATAATCTGCTGGAGGCATTTGGAAATGCAGGCACTATTATTAATGATAACTCCAGCAGATTTGGAAAATATCTAGAAATGAAATTCACTTCCAGTGGAACTGTTGTAAGCGCTCTGATTTCAGAGTATCTTCTGGAAAAGTCTAGAGTCATACATCAAGCTGTGTAAGTAACAGGATAATAAAGAGTGACACCTATGGAGGGGGAGAGAGAAGTTAAAATTTTAAAAAATCTGTTATAATAAATAAAAATAATCATATTACTAAAGGTAATATAATTTACGCATGGTCAGAGGGTGGAACTGGATTTAGCATATGTGTTTGTTGTTGTTGTGTGCTTTGAAGTCATTTCTGACTCAAGGTGACCCTAAGGCAAATCTATCTCGGCAAAATTTATTCAGATGGGGTTTGCCATTGCCTTCCCTGAGGCTGAGAGAGTATGACTTGCCCAAGGGTTTAAGACCACTAAAACTGCAATGTGAATATACCAGCAGTGTGAGTACACCAGAAATGTATAGTATTTTTATCATTATTATTATTATTATGCATGGGATAATTGCCATACGGGAAAATATCACACGGGAGGCTTACTGTGAGTAAATCGCCTTGAAATTGTCAAGAAAACACAATCGGGAGTCACACCCCCACACTCTTCTCCCATCAATAAATCATCCACTTGTCCTGTGAATACAGCATCCTTGGAGCTGCCATTTGGCAATAACAGGATCTTCAGTTATTGCCAAATGGTGGCTCGAAGGACTTTTTACTCACAGGACAAGGAAACGCCGATGCCTCCATGATGATTTCATGACAGGAGAAGTGTGCAGGGGTTTGAACCCTGGTCATGCTTTTTTCATGATTTTGGATGATTTCAAAGTGATTTACTTACGGTAAGCCTCCTGTGTGATATTCTTCACTGCTTCATGCACATACTGTACTTAATAATAATAATAATAAATTTTATTTTTATACCGCCCTTCCCAAGATCAGGGCGGTGTACAGTTAAACAGTTAAAACATATATTAAAACTTTCAAGACACGATAAAAAATACACAGTAAAAATACAATGACAGCCAGGGATTCATGGAACATCAATTCTAATCATAATGAGGGGATAATAGGGGGACACAAGAGAGGAAGTCATAGTCAGTGGTAGGCTTGCTCGAACAAAAATGTCTTTAGCCCTTTTTTAAACGAATTAAGCGAGGCAGCTAAACGAAGCTCTGCGGGCAGTGAGTTCCAGAGGTTAGGGGCCGAAACAGAGAACGCCCTTTATGCTGTTGACGATAATCTAGCCTCTGGAACTCTTAGGAGTTGTTGCCCAGTCAATCGGAGTGTGCGGGGCGGATCTTGTGTTTGTTTGTTTATATACCACATTTTTCCTAACCTTGAGAATCAAGGCAGCCTATTATTATTATTATTATTATTATTGTTGTTGTTTATTTATATAGCACAGTAAGTTTTGAACAGCACTTTACAGAATCATCAAAACAATATAAAACCTGCCAATGGTGTACAATCTAAAATCACAAAATACAAAATATAGTAAATAAGTCATTTATCCATTAAAATAACTACCAGTATAAAAGTATAAAACAACAGACAAACAATATAGCTTACAGAGTTAAAACAGGTACAGATAAATTTCCACATTATACAAAATATAATTTAACAATAAATAGATTTAAAGGTAATTTTAGAATTCAGAAAAAAAACAAAAGCAAACTATAGACAATGCAATACCTTATTAAAAGTCCTTTCTCTACCAGCAGTTTAGTTCTCAAAGACATGTTAAAACAAAATAGGACAAAAGCCTTTGCCTGCCTCGAGAGGGACACCATAGATGGTGCCAGTCTAACTTCCCTGGGGAGAGAGTTCAGGAGCATGAAAGCAGCCACCAAGAAGACCTCCTGTGTTCCCACCAGATGTACCTGTGAGAATGGTGGGATGGAGATAAGACACCACCCCCTACAGCCTAGAAACAGAGTGGTTGTCCCTGGAGTTGTTGTTACAAGGGAGTTGTATGCTTGTGAATGTTCTGTGGGTCTGAGAGCTAAATTTTGCTCCCATAGTGGAGCAAAATTCTATACTATTTCCAACTGTAAATCAGTGTTCCAACCCCAAGTCACTTCTTGTGACTTCTTTGTGCCTCCAGGAAATTTGGGGACTGGGGGGGGGGTGCTGATCTGATATCTTTCCAGTGTGTTTAATGATTTAGTGGTGAAAAATATATTGAAACAATTTTTATCATGGAGGGGCTTTGTGGGGATCATGCAACACCTGGGGTCTATAATAAACCCACAGGGCCTCATAATTTCCACCCTTAGTGCAGATCAGGGGTGGCAACTGTTGGTAGCCGGGGGCGGGGGGAGACAATAGCCCTGCAGGAGATATTGGACTCCCCACAAAAAAAGCATGTGCATGTGCAGGAGTATTCACCATGATTTCGCCATTTAATAAAAGGCTTTTGGCCATTTTAAGACCAGAAAAGGCCTTTTTAATAACAGGAAATGAGAAGATGTTGTTTTCTGTTATTAAAAAAGGCCTCTCCTGGACCGCTCCTCCTCACACCTTCACAGAGGAGTTTTTTTATCCCTGTGGCGACTGTGAGCTGTAGCTCAATAGCACCTGGAAGGGTGGATGGGTAGAGGGTGGATGGGTAGAAAGCCAAACAGATAAATAGATGTATATATTCATACAAATATATCTGTATTTTTTACTTCCCAATCTACTTGCAGTCCTGCCCTCTTGTTCTGTTTTGCTATGCTACATTGCGACCACTTCTCTTGCAACTTTTCCTTTTGTACTTTCTGGACAGTGTGCAGTAAAACTCAGAACTAGCTGCAAGATAAATGTTAACATTTAAAAACTAAAGTGTAAACCTGAGTGCTATTATGATAAATTTTGTAAATGTAGCAGAGTAACAGAAATCAAATGTTTTTGGCCCAAGTTTAGTTTTATTTGAAAGCTGTCTTACTGTGGTTTGTATTTGCTTCTTTAATTTCAGAGGTGAGAAGAATTTTCATATTTTTTATTACATCTATGCTGGCTTGGCAGAGAAGAAAAAATTAGCTCATTATAAACTGCCAGAAAATAAGCCCCCCAGGTAAACAGTCCATTTTCTTTTGTATGTCCCCCCCCCCCCCCGTGTTTCTCTAAACTTCTGTTGCCTTCCATGTCTTCTTTCAGATAAATTCATGAATTGAAATACATGAATATTAGAGCAATCCATTTAAAATGTAGCATGAAGGTTTGTATTGACCTTAAAATGCATTTTCATATTAAAACTCTCTCCCACTCATTTGCACACCATGATTCTTCTAGGTATCTTCAGAATGAACATTTGAGAACACTACAAGATTTCATGAACAACAGTTTCTACAAATCTCAGTTTGAATTAATTGAACAGTGCTTCAAAGTGATTGGGTTCACAATGGAGGTGAGCAACAATAATTCATGAACTTTTGCAGTGTGCTCTTTTTTCTTTTCTTTTTTTAGAAAGCATTTTGAGGTGATTCAGATTAATGCCAGTAGCACTGAAAAGGAATTTTTGCAAATACTGAACATGGAGAAATGTTATGCTGCAAGCAGAGATTATTCAAATTGGAAGAGTTTCTTTTTCAGACTATTGCCCTATAATATCCCAGCTTTTCTTGCAGGGATTCTGGGGGGTTTAGTCCCAAACTGGAACATTTCCAAGCTCTATTACTTCTAATATATAATGCAGAGACATATCATTTCCAAGCTCTGAGATATCACATATATAAAGTGATATATCCAAGCTTGGAAATGTTCTGTTTTGGGACTTAAAACCCCAGAATCCCCCAACAAGAGCCGGGATATTATGGCATCAGTAGTCCTACATGTGCCCTATGCCTATCTTCTTGTTTGTTGTTGTTGTGTGCCTTCTAGTAATTTCTGACTTATAGCAATGATAAAATGAACCTATCATGGAGTTTTCTTGCCAATATTTATTCAGAGGAGGTTAGGCATTGCCTTCCTCTGAAGCTGAGAGCATGTCACTTGTCTGAGGTCACCCAGTGGGTTTCATGGTTGAGTGAGAATGTAGAGATTTACTTAGGTTGTTCATACCTTGATATTATGAAGGTTTTTTTTTTCTTTTTAGCAAGGACCCTTCTTCCTTTCCTTTCACCATTTATTCTATATGATTACTTCATGGTGCAAGAGACATAGAATCAGATCATTTGTTCCTTTGCCTAACTAATACTGTATAAAGCCCTGGTAGTGCAGTGGTTAACTGTGGGTATTGCAGCCACAGGGCTCCAAAGTTGACTCATAGCCTGTACAGGCTGGCATTATATGCTAGCCTCAGGGCAGAGTGGGGGCATGGCATCCACACACATGCCTTGAAACTGCCCTGACACCGACATCACACCATGTGCCCGACCGCATGTCAGGCGGCATCACAGTGCTCCTTTGGTGCTGTGTCAAGATGATGCAGTGCCAAAAGGAGCACCAGAAGGTGCTTCTGTGGCAGCCATGGTGCTCTTTCCATGGCACCAAAAGGAGCCATTTTTTGCAGCTCCTTTTTGCGCCACAGAAATGCCAGATCAGGACTGTAATTGCTGCGGCCCCAATCCAGTGCAGAAAGGGGCAGTCTATTCAGCCCCTCAGCCTTCCATCTTTTCATAGGTCGGTAAAATGAGTGTCCAACTTGTTGGGTACAATTACAAATTGGGTAAACCGCTTAGTTCACTGATAAGTGGTATAGAAATGTACATGTTATTGTGATATATAAATACATCCACTTTCTGCCCCTTATGCAAATTTCATTTGGAGACATTAGCACTGAAAGCACAAGAATGTTTTTTTCTTATACATGCTGTAATATATATGCTGATTTGATGTTTTACTCTGCACTGTTTACATCCTCTTCCATGTTCAAGAGGTTTGTCTAATTTATATTACCCTAGGAGGGTATTTGAAATGGTAATTGTAAAGTGAGCCCATGACAGCACTCAACTTTCAAGATGCAGACATTTTTTGGGTGTGGGAGTTTGATATTATATATATGGACATCTACAGAGTACATTTGCACAAATATATTCTTCAAAACTATATTTCCCTCAAATGGCTACTATGTCTAAAACATTGAAGGCAGAATTTTATTGCAATGTGGCCAAAGTAACCCCCTGAACATTTCAAAAAAAATGTTTTCTCTTTTTTTAAATCAGGGAAGAAGGTTGTTCTTGTGATATACTAACTCCCAGCCTATATATTACTTTGTACCTGAAAATCAAACTAAAGGTTACATGGCAAAACAATATCCTTTTTTTTTTTTTAAGGAAAGGGCTGCTGGGAATGAACAGTAATCATATTATACAAGACAGATCAAGCCATATTTAATGGAAAAGGGAACTGAGATGTCAGTTGCAATACACATAATATAGTGTAATGACAGGTGTCCGCATAATAATTTCAATCATCACCACAATAATTTTTTTGTATTGGCATTGTGGGTAATTTTAAAAAAAATTAAGAAAGAGGAAAGGCTACTATTTGATAAGAAACAAAGAACCGAGTTAGGCTAGTTCAAGGTCTTGCATTCACCATATAACAGTGTTTATGTTTTACATTTCTTTTTTGAACAACCAAGCTTGCATTACTTCTGTAACAACTTTTGCAGTTTTCCTCTGGTTCAGAACTCTATTTTTGCCATGCAACATTGATATGGGGGCTTCTGTTCAAGAAACACAATCTTGGAGAATTTGTGGGTACACAAGCAACTGTCTTAGTAGACATTTATGTGGTTCAGGTCAGACATACAGTCACAACAAGCCATTCTATAGTTTGCTGTTGTGATATGTGAACACAAAGCAGTGGCTTGCTCAGTGATAGATTCATTTCTCAGCCTAATTGCCCAGCCCTCACGAATAGGGACAGAAAGCTACTAAAACAAAACTTGTTTGTTTGTTTTTGTTTAATTGTATGTTTGTTAAAATATTTATACAATGTGCCTCTGTACAGTGTAAAAATATTGTATAGTATAAAAATATTTATACAGTGTGCCCAGTATGCACTGGGGTTTGGTTTCAGGACCTCCAGTGGATATCAAAATCTGTAGATGCCTAAGTCCTATTAAATACAATGGCATAGTAAAATGGTGTCACTTACATAAAATGGCAAAATCAAAGTTTGTTTTTTTGGAATTCATAGTTTTTTTAAAAAATACTGTCAAGCCATGGATTGTAAAATCCATGGATAAAGAATTCATGGATATGGGGGCCAACTGTATTCTGTCCTACATCTGAAGATCCAGGGTGGCATATAATACAATCAGTTAAGGACAACAAATAATAACAATAATAACAATAACAATAATTCTGAGGAACTCAAAATGCAGCAAATAAGTTTAATTTACTTAAAACCAGACACTTTAAAGCCAATTAAAACAATTTAACATAATATCACATGTGCAAATTAGATAAAACAAAGTAGGCCTCAAAATACTTTAATAAAAAGCCATATTTTGACTTGGTACCATAATGACACTATAGTCAGACACTATGTTGCAGACTGAGTGCCTTCAGGCAAGGATAGCAAGTGACTGAGGGAGACCAGGATACACATGCCATCATTGCTATGAATTTCTTTTACCCCATTGGAAAGTACAGTTCAGTTTCAGTTTACCTATCTGTAAAATGGGTAGAAAAATAGGACAGTACCCTCATGCACAGGGTGGTTACTAGCCAATGCAGATTCTGAAGATTTTGAGGCACTGCATTGAATCTGTAGATCATTCTGGAAGCCACCTAAATATCCCTAATACCAATGCTATGTGTCTTGCTGGGTAATCCTAACTTTTTAATACTCTAGTTGCACTGCAAATTAAGATTAAAACACATTGATGAGACTGTACTATCGTCAATGTGAAAGTTTTCACTATTCAGGGTCTACCTAAAGTGAAGACAGTTCTGTGGTTATAGCTTGACATGCCAATTATAAGACAGTAAACTAGAAAGTTTCTGTGCATCTGTCTTTCAGGAACTAGGGAGCGTATACAGCATACTTGCTGCTATTCTAAATGTGGGCAACATTGAATTTTCATCTGTGGTTACTGAGTACATGATTGACAAGAGCATCATTTCCAATCCAACACCTCTTGAGAACTGTGAGTTTTCTTTTCTTTTCTTTCTTTTTATAAGATTCAGATGCCTTTGGTGATTGATGGTGCAGCCCTAGACATATCTACTTGGACGTAAACTCTACAGAGTTTAATTGGACTTTTGGGGAAACAGGGATTACAGCTTGTGGGGACTAATTATGAATTATGATTTCAATCTGGGCATCATAAAGATCTCAATTCATTGCATGTGATGCTCCTCACATTCTGGTTCTAGCATTATTGTAACCTTCATATGTTATAAAGTTTGCAAATGAGACCTTGATAAGATGAAATTATATTTCTGCAGAACTGGAGTAGGGGTAGCCCCTTTTCCCATGAGACCTTCCCTTCAACCTTTGAATTCTTTCTTGGAGAACTCTCAAGGTCTGGTCCAAAAGACTTTAAAACCGGAAAAGATAGAGAATATGGGGCACATACTCTTCCATTTCCACTTGCAGAAGCCAGGTGGACTGGCGATTAAAGTTTACTTAGACATGGGCAATAGGAGATAATTTTCCACTGCCCATAAGATCACATGCAGAATGCACAACCCTGGCTTCCTAACAATGTGCTGCTACTCCTTGAATGAGGCAGCTGTCCCACTCTGCTTAATTATACAGTTGGCCCTAGGAAAATCTCTCTTCATCTAAAATGCATCATAAGCTTAGCTGAGTGTAAATTCCATAAAAGTTAGTAGAGCTCACTTCTGGGTGAGCATGCATCAAACTGCATTATCAATTTTTTGCATGTATGCTCTCTGTTGATAAAATGTTTATATGCTCCTGATCAATTAATTGACATAATAAACATGGCAGTGGTTTGAATCCGGCTTTAGTGGCAGTGGTTTGGATCTAAGTAAGCTTAGACCCATTGAAATCAACTTGGACCTAAGTTAGGCATCATTAATTTAATTCCCATTGAAAACAGTAGGTTTCATCTAAGTATGACTGAATTGATATCCAACCCATTGTTTAAACCAGAAATGAAGAAATTCTGAGCCCAATCCCTTTTAAAAAATTCCTTGACATTCCAAAGTCCCTTCACCCCTTAAAAATATAACCTTTTTTTCCACTACCAATATATATATATATATATATATATATATATATATATATAATCAAGAAGGGGCCAACTGCAGCTCCTGGAGGTTTTTTCTGAATAAATTGGAAATGGCTTAACAGTTCTGAATTTCATATTTCTGAAAATATAGGGGTGCAATCCACTGTGGATCACAGGGCAAAGACCTGGCTCTTGTCTCTGCCACAAATGTTCACATCTGGTTTAAAATCATGGATTTTTTTTTTAACTTATGATGATTTTGGTCATTTTTAGATTGCTGCAATGTGCACTATGTGGAATGGCCCTTGAAGTGTGTTCAAATGCTGAAGCAGATGCAGAATATTGCTTCTGCTCTCTAATTTGGCTGTTGTACACTATATTATACTAATAATAATTGCACAGGCTCCCAATTTTCCAAAGTCCAATGTATGTGATATTGCTTACTTTACATTATATGTTTTTAGAATTAGATAGCTGAAATACCACCGCCTATCATGTGAACCTGCCCCCAGTTTAAAATCTTTTCTAGAGGTTGTGTGTCCCACCTCAAGATAAGTCAGGTTAATAGGAATGCCGGAATAAGGCCTTCTTATAATCATGGAATATGAGACTGGTCCCATCTTTATTCAGTTTAAGGCAGGCACTGGAACATTCTTATGGTTTAAAATGACTGCATATGGACTTGTTTTCAGAAAACTGAATTTAGTTTTAATATGTATCTTGGGAGCATCATCAGCCCATGGTCCCAAAAAGGAGCAGAAGGAACCACATTCCATAAGTGCCCCTATGTACTGATGAATAAATGTCTCTTGGTACATTCTATTCAATCTGGGTTTCCCAGGAGTCCTCTTTCATATGGGGGTATTATGTATTTGGAATCCTAAAAGTTGGCATTAGATGGTGAAGGATTCCTCCAAATTCCATTTTTGAGCACTCCCAACAGACCAGCCCTCAATCATTTGGTAAACATGCAGCAATAAATCTCTACATGCTGAAGGTCTATTTTATGGGATTGCTGCTGATCAATACCAACAACAATGGAATTGACCAGCTTTTCCTCTTCACTATCTGAGCAGCAGGGTAAAGTTCTCATCTTGTGAGGTTTGCTGACCTGCTGTCATGAAATTTGCATGAGTTTGGGATTCCCATGAGACTTGGAGCCCTGAGATCTCAGAAGAGGCCCTCCACTTGAGAGACCTGAGGTGCCCTTTATAGGCCTGCATCACATGTCCTGTACTGCTCTGCAGAGAACCTGCAACCCTAATCCAATCCTATCATTCATTTTTATTTTATTTTATATGTTCTGATGTTCTGCCCTTTGGTGGAAATAATAAACATTAGTATTATTACTATAGTATTTTTATTTGGAGTGATTTTCCCTTACCACAGTAATTTTTTAAATCAGTCTCTGACTTTTCTTAAGCTACACCTACTAAGCAACCTACTAAGTGTGTCAATACAAGACCTCTTTCCTTGACAAATTTGTGCAAGATACAGACATAACACCATGTCTTTGTTTTCTAGCTGCTTCTTTGTTGTGCATCCAGGCAGATGAGTTGCAAGAAGCTCTAACCTCTCATTGTGTGGTGACCCGAGGGGAAACAATTATACGGCCCAACACAATGGAAAAAGCCACTGATGTAAGAGATGCCACAGCCAAAGCATTATATGGGCGACTCTTTAGTTGGATAGTCAACCGCATCAATGCATTGCTCAAGCCTGATACATGTTTAAAGTAAGATTTCTTTTCACATGGGAAACTGAATCTTCTTGTGATGTGAAGTATATATTATTGGGCATTTCCTGAGGATACAGCAATCAAAAAGTGAATATTTCAATTATTCCGCAAACCAGTTCTAGTCTCTGCTCTCCCACATGGAGTTTAAAAAGGGGAAACAGAGCAAGACAAAATTGTGTGTGTGTGTGTTTAAGTCACCTGTTGACTTGTGGATGGCCATCTGTCAGGGATGCTTTGACTTGGAGTTCCTGCATGGCAGGGGGTTGGACTGGATGGCCCTTGTGGTCTCTTCCAACTCTATGATTCTATGATTCTATGATTCTATGACCCTATGAATTACCCATTTATTAGTGTGCTTCTTGGTGCCTTAGTTTAACAGTACTAAATATGTATTTTCATTCACACCTATTGTTTAATTTCTCTCATTGGTTTAAATTGAGGGAGCGCAACTTAAGGGTCAGAGGGCCATTTTTGGCTTCTGCAGACTCTTGGTAGGTTGTACTGCATGTCGAGCAGCAACTGGAAATGTGGTTTCAGATAACTGAAAGTCACTTCTGGTCATTTTCAACTGGATTTTTTTCCCACCGGTGGACTTCTTTTGTTTTTGTTTTTGTTTTGGGGTGGGGGAATAGTAGTTACAGGCCAAATTGAGCCACTTAGATTCAGTTTTCAGCTGGAAAAGCTGGGTCAGGGGATCAGGTGTTGCAAGGGACTCCTTGAGGAAGGTCTTTCCATCAGTACTTCTTCCCTGCATGAGCACTTAAAAAGTGGAGGAATGAGCAACAAGGGCCAATTTTCTGCTCTGTACTTACTCTCTAAAAACAAAAATCTAGGAAGTGGCCAAAGTACATTTCTAGTTTTGAAAAACTGGTATTTATATGTTAAACAGGTCAAGGTGAAACCTGAAACATATTTTAAAAGTAAATGCTTCTAGGAGAAGCTTCCATATACATTTTCTTCCAGAAAAAGAAGAGTCAGAAGGATTTGAGGGCCACAAAAATAGCCTTGGGGTCATATGGGGCTCCAGGGCTGCTCTTTGTCTCCACCTCGTGCAAATGTTACAGACCATTGCAGTAGTGTAGTGCTGCTCTAGGAGCCCAGCCAATGAACAACCTCATGTGTAATATAATGCCAAAGCATGGTTCCCATGTTCAAGAAGATTTCTCTGACCAATGCTTGTCCACTGAAGCATAACTTTGAAACTCTGCTTGATCATGAGTTTGGAGTTGTTTTTCAGAGGGCAAGCACAAACTATACTTCTATGGTTTTGGTAAATTACTGTTTGGCATAATCTGGAAACAACTAATTGAACCTGAACTCAAGATGGAAGCACAAAAGGGGAGGATATGAGTCTGAAGCAAACTCTTGCTCTCACATCATAAAGGACTGGGAATATTACAGAGATGCTCTAACACAGATGACATGGAGTGCTTTATGCAGATCACAGTGCTTCTCCAAGAACTGATGTCAAACTCATCAGTTTGCTATCTTTCTGAACAGTGATGTCTGCATGGTAAAAGAGTGCTGACCCCTGCAATTTCCCCAAATGCGGGAAACTTGACTGCATAATTTGTGATTCACCAGACCTATATTAGGCATTCAGGCTCAAAAAGAATAAACTTTTATTAATTTGGCCATGGAAAAAGTCATTGTATGACTCAGCTCTGGCTGTACATTTAAACATACAGTGGCTGTCAGATTTTCATTTTTCCAGATAAGGGATTTATGGAGTATCTTTCTGCCACAGAAACATTTTCATCCCAGAGATGAGGGTAATGATTTTAACATGGTATCTGCTTGAATTTGACAGAAAAACCCATAGAGTTCAGCCATATTTAGCATTTTCTAAGAAGTGTGTTAAAACTACCTTGCTTTCCAGCTAATCTTTGCCTTCTAGACCAGTCCTGCAGCACTGGGACTTTTTCCCTGATTCATTTGGGAGAAATTGCTGAAGGGCAATATGTTTGTGTAAATTCAGATTTGCAATGCAAATTAACCCATGGGATATGCAGATGTTGGAGTGCTTTATGAGGTCTCTCTGCCCAAGAGCAAGGACAGCTTGTCCTGTAGCTACTCTCCTTTCATAAACAAGGAGTTGCAGTAAAACATGAAGTCTCTGTCTAACGTCTTAGAATATAGGATAGGACATTAAAATCTGCTGGTCTCCCAGTCTCAGGTGTGTGAACCTTGGCATATTCATTATGCTTTTAGAAGCAGTTGTGTTAAATTTGATGGAAAATAACTTTGGGAGAAGGAAATGTAATACACATTGGCTGTGATCACGTAGAGTAGAGTGTAACACAAAAGTTGGATCTCTGCTTTGTCTTTCAATCTCCCTTCTCAGACAACACCATTTAGCTTCTGCAGCCCAAATCCTCCACAGCCATTCATTAGCTGTTGGAGAATGGACAGGCTTGGAGAAGGAGGCTTGTGGCCCCATAGCCAGTCACAGACTAATGACTAAAATCTGCTGCAGTCCTCTGGAGGTCTCATCGGGTGATGTAACTGTTCTGTTAGGACATGACCAGATATTCCTTGATTCGTTACCCCTCTTGTCCACCGGCTACTGAATTAACATAAAGAGGAGGCTGTTGCCATAAAATGGTGAGGCCTGGAGGGTCTTTGGTCATTGTGGAGAGAGGAAGAGACTACCAACCTTCTCAATGACCAAAAAAGATGTAGGCTGGCATACAGTGTTCTTATATTAGCATATGTTACTAACAGGATGCAGCCATCTTCTTCTTTTCAGCAGAAGTGATGAAGGATTAAACATTGGGATTCTTGATATCTTTGGATTTGAAAATTTCAAAAAGAATTCATTTGAACAACTCTGCATCAACATTGCCAATGAGCAGATTCAGTTCTACTTCAATCAGCATGTCTTTGCATGGGAACAGGTAAGCACTATAATGTTGAACTTTAAAATGTTGTTATGCCATTTTTGAGCATCTCAGAACACCTTACGAAAACGAACTAGATCTTCTGTATTTAAAAAACAACAACATGAAAATGACAGCATTAGATTGTCTATTAAGTTAGCTTCTCTATTATGCTTGCCTATTACAATGGGACCTTGTTGTCACCTGAGGTTTGGTTCCAGGATGCGCAGTGGATACCAAAATCCACAGATGCTCAAGACCCGTTAAATACAGTGGTATAGTAAAATGGCATCCTTACATGAAATGGCAAAATCGAGATTTGCTATTTAGAATTTATATATATTTTTTGGAATAATTTCAATCTGTGAATGCTAGAATCCATGGATAAAAAATCCATGGATATGGAGGGCTGACTGTAGTTCTTGATCCATCTCTCCTAAACTCAGGTGAAAAGATGGGGCATGCCAGTTTTTATCAGAGGTGAGTAAAGACATGGAACCCCCAGGAAAAGTGTGCAAATGAACAGCCCTCATGTGGTAAAAGAGGAATGATGATTAAGCCATTGTTCAGGCAGGGGTCAGCGGGGGGGGGGGGCTATTCAGACATTGTTAGCCTACTACTCTCATCAGTTCTAACCAACCTGGCCAATAGTGGAGGGTGATGAGAGATACTGTCCTAAATTATCTGGAAGGCCACCCATTCCACACTCCTGCATTGACTCCAAACCAAGTTATTGATGTACCCATCAGTCACGCTTTCATTAAGTGTGAGAGACATCTTATTGAGGTACAGATATGTCACCCTTATCATGCTCAACAAACATGCCATTAGTGGCCATTGGGTGTGACCCTCTGTCTTTACCTAAGTGCTTTACCTAAGACCTGGTGATGGAGAGTAACTGTGGTAGACTTCTCAACATTTAGAATTTTGTCTAAAAAACCTAGAGTACTTTTGGAGAGGCAAAACACAGTGAAAGACAATTAAATGCTTTGTTTATCTCATTCTGTGATTGCTTTCTGTAATTGCAATGCCCAACTTGAAAATAGTGCCTTCCTATTTACAGTATCCAAGCAACAAAACACAGTGATAATAGGTGTGATGCAAATGCAATGCAGTTTTCATGTGGAGCAAGGTGTACTTTGTAATTTACAGTTCAACGGCAAAGAATATAAAAAAATAAGTGAATACCATAGAGAGCCATTCTAAAGAACTGTGATTTCTTAATAATTTACGAACAAACCTGTTAACCTTGAATTTTAAGTGAGAGTGGGAAATGGCAATTTTACTTTTATTTCATCCAGGAAATTTGCAGCCTAATTCAAAAGGTGGAGAATTTAGTCTGGCTTCACAGTGTCATTGGATTTATTTTTATTTTTTTAAGATATGACAATGCAATTACTGAAAACTAATAAACTTGATGGGTCAGTGGGCAGAATTCAGGAGCTTATTTAAAAGGCTGAAAAATGAATATTTAGCATTTTAAAATGGTAACGGGATGTTTGTTTAGACAATATTCCTCAGTGTAAGGAAAGAGCAAATGTTACAGAAAAAAGCCTATGGCTGTTAAGCCCCAGCCAAGTGGAACTTCTTTCTGTATAAATGAGGCATACAAATGCTTGCAACAAAATGTTGCAGTAGATCCTCAGCCAGTAAGAGGAATGCTTATGTTAGAGGCTCCAAACAGTGTAAAACAGCAATTTTGGTGAGTTTGGTGGGTAGAGTAGGTATTCCAGAAATTAAAATGAAACTTGTACTTCTTTTTCCTGAAACCCCCCACCCATCTTATCTTAAGGGCTGTTAGGTAACACTAACACTGTTTACTGTGCAAAAGAAGCAATGTTTTGCAAAAAAAGAAATGTCCCAAAATATGGTCGGGGGGAGGTCATTCTCATCAAGGATGAGAATTTTGAGTATTCTTTACAGCACTACTCTTTCTAAACATACTACTCGTAAAGGGATTCCCCACATCAATCTTTTCAGCTCATCCACTCATTGATATCCTTATCCCTTCCGCTTCTCCCCTGTTAGCCTCCCTGCACCCAGACCTGCAAAAAATTAGCACAACACATGAAGTTTTTCTCTTTAAAAAAACATGCAATAGCACGCCTTCCTATGTTCTGTTACAGAATGAATATTTGTATGAAGGTGTTGATGCACGAGTTATTGAATATGAAGACAACAGGCCCTTGTTAGACATGTTCCTGCAAAAACCAATGGGATTATTGTCACTTCTTGATGAGGAGAGCCGCTTTCCTAGAGCTACAGATCAGACACTTGTGGGTAAGCTATTTTAAAAATATTTTGGCAACTTGTGTATATTACATTTCTAGTTATATTGGCTTGTGTTTCTAGTGTCAAAGGGTGCTAGTGGTGTTATCAGGACCAGCCCTACCATTAAAGTGAGGTGACCATTCATGCAGCATGCTTTTGGTGTGTAGCTACACTGTAGAAATAATGCCATTTGACACCACTTTAACTGGCATGCCTCCATCCTACAGATCTTGGGATTTGTAGTTTTGTGAAGTCAGCATGGGGTAGTGGTTTGAGTGTTGGACTATGACTCTGGAGACCAGGGTAAGTCACACTCAGGGGATGGCAATGACAAACCTCCTCTGAAGAAACATGATAGGTTTGCCTTAAGGTCGCCATAAGTCAGAAATGACTTGAAGGCCCAGAAGAGCAACAAGAAGCACCAACACCCTTTGTCAGAGAAGACTAAAGACCTTGTAAAACTGCAAACCCCAGGATTCCATAGATGGAGCTGCAGCAATTAAATTGGTGTAAAATAGCATTAATTTTCTATACTATAGAAAATCAACCATGAAAAGAAAGTAAATTGTAATTTGTTTAGCTGCAACTGTATTTTTACTTCCAAGAATGCAGAGAGATTCTTTGGCATTGTCTGCCTCATTACTCAAAATAATATAGCTGGATATTAGGTGTCATGACTTGGAGGGCAGCAGTGCTTCCTGTCTCGAGCCAGCTCTGCTGCCCATGGAAGGCAGCAGAATGAACAGAAGAATGATCCAGTAGATGGGTTTATCTTGCTCTGTTTTACCCAAAACAAGAGACATTTAGTGCACACTTAACAGATTCAGTTTATTTTGGAGTGTCAGAGTCTAACAGGCATTTTTAAAACCTTTATATGAAAATATGTATATGTTTATACATTATTATTAACCTTTATTTATATAGCGTGTCAGTTTACACAGCGCTGTACATAATCTTTTTAATTAGACAGCTCCCTGCCCTCAGGCTTACAATCTAAAAAGACACGACACAAACAGAAAAGGGAAAGGTAGTGGGGAAGGAGATGAGGTCCAGCAGTTCTTCTCTCCCTCTGACGCCTGGATCAAGGCAGATGGACTGGAGGGAGGGCTCGGCTTCTTAATACATAGTTAAAACAAGGCATCTTGGGGCAGACAAGGGCACACACCTGGAAATGCTTCCCTAAACAATGTAGTCTTTAACTCAATTTTGAAACTGGTTAGAGAAGTAATAAGGCACACCCATGGGGGAAGAAGGTTCCAGCAGTGAGGGGCAGCAAGTGAGAAGGGACGAATCCGGGATGGGGCAATGGCAATCCTAGGCTGGGACAGAAGACTTTGACTACCAGAATGGAGGGTATGAGTAGGAATGTAAGGAGAAAGAAGTTCAGATAAATAAGGAGGGGCCAGTCCACAGAGGGCTTTGAAAGTCAACAACAAAAGCTTGAACCAGATACAGAAGGGGAGCCAATGAAGGGAGGATAAAAGAGGAGAAACATGGTCAAAGCGGTGAGCAGATGTGATAATACGTGCAGCTGAATGCTGGACAAAGATTAAGGGGTGGAGGTGGGAGAGAGGAAGCCCTGTCAGAAGACACTTACAATAATCTAGTCGCGTTGCCACTAGGGCATGGACCAGAGTCTTAGCGGTGGACGCTGAGAGGAATGGACGGATTTTAGCAATGTTGTAGAGCAAGAATCTACAGGCCTCGGCGGTGGCCTGGATCTGGTGATAAACGATAGAGAAGAATCAAAGATGAAACCAAAACTGCAGGCTTGCTGAACCGCTTGAATAGAAGTATCGTCAACAGAAACAGAAAAGGAGTATTGAAGGGTGAGTTTAGGTGGGAAGACAAGAAGCTCTGTCTTAGACATGTTGAGCTTCAACTGCTGATGCTGCATCCACTGAGAGATAGCATCCAGACAAGATGAAACTTGCTGTTCAAGCCCTGGTGAAAGGTCAGGGGTGGAAAGACACAGCTGAGTGTCATTGGTGTAGAAATGAGAGTAGAAACCAAAAGAACAGATGAGTTTACCTCGGGACAATGTGTATAAAGAAAACAAAAGGGGACCCAAGACAGAGCCCTTGGGAACTCCAACAGATAAGGGAACAGAGGAGGAAGTCTGACCAACCGTGTCCACTTCAAAATATCTATCTGACAAGTAAGATTTAAACCAGTTGCGAACGGAGTCGGAGAACCCAGGGTCAGAAAGTAAATCAACCAGGAGACAGTGATCCATGGTATTAAAGGCCGCAGACAAATCAAGATGAATGAGAATAGAGGCCATTCACCTTGGCCCGCAAGAGATCGTTTGAGATCTTGGTGTGGGCCATCTCTGTAGAGTGCCGTAGGTGGAAACCAGACTGGAAAGGGTCCAGGATGGAGTTGGCTTTGAGAAACTCAAGACCGAGAAGGGTTAGGTTGGGCAAATGCACCAGTTAACATAAAGGTTGTTGTTGTTGCTGCTGTTGCGTACCTTCAAGTCATTTGTGTCTTATGGCAAACCTAAGGCAAACCTATCATGGGTGGATATTTTGGCAAGATTTGTTCAGAGAGGGTTTGCCTTCCTCTGGGGCTGTGAGAGTATGTGACTTGCCCAAGATCACCCAGTGGGTTTCTATGGTTGAGCAGGGAATAGAACCCTGGTCTCCAGAGTCCTAGTCCAATGCTCAGACCACTATATCATGCTGGGTCTCAGGATAAAGACATGTCTGCAATAAGCAAAAGTGAGTACATGCTATTCTATTCACTTGAAACTGAACACCTCTCTTTTTGTTAACAGAAAAATTTGAAGACAATCTAAAATCAAAATATTTCTGGAGACCCAAACGAATGGATTTGACATTTGGGATATATCATTATGCTGGGAAGGTAAAAGAACTGAATTTTGCTTCATTACTATAGTTGAAACTATGGCCAATCTGGTCCTGGTCTTGAAAGAAAGCCCTGTGCATGTACTGCTGTATGCCTATAGGGGACTTTCCAGTGCTCGGAAAGTTACTTTTTAAAATCAGTAAACTACAGTTTACTTCTAAAGCCAAAAAAGTTATTCCTGTTTGAATAAGAAGTTTTAGAAATGGCCCTTTTACTTTCCTGTTTGTCAAAGGTGATTAAAATTGCTACTTTTATTTCCTTAAAAAAATAAACCTGAAATCTACAAGATGTTGGCCTGAAGCATAAAATACCTTCTATTTTTAAAAAACTTTTTAAGGTTCTTGAATGAGTCTAATAGTAGATTGAACTTAGCAGTTTATTTAACAATGAAATGCCAGGTAGACTCTGAATTGATAGTTAAAACATCAAAGTAAGACAAAGAAAAAGTTTGGTGCACATAGTTTGGAAATAGTGCTTGCTCTTTGGATATTGGTGAGTTTGTTTATATGTCATTGGTCCAAAACACATTGCAGGTTGACATCACTTTCACTGTCATAGCTAAATGCTATGGAAATCTGGGGACAGTCGTTTATTGTGGCACCAGAACTCTCTGACCGAGAAGGCTAAATGTCTCACAAAACTACAGTTCCCAGAATTCCCTAGCGTTGAGTCAGGGCAGTTAAAGCAGTCTCAAACTGCAGTGTGTTCTGGGCAATTGTTTTACTGTCTGCTATCAGACTTCATTCATGATACTTAAAGGGTAAAAAAAAAAAAATCCCCTTCATCTCTTACCCACCTCACTGTTGTCTCAGCATCCACAACAGAGCATGAGACAGTAGTGCAGGTCAGAGCATAAGCTAGCATTTGAACCAGAAAATATCCCCACACCTGTTGAATGAGACTATACCCTCCTAACTGCAAAAGTAGCTAATACACCACAAAAGGAGTGAAATTATTTCTTGTCAAATGACAGTCATGATGCGATTTTCCAATGTTTAGTTATTACCCAAAATCCATCAAGCATACCTTTATTGGCCAACCAAACTGCACAAAACATGTTGCAAGCTTTCAAAGCTGTGCTGGCCTCTTCATCAGGCAAAGATGTCAAAAATCATAGGGGGTGGGTGGGGGTGGTGGAATTATGACGATGTTAGTCACAAGCCAGCATTTAGTCAAGATGTTGCTGGAGGGAACTCATGCAGACCAGCCTCTCCTCCTTTTGGCCATGTGGGTATTATTATTATTATTATTATTATTATTATTATTATTATTCCCGTCTCTCCCTATGGGTACTCTGGGGGGGGGGGATTCCATTAGCAAGACAAAAAGTGATGCTTCTTTTCAGAAGGTCCACATTGCCTCAGTCCTGGACTCAGTCCAGCGCTGAGGCAACTTGAATATCAAGCAAAGTATCTTTGCCTGATGAAGAAACCAGTGGAACTTTGAAAGCTTGCAACATGTATTTTGTGCATTTTGGTTGCCAATAAAGGAATCACAGCTTTGTGGATTTTGGATGTTATTGTACTTTGCTACATGGCCAACATGGATATATTTAGTTATTACAACAGGGAATTAATTTTCCTTTTAAAAGTAGTTAGTAATAGCCTTTTGCAACTAGTACTAGTTGCCTTTTGTAACTAGCTGTTTCAAAGTAATTATTCCCAAGATCTGAGCCTTTCTCATTAACACCCATGCATTTGCTGAATGCATAGCAGCATATGATATAAACATCCTACAATAACAGTTGAATGGCAAGATTGTAATCGGGTTCCACATGTTTTCCAATTGAACCAAACCATCCACTTAATTAACTGAGCGCCATCGTCTTTGCTTCCTTGTTTATTCAACATATCCACTAAATCATTGGGCTTGATTGCCTAATGAGTTTTTGGTTCTTTAATGCATGGAAATTTAACCATTTGATAAACACTAAACATGAGGGAAAATAGTTTTGTGACTTTTACTGCCCTTGTTATTGTTGTTTAAAACAAACAGGTTCTTTATAATGCATCTGGATTCTTAGCCAAAAATAGAGACACCTTACCAGCTGATATTGTGCTGCTCTTACGATCTTCTGAAAACTATTTGACTAGACAGCTGGTAATCCACCCTCTTACAAAAACAGGTAACTTGCTACATTTGTCCAATCAACTATTTAAGGTATTTTGTCTTATTGTGGATTATTCAAGTGTCATTCCCATGCAGACAGAGCAGGATTGGCAAAGTATCCAGATGTTCTTGGGCTGCACCTCCCATCAGACCTAGTATACATAGCCTGTGGTGAGGAATGCTGGGAGTTGCAATTGAGCAACCTGTAGGGAACAGCACTTTGCCCATGTCTGAGTTAAAGCAAAGTAGACATCCACAGTATTATTTTCTGCTCTGGGAGGGGAATAGCTGGTATGGGGTCCATGTCCAGGAAGACTCTATAGCAGTGATTTTCAAATTCCCTAACTTAAGTGAGTTTTTTCCATGCAGACTGAGTTGCAGCAAAATCCCTGTCCCTTCACTATTTTAGCCTTGCATGTTTGTAGGATAGCAACATAAGAAGTTGCCATATTGAGTCACACTATTGGCCCATCTACCTCCATATTGTCTGAACCAGCCTTTTTCAACCAGTGCCCCTTTGACCTGCAACTCCCATCAGCCAGCACAGCCAGTTGGCAAGGCTGATGGAAGCTGTGGTGCAAAACATACAAAGGACACAAAAGTGGGGAAGGCTAATTTGTACTGACTGGCAGTGGCTCTCCAGAGTCTCAGGCACAAATCTTCATAGGCCCTACCTGGAGATCAGCCTGGGATCTTTCAGGTACGAAGGACAGAGCCTAGGGCCCTTTCATGAAGCACATTGTAGGATGTGTGTACATCAGCAGTGAATACTAGAGTGCGGTCTTTAAACCACACCACTGCCCTTGTGGCACAGTCAGGAGCTCTGGTGGTGCGGTGATTAAATGCCTGTACTGCAGCCACTCACTCACAAACCATAAGGTTGCAAGTTCAATTCTAGCAAGGGGGCTCAAGCTCAAATCAGGCTTGCATCCTTCCGAGGGGCTAAAATGTGTGCCCAGATTGTTGGGGGCAATTAGCTTCCACTTTGTAAACCACTTTGGGAGTGCTTAAGTGCACTGATAAGCAGTATAGAAATGTACAGTACTTGCTATTGCTATTGCTATTGCTGAACTGAACTTCATGAATTGAAAATGCACCTTCAAACATAATCAGGATTGCCATTTCTTTTTATGGACCCTGTTCTTTTGGAAAACTGGAAACTGCCTTATTCTGAGTCAGACCATTGGTCCATCCAGCTCAGCATTGTCTGACTCACAGCAGCAGTCCAGGTTTCATGTAGGATTATTTCCTATTCCCACATGGAGATCTGTAGTATTCTCTGGTGGTTTCTCATTCACACATAACTAGGGCCAACCCTGCTTAACGTATGAAATCCAGGAAGATTGGGTGTGTTCTAGGGTTGCTAGAGTGAAAACTGGAGAGGGCTCCTGTACATTAAATGGTTGGGTCTGTGCAACCATTAATGGTACAGAGCCTGCTCCAGTTTTCACTCTGGCAACCCTAGTGTGGTCAGAGTGGTTTGATTCTTTAATAGAAATCTGTCATGCAGGAATATAGTAATTGAAGCATTTCCTCACATAAATATTAAAGTGTGCTTTTCACATCATTTCATACTTCTGCAAGGAAATATTTCAAGCTTAATGCATACAAAAATAATACGAAATGGCAATTCTGTGCTCCAACTCTGTATCTGTATTGCGAGTAGAGGGCCATTGTGATGATAAATTGCGTCAGGGGGGAAAGATCTTTTGTAAAAGATGGGAGAGTCCTTTAATCCTTTTTTAGAATCATATATAAATAAACCTGCATTTGTTTGTTGTTACTCACCCAAATATGATAGGAAAACAGTCTGGAAAATGCTAATTGTCTTTATGCAATTTTTGTCAATTATTCTGCAGCCAGCATATAATTAATTTTGCCCCAAATGCTTTTTTCCAAGTACATAAATGCAAGATTAATTTATATTTAAATTCTATAGTGGAATTGCAATGAGGAAGCAACTTTATAAAAAGCATTTGGAATTAGAATTCTTTAAGATCTGGGGCATTTTCACTCTGGGTTCAAATGTTTTAGTTTGGTATGCCAAACAGAGATTATTTTTTTAAAGTTAGGATCCCATTGCATGGGGTTAAAACCCCAGGTTACCTTTCCTGAATTCAGTGCTAATTCAGGAGGCAGTTGGGTCCTATCACACATAAATCGCCACTGAATCTCTGCCTGGGTTCTTCCTAGATGCAGCCTGGGTCCTGTAAGCAGCTTCCAGCTTCTAAAATGGTCAAAGAAGTGGGCTACAGGATCTGGGCTGCATCCGAGATGGACCCCGGCAGTGATTCAGCAGTGGCGGTTAAAGTGGTGTCAAACTGGATTATTTCTGCAGTTTGGATACAACCTATATTAGACAGGAGGCCTACCAGTTTGTTTTAAAATCTGATTTACAGAGCTCTTGATGAGTATATCTCTCTGTGTCTCTCACCCAGGAACATGAAAAGGCATCCTTGCCATCATCTATGTCAACACGTACAAAAGCCACCCAGGTTATTTTGGAATATGAGGGCAGATAATTCCACAAACACCCCAATAGTGTATCTCCCCACCCAAGTAGTATATATTACAGGACCTGGCTGCCTCCCGAATTAGCACTGAATTTGGCAAAGATAAACTGGGGTTTTAACCCCATGTGACAGGGTCCTTACTTCATTCTGTTTCATCACGTCAGCAACTAAAAAATAAGCCAGTAAGAACAAATACAAGTGTAATCTACCATTTCATTTAAAAGCAATCCGAAATAAGCAAGATTTCTAAGGGAGGCAGTTTAATAAATTGGCTTGTGTATGCTACCAAATGTAAAACGCAATGGTGACAACAGGGCCAGTCCTACTATGAGGCAAAGTGACCCTCTGCCTGAGGCTCCAGACTTCGAGTGTAATTGTGATAATGCCAACAAGGGCAGTCACAAAAGGGCAACCAATTGTTAGTCATTGTTGTAATATATACTACTTGGGTGGGGAGATATACTATTGGGGTGTTTGTGGAATTATCTGCCCTCATATTCCAAAATAACCTGGGTGGCTTTTGTACGTGTTGACATAGATGATGGCAAGGATGCCTTTTCATGTTCCTGGATGAGAGACACAGAGAGATATACTCATCAAGAGCTCTGTAAATCAGATTTTAAAACAAACTGGTTGGCCTCCTGTCTAATATAGGTTGCATCCAAACTGCAGAAATAATCCAGTTTGACACCACTTTAACCGCCATGGCTCAGTGCTATGGAATTCTGGGAAGTGTGGCTTGTGGTGACATCAGAGCTCTCTGACAGAGAAGGCTAAATGTCTCACAAAACTACAGTTCCCAGAATTCCATAGCATTGAGCCATGGCAGTTAAAGTGGAGTCAAAGTGGATTATTTCTGCAGTGTGGACACATCCATAGACAGTAGCCCTCTTTCAGCAGTGCGTTTTCCCTCTATTTAGGTAATCTGGCACACTCTAAAAGCAAGAGTGCTGTCAACTACCAGACATGGACTCCACAGAAATCAATCAGCCAAAGTAAGGTAAGAATCCCAACAACAGCTGCCATATCTTCATGTTAAAGTAGTAAAAGGCAATATTGTTGTTGGTACTGAAGAAGTAAGCAAGTAACCCCTTCCTTGGTTTCTCTCCCTCTCTCCTATTTTCTTTTCTGTTTAGCTGGATATCTTTGTGTTGTGCAATTCGTATTCCTTCCGTGAGGTAAAAAAACAAAACACCTACATTTCCCTTCTTTCTGACTATAGTTTTATAACTACTTCAGGGAAAACTAACTACCTTTTTGGCTACTAGTGACTCTAGTTCTCATCCCCTAAGCATGCTTGTTTGCAAGTATGTTTTGGTGAATTCGTAAGAGTCATATCTCTACGTAGAAAAGAAGAACACAAAGGTTCTACTTGTGGAGCTACTTCAAGCTCTAATGAAAACAACCACAATAAAATGGGCTGATTATTATTATTATTATCATCATCATCATTATCATTATTATTATTATTATTGTTGTTGGATGTCAACAATCCTGAGCTTTTTTAAAAAAAGAGGGGGGAAAGAGAAATCTAGACAATTTTTCTTTACTGTGCCATTTGTGACAGACATCTTATATGCTCAGTTATCGAACTGTGTTCAGTATGTGTGCGTCTCCATGTTTGTACAATGTGATAAAGCTTTGTATGGTGTAACTGGTGCAATGATCTCTGGCTTCCCTAGTGATTACTCAATAGCATCTGCAGCTTAGAATGAGGATACTTTCTTTATTAATAGTGTTGTATAAAAGGGCACTCTGTGTTTGAGCAGGAGCAATAAGCTTCAGATGCTGTTCAGATAAGAAATGCCATTTTCTTTCTTGATACATATAGAGTGAGCCAGAGGATTCCACGCATCATCCAAGAGAAACAACCAATATGAAAACACAGACAGTTGCTTCATATTTCAGGGTGAGTCCTTAAATTTATCATTTATGAATTGAATGGTAAATGTCCCCCTATACACACACACACACACACACACACCTCTGTAAATTAAGAGTGAGGAAACTGAACTAAAAGGGAAATTTTAATTTCAAAGAAGTTAGAATCATAGAATCATAGAAATTTAGAGTTGGAAGAGACCACAAGGGCCATCCAGTCCAACCCCCTGCCATGCAGGAACTCCCAATCAAAGCATACCCGACAGATGGCCATCCAGCCTCTGCTTAAAGACCTCCAAGGAAGGAGAGTCCACCACCCTCCGAGGGAGTGTGTTCCACTGTCGAACAGCCCTTACTGTCAAGAAGTTCTTCCTAATGTTGAGGTGGAATCTTTTTTCCTGCAGTTTGCATCCATTGTTCCGAGTTTGCATCCATTGTTCTCTGGAGCAGCAGAAAACAAGCTTGCTCCCTCCTCAATGTGACATCCCTTCAAGTATTTAAACAGGGCGATCATATCACCTCTTAACCTTCTCTTCTCCAGGCTAAACATTCCCAGCTCCCTAAAGCGTTCTTCATAGGACAAGGTTTCCAGACCCTTCACCATTTTAGTCGCCCTCCTTTGGACCCGCTCCAGTTTCTCCGCATCCTTTTTGAATTGTGGTGCCCAGAACTGGACACAGTATTCCAGGTGGGGCCTGACCAAAGCAGAATAGAGTGGCACTATTACTTCCCTTGATCTAGACACTATACTTCTATTGATGCAACCTAAAATTGCATTGGCCTTTTTAGCTGCTGCATCACACTGTTGTAAGTTATAAGAGACCACTTTCTTGTGATGAGGGGTCCAACAGCAAAATGGTGCAAGCTGAAATTCCAATATATTGTAGCTTAAAGCTTTTGTTTCCTAGAGTTAAACATTGAGACCTTTTAACATTTAATTTTAGGAAAAAAAATACAAAAGAAGTGTTGATCAGTCCAGCCCATGGGTGGGTAACTGTGATAGGCCTGGGGTTGTTTTTTGGTGCAGCCCAGTTCTGAAGGGCCAGATATGTGTTTAGATGGTTTTTTTTTCCTTTTTTTAAAGTGAAGGACACAAAAACATATTTAAAGGAGATAAAAATAGTTAAAGCTTTTATTTATTTTTATTAACACAATACTGTATTAACACAGTTGAATGACTCCCTCCTAATGTTCAACTCTCAGACTCAATCAGTTATTTTTATTTTTAAAAATAATTGTTTTTTACAAATCACTAAATTTGTATTTATTTAAGTAATATCATTTTTGTTGTTGATTCCTTAAATGCATTAATCTTAAAATAGATTAATGTTAACTACATCAGAACTGATTAACATTTGGGTTTTTAATTTAACTGTATTGATTGATTGATTGATTGATTGTTGCTTCTGCTGCTGCTGTTACTACTGTTTAGCTCATGCAAGGGGATCCTGCAGCACCTTTGAGACTAATTTGCAAAAGACATTGTAGGATAAGCTTTCATAAGACTTTATCACACAGGAGGCAAGTGCCATTAAATCAACATTAAATCCCATCAATATAGTGCAATAACATGGCAAAATCACACCACTTTTTATTTACAGGATTTTTCTGTGAATAAAAAGTGGCATAATTTTTCTACTTTAGTCACGGGACAATGACAGGATAATGGCAACATTGTTCAACTTCATATTAAAATCAAACTGTTATTGCATGGTATTGATGGGTTTTAATGTCAATTTAATGATGCTTTCATCCCATGTGATAAAGTCCGTAGACTTGGTCCACTTCCAAAGTCTACAAAAGCTTATACTACGATATTTTTCACACAGTTAATCTAAGATGTTAAAAATCACATACTGCTACTATTGCAGTCCAGGATTCATGGTGTTTTACAAAAGTTAAAACAGGTAAAATTCACATCATACTAGAGTTTAAAAATATAACTAAGCTATCAAAAGATTTAAAAGCAGTTGAGAGCCAGTGTGACATAGTGGCTTGAGTGTGGCAAACCCCCTCTGAACAAATTTTGCCAAGAAAACCCCATGATTGGTTCACCTTAGGGTCACTATAAGTCGGAAATGACTTGAAGGCACACAGTAATAACAAAAGCATTAAAAAGAAAAGCAACCAATACAGACAGTACAGGACATCCTGAAAGGCCTCTTTCCCCATTAATAATCAGTCCTCAAAGGCATGCTGAAGCAAAGACATCTTCACCTGCCTTTAGAAAGGACAGCAAGAAGAGTGCCTGTCTAATCCTTCCAAGAAAAGGGTTTCAAAGCATTTAAGTAAATTATAGTTAGTTGCACAATTAATGGCAGTCTCAAATAAAGCTATAAGTCATCTGGAAGCAGCTGGGACTCAGTGGTTGTTGGTGGACTAATAGCCCCAGGATCACACAGAAAAGGGAGGGGTTAACTGGAAAGTGACTGCTGATTTTGAAAGAGAATAGTAATTCCCCTCCCACCCTCCCACATTTTCTTATTTGATGAAGACGTACATGTTGGCAACAACCGCATCAGCTCCACTGGCTCAACAGCTTCCTCAGTAAAATTGATTGTTTCCTAAAGTAATTGCTTCCCCTTTAGCTTGCACTTTAAAGCAGTTTTTGCCAGCTGATCATTTGTTCGTTAAAGAAACTAAATGCTTCGCCTTTAGTCCCTGTCAGTTCTAGTTTGCGACAAAGGCCCTCACAAGTTAAAAGAGATTTTCCCTTTTCCCCGCCCCCCACAAAAAGTGTCAAAATTGCCCCCCAGAATCCCTACAGAGTGGTTGGGGCTGTTGGGGAAAAGGTTTACCAAAAAGTAAGAGAGCCTTGGGGGTTGCAGTGGGGTCCCAGGTGGCCCACTCCAGCCGAACCCAGTATTATCCACTTTTTTCTAGTAGCACCTAGTTTTTTGAGGTTTTTCCTGGTCTTGCTCCCTGAGATATTTTCAGAAGTGATACAAAAAATATTGTGGGTCAAAGCAAGCAAGCAACTGAAAACGAAAAAGCAGGTAGGTTTACCAGAGTGTACACTGCCACCTCATCCTTTTCCTTCTCTTTTATATATATATATATATATATATATGATTTATTTCTATTCCGCCTTTTCCGGTGGGGAATCAAAGCGGATTACAGCAGTCAAGCAAACAGCTTCATTTATATACCTCTTTATACCACCCAAGCAGTGTCTAAGTGGTCTACAACTGTAAGCTATTTGCTCCCAACAATCTGGGTCCTCATTTTAGCAACCTCAGAAGGATGCAAGCCTGAGTCAAGCTTGAGCCCTTTTGCTGGTATCGAACTCGCCACTTTATGGTTTAGAGTGAGTGGCTGTGGTACAGGCATTTAAAAATTTTTAAAGCCTTATAAAAACACAGAATTTACTAGTTTTTAAAGATAGAAGTTTCATGGATTGAACTTGAGACTTTCTGACAGGTCCCACTGACCAAAGTCTTCTGTCTTCCTTATTACAAATTGGAACCATTTCTTTGGTTGGATTGCCAAGTACACTTTTTTTTATCCAACTGAAGAGAAACCCAGGGCGCTTTTGCCAAGACTGTGGATTCCTGCTGTGGTTTGTTCTTGTCTTTCAATGTTCATTATATCACTGAAGGGTTTTCCTTCCAAATATTTTATCAGTCACTTTGTCCAAGCTACTTAGCCTTCATTGTTTTTATTGGGAACATTCTTTTTTATTCTAAGGTCCCCACTGACTTTTTAATTATATATTCAAAGCACTCACAAGGATGCATTTTGAATTTACATTTGAATAATGCACTCTCAAGCAATATTACATTATTGCTGTTATTTTCCTCTGAGTCACTCTGATGCCTGCACAATTAGCATCTCTCCTCTGAATAAGAATCTGCATTAGATCCACTCTGCAGAACACCTGTCAGAACATCATTTTATGCCACAACTGCCATTAACAATATCATGCCAATAGGCAATTACATATCCATCTGCTCATAAGGGCTACAGACTTGGCAGGGACTCTGCAGTAGGCACTATTCTCAGTGTGTTATTTTAAGCCATAGGCCATGACAGTGTAGCATTGATGATATTAACATGAAAGGCCACAGTGATTTTGAGCATAAGAGCTATGACCGAGCTATGACCAAGACGGTGTGTAAAAGTGACATTTGGATGTTAGCCAGAAAATGGCACAAATAATCAGGAAATAAGACCCATTAGCTACTGGAACTACTTCTAGAAGACAGTTATGAATCTGAGTAGCAATTTGCAGAATTTTACTTTTACAAATTTCTCTATCATTGCAGAAGTCAATTTAGTACTAAAAAAAAAATTACCTACAGAAAATGTTCCATGTGTTACTGGCGTGCATCTTTGTTTGTTCTCTGTATTGTTCATGTACTCAGTAAAAGGAAAACAAACTTCTTTTTAAAGATGGGACTATCTTTTTCTCCTCTTGCTTATGTGATCTGATAGATCAACTTCTCCGTTTGAAATTTAGCCTGTAGTAAGGTAGGAGAGCTATTAGAAAAGGAAACCTAGTAGAACTCTTTTCGCCAAACCTTTAGATGATTTCTAGAATTTGTAAAGCACAATGCTGCTGTGTTTTTTGACCCTAAAATAAATTATAATGTCAAGACAAGACAGATTATATTTCATAAATGGAAATATCCTAGCACTCCCCAATGTGAATTATTTTGCTCCAAATCCAGTTGCTTGTCCCAACTAGAGTAGATGGGAGTTTTCTAAACCAACATTTACATCCCTTTTCAAAAGCACTCTTCCATCTTAGTATAAAGTGAGCAATTTGGCTGGTATTTTTAAGAGAAAGAGTGAAAGTGTGTATCTGCCTTTAAGTCACCTGTCAAATTTCACCCATGAAAGTCACCCATGAATTTCATAGGGTTTTCTTAGGCAGGTAATGTTCAGAGGTGGTTTTGCTAGTTTCTTTCTCTGAAATATAGCCTACAGAACCTGGTCTCCCATCCAATTACTAAGCCTGCTTAGCTTCCAAGATCAGGCAGGATCTGGTGCCTCTAGGGTACTTAGGTCCTCTTCATTCCCCCTGGATTTCAATATAAATTTGTGATAATAAAGAATTCTTTTGCCTGATATTATTTTCATCATGAGAACAGTGGAAATATAATAGTTCCTACTTCTGTGTGTGATTTGGGCAAAATTTAAGTGAGATCCATTATGCAGATGTTTAAATACTGTGTAATTTCCTATGGCAGTTATAGGCAGGCCACAATCATTTTCAGTGTAAGGAACATAGATATGAAATAGTATAAACTTTACAGAGTTCTTGCTCATGCACGCAAAAGTCAACATATTAAAAAAACAAAAACAAATATTTCTTATTTCCTTTCAGTATTCATTAATGGATTTATTATCTAAAATGGTTGTGGGCCAGCCTCACTTTGTTCGTTGCATTAAGCCAAACAATGATCGACAGGCAAACAAGTATGACAGAGAAAAGGTACTGGTACAGCTGCGCTACACTGGCATTCTGGAAACAGCGCGGATTCGGAGGCAGGGTTATTCTCATCGTATCCTCTTTGCTAACTTCATAAAGCGGTATGCCTTTCATAAGTGTTATTTGCTAGGCCCAGAGTAACTTAGAAATGTTACTTTTTAAACCACATTTCCCAGAATTCCCCAAACTGTATTTCAGGGTAACTTTTCCAAGCTTTGGTTGTAACTGTGATGATCCACATGTACAGGCTGTGTTTGGGCATCAGAGTCTTCAAGTATTCTGCACAGTTGAACCATCTCTTGATCTATAGAAACAGTTAATGCCTCTTGGTTCAGGACTTCCACACAAAATCCCTGGGGCCAGAAATAGGAGGGATAGGAGAGGGCAATTTTCATGGGCTAACCTGCTAATACATATGTGTATTTACAATCCATCCCACCTACACCCTCAACTCACCGAATCCAGAGAGAGATTATGAGTCTGAAACAAATCCAGCTGAAGAAATAGAATAGCTTTGGATCTGTCCAATCTGTATGTGTTATGTGTTCTCTCTCATTTAAGGGACACTCCATTTGGGGACTCCATGCCAGCTAGTTTCCGTGGCTGTTGTCAACTATCCTGGCAGAAGCTTCCACTTCAGGACACAATCTCATTTTCTGTTATTCTCTCTATTGTCAAAGAGGCACCAGTGCTCTATTCTAACTTCCTGCAACTGTCAATGGCTGTGTTTTGCTCTTTAATTGTATTTATTTCACTTGGCTTTATTATTAGCCATCTTGTCCTTTTTTGTTGGGGAAAAAGGTGAGATACAAAGGTTACAAATACATAAATTAGGGAAAACACACACTTACACGTAACTTCAGTATCACTAACTTTCTGTGCAAAACCATTATATTAGGTATATAACTGCTCTTAATGTGTTTAAATTTTTTTCATAATTGTTTGCTTTAATGCTGGAGGGAGAGCATTCAGTCATGCCATTCATCATTTATATTCTGAAGTGGTAGAGTACTATGAGGATAGTACCAAATTGTTTCTCTAAATGTGTAGATCAGCTCAAATAAATAACAGTAAGTAAAAAGTAATTATTTTGATGCTTTGGGACATTGATTTGTTAAATTTGACCTGTTTTTATATGCAACCATGCCTTTGGTTAGCCTTTTAGCTTCGTGTCTAAATGTCATGCATACAAATTCAGAGTGGCTGTGACAGCATTACACTTTAGACTGTACAAAAAAATCAGATAAATGTTAACTGATCAGCACTAAATGTCTCCTGTGTGTGCAGTACTTAAGAATCAAGGTTTCTTTCCCTCCCTTAGATACTATCTCCTTTGTTACAAATCAAGTGACAACCCTCCTGTTAGCCCTGAAACCTGTGCTGCCATCTTGGAAAAAGCTCAGCTTGATAACTGGATTCTGGGGAAAACTAAGGTAATACTTTCACACACTTGGTTCCAGTATGTGCTCATGCTCACATCTCACTCAAAGGAATGGTAATGAATTAATACATTACTGTACAATGTGTTTGTAAAACAATTACTTTGCAAAATATATTCTCTGCTTAATGCAAGTATAAATGAAGACTTTGTTTGGATCCGGCTACGGATCTGGCTACGGATCTAGTACCCTAAAGCATTGATGATTGAGATGTTGTTAGACTGCAGGGTCCACAAATATATTATTTGATGTAACTGTGCCTGCCAGAAGACATATTCCCATTATAGCACCTTCCAAATGTTTTAGACTACAGTTCCCACCAATCTCACCCAGGATGGCCAAGGAAGATGTGACCTGTCAAGGGCATCACCAGCGGGTGTGAGTGATGAAGATCACACCAGGTGACACCTCAGGTGGAAGAAGTGACACCCAGTCAGGCCTCCCCCCCACTGCAGGAAGTGCTGTTGTGTGGTGGTGCTGCTGCTGGTGTCAAGGTCTTCTTCTTCGCTCTTGTGGCTTTCCCAGCTGAGAAAGCCAAGGCAGTGGAGCAGGAGAAATGTGTGTACCCCCTTCTGGCTTCTCCACTGCCCCGGCTCTCTTTGCTGAGGGACCCAAAGCACAGGAGAAGAAGGGTGAGCCTCCTGCTGCCTTGTTTGCCCAATGCCTCAGACACCCCCCTGTCAGCCCTTTCCAGGACTGAATGGGGAGCAGGCAGATCAGCAAAACAGGGAGAGGGGAGGCCACCCACCCCCCTCCTTAGCAGGCCTTTCCAGGTACCTGAACTAGATGACACCAGCCCCAGTGATGCCACTGGGGGATGTAACCCAAAATATAGGAAGAACTATGTTGAGATAAGACCCCATGTCAGTGAGCATGTTTCTATAGCATAATAATAACATTTCCAAAAATCTGGTTTATTCTGAGTGAACTGCAGGTTATTGCTCAGAACCTATTTGTTCTCATGTTTCAACAAGCCAACTCAAGTCCCTACAACCAAAGAACCCAGAATGTATAACCAAAACACCAAAAGGGTTCTGCCAAAGATAATAAATAAACAGGATGACTGTGGTCCCACTTCCTAATGTAAAAAAAACATCTTTGTAAAGAATAAACAAATAACTAACCTAGGGAGCAGAAAAAATAGTGTAATTTCTAAAAGGGTAACTACCCCACTGAGAATTGTGCAAAAAATCAAAAGCAATTAGTATTTTAATAATAATGAAATATCCAAACTTCAGGCCAGACGCATTCCCACAACTAGCTCAGCTGCTTATAGAAGAGATTCTGGGAGAGAAGGAAGAACATTATTACTTTTTGATTTAGAAGAGCTGAAGAATTGATATAAATTTTTTAATATATATAGGCAGGCCACTGAGGAAGACTTTCAGTCGAAACGCGTCTGGCCTGAAGTTTGGATATTTTATTATTATTAAAATACTAATTGCTTTTGATTTTTTGCACAATTCTCAGTGGGGTAGTTACCCTTTTAAAAATTACACTGTTTTTTTCTTCTCCTTGATTAGTTATTTGTTTATTCCTTACAAAGTTGTTTGTTTTTTTTTACATTGGGAAGTGGGACCACAGTCATCCTGTTTATTTATTATCTTTGGCAGAACCCTTTTGGTTGGTGTTCTCATGTTTCTCCTGATTTGAGTGACCATTAAACAGACCAGATTTATTTAGTGTGTTGTTTGAAATAGGTTTTCTGCCTTTTTGTTTCCAAAAACATTGAGAAATCATAAGCTAAGAACTAACTCTGTTTTGCAAATCTGACATATGAAAGGAATGACAAACAAGGAATCATAGTTGAAATAGCATGATCTAAATAGAAGCTCCCTGGTTTGTTTGGCAGCCATTGGAGTAGGGGAAGCAAAGTGAAAGCAAAATGGCTGTATGTGCCAGAAACAGCTCATTCATGGGAAATCAGAGATGGTTTGTATGTTCACACAGGCATTTTAGCCAATGAGGTTCTTCTGTTCCCCCGTAATTTCTCCAGACCTAAATAGTCGAGGGTTACCAAGAAGATGGTTATTAGTACATCAGATCTTCAATTTATTTCTTTTTTTAACTGTGGACAGAGTAATATTGAGATGTCATCTATGGAAGAAAGGGTGCAACATGTAGTTCCTTTTCTCTTCTGCTCTTTTTAAGGTGTTTCTCAAGTACTACCATGTAGAACAGCTGAACTTAATGCGAAAGGAAACAATCAACAGGATTGTTTTGATTCAAGCATATGTCAGAGGGTGGCTTGGTTCAAAAAGATACAAAAAATTAAAGGAAAAAAGGGAAGAAAGTGCAATTAAAATACAGTCAGGTAATAGTTTGACTTACTTCAATAAATTATGTGAAAATATGGTTCTTATTTTTGTGTCTGCATGTGTGTGCAATATGATGATCAGATGTGTGTGGGTTTTTTTAAAAAAATCTCCCAGCTTTAATTATTGTTGGCATATTGTTAAGCTATATGATAACATTGTTATTGTTATCCTATATTTTATGATACTGCCAGTTATTTTCATCTGATATTTTTCTAGAAAGGTAGGATAATAATAGTAATAGCAGTAATAATAATAGTAGTAGTAGTAATAGTGACAATGATGGTAGTAATAACAGTGGATGATGGCAGCTGAATGTTGACTAGGGAACTTATCACACAGCTTTAAAAAACAACTTACTGCTCCTAAATTGAATTCTAATTCAGGCTTCATCTGGATACTATCGCATGGATTGGGCTCTGGATGCAGCCCAAATTAGAATTCAATTTGTGAGCAGTAAGTCATTTTTTAAAACTGTATGATAAGCCCATTAGACATACAGTGGGCCCTTGTTATTCACTGGGGTTTCATTCCAGGACCTGCTATGGATAATAAAGGGCCCAAACAGACAGGCCAAACTAAAGCTGCTTCAGGTCACTTTGGAGGTATCTGCTTAAAATGATGCATGCGTCCTAAAATGCCAGAAGCCGTGCCAAAGCCATGCTCCAGTCCTAAGGACTGGAGCACAGCTTTGGCGCAGCTTCTGGCCTCTTAAAATATGTGTGTCATTTAAGCAGCATACCTCCAAAGTGACTCAAAGCACCTTTATTTTGGCCTGTCTGTTCGGGCCCAAAATCCATGGATGCTTAACTCCCATTAAATACAATGGGAAAGCAAAATGGTGTCCCTTATACAAAATGGCAAAATCAAGTTTTGATATTTGAAATTTATACTTTTTTAAAAAAATATTTTCAAACCATGGATGCTTGAATCAGTGGATAAAAAATCCATGGATAAGGAGGGCCAGCAGTACAAAGTAAATCCAATGAAAGCAATGGGACATTAGGTGGGTGTAAACTTTTATGAATAAACTTTAAAATTTACAGCTGAATTATGCCTAAGATATAACTTTTGGCATTGGTTCAACAGGATAAAGTTCTTGCATTGATGCAATATAAACCAATGTTAAATATAAATGGTCCATGGTGATTAGGCTAATTTTTTTGTCAACTGAAGACTGTAAGAACTTTAGCTCAGTATCTTTGGGAGGGAGGAGTAAAGCTTTTTATACTTTAAATAGAATGGAAGACAATTTGATCCCTTAAGCGCACTTCATGTTTGATTCCTGTTAAAGTAAGCAGCCAATGGAATAATTTTAATATTTTGGTTAGGAATTTGTGGCAGGGAAATCTATATTTTCTGTCACGTTGAACTATTTTCTGCTTTTGTTTCATATTTTGGACTGTCACATCTCATTTGTAGCACCTGGTCTAAAGCAGCCATAGGCAACTGCAGAAGGTGGTGACTGCATTTGTATTTCCTGAATACCTCCCACCCCTCACTGAAGTTGTGGCAGTTATTCCTTTTTTTTAAAAAAAGTGCAATGTCCCAGTGCATGCTCCTGCATACCTTGTTTACAAGTAGAATTACAGAGCATGTTTCTACATATAAACAAGACATGCCTTGTTTTAAAGGAAAAGTGGCACCTGGCACCGGGAGCAAAACACTTGCATAGTTGCATACAGGCTGCATGGTGCCCACTCATGATCTCAGGGATATGTTTTTATGAATTCCAACATGTGACTTACAACCCTAGTTTAGCAAGAGTATTATATCTGCTTAATTATAAAGTTTTCACCATCTTCTTTAGCTTACAGGGGATATGTTACTCGCAAAGAATATACTGTTGCAAAGGATGCATACAAAATGGAATTACGCATTACCAGACTTCAGGCTGGTAAGAATTGATGTTTCATTCTTTCAGGCTTACTTGAAGGCACTTTTGCACAATCAGTATGCATGGCTTCACATGTGAATTAAAGGGAAGACATCTACAGCTTTTTTAAAAAAGCTGTATCTGTTAAAACTGAGCCATAAGTAACAAGGGAACAACAGTTGAAAAAGAGGAGTCAAATTAGGATTTAGAACTACGTTGTAAGGCCACACCTAGGATGGACTAATGTTGTCCAGGAAATGTGCTAGCCATTCTTCCTGTTGAGAAGTGGCAATGACCATCATACAGGAGCAAAGTCATCACAGTTCTCAGAAAGCTTTATTACCAAGGAAAGGTACCACTGTATAGTCCTGATGGAGAGCCAGCATGGTGTTCTGGTTTGAGCATTGGACTAGGACTTTAAAGACCAGAGTTCAAATCTCTATTCAGCCATGGAGACCTACTGGGTAATCTTGAGCAAATCATTCTCAGCCTAGGAGGAAGGCAAAGGCAAACCCCCTCTGAACAAATCTTGCCAAGAAACCCCACAATAGGTTTGCCTTAGGGTTGCCATAAGTGGGTTTCCATAGCGAAGCAGGGATTCAGATATTGAAATCCAGAGTACATCATCCTATGATCAAACCATTACACCAAACTGGCTTCATACATTCTGCAAAATGAGGTGGCAAGTTCCAAAGGTGGGATGCTCACTTTTTAAAGCTCCTCCTCTATGGAAAACGTCCCTTTTAGTATGGAATTAGCATGGCAGGTAATTGACAGATGTGCTTTCTGATTTTACAGAGCATTTTTATATGTGGGTATCCCCCATCTTTAGTTTAAGTGGGACAAATCATTCCAATTTTGTTGGAGAAAAGTGAACGTACTTCTTTTAAAAAAAATAACTATATAAGAGGATCTTCTAAGAAAAAGGAGCCATTTATTTCTGGAAGGAGTACCAGACATACTGTTAGGCAGAATGAGGCAGCCAGCTTTGGTGGACAAGCTATTGCAGGACAGGACTCAATGTGCCAACATACAAATTTCCCTCTGCTTTCTAGGCCACCATACTTCCTTCATATGCAGGTGGAACGTATTACTACTGTTGATGTAAGACTGAATTGCCATTCTGGTTGGCTTCCATATGGAGAATGGGGTGCCATCTTACCTGTCACTTCAGATAGTAAAATAACTTGGGATGATCCTTTCCAGAGGTTGGAGGAATTTTGATCCTTGCGGAATACATATCTTAGAAAGAAGCCCATGTAGTTTAATGATTATGTAAGACAACATCATTTGATGGTTGCACCTTGCAGTTGGCTTGGGTTACATCTTTCTTATTTCTGAACAATATAGTTACTACCACACTGGATAGGGATAATATGGCATGTAACCCAGCACATCTTCAGGGCACCCAGTTAGGATAGTCTGATGTAACCTCTTGGTATGTTCATAACCCAACTATTAGAAACTGGTTTGTGGCATTTTTTTAAAAAAAAGTTTTATTCTTCTTGTTATATATGCTAGTTGCAAGAGGATACTTAATCAGAAAGAAGATTAAGGATGAAAAAGATGCAAATAATAAAGCAGCAACAAGAATTCAGTCTCACTACAGAGGATACCGGGAGAGAAAGAGTTTCAGGAGGAAAAGGTACTGTTTGTTTTCTTGTTGCAATTGTTCCATTAAATGCCATCTCTTTCTGCAATAAACTACATTGAGGAAGCATCAGTACATGACAAACTGCACTTCTTAAGGATGGAAGATTAATATAAGTTTTGTTTTCTTCAGACATTTCATGGATTTCTGTGGAATTTCCACTAAAACATCCTGAAAGCAAATAAATACAATTCACAAGTAACTGTTTTCTCCATGTCAGATCTTAAAAGGGATTTTCGTGCCTCTGAGACTGTGTGTTGTATTTCTTACTCCCATCTGATGTGAGACGAAATACAACTTTTAAAAAGTAATTACTGTATTGGATATTATCCAGATATCCTTCATGTGGCCTGTCAACATATGGTGATCCCATGAATTCCATACAGTTTTCTTAAGTAAGGAATACTCAGAAGTGGTTTTACCAGTTCCTACCTCTGAAATGTAGCCTACATCACATGGTATTCATTGGCAGATTCCCATACAAGTACTAACAAAGACTGACTCCCCTTTGCTTCCAAGATTAGACAAGATCTGGTGTTTTTAGGATATTTAGGCCCCAGAAAAAATAAACCTATACCTATTCATACATTTGGTCAAGCCGTTGCCATTACTAACTTTCTCCTTACCTGGGAGGATGACAATCAGCCCTGGTGGCGCAGTGGTTAAATGCCTGTACTGCAGCCACTCACTCAAAACCATAAGGTGGCGAGTTCAAGACCAGCATAAGAGCTGAAGCTCGACTCAGGCTTGCATCCTTCCAAGGTCGCTAAAATGAGTACCCAGATTGTTGGGGGGCAAATAGCTTACAATTGTAAACCGCTTAGACACTCCTTAAGGGTATGAAGCGGTATATAAATGAAGCTGTATAAATGAAGCTGTAATCTGCAGTCCATGTTATCCTGATGTATACATATTGGACTTATGGACTTATGGTTTGTTTGCTTGTTTGTTTGTTTGTTGTGCTTCTAAATGTATCTGAGCATGGATGCTCATGTATGGATAATGATCAAGTGCGACAAATTACAATGACGCCAGGTTCATCCAGATGAGTCAAATCTGTCAGGAGGTTGTGGTGTTTATTTATTTATTTTTGTCATTCTTGAGTTTTTAAAAACTATCCAAATAATAGTTGTTCCCAACTATTTTCTGACTTTTCCTGGCACCTTTGGCAACATTTTATTCCCCAACACCCCCATGGGTTTAAGACATATCAGCACAAAAAATACCCTTTGCTCCTTTCTCACATTTATTTATGAATTACAGCACTTCGGTACTTTTGCTGTAACTCTGAAAATAATTTAAACATTAGAGTGGGGAAAAATATATCCTTTAAACCTTTAAACTCAGCACACCATGCATCAGTTTTGCCAAACCTTTGGAAGAGGCCTAGTACAGCTCCAGGAAATCACTACAAACAGTAGAGTAGATGAGTAAATGCAGAGGCAACAACGTACTTGTCTACATGGATGATTTATCCTTGAATTCCTCCCAGGTTCACTGCATCCTGTTTACATGACACAAAGGCAAAACCCAAATTGAGTCTGGACTGTCTTTATGACACCTGCAACCAATTCAGGGCTTCCTCCCCCAACTCGCATTTAAATAACTCAAGAGTAGGTTTTCTGCTCTTTGCAGCAATGGCAGTGACTGCCTCTTCACTCATGGTTCCTGCGAACTGCCCAGCAGTGCTGCTGCAGATGTGGATTTCTCTGAGATGAGATTGAAGCACTCAGTGTTGACAGCATTCTGACCTCAGCAGCCATGCTGGGCAATGAATGGAGTCTATGTGGGAAGGCAGCTCCCATTATTTACTTAAAGAACCAAAAACCTTCAGTAAAAGAGAGCAGGTAAGGAAGAAATTGGGGGGAGGGGGATTTAAGGCCGGTATACTCCAGAGACAGCCTGAAAGGTTATGGCAATTGTAGACATGCCCAACAAGTGGCAAAATTCAAGGAGCTATATTGCAACAACTCAGAATTCTTTAGATCAGTCAAGAAGAGCCCACTATCAGCTACAGTGATATTGTGAGCCACCTCCTTGAGCTAATCATAGCTTTCCTTCCACAGTGCAGTCCACCCCACATGTTGGCCAGGTTTTCAGGTGTCCTTTTATCAGGAGCCACACACCCCCATATGCAAATGAAAATTGGTTTGAAAAATCCTAGGATCAGCTCTGCTAAATACTAATTTAAGCCCATACAATAGCATGTAAGTGAATTGGCCGAGCTGAATTCAACAAGACTGTACTAATTTGAGTGACTTTTCACTTGTGTTGAATGCCTTTTAAATTATCTGAAATGGGTAGTCTTTGAGCTACTAAAGAATGCTTCTGTACAGGAATGTGTATCTTCATTTTCCAGACCCTGTTTCCTGCTAAAAGCAACACAAACCCCAAATTTTTCTGTATCGTTTTCATTTTTGAAACATCATATTGACATTTTAATGCATAAACATGGCCTTGAGTGGTCTTGTAAGGTTACAATATCTGTCTATTATAATATCTCCTAATAGAATATGCCTTTTTCAGGGAATCATTCATCAGGAAGGAGCAGACGGAAGTGGCAGCTAACCCAAGTGAAAAGGATAAAAATAAAATTCCAGAGGATGGGAATGAGACAACTGTCATGCAAAACTCTCTGTCTCATACAGAAGAGGAAGCTGCTATTATCCTTCAGAGTAATTACCGGGGTTACCGAGAACGTAAAAAGTTCAAGGAACACTGTGAGAAAAAAGGTGATAGACATGTTGCACAGAGCTCCCTTCTAGAGGCTGAAGATAGTTCAGCTCATGTACAAAATACTTGTCGTACTGAAGAGGAAGCTGCTGTAGTCCTTCAGAGTAACTACCGGGGTTACCGAGAGCGTAAAAAGTTCAGGGAGCAGCACAAGAAAATGGCAGGTGTGGATGAGGATCAGAGCACTTCTTCAGAGGCTGAGGGTAGTGCAGCTGTTGTCCCAAACTCCCCTCCTCAATCTGAAGAGGAAGCTGCTATTATCCTTCAAAGCAACTACCAGGGTTACAGAGAACGTAAAAGGATAAAGCAACAGTGCTGCAAGAAAATGGTGGACACTGAGCTATCTTCAACTGAGAGTCTCCAGTTGGCTGAAAGTACAGCATCGGAAATGGAAGCAGGAATGGACCAAAAAGATGCTATACTTTCTCAGAGCATTCCCTCCTTGGATCAAAAGGCTCCAGAGGAGAACAAAGAGATGCTTCACAGGGGAAGAAGTTCTTCACTGAAACAAAAGCTTCCTGAGGGCGACAAAAAACAGGCCAGTTCCATCCGCTCTTCTAAGAAAGCATCTATCAAAAAAGTGGCTGAAGCTAGCCAGCAGCAGACTCCTCAGGAAAGAAGAGGTACAAATGAGAAAAATCAAACTCCCATCGTTCTGTGTGATAGTCACCTGGAGAGACGGTCTCTGAAATACAGCCAGCCAGTTCCCAGTGAAAACAAAGCAAACATAAGGAAAGGCTCCCTGAGAGGTTCTCAAAAACATATTGAAGCCAGCAAGCCAGCCTTAGGAGACAAAGAGAAGGCAGCGTTAGTCATTCAGAGTAATTACCGAGGATACCGAAGAAGAGGACAGCTCAGGAAAGAAGGGAAATTGCATTGTGAAAATCAAGACAGAGCCCACAATGAGCTGAATGGTGATGGGCAAAGTCAAAGTCCTGGCTGTAAGACAACAAAAGAGAAGCACAGCCCCAGCACTCGGGTTGGGGGCCTAAGGAATGAGGACCCAGAGAAGGAAAAGTCTGATTTGGCAGCTTTTTCCAGGCAGGTAAGTTACTGAGAGCAGCCTTCTCCAACACGCTCTCCAAGATGTGTTGTATTGCATCACCCATCATCCCCAATCATAGGTATGTGGGATGGTGAATGGTAGTAATGACCCAACATATCTGGAGGGTGCCACATTGGGAGAGTCTAGTTAGTGACTAAATGAATTTCCATTGCTCTCTATGAGCACAATTTTATTAAATGATAACTCCCTGAAAATGAAAATTTGTGGTTCATTTAATTGTTTCCATACTAATTTGTACTTACTTTCAGTGCAAACCCCTGAGATATCTTACGAAAACATTAACATTAATTCCTTTGAATGTATAATGAAAAACTTAGTTCACTATAAGGCCACAATCCAGTGGGACTTGCTTGTTCTTTCCATTTCCTGGCCTCCTTGAGCAGGATGTTAGAGTTCCCAATGGGCTGCAGGAGAGAAAGGGGACTGCCAGTTCTGACAGAAACCACAGGAAAAAATGGAAATGCTCTGTTTGTTTCTAGTCAAAGCATTTATGGAGCTTTTCATGATATCTGTAACAACAGAATTCTCTGTAACATTAGGAGTTGGTTCATACTCTTATTAAAATAATTGTTCTCCCCTGTTGATTTGCCTTTGAACATGATCATTTTCCTCCACTAGATATCAAAATTATCAGAAGACTATTTGGTGCTGCAGCAGAAATTGAACGAAATGATTCTCTCACATCAGCTGAGGCCTGTGAGGTTCTCTAAAGACAAGCAAACAAATGGCCACCTTTCTCCTAGTGTGTGTCAGTCAGGTAAAAATAAATCTCATTATGGAAAGGCATTATTAATTTGATTCAATGGAACACTGTGCAACCACAGGTGCCTTGATTATGGGTGTAAGACAACAGGGGTGGCCAACCTGTGGCCATCCAGAGGTTATTGGTCTGTGCCTGCTATCATCCCAACCATTGGCTGTTGCTAGTTAAGTAGAGTTTATGGGAACTGTAATCCAATAACATCTGGAGTGTTTGGTGTGTTTGGATTAGCTCTGAGGTAGAGTTCCATATTTTGGCAAGATAATGGGTTCCCCCCCCCCTTTTTTTTTTACACCACTACAACTCTAGATCATATAATTAATGCAGCGGAAATCTTTCAGAGGCTATCCAATCTAACCTCTTGTCCAAAAGGCAAGATCATCTACTGCCTGTTTTTCAAATGTGTTTAAATTACAACACAGGCTATAACATGTCCCCTAGCAAGTACATGTAGGTGGATGTCTTCAGAAGAAAGAACCACAGATGATTCTACCAAGCAAGTAAAGTCAGACTTCGTAGAGGAAGTTAACTATATCTACAGGAAGCTTCCTTCCTGACCCAATCCCAGCTTCAGTATTGATCAAATTGTAAACAAAACAAAATTAGATAGCAGTGCATTATGCAAGTAACTGTTTACATATAATGAGACCAGAATTCCAAAATACTGTACAAAATATTCCAAAAGCCAAAACTTCTTTCATGAGTGGCTGAGATAGTGACACCTTTGCTTTCTGATGGTTCAGTGTACACAAACTTTATTTCATGGACAAATTTTTAAGATATTGTATAAAATTACCTTCAGGCTGTACATATAAAATGGATATAAAACATAAATGAATTTTATGTCCATTATGTCTGTATATTCAAATACAGGTATTCCAAAATCCAAAAAATGAAAATAAAAATACAATCCAAAATCCAAAACACATCTGATCCCAAACATTTTAGAAAAAGAATACTTAACCTGTAATTCTATTTTTCTAGTACCAAAGACATCTGAAGTTACATCTGAAAAAGTAGAATGGAGTATAAAAATGTTTATGCCAAAATAAATTGGCTAATTTTAAAGGTCACAAAATTTCTTCCTTCTTTTCATATTGAAACAAAGTAGCCCAGCTATCTGTCTGAAAGTATTATGTTTGTAACATAGCAAGGGATAATTTCCTTCTGTGATGTAACTTACATCCTTTTAGAGTTTCTTCAATAATTATAGGTGTAGTAAAAATGTAAGTAAAAGCAACTGTTATATTTGTATGAGAAAGAAAAAAGTTACATTTGAAAATGTAACTACTGGTAAAAAAACCACTGAGAGGGCTTGGGACATGGTTGTGGGTTGGGACTCCAAAAGCAATCATTACTTTAATTTTGCTGGACCCGCTTTATCTGAAAATAACGAAGTTACCAAGCTAGATTGTACTAAATCCAAGGGAGTTTTGTTACAACCAAAGAATCTATAATTACTTGGACAATTTATTGGAGATGTAAGTTGGATTTATATGCTAAATTCAAAGAATGACAGAAACCCCAAATTTACAGCTTGATCTGTACATTCATTTTACTGGTGTCGTTTATATTCCACCTCATTGTTCCTAACAATAAAACATTAAAGTACCATAATAATCAGGATAATGAAAAGAAACCAATTCCAGCTTTTTTTAAAGGCAGCATCTGATAGTAGAACACCTCAGAGAAATAAACAAAGTCAATAATTCAAGAGATCTAAAATCAAGTGGATTCAAGAATAGAAGAAAGAAGAGAGATAAACTGGAAGATGGTGCTTTTGTGCCTATTCTTTTAACTATTCTTTAGTCTCTGTGTTTCTGAAAATAAAGCTTGTGTGTGAGAGAGGGGAGAGAAAGTCTCCCTCTATAATTTTTCTACAATCCTTCATCTTAGTACTATCCGTGTGTGCTTGTTTATGCATTAATGTCATTAAGCTGTATTTTGATAGAAGTTAATATGAGGCCTGACAGTATGTCTTACCTAATATGTATTAACTCTTCAGAGATTAACATAGGAAATAGCAAATGCCTGTCTTTTCAGAATACAAATGAGAGATGTAAAATAATCTATGACTGGACATACACTTTATCTATTTTCCATACATAAATGATGAAAAGTGGAAGAAGGTAACTCAGGTGCTTAGTACTTCAAAAGCCTAAGGATTGTAACATGGGATGAAACATTTCTCTGGTGACCAAAGCTAGTTCAATACATTATGCTGCCTCAACTAAATGATAATATTATGCTCCCTCCCCATTCCACATATGGGGGCCAACTAGATGGGCTGGTGAATCTTTCTTCAACATCCATCTGAGTCTAGTGTCCTCCACTGTACCTGAGGGAGCAAGCTAGTTTAGGTGGCTAGGACAGACCATAGGGCCTACAAGGCTTTTTCCTTCAGTGCAGGGAACATCAGAGGATCAGGATGAACAAACAAGGTTTCTTGCTACTTCTGTCCCCTGGCATCCATTGCCTAAGACAGTCACCTGCCCCTGCCTAATGTTAGAGCTGGTTCTGTTGGTGAGTTCACACTTGCAGGTCTGGTAAGTTTAATAGTATTGGTAATTAAATGAACTACATTGTATTCCCCCCAACATAGATCCTGTGGAACCATTTGTATGGTTCCAATGTCAAGTCATGGCATAGTGGTTTGAATGTTGGGCTCTGACTATGGAGACCAAGGTTCAGTTCTCTGTTCAGCCATGAAACCCTCTGGCTGTCCTTGGGTAAGCAACATGCTCTCAGCCTCAGGGGAAGGCAGTGGTAAACCTCATGTGAACAAATCTTGCCAAGAAAACCGTGTAATAGTTTTGCTCTAGGGTCACCATAAGTCATAAATGACTTGAAGGCACATGACAACAACATTGTCCAACTATCCACCAAGTCTGTACCATTTATGTTCAAGTAAAATGTAGCAGTCAGTTATGTTCTGTTTAATTCTCTTATCACAACTCAAAAAAAAAACCTTTATTATTTACAGTGTTCTGCATTTCCAAGAAAAGACATATTTGAAATATGTTTCAGATATAAACCACAAACTTCAGTTTGTTTTTGAATTACAGTTTAGACTTGGTGTATTAGGCTCAAACAGGTTTGCATCCCAGTTCTATCAACATGATTTAAAGAAGTGCATTAGTTTTAGTGGGTTTGCTTCCAATTTAGTTTGCTTTGATCACAACCATACAGTCCACCAAGTTCAATGACACACCCTGGGTAGTAAATGAGTTTAGGATTAAACTCGTGGGCTTCAATAATAAAACAACTGATTCAAAAGTAAGCCCAACTAAGTTTAGTGAGAATCACATGCTTAGGCCTGGACCAATCAGTGAGGGCTGCACCAGTTTAAATTGCCCATTTGTTCCCAACTTGAGGGTTAAATTACCTTTTACTTTTAATGCATAATATTGAGCTACATCTTTTTGTTTTCTTAAGGAATGTATAGACATGTGGTGGGGGGAATATTGGAGGATGTACTGCACAGAAAGAGTAGGGGTCCTTTCACACTATACAATTAAAATATGTGATTCATAGAATCATGGAATCATAGAGTTGGAAGAGACCACAAGGGCCATCTAGTCCAACCCCCTGCCATGCAGGAACTCCAAATCAAAGCATCCCTGACAGATGGCCATCCAGCCTCTGCTTAAAGACCTCCAAGGAAGGAGACTCCACTACGCTCTGAGGGAGTGTGTTCCACTGTCGAACAGCCCTTACTGTCAGGAAGTTCCTCCTAATGTTGAGGTGGAATCTCTTTTCCTGCAATTTATATCCATTGTTCCGCATCCTAGTCTCTGCAGCAGCAGAAAACAAGCTTGCTCCCTCCTCAATATGACATCCCTTCAAATATTTAAACAGGGCTATCATATCACTTAAAGTGCCTTCCACTTAAAGTGCCTTGGCTGCATCTTATGGAATCCTGGGCTTTGTAGTTTGGTGTGGCACTAGACTTCTCTGTCTGAGAATTTTCAGTGACCCTCAGCAGCCAATCCCAGGATTTCATAGGATGCAGCCATGACACTTAAAATGCAATCACTAATGCCATAATTGTGCAGTGTAAAATGGTTCTAAATGTATTCCTTCCCTCCACAACTCTGCTTTTCCTTTTCCAGATTCCCTTTTATATCACATTGAACAAGGCTGTTACTGCTTACAAATGACTAACTCCCTGAGGCGCACAAGAGAAACGAAAAGCTAGAATTTTAGAAGGTTAAATAAAAGGGGGAAATAATGACGCGCTCTTCAAAACAACTATTTAAAAAGGGCATCTAAATCTTTTTTAAAAAACTTCAGCACTCAATGTGCATTTATTTAGCAAAGGAGAAACTGCCCCTGAGTTGAATGAAATCACTTTTGGATTGTAGATATCTGTCACATTAATTACATGTACTTTTGAAAAGTACAAGGGGAACAGTTTTCATTCACCACACAGAAACTGGGAGGGGAGGGTTTCCAGTGCACAAGGAGGGTAAGTTTATCCTTTTTCTTGCTGCTAGTCATCCCCACACCCCAAACTGCCTCTAAATGTAGATAGGAACATTAGTTTAAATTTTCAGTGGTGCCTGAGTGAACTTTCCAAGAAACTTACACTGCTACCCATTGGAGTCACATTTTACCCCTGCTTTTAGAGGACTTTAGAGGATTAATTCCAAGGCAGATGTACCCAAATTTTTGGACAATCTTTTTTCCCCCTGAAAAATATCCTCAATTTTTGAAAATATTTTGATGGAAGGGTGCTGTGTGCTCACCCTGAGATTAAAGCTGAGATTGCTCAAGTTCCAGCCCAACACTCTTTACCACTGCACTATAGTATCTCTCAGTAGTCCCAGTAGAGCCCCTTAATCACAACTCAGCCTCATTTATCATCGTCATCAATGAAAAAAGATGTCAGCATTTGAAGTTCACTTGATTTTTTGCATATAGTCAGTCCTCCATATCATAGATTCTTTATCCATGGATTCAACTAACCAAGGCTTGAAAATATATATGTGTGTTGATATTTGTCTGGTGTTAAATTCAGATTCTAAGGAGAAGCAGGCTAGAATCTTTGTTGTTGTTATGTGCCTTCAAGTCATTTTTGATTCCTAGAGACCCTAAAGCCAGCCTATCATGCGGTTTTCTTGGTCATTTGTTCAGAGGATGTTTGCCATTGCCTTCCTCTGAGGCTGAGATCTGCCCAAGGTCACCCAGTGAGACCAAGCAGGGTATCGAACCCTCGTCTCTGGAGTCATAGTCCAACATTCAAACCACTATGCCATGTAGAATTTCTAGTTCTCGTTTAAATATAAACCCTGGATATGTGGATTCTGGGAGCATTTGGGCAGTCTATATGAGTTCGCTGCTTGTAAACAACGTATTTTATTCCAAAATTGCTAGAAGTTTATAATGTCCTGTAACAGTGCTTCATCATTATTTCTGAACAAGACCAGGATTATAACTGCTAGCAGTTCCAAAATACAACATGGAATAGATGGCTCTTATTTTGCATGTTTGGGTCCCTACCTGGCAGTATAGTGATCATATCCTGTTATAGATAAAAATTACTGCAGTGAAAGATATTGATTATTCAGGATTAGTGACTAAAATGGAATTGTTTTTTAAAAGAAATAAAGTAAATAAGATGTTTTCTTTCAGCACTTTTTCTGTTTCCTCAGCCAGGCCATCTGTCAGAGGCAAAGACTTACCTCATAAATAGTCTTAATTAGAAAGAGGCATATCTTTTTTTTCCCTTTTCTTTAGGAAGCAGTGATTCTGGAGAGGAAATTTCCTGCCAACTTGCATCATTGTGGTTCTCATTTCCAATAAAAGCATCAGTGAATGGCCTTGACTGCTAATCCTTTATTTTTCTTTAAATCATTTGGCATGTCTATTTACATAATTGTCCTAATAGTTCAAATGATAATTGAACACATTTCCTTCAACTTCACTTGTGCAGTATGTCATCTTACAGCTGTGATATGGGAATCCAAAAATAGTACTTTGTATGCCAAACAGGCATGCTTGTCTGCCTTTAGCTATGAATAGACCGACATTATTCATTTCTGACAGCCCACAATGCTTCCAGCAGTTAACTTTTGATTCTAGCTATATTTCCTGTAGATTATTTTTGTTGGCCACCCAAGGTGAAAGGGTAGTAAGAAAACAGGCTGATATGTTTTGACCAAGAATTTAATGTTTGGAAAAAGTCATTTTAAGAAAAGAGAAGGCTCAGGATATTGTTATCCTATGCTCTCTAATGGCTGGGACACATCCATCATCTCATGATATTGGCTTGAAGATTCCATATATACAGTTAGCATTTTCCTGAATTCTGACCCTGTGATCTGAAGATTCCATTCACATAGAGTCACAAAATGTTAGAGTTGGAAGGGACCATAAGGACTATCTATTCCAACCCATGCATGAATGTACAACTAAAGCACTCCTGAAATATGTCCATCCAACCTCTGCTTAAAGATGGCCAAACATGGAGAGTCTGCCACCCTCTAAAACCCTTTATACCATAGTTGAACAATTTAAAAAAAAAAAAAAAGCTTATCCTGATGTTTAGCTGGAATCTTTTTTCGTGTAATCCAAATCCATTTGCTTATGTTTTAGTCTCTGGAGCAGCAGAAAACCAGTTTGCTCCATCTTCTACAAACTACATGGAGATACCTACCATTTAAAACAAACCACAGTTTCTTATTTTGTATGAATATGATGGCCCATGTTTAGAATAAACTACATTAATGCACTAGGACAACAAACCATGCTGACATCTCCATTTGTTAACTGCTTATAGTTTCTTCATACCTTCAGATAAAATGGGCCATGAAAGAACGCTTCAGGTTTTTTCCTCTCAAGTGCAAAAAAGAGGGAAATGAAACTGGACCACAAAAGACAAAGTTTTACCACAAAAATCCATAATTTGTAAATGCTCACTTAGCCATTAAGTCACACTAGACTCCTGCATACCTACACACACATATACAGTATATGTACTAATACAATGAAACAATTTTAGATGAGATTCTAATCTGACTCTGCATATTTGCTTTAAATGGAAAACTGCTGTGTATTTGCTTTCAGTGTAGAAAATGAATTAATTGCATTGAGATTTCATTGTCTGTAGCAAATTGACTGCACCTTCATATAGAAAAGGACCATTGTTCTTCCGGAGACAAAATGTTAGAGAGATAATTTTGCATTCATTAAATTAGGGCCTATCTGCATTTCAAATAAGCTAAAACAATAAATTTATTCATTACTCAACTATATTGTAAATTAACATTATTCCTTTTGGTCCTCCAATATATCTGTGACCTTTCCAAGGCATTATTTATCACATGTAACAAAGCAAAAGTTATACAGCTAATTGTGCTGGTACTTACACTGATGTATTGCTGATCGTTTCTGATTATAAATGCTTGTGCCACTTTCTTAATTAAAATGGTATTATGATGGTGGTAGAACAGAATTTTCCTTACCACCAGGGATAACAAGCTTCTGCGAGACATCAGAGCAAATTTTTCATTTTCCTATCCATATAGGTCAACTCAAGGTGAATGCAGTAAATAGCTGTGGATGGAACAGGCTGTTCCCATGAGCAGGTTCTTTAGCATGTAACATTTATTTTAGATGAATGGGTTAGGCAAAGGTGGCATATCTGCCCCAATGAAACCATAAAGTGGACTTCAGAGGTCATATAACAATGGCCTACTTCACACCATTCTTGGAGGATCACTTTGCTAGAAATGAAATCTTGTGGAGAATAATGACAAAAGGGTGGGTATACTTAGCCTAGAGACGGGGAAATAAAGCAGTGGGATGGGACAATGTTCAAATACTGAAATTATGCTGGCAAAAAATGATAAGCCCTCTGCAATCCAGGTGGAGTAGTTGTGTTTTCTTTTGTTCCAGAGGGCAGAACTTGAATCAATGAGTGGAAAGGTTCATGGGAAATAGACTTTAGCTAAATGCAGAATAAACTTCCTATCTAAAAGAGATGAAGAGATGAAGAAACAGTGGGACAGAGTGCCCCTAGAAGTAGTGGGCTCTTCTTTGTTATGGATGCTTCTTGGAGGTGGCAGTATTAGACATCTCTCTTTTGGAGATGCTGGCGTTGGATCCAGCATGTAAGGCCTACTTTGATCAGGAGGTTAGATGACCTCCAAAGTACCTTCCAGCTCTTGTATAAATGAATGGTCCATGCAAGAAAAAAAATATTCATGTCTACGTAGAAAATGATAATTTTTTATAAAAAAAACCCACCATAACATCTAATAACCTAGAAACCAAATTTCCCCTTGCTGGGCATTTTTTACAGACTCTGTGCAAGATTGGTTCCATGTATATTGTTTGCTGTTGGTTCAACAAATGTATTTGCCATTTGTGGTCTCTATAGTGATATACTAGAGCTTTGTCAATTTGTTTATATAATATTATACATTTTACTTCTTTCAACATTGCATACCTGCTTTTGTTTTAGTAGTTACATAGAAAATGAGACCTCAAGGAGGATAGCCCTCATCTAAACTCTTCCCTCACATTCTGGTTTTCTGTGTGTAGCAATCTTTGGGGTGAAGGGGACATTTCCCTTACCATCTGAAGTTGAACAGCTCAGAGAGAGTTTTATCCACCTTAGTAAGAATTAGTACCATTTTTGTAGTTATGAAATGATGGTAGATTCCATATTTTATTTTCAGATTGGAATACTTAGACTCCCCATCACCATGTACAAAACAAAGCTTTGCTGTTAGCCTCCAAGAGGTTTTAGTGTGGGCAAATTAGAATGGCCACAACAGAAGTTTCCTATTAGCTATAGGTTTTCAGCCTAACACATTAAAGCACTTCTGGCTATTCTAAACTGCTTAAGGGAGAAAAGTATGGAAGTTGGAGGGTTGTGACAACTAGAGCTAAACTTCAAAAGGTTGCATTGGGAAACAGTGACTGTATTCCTGTACTGGGTTTGTGTGGTATAAACTCTACATGCAGAGTTGTACACTGTGTTAACATGGCTTTTGTGCTGAGTAACAGAGTTGCACAACTGAATGTGCAACTAAAAACGTACTATTGCCAATTTCAGCCAATAATGCATATCTGCATGTGCAATGATGCTATATGCACAGCTTATTTGAATTGAATACAAATGTTGCGAAATTAGACAAAATATTCTATTGCTTTGCACATATAACATCCCAAGCAGGAAAACAGGGAGACCACAGTACATGTGGAATGATTCACTCAAGAAAGCCACAGCCCTGAGTTAGTAACACCTGAGAGGCAGCAGGGATCTTGGAGGTCTTTCATTCATAAGTCTAAGTTGCCTTTACAGCAAATAACAATAACAAAGCTCTCAACAGGATTTCAACCTATGACTTCCAGAATTCCCCAAGCCTCATAGCCATGGGAGATTCTAGATGTTGTAGTCCAGAATAGGAGCTTTCCAGAAGACCCTGGATTGGAGCAAAACTGTGAGAAAGAATCTTTTAGACAAACTTCCTCAAGCCTCTTTTGAATTTCAAGGTTAATTATTTGCTACACTGATACACCACCTTTCTGTCAATGTGCTTTTGCAGTTTAAAATACAACAAAATTAAAAGTACAAGAGACAAAGCAATTTTAAATGTATATCCTGCTTTTCTGCTTTGTATGCTCACAAGAGCTAATGCTTTGGTTAAAAACTACATCATAAAACAGAGATCTCCAAAACAAACATGCAACAGATAAAATCTCACAATTGAGTCTATAGAGCATAAAAGCAATCTTATGGATAGTTACCTCTATTGAACTCAGTGCTGCTTATTTCTGATTGCATAGGTTCAACTTGTAAAATGCATCAAGCTTTAACGAAAGCTCTCCAGCTAGCTAAAAGCTACCCTTTAGCTTTTAATTAGAAATGCAAACAATCTAGCAAAAATAAAATGTTCCTCCTTAAACTACCAGCACTAGAGCTAGGAGGGTACATCAGTTACCATGGTGACAGTGGATTATATCATCTCTTCTGCTCTGGAGGGGGAGAAAAACCTTTTGAGATGTTTTCTCCCTTTGCCACATCCCCTGATTTGGCTAAGCAATTGGCTGGCAGGCTATAAGTGGATTTGTAGGATGTAAAATACATAAACATGAGCTGAGATGGTAGTTGTATGGAGGTGAGGTTGCTCCTGAAAAATTAGGAGCTGGGGAATGTTTCACTGCCTGTCAAGTGTTTTGCAATCTTTGGAATGAACTGATGGATGAATTTGTTTTTACACATAATAGTGGCCATGGGATCGCTATAGTGAGCTAGTCACCTTGTATATTTTTGATAGCGTTTCTAGATCTCAAAAATATGTGCATCATTACTACCTCTAAGGATTTATTGTATCACAAAGTATGTTTCATGTAAAACAAATGCATTCTTTTCTTTCTTTAACAAGGGTGCTTTTGCCTTGTGATCCTCTCTTCCAGCTGCCTCCAAACCAGAGGATGCTCAGCCTGTGCAGAGAAGTCCAAGGAGACCCCAGAAACCTAAGACATTAAACAACCCTGAAGATTCTACATATTACAGTCTTATACATGTAAGCTGAGTGGGTACCATTTGGGGAAGCCCAAAGGATTTTGGAGCCCATTTTCCAGCAGTGGATGGGGGGGGGGGGCAAAGGCAACATCAAAACAGAATGGCCAGATATAATCCTTACTAATTTAGACATTTCATCAAAAGCACAAAGCTAGATCAGGACTGTGCCAGGGCTTAAGACCTAGGAATGACCTCTTGTGATGTCACAAGAAGCAGGTGATGATATTAGAAGAGGCAGCTCCTGGTGAATCCATTAAGCCTGTTACATTAGGCATCAACCACAGTGGCACCAAACATACTATTTAAATAAAAAAATACCAAGTCTAATGATGAAAATATATATAGAAGCATTGCTCATAGTTAATTTATAACAGGCGGTTCTTATTCAAGGCTGCTGGGTTTATAGGCCTAAATGAGTCTATTGTGAATTTTTGGTCTAATTATGCATTCCATTGAAAATACAACTAAGCTGTCATTTTCAAAGTATCAGATTTGTACCCTAAGATCATAGGGTCCATTGCAACTCTGTTTTTGTTACATACCTATATCTTTTCCATAAACTCAAGGAAACTGTCCAAGAGTAAAAAGATTCTCAGTATCTCCTTGCAGATCTTTCCCCGTAAGGTCATATATGCACAAAAACTTTCCAAATCTGTCCCCAGACCTAATAAAGGGAGAGAACTGGGGAAGGGTTGATCAGATGTGTCAAAAGAAAATGGGAAAAGCTGTTTTCCTTGGTTCCTCTTAAGAGCAATTAAGCCCATTTGCTAGTGGCATATGCATATTATTGACCTACTTAGCAGCAGGTGACAGAGTACATTTGCTTAGTCAGACTGCTGTTTTTGCTGGCACTCAACCAAAATTATAGCAGGTTTTTTTAAAAGGCAGAACTAAACAATATAGCTAAGAGGTTTTTATCACACTGGGGCTAATTTCAGCATTAAGAAGAGATTAAAGCACGTTTAAAGCATTCTGCAAATAAAGCAAAAATGGTGAGCAATTGCACAAATTATTATCACATGCAATTGCACAAATGTGATATCGGACATGCATTGTTGCTGAAATCCCAAAATAAAAACATGCATGTTAATGCTTCTTTGTGACCACTTTAATGCTGGGTTTTGTGCGACATCGTGTGAAATTGTTTTGCATAATTAAGCAATTTTTTCAGGATATTCACAGGATAAACTCCTGATCTCCTTCATGTGATAAATTCCATGAAGTGAATGCTTTTTCTGGTCTATCTGCTCCCTCTTTCTTGTAAGATCTATGACAATAAATAAGTGATGTCACAACTTTACATTGTGTGTTTACCCTCTCCAGAGAGCCAGGAAGGTAAGGCCATGGAGAAGAGATCAAAATCATAACAGTGTTGCTTTATACCTTTTAATGCCTTATACTTTGTGGCACAATAGACATTCTAAAAATGAGAGGAATATAGAGATAGAGAGTAATGGTGGAAGCTTTATGTCTCTTGTAATAGTAAGTTGACACAGTTGGCATTTACAAAACTGGAGTAGTGAATAAGTAACAGCAAAAAGGTTTGCATCAATGGCTTCCTCCAAATTATGTCTGATGATCTGAATAGCCTGTTCTTCAACCTCTTTGTCATGTTTGGGCAAATCACATGAATGCTGTGGAGTGCAAAGCGGAGATGTAGGATTTTGTGTAAATATAAAATCCTTAAGTACTCTGTGACACTGTCACTGGCTACAGGTAAGGATGGGGCAGGCTGTCAGTTTTGATTTCTTCTAGACTTGATTTTTTTTTTCATTTTGTTTATTTTGTCCTGAATTTATCAAATATACACAGATGGCAAATTTCTTCCAGTCTTTCAAACCTCAACTGAAATGACATTTTGCACCATCCACCCTGTACAAATTCAACTGTTGTGGTTGTGTGTTTTCAAGTCATTTCCAACTTATGGCAACTCTAAGATGACCCTATCACAGGGTTTTCTTGTCAAGATTTGTTCGAAAGGGATTTACTATTGTCTTCCTCTAGGGCTGAGAGAATATGACTTGCCCAGGGAATGTCCATCACCAAGCAAGGATTTGAACCCTGATCTCCCAGAGCTTTAGTCCAATACTCAAACTACTACACCACTCTACTTCGCATTCAATAGGTTCAGCTATTCTTAGTGTGGAAGAGATAGTATGGTTCATGCCTATCACATAAGTGTTAAAAATGAGGAGCCCCTCTGAAAGAAGGAGTTGGAAATTTTAATTCAGCACCAACGTGGCTAGTGATACATAGCAATTCAATTTCAACTTCCCATTTGATTTTTCCTTTACCCCGCTCAGTTATTTACTGTGGCAAAGGTCTGGTGTGCAGGAATAAAAAAGTATCAGTTGACCTCATTTATACCATAGTGATGTCAAGGCATTTTCTAGGCACAGTAATGCTATGAATTGATGAACATATATTTAAGTATGTCCAACTCCAGCGTAACCTATTTTCCAAATGGATAATCTTAAAATTGCCTAAATAACCTATAGGCATCAGAACCCTTTTGATCGTAGAAGCTAAGAAAAGTCTGGAAAGTACTTGGATGAGAGACCACCAACGAATACTAGGTGCTGCCAACTATATTTCATGGGAAGAACTGGCAAAACCGCCAGTGCATATTCCTTGCCTAAGAAAATCTTATGTAACATTCATGGGGTTGTCATAAGTTGACAGGTTACCTAGAGGCATATTATCTTAAGATTGTCACCTTAGGCCCTTTTATCCATTGCAAGTCATTAATCATTGTGGCATTGAGGATCTATCTTCCTGGCTCCCAGTCTCTCTTCATACACTGTATTGGCTCTCCATCATACTGGAAGATGTCAGAGCATCCTCCTATGTCATAGAGTACTTCCAAACTTCAGGGAACAATGCCTTTCTAGAAATGAAAGAAAGTGAAACCATAAAAAAATTTGTAGCACCATTTATTAATGGTGAAGTAGCATTGGCAACAAGTGACTGCAAAAATGACCTTGTACTACATATTACTACTTCTTTGTGGAGCAGAATAATTGTATTTGCTCTAGAATTTAGCAAAGTATTCTAACCAGATTCTAATCTCTCACATGATGGGAGGTAACTGGTGACTCATGTTTCTATAAATGAGATCTGTATCAGACCCATTTTGCACTTTGAAATTTAATTTCCAAATACCTGGCATCACATTGTATGGAAAGATTTTTAAAACTGTTGAAGATAAGAGGGCAATTGAACTGTCCAGTAATTGTCTTTTCACATACACAGTGTCTAACTGCACTTGTATAGGCAGGTGTATGGTTTCACCATGAGAAAGTGAGCCTGAAGATAAACCAAAAAAGGCATCTCTGGAACAGAGAGTACATACAAAAGCAGGTTGACAAAGTAGGATTAGATTTGGAAGAATGAGGTGTGAAAATTGAAGGAAGGAACAGCAACAATTTAAGACATGCAAATAACATCATGCTACCAGCAGAAAAATAAGAAAGACTTGGAATGGTTACTGCAAAACATAAAGGAAGAAAGTGCAAAAGCAGGTTTAAAGTTGAACATTAAGGAAACAAAAATAATGACCACAAGATTACTTACATAACTTTAAAGAAGATGATAAAAACATTGAAATAGTTCAAGATTTTCCATATCTTGGCTCAGTCATGAATCAGAATGGATATTGCAGTCAAGAAATCAGAAGAAGCCTAGGACTTGGAGGGGCAGCTCTGATTGAACCAGAAAAGATCCCAAGTAGAAAGAGATAGCATTCACTAACAAAGTTAGGATTGTCCATGCCATCATATTTCCCATTTCTATGTAGTATGTAATAGCCTTTATGTATGGCTGTGAAAGCTGGACAATGAGGAAAGCAGATAGGAAGAGAATTAACTCATTTGAAATGCGCTTGAGAAGAGCTCTGTGGATACCATTGACTGCTAAAAAGAGTAAGAAGAAGAAGAAGAAATTTCCCGCCTCTCCCTGCGGATTGAGGTGGGATTACAGCATATCAAAACAATACATACAGTACATCTAGAAAAAGTCCCGATACAACAATAAAAATTAAAACTAGTTAAAATCATTAAAACCATATACATATACATAATTTTACATGAATAATTGTGGTGTTCCAACAATGTAGGGGGAATCTCAATAAGATGTTATATAAGATCTGATGGGTTACCATAGACCGTTTCATGAGATGAGAGTGTAGCTATCATACTTTGGCCATATCATGAGAAGACATGCCTCAACAAGACAATAATATTTAGTAATATTTTAATACACATCTATTACAGATATTCATAAGGATTTTGGTTCTTATTGTCATTTCTTGGACCAATACAGTGACGGCAGTACATGTTCCCCTTGGATTACACATAGCTCTGAATTTTATGTTTTGGTTTTCACCTCAAAGAAAATCGTGTAATGCACATCTTAGGATAAAATTGATTTTAAAAATGCATGTTAAATATTTAATGTTGAATTTCCATACATGATTTTGATTTAAATGGTGCAGCTTGATGTAGAAACAAGGTCAAATGAAATTATAAATGAATATATGTGAAACTATGAAATTGAATGAAATTAAATTGACCTATCAATATCAAATTTGTGGCTCACAGAAAAGGGCTGTAAATGAACAGTTCTACAAAATGTATACAATGTTGAGCATAGTTGTAATCGCACCAAAAATTATTGTTTCAGAAATCAGTGCAGGATGAAAAGCGGAAACCAAGAAAAAGCAGGTAATTGTTCTTTTTTTAAGTAAAGCACAGTAATATTTTCAGGTGATGACAAGAATGCATAATTAATGTGATATTTAAGGAATTGAATATTTTGCTTTATTACTACTGGAGAGCAATATAAACAGGAAAAAGGTCTTACATTTTTTTCAAGATGTTTTTCAAGATTTTCTGAATACTGAGCTATCAGTTCATCTTGTATCAGAATTTCATAGCAGCATCATATTCTTTCTCATCATTATACACTCCATTTTTTAAATTTGCAGTTCATACCAAATAAATATTTATTATCAACTTTTGTGTGTTTATGGTTTTCCTTCCACAATGAATGGTAAAAACAGCAGCTTGGAGGTGTAATTAAAATCAGGGCAATATTGCAGAGAAGAGAGCTGGACTGTCTCCCTCTCCCCCTATCCCATAGCCCAAATCCCTTCACTCTCCCATGCAGGCTGCTTTTTGAAAAAAGAAAGCTATATTTTGAATTCTAGAGTAATAGGTAGCTTGATCTTTAAAGACACTCTTTTCTTAAGCCCCTTGTTGGTCGTGAATTGTTTCAAAAGAGGCTATTGTAGGGCTAATTTTGCCATGCCAACATCAACACATTTTTCACATGATTGTGATCTCTAATAAGGCCAAATGGGATCTACCAGCAGTCTACACATAAATATAACTCTGTGCTATGGGCTGTGATGAGAGATTTCCTAATAAATGTACTGAAATCTAATTTAGTTCTTTTATACAGGCTGCCTGGCCTAGCACTGAAACAGTTAAGCATGCAGATGGTGATTATCTCTGTGTTCCTTATTGATCAGACTAAGCCATTTATTCATTCATTTCAAAACCTGACATGCTCCTGATAATGTCACTTTTTCTCTGATATCACAAAACACTGGAGCCTAAATTTAAATGCCTTGCATCCATGGTTGAGTAGAAGCCTTGCTTTCCAAATTTGCCATGTAGAATGCATATGGGTGTTAAACACATAAATCCATCTGAAACAGGCTTTAAAAAGGGAGACTTAATACAGTCCTAATTATATCAGTAAGAATGGCATTGCAGAAAATTGCCCAGTAATTGTAGAGCCTTTCAAGCTTGGTACAGCTCTGAAGTACACTCATTGCACGTTTTGCTGTATGCTTTCAAAAGGCTGCATCCCTGAGACATTTGAAAACACTGATGTTTTGATTTCCTATTCTGTGGTGAGCCTTGAGTCTGACTTATTCTAATTCTGGCTTCTGAGCATTGCCACTACACACCTCTGGCCCTCAAGGACAATAAGGGTTGATGCAGTTTTGGGATTGCTTTCTAATAAGTATTCTTAAACTAATTTTGCTCAGAGATAGAAAAACAATCTCAGATCCAACTCTCATAGACTGTAGTTGCTGTGTTTGACCAGCCTATATGAGTGAGACATACAAAGTGGATATAACATGTTTCATGTTTCATTAGACCAGAGCCAAGGTTACAATTACAGTATTTTAAAAGGAGAGGGTAACTCAGAGTGACTTTTCTTGTTCAATTTTTTCCCATAACCAACAATTTCTAAACTTGGGTCCCTAGAAGTTGTTGGATTCTAGCATTCATCCTTCACACCCAGCGTGGCTAATGGTCAGAGATTATGGGAGTTGTAGTTCAGTGACAATTAAGAACCCAAATTTGGTGAAACTTGCGCAAAACAATATACTTTGGCACAGGCTCAGAGGTTTGAGGAAACAAACTCTCTATATTCTCAGCGTCTTCTCTCCTGGACTTAATTAGACTGTACTCTCCCAAACATTCATTATCAGTTTTTGTGTGTTTATGGTTTCCTTTCCATTTTCTTCCTGGTTCCCCTCATTTATGTTGAGATATAGCTCATATAATCTCCAGCCAGCATGAAAGTCTCAGATCTTCAGTCATAGAAGATAGATCTGTCAGTGGTTAAGCAGAACCTCCAGATTCCAGAGTAGTATGCCACTGAATGCTGGTTTCTATGTGGCAGTAGGGTGGGAGATCTACTGCCTTCATGCACTATTGCTGAGTTTGCTGGTTGATCGTTTTAGGAAATTGTGATAGGCAAAATAGATCTTTGAACAGGAGGGATAGATCTTAGGTTCTTGTGACACACCTCAGGCTAGCCCTAGCATCAGAATTCAAGCACCATGAAAAGTCAGCAAATTATTAGTTAGTTAATTGGTTATTATATTTATTTATGTTTTACTGCCAGTGATGAAGAAAGGGGCTTGAGGGATTCTCCCCCCCCCCCCCCCCCCATGTCAGAATAACTTGGCTGGCTTTAGGTACCAAGCATCCTGACTCATGAATGAAGGAGAGGGGGTAACTTGCTGCTCTGGGTCAGTCAATGAAGTCTCTTGGACAGCCCCTGAGGCATGCTGCAACATTTCTCTTCATGCATGTTCTTCATGCCATCATGGAGAACACATGGTGGGACTAGAATACAAAGAGGGATCACAAAGTGTAATCTGACCCAACATCTTTTCAAATGCCTACTATAGCAATACACACAAACACACACACAAATATATGTATATACATACACACATGGTTGTAGGTAGAGGCTAGCAATTTATGAATCAAGATATAATAGTTTTGCAATGTATTTGTCTGCTGAGATGGTTCAGAGTTGGCTTGATTTTTTTTTTTAAATATATGTTCACGTGTTGTGTATGTATTTTTTATAGTCTTGGCAAGATACTAGATGTAGAAGATCTGTATTACCAAGAATTTTCACCCACTGATTTAATTTCAAATGATGGCAATACCAGCACAAGAGAAAAGAAGCCACCACGAGAGTCAAGAACTGCAATATTAAGAATTAGTGACGGGTGAGTGATACCCCCCCCCCAAAAAAAAACACAGAGTGGTGAAAGTTACTCTAAACTTAATGCAAACTGTTCAGGACAGCTCATCATTAATGCTTAGTTTTGACTGAAATCGATAGTATTGAAGATAAACCATGTCTAACTTATCCTGTTGGTTTCAATGAGAGCACTATTCATCTGAATCTGAATTTATCCTTCATATCAAAATGAAAATAATAATCATAGAAGGGACCAGAAGGACCATATAGCCTACCCCATGCCATGCTGAAGTTGAACCCTCCATGAAAAAATTAAAAATACAGACTAAGGTTTCAGGTTTATGCACAATTTAACCATGATGCATAATGTGAGTATATAATTAAAGGTCACAGTGGCATGTACCATAAAATCCAGGCCAGACACAGACAGGCTGGAAAAATTGAGGCTGCAGGGACTGCATTTGCCCAGCCCTGATCCAGGCCACTGTGGTGGTCCTGAACTGAGCTGCCAAAAAGGAGTGGATTTTTCCTCTCCTTTTTGGCCCAGTTCTTTTGGGAAGACATGGCATCAGCACGGTTTCCCGCCACATTCAGGACATGCATCATCTAAACACTATGCTCCAAATGCAGCAGAAAACTGTGTCATTTGGCCCATTTGTTTTGTGCCCCAGTTCTTCAGATGTTGATGGAATGAAACTCTTTTCACCCTTAGCTATTACCTATTCTTGTTGGAGCTAATGGGAAATGTAGCCCAGCATCTTTAGGACCACAAGCTTCCCATCTCCAAATTAAACTATGACCTCACCACTAGCCAGCCTTTCTAAGGACCACTTCCAGGCTATTTTCAGTGGTTTTTGTAAACTAATATCCCCTATGGTCCTGCCTGGAACCCAGGAGGAAGGAAGATAAATGCACCTTCGTGGGGCAATCACATGAAAAGATTCTGCTTCTCAGAAAGAACAATCTGATCCCAAAATGAGGTTATCTAGAGTACAGCATGCTCATTGCTCAATAACTGGAAGCAGAGTGTCCATATCATCCTAAATATAATGGCCAGGTTCTAGTGGCTTATCCTGCTGCATCCTTCAGAAATGGTAACTTGCAGCCCCACGCAGCACCCTAACGAGGGCTGGGAAACTGAGATGAGTTGCTGGTGTCACAGAGAACAGAGTCCCAATTCTTCTGGAGTTGGATGCAGAAGTATAGCACTGGATATTATAAAAGTACATTGGATCTTGGCAAATAATTTTCAATGGGGCTAGTTCCACATATATGGCTGCCAGTTTTCAGAAAGAATCATCCAGTGATGTGTGTACATTAGTCAGTTGGCATTCTATCTTTTAATTTGTAAAAATAGTGGATTGGCATCACAGAGTTAGAGAGAGAAGCAGATCATCTGTCCACTCTCCTGTTCTAAAACGGAGTAGCTTTTATCTGAAATATCCTCGACCAAAGACTTTCCAGTCTCCTAGTTCCACTTTGGCATTACCAGGGCTAAGAAGAGAGATAAGCTGAGAAGTACTCAGAAGGTCATTCCTTATTAACTTTAACCACTTCCTTAAGACATTTCTTACCTCACAACTTCTCAAAGCACCATTTTTATTTGATATTCCTTCCCTACACTGCCCATATATTTCCACTTGCTGCAAAGGCAATAGACTGGGGAACGGGCACATCTAAATTGTTCAAGATATATTTTATTTATAGCATGCTTACTTACTGAAAACAAAGGTTAAGCTTGAGATTCTCAGGAGAGGCCCTGCTTTCAGTCTAGCCATTTTTGCAGGTGCAATTGGTGGATATACAGGAGAGGGCCTTCTCAATGGCTGCCCCTAGATTCTGGAAATCCCTCCCCCAGGAAGCTAAAACAGCTCCCTCCTTGATGGTCTTCCTTCCACAGATGAAGACTTTTTAATATTCTGACTAGCTATAAGAACTGAAAGTTTTTGAGGAAAGCCTTTTAAAAGGGTGCTGTATTGTTTTACACAATACTGTTTTAACTGCTTTTACCATTGTACAGTAAGTATGTGTTTTATATAGTAGTTTAATTCTATATTCAACATTCTTAAAGTTGACTTTATGTCTGATTTTAACTATCATCATTTTAATTTGCAAGGTACCTTGAGTCCCAATGTGGGCAAAGGGTGGGGTATGAATAAAGTTAATCAAATAACAACAGCAGCAACAACAACCATGAACTAGCATTATTTACCAAATTAACTATTGTTGCCAATAGTTTCTAAGAAACTTCTGTACTTTAATCTGTAGGCCAAAGGTTGCCGGAAGCCCTCTGGAAGAGAATAAAACCAAGGAGAATCCTTATGACTATCGAAAATTGCTACGGAAAACCTCTCAACGCCGACGCCTTATCCAGCAGCATTAGCAGTTGCAACTGCTGTTTCTACTTGGCTTTCTCCAACATAATCACTGCCCCCTTTTTTGTATGGTTTTATACTGTATTCTTCTCCTCTTAATGCATCTCTCTTCCTTGCTCCTTGGCATTTTAAGTCAGCAGTGTGGTTTTTGCGTATGACATTCCACCACACAGTAATTATAGTAGAGCCTTACAGGGAAAGATGCCATGGTTTTAAATAATAATTTGTTGGTGTTCTTCTGGTGTTTTTTTTTTAAAGAAAATGAACAGATGTGTGAAAATTATTTTATTAGTATGCCATAACTTATTAAAACCTAGATAATCTGAAAAAGCAAATAATGTCCTTCAATTGTTTTTTAATATAATTTCATAGCAAAGATTAAATTTAAAATGTCTGCTTTGACTTAAAATGCCCATGCACATAATTAATGAAAACTATTTTTTAATTGAAACTTCTGGGAATTATGCTGAGGCAGCTAGTTTAAGGCACTGCATTTTAGACCAATGTTGGGCATACTAAGAATCCATTATATCCTCTGCCCCACACCAAAAGCAGTATGTAATAGGAAATTATATCAGAATGATTCTATAAACATCTGGATGTGGTTGTGCTGGGCTCTTCTGAATTGCTTCTGAACAATACACAAGCAAATTATTTTTGATAGTGGCTGTAGTAAAAGTCTGTTAAACCCTCTTTGGAACACAAATGGGTATTGTGTGTCAGTAGAATAGTTTATATGCTTTGTGAATAGAGGCGCATGAGAATATGTGTACACACCCACACCTTCTCCCTTTTTTCTATGGATTTGAAATTCCCTTCTTAGGAACTTTCAGTTTGTGTAAATAACTGCAATGGTTATTAAAATTTAGATGGAAGGTGTTCCAGTATTGGAAGGAACAGCGACAAAAAGATTCTTCCATAATTTCACCTATTTTGAAACAAATGGAAAAACTGAATGGTGCTAACGTTCCAGTTTCTGCATCAATGATTTATAATTGACTGGTAGGTTCTCAGCACAGCAGGGAAGAAAAATCTCCCATATTCAAATCAAGCATCTCTCAACTGCAAACTGAAATGACTGGCTCAATATTCCACAGTACACTGTTCTTTTAGTGAGAGACAAAGAGGTATAATATACACACAGCTTTTACACACTTTCCAAGTGATACTTTTTTTATAATTTACAAGTATATATGATTTTTCCCAGTTGCTCAGGTTGGAAATACATGTCTTAGCTTTCATTAGCATACTTTTTTCCACTTTTTAATTAAAGAAGTAGGGAAAATTGATTCTTTTTCAATATAGAGCAGAACTCAAAAGATGACTTTGGGGATGTCTCCCCTCCCTCTGACTCTGTTCCCTGTCTACAAACCAAGGCATACTTATTAATGGCCCACTTTAGAGGTTGCTGTGAAGGATGGGTGAGATTAGAGCCTGTACAGACTAGAACTGCTATCGAAATAGTGGTTCAAGGAACACAAAGGAAGAAAATCTGTCTAAATCAGGATGGGCAACAGTGACAAGACCAGGGGCTATCTTTTTTTTCTTCTGGAACCTTCTCCAGAGCCACGCAGATCTACAAAAAACAAAAAATGGGAAGTGGTGGGAAGTTAGCTTCTTGTATTGAACAATGAGGGTGGGCTATATGTGATTAAACAGTCCAAGAAAGTCCTGCAACTATTTAAAATGTGAATTGAAGGTTTCCAAGAGGAGCTTTTCATCCTTTGGGGAAGAGAAAAGGGTGAGTTTGCAGCCTAAGGGCCACACTTGTGCACCCCTAGTTTAAACCATTTTGTTGTTGTTTAATCCCAGTTAAGGATAAACTTCACTGGCTGGGGAGCAGAATGTAGCAGATCCTCTTGGACTCAAACCTCTGTCCCTATTTCACTTTTACATGCTTTTCAATTAGGAGCTACATTCCAAAAACAGCCTTGCCCTTTTGTAAAAAGAGTCTTATTTTTTCCCCAAAGCAGTTTTAAAAGGAGAGCAAGAGGCTGGCTGCTTCAATGAACTCAAGGCATAAACTAGCCCTAGGAGGGCAGGATATATGCCAGTGATGCCCTTCAAAGAACTGTATGTGCCATGGCAGTACAAAGGCACAGAGGTTGCCTGCAGCTTAGTTTTTGCTATCACCAATGAATGGAGTATGTCTCATAGTAGGCAGTTGGAAAGGAAGGGATATCCCTTATTGCATTTCCACAACCAGTTTTCCCCACTTTCATTTCTGTATTCTGTTGCATTTTGCTCGAGACTTTGGCCAGTATGCTCTTGGACATGAAGGAAACAGATGTCCCTGATTGAGTGGATGCCAACAGCAGAGTATGGAAGTTTCTCTTTTGTATGGTTATGAGGGATTCTGGGAGTTTTCAGCCAATCCCATGATCTTCCAAACTGTTTTTCACTCCCACTCAATCTAGAATTGTAGAATCACAGAATTGGAAGAGACCACAAGGACCATGCAGGAACACACAACTAAATGATGGTCATCCAACCTGTTTAAAAATCTCCCCTCCCACAAAAGGAGAGTCCATCATCCTCCAAGGCAGTCTGTTCTACTGTTAAACAGTTCTTACACACAAGATGTTCTTCCTAATGTTTAGTTAGAATCCATTTTCTTGTAACTTGAATCCACTGGTTTATCTTCTAGTCTCTGGTTTTGGTTTTCTTTGTAAGTTGACTGGCTGCTGCTGAGGGTGTTTGTTTGTTTGATTGATTGATTGGTTTTTGGTCTGTCTGGTCTGTTTGCTTGGCATAATCTAATACTGTATTTGGTAGGCCTTGGGCAGGGGAATGGGGCAAAAGACTGGCAGAGTTAGGAAAAGGGTAGGAGAAAGCAAAGTCATAGGGTTTCAATGGGAATTAATGCTTACTGTTTTAAAAATGTTTGTATCATACATTGCTGCAGCTGATTCAGCTGCTTTGGGTCCCATTTCAGAAGAATGGTCGTATATAAATCAAATAGATGGACAGATAGAAAGGGTTAAGGAAACCTCTTGTGCAGTGAAAAGGAGTGAAGTGGTGTGGAAAAGGGTGAAAAAGGAGATGGGGAAGGTGTAGAGAAAGTTTAAGTGGAGAAAAAAAGCAAAGAAGAGGCCATGAGAATAGAAATAACAATCCCCAAGGCTGGGGAAAATATTTTTGAAGAAGGCTTTCTTTGGATAGTGAGATATGCCTTAACTATTTCTTAAAATATTGCCATTCAAATAAGTAAATCTTAGAGCTGGTACATCCAGACCTCTATATGATTCATGTTCTTACTTGGTGGAGCTATTGTGATCATCTGTGATTCATGTGTGGGAATCACACAGTTCACCAGATGTTGTTGTTAGAGTGTAAATCCCAGCAGCCCTGGGGCAGGGGATGATGGGAGTTGCAGCCCAAGAACAGCTGGAGAACCAGATGAATCTCACCCCTCTTCTATGGTAAACCATAAGCGAAACTCCCTCCACTACAAGGCTCTTGGGTGTTAATATGCAGAGCAAACTGGATGGCATCCCACTTAGCAACCACAACTTGATTCCCTTTGGGGTTTTTTTAAATTTAAAGGGCAAGGTAAGGACATACTTTCACCTGGACTACCACATGCTGAGACAAATGATTTAACTCTTCCCTCTCTAAACGCAATCATGAGTTTTTATAAGCCTTATTAGCCTTTATAAACCGCTTTGCAGGAGAGGGGCTCCCATTGGCTCCTATGCAGCAGAAGGGATGATTTCCATTGGGATCTTAGCCAAGGAGGTAAAAGTAGTTTCCCTTTGCTGTCTGTTGCGATCCCAATGAAAATAGCTCCATCCCTATCATACCTATTCAGTTTCTCAGAGACCGAGAAGCAGTTGCTAACCAGCTGATTGAGCAATGTCTAGTTTGTCTTCACAATGGTACAACTGGCCCTCTGTTTTAGGAGAATGTGGCAGCATTTTAGATAGCCAATAGTTTAATTTTTTTTAAGTATTAATTATTACATAACAGATCTCACCTTGCTGCCCATTCTGCTCTAACTGCAAATACCAGATGAATTTAGAAGAGCTAGGAAGGAAAGATGGGGGGGTGGGGGGAGCTGGTGTGCCCGCTTCGAGTATCTGGCTTGCAGTCACTCCAAAGTTGGGCATTAATGCTTCCATCCTTGCTTGATGGAGAGACTAATATATTTGTCTCTGCAGTTCATTAACTTACAAATGTGTTCTTCAGCCAGCCAGCTGAGGTCCCTCTTCATACCACCTGTTTACTGATGCGATGAGCCAGAAGCTGTTTTGCAAACAGGGCAGAAAGAGGGCAGGAGGAGAGAAGATAAAAGGCCTCTGTCTCTTTCTAGAGCAGGGATGTGGCATGCGCAGCCTGCTAGATAGTGTCGGATGGCAGCTCCCAACCAACCCAAGCCATCATAGCCAATGGTGAAGAATGGCTGGAATAGCAATGAAACCACTTAGGAGAGGCTAAAGGTCACCTATCTCTGCTCTATAGGGTGCTTGCAAAGAAGCTTGGAGAATGCTTCACCATTCCTGTATCATTCCTGTAGCAAAATCAAAGCCTGAGATGGGGCTGGTCCTCCAACTGTTGGATCTCACCAACCACCTTTCCTCACTGTGGTTTTTGCTGGCTAGCGGGAGATGCAGTCCAACAGTTTTGGGACTGTCACACATTTCCCTGTCTTTGGATCAAGAAACAGCAATGTCAGAAGTGATGTCCAGTGCCACATCCGCCCCCACCACAGATGTTTACTTTGAACCTAGCGCATGTAGGACAGGTCCATCCACTGAACACTGCTTGCTCTACTTTGGTAATGCATTTTATCCAAAGCCTTTCAGGGCTGTTGGCCATGCTGGCTGAGGTCCTGAGTTGAAATCGACCCCAAAAGTCTCTTTTCTAAGTTCTGGCCCTGAGTGTTCTTTCTTGAGGAATGTTTAGCTCACTGCAAAGAGGGGATAGTGAATGTTTGAGCTGACTATGGCATAAAGACACCTTATGCCTTGCTTATGTGGCTCATCTCCCACAGCTTTGGACCTAAGGATCTGTTGGAGAGAGCTCCTCTGCACTCCCTGGCAGAGAGGCTGCATCTGTGATGAGGGTTGGACAGGGAAGGGAAGGCCACAGTAGCCAGGTTATGAATAGGCCAGAGCTTGGGGAATCGATTGATGTGGACTACAACTCCCAGGAAAGTACAGCCAGCATGGCCAATGGCTGCCCTGTCTGGGAAGTCTGTGAGTTGTGGTCTAAAATAAGTCACCATCTGAAGCAGTCGTTTCCTGGGTTGGTTGGTTTTGTTTTGACATTTCAGGAGCCAGAGATTTCAGCCAAAGCCATGTAGAAAAGGCTACAGTGCTTGAAGTGCGATGATGCCTTCATCCCAGGCCAAGGTGGCTTGCTCGAGGGGTTGGCTGCTGGCGGGACATGCCATGGAGTGGGCCAGAGATGGAGGGCAAGTGGTGTGTCTTTCCCTCCTCCTCTTCTTCTTCTTTGCTTCTTTTGGCTAGAAAGCCCTGCCTCAACCAGTCCCTGGGAAGCCATTCTCCCCGATTGGGGGGTTTCAGCAATGTTTGGAGTTTCTTAGCCAGGACTAAGAGGATGGCTCCCACTTGCCAGGGGCTCAGAAGGTGGCTCCTCTTTGCCAGGGGCTGAGAAGGGGGTTGATGCTTGCCAAGGACTAAGAAGGGGGCTCCCACTGTCCAGGGGTCAAGGGGGCTTGCCAGGGGCGAAGGAGGCGGTGGAAGGCTCCCCCGAGGGCTTGCCCTGGCTCCCTCCTCTTCCTCCTCCTCCCAGAGGATGGTGCTGAGGCGCCTTCCCTTCCTTGGCCTTGCCCTCTTCGCCAGGAGGTCCTGCGGCCACCGTCCCCTGAGCTCTCCTTCTTCTCCTTCTTCGCTCTTGGCTCTTCTCTGACTCTCTGGCAGCCAGCGATCGCAGAGCAAGTCAGCCGCCCCCAGGCCCTCCCCCTCCCTCCCTCTCACCCCCCCCATCTCCCCTCCCTCCTTCTCTCCAGACAGACAGACAGAGAAAGAGAGAGAGGCAGCCAGGGTGCCCAGTGCGTGCCACACTCGGCTGCTCCACTCGGTGCCCACGTCGCCGGCTGGCACCCTCCTCGCCTGGCTCCCGCCACCGCCGCCCCGTCCACTCTCCTCCTCCTCCTCCTCCTCCTCTCCCTCCCTAACTCTTCTCCTCCTCCTCCTCCTCCTCCTCCTCTTTCTCCTCTCCCTCTTCCTCCTCTTCCTCCTCCTTTTCTTCTCTCCCTCTTCTTTTTCCTCTTGTCCGTCTCCTTTTCTCCTCCTCTTCTTCTTCTTCTTCCTCTTACCTCTTCTTCTTCCTCCTCTTCTTCTTCCTTCTCCCTCTTCCTCCTCCTCTTGTTCTTCTTCTCCTCTTCCTCTTCCTCTTCTTCCTCCTCCTCCTCTCCCTCTTGAACCCGGGGCTCTGCTTCTCCTCCGGGGCCTCCCTCCACCTTCCGCCTTCCCTTGGCCCCGATGGCCGCCCCCGGCGCGGGCTTTTGGTCCCTGGGCTCCGAGGAGCAGGGCTCCGGAGACCCCAACAACAGCCCCGGACCAGGTAGGAGACCCAGAGAGAGACGTCCTCCTTTCCCAGGACAGGTCCTCCATCCTGCCCACCTGAGGAATCCCCCAACCTCCTCCATCCCGAGCCAGAGGGAGAAGCGGGCGGGAAATGTTAGACGTCGGGGAAGGTTCCTCGGCTGTTCTTTAGGCGTGTCCTCCATTTCCCCCCCCCGTCCTCCATTTGGTGGGTCTTGGCAGTGAGGACCAACGCTCACCTTGACCTTAGGGCTCCGTGCCACCCTGAACCCGCTCCTGGCACAGAGGCAAGGAAGCCTGCTACGAAAGGACCTTGCAAAAGGGCGTCTGGTTGAAAATAGCCCCCCAAATAAATCCCCCCTTTTCCAGATCTGACCCTCTCTTCTTCCTCTCTCTTCTCTCTTCGCAGCAAAAGCTTGGTGCCAGGCTGCCCAGAAGTTCACCGGAGGCATTTCCACCAAACTCTGTGGTAAGCCATGCCAACACTGCGTTCACACTGGAGAAATAAACCGGTTTAAGTGCCATGGCTCAATGCTGTGAAATTCTGGGAATTGTAGTTTGTTGTGGGGCCCAGAGCGGAGCGGAGCTCCGCTCTGGACCCCACAACAAACTACAATTCCCAGAATTTCACAGCATTGACCATGGCACTTAAACCGGTTTATTTCTCCAGTGTGAACGCAGTCTAGGGTTGCCATTTGTCCCGGAAAAAACTGGGAAATCCCAAACTCAAGGGACCTTTTTAAGCATAGTAATAATAATATTTTTATTTATTCATATATATATATATATATACTGGCTTTTTTCCCCTGGGGAGTTAAAGCAGAGTAGGGTTAGGGCTGAGACAGAATGGCAGGGCAAGGATTGAGTTTCTGAATCCGGCACCATCGGAATCTGCGAATTGATCGAAAATCCTCCCAATTGGCAGCACCTGAAACTTCAGGCACCTGGATAGAAGAGGCTGGCATCGGGTGGCAACCCCAAGGCTTGGGAGGGGGCAAAGAAATGGCCTCGGGAAGAGTAAGGGACTCAGCAAGGAAGAAAACAAGCTCTCAGAATCCATTGCCAAAAAGAAAAAAACCCAGAGGAGGAGGGTTTCAGAGGATCCTGTGGGGTTCTTTGGGGGTCCCTTTTCCTTTTCCATCCTAATTTTTAGATTGTAAGCCAACCGTTTCATTGAAAGTAATAATTATAAGCCGCTCTGATAGCCTTTAAGGCTGAAAGGTGGGATATAAATACTCTAATAACTATCTAAATAAATTAATAATAATAATAATTTAATAATAATAATAATTTATTTATTAATATTAATTAATATTAATATTTATATTATTGCTATTATTATTATTATTATTATTATTTATTATTATTTTGGAGGGGTGAGGAAAAGATCGGAAGGGGCGAACCTATAACCACTCCGTTGAGTCTTTCGTTATGTCCTTTTTAATATTTGGTTTGATTTGATCGGACCAGCTTTGCTGTACGGCGATGGGGAGAAGCCGATGGATCCAGGGGCCAGGAAGGCGGAGGAGGACCCCCCCTCGGCGGCCAGGAAGGGCCCCTGCAGCTGCCACCAAAAGCCCTGCGCCTGTCGGAAAGAGGAGATGAACTATGCCTTCTTGCACGCCTCCGGTAAGGACCAGCCTCCCTCTGGGCCCCACAACCAACTCCCAGAATTCCATAGCCTTGAGCCAGGGCAGTTAAAGCGGTGCCAAACCGGGTTATCGCTCCAGTGTGGATGCAGTCATAGATAGCTACACACACGCAGGCACAGCCTCCATTTCTCTCTCCAAATGTGTGTGTATACTGTAGATTCAATTACACCCTATTAAATACACACACACACACACACACAAAGGCACAGCCTCTCTTTCTCCAAATATATGCATATATTTCGATTGCACCCCACCAAAATATATAGATATATAGATATAGATATATACACACACACACATACACATGCAGAGAGAGAAAGAGAGAGGCACAGCTTCCCTTCCTGTCTTCAAAAGTATGCATATATTCAATTGCACCCCACCAAAGATAGATGATAGATAGATAGATAGATAGATAGATAGACAGACAGACAGACAGACATACACAGAGGCACAGACTCTTTTCACCCCATCAAAGAAAAGGAAGGAAGGAAGGAAGGAAGGAAGGAGGGAGGGAGGGAGGGAAGGGGGAGAGAGAGTTCTCCTTGGTCTGTTGCAATGGGAGCCTGGCTCAGGGAAGTCCCTTGGCCCTTGGCCACTGATTTGGCCGACTTGGCCAGCGATTGTTCTCTTTCAACCGAGGCAAAGCTTTCCTTTTGCCAAGATGGCAGAGGCTGGTGAGGTGCCACGCAACGCTGGGCACTCGTGGCCTTTGCCTCTTGGAGCCCATTCAAAGAATATCACCTCGATTACTAGAAATCCCCCTTGAGGTTGCTCTAAGAGAGCCCAGGCTGGTGCCCAGTGAAGCCCAACATCGTTCTCTCCCTGCCCAAAGTGACCAGATGCCCTCCTTTTTCCAGGGCATGCCCTCCTCCATTTCAGCCTTCTGCCCAGGAGGGGCTCCCGTCCCAAACGTCCTTCCTTTTGAGCATGGCTAAGAGAGAGAGCATGGGTTCACATTGATATCTTCGTGTTTTTATAGCTTTTGTTTTTGGAATGCCCTACATTTTCCAGGGTATTGGAAAGCCTACATCTCTGTGCAGGAGACCTGATAGGAAATGAGACAAAAAGAATGTGTATTATGGTTGCATGCACGTTGGAGAAATAACCCGGTTTGGCACCGCTTTAACTCTTTGTCTGGCTCAAGGCTATGGAATTCTGGGAGTTGGAGTTTGTTGTGGGGCCCCTCTGGGCCCCACAACAAACTCCAACTCCCAGAATTCCATAGCAGTGGGTCAGACAAAGCGTTGCCAATTCCTCGGTGACGAAGCACGCGTTACGATAGCCTTTCAGCACCACTGGAGATGGACAGCGACCCAGGATCGCTTCCTATTCTGAGCAATGGCAACGAGGCAAGGCTGGACCACATTGAGAATCAAGGGCAAAATCCTGGAGGGGAAACTGGTGACATATTACTAGCTGTTGTTGTTGTTGCTGCTGTTGTAACTACTACAGTGGCCTCTTGGTATCCGCTGGGTTTTGGTTCCAGGACCCCTGTGGATACCAAAGTCTGTGGATGCTCAAGTCCCATTAAATATAATGGGGCATCATCATCAACATTACTATTATTATTCAATAGGGTATTATTATTATTATTATTATTATTATTATTATTATTATTATTATTGCAGTGGTCTCTTGATATCCGCTGGGTTTTGGTTCCAGGACCCCTGTGGATGCCAAAATCTGTGGATGCTTAAGTCCCATTAAATATAATGGGGTATCATCATCATCATCATTACTATTATTATTCAATAGGGTATTATTATTATTATTATTATTATTATTACAGTGGTCTCTTGGTATCCCCTGGGTTTTGGTTCCAGGACCAAGTCCCATTAAATACAAAGGGGTATTATTATTATTATTATTATTATTATGGCCCCTCGGTTCCAGGACCCCCATGGATACCAAGATCCGTGGATACTCAAGTCCCATTAAATACAATGGGGTATTATTAGTAGTAGTATAAGACAGTGGTCTCGTGGTTCCAGGACCCCTTTGGGTATCTAAATCCGTGGATGCTCAAATCCCATTATATGCAATGGGGCATCATCATCATTATCATCAATATTATTATTATTATTATTATTATTATGACAGTGGTCTCGGACCCCTGTGGATATCAAAATCCGTCGATTCTCAAATTCCATTAAATTCAATGGGGTATTATTATTATTATTGACAGTGGTCTCTTGGTTCCAGGATCTCATTGGATACCGTGGATGCTCAAATGCCATTAAATATAATGAGTGGTTGTTGTTGTTGTTGTTAATCCGTGAAAACACGAGTCCCTTTAAATACAATGGCATCGTGAAATGGTGTCCCTTCTATAAAATAGCAAACACAAGGCTTGCTTTTGGAATTTAATTGTCAAGCCGTGGATGGTTGAATCCAAGGGTTTAAATCCGTGGACACAGAGAGCCAACTGCATCATCATCATCATCATCATCATCATCATCAATTATTATTATTAATAATATTATTAATAAATATTAATAATAATAATAATAATAATTTCTTCATTGGGCTTTTCGTTAGGAGGAGAAGACAGTTCAATTTTCAAACACAACCCACCTCAATTCTCCGACAGAAGCAGACATATAGAAGAAGCAGAAATGTTGGGACCCTTTTGGTGTCGTTGTTGTTGTCCCTAATTATAAATTTCATTCCATACAAAAAGCCCCAGAAACGTAAAATGTATATTTTAAGAGACCAAACCCCCTCTTTTTCATGCTGCGGCTTTTGCCGGGCAATTTGTATGTGTGTGTTTGAAGGATATCCAAAAGGAAGGAAACCTTTTTCGATTGCCCCTTGCAAATAGGGGGGGGAAACCCAAGCCCCCAAACCAATGCTTTCTTTCTTTCTCTTTCTTTCTTTCTTTCTTTCTTTCTTTCCTTCCTTCCTTCCCAGACCTGCTGCCAGCCCCGGAGGGCGAAGCGGCCACCTTGTCTTTCCTCCAGGACGTGGTGGAGATCTTGCTCCAGTACCTGGTGACCAATTTCGACCGATCCACCAAAGTGATCGACTTCCATTACCCGAACGAGCTGCTTCAGGAGTACAATTGGGAACTGGCCGATCAGCCCCAGACCCTGGAAGAGATCCTGATCCATTGCAGGACCGCCTTGAAATACGCCATCAAAACAGGTCAGGGACCTTCATCGAGGCTCTTTCTCTCTGGGGTTGCATCCACACTGGAGAGATAACCCGGTTTAGCACCGCACTGTGTGGCTGCTTTCTTTTGCGTATCTGGTTTTCACGACTTGTTTTTGTTCTGGATCTCAAGTGATCCAGAGATTAATTGCCGCATTTTAATAATTCTCATTATTATTATGAACACACTCGCATTAAATTCGATTGTGTGTGTTTTTGTGTGTGTGTATACACACAACGTGATTAAATGGATGCGGATGCTGGCCCTCGAAATACAGATCATAGTTGCAATTTTGCGTCAATAAAACCCGTTAATCTCAGGGACTTCCACATTAGAAATTATTCTATTTATTCCGTTCTGTTTAATAATCCTATGATTTTAAGGCGAAATGCCCTTTGACAACACACCCCTGTGCCTCTTTCTTCGGAATTAAATCTCCCCGCGTTCCCTTTATATAAGATTTATATCAAAATTTTCAACCTTCCTTGATCGTGATGGTCATCTTTCCTTTCTTTACGAGCCGAATCTGCCAAAACCATCAATTCATAAAGTCGGGGGAGGCAAAGGATGGACTGTGTTTAGGGTGAAATCTCCATTTGGGGGTCTTGTCCTTTTGTCGTTGTTGTTGTTGTTGTCGGCTTCTCTTTGTGTAGGAGGGACTGGCTCTCTGGTGTGATGTTTGTTTGCCCTCCTCTTTCTTTTCCTTCTCCTTGATTTTGTGAGATGATGGCTTGGCTTTTTTAAAAGGACTCCTCCTCCTCCAGATTGGCTGGATTTCCCTTTTTGACGGGATGATTTACGATCTGGACCAACAATCGCAGCAGATGAGTTTATTTTCTGGCCTCCAAAAACACACACACACACAGGCTGCATCCTCACTGGAGAAATAACCCGGTTTGGCACCGCTTTAACTTGTTGTTTGACTCACTGCTATGGAATTCTGGGAGTTGGAGTTTGTTGTGGGGCCCAGAGCGGAGCTCCGCTCCGCTCTGGGCCCCACAACAAACTCCAACTCCCAGAATTCCATAGCGAGTGAGTCAAACAACAAGTTAAAGCGATGCCAAACCGGGTTATTTCTCCAATTTTTAAAAAATTGTTGTTGTGGAAGCCGCCTTGGTGTGCCTTCGAGTCGGTTCAGATTTAGGGAGAGCCTATTTTTTAATGGGGGTTTTTCTGGGCCGGATTTGTTCAGCGGCCTTTGCCTGCCTCTGAGGCTGAGAGAGTGTGACTTGCCCAAAGCTGGGTTTCCACTGGCTGAGCAGAGAGATCCAGACCCTGGTCTCCAGAGTTGCTCAAACCACTACCCGACACTGCCTCATAGAGGCCAACTCTCCGGGAAAGAGTTTTATATATATATATATATATATATATGTTTAAAGTGCCGGATTCTATACATGTTTATAATATATATATATAGAGAGAGAGAGAGAGCCAGATTCTATACATGTTTATTATATATATATATATATATATATATTTAAAGAGCCAGATTCTATACGTGTTTATTATATATATATATATATATATATAAAGAGCTAGAGTCTATACGTGTTTATTATATATATATATATATATATATTTAAGAGCCAGATTCTATACATGTTTATTAGATATATATATAGAGAGAGAGAGAGAGCCAGATTCTATACGTGTTTATTTTATATATATATATATATATTTAAAGAGCCAGATTCTATACGTATTTAAAATATATATATATATATATATATATTTAAAGAGCCAGATTCTATACGTATTTTTATATATATATATATATATATATATATTTAAAGAGCCAGATTCTATACGTGTTTATTATATATATATATATATATATATAAAGAGCCAGATTCTATACGTATTTATAAAGAGCCAAATTCTATACATGTTTATAAAATAGGTTTATAGAATATAAACATGTAAGCCTGAGGGCAGGGATCCGTCTAATTATAAGATTGTATGTACAGCCCTGTGTAAATTTACAGCACTATATAAATACAGGTTAATCATCATCATCATCATCATCATCATCTATATTATATGTGTGTGCATATATATATATATATATATTAAAGAGCCAACTTCTCTCCATGTTTATATTTATTTATACATATATACCGTATGTATCTATGTGTCTATGTACTGTATCTATGTATCAATGCTCACTTAGACTGTGAACAGGATAAATAAACATGTATAGAATCCAGCTCTAATATAGATAGATAGATAGATAGATAGACAGGTATATATATATATATATATATGTATGTATCAACATTCACTCTTAGATTATGAATAGGATAAAAAAACATTATAGAATCCGGCTCTTTAAGATAGATAGATAGATGATAGATAGCTATAGATATCATCATTCACTTAGACTGTGAGCAGATAAATAAACATGTATAGAATCCGACTGTTTAATATTAGAGATCTCTCTCTCTCTCTCAATCTCTCTCCATATATATATATATATATTTATCTCTCTCATAAGAGTGTGCCTAGGGTGGCATAAAACCCAGTCCTCGGCCAAGGGACTGCGGGCGACCCCTTGCCATCGAAACGATTGAGGAGACTTTGCGATGGAGGATTCCCACGACCCCTTTCCTTTTCTTCTGCCCCAATAAATCCCCCCGAAGGGAAGTTCTGCTGGGGGCCTTCCCCCCCAACTTGGCCAGGGTTCCTAGGGCCTTTTTTGACCTCCTGAGTGTCATTTCGCGGAACCACTGAAATGCGGAGAGTGCGTTAATTCAGGATGCTGGGCAGAGATGGAGGGGGGATGGGGGGGTTCTTGTTTATGGACCCCAATTGAATGCCTTTATTATTATTATTATTATTATACGGTGTGTGGGGGGTTGTCCTCGCTCATCTGGGCTGCCTTTATAGACCCCTAACATCGATCGATCCCATCCCGTTTGAAAACCCAGGGTTTTTAATTGATCCTCTGTTGCTTCTGAAAAGGGCTTTCTGGCTCTTTTTGATTCGGGAGGGAAACGAAGGCCAGCAAGATCGGTTCCGCCTAAAGCAGGGGGACCTTCTTTAAAAGAAACCTGGACAGAACCCATATATATATATATATATATATATCACACACACATACATATATATGTGTGTGTAATATATATATTTAATATTTAAAGAGCCGAATAAGAGCAGAATACATAGAATCAGGCTCTTTGATATGTGTGTGTGTGTTTGTGTGTATGCTCTTTGACATATATATATATGTATATATATTAAATAAATATGTATAGAATCAGGCTCATATATATATATATATATATAAAATAAACATGTATAGAATCAGGCTTATATATATATATATATATATTAAACATGTATAGAATCAGGCTCATGTATATATATATATATATATATAATAAACATGTATGGAATCAGGCTCATATATATATATATATATATTAAATAAACATGTATAGAATCAGGCTTATATATATATATATATAAAACATGTATAGAATCAGGCTCATGTATATATATATATATATATATAAAATAAACATGTATGGAATCAGGCTCATATATATATATATATATATATTAAATAAACATGTATAGAATCAGGCTCATGTGTGTGTGTATATATATATATATATATTAAAAAGCCTGATTTTATACATACGTATATATATATATATAAGAGCTCACGCACAAATACACACATTTATCCTGTTCGCATCCTAAATGTTGTACAGAACTCGGCTCTGACCGGGCAGTTTATAGCGCTATGATTCCAGGTTAACTGCTATGGAATCCCGAGTTCCTACTATGTCATTTTATACTGTTTTTAGATAGATGTTGTTGTTGTTGTTGTTGTGTGCCTTCAAGTCGTTCTTGGTTTGCGGCGACCCTACAACGGGGTTTTTTTTCTTGGCAAGTTTTCTTCAGAGGATTTTTGCTCTTTATTGCCTCCTCCCTGAGGCTGAGAGAGTGTGACTTGCCCAAGGTCACCCAATGGCTTGGCTGGGAGTCGGACCCTGGACCCAATCTAACACTCAAAACCATTCTTTTTAATTGTGGTTTTAAAATTTTAATGATTAAAAAGAAAACAACCCGGTTTTTATCCGCCTTGGGTCCCTTTCTGGGAGAAAGGCGACATAGAAATGAAATGAAATGATAACTCAGGTGTCCCCGCAAATTTACCAAAGCCACGATTCCAGAGAAATAACCCGGTTTGGCCCCGCTTTAACTCTTTTCTGGCTCAAGACTATGGAATTCTGGCCCCACAACAAACTCCAACTCCCAGAATTCCATAGCAAGTGAGTCAGACAACAAGTTAAAGCGGGGCCAAACCGGATTATTGCTCCACTGTGGATGCAGCCACAAAACTGCATCCGCATGGCAGAAATAATCCAGTTTGATGCCACTCTGGGAGTCCGGGGAAATTGTAGTTTATTGTGGCACCTGAGCTCTCTGATAGAGAAGGCTGAATCTCTCACAAAACTACGGCTCCCAGAATTCCATAGCTATGAGTCATGGCAGCTAAAGTGGTGCCGAACCGGATTGTTTCTGCAGTGTGGATGCGGGATGCAGCCCAAGAAGGATGAAAGGGTTGGAAGGTGTGCTACAATGGAACGAAACATACCTGCAGTTTTAATATATATATATATATATATACACATACATACACAATATAACTGCATATATATATATATATATATAAAACACAGTATAAACATAACTGCAGTCTTATTATATATATAACCTGTTGTGTGTTTGTGTGTGTGTATATACATATATATATAAACATACCTGCAGTATTATGTTATACATATACATATATTAATTTCAGTCTTATGTTATACATACACACACACACATATATATATATGTATATATATATATATATATATAACATACCTGCAGTCTTATGAGATATATATATATATATATATAATAAGACTGCAAGTATGTGAACTGAAGGCACACAATAACAGCAACTATGGTCCAAACCAAACTGCAGAAATAATCCAGTTTGAGACCGCTTTAAATGCCCTGGCTCAGTGCTAAGGAATCCTGGGCATGGTAGTTTATTGCAGCACCAGAGCTCTCTGACAGAGAAGGCTCAATATCTCACTAAACGACAGTTCCCAGAATTCCCTAGCATTGAGCCAGAGCAGTTAAAGCTGTCTCATAATGGATTGTTCCTGCAGTGTGTTTTGGACCTTTGCATTATAAGTGTGCAAACTAACCTCTTGCACCATTCTTGGATAAGTGAATCCTGCCAGGTAACTTTGCAAAAAGTTGCAGCCTTATTTCCCTATTTTTGCTTCCAAAAGCCACAGAAATCTAAGTTGGAAATTTAGTCCAACACAGCATTGTTGACCATGAGGAATTCTGGGAATTGTAGTCCAATGCCTTCTGGAGGGGCACACTATTATGCCCATTCCTTTTTTAAAAAAATTTAATGCCCATTTTCATTTATATTATCCCTGTGTGTCATTTCGCAGCTGCCAATGTTCCCTATGGGTCCTGACATAGCTTTCCTTGTTTCCAACAGTCATTCTCGTCCTCGGTTTTGGTTTTCTGTATTTGTTCATTTATGTATCCGATTGAGTTGCACCTCACCATTCCCAAAACCTTGGACTCATGGTAGCTCGCAAGCATTTTTAAAAATCGGACACAAATAAAAACACAACAGTGATCATATTTAAAATACAACTGAATTTGAAACCTATTGGAAAATACATCAATGCAAAGTATAGCATCCATCAGTTAAAAAGCCTAGTTGCTGCCACCGTCACAACCAATGAGTTATTTGTTCAAAAGCTGGAGTTGTTTTGCTAGTTGCATTCAATTATGTGAAGTAGGATATGGATTAGAGCCATTGTGATGTAATGGTTTGAGTGTTGGACTATGACTCTGGAGATCAGGGTTCGAATCCCAGCTCGGTCATGTAAACCCACTGGGTGACCTTAGGCAAGTCACACTCTCTCAGCCTCAGAGGATGGCAATGGCAAACTTCCCCTGAAGAAACGTGTGAAGAAAACACCACGATAGGTTTGCCTTAGGGTTGCCATAAATTGTAAATGTCTTGAAGGCACACAAAAACAACAGGGTAAGTAGGAAAGCAGTAAAAATGGAATCATAGTTCTATATGTGATCAGGTCCCTTGTAACAGGTTGCTGTTGTTGTGTTGTTGTGTGCCTTCAAGTCATTTCCAACTTATCATGGGGGGTTTCTTGGCAAGTTTCTTCAGAGGGGTTTGCCATTGCTTTCCCCTGAGGCTGAGAGCATGTGACTTGCCCAAGGTCACCCAGTGGGTTTCATGGCCAAGTGAGGAATCCAAGCCAGGGGCCCTGGAGTCATAATCCAACACTCAAACCACACTGTCATGGTGGCAGGTAGACATTTAAATTTCCCATAATTCCACATGTGTATCATCATTCTGTTGTGAAAAAAATAAAGCCAGATATCATAGAATACAGTAATGGGGTGTAAATCTCCATCACCAAGCATAACTACATGTTTTTCTCCCTTCCTGCACCTTAATTTTTTTTTTCTGCTGTGGGACACACCTTCCCACCACTGCTTAACAACCATTTTGTCAGTTAAATGGTGGCTGTTGTCCTTCACTAGATGACTGTAGGAAGATAAAGGCATCCTACAAACCACTTGGAGGTGTTCCTGGAGATCTGGGAGTAAAATGTTGTCTTCCTGGAGACAGCATTTGGAGCACAGCCAGTCAATTGGAGTTTATCACACGAAGGGAATTGGAAGTATAATCCAATGGCAATCTGAATGAAATCATGGGGTTTCGCATGACTGCGTGAAAGATGATCACACACATTTTCGGGCAAAGGGAAGTCCTTCCTATCACATGCAATTTCGGGCACTGGGAGGCAATTTCGGGCAGTTCTGAACGCAATACAGCATCAATCCGCCATCAAGTAAATTCGCTAGCGAATTTACTCAGTTCCGAACTGGCCTCACTTCCATTTCTTTCGAAATTGACAGAAATTCTTCCCATGTGATAAACTCCATTGATAGGCTGCTCTCTGGCCACTAAATGTCCATGGAGAGGGTCACCCTGGCACTAGAAGAGCACCTAAGGGTACACATGGTCAGCATGGACCTCAGAGCTGAATTCCACTGTCCATGGTGATCATAAATATACCTATGCATGCATAAGATGGAAGTCAGTGTGCAAATGTCACCAGCAAGACACTGGTCAAATTCTCACACACATGCTGAAAATCTATGACTCTGGAGACCAGGATTCAATTTCCAGCTCAGCCATTAAAACCTTGGGTGAGGTTAGGCAACCTTGGGTGAGGTCAGTCTCAGAGGAAGGCAATGGCAAACCTGCACTGAACAAATATTGCCAGGAATATCCTAGGATAGGTTTGCCTTAAAGCCGCCATAAGTTGGAAGTGACTTGAAGGCACACAACAACAACATGATGCTAGAAATCACCATTCAAATTTCCCACAATGTGCCAAAAAGTTGCTTTGTAGGGTCCCTTGCCACTTGCTATTTGGTAAGTCTATAATGAAGAATTACATAAAAGATACAATCCATGTCTTAGGTATGGGGATATGGGAAGTCATATATATAATTTTGGAGGGGAGTCATGGTTCTGGTTTGTGTTGTTGTTTTAGTTTAAACCTGTTGTTGAAAATTCAATAAAATTATATGGGCTGTTTAGTAAATCTGCAGCCAAAGGCTCCTCATATTTGGAGTAAGCCCTGCTTCTGAAATCACAGTGTGCCTTCATGCCAGCAGTTCTTCAAGCAGTCTGTGCCTTGCTGGTTTTTCCTTAAGGAGAGAGTGCAGTCAGTTCCACTAAAAATACTTCCATGGACATAAATGGATCTTGGGAGATTTGGAGACGGTCTGTTTTTCAGAACTGCCCCAGATTCTTGTGCTGTGCAGTACTATCTCTTTCCCTTCTCCCCTTCACCAACATATTATAAGGAGGGGACCAAAAATCTCTCTGTCAGTATTGTCAACCATACTTAGAGAATTTGCTTGGTCTGAAAATGTTACAAGATTAAGGTGTGAGGAAGCAATGGCTCAGAACTTGCTGGACATACACACAACCTATTTGTTAGAGTGGTTACTTCTAGAGGGCGCAAACTCTGAAGTTTTTTGGGAGCGGGGCTCAAATCTGAGCCTGAGGGAAAGGCTGTGTACAATCTTCAGCTCAGCCAGTAGAGTCCCAGCTTGTTACAATTTGCATGGCTTACAGTAGACAGTATACTCAACTATAAGTCAACTTCATGTATAAGTGGAGGGCAGGTTTTGGGGCCAAAATTATGGATTTTGATGTGACCCATGGATAAGTTGAGGATAAAATTTAGGGGCTTATAGCAAAGGATCTAAAGAACTTGCAGATTTACAGCAGCATAACTGTTTGTGCTCACTCTTAAGGCTGGATGAATGAGAGAGCTGAGGGGTTTGATGCTTCCAGGACAGATTATACTTTTGTCTTTCACCACGGGATGGTCCCTCCTTTTAAATAAGACTTAAGATACAGTACTTGCCTTGACCTGTGGATAAGTCGACTCAGATTTTTGGGGGTAAATTTTTTGATCTAAATTTCTACACTTATACATGAGGATATACAGTAACTGATTTGTTGCTGCAGCTTACAAACACTCTGCAGAGGGTCTAGGTATTTAGTGAGTTTCCTCTTTCCTTCCCAGTTGTGCTGCCAGGGCTCACCTCCTGCTCTGCCTTGCATTCATCTTCTGGCTAGAAAGAAGCCTGGAGAAAAGGAAGAGTAGACCTCAGCAGCACTCACAATAGATATACAAGCCCCCTTGCCCTCCAAAATTGGTATGTAATGCAAGAACACTGCTGCACACTAATTGCTCAGAGAGTCTGTCTGTTGTGAGAGCTGTTGGCACCCACTCTTCCCACAAACACCACAAATGGACTAAAACACAGGATTTGGGATGTCCCATGTAACAAGCATACAAGAGAGACTTTTGAGCCCCTAAATTCAGGGCATCCTGTACAATGTGGGACACATGTCAACCCCAACAGATGTAGCAGTACTATTATTTTCTCTGCATGTAGTATAACTGCAGTGTGTGAGACTGGATACATGTGAGTGGAGTGTATGTGTTGTATTTGCCTCATTCACTTGTGGCCAGGAGTCCACCATTGGTTGGAAGATGAACTTTGAGTTAAGATGGCCCTCAGGGGAAAACCCATCCCTGGGTTAAAGTGTTTAACTGATACCAGAGAGACTTAAAGAGTGTATATACTGTCTGATGGCTGTTTGATATCCTGGCTCCATCCTGTGGGGTTCTGGGATTTCTAGTTTATGAGATTTATGAGTACTCTCATAGACAGTGCATTCCTTTGAAGGACCACACTACATTCCTTTAGTGCATTCCTTTGAAGGACCACACTACACTGCTTCAGAAGAAAAGTCTTCTAAAGTCCTACTCATCCCCTGTGACCTTGGGTTGTTGTTGCCATTAACTGCCCTCGAGTCAATCTCGACCCATGGCAACCCTGCTGATGAGACATCTCCAAGACACTCTGTCCTCCACTGCTCTGCCCAACTTCTGCAAATTCATACTTGTGATCTCTTTAATAGAGTCCATCCATCTTGCATGTGGCCTTCCTCTCTTTCTACTTTCCTTTACCTTTCCTAGCATTGCTGTTGTTTTTTTCAATAGAGTTTATCACACAAGGTAATTTGGGGGGATACTCCAAAGGCAATCCGAATGCAATCATGGGGTTTCACGTAATTGCGTGATAACTTATCTCATGCAATATCGGTCAATGAGAAGTCATTCCAAACGCAATCATGGGGTTTCACGTAATTGCGTAATAACTTATCTCACGCAATTTTGGGCAATGGGGGGGCATTTTCGGGGAATGGGAAGTCACTCTGAACACTTTCCGAACGCAACTAGAACTCATGTAAATTTGCTAAACTAGTGAATTTATGTGAATTCGAATTGGCTCCATTCGAAATTGGGAGAAATTCCTCCCATGTGATAAACTCCAAGGATTTATGTCTTCTCATGATGTGTCCAAAGTATGACAACCTGAGTTTTGTCATCTTGGCTTCTAGGGATATTTCTGGCTTGATCTGCTCCAGGACCTATTTGTTTCTCTTTTTGGCTGTCCATGGAATCCTTAGCACTCTTCTCCAGCACCACATTTTGGATGAGTTGATTTTCCTCCTATCTTACTTCTTAACTGTCCACTTCTCACATCCATACATGGCAATAGGGAATACAATGGCTTGTACGATTCTAACTTTTGTGCTGAGTTGTATATCCTTGAATTTTAGGATCTTCTCTAGTTCTTTCATAGCTGTTCTTCCCATTCTTAATCTTCTTCTGATTTCCTGGCTGCAGTCTCCATTTCTATCAGTGCTTGATCCTAGGTATGAGAATTCTTTTACTATTTCTATTTCTTCTTTGTCAAATTCAAATGTGTGTAGGTTCTCTGTGGTCATTATTTTAGTTTTCTCTATGTCCAACAATAGGGCTGCCTTTGCACTTTCTTCCTTGATCTTTCTTAGCAGTTGTTCCAGGTCTTTGAGTTTTCTGCTAGAATTATGGTGTCATTTGTGTATCTTAGATTCCTTCCTCCTATTTTCACTCCTCCTTCTTCTGTGTCCACGCCAGCTTTTCTTACAATACGTTCTGCATATAAGTTGAACAAGTAGGGTGATAAGATGCAGCCTTGTCTGACTCCTTTGCCAATTAGGAATCATCCTGTTTCTCCATGTTCTGTTCCGACAGTAGCCTCTTGTCCTGACTACAGATAGTCATCAAGACTATCAGATGTGTTGGCACTCCCATGTCTTAAAAGGCGTTCCATAGCTTTTCATGATCTATGCAGTCAAAGGTTTTGCTATAGTCTATAAACCACATGGTGATTTTCTTTTGAAATTCCCTGGTATGTTCCATTAGCTGTTGTATGTTTGCAATGTGGTCCCTAGTGCCTTTTTCTTTCCTGAACCCCGCTTGAACCTCTGGGATTTCTCTCTTCGTGTATGGTTGGAATCTATATGGTAGAATTTTGAGCATAATTTTGCTATCATAGGATATTAGTGCTATGGCTCTATAGCTTTTGTGTCTCCTTTTTTTTGTGGATGGGGATGTATATTGATCATTTTGTCAGCCATCATTTTGTTTTCCATATCTGTTGATATATATTAATTAGCACTAAAGTTGAGTCTTTCTATGTGGATTGGATTAGTCACTGTTTATAAAATAGATGAGCAACAAATCATATAAATTTAGTGGAAGAAGTGAGTAACAGCATGACAAGGAAGGAAGGTCAGGTGATAGAAATGGGGGGAAAGCCTTTCCGATGTTAGAAAGGAATTCAGATGTGAGGGAGGAGAAATTGAGAGATTTTTCTTTTTCTTATAAGGAACTGCTATCCAGGACAGTCAACATAATTTAAGCTAAAGTAGACTACAACTCTGGGAGACCAGGGTTCAAATCCCTGCTTGACCATGGAAACCCAGTAGGTGATCATGGAAAAGTCACACTCACTCAGCCTCAGAGGAAGGCAAAAGCAAACACCTTCTCAATAAATCTTGCCAAGAAAACCCCATGACAAGTTTGCTTTATGGTCAGAAATGACTTGAAGGCACACAACAATAAGCAACAAAGGAAGGGCAAATGTGTTTGTAAGAAAATAACATTTTAATTGCCTTCCCTTGTTCTGTCCTTTGGCTTCACCCACACAAAAGAATCACTGAGCTTTTGTATGTTGTACCAAGGAGGACAAATCAATAGCATTGATGCTTTATTTGTTTGTGCAGTGTGTGTCTGTGTCTGTGTGTCTGTGTGCGCGCACGCAAGATGGAGAAGAGATTGTTGCTTATACTGATAATTTCTTTGTTTCTCTGTGCCTTTTCTTAATAACAATGCTGTGTTCAGTATCCCTGGGTTAGGGGAAGAGGTATCTTTGGCCTGTTTTCATGATCCTATGCTACTAAAGTACTGTAGTTGTTGATTTGTCTCTTCTGACATTAAAAAACAGACACAGCTTTATTTAGTATGCAGTTCTTTTTGCTTTTTGTTTGATTTAAATCATTGTTCTGTTTCAGAAACATTTTCTTTGTTACCTGTGTGTGTGTTTCAGATGTGATGTGTGATTTTAGAGCTGTGTTTTTACATAGGTTGTTGCCTGCTCTGACCTTCTATGAAAAAAAGAGAGAAAGAGAGATTTTGGAAACTGTATGCATGTATGTGTATACATATCTTAATCATATATAGGATATAAATCATTCATACAAATGATATAAATAACATAGGAGGCTATATAATGATATGTAAATGGTTTAAATTATATAACCTTTTTGGAGATGAGACACAAATGTACTGGTTTTGGAAAGTGTAGGGGGGTGTATATTATAATCATATAAATGACAGAAATCATTTACTGGTGTATGTTTGATATAATCACAATATGCTATATGCTATATGATGATGTACAAAAATATAAATTATATAAGCTCTTTGGAAATTACATACATGCACACATGTACAGACACAGACATCCACACATACAAAGGACCTGTAAAGAGCAACCTAGTGAAATCAGCCATGTAAATAGACCAATCAATCCATGAAACATTTTCTCATGAATCATACTGTCACAGCAATGATGCTGACTTTACTCAAGGTTATTTAAAATCACAATTACCCAAAAATTTGCCCATTTATACTGTAATTGTGCATTCTGACAAGGGAGAAGTGACACATACTTCTGTCACCCCAGTAGCCTGTGTGTACCATCGTCGGCCCCTTGATTCTTCTGCAATGCAATTTGCAGAGTTCCATTTCCTCATTTTGCCCTGCCGCTCATAATCTTTAGCTATTCATCACACAGGTTATTATAAGCTGTGGCAAGCCGCCGCAGCTGGTATGCTTGCCTCTGCCTCTGAAGTGTAGCATTTATTGACAACATGTGGCATGTGGACAGAGGTCTTCAAAGGGCTGTTGGTGGAAGGCACCACAGAGTTCATTTTGAAGAGGAGGAGAAAAAGCAATTGGAACAAACGCTCCCTTATTATTTCAGTTTTTCTTAGACTGTGATTGAAAAGAAAGCTGATTCTAGAAATCTTTTTCCCCCCTTGCTCAGATCTGGATTAAGCATTGCGCTCAGGATGCTATAGGGCTGAATCCCAGCCCAATTGTGCCCCCTGCTGTAGTGTGACTATTGTAGATCTACTTCGGATGATGCATACATTTTTATATGGTGCGGTGGTAAGAAACGACACCATTCCAATTTGTCACATAGGCCTGAAAACCTTTTCCTGAGCAGTGGGAAGGCTATGGTTTAAAGTAGGAGAGAGAAAACCTGGCCCTCCAGATACTGTTGGATTGCAATTCCCATAAGCCTAAGCAAACTTATAGTGAAGGGTGATGTCAACTACAATCCAACAACACCTGGAGGTTAAAGCCTAAACAATCCCCAGCCCTGTTTTTAGAGTGTCACTTTTAATTATATGAGAACATATTGGAGACTTACAGACTCTGAACAAGAGAATATTAGTCCAGGGTATGTTCCACTGATTTTAAAGACAATTAAACATTACTATATTTGCTTTCTGTGGATCAAAGATGCAATATATTTTCAGCAATCAGTTTACAGAGGCATTACAGGGGTACAAACGGAAGGACACAGTTAATCCCAATTTCACTGTAACACCATCTAATTCTTTCTCCAGCTAACAAGCAAGATCTGGAGTGCTCATTTCCAGTTCTCATCTTTCTGTTTATTTGTCTATCTCTCACCCCCGCCCCTCCACACACACACATATGAACACGTCTTAGGCAAAAAGGTTTCTGCTTTCTACCTGTGTAAGTGTCTGAAAGTAAATTCTAAGGTGACTTTGACAAAACATCAGCCTAATTGGCCAATTAATGCTCCCCATTAATGCTGAGTCCTAAGGGAGAACCATTTTGTACAACAGAAGAATATGGTGCTTCCAGTAACACAGCTATACTTGATAGAAGGTTACAGGATATTTGAAAGTACAGGTTTCAGACTAGCATGTACATTTTCCACTACACTGTCAACCAATTTTTTGGCCACTTCCCTTCCAAGGGTATTAAAAACAGAGCAGAAATGTGATTTTGTTGGCTGGAGCTACTGCTCCAAAGTGTGTGTGTGTCAATGGTGTGTGCTCACCATTGGTGTTTGGGGGTGGGGAATGGAAAGGAAGAACTCTTGTACTGCAGAGATTATAGACACTCCAGATGTGCAGTGTGTGTGTGTGGGGGGGGGGGGTAAGTAGCAGAACTCTATAGAGCACTCCCTCCTGCCAGGAGACCCAATGGGAGAGAGTGTGCCCTCTACTTCAGTAACCCATACAGCCATAGGGCAGCTGGTTTACATATGGTCACTCATGATAAGTCTCTTTCGGAACATAAAACCAGAATTTTGTTGGTGACATACACTGGCACAACCTCCTGTTATACCAGTGCTGTGCATGTTTGGTTGTTGCAGAAGGAGGTTTCCAGTGCCCTGTTGTACAACATCCCTCCACAACATAATCTCTGATTGAGATGCCAGGACACACACGTGTGGCCAAACAGTGACCAGGAACCCATTCACACTACACAATTACAGCACTATTATTCCATGTTAATTGTCATGGCCTTGTCATATGGAGTCCTGGGGTTTGTAGTTTGGTAAGGCACTGGTGCACTCTGGGTGAGATTTCTAAATGTCCCCTCTTCACTGCAAATCCCAGAATTGCTATGGCAATATATCTCCATATCTATCTCCAGTCACCCTTTGGCTGCAGTTTTGCTGCTGGGAAAAGGAAGCACCATCAATACTGATCTTCAGAGAATGAGAGCCACATGTCTTCTTGACCTCAGTCTGATGTTTCTTGGCCACATGTGTCCCAGCTTCCATTTGTGAAATGTTGGAGGGAGTGAGGGACTCTGGTTCCACCAATCCACTTGCACGTGCCTGGGATTTAGCGCCTCATCTTTGTAGTACAATGAGGGATGGATTATACAGACCAAATTGGAAAGTGGGGAGTGCAGGAGATAGAGGGTATGAAATGCAAATGAACCTGATGTTTGTCAGTATATCTCATGCAGTGAACTCTCTTCCCTGCAGACTGAAAAACAGAATTCAGTACTTTTCAGTCATGTGGCTCAGAAGGAACAGTAACCATCTTGCAATATTCTCATCAACAATTTCATTATTTCACAGGACACCCCAGGTATTTCAATCAGCTATCAACTGGACTGGATATGGTTGGATTAGCTGCAGATTGGCTAACATCTACAGCCAACACTAATATGTAAGTATGTAATTTCTTGGTGCTTTAAAATATGAAATCCGTTTATGCTTAAGTCACCGTAGTGCTGAGTCTACACAGAAGACTTTTCAAAAACAGATTCATTTACCTCTTTAACTGCTTTGTATGTTGTTTCACTGAAAATAAGTGCACCTTAAACAACTATACAGAAATGTCTGAGGAATGTAGTAGAAAATTATTTTGTGATTTGAACTTGAGATGGTTTCAGCTACTGTCATTTGAATATTCGTAGGAATGATTAATTTTGGGGTAACTGCTTATTTTAGTTTTAAGCTTATTTTTGTTCATTGTTCATTTTGTGTGTAAGTTTAATATTCACATTCTGGAGTGGATACAGATCTAGTCGAGTTTAAACTCTTTGAAATCAGTGGACCAGTATATTATGTCTAATTTCGTTCCCATTAATTTCAGTATCTCTGCACTAAATCTGAATCCAGACTATTAAGTTTATATCATGTGTTGGAAGACAGAGCAATGAGATTTTTGACTGAAGGGCAGTAAGAAAATATCTTAAACAAACATATGACCCTGACTTATACTTTGCCAGTTCACTGACCTCATCTGGTTTAGGGATGGGAATCATGCAGCTCTCCCAGATATTGTCAAAGTGCAATCCCCATCAGACCTGCCCAGTACAATGAGTGGTCAGGAATTCTGGGAATTGCAGTCCAGCAATATACAGAGTGTTGTGTGATTCCCACCCCATTCAGCTCTAGCATCAACCCTTCAAGGACCTGAGCACTGGTCTTTTTGAGTTCTGCCTCTGCAGATACTTCAAGTGAGAATTGAACTGGGGACATTCTTCATGCAGGGGTTCACCCTTCCTCTCCTAAAAGCAGAGGTGGGCAACTTGTAGACCATAGGCCACTTCTGGACTTCAGGTTGCTTTAGGCATCCCGTACTGTCCTCCATTTGCCACTAGCAGCAAGCCACACCGCTGAGAACTGGTGTCAGCAGCAGAACTAAAAAATCAAAACAAAACAAAACAAAAAAGACACAATTGTTTTCCCCTTTGTTTTCCTCCCAGTATAAAAGGAAACATTCCGCATTGCTGAGGCTCTATAATTAAGGAGGGCCTTCTGACATCCTTTTACACCACAGAGAGCACCGTGGTTGCTGTTGAACTTCCCTGGTGGCAGCAGCATAGTGCCATCTTCTCAGCATTCATTAGGTTTTGTGGTACCCTTAATGTGATCCCTGGTGCATCTACACTGTAGAAGTAATGCAGTTTGACACCACTTTAGCTGCCATTGCTGTATCCTATAGAATCCTGGGATTTGTAGTTTTGTGAGGCACCAGCACTCTTTGGCAGAGAAGATTAAAAACCTTGTAAAACTACAAAAACCAAGATTCCATAAGATGGAGCTACTGTGCTGACAGTGATGTCAAACGGCATCTGTGTACTGTGTAGATGCACCCCTGACTTCTGAAAATTGCCTGTTCCTGCCAAAAAGGAATGAGCAACAAGGTTGCAAAACTAAGAGTAATTTTTTTAAAATGTATGCTGATTTTATAAGAAGTTGTCATTCTAAACCCAAAAATGCTCAATCAGTTTTTTCACAACTTACTATGACATTTCTATGTGGTAATATGCGATTGAATAAAATGATCCTGCAAAGGATTATCCTGCAAAGAATAAGAAAAGGGTGAAAGTCCTCCAATAAACTATCAAAACACTTTAATTCACTGATATGAAACACAAGAATCCATTCAAAAGCACTAAAAGAAATTGTGCTGGAACATCAGCATCCACACTTAATCCAAACTAAGTAATAACTGATTTGATAAAGAATATTGAATTTGTGAAAGAACTGTGCGTTGTATGACATTTTTATTGTTGTTTTTTTTAAATTAGCACTCTAAAAGTACATTAAAAACAGCTACAATATTGAAAAAAGTTATTTTATCTCAGAACTGTGTTATTGAAGGTACCAGTTTGCACTAGGACAAAAGGAGTATTTGAAAATATTAGTATGATAGATGAAAGACTGGTTTCCCAAGTGTCAAGAAACTGATGCGAATAGTGGAAGGACAAGAACCTTTGTATTTTATGACATATTCATCCTGCACCTGGATTCTCTGCACCTGTTGTTTTTTGGGGGGTGAGGTTGCATAGACAAGTTAAACTGAATCAATCAGTTTAATGAAGAGTCAAGCTGTCAAAAGCTTTTATTAATAATCAGTTTTGAATTACCAAACAGGAATCTTTATCAATGAAGGGTAGGAGAAGGGAAATTCCAATGCTTTTAAAAATTACATTTTTGGAGTACAATATCCTGTGCCTTCTAACAAGAATGGCAGCCAAAATAATGTTGACAAGCTCAGGGAAATGCTTTCACTATTTTAACTTAATGCAGCAAAACTGATGTTGCTTTCTTTCAGGTTTACCTATGAAATTGCTCCAGTGTTTGTGCTTTTGGAATATGTCACGCTAAGGAAAATGAGAGAAATTGTTGGCTGGCCTGGTGGTGCTGGTGATGGGATCTTTTCACCTGGTAGGTGATCTTCCTTTACATGTTCTTGTGATAAATGATGTCCTTTGCCATTATTCTAGTGGGAGAAAGCAGTGTGCATGTTCAAGAGAATGCTTGCTCATTATTAAACATCCTCTCTTGGGCAGGAAAATACTGCATAGTTATGGCAATCTAGGGACATGATCATTAAAAACTTTAATGATGCTCCCAGCTAAATTCTTCCTTCAAGCAAATTATGTTGATGTGGCAGCCTAGGGAAAAGGAAAATGTGTATATATATAATTGTTTGATAATAAAATAAAAAATCTGTCTTGTAACCTTGTTATACAGGAAGAGTAATAAGCTAATACCCTTTCCTTTTAGATAATCCAAACAGATCTGGTCCTGTAAATATTATTTGTTTGTCAAAAGATTTATACCCTCCTTTTCTAATGTGATCAGTCCCTCAAAGCAGTTCGCAGTAGTATATCATCTTTTATTTAACATTTGTGCTAGGTTAAAGTTTAAACCACAGCTGGGAATATAGGTGCTTCTCTAGAGATATTAGCCATCGTTTTTTATTATGCTGGCTTGCACTGATCAGACTTAGACCCAAACAACCTCTGGAAGGTTATAAATTTCCAGCCCTCATTTAAACCTCTTTTAGAATTTAGGTGTGGGCAAAGTTCAAGCTCTTTAGCACTGTTGCTATTTTTAGTAGTACAAGGGTGACAAAATGGTGCTGGAGGTGGTGCAGGACTTTAGCTGTTGCACTTCCTAAACCTAAACTATGCCAAGCTTATCCAACCTGGTGGTCCCCCAGATATGCGGAGCCATTGCCATACTGGCTGGAGATGATTGCCAATTGTAGCCCAATACATATGGAGGACTTCTGTTAGGGAAGGCTATGCAATGGGGCACTAAGATTAAGGATTTTAACAGCCTAGTTATTTGAGGATGTTAGAAGGGGGGGGGGGAATGAGATAACAATAGAGAGGGAGAGGGTAACCAAATGCAGCTTCTTCTAGTGTACCTACTGCTCATCCAAACTAGCAGTGTGTGTCACATAGTGCTGCACCATTTAATGTCATATGTTGATTCTTCTCCAAACTGTTTTATTTCAAATAGGCAGTGTATGAGTGAGTGTGCAGGAGGGGACCTGAGCTGAGTTGAAAACAAAAGTGACAAAAGACCATCTTAGCGCGATAGTGCTAAGAACGTGGACAGATTTTTTAAAACTAAATTGCTCCAGTTTCCCTGGAGACATATTCGGCAAGGGATGAAATTAAGCATGTACAGATGAAAAAAACATGAAAATTAGCACCAACAGCCCACACTATAAAGTGCTGTGCCAATGTGAAGTACTGTATAACAATAGGTGCACACACATAGATTTGGAATCCAAAATGTACCCAAATGAACCTAGATAAGAAGAAATGATCCTGTCTGACCTTGGAAGCTAAGAAAGGTCAGCCCTGTCTTGTACTTAGATGAGAGGCTGCCAATGAATACCAGGCACCAAGCTATATTTCAGATGAAAGAACTGGCAAAACCACTCTGAGTTTCCTTGCCTAAGAAACCCTGTGAAATTAGTGGGGTTACCATAAATCAACAGGTGACGTGAAGGCAAACACACACACATCTATTGCTAGGATCCCAACACATTTGGCCAGTCTGGATGACTCCTAGATTACCTGTGCTTTTTATGGTAGAAGCTTTATTTGGAAGGTGATTTCAGTGGGGCGGAGAAAATTAATAGTAGAAAGAATTTCTCTTATATAAGATAAGCTGCATCTTTAAAAGTTGCATGCTGGAAAATGCTGTTTGTGCTTAAAGCCATGCAATTGTGTGAACAGAAGAGGTAACAGTGTGTTACTGTGGACTCCAGGTGGTGCCATATCTAATATGTATGCTATGTTGGTTGCACGTTTCAAGATGTTCCCAGAAGTTAAGGAGAAAGGAATGGCAGCTATTCCGAGACTGGTTGCCTTCACGTCAGAGCATGTAGGTGTTTGTGTTTTCATCACTTTGCTAAGCTCATTTTTGCTAACTAAACAAGGCTTTTCTTACCATGATTTTGTAATTGTAAAATCCAGTTGTTATTCTAAGCTAGAATAGATCTACTAAATTAATAATAACTTAGTAAATCAACACTTATGTACATTCTCTTGCTCAATGGATCCACTATAGTTGGGAAAAACAATTGAATTTAAGACTATGTAATCTATTATTTATTTAAAATCTTATTTAATGGATTTCTTTCTCTCTTTCTCTTTTTTTCTCGTTTCCTTCCCTCCTTCTTAAGAAAGGAACTGTGTACTGTATCTCCCCCTTTCTGAAATGTATTATATTTGGAAAATATAAAGTTACTCAATATTACTATCCCAGTACTGCAGATGTAGGTCTGATCTTCAATGACAGTATTTTTCTGCAAATTGAAATCAAAGTGAAAAACTAGTTTGTACTCAATAGGCTCAGCTAGTGGAGGGGAGTGGGTGGAATATTGCCCTTCCCAGTACCCTCAAGCAAAAGCAAACAGCTGCAGACTCTTCTAGCTCCTATTACAAACATTTGCCATCTTGAACCCATTTTGATGTTGCTTGGTCTCACATGTCCCTGTTTTCATCTGTGAAATACATATGTAAATAAGGAGCAGTCACATCTCATTTTATGTGTGCTGTTGTATGTACACAGAAAGATAAATTGATTGCTATGTACAGAGATAAACCACTAGGTGTGTACAAATAGATATACTGACTTCTTGTGCATTTCAGTTTGTCATAGTGTTTTACTATTAGCCACTGTTAATCACATGATTATTAGTGTCATTGAATGAATTGGATTGTCATCTATCAAAGCTTTCTCCACCATTGGTCATAAGTCATAAGTGTTTTGGAGGCATTATTATTAATGCAAATGCTTAGCTTTCTATAAGAAATCTTCAATTTATTTCACCATGGTCTGCACCCGTACCTGAGTATTAATTGCACAAGAACTTTCCTGGTGTGTTTTCATTCCAACCGCCCCACCGTGATACTACTTCATGATTCTTTGCCAGCTGAAGAAACAAGGCTACTTATAAAGATAGTGAAAACATAATAATCCATGTCCTTTTTCAGAGTCATTTTTCTGTGAAGAAAGGAGCAGCAGCCTTAGGAATTGGTACTGACAGTGTGGTTTTGATCAGATGTGATGAGAGGTAAGCACATTCTTTATCACTTTAGGATGATCCAATCCTTGATTATGACAGAAGGGAAGGGGAAAAATATTGAACAGACTGCCAAATAATACAAAATATCATCATAGAATCATAGAGTTGGAAGAGACCACAAGGGCCATCCAGTCCAACCCACTGCCATGCAGGAACTCCAAATCAAAGCATCCCCGACAGATGGCCATCCAGCCTCTGCTTAAAGACCTCCAAAGAAGGAGACCCCACCACACTCCGAGGGAGTGTGTTCCACTGTCGAACAGCCCTTACTGTCAGGAAGTTCCTCCTAATGTTGAGGTGGAATCTCTTTTCCTGGAGCTTGCATCCACTGTTCCGAGTCCTGTTCTCCGGAGCAGCAGAAAACAAGCTTGCTCCCTCCTCAATGTGACATCCCTTCAAGTATTTAAACAGGGCTATCATATCACCTCTTAACCGTCTCTTCTCCAGGCTAAACATTCCCAGCTCCCTAAGTGGTCCTTCATAGGGCATGTCTTCCAGACCATTCACCATTTTAGTCACCCTCCTTTGTACTGCTCCAGTTTCTCCACATCCTTTTTAAATTGTGGTGCCCAGAACTGGACACAATATTCCAGGTGGGGCCTGACCGAAGCAGAATAGAGTGGCACTATTACTTCCCTTAATCTAGACACTATACTTCTATTGATGCAGCCTAAAATTGCATAGGCCTTTTTAGCTGCTGCATTGCACTGTTGACTCATGTTCAACTTGTGGTCTACTTGAACTCCTACATCCTTTTCACATGTGGTCTAGTTCAGCCAGGTGTCTCCCATCCTATATCTGTGCATTTCATTTTTCCTCCCTAAGTGCAGAACCTTACACTTCTCTGTATTGAATTTCATTTTGTTAGCTTTGGCCCAGCTTTCTAGTCTATTCAGGTCATTTTGAATTTTGATCCTGTCCTCTGGGGTATTAGCTACTCCTCCTAATTTGGTGTCATCTGCAAATTTGATAACTAGGCCCTTAATATTGTCATCCAAGTCATTAATAAAGATATTGAATAGCACTGGGCCCAGGACAGAACCCTGTGGCACCCCACTTGTCACTTCTTTCCAGGATGAAAAGGAACCATTGTTGAGCACCCTTTGGGTTCGGTCAGTCAACCAGTTACAAATCCATGTGACGGTTACCTTGTCTAGTCCACATTTTACAAGCTTGTTTGCAAGAATGTCATGGGGAACCTTGTCAAAGGCCTTACTGAAGTCAAGATATACTACATCCACAGCATTCCCTTCATCTACCAAGCTGGCGATTTTATAAAAAAAAAGATCAGATTTGTCTGGAATGACTTGTTTCTCTGAAACCCATGTTGGGTTTTTGTGATTATGGCATTATCTTCTAGATATTCACAGACTCTCAGTTTAATGATCTGCTCCAGAATCTTTCCTAGAATTGATGTCAGACTAACTGGGCGATAATTGTTGGGATCCTCTTTTTCCCCCTTTTTGAAGATTGGGACAACGTTTGCCCTCCTCCAGTCTGCTGGGACTTCTCCTGTTCTCCAGGAGTTCTCAAAGATTATTGCCAATGGCTCCGATATTACATTTGCCAGTTCTTTTCATACCCTTGGATGTAGTTCATCTGGTCCTGGAGACCTATATTAATTTAGATTAACCAGGTATTCCTGTACTATCTCTTTACTTATTCTGTGCTGAAATTCCCCTATTCTGTCTTCTGCTCCATTATCCTCAGCTTGAACACCCTTTGCCTTTTCTGAGAAGACTGAAGCAAAGAAGGTGTTGAGTAATTCTGCCTTTTCTCTGTCCCCTGTTAGCATTTTGCCATCTTCTGCATGCAGTGGCCCAACTGTTTCCTTCTTCTTCCTTTTACATATACAAAAAAGCTCTTTTTATTGTTCTTAACCTCTATAGCAAGCCTGAGTTCATTCTGTGCTTTAGCTTTTCTGACTTTATCCCTACATGTGCTGGCTATTTGTTTGAATTCCTCTTTAGTGATTTCCCCATTTTTCCATTTCTTATACATGTTCGTTTAAAACTTAATTCAGTTGTAAGTTCCTTAGTCATCCATACTGGTTTCTTGAGACATCTTCCATTTTTCTTCCTCATTGGAACTGTTTGAAATTGTGCCTTCAGTATCTCCCTTTTGAGGAACTCCCATCCTTGAACTCCCTTCTCTTTTAGTATTCCTGACCATGGGATCTCCCCCAGTATTTCTCTAAATTTATTGAAATCAGCTTTCCTAAAGTCTAGAATGTGTGTCTGACTATGCCTGGCTTCACCTTTCCACTGTATAACAAACTTCAGGAGAACATGGTCACTCCCACCTAAGGATCCCATCCATCATCCTGTATTTGGTTTATGTAAGTTGTACCACACCAACAAAATCTTTTTGCTGAGTTCAAAAGTTATTATAGGCATTAATGCTTGGCTTGTGTGCGGATATTTTTTTCACTTCAGACCCAGATAAATTAACTATTCATGTTTCAATAGCTGATATTGTTTTTAAAACACATTACCTATGTATGCAGAACTGTCTTAGATTCTGCATTGTGTGACAGAATGTAAAGTTCTGCTTGAGAGCCAGGAAGGTGTAGTGTATTGGACTAGGATTCTAGGAGGCCAGTGTTTGAATCCATACTCAGCCATAAAACCCACAGAGGATTATCCATATTGCAAAATTAAAGCAATTTGATACCATACTTTAATTGCCATGGCTCTTTCCTACATAATCCTATAATCTATAATTTGGTGTCTTTCTCCAAGGCTAAAAGTGTGTGTTTTCCCCAAGATCACCCAGTGGATTTTTATGGTTTAGAAGAGCTTCAAACCTGATCTCCAAAGTCATATCCAGTGCTTAAACCACTACCAACACTTTTTGTCAAGGCGTTCTTAATCTGACACCCCAGATATTTTGGATTTCAGCTGCCAGAATTCCTGGCTGCGAGCCATGCTGGATGGGGCTCCTGGGAGCTGAACTCCAAAACATCTCAAGGACCAAAGGAAGAGAGCCACTGCCCTAAGGAAAGGGACTTTTAAGAGAATAACATCCTGATTTTGGAGTGCCCTTCTGAAAGAAGTTCACTGGTTGCTAGCTTTCTGGAATTTGTGTATATTCAAAAATAACATTTTTGTTCACCTGGCATCCTTAGACCTTTTTAAAAACTTCACATCTTTAGCCTGGAGTTTTCCATTTGAAATCCATCTTTGAATTTGGTGATATGTTTTTGTGGGTTTTTTTAAAAAAAATGTTTAGACATTTTAATATTTGCATTGTATGTCCAGAAAAATTGTGTTATTGGACTGGTATATAAACAGTGTAATATAATTAAAATATGTGTAACAAACAAAATATGTGCAAGGGTAACACAATGCGGTTATATACTTCTCAGTTTATTTCCAAGCTATAAGATACTTCTATAACAGTTTGTACTATTCTTTTGAAGAACTCTATTTTTTCATTGATACACTGCCAGTAAATTCCTTATCAAACATGGAATATTGTTTGTATCCAGTCTTATCATCATTTGAGTAAACCCACTGAAACTAATGGGATTTCAGTCATCATAAGTCCAAAGGTCAAAAACATACTGCAGAAATAACTTGATTTGAGACCGCTTTAACTGTCCTGGCTCAGTGCTGGGGAATCCTGGAAACTGTAGTTTAGTTTGGGAGTAAAGCTCTCTGGCAGAGAAGGCTAAATGTCTCACAAAACTATAGTTCCCAGAATTCCCTAATATTGAGCCAGCACAGTTAAAGCTGTCTCACACTGAATTATTTCTGCAGTAATTTGCAAATGTATTTTTCTGTTACTAATGGCAGTCCTCAGGGTGGGAGGATATGCAAACAAGGATTAATGTCTGTTAACTGGTGCTCATTGTCTGCTGGGAATCCCCTGGCCTTAGGCTGTTTCTCATTTGCATAGGCTGAGTCTTGACCTTGCTGTCCTTCAAGACTGGGAGCCAAGCCTTGTTTACTCTCAGGGTTTCCTCTTTCCTGTTGAAATTGTCCAGGTGTTTATGGATTTCAATGGCCTCCCTGTGCATTCTGACATGGTAGTTGTTGGCATGGTCCAGAATTTCAGTTCTTTCAAACAGCATTTTATGCCCAGGATGGTTTATAGCATGTTCTGCTACTGCTGATTTTTCCAGCTGACCCAGTCTGCAGTGTCTCTCATGTTCCTTGATTCTTGTTTGCACACTGCGTTTGGAGGTCCCTATGTAGACCTCTCCACAGCTGCAAGGAATGCGGTAGACTCATGCGGCTGTGAGCGGGTCTCTCTTGTCCTTGGCTGAGCAAAACATTTGCTGGATCTTCTTCATCGGTTTGTAAACCACTTGAAGGTTGTGTTCCTTCACCACTTTCTCCATTCTATCTGTGACTCCTTTGATGTATGGTAAAAATATCTTCCCAAACAGAACAATACATTTGCAAATTACTCCTTCCTTCCCAGGGTCACACAGGATATATATATCCAATCCTTTTCCAGACTATCATTCTCTGAAGATGCCAGCCACAGATGCTGGCGAGACATCAGAAAGGAACTCTTCTAGAACATGGCCACATAGCCCAAAAGCCCTACAAAAAACTATGGATGCCGGCCATGAAAGCCTTCGACTCCACATTGGAAATCTCTACAGGGAGAAACTGTTCCAGTACTGGGTTAGTTAGAGAAATGGCCAAACTCAGTGTAAGGCAGCTTGCTCTGTTGCTATGTACAATTAGGGCTTTTTTTAATGCTTGTAAATGGCAAATAGAGCTCCTATCAGCTTGAACAAGTTTAAGTCCCCAAATCCCCAGCCATAATGATAGTGCTCATGCTGCTTGGGGATTCTGGGAATTGTAATTTAAAAAAAAAAGTTCTGGAACTTCTCAACCATCTGAGTATCAGAATGATTGGAAAAGTCATGATAGCAAATTGGTAACCGTTATCTTTTGATTACTTCATTCCAGAGGCAAAATGATCCCATCTGATCTTGAAAGGAGAATCATTGAAGCAAAGCAAAAGGCAAGTAGATTTCTGCCTACAGTCATTGTGCCATATAGCAGCTTTCCCTAACCTGATGCCCCCCAGATGTTTTGGACTTAATTTCCCATATTCTCCATCTAACATAGCAATTGATTGTATTAACAGAAGATTATACTCTAGAAGGCATCAGATAGAGGAAAACAGAAGGAAATTAAAAGGTTTTCTTATGCACATGTATATACATTTACATTGGCTGTCTCTATTCTTTTTACCATTTAGCTTTGTGATGCATCTGTTATCACTTCGATATTAATTAGATAGTTGTTGTTTATAAATGGCATCTGGAGTGGCTTAGTTAATTTGTTGTTTGTTTTATCATTTAGTTATTTTAAGTGCTACTTCATGAAGGGCTGAGGATTTGGGCACCAACCTATATGGATATAATAAATAAAATGAAAATACAACTTTTCAGAGTGTTTGAGTTGGTGTGAGTGTTTAATGGGATGTATCAATGTAAATGTCTAATGTGAGTGTCTAATGCAAGGGTGAGCAAAGGGCTCCTGTGGGCCACATGAGGCAATTGGCAATTTCCTCACTCCCAATGCAAAATGCCAGTCTCAGTGGAGAGATTTTCCTCAGGAATGTAACAGGAGAAGAAAGAATTAAATTCCTTCTCCATGCATGCCTGCTGTGATCCAAATAATTATCACCACCCTCCGGTTTCTGTGATGTACATTTTAAAACAAAAACCTGCATATTACATGCAAAACCACATTTGAGGTCATGTCTACTTTGGCTTCAAATAATAGGACTTGGAAAGACTCCCTCCCTCCCTCCTTGAGATTAGGGAGAGAGGATTGTTGCCAGTCCCCATAAACATATGAAGTTAGATGATCCGAGATGCCAAACAGATGCTTGAGAAGCTGCCCTGTTGGACTGCCATTCCATCTGTCTACTAAGGACTGTCGATGTGGCAGGATTAACTGGCAGGATTTCAGATAAAATTCTTCACCAGATCTGACTGGAGATGCCAGAGGTTGAATCTGGGTCCTTGCATGCAATCTATGTTCTCCAGAGCTAGACCCTTCTGTTGCTTCCAATGTTCACATGCCACTGATAGTTCTCATGATATGATTTTTGCGTTCCACTCTTCAGCAGGGCATCATTATTGGCCCTATCATTAGGCAGAGTGAACCAGCCACTTCATGGGGGTCTGCTGCAAAAAATGATAGAAAACAGAACTATATGTGCCTCCCGGCTTGCCCTGTGTTCTCTGAGCTAGACTGCTGCCTTCAGGTGTAGAGAAAACGCTGTTCTGTCAGCTCAGCTGTGTTGAAGTGGGATTCAGCTGTCAGTCTCATCAACTCCTGTACACAATCTATTCATTGTCCTTTGTCACATGTTGCAAAATCTCTTGTCTCATAAAGGGGTGGGCTGATAGTCGGATAGCTGAAAATGTTGGATAATCCGGAGGGTCCAAGAAAAGCCTTGAAATCACTATGAATTGCAAACGTATTGAAGTTTTATTGCAGTAACGTCACAGTAACAACATTGTAACGTATAAACAGTTCAGTCCTCTGAAAATGTAAAGAAATCACTGATCAACATTGTGATGTACAGTATAAAGAGTTCGGTCCTCTGAAAATTTAAAGAAATCACTGATCCTTTTGTGCAGCCACAACGTCGGATAATCCGGAATGTCGGATAACCAAAGGACGGATAATCGAGACTCTACTGTAATGTAGTTTGATACCACTTTAATTGCTAAGGCTCAATGCTGTGGAGTTCTGGGATTTGTAGTTTTGCAAGATATTTAGCGTTCCCTTTCAGAGAGCTCTGGTGTCATAACAGATTACAATTCCCAGTATTTTATCACATTGAGGCCTGGTGGCACAGTGGTTAAATGCCTGTACTGCAGCCCCTCACTTAAAACCATAAGGTTGTGTGTTCAATATTAGTCAGGGCTTAAGCTTGACTCTGGCTTGCATCCTTCCGAGATCACTAAAATGAGTACCCAGTTTGATGGGGCCAATTAGCTTACAGTTGTAAACTGCTTAGACACTGTTAGTTCAGTATGAAGTGGTATATAAAATGAAGCTGTTTGTTTGTTGTTTTGAGCCATGGCAGCTAAACCAGTATCAAACTGCATTATTGCTGCAGTGCAGATTCAGTCTTGCCAGGTATTAAAACTAGCAAACCACCCTCATGAGTCTTGAACCCTGGATCCATCCTTGTGTGTTTGTACAAAAATCTACTTTTAAAATGACTGATGCTCAGATTTTTCTCACTCCAAAGTCTTGTGTCTGAAACTCACCCAATGAACCAGACTAGATGCAAAGAGGCATATACAATCTTTGCAGACTGTTTGTAGAAGGGTTCCTGTGGAAAAGTCTGAACTATTTGGCTTTAGCCAGCACTTAGATAATTACTTTTAAAATGTAGATAGATACTAAAAAAGTAATTTCAAGTAGTTATAAGTTGTCTTCAGAAAATCATTAGTTACAGTTCTGATTACAGTACTATTTTATTTTATTTTTAAAAACATTTTTTGCCCGTAAAAAACTGAAAAAAATCATTTTAATTAATTTTTCAAAGTGAATGCTATAAACTATTGGCTGTGGTGCAAAACATACTCTTCTCCTGTCTACCTTATCACAACCCTTAAATTTACATTGCAAAAGGAGTGAGATTGCCCCTTAATAAGTTACACATGTAATATAATGTAGGTCGAAAACACACTATAGAAATAATCCAGTTTGAGAGTGCTTTAACTGCCTTGGTTGCCAGGAAATCCTGGCAATAGTTTGTTGTGGTATCAGAGCTCTCTTACAGAGAAGGCTAAATGTCTCACAAAGCTACAGTTTTCAGAATTCTCTAGCATTGAGCCAGGGCAGTTAAAACTGTCTCAAACTGGATTATTTCTGCAGTGTGTTTAGGATCTTAGTTACACCGTGGGCATTGCAAAGAGAACCCAGTTAATTGTATCTGATTATGTGAAACATCTGGCTTCTGCTAACTCACGCTTATATCATCCATGTGAAGTCAGCAGAGTGACATCAGTGCATATAGATTGCTTATTCAACAAAGTTGAGAAGCCAAAAGCTGATATGTCCATTTTATTACTGCCACAAAAAGCTTTCTGTAAACAAACCATCAATAGGTCTCTGTGGTCTTGGCAGTTTGCTGCCACCTACATGTAGAAACAGTGATAAATCTGGCAAACAGAGAAGATAAAGGGAGGATGTAAATAGGTGGTAATACTGACTTCAATTTTTTGTATCTTTGTTACCTGGTAACATAATGGGGGTCCTTTATGCGGCACAAAAAGGGCAACAAAATGGTACATCAGTTTGCATACCATTAGCTTAAACAAATTTGTAGATGCATAAATGCACATTCTGTAATAATGGCCACAGTCCTATTGATGCACTAGGGCGGTGGTTGTATTTTATTCCAGGGTCACACGTGAATTGCAAGGAAAGGTAGAAAAAATCTGCTAGATTCAAACAGTTTATTCCACCAATGCCTTATTCTCTTGCATGTCACAGCATCAAAAAAAAAAAAAAATCATCTCCTCCTGCTGGTGTAGTTACACTGGCATAATGCACCAACATGTATAATTTAAATATAAATTTAACCAATATCTTTAAATAACCACAACACATCTCACCGTAATAGAGAAGACCGTAACCAGGTGACCTGTGTACCATAACCTGCTGTCCAGGTACTAACTTTGGATAGGCAACATCAAGGTCCTTTCTGGTCTCTCTCCTTAATAATTCTTTATCTTTCAATTGGACTAAAACCAGAAAGCTTTTTAAATAGAAAAATACATTCAAATAGACAACGCTTCCAACATATGATTTTTCTTTGTAAAGCAGGGGAAATAGTAATTCACATATCACGTCTACTTCTGCAACAAAAAAAGTATGTGTTTTTTCAGTACCTTAAAAATCTTCATAAGGTTTTATCCATACCTTTTTTTAGTCAATATTGCTGGAAGCCACCATGTGCCCAGGTTTTGGGAGATAGGTGGAATATTAATCAGTCAATCAGTCAATCAAATAAGACTTTGGGGGACTTAAATGTAAACTGCAGCACTTCAATTTGATTTAAGAGGCTAATAGCCAATACTGTTCTTTAAGACTGGTGTAATATTGATAACAGATATGATATGATATTGATCAATGTAAGAAATTGTTAAATAGGATCCCATTTAGCTATATTTAGAACTCTGACCAATGTCTTCTGCAATTATTGACATTTCTGGGTCATCTTCAGATCCAGGTGGGAGGTTAGCAGAATATGGCTAGTGATAACTAACAAGAAAGTTATAGCTGATGCCTCAAGGGACAGTTGGGCATGCTGAGCCTCAAGAGACAGTCTTGAATCTAGAAGCAGCCCAAGATACAAGTTTAATCTTATGGGATGAGTTCAGCCACATCTAGATCAGGCTGAACATCTTATTCCTGGACACAAAAGGACATCTATTACTATCTACAAGACTTCTCTTTTGTGAGAATTCAGGTTCAGTGGATTGTTCCTCATTCACAATATCACAACTCTGGCACCAGTCTCAAATGACACAGAGGCTGCATCTGCACTGCAGAAATAATCCAGGTTGACACTGCTTTAACTGACATGGATTAGCATTATGGAATTTTAGGAAACATAGTTTTGTGAGACATTTAGCCTTCCCTGTCAGAGAGCGATGATACTACAACAAGCTACAATTCCCAGAATACCATAGTATTGAGCCATAGTGATTAAAGTGGTGTGAATCTGGAATATTTCTGCAGGGCAAATGCAATCAGAGTGATAGATAAACAGTGTGCTGTTTATTACTTATAAGAAGCCTCTCTCCAATTCACTTCCCAACAGGTCCATGGCAGGTGTTTTGTGACAGATAATAGATCACCTAAAGAATGTTATCTCCATTGGGACATTTTCTTGTTTTTCCTCCATAGGGATTTGTTCCTTTCCTAGTAAGTGCTACAGCAGGAACTACAGTTTATGGGGCATTTGACCCACTGATAGCCATTGCAGATATTTGCAAGAAGTACAAGATCTGGATGCATGTTGATGTGAGTATGGAATCAGTATCTTCAAGCGCTGTATTGCAAATATTAGAATCCCTAATAATATCTAATCTAGAAATATGCTCCAGGGCCAAAATCATGCTGTTAAATGTGGAAATAAGCTCCTTAAGACTCTGCAGAGACTGCAGAGGATTTAAAGAATCTTAGCTTCTTGGCTTAAAGCTGGTGAATATCTTTTGTTCTTGTCCCTTGCAAAATGCTGAAAATTTACTTTTTCTGGTTCTTGTAGACAAATAAATAGCCTTTCAGGCTCTTTCCAGGATTTGATATTGGTATATTGAGAGGTAATGATAACTGGCACACTGATCTGCCTTTAATTTATTGATTTATTTATGTAGCATCATATATATGCACAGACTTGCAAAATACAAGACAGTAGCTCCTTGCCATTAAAACACTAGCCGAGGGTGGGGGGATCTTTTATTTTAAAACCAACTCAAATTAGTGCCATTTTCACACCTGACCATGATAAATTTCACAGGTATGATTGACTTACCATTTCATCAGCATCCATGTCCTTTCCCTATTTTAGCTACTCCTCTGACAACATTTTTCCAAAAAGTGATTCAATTCATTTGCTCATCCACCCTCTGAATTCAGTGTCACTGAGCCAGCATGATACAGTAGTTTGAGTGTTGGACTATGACTCTCGAGGCCAGGGTTTGATTCCAAGTTTAGCCATAAAACCCACTGGGTGCCCTTGGGTGAGTCACATGCTCTCAGCCTCAGAGGAAGGCAATGGCAAGCTTCCTCTGAACAAATGTTGATAAGAAAATCCCATGATATGGTCACCTTAGGGTTGCCGACAGGCGGAAACTTGAAGGCACACAACAACATCAAAAATTTATGGTTATTGTCTGTTGTTTTTTTCTAGGGAGCATGGGGTGGTGGTCTGTTGATGTCAAGGAAACATAAATGGAAATTAAATGGCATTGAAAGGTAAGACTTACAGACATATTATTAAATGCTGTTTGCTGGATATTGGAGTAGTGGGCTAAATCCAGTGTCAGTTTGGAGACTACAATAGCTTGCTTTTTTATTCACCTCTTCTGCTCATCAGAGGAATTCCCAGGCACCTAGACCCTGTTTTGGGGCTGGAGTAAAAATGGATTAATCTCCTCTCAGTTTGGCTGGATGTCACCAGTGGAAGTCTCTGCCTGGATCATGCCCACTGTCAGTAAAGTTGCTGCAAATTAAAATTACAGGATGCCTCTGCTCTCCAACTCACTTTCTAACAGAGTTATAGCATGTGAATCAATATGCACTTGTCAAAGATATAATTTGAAGCTATTTTTCAAACTCTGATCACTGTTGAAATAATTGGCTAGATCTTTAATAGCATAAAGACCATGGTTAAGTTCCTTTTATTTTATCTCTGTTATTGTCTCAGTGTCCTTTCTTATCATCCTTATATCATAAAGCCTAGGAACTACTGTATATACTCAACTATAAGTTGACCTCATGTATAAGTCAAGGACAGGTTTTGGGGCCGAAAATTATGGATTTTGATATGACCCATGGATAAGTCGAGGGTCAAACTTAGCGACATGTAACAAAGGATGGAAAGGATGAATGGAAAGGAAAATTATGCTAATTTTTTTTTTAAAAAAAAATTGACAGGCATAACTGTTTGTGCTCACCCAAAAGGCTGAGAAGAAATTAAGTTCTTGCTTTTCACCAAAGCATGGCTCCCTTTTTGATAAGAGTTAAAGTACAATACTTACATTGACCCATGGATAAGTCAACACAGGTTTTCTGGGTCAATTTTTTGACTAAAATTTCTAGACTTATACATGAGTATATACAGTATGTACTTCATCCTCGTATTTATGTTCTAGGGCTAACTCTGTGACATGGAATCCACACAAGATGATGGGGGTCCCTCTACAGTGTTCAGCTCTGCTTGTTCGAGAAGAAGTAAGTCTTCATACATTTGCATTTCTTTTCACTTTTGGCCTTTTATTGGGTGGGATCTGGGTGGTTTCTCTGTGATTGTGGCATAAAGTGTCATGTATCTGGGTGGAAGTAGCAAATCAAACCAAAAGATAAATGTGTAACAACCCTGAAAAGGTTATCTTTTTGGACTACAGCTTCCCTTATCCTAAATCTCCTATATTGGCTGGCAGAACTGCAGTCCATTTAAAAAAAATTCAGCGCTTTGACATGAAGTCCCTTTTCAGCCCCAAAGTCAAGAATCAGCTACAACCACTAGAAACTCAAAATCACCAATATTCTATATTGGCTATTTAGTTACATCTATGTAACATCTTCTGGCCCTACAGGATCTGCTCTATTGCTGGCCTATGATCCTTTCCTATAAGAGCAGAGATTTAAAAAAATGTGTGCCAGGGAGCTTTAACTAACTGGCCAAGATGAAAAGTCCCCTACATGGACTTCAGCACTGGCAAGAGGCTGGTCTGATGAATTTGTAGGTTTCTTCACACTATTACAAACTGATTTAAGAGCTCAGAAACACATAGCTTACAGGCAGTCTGCCATTTGTAACAACTACCTAGAGACTGTATGCCTATTGTTAAGAGCTGAAAGGTGAATTACGCTTTTTCACCTGAATATTTCTAAGCTTAGTTAGCTATCAAGGCAGGAGTAAATGTGATTATGCCCATAGAGGGAAAGAATGTTCAGAAATGCATAGAGCAGTCCAAGGATAATACTATTGACCTTCTTGCTGGCATTGGAGCCAGAGCTTGAAAAAACTGCAACACCCAGAATCCTCAAGCAGCATGGCCACTTGCAGAGGGATAAATAAAATCATCGACTGATGTTCTTGTATATCTGTTTCTTTAAAGGGACTGATGCAAAGCTGCAATCAAATGCATGCTTCCTACCTCTTTCAACAAGACAAACATTATGACTTGTCTTATGACACTGGTGACAAGGCCTTGCAATGTGGGCGCCATGTGGATGTCTTCAAACTGTGGCTGATGTGGAGGGCAAAGGCAAGCATTTCCATGATATGTTTTGGTATAACACAATCAGAATGAGTGCCGTTGTGATCTGCACAAATACATTTAGGAAAAAGTTGAACTTTAGGAGTAAGCCAAGGTTGTTGTTTCTTTGTTGTACCACCAGATTTTGGTAGTCTCCCACTATGAGCTAAGGCAACAACACTCCAGCCCCAGTCCAACTATTGTATTGACCAGGGAGAAGGGACAGTTGTGGGTGAGTTGTTAGGCAACTAGTGCTCAGTAGTGTGGCAGATCTGTGCACAAACCTCCCTAATACAAGGTGTCTATGAGAGAGATGGGTAAAAGCACAGCCGTAGGAATGAACAAATGACTAATAATTGTCAAAGCACATTCCAGCTATAGGAAATCATGTGTTTCTTTCACGTTTTGAGCCTATAACCTCATGGAGCAATTGCTGAAGCCTCTGCTCTAGGCAACTTGGCAGCACAGCAATTATGTTTTAATGTAATCAGACTAAAAGCTTTTGAGAAACACAGAGGATTTGGTTGTAGGAATTCTTAAAACTAGACATGGCAAAACTGTGACTAGAACACCTGCTCCCATTTTATGCAGCAATTAGAAGCAGGTATATTATTAATGTGGGGAAACTAATTAAAAATCTGTCCTTTCCTGGGGCACATTTGTAAGGGATCTCAAAGGATCAGTTTAGTTGCAGTTGGGAAATGCTGCCAAATAAATACTTTCCACTTAATGATTTCAGATTTCTCTATTAAGATTTTCTTTTCACAGTGAATGAAGATATTTATTCAAATATCCTGCAAGAAATAAATATTTTAACTAGCATTTGCTGTCTTATTTCACCATGATCATCACCATCAAGTTAACAGCATAACTGGTGATTAGATCTTTGAAAAGTTACTCAGAATCCCTCAACCAGCCTAGGAGATTTTGGATTTACAATCCAAAATAATTACAGAAACTTACACAAATTCTTCATGTGCCTATTAAGCTACATGCAGTCTCCCAGTCAGGTCTGGAGGGTTAGTAGGGTGGTCATGCAAAAAAAAAAGAAAAAAAGAAAATGAATTATCAGACATCTGACATCCCTGTTCATTGTAAGAGAAGCCTTTTTCAATCAATCAATTAATCAATCAATAATAAGGAAGTAACTGTAAGTCCCTTCATGTTCACAATTAATCCCTTGGCACCTCTGATAGCATCAAAAATGGCCCAAAGGCCACACTAACCACACATATTGAATACCCTTTGAATTGCTGCTGAATGTTATAATTTCATTCAATTACAATTTGAAACCATATTTTAAATGGGACACCTATTAAAACTGTTTTGTTAAAAAGAGTAAGGCTGTAGAGGCTAATTAGTAGATGAGTCAATTAACACATTTTGATTAGTTAAAAATGCCATCGGCTATTTATTTCAATGATTTATATATTTCATGGTTTAAATTCTATATTAATTTTAAAAACCACAAGTATTATTTTAAAAACCTGCACATGGTAGTTGACCTAAAGAGAGACTGCTAGCTAGGTGATATCAAAGAAGAGGGGGGGGGGGAGTGCAATGTTTGATGACAGGGGCAATGCCAACTAGGCTGTCAGTAACTTCTGTGGAGCAGCTATAAGAGTTGTGCAGGGAAACGGGAGGTATGGCATTAACAAGGCGAGGTTCTGTTAAAGAGGAAGGTGAGATAGATGCTTAAAATCCATCTTACCTCCCTTTCACCCTGTTAACCCTAAACTACTGGAGAATGTGCCAACCGAACCACAGAACCTTTCTCTGCTCCTTTGTAATGGTCAATCAAGAATAAAAAGGTCAATCAAGAATAAAGCCCACAAACTATATGATCTCCTTGTACAGGAAGATACAGACCTGGCATGTATTATGGAAACCTGGCTGGGGGATGACAACAATGTAACTTGGGCTCAAGCTCTCCCAGCCGGGTATGCCATTAGTGAGCAGGTGAGGGGAAGTAGACCCGGGGGAGGGAGGGGGAGTGGCTGTAATCCATAAGAACAACCTTACCCTGACCAGGAGACCTATCTGGCAATTAGACCACATTGAGAGGATTTGCTGTTGTCTGAAGGCAAGGGACAGTCTGGGGATTCTGTTGGTATACCAACCGCCTGTTGCTAACAGACTGACACAACTAGTCTCAGAGCTGGTGTTGCGGCTGATTGTTCTGGGAGACTTGAACATCCTTCTCGAGACCAGCTCTTTAGATCTTACAGGTGCAGCTCATGAGTTCATGTCTGCCATGACTAACATGGGTCTGTCCCAGATAGTCTTCAGGCCGACACATTGCACGGATGCGGTCTTTTGCACGTAACAGGAACTTCCATGAGTGGAAGTGATTTCTACTTCTGCTCTGTCATGGATGGACCATTTCCTGGTCAAGGCTGGACTGAAGGCCACTATCTATTACCCCCTCAGGAGTGGTGGACCTTTTAGAATGGTCTGCCCTTGAAGGCTGATTGAACCCAAAAGGTTCCAGGAAGCCCTACAGGGTTCTATGGGTGGCAATGTGTGTGACTCTGTCGAAGCCTTGGTGGCTACCTGGAACAACAATCTTGCCAAGGCTGTTGACACAATCGCTTCCAAGTGTCTTCTCCAGCCCGCCCCTAACTGTAATCCTTAATATACTGAAGATCTTAGAAGGATGAAGCGGGCTGGACAATGACCAGAGCACTGCTGGTGGAAAACTTGGTGTTTATTGGACAAGACACGTCATAGGACTTTTCTTAAAGCCTATTGAGCGGCAATAGCTGCAGCAAAGAAATTTTTCTATTCTACATCTATTGGATCTGCAAAGTCTCAACCAGCAGAGCTTTTCAGAATGGTTAAGAAGTTAACCCATATTCCTTCCACCCTGAATCTTCTTCTCCAACCTACGAGAGCCTGCTGTGATGCTTTTAATAATCACTTTGCAGATAAAATCTCTCAGCTAAGGGCCGACTTAGATGCCGGCATTAGTACAGAAATGACAAGAAACATCTCCAGAGACTCTGTTAATGAGGCTATTTTGGATCAGTTTCAGTCTATGAATACTGATGACGTAGACAAGCTGCTTTGCAAGGTAAAAAAGACCGCCTGCCCTCTCAATCCCTGCCCAACTTGGCTGGCCATCCAGGGAGGTGAGGCAACCATGAAATTGTTAAAATCCATAATCAATGCCTCCTTCAGGGAAAGCTGTTTTCCATCTAGTTTAAAATTAGTGGTGGTTAAACTGATATTTTAAAAAGCCTTCCCTTGAACCCCTGGATAAAAACAATTACTGGCCAGTTTCTCTTCTCCCCTTTCTGGGCAAAGTGATCGAAGAGGGCGGTTGCAAACCAACTCCAAGCCATCTTGGATTAATCTGATTATCTTGATCCATTTCAATCTGGCTTCAGGTCAGATATGGAGTGGAGACTGCCCTGGTCGCCTTATTTCACATATTTACATGATCTCCATCTATGCATTGAAAGGCGAAGTGTGGCCTGTTGGAGCTCTTGTGTCATAGACTGCCCTGGGCCTGGGCCTGAATTAGAAGCACAGTTAGAGGACTCAGACTTTGAAGACATGGAGGAGGCTGAGACAGAGGCAGATCTGGGGCTGCCTGGATTAGCAGTCCCAGAGCAGGCTCAGGACACTGTTGAGGGAGAAACAGACTCTGTGGACTCTAGCCTGCAGGTGCTAGGACCTGTGCAGAGAAGGCAGGTCAAGAAGTCTTTGAGGAGGTCTTCCAGGTTAGAAGCCAAGAGGAGAGCTAATAGGTTTGAGCTGAGAGAAGCACAGGCCCTTTAAAAGACCTCCAGCTGTAGAGGCTCTGTGCAGCCAACAACCGGTCATGCAGCCTTGTTGTTTGTTCCTTGTTTTTGGATTCAAGTTATCTGACCTGGGCTGCCCTCAGTAGAGATAAGCAGGACATCTTGGACCTCTCAGCAGCCTTCGATACCATAGACCATGGTATCCTTCTGGAACGCTTGAGAGAGTTAGGAATTGGAGACTCTGCTTTGCAGTGGCTCTGTTCCTCCCTCTCGGGCAGATTCCAGATGGTGATGCTGAGGAAAAGTTGCTCTTCTAAAAGAGAGCTGCCCTCTGGCGTCCCTCAGGGCGCCATTCTACCCCCAATGCTGTTCAACATTTACATGAAGCTGCTGGGCGAAATCATCTGGAGACATGGGGGGTGGGTGTTATCAGTATGCTGATCACACCCAAATTTGTTTCTCTGTGTCTCAGGCTGTTTCAGCAACCAAGGAGGGCATCTCCCCTCTGAATGACTGTCTGAGATCAGTAATGGATTGGATGAGGGAAAATAGACTTAAGCTGAATCCAAACAAAACAGAGGTCCTCATGATAAGTAACCCCAATCTGGGTATGGAGAAAAGCTCATCAGTCCTGGACGGGGTCACACTTCCCCTAAAGGACTGTGTTCGTAGCTTGGGGGTGCTGCTGGACTTGTCACCTCAACTGTCATCTCAGGTGGATGCAATGGCCAGGACTGCCTGTTACCAGCGTCAACTGATAACTGCGACCCTATCTGGAGTCACAGGACCTAGAAACGTTATTTATTATTTTATTTAATAATATTAATATAATTAATATATTATTTATTATTTTATTTCTATATTTTGTATTTGTAATTTTCCTTGCTGTTACCTGCATTGGTCCTCAAATGGGAGAGGTTGGATACAAATAAATATTTTATTTTATTATTAGGAATCCATTCATTTCAGGCCAATTTAGAAATGCTGAGCATTTGTATGGTCAGCTATGAAACACTGAACTTTCAGAAAAGGTGCTTGAACAGCTCAGACTAACTATGAATGATTGGGGCTTGTCTTCTTGGGTTTGTTGATTGATAGCAGCATTTGCAATCTTTAGAACACCAGTTGTTTTGTATTTCAACACCCAGAAGCTTTAAGCATTGACTATTTTGACTGGGGCTTCTGGAAGGTGAAGTCCAAAATATCTGGAGAATGAAAGATTGAGTGCCACCACTTTATAATGATGGCTTTGATCATTACCTAGTGTATATTTTCTTTTTCTTTTTCTGCTTTAGTCCCCTTCAGTGTCTCTCTTTTTTCCTTTGTTCCAAAGGGCACTGTAGGATTTGAAGCTCATATTGACAAATGCTTGGACCTTGCAGAATACCTGTATAACAAAATAAAGAACAGAGAAGGCTTTGAAATGGTATTTGATGGAAAGGTATGTATTTACTCTAACTTTGAATATCTGGCCTCAGGCCAAAATCTGTTAACTCACACACATTGAGAGGAAGCAACATAAGCATACATAGGAGTATTTCATTAGATAATTTCCATCAATGCACAAATCATAAAGGGGATGGAAAACAGTTAGGGTTCCAAGGGATAGTTTGTTAACTAATTTTCTTGCCCATTGTGCTGGAAGGAACCAACATAAGACAGGAATAATTGCTGAACCCCCATCAACTTCTTTCACACAATTAGGAGTTTATCACATGGGAGGAATTTCTCCCAATTTCGAATGGAGCCAGTTCAAATTCACCTAAATTCGCTAGTTTAGTGAATTTACGTGAGTTCTAGTTGCATTCGGAATGCGTTCAGAGTGACTTCCCATTACCTGAAAATGACCCCCCCATTGCCCGAAATTGTGTGAGATAAGTTAATACGCAATTACGTGAAACCCCATGATTGCGTTCGGAATGACTTCCCATCGCCCGAAATTGCATGAGATACACTAATTCATAATAACATGAAACCCCATGATTGCGTTCGGATTGCCTTTGGAGTATACCCCCAAATTCCCTCGTGTGATAAACTCCTTAGTCCCAAAGATGCTACAAGATACTGATAACCCCCCATCGGTGTTAAGCAGCAAAGTCAATAGCGTGAGGTTATGGAAGCTGGCCCCAAAACATCTGGAAGGCCACAGTTGCTCAGCATTGATGCCAACATTGGCAGAATTGTTGTACCAACTCATTAATGCAAGACTGGTGCAAGGACCACAACTGGTATCCTAGCCAGCAGTAGGGAGATCTTGCACGGTTGTTGTCAGTCAGGTCTTTTACACTGCATGTCCAAAGCCATGTTTCCTTCAGCTGTTTTTAACTGTAATGCCCAGCATTTCTGAGCTAGAATCCCTAGTTGTAACTGCCAAGATCCTATTGGTTATGCAGACTGGCTCTTGTAGGAACTGAAGGCCAAAACATCTAGAGAATCAGAAGTGGAGACCTTTTGTCTTTAGTGGAAGTAGCCTTTGTACCTCTGGTTGGTTTGGGTAACCACTTACACTTACGCACAGTCACAAAGGACAAAGCATCTTACCCCCAAAAAGAATGAAAGATAACAGATACCTGCACAAGGAGCCATTAGTTAACTTACTTATAAACATATATGTTTGGAAAATATTTTCTGGAGGAACTGGAGGTCATCCCAAGATGAAGAAGACATAGCCAAGTGACCTCTGCTCTCTTTAAACCATGCTTGGACTGAGTACTTCTGACAGAGGAATTTCCTATCTAAGTTATGACATGTGGTTACCATGGGCCCAGTACTATGTACTGCTAAGCTTAGAAAAGTTATTTTGGGGGGGGGGGGGTTACAGCCCCCAAAAATCCTCAGCCAGGGTGGCCATTGCTGGCCAGAGGAACTGGAGGAATTTTGTGAGGAACAGTCCAAAAGGTAATTTGAAACTTTGGTTGAGTCTATCTGGCAGGAGTTCTCCATAGTCCATGCCAAGAACTTTTCCATTACTTGCTACCAAATCCTTTAATTGAAGACAACAGGTATTGAACCCTAAATTTTGTGTATGCAAAGCTCTTTTACTGCTTTGTACCACCTCTGAGTATTTCTTGCCTAAGAAAGCCCTATGGGTTTCTATATTTTGCCATAAGTCAATGGGTGATTTGAAGATGTGTTTGTGTGCGCACACATGCAGAGAGACAGTTGCACACATCTATCTTCCAGTGCACCGTTCATAGAATTTTTGGAGTGATGTATATCACTGTGTGATTTCCTCAGGATATGTTACAAGAAATATTGCCACGTTCATTGATCACGATGATGACAATTCTTACTAGGTTTGTGCCAAAATCGACAGAAAGAAAAACATAGCAGTTTGATCACTCTCATAGGAAGAGCGACATCTCGGAAGGGAGAAACCACAAATTTTACTGTGAATGAACTACTTTTAAAATATATGCTGTTGTTCTTCTATTAGCCTCAGCACACAAATGTATGCTTCTGGTATATACCTCCCACCTTACGGAATATGGAGGATAATGAAGAAAGAATGAATCGTCTTTCAAAGGTAAACAAAAGAGAGAGAGAGAGAGAGAGGAGAAAGAGATGTGCTAGTTCCTGTTATGAAATCAATAATATAAATAAGATGTATTCTTGCGTTACTCCAGCATTCATCTGATCCCTTATTATGGGAAGAGAGATCCAATTAATTTTTGTACAAGGCTATATCATAGTTTATGAACACTAAGTTTGGTTGTTGACTTCTACATCATTTTCTAGAGAAATCCTGGATATGGATTTGAAGAGCTGGGGGAAGGCTGTTGCTGTTTCTTGAAATCAAGTTGAGTTTGACGTATGGGAATGCTATGATTGAGAGACATCAGAAAGCCCCAGTCATCACCTGCCCTTCTCAGCTCTTTCAAATTGAGGACTGTGGCTTCTTTGATTGAATCAATCCACTTGTAGTGGGGAGGACAGAACACATAGAACTCAGGATAAGAGTGAGTTTTATTAGGTATTATGGAAGAGGAGTCTCATATGTTGGTACTCAGTGGAAATGTCAAATTCTAGATTTAGAATCATACAACCACAGTTGGGAGGGACCTCAAGGTCCGTCTTAATCCAGATCCCTGCCAGTGCAAGATACATGTATGGAGTGGTGGACATCTGACTTCTGTTTAAAGGCCTCCAAAGAAGGCGAGCCCACCACTCTGTGAGGCAGATTTTTCCACTGTTGAATAGCATTTACTGTCAAGACATTCTTCTAATGTTCTATTAATTTAGACCTTTAGCTTGAAGGGGGAGTTATTAGGCCGTGTTCTATTACTTCGCTTCATTCAAAATGTGGTCAATCATCCAACCCTGCTTAATTTTGAATTTTGCTACTCATTTGAATGGAGCTCTAGCCCTCTGCCCTAAGGTTCTCACCTAATGGAGTGTCTACACATATGTCTAGTTTGATCCTGAGACCATATAATACTTACTTGCTTTTCATACTGTCTTTATGAAGGTGGCCCCAATAATTAAAGCCCGAATGATGGAGTATGGTACTACTATGGTCAGCTATCAGCCTCTGGGAGACAAGGTCAACTTCTTCCGCATGGTTATCTCCAATCCAGCAGCAGCTTACCAAGACATCGATTTTCTGATTGAGGAAATAGAGCGCCTCGGGCAAGATTTATAATCATGTGGTCTGTCAGACCTTTCTGAAATGTCTCTAGGTAGACAATTAAGTTGTCACAAACTGTGGTGAATGTATTTGTAGTTTGTTCCAAAGTGAATCTATTTCTATATTGTGGCGTCAAAGTAGAGTGCAATTTAAAACTGAGAACATTGCTCCTCTTTAAAAGTCTTTTCCCCGCACCCTTGAGTTTGTGAATACATCTTTTCTGATGAAGTAATATACAAAAGGCTGCATTCATGCAAATCAGAAATCAAAGACATGCTCACAGTTCCCCCCTTCCAACTTTTAGTATAGTTAGTAAAAATTATAATTTATGCTAAAAGTAACCAAACAAAATAGTGCCAAATTTGCTCCCAAAGTGTCGTAAAATAAAATGAGGGGCAGTGTGCAACATAAAGCAAAACAAACAAAAAATGCTTTAAAATGCAGATGTTTTGCCTTTTTTTCTTAGCCTGTTAGAACAGAATTTCTAATTTACATGCAGACATTTCAGATGTATTTAAATACATATAATTTTACAAAAGAAATATATAAATATATATATATATTAAAAAGATCCTATTTTGTAAAATATAGATTTTTTATTTTATATGGGTTATAATGACTGCAGGGGCAAATAATAACAATAAAGATAAGAGAAATAAAATCCTTTATTTTCCTTCAAAGGAGGTGCATCAAATATTTAACCGTGGTTATTTTGAGACTTGACCCCACATCAGTTCTTAAAAAGAAATGTCTCTCAGATCTACTTGAGAGTTTTGTCTTGTACATTTCCAGAGTTTAGTACTGCAGCTCTTAAACAAACAAAGACCAATGACAGTTAATTTGCAAAATGCTGCTGCTACTCCTAATGATACTTCCCATGTGGCCTAGCTAAGCAGACGCACAATCATAAGGGATTGGTTTACCCAAGATTAATCCTAGGATTGTATGTGGAGTCTTCTCCAAAACGGGTCACACTTCAGAATAATTGCTTATTCACTGGCTATCTTTATCAGCTGCAGATGAAAGACATGTCAAATGTCTTAGTGTCCAACACATTCTAAGTTTAAGCAGCTCAGCCCACAAAGCTAAGCAGTGAGGGATCTGTTTGTTGGGACAACTACCCTGAGGGTGGGAGAAAGAAGAGCTAGACTAGATTCACAAGACCAAAATTCACCAGCAAATCTGTATTAGCAGCCAAACAGGAGTCCTTTCTTGGGTGCTTCCAGATGGGGCTTTGATTATGCAATTGACCTGCCTCATTCACAGTATTTCATGGGGATCCAGAGGTGGTTGTCTTCCATGTGTAACCCTTCTGTCTTTTCCTGATACTTGTCCTCACAATTGGCTTTCCATACTCCCCCCCCCCAAAAAAAAACATTCTTAGAAAGAAGACAGAATAGCTATGCATTGTATCCAGAAGCCTCTAGAAATTCTCCTTTTTTAAATTCCAGGATCCAAATCTAACTTCAAAGCACAGATTCATGATATGGTGCTAGAGTGCTCAGACCAACATGGTGGCTGTGGACCCAAGCTTTGGTTGCTGAAGCTCGGGAACTTCTAAAATCTCAGACTATCTGAGAAGGTTGCTCTTTGGACTGTGATCAAGATCCTGTATCAGGGTTGTGTAATGTAAATCTCCTCAGAGTTACAGGTTGATTGTGCTACACAATCCGTGTCTTGAACAGTAATGTTGCACAATTGAATGTATAATTGAAGGCACAACTGAATGGCCAACCAAGTACAAACATGAAGGAATACTTCTGAGAACTTTAGCAGGTGCATAATGTATATGCATCAGCGGAGAATGTGTGTTCACATGCACCTGTGTACCTCTGCTTCTGGGGCTGTGAACTGAATGGGGGCATTGCACAGTGAATAAAAACGTCCAACCACATAAGACATGAATCGGATTTTGACCAGTATCTCCCAAAAGTATCTCTAAAGCCAACATGGGAGATATCATTTAAAAAAAATTGTTCAGGTTCTGCTCCAGATCTATTATTACTACTATGCCGATGCATCAGCAGTGGTCAGGCTGTAGGGGCTGATGGAAACTGGAGTCCAATCAGATCTGGAGTGCTACAGATTTTGATATGTGTGAACTTACACAGAAAAAAGGGCACTCTGTACAACATTTCAGCCGACCTCTGCATACAAGTGCTGACATTAGGGATAGTTAAGTGCAATCCATACAGCCATGTAAAACAGGGGTGTCATGGAGGCCTTTCACACTACATAGTTACAGCACTATGATTCCACTTTAACTGTCATGGTTCTATCCTATGGAATCCTGGGTTTCTGAGTTTAGGGAGAGATTTTTAGAACTCTCAACCGGAGAGCTCTAGAGCTTCACCAAACTACAATCCTCAGGATTTCATAGGATGTAACCATGGCAGTTAAAGTGAAATCACAGTGTTATAACAACATAGTATGAAAGGATCCATAGTCAACTACTGAGACCCTCTATAATTCAAAGACTCATGATGACTGCATGCAGTTCTGACTCTATAGGTGCTCAGGGCTGCTAAATCTTGGTTCCATTCCTGATATAGAAGTAATGTATGCATAGAACTGCAGTCTCCTCTCCCTGAGATAATATTTGTATGCTCTCCTCTGACCCCTTATCCACTTCTTTTTCACTCCTTTTCCACCAGCCTTCTGTATAATCTATATTAAGAGAAAAAGACATGCCCAAAGCTATGTAATAAGCTCTGTGGCTGAATCCGTATTTGATCCTGATTTCCTCTTCTATACTCCAGCATCCTATTTCCACCTCGCAGCTACCAGCTACCAGAAACTAAGCTAGAGATCAGAAAATTCCTAGTTTGGTTCTCTTTGTGCTGTGTGCCCTTCGCTAAGCCATCATCTCTAAGGCTTGTGTGCAGTGGAAAGGAAGTTATAATACTGAACTACCTTACAAGGTTGTTATTAGAATCCAGTGTATCTTGAATTTGGATACCAATTCATTATTATAATAGGTGTTACTCCTTATGAAAACCCTCGTTTTATGAAAAAAGCCATTAAGTATGTGGCTTTGAGTCATTGTTGGACTGCAGCTCCCATTATCCTTTGCCATTGGCACTGCTAGCAGGAGTTAATAGAAGATAGAAGTCAACAACACCTGGCAGACCACATATTTCCCAACCACGACCAGTACTATTCAGAGTGGTGCTTCCTGGACCAATGCTGGTCCCTGAACCATTGGCAAGTCTCAGGGAAAGAAAGAAACGATTGTACTGAATGGGCATAAAAACAACGCCAGTCCCTGGCACACTGGAAAATAATAGTTGCTGGTTCGTCAAACTAAGAAATATCAACCTAGATTTTATGGATGTAAGACAGGTTATACTGTAGGACAATCTCTTCGACATGTCAGCCTCCAGTTTTTGATGGACTCAAATTCCCATCAGCCTTAACCAGCATGATCAGGGATTATATCAGTTATAACATAAAACATATGGAGATCACCATGCTGCAGAAGACTGATGGGGGAGTTGGAATGGAAATCTGTCATGCATCGGTTTCATGCCTTGGAATTGCCTCCACTTATAAGCCTAGCTAAATTTTGGGGTTTAGCTTTAACTCAAATCAACATGGCCACCTGGGTTTGTAAAGCAATATTGTTTTACACTCTCTCCAAATACTTGAAGCAAACAAATGTAATGTTGTAGTGATTTGATCAAGAATACATAACTTTGGGTACAGGCTCATTGTAACATTGCAAAATAGGAACAAAGAGATTATAAATTGTGTCTGTAATTGTGTTGCCTTTTAAATTATATCAATAGTATGTTTTTTGTCACCTCAGACTGAGGGCTGTGCACTTTAGATTTAAAAGCTGTACAGTGTTGCCAGTCAACATAATTGCTGTATAAGCTTGTACAATATATTACTGAGATGTCCTTATCTGTGTGGTAGCAGTATTGAATCTTGATATTGTAAGAACTGCATTCATTCTAGTTCCTCTATTGCTCACTTGCTGTAGATCACATCTCCTTCAACTCTAAGCTAATACCCATAAACAACATTTGCATTAAACTGTGAGTTCTGGAAAGCTTTCCAACTCTGCTAATAAGATCTGAAGCAGCTTATTGCTGCCTGCCGAGATTCCAATAGCCACTACGGAGTCTCCTGTACATTTGGACATTTCCCATTCACTTCAGTGGATGGGGCAGCTCTGTGCTTGCCTTGTAGGAGACAGCAGCTCCATGGGTTGGGACATTTGGGTTTCACCCATTAAGCACTGCTGCTCTTCAGTCTCTGTTCAAATGGCGGTAGCACAACTTTCCTTGACGTGAATAGAAATTTGTGCACTTGGGATAAATGATGCTGTTAAATGGCTCATTTGCAATTTATCAATTAAATGCTCCTGCTTCTCCAGAGGAAAGGCAGTGCAGGGAGAATATCAGTGGTGATTTATAGGTATGGGTTACACTTTGCATGTCATTTTTTTAAAAAAAATAAAGCTGATTACAGATGTTGTAGATATTCTTTATGTGTATCTGTCTAAGATCTTCACCTGGTGCTTTCACGTGCACAAGCACCAGCTTGACTTTCTTTTTCCATGTTAACTCTTGTCTGTTGCATCTAGGGAAAAGAACTACCTGGCAATTTGTTCTTCTTGTATTTGATTCAAGTATTTTATCTGTGGTGGTGTCACTCAGAACCCAAATAAAAAAATGTAAAATGTGGTTGTCATGTCTCTGCAGGGTCACTCTCACCCTGTGTCCCCCCCCCCCATCCCCCCGTTACTCACCTGAAAGATTGTTAAGAACCAGGAATACCTGTCATGGCATCTTTCCACAAAGGTCAGACAACTAGAATGTTTTATTCCGGTTGTCACTCATGTCATGTTGTTGCTTCAGCACTGACATTGATAAGGCTTGCTTTATTATGTCGTAAGCACAGAAATAATGGCATTCTGCAGTCGCAGCAGAATATCCACATATAAAATATTTGACATCTTATCATTTGCCAAATTAGATCCAGACTTTCAGTTATCTGAAGCTTGTTCTTATCTTCTTTTCAAAAATGTATTCTCTTTCAACATGAAGTATCCAATATTGTATAATAATTGATCAAGGTATGGACCCATGGCTGAGCTTGGAAAAGTCATGCTGGTTAAGGGATTTCAGGAGTTCTAGTCCAAAAAAGTAACTTTGCAAAATTCTCATCTTGAAGAAACAGAAGAACTGTTTCTTCTATGTGGATATCTACCTCTATTTCTGTTCAGGATTCTGCCAAAACAATCTGTGATCATCAAGAACTACTGTACTAAAATTTTAGCTTGTTGTGTTGTAGCTTAAGAAGCTATCTTACACCAAGTCAGATTGTTTTTCTAAATAGTCAGAATTGTCTACTCTCAGTGATGGGAGCTCTCTAGAGTCCTATGCAAAATTTAACTACGTGGGACCTTCAGCATGCAAAGTAAGGTCTACCATCTTGGTCACTCTCCTGAGAGTCATGATCCTGCATTGGGGGGTTTAAAGTTCTGCCCAGGTAGAATTGCACTCAACTCAACTCTGACATCCCTCGAGGTTCTCAGCCGTTGGTCCTCCAGATATTTTGGACTTAATTCCCAGAATCCCCAGTCAACAAAGCCAGTTGTAAGAGTTGTCATACAAAACACCAGTAGCCCGACCTCTGACATGTCACGATCTCTACTAATAATTAACAGACTTACTCCTTGTGATGGTCCAAATAAATACTTCACATTACTGCTTTTGCACAAAGTTCACACCACAAGAGCACAGAGGGAAAGAAATCCAGTTTCTACTGGTTTTCTCACAGCTGCTGAATTTCCATTGGACTATCAACCAGTTTCTGAATGATTCCTTTTTTTTGGGATTCTACCTCCTATAGCAGGGTATTCTGGTCATCATAATCCAAAAAGACAGCTGTCCCTAGTTCATTAACATCTGAACCTAAGCATCATTAGCTTAGGTTCTTACATAATATTTAGACTGGGGTAATATGAACTGGCAGAGTGGTATTATTTTAGTTTAGTATGATTCGGCTTGAGAATTAGTATGGTACATTGTTCAGGAACCCACTTTTTTTAAAAAAAAATCATGAGACACTCAAAAGAAAAGAGGCAAGAATGCTGTATTTATTTGTTTGATTACAAAGATTTCTTTAAAAAAAAATCCTACAGAGCTTTCACACATGGAGAGACACAGACATGGACATGGACACGCACACAGAGAGAGTCATACACTGCAGGAGAAGATGGGTTTAATTTTTGCTGACATGCAAAATAGCTGTCACCAGTTCTTTTCCTGTCTCCACCAAAGAAAAGTCTCAGTCTAGAACATAACCAAGTAAAAAGCAAAAGACCACTACAGCAAACCATTGTTCAGTTTTTGAAAAACCTTTTGAAGAGCCCTAGTGCAGATCCAAGAAACGGTTACAAACAAACCCTAAAAAAAATGTGGTGGTGATGATGATGATGATATTTATTTCTATCCCTCTTTTCCCCCAGTTTGGGACTTAAAGCAGCTTACAACAATTTAAAAATATCACTAAAAATCTACAAGATACAAAAGTTAAAATGAGGTCAAACAATTAAAAGATTAAAACCAGATTAAAATATATATAATTAGAAGGCACACACACACCAGTGTAACAACTAACAAGATCCAGCACATTATTTGGTGAGACAGGCCTTATTTAGTCAATCATCAAATGCCTGTCTAAACAGAAAAATCTTCACTTATATGTGAAAAGAAGATTAGAGGTAGAGGCCTCAACAACTGGAAAAAACTGACAAAACTCAAGGAGCAATATAATGAGAAGCTACTCTTATACAGATCAACCTGAAACAAACCAATATCATCCATGCAGTACTAGACTTGGATTGGGGTGATCTGAGTGTCAGACCTGGATGATGGACTGCATGAAACTAAGCCAGCCACTCTTTTCTTGATCAAACCCTATTTTACAGAGTTGTGGTAATAACAGTTTATATTTTTCTTGTGTTCTACCTTTAACCAAAGCCTGGAAGGTTGATGTTAAGATGACTGGACAGAATGACATGTCAAAGCCATCCAGAACTTGGCAGTGATAGGATGATGCTCTGGAACGCTGAGCATCATCTGATCACTGCACAGTTGTCATTGGTTTCAGCATGTCCTCATGATCATTTTTCTTAAAACTAACCTCCCCAGCTTTGCCTTTAATTCCTTGGAAATTGCAAATGTTACAACAGTAACATTATTGCCCTTTCAATTTTAAAGGGCTTTTTTAATGCACTGCATTGATCCTCCAGATTGTTGGGGATTACAAATATAAATATTACAGAGAGTTTGTAGGCAGCTCTGCATGGCTGCTGCAGCTGGAATTTAAATGTTCAAGTCAGCTGGGTGATTTCAAATAACACAATGTAAAGGTTTGGATCCCAGAACACAAATTAAGCCAATTCTAATGCTATTTTCTAAAGCATGTACACACTCTTAATTAGCACCTTTCAGGATAAATCAGGAGGAATCATTACAGCTGCTTTGAAATGGCTAGTAAAAAAAGGAGGGATTGTGAGAAGTATATAAATGGAAGCATTAGAAGAGCAGTGACTCAGAGAATTTGATCTCTGCTGCTTGCCATCTGTTTGCTCTCCTTTCTCTCAAAACTCTCCAGCTGCCAAGTACAATAAAGAGAAAGGAAGAGAAAACTAATATTGGCTACCATGACAGGCAGAAGGCAAGTGAAGCATATGGGAATGCCTGTGGAATCTCCTTTGAACTGGGCTTATCTGCAGTAAGCATATTTGCACTGAGAACCCTCCAAGAATGCTTACCTTGCTGCCTCATTGTGGCATGAAGATGACCTCGGGAGTCATCGAGGGTTTTTTTAGCACAATGACGCGAATCATCTCACTCACACATTCTGGGTTTGTTATTCACACTATGGAACTGCATCGATGTGCATCTCTGAGAGTGTGGTTGTTCACATGTGTAAGCATTCGAATAAAGATGGAGTTGACAATGCAAATGTATTTGGAACACACCTTTTGGGTATACAGTGTTTTATCCCAGGTTTATTCAAATCTATTCACATCAGTTATTCACACTACCAACAATAAAGATTTAAAAAAAAAACACTTGGGGAAAAACCAATATTGATTATTGCAGATTAAGTGCATTTTTGGTGCTTCTCCCCCCCCCCCCCCCCAAACAAAACCCTTAATCAGGTGCATTTGGAATGTGTGTGAACAATGGAGATTTGACCCGGAATAGTCCTGGACTTTTTCACAGTGTGAATAACCCCCTGGTTACAAAGTGTATACCAATGGAACACGGCATCCAGTGGATTCTATCAAGCTGGCAAGGCTTCAAGTGCAGCCCTGGTGAATGACTGCACATCTGACATCTGAGAACCAGTATACTGGTAAGTATGAGGAAGTTCATCACGGGAAGGTTGGCCACAGAGGTCCAGTTTCTTTCTGATTCAAACACAGGAGAATTGTCCAGACATAGCTCTCCCCTTTGAACTCAACTTGGTCTGATAAATTGTAGTATCCATCGTCACACAGTCATGGCTGCTCTGGTATTTTCTCCTTTCCCCCATGTGGGCAGATGTACGTATTTCTGAACTGCTCCCCTCAGCCACATGCATATGAATATACAGATTTTCTGCTAAAAATTGGGATAAATCCCCACTTTTTCCCCTCTGGGTTAAAGCCCTAAGGTGATGAAAAGGCCTGTTTTTGACTCCAATCAACCCATACACCATTTGGACAGTTCACTAGGTAAGGCCAGTTTATTTGATCCATTTTAGATGCATCCTGTGTTCATAGTGCAATAATAGGTTCTGTCTTTGTGTCCATCCACACACACACATGGTTCAAGTTGCTTGCTATTGATGGGCAGAAAAAATATTTTTAAATATTTGGGGAATGGTACTAAAAACATATTTCTTGAGTGTTAAGAAGCCCAGATTTTTTGGGAGGGGGATATGGTTTGAATATAATTTTTGCAGTTGAGTATTTATTCTGCACAAAATTTGCATGTGGTTGTTTTGTGCAGGAAAGAGCAAAAAAAATTTCTGTGCAGAAAATTCTGTTTTTCACACAAAACCTGTCCAAATTTTGTGCCAAATAAGCCCCAAATGACAAATAGTCTTCAAAAACTGTACAGAAGAAACTGTTAAAGTTACACATTGCTTCCTTTGAGAAAGCAAAGAATTACCATTACACTAGTACTTTAATTTTCAGCAGATGTAAGACTCTAGTTTGCCTATCCTGAAAATGTTTATGTTTGGGGCACTATCTTATTCTTTGCATCATATATCCAATGTCCTGTGCAGTATCTTTGGTTATGTTCTGCATGGGGTTTGGCACACCCTTCAATAAGGTTTAATGAAAACTGGCAGAAGAAGACAATCTACAAGGACTTCAGGCAAGCAAAGCCTTATATATGTTGACCTGTCTTCAAGTTGCCTGTCACCTAATGGTAACCCCATACAGCACCTGGTATTCATTGACAGTTTCCCATCTGAGTAATAACCAGGGCTGACCCCTGCTTGGCTTCCAGGATCAGACAGGATCTGGTGCCTTTAGGATATTTAGGCAATGGGGTATTTGAAATATCCCCCTCCACTCTTCCTGAGCAATTAGAGGCGTTTCAGAGCATTGACATTAAAAGATTAATAGACAGAAATGTAGCCATGGATAGTTTTTCCACAGTAAATCTGACCTGGAAATGCCTTATTTATTTATTTTTGGGGTGAGTCCAGCAAATATGATAGCTAAACAGCCTCACAAATTATTTCCTGACAGATAGGTGATAAATCACAGCACTTATGAAAAATGGCAAGTGACTCAATGTCTCACTCTGTCCTTGTATAGTACCTCAGACAGAGATGAATTATGAAGCATTTCATTAGCCAGGTACCTTCCATTTTTCTAGCAGGTATTGCTCTGACTTTCCAGGCCTCCTTCCAGGATTTCACTGATTCTTTCACTTTAAGACCACAGGGCTTGGGTTACCCCCAAAACTAATGGCAAAAGCCTCCATTGAGTTTGTAGTTGTGGGACTTCGAGTCAATTCTGACTTATGGGGTTTCTGGGGCAGAAGAAGTTTAATAAACAAAGGATAATTTTCTGCCAGCTTTCCTCTTCCCTTGCCCCAGTTTACTATTTCTGATGGCATATCAAACTGATTGAAAAGTCCCAGATTTTCCTCCTGTTTTTTCTGATTTTATACTTGGTAAAAATAAATCAACATGGATTGCTGGTATTGAAAGTATCTGATTATACTGGGAGCTGACAGAAAATATTCAGGAATAAACAAAATGTCTTTAAAATAAAATAGAACAAGAACAAAATCTGGGACTTTCTGGTCTTTTTAATAAGTTTGGGTGTACCCTGAGAAAACACAGGAGACCTGGGTCTAATCTGCACTGCAGAAATGAAGCAGCTTGACACCACTTTAACTGCCATGGCTCAATGCTATGCAATTCTGAGATTTATAGTTTTATTAAATATTTAGCCTTCTCTGTCAGAGAGCACTGGTGCCACAGCAAACTAAAATCCCATAGCATTGTGTCATGGCAGTTAAAGCAATGTGAATCTGCATTATTTCCACAGTGCAAATTAGTTTTAAGTAATGTTGTCTCAACATCTTGGAGATGTTTCATCCACAGGGTCAAAATAAGTTGGAGTCAACCTAGAGCAGTTCACAACAACAATAATGTTGCCTCAATAGCTCTAAGGTGTAAACAGCTCCTAACTGTCCATTGGGGAATTCAACACAGAGATTATTATGGTTCAAAACTCATGAAGCATTAAATACAAAAATTGTATATAGCCATGCTAGCTGGAGATTCTAGTTTAGTCCTAAAAATAACTTTAGCAAGGCCTGTTTTTAAGAAAACAAAACCAGCCTATAGGGACTCCATTAAGGATCGAAAAATATAATTAGCAGCACAATGCCTCCCAATGTCACTTTGAGAGAATGATAAAAAGATTCTGCTGAGCCTGCACATCCTGGCCATTCTTTCCTTTTAATTGTGTGGTATGACTGACCTCTTAAACTACCCTTGCTGTCTTAAGGACCTTTTTAACATTCAAGGCTTATATGTCCATGAGATACTGTTGCTGGTTCTCCTGTTATGAAGTCTGCTGGAGCAATTCTAATAAAGCTGCTATGCCAATAAATTTAATGACTATGAACTAATAGGGATTTAATGTTGTCACTTTGGGTCATAAGAGGTAGAAGCACTGGTTGCCTTTTATATTTCCCTATGTCTACCTTTTAGCAGCACTGCTATAAAAATTTTAGGAGAGAAAATACATCACTACAGTAGACATTTTTTAAAATAATTGATCACCTGTTTTCCCAAAGTGCTCATTTCCCATCATCCATTAGTCACTGGGGAGGAAAAACATTGTGTACAGATCCAAGATGGAGCCTGGATTATTTTATTTTATTTTATTTTATTTTACAATCAGCCCTCCATATCCATGGATTTTTTTATCTATGGATTCAAGCATCCACAGCTTGAGAATATTCGAAAATATATAAATTCTGAAAAGCAAACCACAATTTTATCATTTTATATAATGGACACAATTTTATTATCCATTGTATTTAATGGGAATTGAACATCCACAGATTTTGGTATCCATGGGGGGGGGTGTCCTGGAACAACCCCCCCCCCAGCCAATACCAAGGACCCACTGTGTTGTTTTTTTTAATTTTTGGACATACTTTCTGAGGATGTCTGGTATTTGTCATTTAGAAAAAAAAGTTTCCAAGTTATTTTCTAAAGTTTATTTAAATAAAATTAAAGATTTTTTTTAACTTTACCACATTAATTCTATCCTGTGCAAACAAAATCATTCCCTGTAGCTCACAACAAGACTGAAATCCACTCCAAAAATGTTCCCAGCAATGTGAACAAATTGCCTGTGCTGACAAGCAGTGTGCGTAAATGTCCTTGGTTGTTCCCACAATAGTGCAATTGAAGCTCGATTGCTTTTCACACTTGCGTAATTGCACTTCAATCATGCTATTGAAAACTCATTCATGATAGTTCCCCATGAATGAGTTGTTGCCGGAGCATGCCGGGTTCTTTGCAGGAATGGTCCACTGTGAGTGCAATGTCATCCGAAAAGGTTTGGTGCAATCGTATGATTTCACCGGGATAATCCCTTTTACTCCCAGTTTTTCCCCTTGTCTGAAAATCTCCATACATTTCTTGTTGGGTGTTCCCTGACCTCAATGAATTCCAATATTCCCACCCCCTTCCTGGAAGAAATTTTAATTTCCCATGGATAGGGCCAACCTACTGATGAGAGTTGTCAGGACACTTTTAATCCCATTTATTTATAGAGGGAGAATTGGTGAGAGACAGCATGCGTAATGGTTGGAGCATTGGACTCTGGGAGACCAGGGTTCAAATCTGTACTCAGGTTTGAAACCTATTGGGTGACCTTGGGGAAGTCATGCTTTCTTAGCCTTATAGGAAGGCAACAGTAAACCTCTTCTAATTAAATTTTCCAAGAAAACACTAGGATGGAGTTGACATCAAGGCACACAACAACAAATTCTACCACTGACTGCCTATCAATGCTGCAGCATGTCTACATTGCAGATCTAGTACTGTGTGGTAACTCTGCAGGACTAAAATGTTCCATCATAGTGCATTTGGGTTCATCTCAAATGCGATATATCTTAATTTCATTTATTTAATTGCCTTCAGCTTTTGATACATGTGCATTTCTACCACTTTGTTTTTGTGGGTATATTTGACTGCTGATGTATTTTTGAAGCTGCTGGTAATTCTGGGTAGAAATTCCAAGTCAAAGCATTCTTGAGATAAATGGTTCAACACTTCTACAAACATCATTCCTGCACACTTGAAACCATGTTTTTTCTTTCTTTCACCAGTCTAAGAGGTTCACTGCCCAGAGCCACAGGAGCGGTTCTGAATCCCAATAGACAAAATGACCTTGGTTAGAGATACAGCTGAAAGAGGTAGGGAAAGAATGGTACAAAAGATCCCAGAAGGAGCCAATGATAAGTAACATGATATTTGAAGAACTGACCTCAATCTCCAGGTAATGACCCTTATCGAGCATCACATTACTATAGAAAGCTCAGGCATCAGGAGATTTCAGCTTTGATAAAGGTAGTAAATGTAGACTTCTACCAGAGGAAATAAATGGGTTGCTTGCTATTGATCCAGAAAAAGAGTGCTTCAAGTCTGTTAGGGAACACACAGGTGAAATCTTGGAAATTGGTGTTTTAATCCAGATATAACATTACCCCATAGGTATAAAAACATTTTGAATAAACGAAATAAAGTACCCATTCAAAGGCTGGCCATCAGGTTCAAAGGAGCTTTCAGACAAGTACCTCTTCCTATATATGTGAGTGACAGTTGCCAGTTTATATGTGGAAGCCGGGTCAGTAAACCACCACTTTAAATTCCCCACAATGTCTTGGAGCAAGTCAATTCTCCATTGTATGAGCAACTGAATCCAGAAATTTATTTACCTTACTTATGGGACTGATATTTCAGTTTTCTCCAAAGTCTGGGATGTGAAGTGGCATGCAGTGATATTCTCCAAAAGAATACAATTTAAAAATAAAGCAAGATCAGCTACTAAAACAGAATTCAATAAAAACAATTGTGAGACAATCTGATTTTGCAAATGAAAAAAAATCATATTTTCATTTTCTATTTATGTACTTCCTGAGCACTAAATATCAGCAATGGGGTATATGAAGAAATGTTTAGCAAGTGGAAAAATTTCAGACCATAAAGATAACATGATTAGTACCTGTACATAAAAGATGTACAAAGCCCAAACATACTTCAGGAAAACAATAGCCAACCTTGCACAAGTGGCTCAGCTGTTAAGCAAGGTGGCTCATCTCAGATCAGATATTACAATGCTATTAAGGGTCAACATCACTGTTGTCCATTGCAATCAAGCAGGTTTTCACATATGGAGACCCTATGAGTGAGAGACTTCCAGGACAACCTATCATCAACAGTCCGGCTAAGGTCCTACAAAGTCAGGGCCATATCTTCCTTTACTGAGTCTATCTACCTGTAATGTAGCCATCCTCTTTTCCTGCTGCCTCTCGCTTTACCAAGCATTATAATCTTTTCTAAAGAATCACATCATCTCATGAAATGGCCAAAGTACAACAGCCTTGGTTTGGTTATCTTGGCTTCTAGGGATTGTTCAGGCTTGATTGGCTCTAAGACTCATTTATTGGTTGTTTCATGGTATACATAGAACTTTCCTCCATCACCACAAAGGACAACATATTGACAATTATTTTTTAGTGCAAGACGATAATGATGATGATGATTTTGCCTCAACTTTTGGGGGGCTCTGCTTTGGTGGTTACCAATAGTTGCATTAGCAGCACAATCAGAACTGGTGTTGTTTACCTGTTCCAGCCTCTCTAAATATGTACAGTTAACTAACAGGTATTAAGAAAATGCACCTCAAATGTGCTATTCTTAGCATGGCTGGGAAGGGTGCGTGGAATTTTAAAACCAGGACTTTTTTTGAATTCACTTCCAAACTCTGAATGAGACAAGATCACATTTCCAGACTACAGCTTTTTGGCAATGCATGTGCATTTCTATTGCTGGGAGGTATCAACAGATGTTCAACATCTGTACAAGGCTCAGCAGAATTGTTGGCACCCAGTGCAAGCAAGACTAATGTTACATGTGAACTGATCTCTTTTGAAGTAGTGCAGTCTTGCCCGCTCACATTTCGTGTGTGTTGTCTTTTATTTCCACTCACCAAAACAGCCAGGTTCTTAAATTCTGCTCCACCACCAATGTGGTAAATTCCTATTTTGCCCCCATGCAATCTTGTTTCACAACTTTCTAATTCAGTGCCTTTCAAGTAAAAGAAATCAACATCAAAATAGAAAAGAAGATATTGGTGGGTTTGGTGATACAGAAGAGAAAAGAGTAAGTTACTATTCCCTGAGGGAATACAGGAAGTTACCTTATATAGAATCAGATCCTTCTGGCTTGGTTTTGTTTGTCTACACTGTAGGCAGACGTCCGTCTTGGAGGCTCTGTTTTGTTTTCTGTACTAAGACCCAGAGGTCCACTAACCAGAGTAGGTTTTAGGTGGAGTGACAAGGAGATGCAACCACATCACAATGCCTCTGGGAACCCCAGGACTTCATTTTCAGCAAACAGATATCCACTCCTGCTTTTCTCTTTGTCAACATGTCTAATTGCAGGGTCCCTTCTCAGGGCAAAAAAGTTACTAAACTTGAGCCCTCAGATGGTGTTGAATGGCAACTCCCAGAACACCTGTTTATTGGCCAGGGAACTGTTCTAGACTGTTACATTTGTGATATTTGGCTGTTGTGTCTTCCCAAAAGACTTTAGAAAGTTATTAGGTACCAAAATATATTTTTTCTTCTTCCTCTTCACTTAACTGCTACATGGTAGGGGCATATTTGTTGTTAAAAATAAAGTGAAGGAAAAGATTGAAACCATAATTCATGTCCACTAGTCCTGACCCAGACTGGACATTACATGCTTACTTTAAATTTTAGGAATGATATTTACTATAGCATGCAGTTCGACTCTAATAATCTCTAATGGGGCATCTTGCTGAAACACTGGTGGAGTGAGTGTATAAGCTGATGGAATCTAATTTCCCATGAAAAATGTAAAAGATTCTTGCAGTGTGTTCCTGTGCCCATTTACCAAAGACCAGCAATCTTTTTGAAAGGGGAAGGAAGATGTCTTTTATGTGCATATGGTCACCTCACTGAACACAACATACTGCTATTCTCCTGAGGCCAAGATGAGGAGGCTATCATGTCCATCAGCTGGCACTAACAGATGGCACAGATAATTGTTTTTCAAGGAATTTGTATTGTTCTCATTTTCTCAAGGGCAAACGAGGGGAGTAAATATTAGTCTCTAGCATCATATTTTTACATCAGTCAAAAATGCTCACAGATTATTTGTGGTTAAGTGGAAGATAAAGGTAGTATGGTCTAACATAACATTTGTCTCCAAGTAAACATTAACAACTGGGCTAGGAAATTCCCAGCCCTGTTTTGTCAATGTTGTTCAGTTCATTGCTGTCGGAGCCAAGACATTTTGTCTCTTAAGAACAGGAGCAAAGGGCAAATTTCATCAGTCCACGTGCATAACACTCAAAGTTACATAGTCAAATTACAGACACATTTTGTGTAAAAGGCAGCAAAAAAACACCCCAACATCTCTCTCTCCCTGATCCTGGTCGTAAAAACGCAACTGTTGTGGTTGTATGCCTTCAAGTCATTTCCAATTTATGGTGACCCCAAGGCATACATATCATGGGGGTTTCTTGGCAAGTTTCTTCAGAAGGGTTTTGCCATTGCCATTCCCTGTGGCTGAAAGAGTTTTATTTGCTCAGAGTCACCCAGTGGGTTTCATGGCTGAGCAGGGATTCAAACCCTGTTCTCCAGAGTCATAGTTCTGTGCTCTAACCACACCACCATGTTGGGTCTTCAAAAATACAGTAACAACAAATAATTAACATGATTGATGTTCTGTTTCCCATCCCAATTCTGGGCAGTGGGGATGGCATATTTTTAACTGTGAATATTCACTGTTACAGTCCTCATAACTATGTCCCCAAGGACAACTCAAAACACAGACAACTGGATTGATCTATATTGATAAACCAGTTCTAGCAGTTTTCATCTTCACCAGGAGCCTGTTGATGTTATTTGCCATCAAGTCAGCTTTGACTTATGATGACCCTCTGAATAAGAGACCTCCAGGACTCCAGGTCATTTGCAGCCCTGATCAGGTCTTGCAAACTCTGATCCATGGCTTCTTTCACACAGTTTATCCACTTGCAGTGTGATCTCCCCCCCCCCCCCCCCCGCCCTTACTGCTTTCCAGTCTAACAAGCATAGTGATGTTTTCTATTGAGTTCTGTCATCTCACTAGGGACCTTATCACATGGGAGGAATTTCTCCCAATTTCAAATGGGGCCAATTCGAATTCACGTAAATTCGCTAGTTTAGCAAATTTGCGCGAGTTCTAGTTGCGTTCGGAATGCATCCGGAGTAACTTCCCATTACTCGAAAATAAACCCCCATTGCCTGAAATTTACACAAGTGCTGCTCAAAATAATAACTTGTTCTAGAGAAGATTACTACTTCTGAACCAAACAATTATGAGGATTACAGGTAAACTGAGAGTGGATAGAACAGCTTCAAGGAAGGCAGCACGTGAAGCAAGATATCACAAAATGTCCAAACACAAAACATCCAAACCTATAAACTCTGACCTCACAATACTCCAGCATTCTATTCCTGCTCAGATCCCTTGGTTTTCTGTTCCCGTTCTCAAACAACCAGACAACATTCTGTGACTAGTGTGTAATCGTAGATCTCAGATTGTTATGGGGTGGGGTGGGGAGTCATCTCTTAATAGCGCTTCCCTCAAGCTATATGGTGTTCGCGTTGTTACTTCTGCAAACCTTGGTGTCCCTCCAATCCTGCAATTATCTCCCTCCTTTATGTGGGTTATGCCATTACCAAAGATCCACACTTGAAGAATGAATTCACCCTTTTCAGGCAGATTAGGTAGCGGAGTGAGGACACCAACAATGCTAGAAATGACAGATGATGCTTCAAGCATGCTTCCAGTGTGATGTCTCATCATGCAAATGAAGAGTTTACCTGCACTACAGTTTCAGCTGTTTTATACCATTTTAACTATCATGGTTTCATCCTAGGGAATCTTGGAATTTATAGTTTAGTGAGGTAATTAAAGAGGCCAAATATACTGCTCTGAAATAAAGTTTCCAAGATGCCCTAATTTACCCCTCAGTCCCTCTTCTTTAGATCCTCTGGAACAATAGCTAAGGAAACGCACTAGAACAGTGGTTCCCAACCTTTGGTCTTTCAGATGGTTTAGACTTCAGTTCCCATTTTTCCTGACTGTTGGCCAACTCATTCGGGGCCTTTGGGAGCTGAAGCCCAAAACAAACAGGGGACCAAAGCTTGGGAATCACTGCACTAGAGTAGTGGTGAGAAATATATAGCCAGATGTTGTTAAACTACAACTCCCAGTATTCCCTTCCATTGGCTATGCCACCCATAGCTATCAGGAGTTGCAACTCATAATATGTGATGGGCTCTAAAATTGCTGCCTCTGCACTAGGGTTTTGTAGAAGTACCTCATCAATCTACTGATCCCAAGATTTCTTAGAAGGGAACTATGAAAATTAAAGTGTTATCAAACTGATATAACTGTGTGATGCAGCTACACCTTGAAAGTGTGCCCAATTCTTCGCTTATGTAAGAGGGTTGAAAGCATACCCAACAAATAACTGCAGTGACCTAGTTATATAGTAGCAATTTTTATGAAAATATTATAAAATAATAATAATCAGGTGATTAACTGTTCCACTCCTGGGAACATATTGAAGGATGAAATACAAATCAGATCAATTACTTAGAGATAATTCTGACTGATGCTCTTCCGGTGAGATCTCTTGCATGGTTTCTCAGAAGGAAGCCTCATTGTAATCAATGAGTTTGCCTTCTAGCAAATCCATTTAGAAATTTATGGGGGAGGGGAGGACTACTGACTGACAGCTTTGGTAAACCAGAGAAAAGGTTTTGTTTGTTGGTCTCACTTGAGAAGCTTTCTGGTTTCATCTTGTAGACAAGGAAAAAATAATTACTTTGCACAAAATATTAAAACATTGGAACTGTAAGATAAGCAAAAACCCAGCAAATTAAATAAACTGGAAGTCTGAATGAAATGGCCTCCCAAGACGTTTAATGCTCTTTCAAGCATGAAATAAAACACATTGCTTCAAGTACCTTTATCTGTTTGGCACAAGATAAATGTCTTTGTCTCTCCTGCCTTCTCTCTTAATAAAAACCAACAAACCCTTTCCTTCACCAAACAAAATATTTTACAGTGTCTACGAAATCTTGGTCCAGTTTTAGTCTTCCAAAATGAACATGAGTTTATTTGTCTATGATACAAAGCATCTGTAACCCTCTTCTGAAGTCACCTGCTTTCAATCTATTAATCGTCCCAGGCATCCTTTGTGCTCCTCTCCGATGAGGGCCATAGTCATGCAATTCAGATGCGATTACTAGTTTAACTCGCTCCATGGGTCACACTTGCTTTGAAGTGATTATATGAAAGCTCCTAAGCACACATCACAGGGGTAACTTTACTGAGACTGTCATGAAGCAAGCAGGTGAAAGTAACCTTCAAAGCAGGGGTAGGAAACACAAGGGTTTTCCAAGGCTGTTGGACTGCAACTCACATCATCTCCCAGTATTGGAGGACCACGTGGTTCTCACCCAGGGCCAGGCCTGCTGTTATGCAGTTTTACCCCAAATAGTCCAATTTTTCAGTATCAAGTTGATATCACCTCACAGAATCGCCCAATTGGAACCTCTACTTCTAGAACCAGTTTAACTGGTATCACCCCCTGCAATCCCTCATGTTGCTAGCTACTACCATATTTTATGTAGTTAGTTCTTGAATGTATGTGTGATGGTGCTTTATGTAGTTAGTTATTGAATGTGTGTATGATGGTACTTTTGAGTGGTATTTTGCAGATGCCACATTTGGACCTTGCATTCTGGAGTTCTGTTTCTCAGAACCAGTGTACACGGGCTTGATCCTTGCCTTGAGTTGCCCAAGCCCACTCTGCTGCTGTAATCGAGCTAATAACAGTCCCCTATTAAATATTGATTGTGGGTGCCCTCTTGGGACCTTGGCATTTTGAGTAACAGAAAAGTGAGGCAACTGTCTCAGGCAGAAGCTTCCAAGGCAAAGCAATGGCAACCATTCCTACTGAGACCCTTGGCAGTGTTGGAGGGCAGCGTTTTGTGTGCCACATGGCCTCACCGTAAACTGCAACATTTCACATGTAAAAATGGGGACATAAGTAGCCAAGCAACTTTGGTGTGTAGTCAAGACAACAAATTTTATTAATGAGGAAGAACACACAAGCTAAGAGGGACTGTGGCAGTTTTCTTTTTACCTGGGAAGAACAGGACTGCCCCCACCCCTCTCCTCCTCTACTAAGGTCTAATCTGCACTGCAGAATTAATGCAATTTGATACTGCCTACTGCCAGGGCTCAAGACTATGGAATTCTGGGATTCTGCTGCTATTCATATCTTTTTATAACTGCTTTCTTTTACAACAGATATTCTTTTACATTTTAACTTTTATAACTGCTATTCGTATCTTTTTAATGCTAGAATGCTGTTTCCAGTTTTGGGTACCAGAATTCAAGAAGCATGTTGACAAGCTGGAGCATGTCCAGAGGAGGGCAAAAAAGATGGTGAAAGATCTGGAAACCATGCCTTATGAGGAGAGACTTAGGGAGCTGGGCATGTTTAGCCAGGGAAAGGGAAGTTTGAGTGGTGACATGATAGTCATGTCTAAATATTGGAAGGGATGTTACAGTGAGGATGGAGCAAGCTTATTTTCTGCTGATTCGGTGACTAGGACTCAGAGCAAGGAATGCAAATTACAAGAAATGAGATTCCATCTCAACATTAAGAAGAGCTTCCTGCCTGTAAGAGCTGTTTGACAGTTGAACACCTTCCCCCAGAATGTGGTAGTCTCCTTTTCTGAAGGTTTTGAAACAGAGGTGGGATGACCATCTGTCAGGAGTGCTTTGATTGGGAGTTCCTGCATGGCAGGGGGTTGGACTGGATGGCACTTGTACTCTCTTCCAACTGTGATTCTAATCATTTCATCTTAACAGACAAGGTCTTTGCTGCTGAACTGTTTTGAATGGTATTGCCAATATTTTCATTATACTGATAATATTTTGTATTTTGAATATATTTCTAATTTTGTTTTGTTAGTTACCCTGGACCTTCTGAGGAAGGAAGGATATAAATGTTCTAAATTGATAAACAGATATGAATAAATGTGTTTGTGTATGGAAGTATAGAAAATGTAAATGAAAATGTATATGAATGTTGGAATTTATGGACAAATTGTTGGGGGAAGAGTCTATACAATATCAAATAAAGCCACATTCAAACAAATATCAAAATTTACATTAAAAACCAGAATGTCTAAAAGTTACTTTTTCATCCACAGCTTCTAGAATCTCTAACTGTTGGGATCTATAGTCCAAAAAAGTATTTTTCCCCAGTTCTGTTATTTAAAAAAAACTTTTAAAATCTAAACAAGAAGATTAATAATATATGACTCAAGATAGCTGCCTGAGTCTCAGGTCTCTTCTTGGGAATTTTTGGACTCCAGATTATTTCGAAGCACATGTTCTTCAATGGTTAGCACAAAGATGTATGTGCTCACATTCTACACACAGATACCTTTCCAGAGAGCTCAGATACAACCCTATTACTGAAACAATTCTATTATGACCATAATATTTTTTTAAAAAATAAAGCCCCCTAATTTAATGAGGTAATTCTATAGAACTACCTTATCCAAGAAAGCTGGCAGCAAATAATTTTATTTTTTTTATTCGTATGAAACTTTCTCAACGCACTTTAAAAAATATCAAGCGCTCAAACCATATACTGCAATAATTACAATTATATTTGGAGATGAAACAACATAAATTAATACATTTTTCAAAATATACTATATTATGCAGAAATGCCAATATAAACCACAACATTAATCTCGATTTGCATACTTTAAGGCAGGATGGTCAACTATGGTACTCCAGATTTTTATTTTGCCTACAACCCCCATCACAGAGCCAGCATGGTGTGGTGGTTTGACTATGGGCACTGGACTATCACTCTTGAATCTTTCATCAGCCACGTACACCCACTGGGTGAACTTTGCCAAGTAACATACTCTCAACCTCAGAAGATGGCAAACTCCCTCTGAAGGAGTATGCCAAGAAAACCCCATGACAGGATCACATAAGATTCAACATAAGCCAGAAAAAACATGAAGGCACACAACAACAACAACAACAACAACAACAACAACTCCCATTAGCTTTAGCCAGGCCAGTAGTGAAGACTTCTGGGAGATTTACTGGGAGTTTAAAAACACCTGGAAGGGCCCTATGCTTTAATGTTGCCTTCGCATTAGATTGAAGTAAGTCCCACTAAGGGTGCATCTACATGGTTGAAATAAAGCAGTCTCACACCATTTTACCTGCCACAGGTCCATTCTACAGAAACCGGGGGGGGGGTTTGTAGTTTTGGCTGCTCTAAGTGGCGTTGCCGCCTCCTATGGAATTCTCAGATTTGTAGAATTCCCAGAATTAGATAGGAGGGAGCATCAGCACTAAGAAACGCATCAAACTGTGTTATTTCTACAGTGTAGATGCACCCTGAGTTCAACAGGACTCATTCCCAATGTAAGGTGTATAGGATTGCAGCAGAAGGCAATTCTGACTTTAACAAATATATAAAATTTATTAAAAGTAATAAAATATATTCAAATACATTCTTTAAAATGCCACAGCTATTTAGAGTACAGCATGAAGATTAATATTTTGCTTTTTAAGACATAGCATCTGGTTATATAAACCAAACCATTATTTCACTAATACTGTTTTTTTTAAAAGGGGAATTCATCTAGAATTTCAACTGGGATCTGCGAAATAAAGTGAGTGGGCTCAAAACCTGAAGATTAAAACTCTGTATTATCCTTTGAAACCTATTATGAAAGCATATTTTCACATTAGATGCAGTAATGTACATACGTGATAAAAATGTAATACTTTGAAGGCATTGCAAATACGAAGTTGATGAAAGGAACAGCATGATCCAGTTAAGTACTTTGAAATCCCTTTGAAATTTCAGTGGTAACTAACTTCACTACTGAAGTCAACAAAATCTGTAAAGTGTTCAGTTTTGACTGGATGCTGCTAATATTTCCTTTTGGAAGTACATATAAAGAAGAAAAGCCAGCATGATATAGTAGTCTGAGTGTTGGACTATGACACTGGAAGACCAGGTTTTGAATCCCTATTCAGCCATGGAAACCTATTGAGTGGTTACACTCTCAAGCCTCAGAGGAAAAGCAAAGGCAAACTCCCTCTTAAATTATGCTACGATAACCCTGCAATAAATTCACCTTAGGGTTGCCATAAGTAAAAAAATGACTTGAAAGCACACAACAACAACAACAGAGGCAGGGATTGGCAAAACCACCTGAGTATTCCTTGCCTAAAAAATATCTCTGGAATTCATGGGGTTTCTATAAGTTGACAGACGACTTGAAGGCAGATACACACCGGCCAGTGAACAACTGTTTTCATTACTAGACCTTTGCCTTTCTTGGGTTGAAGGTCACTATTACTAGACCTCCAGGCTGTGTGCTTCCATGGCAATCGTCAGCACTGAACAAGTTGTTCTCCCAAAATTAATACTGGTAACTTCAAAGCAAACTCAGCTTATTCTACTAGGAACCAAAATATTTCTTTTCTCTGTTTCTTAAATCATCCCCTCCCCCCAAATACTGAAAATTTGTTTTGCTTTATTTTAAATCCTTGGCCACAGTAGGATTCTAGGAGCAGTAGCTTTTGTTATCATCTCCTGGGTAAGATAAAATTGTATTCTAGCTTTAAAACATGCCTAGCCAGCTTCCTCCAACTTAATTGTCATCCAGATCACAAGCCACCAACCAATAAAATCACACAGAAAATAAAAAAAAATGTTAACACTGCATAGGATAGCTAGTTAAAAACTTACTTCCATCATAACTGAGCATTATACCCCCTTTTAGTTGTGTCTCATCTGTTCCCTCTATGAAACTTCTGTGCCACCCAAATGTAACTGGAGAAAGAAAAAATGGCCAACACAGACTTACTGAATGCTACTAATCATAGTTACTTCATAGTTACTTAGTCCTTCCATTTGTCTGGTTAAGTTCTAGTTTCATCCTGGGAATGCTAGGATGAAATCCATAAGATAGATAAACTGGTTCCAGGTCCATGAGCAATATGATTGACTCTGCCCCGCACACAGTCAAGAGAAATCGATATCATTGTACCATTGCGAACTTCAAAAGAAGAGTGAAGGCTAACACTGGTCCAGATGCTTCCTTCTGGCATTTGGCCTCCAACTTGCTGAGCAATTTCATTAGGCTGCACATGATCGCCAATAAACTGATTGAGAGTCACCTGGAGCATGTTACATGAGTGGATCAACTTTAAAGTAAATGCAATGCTGGCAACTCCCCTTTCAGTGAATAGAAAATATTTCTGAGCATGCTGTCCAGTAGAGATTAGATAGATCTGTTTCTCAAGGGGTGAGACTTGTGTAAAATCCAGTAACTTGTTCCTGACAGCTCCTGTAGGCAACCCCTTAATTGAAACTGAGGCTGAAAGAGCAGCAGACACTGCAGATGGGATCCAGATGAGACTAAGCATGCTAATTCCAGAACCGTCTCCAAAATAACGAACATTACATTGTGCTGGTGAAAGGATCTCAAAGCTAATAAGATCCCCAGCTTCTACTCTGGTGGCCCTGGAAGCAGATATTGATGTGTCTCTATAATTGACACCAGACTTATGAACAGTCATCAGTTCTGAATTGGTGCCATTTTTGTTGAGATAAGAAACCAGAGAAAACCCTTCTCGAACACAGGTCTGACCCATGGAGTATAAGGCTTGTTGAAAAACAAACTTTACTACACCCATTTCAGTAAATTTGATGGCTTTTCCATCATGGGACAGTGTTAACATGTAAGGATCAGAAACGGAAACTAATTTAAAGGTGGGCCGATAGCTGGTTTGATAGTGCATCGCTGTGGCTGTCTGTGCAGTCATGGCCACTGCTCCCGTATCATGGGACAACCAAAACAAACTGAAGGGTGTGTTGAGGTCATAAATGTTTAAATCTTTGCTTTGGTTGCAGAACTGATTAGGGCTCTTCAAAAAGACTGAAAGAGTTTGGCTTGGTTCTACCTCTGCAGCACCACTTACACTGACACTTTGGAAAATTTTCCGTTCTGGTTGCTCAATACGAACCCCACTCAACTCATAGCCTTCCTCACTGTTGTTGAGTTTGAGGGAAAGTTGGAGGAAATTCCTGCAACTGTGTTTCACAGCAAAATTGAAGTCAGCCCACATTAAGCCATGTTGTTTGAACACCAAGGTGTTGCCTTCCACTGTTCCAATGCTGCAGTCCCCTTTTCCCTTGATCTTCAAGCTGAAACCCAGATAGACTTGAGACGTGCCAGGCTTCATCAAAGGGAAAACAAGGTTTGCTGCCCATGACTCAGACAGCTTGCTTTCACTGGTTGTTGAACAAACTGTATCACTCACAGTGGAGCAAGGGAAAACAGTCACCCCAGCTTCACACATAAGACAAGCTTGACATTCCTGGAGCTCTTTGTTAAAGAAGTACTCTTCTCCACACAGTCCCAGAGCAGCCTCCTTTTCTGCAATCCCAAGACATCGGAATCCTCCTGTTCACAGGAAGAAAATACAGTTTTAGCCACAACTCAATGTTTAATTATTTCATTAGAACCCCTAGATTCTATTTTTCTGCAGGGCTGGCCCTACCATTGGGCATAATGGGGCCTCTGCCTCAGGTGGATGATGCTGATGGGAACTGGATGACAGAGCTGTATGTGCCAAATGATTAGTTTGTTGCCTCTAGAGCTGATCTGCTAAGTCCAGTGTAGTGAATGCTGTACAGTGGCTGATATTCAGATAAGATTCAATTGCCACTCTGTTCAGCTTTTATACGAGGAATCAGGGTGGAAGGGAAGTACTCGTCTTTTCTGTTGTCTCTAGTAGCAAAATGCATTAAGACAAAGCATTTGTCTCTCAAACAAGGGCTTCCCCTGTTGATTTAACTGTATTCAGTGACTCTGAGGCTGTTTTTAAGGTGGGGGACCTTTAAACATTTCCAGACAAGATTGCTACTAATTTTATCTATTGGCAGGGGGAAGGCAAATTACTTTTCCCACCTGTTATCAGGGAAACATGTTTAAATATGAAGAGTCTTGCTTGTGCTGTTTTAAAAGTGCCCTTTTTGTGTTCAGTGCAGCACTGTTGTGTGTGCCTTCAAGTCATTTCCAACTTATGGCCAAACCATCATGGATTTTTTTTTTGAAAGTTTCTTTAGAGGGGGTTTGCTATTGCCATGCACTGAGGCTCAGGGGTTGGACTGGATTACCCTTGAGGTCTCTTCTAACTCTATTATTTTATAATCTGATATTTGGGGATGGAGAGAGTCATAGTTTAACATATATAGAGAGCTCCACATTGGAGAAGGCTGGCCTATCTCCTTCTAATAGTACCCTATACTGGATGCCGCAGGAACATCTTAACAAGTTAATCATGACTAGCACAAAGACCCACCAATGTCAATGGACTAAAGCATACACAGGTCTGTCTGCATCCCACTCAATATTTTTAGGTGCTTTAAAATGCAGTTAGAAAACATGCCTACTTTCATTCATTCTTAGCAAGACAGCAATTTACCTGGAGTGTTCAGGCACTTTATCTTTTCCCCGCAGATGGTTGGTGATTCAATGCACTCATCTCTGTCCTAAAAATAGTATGAGTCAAGTTGAAACCCAAATCACTCTTTTCTGAGAACACTGTTATCTCCACAATAACAAATGACACACCAATTATGTAGACTTGAATACCAGAAGTTACAACACAGCTTGGAAGAGTTACCTTTTTAACTACAGCAATGGCCAATGGACATGCTTGGAGTAGAATTCTAGAAGGTGTAGTCCAAAAAAGTAAGTTTTCCATGCTATGGTTATAAATACAAATATGTACAGTCGGACCTCAACTTTCATGTGGGGTAGGGGCACAAGACCCCCATGAAAGTAGAAAAAGTATGAATATCGCCAGCCAGCCAGCCAGCCCCCATCAAAAATCCCCATATTTAGCACACACACACAAAAGTACCTGTTCTGGCTGGGCCTGTCTGCATGGACATTCCCATGCTCACTCGCTTGCTTGGGCAGGAGAAAAAAATGAAGAGGATGGTTCAAGGGGGCAGGAGGAGGGGGAAAGCGGACACCTATCCCATCCCCATCTCCCCACCTGTCCCCATGAGCCAGCAAGCAAGGGAACGTGTGCACCTTCCCTCCTCATTCTCCCCTTTCCATGCAAGCAAAGGAACAACCACTGGACCCAACCATCCCACCAGTTTCCTTCTAGAAACACCAGTGTTATCAAAGTCCCTGTTAAAAGTGCAGCAAAGGCACAACTGCAAATACAGTAATCTGCAAATAATCAAATCTATGAATGCTTAACCCACAAATGTGGAGGGACGACTGTAATTGTTAACTCTTATATATCTATCCGATACAAATTACAGCAAATCACTATTGTAGTTTGCTTATCCCTTCCACATAACAAAGTGAAAATGAATGAATGTTCTTCTGGTTTATTACTGCAATCACAACTGTTCCTTCAGAGATTAAGTTCTGCTCAGTCTGGCCCCTGGGTTTCCAAATCATGTAATAGAAATTTTTGTTCCCTTCAGCTTTCCTCCTCACTATAAGTTCCTGTTCTTTGTACCTTAAGAAAATTGTCCATTTCTTCATTTACCACTTTGTGGTGGTAAATCCTTGAAAGCTCTATCCATTAAAAATATCTGGCAGAGGGCCACAGTTCTCCTCCCATTTTAAGAGGTTTACACTCTTTCAGACAGAAAAAGGCATTAAGAGTTTAATTCAAAAACCATTAGTGGTGGAAGATAAAGAAATTTCTTCACATATTCTTGCTGCTCTATTACCAGGGATAAAATTACTTAGATTAGAAATTTGACTTTCCCTTCCTAACTGTTTGCTTCCTCTGTCATCTAGCTACTCCAAGCATGATGGGCATATTACTCTATCTGGTTAATCCAGAGTTACAAAACTTATTGTCCCCATGGCTGAACTCTTTCCATCTTGTCCCTCCACCTCCAATCTGTGTTGTCTGATCTCTCCCCTCTTCATTAAGGAGGACATCCCTTTTTGAATAGTTTAGGAAGGATCAGGCTGTTTCTGTCCTAAAAAATTATATTTTGAATAAATATTCCTCCTGTTGAGGTTTCTAATCTTGTTTTCTGCCTCCATTTGGTTCTTTAAATTCATCCTCCTACAATGGGCACTTCTATTGTTGCTGGAGAAAATACTCTACAGGCCTTTCTTTCCAATAATAATCTCTCTGCATAAATCCTCTCCAATAGTTGCAAGCAAGACCTCTGTCCAGTTCTCAGGCATCTCCCTCTTTCTTACACAACACAAATCCATTTAGTAGCTGGGAGAATGAGGCAAGAAAGTAACTAGATCCCAACCATAATAAATACAGTTATTACAATACAACTAAACCTAACAAGACACAATACTTAAACACAGTTTAGTGATCACTAATCTGATAGTAACTCTTACTCTAAACTTCAAAGCATGCTAATATTTCACCTGGCATATCCGATCAGCATTTGCAGAACACTCAGACAGCTGGAAAAAGCCAGCAGGGCATAACGTGCATTTTTCACATTGTGAAGGCGTCTTTTGGAAATTGCAGAATTCATCACTTTCACAAAGGCCACAGTCCAGTAAAGGTTCTCCAACATCAATCACTTTTGCATCAACTTCTACTTTATGCACAGAGTAGGGCCTTTGGAGATGATTCCTGACTTGGTTCTGGAGGCCTTGGAGACTGGCTTCAAAATAATCTTGAATATCTTCTTGCAAACCCTTAAATGACATTTGTTTCACTGTGTCAAAAAGCATGCCATACTGGACCTTTACCAGATCCATTTGCTCATACATTTTCCTTTGTTGTTCAATGATTTCCCGCTGCTGAGTGGCCAGTGTGTTCTGTTGCTCCATGAGCTTTTGCTGTAAATCCATAATTAACATCTGCTGACTCTTCAGAGCTTCAACAAATTTCTCTTGCCCTTTCATAAGCTGAAGTTGAAGTACAAGTGCATCCTCTGATGGGACTTCATTTTCTCCTAAAATACAAACAACAGCTTGGCATTTACTTTGCTTTCTCAAAACTGTCACCGTTCCTCTTTAGAAACATTGGCTCTAAACTTCTCCTACTTGTGTATCATCCATATGTGTTATACTACAAACCCCATAGTCCCCATATCAGATGGGAAATGATGGGTATTGTAGTCTATACATTTGGAAGATACCATGTTAAAGAAGGCTGTTCTGGGTAACCAGAGCGTTTTAAATGTATGAGCATTCAGCTCTATATAGCCAAAGACAGAAATGAAGACAGGTAACTATTAGGAAAAGGGCATTCAACTTCCATCAAGCTAGGTGAAGAAGCAATATTCCTGCACAGATTGCTAACTTCAAGTCTTCATCAGGAGCAATTTGCACAATGAAGATGCTCAGAATAAATCAGAGTTTGTAAACAGCCATCACTGGAAGTACTACTTTGATCTAGGGCATCATCAACACACAGCATCCCTAAGTGGTTATCAAGGCACATGCTATTGCTACCAATTGTCAACCTTAATCTCAAGCCTTCTTTCAACTAGCATTTCAATCGGACAGCTAGGTCTGGGGGAATTTTCCCATGAAATTTTCACAAGACTACAATACAGAATCATTTTGGTTAGAATGGATAAAGCATAGCCTGTGAGCTACATGCATCCCACCTTGAACAGCTGTGGGAATGGGAAATCAATGATCCATAGATCTAATCTGATTCTTGGAGAGGCTACATCTGGCTTGTAGCAGTTCCATATCTCCCTTCCCAAAGACATTTCCCTACCCATGCCAATGGAGATTCCCTTTCCCGCTTTCAGCTGGAGCTTTGGTTCAGAATATGACAGCCAGGCTTATCACAGGAACATCTAGAAGAGAGCATATAACGCCAGTGCTCAAAGCTCTCCACTGGCTGCCCATTAGTTTCCGGGCACAGTACAAGGTGTTGGTACTAACCTTTAAAGCCCTGCATGGCTCAGGCCCATCCTACCTTAAGGACCGCCTCTTCCCGTATGAACCGCCCCGCACACTTCAGTCCTCTGGGAGGAACCTACTGCAGCCGATGAAAACCAGGCTGTCCCAGACCTCTCAGAGGGCCTTTTCAGCTACTGCCCCTAAGCTCTGGAACGGCCTTTCCCTGAAGGAGAGAATAAGTGAAACCCTTGCTCCCTGCTCTGAAAATATAAACAGCACTGGAAATTATTAGCGATCCTTTTACTTAATACTTATTTGAATCGATTTAATGCGGCCTTGCACACGGATTGTTCATGAAAATGCACTTTGTTTTAATAACTGCCGACCAATTTTAACTATGTTAATTTTAAACTGTCTAGATTTAATTCAGTTTTAAAGGGGGTGGTTGGGGTGGGATGTGATTGTTGTTTTTACTCTGTATCTTTTTATTCTACTGTACCCCGCTCCGAGTATTTATTAGAGGAGCGGGCTATAAATAAACTATTATTATTATTATTATTATTATTATTATTATTATTGTGGAACCAGCTGAGTCCTGCTCCCAGGAGTGAAATCAGCCTCTCTCAGACAGTGTTTACAAGCACCATCAGAGAGTGCTTCCCTCTTCCTGTGTCAAACAGGGGCAAAGTTGGGTTCCTGGCCAAAAGCCACCCAGCATCATCAGTAGGGAATCCATTGTAAGGTTGTAAAAATGGAGAATGCTCCTTGTGTTTAATGGTTGTGTATAAGAGGTAATTTCAGCACGTTTTCCTTGTTACCTGGTTTGTAACAACCAACACCTGTGATACTCCCTCTTTTCTTACATGGTTACTGTATATACTCATGTATAAGTCAAACATCTAGCCAAAGAATTTAACCCAGAAAAACTGGGTAAATTTAATTAATAAATAAATATTTATTTCAGGTCTAGAAATTTTAGTCAAAAATTATCCAGAAAAACTGAGTCAACTTTTCCACAGGCCAGTATAAGTACTGTTCTTTACTGTACTCCATACTTTAGACTCTTTATTGCATGCCACTCAGTTTTAACCTTGATTTATACACGGGTCATATCAAAATCCATGATTTTGACCCCAAAACCTGCTCTCTACTTATACATGCAGTTGATTTATAGTGGAGTATATACAGTATTAAAAGTACAGGTGCCATCTCCAGTCTTTAACCATAGAAACTGCCCTCAATTTATACATGAGGTCAATTTATAGTCGAGTATATACAGTATTAAATGTACAGATGCCATCTCCAGTCTTTAATCTTAGAAGTTAATCATGTCAGTCTACTCTTCCAGATTAGTTCCCACCATCCTGATCTAATTCCCACTCCCAGATTATATTTTATTTTTTAAAGACTTGAATACAATAAACCTGTCTCCAGGACAACTTATTGCTGGAGAGTGTGTATGTATTCTAATGTGCCTTTCTGTTAGCTAAAGCTAGCATTTAATCTAACAATTCAACAACCATTGGAAGCACCAGAGCTTGTTGTAGCGACTTGATTACAAATTGACTACAAGCAGTCACTTGACTACAACCTCCAGCAGCCCCCAGCCAGCATGGTGATGTAGTCCAAAAACAACCACTTTTCTGAACTGTGAACACAGAACTCTTCCGTCATCTTTTAGAGCAACGGTCCCCAAACCTTGTTCTTTCAGGAGTTTTTGACTTCAGCTCCCAAGCTGGCTACGGATTCTGGGAGCTGAAGTCCAAAACATTGGGAAGACCATTATTTGGGAACAACTGTTTTAGTGGCTGCCACCTACCTGGCTTCACATCACAAGTAAGCTGAACACCTAGAGCAGCACCTCCTAATTCTGATGCTGTGTAGGCAAGGTCTTCCCCAATGAACTGGGCAGATCTCTCGGCTACTCTGACCAGCGTGGGTTCAGGACAACCTTCGCCCTGGTCTGGTGGGCATGGGATGGCTTGGCTAGTTAGCCTGGGCTTCTGGCGAATGCGCAGGGCCAGCCTACATTCAATCCCTTTGCAGTTTGGGATAGTGCCATTAGGAGCCCTTATGGTGCAGTCTTTTCCTCCTCCGGGGCAACTCTCTCTCAAGCTCTTCATGGCCAGAGCTGGGTGTTCAAGGTTCCTTCCCATTAGGGGATGCTGCTCCTGCTGTGGTTGAAGGACAGAGAGGTGTAGCTTGCTGTGGGGCTGTCCTCGCACAGAAGTGGTGGTGTGAGCAAAGGCACGGGAGGAGCGATTTGCCCTGCCTGGGCAGCGAGATCTCTGGCACAGGTGTCTGCCAGTTGGGTGTTCATCACGACTGCTCCGGCTACACAGGGAGCTTCTGCAGAGTTCGGTGCCAACACCTCTTCCTTCTCCAGCCAGAAGCCAGAGGCAAACTCCTAGCCAGCAACAGCATGTCCAGCTGGACTGTCTTAACAGCATCTCTAGTCACACCTGTAAGAGATTTATTTAATATTTACTGTGTTCTTTTAAGCCACTTGTGTGTGTCTCCAAGTCACTGTCAAGTTATTGCAACCCCATGAACTTCATAAGCTTTTCTTAGGATATTACTGCTACACTCTTAAAGTGCTGCTTTTCCACTTTTACTGTTCTGGCTGCCTCTTGTTGCATTCTGGGGTTTGTAGTTCAGTGAGTCCTAAGAGCTGTCGGGCTGAGAATTCTAAATGCCTTTTCCTAAACTGCCAATACCAGAACGCAACAGGAGGCAGCCAGAGCAGTAAAAGTGGAAAAGCAGCACTATAAGAGTGTAGTGTGGTAAATACTTAGAGGTGGTCTTGTCAGTTCCTTCCTCTGAAAAATAGCCAACAGCACCTGGTATTCATTGGCAGTCACCCATCCAAATGCTAGCCACAGCTGATCCTGATTTGTGTCCAAGATCAGATATTTTAGTGTATACATTTCACAGCTGAAAACTCTGACACATGTGGCCAAGAAATATCAGAACGTGATCATGATGGCAAAAGTTATTAATGAGGAATCATTAATTAAAGCTAAGAGAGGCTGGTGTGGTTTGATTTCACCTGAGCCTCCCTGGAGGGGCAAAATCACCCCCCCAATGTTAACTGAGTGCAAACTATTTTTGCACTTTGAACTCAGCTTGCAGCAATAGAAGTAAGATGAGGACAAAAGGGGAAAGTGGGAGGAGGAGAGAGAAACTGGAACATTTAAAAGCAGCTGAAAAAGTGGGATAACTGAGGAATAATCAGGACAGTTGGAGAGTCTACTTTATGCACCAATCTACAACTAGAAGGGCATTGAGATGCGATATATATATATATATATGTCCAGTTTGACACCCCACAATGCAACCAACTACCCTATTTAATCTGTTTTGTGCCAACTTCTTAACAATTGACAGAATAAAGGGAGAAGTATGTTGGGGGAGAAATTTAGCGTACATTGCATATGGAGATAGGTTTTACAGTAGTATCTCTGCAACATACAGTAAAGGAATTTAGTTTCAGGTCAACAGCAATGGATTATCCTACAGAACTCTGGGACTTGTAGCTTGGTGAGGAATTTAGAATTCTCTGCCAGAGAGAGTTCTAGTGCCTTTTGCTGAATTAAAGATCCAGAGGTGTCTAGTAGAGGAGTCTTAAGTACCTCATCAAATTAAAAATCGTAGAATTCTAAAATGAAGCCCTGGCAGTTAAAGTAAAATCAACCTGATATAATTTTAGTGCAGATAGTATAAATCTAATTTATGCTTCACATATAAATAAAATTCCTCAGCAAAGTTTCCTTGTGGCTACTAACGACGACTCCATCCTGAAAATGTTGTTTGGAAGTCCCATGAATTTCAGCAAACTCACTTCTAATTGTTTTGAGGCATTTTTAAATGTTTTAATACTGTATTTTATTGGTAGGTTTCAGTTTATCCTTCTTGTGAGCCACCTTGGGTCCCATTGTGGGAGAAAGGCAGCATATACATGAAATAAATTGTAGCAATTAGTCTTTTGGAAGCTGTGAAACAAGCTTTCCCCAAAATGAAATCTCTTTTCCTCACACGCGTTCTTCATTCATCCATATTAGAACAGAGAAGACCAGATTCAAACACTATCCTATTCTTAGGGTGGATCTACACTATAGAAATAATGCAGTTTGATCCCATTTTAACTGCTATGGTTCTATCTTTCAGAAAAGGCAAAGAAGGCTAAAGACCCTGCAAAACCCCCACAAATCCCAGGATCCCATAGGATGGAGCTACAGCACTTGAAGTAGTGTCAGACCGCATTATTTCTACAGTGTAGATGCACCCTGGAGCCAGTGCACTGTGATGGTTTAAGCATTAGACTATGACTCTGGATACCAGGGGTCCAATCCTGGCTGGAAACCCACTTGTGACGTTGGGCACGTCACACTTTTTCATTCTCGGTGGATAGCAACAGCAATCCTTTTCTGAAGTCAGAAACAAGTTGAAGGCACACAACAACAACAACAACAAGATGTACCCAAAAGGTGCTAGATGGCTTATGGTGACCTATCATGAGCTTTTCTTGGCAAGTTTCTTCAGAGGAGGTTTGCCATGGCCATGCCTGAGGCTGAGAGAGTGTGGCTTGCCTAAGGTCATCCAGTGGATTTCATGGCTAAACTGGGATTTGAACCCTGGTCTCCAAAGTCATACCTCAATGCTCAAGTCAAATGGAGGCAAAGTTTGTTCCATCTTTTTTCTCATTTTCCCTCGCTCCTTCTCTGTCTTTCTCAGATACACAGACACAGTTTCCAAAGACATAAATCCAAAACACACTGCAGAAATAATCCAGTTCGAGATCGCTTTAACCGCCCTGGCTCAATGCTAAGAACTGTAGTTTTGTGAGACATCTAGCCTTCTGTCAGAGCTCTGAGCCAGAACAAATTACCATTCCTAGAATTCCAGAGCATTGAGCCAGGGCAGTTAAAGTGATGTCAAACTAGATTAGTTCTGCAGTGTGCATGCAGCCTCAAATAAGCAAAGAAGTGAGCAGCATCTTACCTGAAGCTAGATGGAAAGAAACTTTCTGATTTCCTACGAAAAAACAGAAGCAAAGGCAGAGATGCAAGAGTTAAAGCCCAGGCTTTGCCTCTGGAGGGAGAGATGTCTTGCAATGGATGCAGCTGTAGGGCTGGGAGTTTTCAGAGCTGTCTGTTTGCCAAGGAAGGAGGTTAAGCCAGGCTTTGAAATTTGATCTTAGAAATAGTTGTGGGGGGAGTGTAAGAGACTCTGCAGAACTTGACTTATGGGGATGAGCCTTGGCTTGGATCAAAGGCTCCCCTTTTTCTCTCTGACCTAAAGCCAGGGTGACCAGATGTCCTCCTTTTTCAGGACACATCCTACATTCCAGCCTTCTGCCCAGGGGGGGGATTCCATACTGCCCTTTATTTTGAGCAAGGATTATTATTATTATTATTATTATTAGTTTTTTAGAGTTTATTTATATAGTGTTGTAAGTTTTACAATAGTCATCAAACAAGACACAGGTAAAAACCTGCCTGTGGCGTACAATCTAAAATCAGAACGCAACAAAGTTATAAAATAACAACAACATTAAAATACAGTTGGCCCTCCTTATCCACGGATTTGAGCATCCACGGCTTGAAAATATTCAAAAAAAGTATAAATTCCAAATAGCAAACCTTGATTTTCCATTTTATTTAAGGGACACCATTGTCCTCTGCCATTATATTTAATGGGACTTGAGCATCCTCGGATTTTGTTATCCACAGGGGATCCCGGAGCCAACCCCCAGTGGATAACAAGGTCCTACTGTAACTCTAAAACAGTAGGCTATAAAAACAGTACACACTAATACATACTTCTCTAATCGTCAAAATCAAATTGTAAGCTGAAAAGCTTCCCTAAGAAGCAAATGCATCTGAGGAAGTAGACTTAAGTCTATGAAAACTCATGATGCCAATTTCTTTCTTTTAGTTTATCTCAAAGGTGCTACAAGATCTCTCTGCATATTGATTCTACAGACTAACCACTATAAGAAGCAAGGATTTACTTTGATATGGATGCTACGACCTTTTAGTTGGCTATGTCCTATATGTTTCTTGAAGGTCCTACAATTTGGTGGTGCTTTGTCCTCCTTTGAGATTAGGACATCTGCTCACCCTGCCCAAAGCAGAAAGTGCTGCCCTCCTCAAAGTTCAAGCCAGTCAAAACTGGCTGCATCTGCACTGCAGAAATAATCCAGTTTGACACTGCTTCAACTATCAAGGCTCCATCCTACTGGAATTTGTAGGCTGTTCTGGCACCAAAGCTCTCTGACAGAAAAGGCTAAATGTCTCCCCAAAGTGCAGTTCCTAAAATTCAATAGCACAGTCATAGCAGTTAAAAAGTGGGGTCAAACTGGATTAATTCTGCAGTGTGGATGCAGCCTCAGTGGAGAAACTCCTCACCACATGGCTCTTTGGAGTGGCACATAAACTCTGCTGGTGGTCTGTTTTAGGGGTTAGGAAGGTTGGATTAGGACTCTTGAAAATTTAATCTGAGTATCCATTGAGTCCTGATTCTCACTTTGGGCCAGTCACTTTCTTACTCTCAATCTGATACTGCCTCACAAGGTTGTTGTGGAAACAAAAGAGGGTGGAGGAGAGCCATGTATACCCTCTTATTCACTCTTCTGTTGAATGAATGATATGCCTTCTCATATCAAAGAACAGATCTCTCTCCCTCTTGAATTGTGTCTTGGATGTAGCCTAGCCAATTTAGAGCCCTAGAGGTGGATAAAGCTGCAATGTCAACCTGGGCTCTGATGTCACTAAAATGTTTTGACAGTTTTTTACTTTTGACAATTTTATACTTTTGATAAAAGTTTTTTTTTAATACTTTTTAAATACATTTGATAATAAACTAATATCTCTGATCCTTTGCAAGAATTTCAAAGGGTAAGTGTCAAGGAAGTTTCATTATTTATTTACCCCCCCCCCCCAATTCCCCTGCATGCTTCTTTTCTTTACCATATTTGCTGAATGAAGTATTTTGTGTGTGTTTCAAATGATTGCAGAAGAATTTTGTGCATTTTTGGTTGGCCTAATCAAAATATTACCTCGCTATGGACCTTGGAATTTGTGTTATAGTCGACATGGCTACCTCTCTCTTTGTTGCATTAGAAACAGATATCCTGCTTTGATTCTAATTTAGTGTTTGCATATAATCCTAAAAAATTAGAAGCTGCACATTGGAAAGTTCAGTATAAATACTGGAGAACAATAATACAGATTGAAATGCTGAGCATGTGTGGGTTTCAGAACCTAACATCTGTGACCATATATGGCAATCTTTGCTAAATAATCAAAAAGACTTGGATAATGAAGGAAAGTTGCATTAAAATCCTTGTCAATGGAAATGATATGCAGTTACTATAATGAAAGGTTGTTTTATGAAACAAATCATAATAGCCAGTGTATTGGAGGTAGATGGGAATCAGATCCAGAATTTGAAATGGAAGTTTCACACTAAAAATGTGACTGTTATCTATTATGGTTATTGGCTCTATAGAGTTTCCATTGTCAATACTCATACTTGATCAATTAAATGTTATATGAAGGAAGTACTGTATTTCTGTTTAGTTGACATTTTTGCTATTTCCTCCCCCTCAAAGAGGTGAGACACTTTTCAACTCTCCTTAATTCCCCTCAGCTAACATCAGCAAGAGCTAACCATGTTCTTTAAAAACTGCTGCTGAGTCTGGACATTATCACTTCCAAACTTGTTTTTAAGAAAGGTATGCCTTTTAATGGATTTACTCTCTTTTTGCACTATTCTCAAGGTGAAATGGACTTTCTTTCCAGTAGTCAGATTTAGAAGAGTTGTGTAGATTTGTGTCTTCCAATGTAGACACATTGTTTTAACTCCCCTCTCTTTCTCGCTCTCCTATTTTTTTAGCTCTATTATACTTTCATGTTTTCTTTGTGGCTTCTCATCTGATGTTTTTGTTTCACTTGCACTTATATCTGTCTTAAGACTATTTTATCTAGTTAAAACTGACCCTGGTAGGCTTTTAATTTTTTAAAAGATACTGTATACAGGCATACTTCTGTTAACAAAGCTTCTGACAAAGAAGCTTCTTTTTACAGTCTTTCTATGAGAGCCCAACTTAGCCCCACCACCTTGTCTTTTGTCTAACTGGAATAATAATAATTATCATTGGGGCTTTTTAGATTGGCAGGAAAGTGTGACATGAAGTTGCACTTTCCTTAATGCTTAGCAGCTAGACAGCAAGCCCCAGGTGTGCATTTAAAAAGTACAGGGCAGCTAGACTGAGGTTTTTTCTGTGGCTCAGCAACTACATGGGAAGCTGTCAAAACGCTACAAACACAGGTGGAGCAGCTACATGGGCGGCAAGGAACGTGGCTTTTAGCCGCGCTTTAAACATTTTTTTCCCTTGCTGGCTGCGAATTGCGCAATTGCGCAGGTACATCATACAGTTGGAGCTTATCACATGGGGGAGTACAGGACCATTCTGAAAGAGGGAGAAAGTGAGGTCAGTTCGGAAATGCACGTGATTACGCACAAGCTCATCACACACAAAACAAGAGAGCATCTACACAAAAAGAAAATGCAGAGTCAATACGAAAGAATTCATCACATGTGAACATACTGGTCGGCTTTCTGTTGCAAATTAAGGCATCTTGGGAAATGGTAGCAAAGGCTCATGGGAGTTGTAGTCTGTGTTCTGTCAGAGCATTATATTGAGTTGTCTTGAGGTTTCAGCCCTCTGTCCAGGAGGGATTCCCATATGTCCTCCATTCTTGAGCAGAGGCCCCCCTTTTCCAAGTTGACCAGGCACGTCCTCCTTTGCCAGGACACGTCCTACTTTTCCAGCCTTCTTTTTGAAGAGGAAGCAGGAGGGCCAGGCGTGCTCTGGCCAGGCTCTGGGGGGTCTCTTCCTGGCTCCTTCCCTCCCTCCCTCCTTCCCCGCTGCCTTCCTCCTCCCTTTGGCTGAGAGAGTGTGACTTGCAGGGAGGAAGGGCAGCGGTGGTGCTCCAGGTCCTCCTGATGCTGGGCCAGGGCAAGCTGGAAACAGGAGGAGGAGGAGGAGGAGGAGGAGAGGGACATGGGGCCCCTCTGCTGCCCTGCTTCCCTGCAAGTCACACTCTCTCAGCCAAAGGGAGGAGGAAGGCAGCCAGGAGAGAGCCATGGAGCCTGGCCAGAGTGTGCCTGGGCCTGCCTTCTCCTCCCCCCTTCGGCTGAGAGAGTGTGACTTGCAGGGAGGAAGGGCAGCGGAGGTGCTCCAGGTCCCTCCCCTTCTCCTCCTCCTCTTGCCAGCTTGCCCTGGCCTGGCTGAGCGCCTCCAGTGCCCTGCTGTCTCCCTAGAAGTCACACTCTCTCAGCCAAAGGGAGGAGGTGAAGGAAGGTGCAGGCGCACTCTGGCCGGGCTCTGAAGGTCTCTTCTTGTCTTGGCACCTTCCCTCCCTCCGCACTTGTATCACTACGTTTAAATGGGTGCTTTAAAGAGACAGAGCCCCATTTAACAGTGCAACTACACCTTAGCCTTTAGATGCAATAGCAATGTTGCGCCCTTTTAAAAAAAGTAGTGGGGAAATCAAACTACTTTTTAAAGGCACTTCTTCTCCCTTAAAACACCAAAATAGTGTTTTCATGGCACACTTTCCCTTTTTCTCATCTAAAGGCTGGGCTTTCATGCAGCCATCAACACACCTCTTTTTGCCAATCTAAAATGGGCCAGCTCCTTTTTAAAGCACTTCTTCTCCCTTAAAATGCCAAAATAGTGTTTTCATGGCACACTTTCCCTTTTTCTCATCTAAAGGCTGGGCTTTCATGCAGCCATCAACACACCTCTTTTTGCCAATCTAAAATGGGCCATTATTATTAGCCACTGGCATTTGGAGGAGGGCTGTTCAGTGTTAGGTTGCAGTAGCATGTCTGCTGTAAGCAATACAATAAAGCCTGACCTGGAAAAGAATGGAAATTTACTCTAGTTGAACTACTGTAGCTGTGTGTGCTTACATACAACTGGTAAGGTAAATAGTTGCCTCCAAAATAACTTACTGAGCATATTTGAAGAGCAAAACTGACAGAAAGAGGAAAAGCAGATTAGCTTGCTTTACCAGGTCACCAGACATGTCGAAAAATCATAAGTCTCTAAATTTCTCTGTGTGCACCTGATGTCTGACATTATTAAAATAGAAATCTTTAAGAAAACTGGAGGTTGATGAAAGAATAAAATTCATCCTGACGTGCATTTTGGATGTGTCATTCTTTGCTCTGCCTCAGATAGCAAAAGTTATTGGGGTAATCATAGGGTTCAGGAAGGCTATATGGAACAGATAATTTTGTCTTCAACAAGACAGGAATGGCCAGGGAACCCAGAAAGATTGGAATTCTGCCACTGTTTTCCCCACAGTATCTGCCACCTGAAACAGGGCCAGTTCAGGCCTTCACTTATTCTCAGTCCTTTGTGAATAAATGTATGAATAAATGTATAAAGAAAACAAAACAAATGATGACAGAGAATCTAGACAAAATCAACCTAGACAATGAAGAAATAGAAGTAGTAGAAAAGTTCTTGTACCTGTGATCAAACTTCAAACAAACAAAAGAAGATTAAGAATGGGGAAGGCGGCTATGAAAGAACTAGAAAAGATTCTAAAATGCAAAGATATACAACTGAACACAAAAGTTAGAATTGTACAAGACATTGTTTTCCTTATTACAATCCGCAGGGTCACCATGGGTCAAAATCGACTCCAGGGCAGTTAACAACAAAAATTATCTATTACCAAATGTCATGAACCTCCAGTGACTTCTTCTGGAGGTAGTCAAACCTGGGTAGTGATTCACTCCTGAAAGTTCTCACTGCATGGAAAAGTGGAGTAAGCATAACTGTATTTGCTCTAATTTGAGGTAAGATTTAAAAAAAAAAAAACACCTGCAAACGTAGATTAACTATAGTCCTATATGCATGTTTATTCTGAAATAAGTCTCACTAAAATTGGTCAATTAAACTTACTTACACTCTAGTAAGCATATTTAAGATTGCAGCTGTAATAATTTGAAAAGATTTGTTCACATATTTAGGGATCTAAATACAACTTAATATCACTCAGATCATGTCTATGCACCTCACTTATGTTACATTTTAAAAAATCTTGTTAATTAAGATTTCCCTTGCTCAGATCTTACTAAAACATGACAAAGTTTCAGGTATGAGTTGGGTCCATTCCTACATTGGCATTCTCTTTGAATAAGTTAGTTGGTGTCAGGAGGTAATTCAAAGGCAAAAACCTACAAGATCCCACCCACAGTCAAATATTTCTTAGCATCCTTGCCAAGAGTATACAATTATCCTACTAGTGGAAGAAAGCGCATAGATTGTATTATATTTTCCTCCATTCTTAATTTTCTCTCCTCATCTTGCTCCCATATGCCAAAGTGAAATGACTTTCATATATATATAAAATAATCATTTTTGAACTTGGTTCCAAACATATGGAAATGTATTGATTCCTTGTGAGTTACACTGGGCGAATATCCTAGTTTTCCCAGAGGAATTTAACAATTCTAAATATAGGCTCAATCTAGAGACATACAAAAAGAGTCCAGTAGCTGGAGAAAATGTTGTAGATCTCCCATCTTTTTGAGATGTAAAAAAAAATGTGTTTCATAGGTCACATATCTGTTAGTACAAATTGTCAGATCTAGTGCATAAACAACAGAGTCAAAGGCACTGGTTATATGTTTTTCATATTGTTTGACTGTTTGTCCATATGTTTATTTAATTTTTATCCCACCTTTTCCCCAATATGTGACACAAAATGGCTCACAGTATAGGTTAAAACAGATTGTTGCTAAACTTATATATAGTTTTTGTTGTTAATTGCTATCAAGTCAGCTTTGGCATATAGTGACTTCATGAATAAGAGACTTCCAGGAAACCCTATTATTCACAGCCCTGCCCTGCCCTGCTAAGGCCTTGCAAACTCAGGGCCGTGGTTTCCTTGATTCAGTCAATTCACTTGTAATGAAATCTTCTATTTTCCTTCTGCCTTCAACTTTACCGAGCATTATCATATTTTCTAATGAGTCAACATGTCTCATGCTATGTCTTGGCTTAGTTATTTTGGCTTTTATGGAGAGTTCAAGCTCCGACCCATTCATTTGTCTTTTTGGCAGTCCCTGGTATTAATAAAACTTTCCTTAATTACCACATTTCACGTGAGTTGATTCCCTTCCCATTATCTATTTTCATTCTCCAGTGTTCACATCTGTACACAGCAATCAGAAATACTAATGCATGGATAATCCTTCCAAGTTGTATTCTTATTCTGATTTCTTGACTACAGTTTCCATTTTGATTTATCATTGAGCCAAGGTATGCAAAACTTTAAAACTATTTTGATTTCTTCTTCATTCAAACCATTGAACAAATAGATAAATTAAAACAGTTAAACTATGTTTAAAGCATAGAAAAAAGATAAAACCATAGCATAACCTATTCCCTTTGGCCTGGTGGGAATGTGGATAAATAGAGATTACATCTGGTTAATCAGAATGGGGCTTTCTAGATTGGCAGGAAAGGGCGACATGAAGTTGCTTTTTCCTTAATACTTACGTAGCAGCTGCACTGCAAATCCCAGGTGTGTAATAAAAAGGCATAGGGCAGCTACACTGAGGAGGTGTGGGGACGACTTATCTGAAGTCTTTTCTGTTGCTCAGCAACTACTGTACATTGGAAACTGTCAGGATGCTAGAAACACAGGCAGAGCAGCTGCATGGGTGGCAATGAATGGGGCTTTTGGCCGCACTGAACCTTTAATATTTTTGTTGTTGTTGTTGCCGGCTGCAAACTGCGCAGTTGCACCGGTACATCATACAAGCAATTGTATTGCCAGCTGCGAAATGCACAGTTGCACAGGTACATCACACACGAACTGTGCAGTTATGAAGATCTGTCAAATTACCATTGTGCTTTCGCTTCCCTTTTTAAAGTGCGCAGTTGCATCGGTGCACCATGAATGAACCCCTTTATTTTATAATAATAATAATAATTTATACCACACCCCTTTGGGATCAATCGAGGCGGCTTACACATTAAAACACTATTACATCAGTAAAACAAACTGCATCCCTCCCCCCTTAAAAGATATTAAATCCGTTACAATTTAAACTTCTTTATTTTATGAATGAATTGACATTTTATGTGCAGTTGCATAACAGTTACAGCATCCCAGAGTCTCTACTGCGCATGTCTAGGGTTCGGATTAGGGCTGGAGCTAGGGTTTGGGAGCTTTAAAAAACTGCACGGTTGCACTGCAGCATTTAGACACAGCTGCGCTGTTAGACCCTTTTTAAAAAGAAGCTGGGAAAAGCAGGTCCTTTTTAAAGCTGCTTTCCCCCCACTAAAATGCAAAAGAAGTGCGTTCATGCCATACTTTCACTGTGGGTCATCTAAAGGCTACACTTTCATGCAGGCATGAACACACCCCTTTTTGCCAGTCTAGATCAGCCCTATCTGAAAGACTCCATATACAAGCCAGAGTGACTTTAAGATCTGCAGGGGAGGGCTTTCTCTTAGTTCCACTACCTCTGTGGATATAGATGGTGACAGCTTTGGAGAGAAACTTCTCTGTGGCTGCTCCTAGGGTGTGGAACTCCCTTCCACAGGAAATCTGATTGTTCTCCACCTTGCTTTCTTTCCACCAGCATGTGAAGACATGTTTATTCAGGTGGGCATTTTGAACTTTAGTTATATGTGTAAAGTGGTGTGCTACATTTTTAAATTTTTATTGGAATTTTTAAATTTTTAAATCGTATTTTAGTTATTTATATCCTGCCTTTCTCCCTGTATTAAAACATATTATGTTTTAAGTCTTTTTAACTGTTTGTAACCATGCTTTTTAATAATGTTATTTAATTTTTTAAAAACATTTATAAATTAATGTTTTCGCTTGATCTTTTAAAATTATTGTTAGACACCTTGAATCCCATCTTGGGAGAAAGGTGGAATATAAATTCCATAAATAAATAAAATAAATAAATAAAGCACATACTGTAAGTAGTATGTACAGCACTCAGTTAACTCAGTGGAGGGTTGTGCCATCGCACCCGGGCTATATGGTTTTGAGGGAACGTGGACGTGGTGATTCTCTTCCCGGGGGATTGCTTCTTGCCCTCCTTTAGAAACTTTGGGTTTCCCAAGAACCAGACTGAACAGCTATTTTAGCAAAGGGGTTTTCTTCTCTTTATTAAACAAAGAAACAGAAAGCTTACTTTAGAGTCCTAAGTAACTGTGGTCCTGGGAACTCAGCCGGATGGCTCACCAAAGTCTCTCTCTCTCTTCGACTTTGAGGCAAGGGTGCTCAAAGTCTCAGCCAGATGACCTATATGAAGGCAGGGAACCTTCCTCTGTTGTCAACTGGCTGTTTGAAGGCTGAAGAAATACGTGCTGGAAGATGGCTTGACCAAGGCCTGGCTAGCATACCTTCCAACACGTCCACTCTGTAGAGTCTCTGGCAGTCTAAAGAGAGGAAAGATGGCTTCCCAGGTCCCCAGAAAAAGGAGAAGAGCAAGCTTGGATTGTAACACATAAACAATAGTTGGCAGGTGCCAAGAACCAATGCAATCAAACCTTTAACAAATTACAAAACACATCTAAACAGTGCAAAAAGGGATTTTGGAACTTAAACTCTTTGCAAACTAAGCAGGCTGCAGCATGTCACAAATGCAAACCTCTAAACTCAAAGTTCTAAAAGCAGAAGGCACTTGCTGCGCCGTCACAAGGGCAGTCGAGTCTTGCCCTTCCCTTTAGGCTCAAGCAAAAACAAACTGCTGTAGGTCCTTCTAGCTTTTGTGTCCTTCCATATTAATGTTTTCTGCCAAAAGACCAACTATTATTTTTGCAGTGCATGGAATCTAGTCATTGCTCCTTCCTCTCAATATAGAGTGCTAGATGCAATCTGATATCGTTCACTTGACAGTCTTCATCATGAGACTAATTGGAGACTTTGTGGCTACAACATTTGGCCTAGTTTTCTGTACTGTTTCTTGTCTTATTACCTACTTTTTTGTTCCACCCACCCTGATGGAGATTTAACAGAACAAAGCCTGAACATTTCTGTGGTATTCTGGTTTATCTGTGATAAAGATATTCTCCAACAGTGCATTCTCCCGCTCCTTCTGGATGAGCGTGGCTTTCTTTGATAAAGCTTGAAAACTTGTTTTTAAGAAAAATTAATGTACTGTAATGACATGCTGAAACCATTCATAATAACCGAACAAAGAAAGGTGTATATTATGGTCAGTTATGCTTAGTTATGGATGGCTTCAGCATGTCACTGTATTATTTCTTCATACATTTAACTTCCCAAGCCCTGCTTTTTTAATGTTTTTGAAGTATGTTCATAGTGCTGACATCTAGCCATTTTAATACAGATACAACCAGTAAAATCAAGCTGGGACTGAAAAGTCCCATTCCTGTCCACTTTAGCTTGCTCACACCAAGTACTTCAATGTTTACTTGTTTTACAGTGGGCCCTTTGGATGCACTGGGGTTTGGTTCCAGGACCTGCTGTGGATACCAGAATCTGTGAATGCTCAAGTCCTATTAAACGCAATAGCAAAATAAAATGATATCCATTATATAAAATGGAAATAAATATTTTAAAGCTATGTATAGTTGAATCCGCTGATATGGAGATTTGACTGTTAAAGACCTTGTAGAACTACAAATCCCAGGGTTCCATAGAATGGAGCTATGGCACTTAAATTTGCTTTTCATATTCTATGTTCCTATAATATGTGTTGTTATAATACATGTATATAATTAGTGTTGATTTACTATTCATCAAATTATTAATATAGGACAACTGAATGAGGTTTAAGATAAGGCTCCAGTGCTGAATTGGCATGATGTGGGCCTTATCCTTATCAAACATAAACCTTTGCTGGGTAATACATTAACGTTCTTAAAAACTGAATTCAGTACCTTATGCCTTGTCACTAGCTTTCAGACATAATTTAAAAAATACAGTATGAGAACTTTTTAAACCTACCCTTTTATTTGACTAGAATAACAAAACATGATAAAGGTTAAGATTTTGTTGTTGTTGCTATTTTCCCTGCTTCATTGATGGGGGAAAAACACCCTGTATGTACAATAATTTAAGAAGCTTTCACTGGTGGGAAAACAAATGCCTCATAATCTGCTCATCTTTCAAGCACCCTCTCTACACAGTTTATATTGATCTTTGCTCCAAGCTGTGTGGCATTTATGGTTGGGAGTGTTTTTAGTGTAGCTGTCTTTCCAGGCTGGAACTCAAGACTTTATTTTCCTCTTGCTAGGAATTTCAGTGACATAACATTCATTTTTATTGAATTATATAAAGTGTGTGTGGGGGAGAGAGATTTAATTGTAAATGATCCAGATGCTTTCTGAAGTGCTCTAAAAAGTAGTTATAACTTATATATTCCTTCTCTGCAAGGATGACTTTCATCATCAGATTGTCCAGGAACACTGCTTGTTTTGGACTCTGGAAACAGAAATAATACTAGTGAAAAGAGCTATTTTCTCTAAAGAAAAGCGAGTTTCATATCTATGTCCTGCAAAGCATATCAGTTTCACTTCTATGTACCTAAAATATAGTTTCCAAAGATAAATAAGCACAAATATATAATTAAATAAATTCAATTAATCAAAATTAAATAATTTTCTTGCAGTTAACTTTGTTCTGTGTTTGTGGGCTGGATTCCTTGGGTTACATTGACACTGTGGAAATAATCCAATTTGCCATCATTTTAACTGCCATGGCTTCATCCTACAGAATCCTGGGATTTGCAGTTTTGTGAGACACCAGCACTCTTTGGCAGAGAAGGCTAATGGCCCTGTAGAACTACAAATCCTAGGATTCCATAGAATGGTGCTATAGCACTTAAAACAATGCCAAACAGCATTATTTCTACAGTGTAGATGCACTTTTGGTTATTTCCATTTGCTCCACAACTTCAGTATAAATGGATAGGCATTATGGGTGCAATGTCTAATCAAAATGATTGTATAAAGTGATTGTGTTCACTGGATTGGATCTAGTCTAACAGAGCAATCCAACAAAGGCGGTGAACAGAGAATCCAGAGAACAGGACTCACTTAATCCAGGGGTGAGTAATCTTTCCTGTTAGGTGCCATATTAATAGGTGACTCAACTCCTTGACTTGCTGTGTCTTTCTGCCATTGTCTTTTCTCTCCCTCTCTGCCATCCCTTTCTCTCTCTTCCTCCTCTCCTACCAGGCTGTCAGCAAAGGACAGTATATTTGCCAAGAGCAGTTGAAATTAAGATGATTGGTTGGGTGGAATCTCGCCTTTCCCAGTAAACTTGGGCAAAAGAAACTGCTGCAGCCTCTCCTACGGTAGCTTGAATGTTCTTCCTCATGATAATGCCATATGCCAGTTTTCATCTGTGAAATGTTTTGAGGGAATGCTAGTGGAGAAATTAGCTAAAGCTCAGGTGAATAATTAACACACTTTTCTTTAACCAGCTGTCAGCCTTCAAGCACATACATCATATGGAAAGTATGAGTTTTAAATACATGTCTGGCTTTTTCATTTGCCTTAAACAAACTGTATTACTATCATCATCACCACCACCACCACCACCAAATTGTTTCACAGTGTACCATATGTTACTGATTGGAGCTTTGGATAATCAATGATTCAGATTCTATCCAAGAATCTAGGAATGAGTGAGCAGCAAATTCAAAGTAGATTTTAAAATATCAAGACCTTCCAATGAGGATCAGCACCTCTGGGCAAAGAAAACTACTGTGGTGGCGGCAGCTCATCACCTTCTTTAACATCATCATATTGATGTTTATATTTAACTGTTTATATTTAGGAAAACAGTTATACAATTGGCTGTAATAGCATAAAGGGTAGGTTTAAAAATCTGTCTTTTGTTCCAGAGATTTGCCCTTTCAGGTTCCAACCAGATGCCTGTGATCATTTGGGGAATGTTGGGTATTAACATTTAAACAGTTGATCCAGCATTTAATTTAAATCACTTTGTATAATGAATTCGTGGTTTGCTATTAGTGTAAATTAACAAAAGCATTTTCACGCATCCCCAGCAGTGCCCTTTTAAACCAACTTATTACAAATGATCATTTCTGGTAAATAAATCATTTCTCTTGAGTCATTTAGCAAGCAGACATAACTACCATATTCTTGGTATCATTAGGTGCATTATAAAATATCTTAAAGGATAAAATATGGATAGGTCACATACTTTTAACACCACTGGCTGAAGGAGAAAAACAGAGAACATTTTAGACCAGGAATAAAAGTGTGGCCTACAGGCTAAATGCAACCCCAGCTTCTTTTTTGTCCTCTATCACAAAAAATAAACTGTTAAAAAACCCAAAATGCAACATAGCATTGCTCTTCAAAAGTCAGTGGAAAATGCAGTAGCAGTGTATTCGACTAAGGTCTTTTCCAGATTGTTTTAAAGAAGCATGACTTCTTGCAACGAAGTTCTTGGAGTTTTGCTAGTTGCTGTTGCCTCTACTCTATGTCCACTCATTCTATGTATTGTTTTGGGAGGCTATTTGTGATGATTTCTTGGATATGCACGTCTTTCAGACTTTTCCCCCTTCAAGCTAGAGCATGGTGTAGTGGAGCATTGGACTGTGACTCTGGAGATCAGGGTTTCAATCCCTAAGTGGACATGGAAACTCACTGAGTGACCTTTGGCAAGTCACACTCTCAGCTTGAGAGGAAGGGCAAATCTTTTCTGAACAAATCTTGCCAAGACAACCCCTTGACAGATTCACCATAGGCTCACAATAAGTAGGAAATGACTTGAAGGCACACAACAACGTTTGCTGACGTGGTCCTATGATGTGAACAGCAATTTTTCTCCTCTCTGATTAAAAAAAGTTATTATAGCAAATTGTAGTGTTATAACAAATGGCAAAAGTGCCATTTCTCTAAATTGAAAAAAGAAAGGAGAAAAGGTCTGATACACTTTGGAATTAAAAAAGAAGCCAACTCACAAATGGGATTAAAAGGATGCAGCTGGTGTCTAAAATTGCTAGAAAATAGTCTGGGACAACAAAAGTGTTGTTTTTGATACTTAAACAAAAACCAAGGACTACAGCAACATATACTGAAACCTCCTGGCACATTTGCCTCATCTAGGGGATCCCTAAAATAGTCATTTTGTTGCTGTTGTTCTGTGTCCAACTCTGATTTATCATGGGTTTTCTTGGCAATATTGGTTCAAATAAGGCCTGACATTGTCATATTCTAAGGCTGAGAGAGTGTATTTTGCCCAGGTTCACCTTGTGAGTTTTCACGATTGATTGGTTTCCCAGAGTCCTAGTCCAATACCACACCATACTGGCTTTTAAGATACACTGGGCCCTTGGTATCCACTAGGGTTTGGTTTCAGGGCAGGTGTCCACTGGATACCAAAATCTGTGGATACTCAAGTGCCATTAAATACAGTGGCATAATAAAATGGTGTCCCTTATATAAAATGGCAGAATAAAGGTTTGCTTTTTGGAATTTATATCTTTTTGGAAAATTTTCAAACCATGGATGCTTGAATCCATGAATACAGAGAGTCAACTGTAATTAATTACCTGAATTCAAATAGAGGGCCTTTGTGGAATTGCCACTGTAGAAGAATGTTGTCATATGATGTAATTAGACAAAATACTTATTTTGTTTATTAAACTGATTAATTAATGTTGGCTAATTTAAATGTCAGTGCTTACTGTACCACCTTCTATTGCAAGGTGGCAGACTTCTCTAACTTCCTCAAAGATGAAGTTGCAGTCATAGTAGTCATTTCCCCAGACAAACTGTAAGCAGCTTGAAGTTGTACTTTCCTTTGCAGGGGCAGCAAACTATTCAGAGCAGCTAGGAGAGAGAAATAGAAGGTCCTGCTGTAAGTGCACGAAGAAGGAAGGCTGAATAAGCACTGGAGCCGAGGACAAGACCAATGAAAAAGAATTGAGTGAGGAGTGGGAGAAGAAAAGGAGCATCAAAGCAATAGAGGTGGGAACAAAAGGAGTTCTAACTGCTACAAAATTAGAGACTTCTACTAGTTTCTGTTGCATAGAGGAAAATAAGTATAGTTTAAAAAAAATTGTTGGCAATTTCCTTTTCCTGTGGAGCTTTTCTTTTTTGTTGAGACTTGATTACATTTTACAATGTAAATTTTAATCTAAAATCTAAGTTACAGTATATTACTACTTCGGTGTAGTGGGTTTTTCTCTCCTTCTGTTGTTTTACTTTGAAAATTTTGAAAAATTAGTATGGAAGTGAGAATGAAGAATGATCTCAGTAAAAAAAAAAAAAAAAAGATATTCCAATTAATTTTGAGGATAATCCCAGGCTGGGACCCTAACACTGACTAAATTAACAGTGTTTTTTTCTTGAGTGGAAAGTTCTAGAAGGCTGCATCCACACTGCAGAAATAATCCATTTTGGCACTGCCTAAACTGCCATGGCTCATTGCTATTGAATTCAGGGAATTGCAGTTTTGTGAGATATTTAGCCTTCTCTGGAGTTTATCACATGGGAGGAATTTCTCTCAATTTCGAGTGGAGCCAATTCAAATTCACGTAAATTCGCTAGTTCAGAATGCGTTCAGAATGACTTCCCATTTCCCAAAAATGACCCCCCCATTGCCCAAAATTGCGTGAGATACTCTAATACACAATAATGTGAAACCCCATGATTGCGTTCGGATTGCCATTGCATTATACCCCCAAATTCCGTTGTATGATAAACTCCTCTGTCAGAGAGCTCTGGTGCCACAGCTAACTGCAAATCCCAGAATTCCATAGCATTGAGCCATGCCTGTCAAGGTGGTGTCAAACTGGATTATGTCTGCAGTGTGAATACAGCCAAAAATAGATCACTAGTTTAAATCTAGTTCAAGTGAGCTTAGTTTTAACTGTTCCAATAATATGTAACATAGGAAGGTCTTCTTTTGCATGTGTCCTTGTATATTTCCTGTCACTTCTATATATAATCTCAATCAATTCTCACATTTGGTTTCCAGGCAACTCAAACAGGCTCCAATACATGCCTTTTTAAACAATAACCATTGCCTTTCCTTTAATCTGTTGTTGCAAAAACAACAGATCACTGCAGTACTGTAAAAACTCACACATCCATTTGAGGTAAGCTTTTATGGACCACAGCCCACTCCATTAGATGCATAAAGATTATTGCCCACGACAGCTCATGGCATTATAAAATTCTTAAAATCTCACAGGGACTTTTGTTGTTTTTACCTGTATATGTGGCATTTGACACAATAGTCTCTGCTATAATCCCATATGTGAAGCATTAGCATGTAAAGAGCCATAGCACTGGGTGCATCCTGCTGTCATGTAGTATTGCCACATGTTGGTCCCCACCCTTATTTTTTTTTATATGGCCACTGAACAGAGTATTTGTAAATTTCCTTCATCTACATGTGTGGGGATTCCCCTCTTGAGAACAAATCTTGCCTCTAGGCTTAGGTTAATGTTACCAGAAGCATGAGCATGGGAGCAACTAATTATAAATAATTAGTTAATGGTAACACATCTCCACCCTCACAAATTAGAACTGTGACTTAACAATTTATAGCTTTTTTGGTGTAATGGTTCCATTGTAGTTAATGTTACGGTTTCAAGAGTCTATACTTACCAAATGGTGAGGGTACAATAGCACATGGTTTAAATCCATGGCTTGTGCCATGCACTTCTGCCTCATGTGCTATTCAACATCTTTATCAGTGTCCTAGATGAAAAAATAGAAGACATGCTTATCAAATTTGCAGATGACGCCCAATTCAGAGGATTAGCTAATACAGTGGGACCTTGTTATCCACTGGGGTTTGTTTCCAGGATCCCCCATGAATAACAAAATCCGTGGATGCTCAAGTCCCATTACAGGAGAGTCTCGATTATCTGACATAAACTGGACCGGCTGATATTCGGATAGTTGAAAATGGAGGGCCCAAAAAAAGCATTGAAATCACTAAGAATTGCAAATGTATTGAAGTTTTGTTGCAGTAACAGTAAAAGTAAATATAAAGAAATTACTGATCAACATTGTGATGTACAGTATGAACAGTTCAGTCCTCTGAAAATTTAAAGAAATCGCAGAAAATTTAAAGAAATCACAACAGCTGCGACGTTGGATAATCCGAAATTTTGGATAACTGAAGGATGGATAATCAAGACTCTACTGTCAATATAATGGCAGAGCAAAATGGTGTCCCTTATATAAAATGGAAAAATCAAGGTTTGCTATTTGGAATTTAAACTTTTTTGAAATATTTTCAAGCTGTGGATGCTTGACTCCCTGGATAAAAATATATATCTGTGGATAAGGAGGGCCAACTGTACCCCAGAGGAGAGGATGAAAAATTCAAAATGACATGAATAGATTAGAAAGATGGACCAAAACTAACAAGATATGCTTAATCAACAGGGAGAAATGTAAGATACTGAACTTAAGCAGAAAAAAATGAAATGCATCGGTATAGGATGGGGGACGCCTGGCTTAACAAGACTACATATGAAAGGGATCTAGGAGTCCTAGGAGTTTATCAGACGGGAGGAATTTCTCTTTATTGCGAATGGAGCCAATTGGAACCAATTCGAATTCACGTGAATTTGCTTGTTTGGCGAATTCACGTGAATTCGTATTGCGTTCGGAATGCGTTCAGAATGGCTTCCCATTACCTGAAAATGGCCCAAAATTGCGTGAGATGCTTTAATTTGCAATAATGTAAAACCCATGATTGCATTCGGAATGACTTCCCTTTTGCCCAAAATTGTGTGAGATGCTTTAATTCACAATAACGTGAAACCCCATGATTGCGTTTGGATTGCCATTGGATTATACTTCCAATTTCCAACATCTGATAAGGTCCCTATTAGTAGACCACATGTTGAACACTAGCCAACAGGGTGATGATGCTGCAGCTAAAAAATTCAATGTGATTCTACTAGGCTAGACCAACAGAGGCATAGTGTCTAGACCACTCTATTTCCCTTGAACAAAATTGGTGCTTTCAAGGCTCCTGCCCTCAGCCCTTCCTTCTCATCCTTTTCTGTTTGTGTATGTGTGTGTGTGGCAGAGATACACTTGTGACTTCACCTTCCCCCTCAGTAGTAGGCCAACAACACTTCCTCCATTACACAGAAAGGAAACCTAATCGCCTCACACCCTCAGACCTGCCTCAGCCTCGAACCCGCCATTTTGAGAGGCTCTCTATCGCCTCAATTATTCCCTCCCTGGTCTTTGGGTGCCTCCAAGGTAAAGTTCAACAAGGGCCACCTAGGGCCCACTTGGGGCACCCTCTTCTTCCCACTCATCACAAAGTACAATAAACAGTATCCACCAAACAGGGATACCTTTATTATGGGCCCAACCAATGTTGTTATCCCTGTTTTGTGGGTTTGGGGTGTTACTGTTACTATACTTGTGTGTTATGGATTTGGGATGTTGTTGTTGCACTCTTAAAGCATTCTTGTTTGGTGCCTTTGGGGTGTTGTTGATATACCCACTGTTTTGTGGATTTGGGGTGTGTGTTACTGTACTTTCTGTTGTGGTGGATTGGGGGTGTTATATAGTACTTTGTGTTGCGGATCTCTGGGGTATTGTACCCATACAGATAATCACTGTTTTTGTGGATTTGGGCTGTTGTTGTACTTTGTGTTGTATATTTGGGGTGGTGTTTTATTTAGAGTTGTGGGCTTGGGGTGTTGCTGTTCCCATAAAGGTATCTCTGTTTTGTGGATTTGGGGTGTTGCTGTACTCTGGGTTGTGGATTTGGGGGTGTTGTTTTGCCCATAAAGGTATCTCTGTTTTGTGGATTAGGGGTGTTACTGTACTTTGTGTTGTGGATTGGGGGTGTTGCTGTACCCATAAAAGTATCTCTGTTTTGTGGATTTGGGGTGTTATTGTACTTTGTTTTGTGGATTTGGGGTGGTGTTGTACCCATAAAGGTATCCCTGTTTTGTGGGTTGGCCCCATAGAGGGATCCCTGTTTGGTGGATTTAGGGGTATTAATTGTACTTTGTGTTGTGCCAAATAAAGGTATCACTGTATTGTGGATTTGGGGTGTTTACTGTACTTTGTTATACAAAGTACAATAACACCCCAAACACACAAAGTACAATAACACCCAAATGCACTGTGATAAAAGTATCCTTGCTTTGTGGATTTGGGGTGTTACTGTATTTTGTACAAAGTATAACAACACCCCAAACCAAGAATGTACAATAACACCCCAAATCCACAGTGATACAGGTATCACTGTTTTGTGGGTTGGCCCCATAAAGGTATCCCTGTTTAGTGGATTTGAGGTGTTTTTGTACTTTGTGTTGTGGATTTGGGATGTTATTGTACTTTGGAGGATTTTAACTGTATATGTTTTTAACATGTTGTACCCCGCCCCGATTGCTCGCTCAGAGGGGCGGGTAAGAAATTATTATTATTATTATTATTATTATTATTTGTGTTGTGGATTGGGTGTTGTTGTTTCCATAAAGGCATCCCTGTTTGGTGGATTTGGGGTGTTATTGTGTTTTGCGTTGTGGATTTGGGGTGCTTTTGTTCCCATAAAGAAATCCTTGATTTGTGGATTTGGGGTGTTATTGTACTTTGCTCAGTGGCCATCAGCAGTGGTCTAGTGATTGAAGCCATTGGATTATGGCTGCATCCGCACTGCAGAAATAATCCAGTTTGACACCACTTTAACTGGCACGGCTCAATGCTATGTTATTTTGGGAACTATAGTTTTGGGAGACATCTAGCCGTCTCTGTCAGGGAGCTTGGGTTCCCCAACAAACTACACTTGCAGGAGTGAGCCGTGACAGTTAAAGTGGTGTCAAACCAAATTATTTCTGCAGTGCAGATGCAGCCTCAGTATGGCCCTGGAGAAAAGGTGACTGGTTATCCTCCTTTTCCAGGACATGCCCCACATTTCAACCTTCTGTCCAGGAGGAATTTCAAAATGACTAAGTATCACTAAGAAGCTTGAATTTATATTTCTGTGAGTGTTTTAAGATTTTATTTTGCCATGCCATGTCCTATATTTTTTATGAAGGTTTTACATTCTATGGTGACTTGTCCTCCTTGGCGGTTAGGACATCTGGTCACCTGGCCCTGGAGACCAGGATTCAAATCCCCGCTCAGCCATGGGAGCACATTGGGTGACTTCAGTTTTGTTCAGAGGAGGTGTGTCATTGCCTTCCTCTGAAGCTGAGAGCATGTGGCTTGAGAGCCAACATGGGATGGTGGTTTGAATGGTTGACCCTGGAGACCAGGGTTCAAGTCCCAACTCTCAGCCATGGGAAACCACTGGCTGACTTTGAATAAATCTTGCCAAGAAGGAAACCCTGTGCTTTAGGGTCACTGTAAGTCAGAAATGACTTGAAGGCCCACAATAGTAACAATATGGCCAGCATGGCTACCTCTGGATATGTCTCCTTCACAAAGTGTGTGCTAGGATATTATATTATATGACGGCACCAGCGAGAATTGTAATAGCTCAGAAATGGAGAGAGATTTCAATCCCTTCTATAAAAGAATGGCTAATAAAATTGCTGGAAATGGCTGAATTAGACAAATTAAAATGTTTAATAAAATATGAAAGTCTAGGAAGATTTGTAGAAACTTGGGATCCGGTAGTGAAATATTTAAGTATCAAGTGGGGAATAATGTCAATTATTGGTTTTAAAGATTAATGAGATTTAATATTGGACTTGTATATTTTGGGAAAACAGGTTTGGTCTAATTATTAACGATAGAATTAAGAAGGTTAAACAATAGAAGGACAGAGAGAAAACTATACTATTATGCCAAGCATAGTTAGGTTAGGAAGAACAGAAGGAACACAATGAAAAAATGGGAAAATCACCTTCAAAATGAATGTTTGTTCACCTATTTTATTATATGTCTTAAGTCTAAGTTTAGAATGTTTCTTTTTGAATAATACTATGTTATATGTAACATATTTTTAAAAACTAAAAATTTAAAAAAACACACAAAGTGTGGATGATTTGGGTTGTTGTTGTTGTTGTTGTTGTGGTGGTGTGTCTTCAAGTCATTTAATGGTGACCCAAAGGCAAGCCTATCACAGGGTTTTCTTGGCAAGAGGGGTTTTTACCAATGCTTCCCTCTGAGGCTGAGAGAGTGTGATGTGCGTAATGTCACACAGTGGGTTTCTATGGCTGAGTGGTGGAATTCGAACCCTGCTCTCCTGAGTCCAAGGCTCAAATCTACACCAAGCTGGCTCTGTTGCATGGTTTGTTATCAGCGCCTTGTTGTGTGGGAAGAAACGTTGCAAAGTAGAGAAAAAAGGGAAGTTGAGGGCAGGTTGCAAAACCTTAGCTGAACATTACCTCCCTTTCAATAATATACATTGGGTGAGGGGCAGAGTGAAAGCAGGGTGATTTTTAATACTCTATTATTTGTAGGTTTGGGGGGGGGGGGTGTTTTGTTTTGTTGCAAATATCTCTTCACCCTCCATTTCTTGGAATTCATTATTAGTGTCTCTTTTCAGAACCAGACTGTCAAAATCCTGCAAAAGGAGATGATCTCACCATGGCTCATAGATTTGTATGGTGGCTATAGAGACCAAACTGAATATTTACATTTTCCAGGACATATACTGGAGGACTGCCCACTCCATCTGAGGAAGTAGACTGAAGTCTACAAAAGCTCATGCTGCCAATTTCTTTCTTTCAGTTAGTCTCAAAGGTGCTATAAGATCTCTCTGTGTACTGATTCTGCAGACTAACAGGCTATATCTTTGAATTCTACAACCCCATTATTTTGTTCCTCTTGCTGATATGTGTGTGTGTGTGTGTGTGTGTGTGTGTTGTTTTAGCAGACTGGGTGATTGGATTGATTTTGGTTGGTTTGGGATCTAGTGCAAGTGCTTTTATTTGGTTATAGGAACTGGTGTGAGAGCGAGGGTGATAGAAAACCTTTTGAATAAACAAGATTTGGAATGTGTCTGTTGTTGTGTGCCTCTAAGTCGTTTCTGACTTATGGCGATCCCAATGGAAACCTGTTATGACCCTAATGCAAACTATTGCCATCCCTTCCCAAGGTCACCCAGTGGGTTTACATGGCTGAGTGAGGATTCAAACCCCGACCTCCAGAGTCGAACGAAGGAGTTTATCACACAAAGGGAATTGGACGTATAATCCAATGGCAATCTGAATGCAATCATGGGGTTTCGCGTGATTGCGTGAAAGTTGACCACCCACATTTTCGGGCAAAGGGAAGTCCTTCCGAACGCAATCGGGGGGTTTCGCATGATTGCGTGAGAAACTATCACACGCAATTTCGGGCACTGGGAGGCAATTTCGGGCAGTTCTGAATGGAATGCAGTGTCAATACGCAATCATGCAAATTCACTGAACTAGCGAATTTACTCAATTCCGAACTGGCCTCACTTCCATTTCTTTCAGAATTGAGAGAAATTCCTCCCGTGTGATAAACTCCATAGTCCAGTGCTCAAACCACTACACCACACTGGCCAAAGAAAATCTGGAGGTCCATAGTTGACCATCTTGCTTTAAAGTGTGCAAATTATGATTAATGTTGTGGTTTACGATGGCCTTTCTGCATAATACAGTGTATTTTGGAAAGTGTATTAATTTATGCTGTTTTATCTCCAAATATCATTGTAGTTATTGCAACTCAAACCTTTACCATGCTGGCTCTCTTTTGGAACATATAACTAATGTCTTTCCCTTTCACCTTTCCCTTCTCTCCTTCTGCCTCCCCCTTTTGAGTGAATTTACGGTAGCTTCAAGATTTTTTGAATCTAACAATACAGATTTTGTAAAAGAATTCTTGCTTAAGAACCTAAGTAGAAAATTTATAGGTATGTCCCTATGGAAGGAGGAGGGTGGAAGCATCACTGTGGTTCAAAATGCACTGCACAAATAATCTAGTTTGAAACCGGTTTAACTGCCTTGGCTCAATGCTAGGGAATTCTGGGAACTGTTGTTTTGTGCTTCATTGAGCCTTCTCTGTCAGTGAGCTCTGGTGCCACAATAAAGTATAACTTCCAGGATTCCCTAGCATTGAGCAAGGGCAGTTCAACCGGTCTCAAACCGGATTATTTCTGCATTGTGTTTTGGACCTAAGTTTCTTTATGTTGATCCCTTTCCTATGTATACATATGTGCCTTCAATCACATATAATAAATATTTTTGTTCAGGAAGGCTTTTAAAAATCATGACAGGGTGGCTTTTATATGGAGTATGTGTTTCAGATTATGTTTTTTTAAACTTTTATATGTTTTTAACCTTAATTTTATATTGTTTTAACTAGATTATTTTAATTGCTTTTAAAATTGTTTTAAAGTGTTTTTATCTTGTGAGCCACCTTGGGTCCCTTTTTGGGAGAAAAGCGACATAAAAATGAAACGAATAAATAAATAAACAAGTCACCTATTGATTTATAGCCATGAATTTCATGGGGTTTTCTTAGGCAAGGAATATTCAAATGTGGTGGTTTTGCCAATTTCTTCCTCTGAAATATATCCTACAGCAGCTGGTGTTTGTTGGTGGTCTCCCATCCAAGTACTGACCAGGCCTGACCCTGCTTGGCTTCCAAGTTCAAACCTTTAGGGTTTGAAAAAGATTTTGAACACTCACTTCTCTACCCGTGGTTTTGCCAGCTCTGCAGAGCTTCCTGCCACAGAAATTTGCAAAAGACTGCGTGAGTTGTAGCAACCCTCTTGCAAAACAGAAAAACCGCAGCGTTGACTTCAACACCTAGTGAATTGGAAAAAGCTGTTTAAAAAGAATAATCTCCATTCTCATAAAGAAAAAGAAAAATGGACAGCCCCATTGCCTAAAAGTTTAAAAGAGGTTCCCATTATTACACAGCACAATATTTATTGGATTCAAAAGAACAGTTATTTCAGGGATCTTGTGCCCTGCATGCCACCCCACATACCCCTTCAGCAAGCCAGTGGTGAGTTTTCACGTTTGTACAGTATTTTGCAAAGTGTCATGTGATTATGAGCCCTTTGGAAGAGCATGTCGGGAGTGAATCATGTTTTCCTTTTCTTTTGGAAAAGTACACCATGAAGGTATAGAAAAATACTCAGTGAAAGGTCACACACACACATACACAAAATGGTATCCAAGAGGGGGGAAAATGGCATTCATATTAGGGCAATATCTTTATTAGGTCAACTCAGATGTTACAAAACAAGACAAATTGGAATAAGCCTGTACTAACTTTCATTTTCTACAGCTCTTCATCACTTTGCATGATGAAGAGCAGTGGAGAATGTGGAAGTTTGTACCTGTACAGCTTTATACAATATTTATTTATTTGAGTATTTATACCCTGCCCTTCAGCCTTAAAGGCAATCAGAGCAGCTTACAATTATTATTTTTATTTATTTTATTATATCCCTGCCCTCAGGCTTACCATCTAAAAAGACATGACACAAAAGGAGAAGGGACTGGTGGTGGGGAAGGGGATCAGGTCCAGCAGTTCTTCTCTCCCCCTGATGCCTGGATCAAGGCAGATGGCATAGAGTGAGGGCTCTTCTTTTTAGTTCAGGCCAGGCCTGATAGAGCTGGCAAGCCTCTCTATGTCTCTAATGATGTAGATGGCAAAGGGAGGGTTCATCCACTTACTTTAGGCCAGGCCTAAACATACACTGTATGTTCAGTAAATATACTACAGTGTTAAAAAAAGAAAGAAAGAAATATAGGAAGCTGCTGTACTCCAGATCAGGTTGTTTATCTGCCTAGCCAGCATTGTAGCAGACCTGATCGGTAGCAGGTCTCAAGTGTCTTAGACTGAGGTCTTCCATTTCATCTACAGTTTGGTCTTTTCCTTTAAAAAAAAGAAAAGAAAAAAGAATTGGACTCTTCAGGCCTAGTTGAACAGAAAGTGTGTGCTTTACCACAGATCTACAGGGAGGCTTCCTGAATATATGGTCCACAAATCTAGTCCTTTTGTTGTTAATTGCTGTAAAGGTAATTTTGACTTGTAGTGACCCTTTAAATGAGAGACCTCCAAGAGAAGGTCTTATTAGCAGCCCCGCTAAAGTCTTTCAAACTCAGGGCCATGGTTTACTTGATGGACCACCTGTAATATAGTCTGTTTCTCTTCCTACTGGCATTATATTTTACAAAGAATTATACACTCGTCCCTCCCAATTCGCAGACGAATCTGCAGTCTTGGTCCTTTGCGGACAGCAAGCGGGGAGGGATAAAATGGCATGTTGGTTTTTAGGGTGGCTCCAGACAATATTTGCTCTGGGGCCCAATTATTGGTCACTTTGCAGACTTTGCTATACTTTCCTTTAACATGGCATTTGAAGTTGGTTGTTTCTTATTTCCTCTCTGTCTAGCTTTCACAACCATACGTAGAAATCAGAAATATGGTGGTATGAATGATCCAGTACTTGATATTTAACTATATAACTTTACACTTCAGTTCCTTCATAGCTGCCCTTTCAAATTCAAGTCTTCTGATTTCTTGGCTGTAGTCTTCATTTTGATTAATGGCTCCACCATGGTAAAGAAAGCCTTTTGACTATTTCAAAGTCTTCATTGAAATCTTGTAGTGTGACATATATGACAGGTGCTTGACAGTATCATTGTTTTTATACTACGGGCATGAAGCAAACTAGCATGCATGTGTGTCTTTGTGGAGAGGGGAAGGAAGTGCTGAAAATTAAAGTTTCTCGGGGTTTGGGGGAAAATATTTAAAATATGGAAGCTAAATGTTAAGAATTAGTCTTTTTTTAGCAGAGTGGCAGAAAAGCATGCTGCAATCTGTTGATGCTTCTCTGGGAACTGAAACTGAGTCACAAACAACTAAGACTGGCATTTCAGGTTACAAACTTAGAAAAGTTTACTAATAGTTTACTTACATTTGCATATACATGTGGAGAGCTTATATCCTAACTAATGAAAAGATTAAGTAAAAAAGAAACCTAAGTCTAACTCACCATTTTGTTGATGAGAGAGAGATCAGAAAAATGAGAAGAATGGTAAAAAAAGTAAAAGAGATGAGTCTGAGAAAGGGCAGATCTTTATGTTAAAATGTTAGGTAGGTCCCTGAGTCACTTGTATGCCTGACCCTTAGGCAAACCTATCACTGGGTTTTCTTGGCAAGATTTATTCAGAGTGGGTTTGCCTTTGCCTCCCACTGAGTGTCTGTAATTTGCCTAACGTCACCAGGTGGGTTTCCTTGGCTGAGCAGGGATTCGAATCCTGCTCTGCAGAGTTCTAATCCAATGCTCAAACCACTACGCTGCATTGATTCTCTTTGGTATACTTGATATACCAAAGGTATTTATAACCATGCATTTCAAAGAAAAGGAAGAGCAAATGGGGAAAAAGAAACAGAAGAATCTTACATGCAAGAAATACTTTCCTATCTGATCCCCAATAACTCTTAACAGTGAGGGATGGGAAGAGAATGTTGGAATTTTCCAATAGGAAGCTTCCAAACGGTATGTTTCTGAATGAGGCTTGTGTAAGAGAAATATTCACCATATACACTCGACTATAAGTTGATCTCATGCATAAGTTAAGGACAAGTTTTGGGGCCAAGATTATGGATTTTGTTATGAACCGTTATGAACCGACAGGTAAGAAAGTGGATAGAAAGATGTGTTGGAGGAAAGTGCTAAGGATACCATGGACAGCCAAAAAGGCAAACAAATAGGTCTTAGAATAGATCAAGCCTGAATATTCCCTGGAAGCCAAGATGACTAAATTGAAGCTGCCATACTTTGGCCACATCATGATACCTCAGTCTGTGGTCTCTTCCATCTCTATGGTACAAAACCTAAGCATACCAACTGAGGATAGAGGATCTCATTTACAGAGTTGCCATGAGTTGTAGCTGACTCAAAAGCAATAAACAACAAAAATAAGATGTGTGCATTTCAGAAGACAATATAGTGCATGAATTATATAGCCCTGTGAAAGCCTAGGTTCATATGATGAGTGGCTGGATGGGCATTCATTTGAAATGATCTTTAAAAATCAGCGAGAATGTTTTGGTTTACAGTAGTTACTTTGCTTTCCTCACTGTCTTTCTTTTTATCATACCCAATTAGTATTTTCCCTTGTGCAGAAAAGAGGAAGTTACTAGAAAAATGAAAGGAGACACAATAGTTAGTTTGCCTAATTTTAGGCAAAATAACTGTACTCAGGTTTTGAAGTCTTTGGAAAACGTTCTCCCCACCATCACAAACTTGTCTGATGAAGATATGAGAGAAAGGCTTCTCAGTGGCTACTGTGAGGCTCCTATCAGCACCAAAATTGGCCACCTCCTTTCTGCTCTCTTTCTACCAGCCTGCAAATAATATTTTTTATGTAGACCAGACTTTGACGGTTCTTATGGAAAGCTTTAAAATATGCTGAACTTTTAATCTATTCTTTTCTGCCGTATTTTTAACACTTTTAAACTCACTTTTTAATCTGACAGTTTAATTAATTGTTTTAAACCCTTTTTTCAATTAAACCTTTAATTATATTTTATTTTAATCTGTACTTTCAGACACTTTGGGTCCCATACTGGGAAAAAGTTGGAATATACATTAATCTATTAAATAAACAGTTTCTTGTTTCCATAATCTAAGCATACAGTGTAATTCTTGTTCTTCCAGTGACAACCAGGGCACATCACAGAGGCTCTTCCTATTGCGTTGCCAATTAAATTTTAATATTCATTATTTTTATTTACCTACTTTTTGTTTTGTTTTGGTTAAAGGTGATTTTTCAGAACTTTAACACAATCTTACTTATTCGGGTAGTCTACTGAATAAATCACCATTGTTCATAACTGTCTATGGAAGAACATAACATAATGTGAGCAACTTAGGCATCTAGCTGTTTTTTCCAGTTCCGGGTTGATTCTGAACAGATAGCTCTTAGCCTCTTAGCAATCAAGTGATGTGAACTATTTAGTCTTTCCCTCTTTAACAATTTTTTTCCAGAAAGAACAAGTAGGAAGAAGCAGTGGGGATACATGGGAAGGTTATAAATAGAGAATGACATTATCTACGAACACCCTGCTCCATAATATTCTGTAAATGAAGCAGAGTAATGGCATATTAAAAGTCTTAATCGGAAGCAACCTTTCATTACATTGCAAAAGTGGGCATGTCTGCACAGGCAAAATGAAGTGGGTTTCCTCCTGCTTTTGCCAGGACCTCTCTTTGTGACCCAAGGCCAAAGCCCCAATTTAACTGTGGACTGTCTTGATGACACGAGGCCAGTTCCCTGCCTCAGACTACATTAAAAATACTTTTCCTGAAACACCCAGAGCACTCCAGAGCAACACTGTTTATACATAGGCTGACCATATTTCCTTCAGACAAAAATGGGATGTTGGGATAGCAAAAATCCATAGGAATGCTATGGAATTCTGGGATTTGTAGTTTGTTGTGGCATTGCAGCTCTCTGACAGGGAAGGCTAAATGTCTGATAAAATTACAGTTCCCAGAATTCCGTAGCATTGAGCTATGGCAGTTAAAGTTCTGTCAAACTGGATTATTTTTACAGTGCAGATGCAGCCTAACAGTAGAATAGCTTCTGAATTGTTTGATTCCCTACTAGAAAATGAATGATATATCAGTGGAATATAACAGACTAAAATGTTTCACTTTTTGGTGCCTAACTGTGTTGGTCTGAAAGGGTTACCTTAACAGTATTATTTTCACATATATGTCACTTTTCCATACTTCCTAAGTGCCCCCACAACTCACAAATAGCAAGGCTACACGTCAAGCATCATTACAACAAACAATCTAGTACTGGTTCATTTCAGAACATAGCAGAGCAATCCAAATAAACAATTCATTTCTGTTATATTAACATCCATAAAATGTAAATGCATTACAAAATATATAGTTATCAAATGATAGAGTTTATAGATTGTTGAGATATGAGAGAGTCGGATGTGACAGAACCTTTCAGTGCAGTCTGATATTAACGAATAACAGAATCAACAGTTAGTTCATCAGAAATGCAGAGTGTAGAAAATAGAAGTGAGATGAATGGTAAAACAAGCAAATAAATATAGCATAAATTGTATTCAGGATTGATGATATAATATGCTATACATCTTTTCAGGTTATTTCTTCTATAGCTCCATTTCCAACTCACAGGACACAAAACTCATCTGACAGCACTTGAAAGCTCTTTGTCCTAGAAGAAGAGGCAAGAATGATTATGGACTATAATTGCACACTATAGATCTTTTTAAAGAAAAGACTTGAGTGCACGCAGATAGTTTATCCTTGGTCTATAATCTCCTCTCTAATGGAATGACATGTGTTTTTACCTGCCCAAACTCTCTGTGGGTGTACTCTGACAAGGAAGAATATGTCATATAAACTGCTATACACTGAGTTACACCATGGCTCCATCTATAGCTGGTCATACACCATTGCTCTATCTGTGCCCAATGGGGAGCTCCAGGGTTTTAGGCAGAAGTTTTCCCCATCACCTGTTTACCTGATCATTTTTAACTTGAGATTTCAGTGTTTTAACCTGGGGCATTCTGCATGTTAAACATGTCTTTGACCCTGGTTTCCTTTACCATGGCAGCTTTAAAACATGGTAATCTTTGCAAGGTATAGTACAACCAGGCCTCCATATCCATGGATTCTTTATCCATGGATTCAAGCATTAACAGCTTGAGACATTTTTTAAAAATATAAATTTCAAAAAGTAAATCTTGATTTTGCCATTTTATATAAGTAAGATGATCTTATTATGCAATTGTATTTAATGGGACATGAGCATCCACGGATTTTGGTATTCACAGGGGGTCCTAGAACTACACCCCATCAAATACAGTACCAAGGACCCGTGATAATTTTTTAAATCATTTTTTATTTCTTTCATTTTTAGGCTGCCTTTCTCCCAGAAAGGGACCAAAGGTGGCTCATACAAATTAAAAAAAAACATTTTTAAAGACTTTACAATAAAAACAGTTAAAAACATCAAATACAAACAGAATAAGATAACATGTATTAAAAACTACAATACACACCCCATATAACAAACCCCATATAAAAGCCATCCTGTGATAGTTATGGGATATAGTTATAGTTATCTTGAGCCCAATGCATGCCAGAGGAGGAAAGCTGGCAAAGCAATTGTGTTAAATAGACCCAATGTTGTTTATATCGTGTGAGCTGAAACTGCTGTTTAATATACAATATTTAATATAATAGATACTGCTTTTTTAGCAGAGTCCCAACGCTGCTTGCTGCATCTCTGCTCAACCCACAAAACCTGCATTTCAAGATAGATGCATTATCAGGTCACAGTAGAGGGTTTGCAAGGTTTAGGAAGGAGACTCCCTGCTGGAGAACTGATGAGGACAGTTAACTAACCCTTGATCCAGAAAGCTTCCTGAGGGGTGTGGGAGGGATCCTATTTAGCAATTGGAGGAAAAGCCTTAACCTTTTAATGGTTAAACCACCCTTACGTGAACTTTTGCATTAGGGAGATGAAATAAGCACATTGTGTGTTTAGTTCACAAGCTGTGAGCAAACTCTGGAAATGGTAGACTGAAGATTTTTTTGACTACCTAACTTTGTATCCTGAGGAGGTAACTGTTTATTATCCATCAACCTGGATTTAACAAGAGAGGTAAGAGGTAAATCAAACTTAGAGTAGGTTACAATAGTGGAAGATGTTCTAGGATTAGGCAGTGGCTGTTTAAATAGCTATAAAAATTAAGAGGAAACAATGCATAGACCTTTTGCTTATTTTCACATGGTTTAGATGGCAAAGGAATGCTACAATGTTCTACAAACCCCAGACAAGCTGAAAATCTCAGAATTCCATCACATTGAACCACAGCAGTTAAACTAGTGTCATACTGGATTATTTCTACAGTGAGGATGCAGCCTATGGAGGGCAGGAGTGAGGACAGTGGATACTTAATCCTATTCCAGTTTATATTATTATTAGTAGTAGTAGTAGAAGTAGTAGTAGTAGTAGTATTTATATAGCACTGTAAGTTTACACAGTTCTGTACATACAATCTTATAGTTAGATGGATCCCTGCCCTCAGGCTTACAGTCTAAAAGACAACACAAAAGGAAAAGGGGAAGGTGGTGGGAGAGGGATGAGGTCCAGTGGTTCTTCTCTCCCTCTGAGGCCTGTACCAAGGCAGATGGACTGGAGGGAGGGCACGGGTTCTTAATACATAGTTAAGAGGAGGCATCCTGGGGCAGATGGCACAATCCTGAGGACGCTTCCCTAAACAATATAGTCTTTAACTTACTTTTGAACCTGGATAGAGAAGTGATGAGGTGTATATGTGGGGGAAGAAGGTTCCAGGAGTGAGGGGCAGCAAGTGAGAAGGGACGAATTTGGGAAAGAGCAATGGAAGTCCTCGGCTGGGACAGGAGACTTTGACTACCAGAACGGAGGGTATGAGAAGGAGTGTGGGGAGAAAGAAGGTCAGACAAGTAAGGAGGGGCCAGTCCGTGGAGGGCTTTGAAAGTCAACAACAAAAGCTTGTACTGGATGCGGAAGGGGAAGGGGAGCCAGTGAAGGGAGGACAAGAGGGGAGAAACATGGTCAAAGCGGCGAGCGGATGTGATAATATGTGCAGCTGAGTTCTGGACAGAAATTAAAGGATGGAGGTGAGAGAGAGGAAGCCCTGTCAGAAGAAGGTTACAATAATCTAGTCGTGAAACTAGGGCATGGACCAGAGTCTTGGCAGTGGAGGCTGAGAGGAAAGGACGGATTTTAGCAATGTTGTAAAGAGAGAATCTACAGGTCTTGGCGGTGGCCTGAATCTGGGGGATAAATGACAGAGAGGAATCAAAGATGAAACCAAGACTGCGGGCTTGCTGAACCGATGAACAGAAGTGCTGTCAACAGAAATAGAAAAGGAGTATTGAAGGGTGGGCTTAGGTGGGAAGATGAGAGGCTCTCTCTTAGACATATTGAGCTTCAAGCGCCGATGCCGCATCCACTGAGAGATGGCAGCCAGACAAGAGGAGACTTGCTGTTCAAGCCCCAGCAAAAGGTCAAGGGTGGAAAGATATAGCTGAGTGTCATCAGCATACAGATGATAGGAGAAACCAAAAGAACTGATGAGTTTACCAAGGGATAATGTGTATAGAGAGAACAGAAGGGGGCCCAGGACAGAGCCCTGAGGAACCCATACAGATAAGGGAACAGAGGAGGAAGTCTGACCACCTGTGACCATGGCAAAAGATCAGTCTGACAAGGAAGAGTTAAACCAGTAGATAACAGAGTCGGAGAACCCAAGGTCAGAAAGTAAGTCAAGCAAGAGACAGTGATCCACGGTGTCGAAGGCCGCAGACAAAATCTAGAAGAATGAGAATAGAGTAGAGGCCAGTCACCTTGGCCTGCAAGAGATCATTTGAGATCTTGGTAAGGGCCATCTCTGTAGAGTGCCGTGGGCGGAAACCAGACTGAAAAGGGTCCAGGATGGAGTGGGCTTTGAGAAACTCAAGACAGCGAGAATAAACTACCCGTTCCAGAACCTTAGAGAGAAAAGGCAGAAGAGAGATCAGATGATAGCTAGACAAAGAAGAGAGGTCGAGAGAGGGTTTCTTCAGAATTGGGGAAACGAGAGCATGTTTGAAGTCAGAAGGGAAGGAACCCGAAGAGAGAGGGAGATTAAAGATATAGAGAAGCGAGGGCAGAAAAGAAGGGGTTATAGAGATTAGAAGATGGGAGGGGATAGGATCAAGAGAACAAGTTGTAGGTTTGGAAGAATTTAGCAGCATAGAGAGTTCATCCAGAGAAACAGGTGGAAACACAGAGAGTTTATTAGTAGAAGGGACCAGGAGATTAGTGGTTGGGGGCAAATCAGGAGGAACAATTTCAGATTGAATAGTAGTGACTTTTGTGAGGAAGTAGTTGGCGAAGTCAATTGGGGAAAATGATGAGAAGAAGTGGGAGAGGAAGGTTTTAGCAGTGAATTGAAGCAGGAGAACAAACGCTATGGGCGCCTCTCGTTGGCGCAGATCAATGATGTATAGTAATTCTGTTTTGCCATAGACAAGGCGCGTGAGAAGGATAAAAGAACAAATTTGTAATTAATAAAATCGGCCCACTCCCTGGTCTTTTTCCAAAGATGTTCAGCTGTTAGAGAGCAGGACCGAAGAAACCTAACTGTGAGAGAGAGCCAGGACTGAGGCCTAGACATAGAGGAGGACGTGCGAACAGATAGAGGGGCAAAGCTGTCAAAGGTTGAAGAGAGAATGGAGTTGAATAAAGACATTGCTGAGTCAGCAGAGTCCCCAAGATTTAGAGAAGAGAGAGAGGAATCCAAGGTCTGACTGAGATGATCAGAATTAACAGACTGAAGATTACGAAAAGTGCGTTGAACAACATGATGAAGAGGTGGGATATAAGTAAGAGTAAAAGAAATTAGATGATGATCTGACAATGGATAGTCAGATGCCAAGTACTTGGAAATGACACGCTTGGTGGCGAGAACTAGGTCAAGGCAGTGACCAGAGGAATGGGTTGGAGAGTTGGAATGCGGTTGAAGATCGAAAGAAGCTAAGAGAGAGCTAAAGTGAGACGTTGAAGGATTCTTAGGATCATCAAGGTGGATATTAAAGTCACCTAGAATCAGAGAGGGAACTGAGTCTGAGAGAAAAAAGGTGAGCCATGAATCAATATGGTTTCTGAGTGCTTTTAAAAGTGAATAGCATCTTCAATGCAGCTGTTTCCTATGGGTAGATTTCTTTTTAATTTTCTTATGAATGCAAAAGAGCAGTTCCAAAACGTTTTAATTTTTCCTAATTTGGTTTAAATGCTCTTGAAAATGTGCTTAATGATCCTTTAACATGCTGTTGGTAACTGATGAGAAACTGCTTACCCATTTTGTCTGTTTTGTTCAGGAAGGGATTCTGGAGGGAGTTGGCATTTATCTTGCCTGTTGTATGAAGTTACACATAGCTACGGTAGAATCAACCGGAGCAGAATCTCATTCTTTGTCATCTCAAGCTTCATTGCACTATTTAGTGCAGATATGCTGCTGCAACCCAACATAGAAAGTCTATCTTTCTCCATCCCTTCTTCAGCATCTTTCTAGTGCTGATGCTACTGGAAAAAAATGCCGCTAGACAGAGCACAAGGCAGAAAAGAGTGGGCAGAGTGGGTTTAAAAATACTTGTTAAAAGGAGCTTCTTTATCAGAGGCTTTGTTAACTGAAGTATCCTTCTTCACTTTTTCAGTTTGGCAGAAGATGACAGGAGGCAGAAGAAACATGCCTGCCAGACTGAGAAATAAAACAGTTTGACACAACTTTAACTTCCATGACTCACTGCCATGGAATTCTGGGATTTGTAGTTTGGTGTGGACACCAGAGCACTCTGACAGGTAAGGCTAAATATGTCACAAAACTACAAATCCTGGAATTCCGTAGCATTGAGTCATGGCAATGGTATGAAACTGCTTTATTTCTGCAGTGTGGCAGCAGTCAATGTTTGTGGTAGGGAATGGCAGGAGTTGCTGTTCAACATAGGTCCAAAACACACTGCAGAAATAGTCTATTAACTGCCCTGGCTCAGTTCTAGGGAATCCTGGGAATTGCAGTTTATTGTGGGACCAGAGCTCTGACAAAGAAGACTAAATATCTGACAAAACTACATTTTCCAGGGTTCTCTAGCATTGAGCCAGGGCAGTTAAAGTGGTCTCAAACTGGATTACTTCTGCAGTGTGTTTTGGACCATAGTTTGACAAGTATTGCACTCCTTTTGTTTTTCAGACTTTCCGCAGACTTTTGGCTTAAAGTAATTTTAGCTTTTCCTGTTAAGAATTGCGCAAAGATTTCAACCTGTCGTCATTGAGAGTAAGGAACTTGAGCCCTTGAGATATAGTTTGTTGATACTACATCCTCTTTTTAAACATTTCTGTACTGCCTGTCACACTAATGAAATAATGCGTGTAGATTTTGCTTCCCGTATTTTGACATTTTGTTATGTGTTTTGATATTAGCTGTGGCTTGTGAAACTGTAGCTGCTAGTACAGCACATTAAGCATTAGGTAGTATCTGCACCACGGAAATAATGCAGTTTGACACCGCTTTAACTGCCATGGCTCAATGCTATAGGATCCTGCAATTTGTAGTTTGCTATGGCACCAGAGCTTCATGACAGAGAAGGCTAAATATCTCTACAAAACTACAAATGCCAGAATTCCATAGGAATGAGCCATAGTAGTTAAAATGGTGTCAAACTGCATTATTTCTGCAGTGCAGATGCAGCAATTACTCATATTTTGAGGTATTTTGCCAGTTCTGTCAGTACCCCTTCTGGGTAGTAATCTTGTTCAGAAGGAAGGAAAAATCCTCTTTCATATAAGCTCAGTGTTTGGAAATCTCTGCTCCTTTTCTTTGCTGCTATCTCAAGTTACTTGAACAGAGCATTGAGCTGGCTTGGAAATACTGCTGATCCTTCTCTACATTTCATTGGTACTATGGGGGAATAAACAATTTCTTAATACAGGAATGGGGAATCTCCATACTTCAAAATGTCTTGAACTACAAATTCCATACCATTTGCCATGCAAATGGGAGTTTTGGTGCACATACCTACACCTGAGAGTTTCCCACACCTCTCCTAATAGAAGGATACCTTCCAACTAATCTTTTAAATTTTTATTGTATTATTTATTTATTTATTTATTTCTACCCTGTCCCCCCCCCCCAAAAAAAAATTGGGATTCAAAGCAGTCTAAAAACATAGTACAATTAAAAACTTACAAAAGTGACAATTAAAATGGAATTAAACTGTTATAATATTAAAACAAAACTTTTTTAAAAAATTGAATACAATTTAGAAAGATAAAAGTACTTAAAACCTTATGCTTTAAAATAATACAATACTCCCATGGTGTTCTTTAAAAGCTTTCTGTGCCATCCCCCTTTTCAGCTGCTTTCAGAATGACCCAGTTTTTCTCCTCCTCCAATTTTCTCTCTTTGTCCTCAGCTTACTTCAGTTGCAACTGAGATGAAAGTGCAAAAATAGTTGACAATTAACCTCAGGAGTGGGGGAGAAAAGTAGAGGAGGTAGAATTTTCTTTTCCCAGTATGCTCAGGCAAAAGCAAACTACTGCAGCCTCCCTTAACTTGTCAGTCTGTCCTCATTAATAACTTTTGCCATCTTGACCCCACTTTGATGTCTCTTGGACACACATGTCCTACTGGTATGAAATATTGGTGGTCATGATGAACCTGTCCTAAGAAGTAAGGGTCTGAATAAGACTGAAAAAACCAGCTTCCACGCAGTTTGGGGGCATGGTGATTAGATGACACATACCGCTAAGATGTGCCGAAGCTGTGCCAGGGCCATGGAAACCCAGCCCCAAATTTTTCCACCCCAATTTGGGCCCATAGCAGAGGGTGCCCTTGGGGACCACAGCATGTGATTGCTATGGTCCCGAGGTGTATGGGGCAGGGCTGGCTTCAAAGCACTCCTTCATGTCAGTCTGTTTCCCCCTTTAACATGTGGCACACTCTAACCCAGTGTCCACAACACCCTTAACATTGTGTACTTTACCACCATAGAACATAGGAAGCTGCCTTATACTGATGCAGATCATAGGCCCATCCACCATTATACTGTCAACTCTAACTGGAAGTACCTGTCTACCAGGTAGGGTTCGTTCCAAGCCCTCCCTGCAGCTCTCTGATACTACCTGATGCTCATACATTTGTGTACTAATCAGACCCATCTCTGCTTATTTTCCGAAATAGACAAGACTGGGTATGTTTACGATAGTAACTGCACCCATCTGGAATACAAGCTGAGTATGTGAGTCAGTCAGTGAATGTATAATAGACCAAGGGGACTCTGCTGATTGTGTAGCTTGGTGTTGTGAAACAGATTTTCATTATCACTAATGGAGCCAATGTAATACCAGGCAAGGGTACTAAGGGCTCATTCAGGCAGTGCTCATACTGCGTAGTAAGAGCACTACTTTCATTCTTCTGATCTCCCATAGTCCAAATACTCAGTGCTAAGTGCTCAGTACTAGATACTGAATACACACTGGTTCTTGATGGCTACTCCAGGGTGAGTTGCATGGCTTATCTCACCACTCCCACAGCATGGGTGCTGAGGGAAAAAAGTACCTTCTGTTCCTATACTACTTTCCATGTGGTGCAATGCCAAATTGCTGTTGATCTGCCATTTTGTTTTCCACCAAGCTGACAACTGTGCTTCCATCTTAGTACTGAACAGTACAAGAAAAGTGTACTGTGATTTCATCCTACCATTTTACAGCTTCAACATTGCATATTTGTCTGAATATTTCTGTGAAATAGGGACTCCATAATTTTAGCCTTGTAAAACAACACTAAGTTCAATTTCAAAATCTTTTTACACATCATTAATAAACAACATCAAGGAAAGCAGGCAAATTGCCACTTTAACAAATTTCCCTATTACAAATACACGTCTGAGCTCATGTGAGTCTAGCGCAAATAATAATCTTTCAATATCTATAAATCCATCCTGCCTGAAGGGCAAATTTTTATTTGATTTCACACTAATCAGTTTTGGATGTCAGAAATTACAGTTGTAGATAGTCCATCTGTTTGGTGATAAAATTTGGAATTTCTGTTTATTTGAGAATAGCGCAGTGAATGCCAAAACAAAAGAAAGACTGTTTCTCTTATATCTTTCTTTTATTACTCATTAAATTGTAGGTTAGCATTCTAGAAGTAAACATCTGAGTTCCAAGCATAGAGCCTAAGCCTAAAAATAATGATGTATTATAAGGAAGATGATTCCCCCCCCCCCAACTGTTTTCTGATGTACAGAACAGCATTTTCAGTTCTTCGAGTAATCATGTTGATTAAGAATGGTATCTGGATTAACAAGCAAAATATGCTATAGTGTGATGATAAAAGAGAACTTCTGTTTCCTACAGTGTCGTCATTTTAAAACATGACTTTCCCCCAATAATGTGATAGTGGGCTGAGTGACATGTTCTTAATTCTGAAAGAATTTTAAAATGTATACTGTATGTTCAACATAAGAAGCTGTCTGATTATGCCTGCTATACGTGATATACAATGACACATGGCTGTGTGCTTTTCTCAAGTGAGACAGAGGAAAGGTTGTGGGATATGAGATGGAGATTGGTCTGTCTCCTGTAGTGTAAGTAAGTGATATTTTATTGGAAAAATTCAACTAAAATAAACAAACTAATGCAATGCTTAGGTGTATTAGTCAAGAGTCCATGTTGCAGGTTTACAGTGTGTCGAAATGTAATTCAATTACATTATGTTGATGCTGCATTAACACAATAGATCTTTTAATTGGGTAGTGCCAGTACAAGTAGCTTGCTCATTCTCTTATGTGAATCCAGGATCTGAACTCATCCATGGTGCTGATAAGCAGAAGGTAATGGCTTGGGATCATTTTCTGGACCATACCATTTCCACCATTTACTGTGTAAGTTTTTTTCTGGGAGGATGGGAGGGAGTTGGCAAAAGGATCTCAGCTGTTTCCCAACCAGTGCCCTTTTAGGCAAGGTGCTGTGCATTTTTTATTTTTTATTTTTTGGTATGGTAATTTTGGAATTTCCAGTGTGATTCTGGCAGATAGCTTCACCCCTGCTGGGTGGGTGAAGGGGAGGATGCCATCTCATTTGCAGTCTGCATTTGTTTTTGCTCAAGTGAAATTGTTCTCATAGAACAGAGTTGCCCAACTGATAACCTCATCTTAATCTCATAAATATGAACCAGTTTAAATGGCATTTTACTAAGCTATATGCCTAGGGGGCCTTCTTGCTCATTTCTTTCCCCAGCAATTACCATATCTACTCAGATCACTGGTCTGTTCAGTTTGTCAGTAACATACTGCCTTGCTACCATTCATTCACGGTATGACAAATCTTGTGGAATATGCCAGAGTATTACAGCCATTTCCCAGTTGTATGGGCATTAGCAATAAACTCGTGACTGCTATTTCTTTCCAGAAGTGAATGGACAATTTTGCTCTCTATTAATCCAGAGCCCCGGTTAATCATTTTTCCCCATCGTCGGCAAAGTGTTAAAAACTGTGAGCTAGGAAGAAAAACTATTGGGAATTCACTGTGGCAGAATGTGGAATAAACAGCTGTTTTCACCATATAGGAGATATTTCTTACCACATGGAGTTATACTGAGAGTCCAGTTCTAATTATGCCTGTTTGGAACCTCAATTGAATTCAAAGACGCTCACTTCCAAGATATTTTGGAGGAGATGTTTTCATAATTTTGTATATTTTTCCAGCTAACGTGGCCACACTTTTAAAATGCATGAATGATTAATTATGAACGTTAACAGGTTATAAATAATATCCGATGTCAGTTTCACACACACATTGGTAGCCTATAAGCCTGCATGTAATGGAAAAACCAAGATCTGTCTCAAAAATAAAGAAAGCTTTCTCAATGCTGCTGTTGCCGTTGTTGTTGTTGTGTGCCTTCAAATAGATCCTGACTTATGGCAAACATATCACAGGATTTTTTTCAGCAAGATTTGTTCACAGGGGATTTGCTATTGAAGCTGAGAGAATATTAGTTACCCAGAATGACAAACTGGATTTCCATGGCAGAGTAGGGATTTGAACCCTGTTCTCCTGGAGTATTAGTCCATTTACTCAAGCTACTACACCATGCTGACTTTTAGAGTAAGTGTGCATGTGGTATGTCTCTGTATGTCAGTACGCATGCACATACATCACCTTGAGTCCCTATATTGGGAGAAAAGCAGAATATAAAATAACAACAACAACAACATTCATGCACACATTGATAACCCCAATAGGAATTGAGCTAGGCAATAACAGTGATACTCTTAGGACTGATCTCATGACATTGAATGACATCAGTTTTTTGACAGGAGACTACATTTTTTCCAGATTTTGGCGGGGGGGGAGATCAGGAGGGAGGTTAACAATTTTTCTGTTATCCTATTTCCATCTTTCCCTGGACTGATTCATCTCCTGAAACAATGAGTGCAAGAATTATGATTTGTGTATTCCTCCACTTCATAATCATGTGGTTGGTATACACTTTATACTGTTTTACTTACTATTCTGAACCTTAGTGTCTGTCGCTTGCCTGGTGAGTACTAGTTAAGCTACACAGTAATTTGGAAGTGTGTATTCCTTTACATCAAACAGCATAATTGCATTTGTCATGGTTTCTTAATTTATATGTCTTGACTCATATACAGCTTCAGGATGAAAATGGAGCCTTTTGCAGTTCAAATCATTGCATCCTGGCTTTATTGTGCTAGTAACAACCCTGATGCCGCTACTGCTGCTACCTTGGAGATTCCTGCATCTCTCTTCCATTTCAAAGGGGGTGTAGAAACACAGTAGATGAACTAATGCAAAACACTGCATTTAGGGCAGGCAGTCCACGCAGTCAGGTTACAGTGACACCAAATGTCATGGATAATAGATGCTGACTGATTCAAAACACCATAAAGCACTGGAAGGAAGATTATTTAATATAAATAGCAAACTTGCTGGTATGCCCCAGTATGTTTCACAGTTTTCACTATACTGTCAATAATAATTTTCACAATTGGATTTGTCATTGCTGAATTTTAGGTATGGCTTGATTTTAGTTTAACTGAAGGTAGTAAACATGCAAGGGTAGCTGTGTTGGTTATTTAACAAATACAAACAAAAATCCAACAGTGATACCTTTATTGGTGTAGTTATTCTGAGATGTGTAGCTATGTGGGAGATAAGATCACTACTTCCAGTAAAAATTCTCCCCCTCCCCATGAAACTTTTCTTGAGTCCCCACATTTCTAGCAATGCAGTAACATAAACCTTCAGTTGTTCATTTAGAAATACTGTACAGCTTAGGCATCCAAAACAAAGGGACAGGAAGAGTCAACAAAGAAAATGCAAACAAATGTACTAGGTGTGAATGATTTTCACAGGGGGGTGAGGTTTTTTGCATGGTTAGGAGAAGAAAAATATTGCATTTTTGAGCAGGTTTGGCCTGTTAGTGAGACGGGAAAAAAATTAGCCAACATTGCCCCCAAGTTTTAAAACTTGGTGATGGTGGGGCTGAGGGCTGGAGAGGTCTTCTGGGTGGGTCCCAATGGCCACACTTAGGAGTTCCAAGATTTGCATGTGGAATTATGATCTGAGAAGCTGTCTTGCTAAAGTGGAACAGGCCTGGCTCCAGCCAGTTGCCTGGATTGAAGGCTGCCTGACAATAGCACATATATCACCATAGTGTATTAAATAAATACATGACAGATTCTTTGTGTCCAGGCTAAGCACTCATGGTCAGTAGGTCACTGGTCATATCTTTTGAAGTATCTGGAGCTTTTCACCTTCTATCCTATGACTCCCATTTGTGTTCATCCTAATAGGGACTAAATACTGTAAGGCAGTGGTTCCAAACCTTTAGTCTTCCATTTCTTTTGAACCTCAGATCCCAGAAGTCCCAGCCAACGTGGCCAACAGCTAGGAATTATAGGAGCTAAAGTTCAACGCATCTGGAAGACCAAAAATGAGGAGCCACTGCCAATGGTTAATACTTGGTCACCCAATGAATACCCAGTGCCATAAGCTATATTTCAGGGGAAGGCAAACCACCTCTGAGTATCACTTACCCAAGGAAATCCTATGAAATTCATGGGGTTGCAATAAAGTGATAGGGAAATTGAAGGCACACACAATCACAAATCTTGATAAGATCACAATATGCCTTGTTTCTTTCTTTTGCTGAGTAATGCCAGAATTGGTAGCTGTAATTAGGAAGTTTCAGTCATTTGTAGAGATTTGTAGTACAGGTTCTTGGCATATTGTTTTTCCACATTGCAGGTGTTCTCTAATTAATTAAACTTCTCCAGGGATCAGCTAAGTTGTAAAAGAGCAAATAAAAGTTTTACATTTACTTTAAACCTTGCTTGACTTGAAGTCTGAATTAGAGTGTAAAAAATGTTTCTTCAAGGATGAAAAAGACATCCTTGGTGATAAATGGGCCACTTTGGAGGAAGTTTCCCAAAGCTTTTTAAAATACTGTATGAAATTGTTTGTTACATTGGGTTGATTCTAGACTTAGTAATATTCAGGATAGACTCTCTGAAGTCTTTAGCACTAAACTTATTTAACATTTAAATTCCATAAATTTCATTGGGTCTACTCTTCATGTGATTTCACCTGTTCCCCATGCAATAAGGAACAGTTAGTTTTAAGGACAAGACTTTTCTCTTGCAGAAATATTTTCTGTGTTTTTTGTAAGCAGTAATATGGAGTATTCCCACCTATGTCTGATTTTTGTTTTATAGATGGAGGAAGCTTGTGATGATATAGATCAGATGTTCAGCAACCTACTGGGGGAAATGGATTTGCTGACCCAGGTAAAGTATGTTTTCTTAACTGAAAGAAGAAAGAATCCTGTTTACTGTCTCTTCTGGAATTTCTAATTTCCTCTTCATTTTAATAAACAGCAGAAATTAGATTCAGCATACCACTATTGACACCTCATTTGATGCCTTCACATTATCTGTAAAATTACTTCACCTAGAGTAACTCGCTGCAGCACAAACAGTATCAGTTTTAAAAACCTTTGCACCTGAAGAAAAACATGAAAATGTCTCTTTATGCTTAAGGAGAGAGCAATTCTGTCATTTCTGTTTTTGTTCAAGCCACATACCCTCCGATTGGAATATTATTGTCTGCAATTTCTTCTGTTACATTCAACTTGTAAATGAAACTGTAAACTGTGGACACAATCCAAAACCTAGGGGCTTCCCTTTCTTTTCTGTAAAGGCAAATATTTTCTATGTGGATTAGATTAACTTGTTCCACAAAGGATATTCCTTTGTCTATAGAAGAAAATGGAAGCCCTTGAAAGAACAGTCCCTGTGTGCAAATCAGAGATATTGGACACTGTGACTGGCACACTTGTAGTGTGCATAAGTGGGCTTTACACTCATTGGAACAGTATTTTTTTCCCCTTGTCCTTGAGGTCTGTCCAAAAGTCACCAATGTTTGCCACCTGTAGGCTTGTCATTTGTCCCAGAAAACCAGGAAAATCACAGATTGAAGGGTCTGAAAAATGCCCAACTGGCTGCACCAGTTGAAATAGCAGATTCCTCAGTACAGGAGTGAAACTAACAATAACTGAAATATGCAATAAAACAATATTAGATGCCAAAATGTGGTGTGTGTGTGGGAGGGGGGAGCTTGTCAACAAATCTGCCAATCCAGTTTCATATACATTTGTCCTGGTTTTGTGGAAGAGAATTATGGCAGCCCTAACCACCTGTCAAACCCTGGAAGGTGCTACTGCTGCATCTTTTATTCTTACCATGAAGGCCTGGCTGCTCTGAGCTCTTGGGGAAAGGAAAAGGTGCTCATGATTTGAAAGCTCACTCTCATCCTCCCAAACTGAACTGAGAAAGTTGCTTCTCTATGGTTTAATCATCTCCCTCCCTTCCCCAACAGCAGGTCGAACCCCTCTTGTGGCTTGGCAGTTGCTTTATGGTGGGAGGAACTGTGCAGATGGAGCTATGCACACATTTCAGCCAGTCTGTGTGTGTGCCTCCTGCAGTTTCTGTTCTGATGGAGCATGGAGCTTTCAGAGGCCAGTAGTATTGCTGTTACGTGCATGCACATCCAGTATATGATTGCACTCAACTGTTGCCTTAAATCTGTATCTAGATTGGGATTGTCAGTCTTTTTCAAGCATTCCCTTGGGACTAATCATGTGGGGACAACATGATGGCAGAAAGCTGAGCTGAAACCAGATACGGATGAGGACAGAGCCCAAAATAGATGAACTTACTGATTCTCTCTTTGGTGGTTCTCTCTGTATTCTTTCTCACTTGCTCCACATCTAGTGTTCTGGGGAAGGAACCAATGCATCTTGCAGAGGCCTGAATTTGTAAAGGACTTGTGAAATTAGGCCAGGAGCCACATGCAGCTGTAAAGGCATAGTTGGTGACCTGTAATCTGAATGCTCTGGGTAACTTGTACAGTGATAAAGAACCAACATATAACAACAAATGTTCTAATACTGATTTTAATAACAATATATTGAGCAATACCAAGCAATTGAAACCCAGTTGACCAATTGAATTCAAAATCATCTGGGCACACTTTATTATTATAAAGCCATTTGCTGGAAGTGGTGCATAGTAAAGCCTTTTGAGTTGCTTTATACCATTTTTGTCTGTTATTTTCCCCCCCTTATAAATCAGATTGTATTAATTCCCTCATTCTCCTAAGTGTTAACTTTGAAGAGGAAGTTCTATTTTCTTCTTACCAACTACTATTCCTATTGAGAAAGCCTTTTGAGAAAACCTTTTGAGAAAGAGAAGGGGTAAATGAGAAGTACATTTGAAAGATGAGGAACTTGTAACTATTTTGAGGGGCAGAATCTTCCCCTTCCATCTAATTCTCCCTATGATATATTTTAACTTTATGAAAATTATAGCAGCAGGGTTTTTAAAATATGTATATTTCACTCTCCCACTGTTCTATTCAGATTCGTTTACTAGCCTATACAAGTATACTTGCATCTACTCTGTAAAATAATGCAGTTTGACACCACTTTAAGTACTGTAGCTCCAGCTTAAAAAATCTTTGGATTTGAAGTTCTGCAAGGTCTTTAACCTTCTCTGCCAAGGAGTGCTGGTGCCTCACAAAACTGTAGATCCGAGGATTCTGTAGGATGGAGTCATGGCAGTTAAATTGGGTCAAACTGTATTTTTTTTTACAGTGTAGATGTACTGTTGTTCAATGCCACACTATATCTTGTGTCTATTTCAGCTCTTTGATGGCTTTGAGATCTCAGAGGAAAGTCCTTCTCATGGCTCCACCACTCATGAAAGCACATAAGGGGAGGGAGTTGAGAGAAGGATTTTCAAGTGGTTGCTCCCAGGCTGTGGCACTTCCTATCAACAGAAGTTTAGCTGTCCTCCTCCCTGTTCTTCCTTCTGCGGGTCATTTATGCAGGCCTTTGGCAATAATAATAATAATAATAATAAAAACTTTATTTATATACCGCCCTTCCTACGATCAGTTAGATCAATTAAAATAGGTTGCTCTGGAAGAAACTTTTCACTAGATAGCTGTTGTTGTGTTTCTTTGGTGGATGCATTTTTAAATTGCTTTAAATTTTAATTGCCTGCATTTTCCTTGAACTGGAGTGCCTTTTGGAGGAAGGTAAAATATAAATGTGATAAATAAATAGTTACTTATTATCAGCCTGACTGTGTTGGTCAAACTAGACAAGACACTGAAGATGTGAGGTTTACTGCTTTCCATGATGTTATTCTATTCTTTTCTTTCAAAGGAGTTACGAGAGGTCTTGAATGGGATCTGAGGCCCTGGCACTGACAGGGAGACTAAATCCTCCCTTTTCCAGCGTTGAGGGCGGAGCCATCCTTCATGAGGGTTGGTTCCCCCTGTTTGCTCCAATCAGGCAGGACTATGACTTTTGGGCGTGTCCACCAGGGGAATCCATCCCCCTTGTTTGCCCAGTCTAGTTCCTGCCTTCGCTCCGTCAGGTCGTGTTTTCCTAACTCTCCTTTACTCACAAAACAAAATCTTCTTTATTCTCCTTTTACTCCTTACCTCTTCTCTCTCTGTGAGGGCCGACTAAGGTCCGAAGAGCTAGAGGGCCCAGGCATGTCTGGGGAATCTGGCCATGCTACCCAGGCTCTCCACAAGAGGAATGGATCAGCCCTGACCCGGGAGGTGCGGCCTGTAGGCCGCTCGGCGCAGCCGGAGGAGGGATATCCCTTTTCTCCGCGCTTGAAGGCGCCGGACCGCGGGAACCTGTCCCGAAATCGGGAGGGTGCGGTTAGCAAGGAGGACGCCGAGAGACCGCAGGAACCTGTCCCGAAATCGGGAGGGTGCGGTTAGCAAGGAGGATGCCGAGAGACCGCAGGAACCTGTCCCGAAATCGGGAGGGTGCGGTTAGCAAGGAGGACGCGAGAGACCGCAGGAACCTGTCCCGAAATCGGGAGGGTGCGGTTAGCAAGGAGGACGAGAGAGACCGCAGGAACCTGTCCCGAAATCGGGAGGGTGCGGTCGGCAAGGAGGACGCCGAGAGAAATGTGAGTAATGCTGCAGTGAGCAGCTTGGGTACCCTGCAGCCTCTCCCTCCCGAACGTCGGCTCCCTTCTCCTCCTTACTAGCCTTACAGCTGGCGCAATCCTGTATTGCCTCCCAAACGGTCTCCTCTCAGAGAGGGGCCCGTTTTCAGGCTAAGGCCGTGGCAGAGAATTCTTCCCAAGAGTCAGGGTCAGAGGCAGAAAGGACTCAGAGATAAAGGAGGGCCAGGGAATTATCTTCCTCTCCCTCATTCTTCAGATTCTCGAGGGACGCCTTCTCCCCTTGGAAAGTCGTCCCTCCAAGATGGACCCCAAGCTCACTGGAGGGAGCTCAGTGGTCCTTCAGCCCCTGGAGTCGGGCTCACAGAGGGACAGGCTCCTTTACAATTCCAGGAGACCTAGGGAACCCTCTTCTTCTTTCCCCCCCGCCTCCCGCTCTTCCAGGGATGCCATTCCCCTTTGGAGCAGGGCAAATTTGCACCCAAACGTTCCTCCTTGGCGCACAAATTCAAACTCAAAAAAGGCGGGAGCCATGCCAATGCTATTGTACAACTTATATATTGGAATTTAATGTCAACTCTGACCAGTTGAAGCTAGAGGATGATCCATCCTGATTTCCTCAGGGAAGGATATTCCTCCCTCCTCCAAGCCTGGGCCTTCAACACCAAATACTCCATTTCATGCAGATTTTATGAGGATATTAACAAGGCCTCCATAATTTATTATTGTGATTCTAAATCCAATAGCTGTTTACATATATATGGTTACATCTCAGCCCTCTTTGTCATGAGAATCAACAGATGCCACTTGTGGCTGCCAGAGTTTATGCTCAACTAAGGTGTCTGCTATTTCCTTTTTTTCTGGGGCTAAACATGTGTGGCCTAGCCCACTTGTCAAACAAACAAACACTTAAGGTCAAAATAAAGTACTATCAGGGTATTAACTATGGTTAAAGGTAGTGGCTATGTCTGGAGACACTAGCCTAAATGAGATTGGATGTAATCCAAGACCAGTTCAAGGACAGACTTTGACTAAAGAACTGACACATAAAAATGCCCATTACAAAAAATATCTAAGATTCTCACCACTTAATGGGGACAAATTGTTTGGAATAAAGTCTCTTGGCTGAGACTAGGAATAATAAGAAGACCTCAACATCCTTAAATGTCAGCCCTGGTGGCGCAGTGGTTAAATGCCTGTACTGCAGCCACTCACTCAAAACCATAAGGTGGCGAGTTCAAGACCAGCAAAGGGCTGAAGCTCAACTCAGGCTTGCATCCTTCCGAGGTCGCTAAAATGAGTACCCAGATTGTTGAGGGGCAAATAGCTTACAATTGTAAACCGCTTAGACACTCCTTAAGGGTATGAAGCGGTATATAAATGAAATGAAGCTGTTTGTTAAAATATACTTTGATATATTTTTCTATACCATTCATATGACTTTTCATTGCCTCCTTAAGGTAGAGGAAGGCAAACAAACATAGATTGATATAAAAGTCACAAAATGTCTGATTGATATTGAGGCCATAAAAACATCAACAACAACACTATACTATCTATCTAATAACAATTGAGTTATAATAATCACAGGTTCAGATGGGAGATTATCCAGACAAGTCTGGAGACACGTCTCCTCCAAGATTTTTGTGTGTTCCTGTTTTTTGGGTAGTGGTCTCCTGCCCACAGCCCAAGCTACCACATTATCACAAATATCTTACCAACCTTTCCATACAAGGTTCTACCATTCAGTCTGTTGTTTTCTTCTGTGACACGCACTACACAGATAGACACGTCTTGAAAACAGTGGGACCTTCATATAGACCCATAATTTCAAATGTCCTGATAGATCTCATTCTCTCCCATAGGATATATATAAGATGTCGAGTTGTGATTTCTTTCCTATCCAGACATGTTTTTCTGGTAATTTACGAAAAGAACTACCTAGTTCCATTTCAGAACCTGCATCACTTTGGAGTGGTTGTAGACACATCGCTGACCAGTCTACCTGACCAAGCAAAGGGTAAGATCCATGAAGAACACCCTCGAGCAGGTAGGTTGTTCCCAGTTATTGGACCTAGTGTTACTGGTGCATCTACACTGCCTGATCTGTTTCAGTTAATCGTTTGGCATGAACACCATTTCATGCCAGGAGCCTACAGTAGTTCTTCTAGCTGTATCAAAAAACAGATGGTACACATAAATAATCTGTTCTGACATACACTGATTAAATCAAACCTCTTTGAATGGTGGTTTTTGCTGCCAGTTGTAGAGGATTGCCTGATTTAGGCCCTGTTGAAGTTCCACATAAGGTTGGATGCCAGCTTAGGGTGACGGGAAGCATGTTTGTGGCTCCCAATAGCCAAACTCCAGATCCCTCATGTAGATGCTCCGGTCTCGTCTCTCGTGACTTCAGAAGGACAGGGTTTCCAGAGATCTTCCAGATGTCACGAAACCAGTTCGTCTTCCAATCACAAAGATCTCTTAACTCAAGGTCAAATACCATATCCAGGATTAAACCTTCACATGTGGATATTGAAAGGCACCTACTGGACATCAGCTCTTCCAATCATACTGTCCCAGAAACTGTCTAATCATTCATATATATGTGTGTGTGTGAGAGAGAGGGTGTATATATAAAGTTTTGAGAACAGCTTCTCTTATTAAACTTCCCACAGTTCACAGATACCCTAATTGGTACCCTCATGTAGTTCTTCAGGCATTAACCAAACCACAGTTTGAATAACTTGACAGAGTTGATATTAAGTTTCTTACCTGGAAAACAGTATTTTTTTTTAATGCTATTAGTTCAGCTAGAAGGTTTTCTGAACCAGGAGCACTAGCCACAGGAGTGAAATATGCATCTTCTGCGAGGATTCAGTTCTGCTTGACGGGATCTGATGTTCATGACTAAAGTTAACTTCACATTTCATAGAGCACAGGAGATCATTTTCCCTTCATTCGTTCCTGACCCCAAAAAGGAACTTGAAAAGACTTGGCTCACACTAGATGTAGGCAGAGTTCGGTGTATTTACATCAAACGCACTTGTCGATGGCGCAAATCAGACAGTCTATTTGTCTCCTTCGGTCCTACATACCTGGGAAGTTTTTCTTCATCGACCCTGGCTTGATGGATCTGGGCTTGCATCTCTCAGTGTGAGTCGATGATGGGTAATACGCTGCAAGGAAGGGTCAGCGCTCATTCCGCTCACAGTGCTGCCACACCTGCCGCCCTAACCACTAATGTTCTTTTCTCCAATATTTGCAGGGTGGCCGCTTGGTCATCTCCTTCCATATTTATCCATCGCTGCCGAATCAATGCCTTCCAACTGGCTGGGGCATCATTTGGTAGACGGATCCTTCAATCCATCCTATAATTCCTTACCTCAGTTCCCACCCATCTAGGGAGCTTTGGTATGTCCCTCATGAAGGATGGCTCCGCCCTCAACGCTGGAAAAACGAACATTGGCTTACCTTGTGAGATGTTTGTTTTCAGCGATGAGGGCGGAGTCATCCTGCCCACCCGTAACTGAGGAATTTTTTCTCGGTGTCGGGGGGTGTTGTAAGGTTAATAGGATCCTTGTTCTAGTGTCTAGAATTGTTATAGTTAAATGGTTAAACTTTCTCTATTGTTGTTAGTATTTCTTCATTGTTATAAACTCTCTCTGCTTGGCTATACATTGACTGGGCAAACAAGGGGGATGGATTCCCCTGGTGGACACGCCCAAAAGTCATAGTCCTGCCTGATTGGAGCAAACAGGGGGAACCAACCCTCATGAAGGATGACTCCGCCCTCATCGCTGAAAACAAACATCTCACAAGGTAAGCCAATGTTCGTTTCTCCAACATTTCCCCAATCTAAATTCCTCTTTCTTAGGTTGCTACATGTCATACTGGGAAAGCAAACAGAAACTTTGAAGAAAGTGATTTTGTTGAGAAATCATTTTTTCCAGTACAGGAAAAATACAACAAAATCCAAAAGAGAGATACCTTTATTGGCCATACTTTTGAAGTTTCACTGACTTCTTCATCAGGCAAATAAATAAAAACATGTAGGAAAAGAAAAGTGATTATGTTGTCGAATATATTCTTATACATACTCCTAAACACCATTAACTTGTAAGACATAGGGTAGGCCACTTAGGGGTTCCGCCATAGAAATAAGGGCTAGTTTGGGAACCCCTGGTCTAGAGGAATATCAATACATGTAGAGGTCACTCTTCTTCTTGGCCATATGGAGACAAGGTGCAAAGGGCAATAAAAGACATGTAATAAAATTTCAGCACCATTTTGACATACACACACCCTTGAATTAGGGCATTAACCCTAATTCAGTTCAGGACTTGTGCAGCCATTTTTACAAAAAGGCCAGTATACACACACAAAAAATGGGCACTTAGTATCCACTGGGGGTTGGTTCCGGGGCCTCTTGGATACCAAAATCTGTGGATATTCAAGTCCTGTGATATACAATGCTATAGTAAAAGGGTGTCCCTTATATAAAATGACTAATAAAAGATTTGCCTTTTGGATCCCTCCCACCAAAAAACACATTTCCAAGCGGTGGATGGGTGAATCTGTGAATGCAGAATCTGTGGATACAGAGGGCCAACCGTGTGTGAGTGTATGACTTCCCCATCATAGATTTTCAATGATACAAAAATGGATCAGAAAATTTGTAAAATGTTTAATTATATTTCACCTTTCTCGATTTAAACAAACAAAAAAAATCTTTAAATTGGATGCTCAGGAATTCACAATTTAACCCTGTCCTAAGGTCCCAGCAAAAGTCTCCTTTCTCCCTTGATCCAATGGGAGGAATCCTGTTGCCTTGCCCTACCATGATCACGACCACGATTCCCCACTTCCCCTACAGCTGCTGTTTAAAGGCAAGAAGCAAACTCAGAGAATCTTAATTACTGTATATGATTGGCCCTTGCCTTGAATTTCACTGCATGTGAGCACCACAATGTGAAGAGCAAAAAAAATACTTACTGGTATTGTTGCAATGTTATTTAAGTATTTTGTGTCTAAACCAAGGACCAAGATTCCAAGTTGGGTAACCAAATATTGATCTTGGTGGAAACGTTTCCCCCTAAAATGCTTCAGTTTTTCTCACTTTCATGCAGGAAAGAGAGGAACAGTGTTTGAACTTGGTCTAAGGGCCTGTTCTCCTAGGGCTTCTTTCATTCATGGGGCTTCTTTACAAGTTCTAGTGAATGTGATTTCCTTTTCTTTCTCTTTTGTAATAATAGAACCAATAAAGTTGAATGGTGGGATAGTCAAGACAGGGAAAAGGAAGTAATTGTTCATGGGGTACAGTGCTAATCTCTGAATTTGCTTCCATAAAATGTAGCGGTGGCTACCAATTTAAATGGGTTTAAAAGGGGGATTAGACCAGACTCGGAAAATGTTATTGATGGTGTAGGTTATATTTTCCATGCAGTTTGTGGAATATAGCACCATAATAGTTTGGTGTGAATTGGCCCCTAGTCTTTAGAGAGGGATATTTATCATTCTCAGCCAGAGAGCGAAGAAGAATACAGGAAACCTTATGGGCCAACACCCATTATCCACTACAAGAGGACTACAAATCCCAGAATTCCATCGGATGTTGCCATGCTTTTAAAGTGGAATCATAGTACTATAACCATGTAGTATAAAAGGGCTCTAAGACAAATGTTCATCTCTCTCTTCCTTATTATGTTTGCATTGCAAACATGGCAGATAATCCAAGACTCCCATAACATGCAAGGATGCAAATGTATTTGATGTTAAAAGTGAGGAAAGGAGTTCTAGAGAAAAGGATACACAGTCATACAATTCATTTTCTTCTGTTAAAGAATCAGCAACTGGAAATATGTATATATCCTTATTTTAGGAGATAAAACATTTAACACAACCTTTGCCAGTGAAAAGTGACTGTGGCATTTATTTTTCTTCTTCTTTATCAGAGTCTGGGAATGGAAACTCTCCCACCACCATCTAGAAAAGAGTCTAATGATGAATTTAATTTTGCAGTTGGTTTTAAAGATTTAAATGGTAAGTTCTAGTCTTTTGTCCTACTGGGGAATGAAAGAGCAGGGGGATAGATTTGTGGAGAGAAAGAAGACAAGTAACGAAAAAGCTATATGGGCTTTTTTCTCTTTCCAAAATAATTTGTTAATGTTGAATATTTAAAATTAATTAGATCTGGTCTTGAAAGGTTTAAATGTATGAGGTTTGGATTATTAGGGAAAAAAGCTAACTCCCAAAACACTCTCTTGCTTTTGGAATTCACACCCATTTATTATCATTCACTTGCTGTGCAAATCATGTTTCTAATACTTTAGTCTGGTGATTAATGCTAAGGAGAAAAGATGTATGCAGATTTCATTGCGACAATATTAATGGACAAAAAGGCCTAAGAAAGTAATTTTGGCTTTAACATTGTTGACTGAGAATACAGTTACTGAAAAATGGAAGCAGTTCTCATGATAGTGTGGGGAATAGCTTCTGATCCTGCTAATTGTTCTGATATTCCTTGGTGGAGAAACCTTTCATGTATTTTGCCTTCCCCCCCCTGTAACAGAATCTTTAAATGCTCTGGAAGATACTGATTTGGATGCTTTAATGGCTGATCTTGTAGCAAATATAAGTGAAGTAGAGAAGTCCACAGTCCACGCACAAAAGGATGCCTCCAGCAACCAGCAAAGTGCTGTGAATCAGCCTCCAGCGAATTCTGCTGCCACTTATGGGTATCAGTCAGATCTTCCAAATATTTCTGTTGCATGTGTTGAAGATGATTTGCCACCTCCCCCTGCAGAACTAACCTTTGATCTCCCACCCCCACCTTCACCTTCAGAACTGGCTCCTGAACCACTCACTCAGGTAAGCAGATAGAAGAATCACTTTTCAAAACTCTCCTTACTCTTTTGTTTTAAAATGGTTCTGAACATATTTTTATTCCTGCAAAACATATAGACTGGCATGTTTTGTGTTGCAGTTACGGATTCATAATCTAATTACAAATCCATAACTGCTCTGTATGCAGAATAGTCACAATTGTGACATTATTGTATATACTCCCCCGAGCACACCTTAACAGCCAGCTTCTGCAACAAGTAATGAAGGTCTATTCGGCTTATGATTGGGATGCAAGGAGCATGATGTTGCAAGCCTCTTCCCACCAGGGAACAAGGCTGCAAGAATCAAAAGCCAGATCCCTGTTGCCTTACTTACTGGTGGGAGGAGGTGAAAACATAATCTTTTATGTTTGCACCCCACTTACCAACTGAACACATGTCCTACACTCAATGAGGTTGCTGGATGTTAAAGTGGGTTTGGAAGATTGAGCCAGAAGATGTTAGTTATGCATTTGTAACTAAGGTCCAAAATGCACTGCAAAAATAATCTAGTTTGAGACTTCTTTAAATGCCCTAGCTCAGTGCTAGGGAATCCTGGGAATTGTAGTTTATTGTGGCACCAGAGGTCTCTGACAGAAAAAAAGAAAGAAAGAGAAGGCTAAATGTCTCACAGAACTACAGTTCCCAGAATTCCCTAGCATTGGCCAGGGCAGTTAAAGCAGTCTCAAACTGGATTATTTCTGCAGGGTTTTTTAGATCTAATTATCTGATGTAGAAAGTCCCAAACTTCTGGAGGGTACCGATTTGCCTACAAATTGAGACCATGACGAGAATAGATGAAAATACTGAAGGACTAATTTTTCCATATAAGTTGCCCTGCTGAAGAGGCAATTGATTTTTCCACATAACTTTTAAAAGCCATTCTTCAGCAGTGCTAGAGTCTGCAGTGAAAACCAAAGAGAATGGCTCTATGAATAATGAATTCTAGAGTGAAGGAATAGTTTCTAAAGGGAGAACATGTTATTGAGATGTCAGCTGTCTTTATGATAGTCATTAGGTAAGAATACATAGTAGCCCATAATAAATCAATGAGAAATCAGCCAGACTAGTGGCACCCAGTACAGCAAAGGTTAAGAATCAATAGAATAGCACCAATAGGATGTTGTAATTGTAGAGACAAATCCTGTTTGTTGTGGGAGAGAAGGAATAAAGGAGGGTAGAGATTTTGGATATTTGTAAAATGGATAGGTGGTGTGCAAGCCCTGCTGGACAGGAGGCGCCAAAAGCCTCCAATACTATTTTTCAAAATGAAATGTTTAAAATGTTTATGAAATGGCAAGGGGGAAGGGGCCTTTTTGTTGAAGCTTGACATCTTTAAAAGATGATTTACTATCTTCCTTCCTTTTTCTTTCTTGCTCAGGAAGAGCAAGAAGCACAAGCAAAAGCTGACAAGATTAAACTTGCACTAGAAAAACTGAAGGAAGCGAAAGTTAAAAAGGTAGGAAGCCAAAGTTTAAATGATTGTGGGATGTGTTGACATTCAGCATATTAATATTTGAATCCTGCCACTGTTATCACATATTGGATTATTCCTTTTCCTTTTCCTCTGTTTTATTTTTGGTCCATTATAACAGGATCGGTTTTCTAAAGCATTTTCTAAAACAATACTTTTCAGAAACTGAAAGGCTAATTAGTATGTCCAACTCACAAAAAACTTGCAAAAGAGATATTATCAAGTATCCTCACTTGATTTCACTCTCCCAATTTTTTTTATTTTAATCAATTTAGATACTACCCTTCATAAATATTTCTCCCAGGGCAGTTTACAATGCAAATTAAGAAATATAATAACAATAAAATATATAATAATAAAGCAAAGATATACAATAATACAACTAAAATCAGTAAAAGAAATAAAGACTAAAATCAGCAAATCAATAAAAGGGAACAATTACATAACAATGAACTAGAACAACAGAGTGAAAATTTTCATTTCCAGTTTTTATAATCCACTTTCCTTCCTTAATTAAAATAGAAGCATTACTGATTGCATTAATAGGAGCTGTTCTTTAATCAGGAAAGTTTAGGCATTAAATGTCAAGCTGTAAGGCTGCAAACAATGCTTCAGTTACCTGTAACAGCAAGGGTGGTTAGTAGGTGTATCTCTCCCCCCCCCACCCCCCAAAATACTTGAAACGATAACCTTAAGATACTGAGAACTCCATGTTTGATTTTCCTGCAACACCCTAACTTACATCCCTTCTGTTAATGGAATATAAATCTATTTATGGAAAGGGACTTTCTCACTTCCCTTTGCATTCTCATAACCTTCCCCCGCCATTAGACTCATCTGAGTTTTGAGGGATCTTTGGGAGATTTTGGGGAGTTACATAAGAAAAGGAAATGGGGCAGATATTCTACTACCACTCCTTATGCTAACAGAAATGTAATTTAAGATCAGAACCTTCATATTTTACATCTTGGCAATAAACAGAAGAACTTTCTGTCAGAACAAATCTGTTTACTGAATTCAGTTTATCTTCTCCTTTTCCAGTTTTAGTGATCTGGGCGGGGGGGGGGGGGGAGGTTACAAAAAAAATGTGAGTTAATATGCAGAACTGATGCACACAACTTTACATTCTACCACATAGCAACTCCTAGTGTATACCACGTTGGATTATTTTGCAGGGATTTTTTTACATGGCTGTATCACCATACCTTGGTTCAAATATTGATGAGAACAGTGATTGCCATCAAAAAATTAGAAGAATTTTTGATTGGAAAGGGCAGCTATTAAAGAACTGGACAAGAACATAAAGTGTAAAAACAGAACTCTGGACACTAAAGTGAGGATTGCCCAAGCAATTTTATTCTCTATCACCGTGTATGGATGTGAGAGCTGGACAGTGAAGAAAGCCAATAGGAAGAAAATCAATTCATTTGAGATGTTGTGCTGGAGGAAATTACTGAGAATACCATGGACAGCCAAAAAGCAAACATATGGCTCCAAGAACACATCAAGCCTGAACGCTCTCTGGATACCAAGATGACTAAATTGAGGCTGTTGTACTTTGGCCTCAACATGAGAAGAAATAAATTTAAACACAACATGAAATGTTCCTGATCAAGGCTCCTATGATTATTTCTGGAGTTGGGTGGAGAGTTCAGTATTGAAGCTGTGGCATGACAAGTAGCAATTTCACAAATAAGAAATTGTCTGCCCCAAGTAAAAAGACAGGTGCAGTGTGTGTGTACCTGTCTCTTAGTATCCTTCCCTTCTTGACTGCTAACTGCTTCAAGGGGGCAGTTTCTAGCAGTATGTGAAACAAAAGTTTTAAAAACTGGATTAGATCCAGATCCTGCCACAAGCCATTACTTTTACAGAAATAAGATGTCTGGAAATCTGCCCAGGGATCTCCCCTGTCAAGTCTAGCTTTGCACTTTTCATGAAGCTGAGCTGATGAGAGGCAGAAAAATAAATGGAGATGCTCTGGTTTACAGTATTATTAAATAGATTTTCAAATGAAAAAAAAAGACAATGATGCTAGGAAAGGTGGAAATGGTGGTAGTAGAAAGAGAGGAAGACCACATGTTTCGTGGTTAGACTCCATCAGGGAGTACACTAGCATGGGCCTGTAGGACCTGAGCAGAGTGGTTGAGGACAGCAGTTGTTGGAGAGATCTTGTCCCCAGAGTTGCTATGAGTTGAAGTCAGCTCAAGGGCAATTAACAACATCATGGATTTGACGACAGTGCACAGAATAGTCTAGGTCACTGGGTAGCAAGAGCTTTATACCAGTACATTTTGTATATGCATGCCTTTGTCTCTGGACAGAAAAACAAAAAAACTATGTTATAGAAAAATAGATGAAAATATAGCCCTATACCAACAGAAAATAGTGATTAAATGTTATGTTATTACTATACCAAAGAATGAAAAATGCTGTAACCCTATTTCTGGACAATCAAGAATGATTGTTCAAGTATTATCTCACCCACCCATCCTTTTCAAAGCATATTATAAGTTGTTCATAGCTGACACATTTTAGCTGTAATGCTGTTGGTTAGTTCCAACTAGAGTAGACCCATTTGGTTAATTGTTGAGTGGTAAATTCCCTAGATTTAATGGATAGATCTGTTTTAGTCAAAAGTAACAATAGCATTTGAGCCACTGGTTCCCAAACATTAGTCCTGCAGGTGCTAAGTTCAACTCCCACAAACCCAGCCAGTTTGGCCAGCAGACAGGAATGAACTTCATGCTATGTTTTGTTTGTTTTTTATTCTGGATTTATCAATGTTTACCAGAAGTAAGCCTCACTATTAAAATGTAATTGTAAAACAAAAGGAACAATTTTTGTAAAAAATCATAAAATAGACTGGTCAGTTTAATATGCAAGAGGAGACAGTATAGAACTGGCACTGAAATGATCCCAAGTCTTACTCTAGTCCTACTGCTGCAGCAAAAGTCTTCAGTTATCACAATGGAAACGGCTCTTTCCCTTGTTGTTATACAGCATTTAAAATCCTCCCCTGAAAATCTTAAGGCAGAGCTGGGCTGTCATAGGCAGATAGGTTCCGTGACTTGGATCTAGGACAAATAGATAAATATTTCAGCCCTTTTAGGATTAGTGTAATATCCCATCTGAGAGTCAGTGTAATGTAGTGATTTGACCCAACTCTATTACTCTGTAGGGTTCGATTCCCCACTTGGTCATGGAAAACCACTGGGTGAGTTACACAGAGTCAATCCCCAAAAAACCTGGTAGGTTCACCTTTCTTGTTGTTGTTGTGTGCCTTCATGCCATTTCTGACTTAAGGTAACCTGTCACTAGTCCCAGCTTCTGCCAACCTAGCAGTTCAAAAGCATGCAAAAATGCAAGTAGATAAATAGGTACCACTTTGGTAGGAAGGTAATAGTGTTCTGTGCAGTCAGGCTGGCCACATCACCACTGGAGTCGTCTTTAAACAACACTGGCTCTTTGGCTTAGTAACAGAGATGGCCACTGCTCCCTACAGTTGGATACAACTAGACAATCATGTCAAAGGGGAACCTTTATCTTTTTTTTTAGTTTAAGGTGAACCTATAATGTGGTTTTCTTCCCAAGATTCTTCAGAGAGGGTTTGCCATTGCTGGCTGTCAAGTCTTTCAGCCTCAGGGGAAGGTAATGACAAACCTCTGAACAAAACATGCCAAGAAAACAACTTGAAGGCACACAACACTCACATAAAGAAGAAAGGGGGTGCTGGCTTGGAAATGCCCCAGGATTCTTTGTTTTCAGAGTCCAGTTTTTGATACATGATCTGTTTGAATTAGTAATGCTCTTCAGTGCTTATCAGCCCAGACAGCATCTTCAGCATGTTAGCCTTTTAGTCCATGCTGAAATTAACAGACTCATCTATTATTCTCTTCCCAGCTTGTTGTCAAGGTGCACATGAATGATAACAGCACAAAGTCTCTGATGGTGGATGAACGGCAAGTGGCACGTGATGTCTTGGACAATCTCTTTGAAAAGACCCACTGTAATTGCAGTATTGACTGGTGCCTTTATGAAATATACCCAGAGCTACAAATTGGTAAGTTGCAAAGCATCTGAGGATCTTTGGCTCTCATGTTGTGTCTGTATAGCTTCACCAGAAAGCAACTTGATAATGCTATGTTTGGTGACATCCTTCTCTTGTAGCCTGGCTCCTATAACTTGTCATATAAAACAATAAACTCTTCCTTTTGTTGGATCCTGTTCCTACTAATGGCTGTGTACTCGTGTAAATCTATTTTAATGGCTTTTAATGGTTTGCCACCAAATTTGGCAGTACAGTCAGCCCTTCTTATCCACGGATATTTTTATCCATGGATTCAAGTATCCATGGCTTGAAAATATTTTTTTTTTAAAAAAGGTATAAATTCCAAATAGCAAAGCTTGATTTTCTATTTTATATAAGGGACACCATTTTACTATGCAATTGTATTTAATGGGACTTGAGCACCCACGGTTTTTGTTATCCATGGATAGTCCTGGAACCAAACACCAGCGGATAACAAGGCCCCACTGTATGATTTATCACTGAAATTTGGTGATGCAGTGGGGGGCCAGTCTTGGGCTGCCACATGCTGCCCATAGACCACATGCTGTCCATAGACTCCAGTGGTCATGTGACCGGCGATGAGCAAGTGCGGATCGGGCCTATTCCACCCCCTTCAAGCTACACATTCTTATTTCAGGTGTAACAGAAGAGATTAATGACACTGTTTTGTCTGATTGTGAGCCTTTAAAAAAAAAAAATCAATTTTTTCCCCCACCAGAGCAGTGAGAGAAGTACATCTCCACATTTGTGGCTGTTTTTAAATTGTTTTGGCTAAAAGTTGCCTGAATGTTAGTGGGCAATTTTAAATGGTTTTAAAGAGGCTGTTGAGGGGATGAGGGGGGGGGGGGCTTCAGAGGCTTGGAGAGGTGGAACTGGAGGGCTGTGTGTGTGTCACGGAGTACACTTTTCCCACCCTTTCCATAGACCATATCTTGTGCTTCCCTTCTATAGAAGATTGGAGACAAAGTCTGGGTCATCAAAAGGCCACCTTGAAAATCTAGGAAATCCATTTGCAAACTAAAAGCAGAAGTAAATCTGGGACACTTCTGTATTTTGGAGAAACTACCTTTATTTGGTCTTACAGGTTACAGGGGCATCCATTTCTTTTGTCAGAAATTAATCATTACATTTGAAGGAATATTCTCTGATGGGACTATGCACATGTAATCCATCCATCCTTCGTTCCTTGCTTGCTTGCTTACTTACTTACTTACTTAATTTCCTTTTTACTCTTTCCAGAAAGATTTTTTGAAGATCATGAAAATGTGATTGGTGTCTTGACTGATTGGACTCGGGACACTGAAAATAAGATCCTGTTTTTGGAGAAAAATGAAAAATATGCTGTGTTTAAAAACCCTCAGGTAAAATAATACGATACAAGCAAGCTGGTATACATTGATATACAGTGATATAACACCATACATTATTTGGTTTGCAGTTCATATTGTAAGGAGGAAAGGTACAGAAAGTCTCTGTGCCAGAGCGGATTTCCTGTAAGGATGAAAGTGCAGGAGTGAGGAACCTTTAGCCTACCAGATGTTTTCGATTATTTATATATTTAAATTTTTACATAGCTTCCTACAGTCAAATGCCTGTCGAGTAGTGTACAAACAGAAAAACCAGAAAACTAAAGATAAAAGATAAATTAAATCAAACTGTTTATCTTAAGTAGATGTAGAACTGAACAGAATAGAATCAAAACTTTGTACATGTTTTGACTTCTTGTTGTAGTTGTCATTTTTACAAATTGTTTCTGACATGATGAGTCTATCAGGCTTTTCTTTTCTTTTCTTTTTTTTGGGGGGGGGGGGCAAGATGCATTCAGAGAGGGCTTGCCATCACCTTCTTCAGGGGGAGTGAGTGTGATCTGCCCAAGGAGAGTTTCACTGCCTGAGCAAGGATCCTAGCCTTGGTCTCCCATGGCCCTAGTCAAACCACTACAATATGCTGTCTCTCATTTTTATTTATTACTTATTTTTTATTTAATTAGAATATTTATACCACACCATTCAGCCATTCATTGTGCTTTTACAGTAAGATTAAGGTGACCCAAAGCATATAGTAGAGTTGCGTAAGCCCAAATTCTAGGAAACTGAATAATCTAAGCCTCAGTTTTTGTGTGATTGGTTACTTTGATATTGGAAGGTCATGCTGTGTGTACAGTCGTTTGTGTGTTTTGTAGAAAAGTTTCATTTGGTGTATTGCCTGTGTATAAAGCAGCAGACCAGAGAATCCACTTCTCTTTCAGTAAATGATGTGGCTGTTGTGTAGTTCATACGGAAGAACCAGGTGCATTCACTCAATAATGAAAATATAGTTATTACACAGCTGCCTATTCACACACAGTAACCTTCCTGTGTACTGGTGGATGAAGGGTGATCTCATAAATAGTTATATGCAGTTCTGCAGTGAAACATGTTTTCAGGAGGCTAGATTTAATCAAGAAATGTTAACATGGTAGCTTTCTGGCATACATGTTTTTGACCTTTGCTTGGACTGACTTATTTTCTGCTTTTAAGGAAAACAGTGGAAAGGTGAAAGCTGATGATTTTCTGGCCAATAAGTATTTTGTAATTCATACATTAAAAATTAAGTTAATTTTTGGAGAAGAATATAATTAACATCTTTTGAAAAATCATATTTTTCACTTAAGTTGTCAATGGGAATCACAGAGTTAAGAAACAGTGGAACTTCTTCCTCATTTGTAAGCAACAATTTTGAATTGGAAGGTAGGTAGAAAAGAGAGAATAAACATAAGTTCAACTAGCCTTAAAAAACCTGGGAGTTGAGTTATAAGCACAGAAAAATCAACAAACCCAGATTACTTTCCATACAGATATATTTGTTTACTTTATATAGTCTTTTAGCATAATGTATAAGCAAGCCTCAGCCTAATTTGTGTAGTTTTGGGGTCACAAATTCATCTTAAGAAACATGTCTTGAGTGTGCATGTGCCCATACACATGCTTATGTTCTTGGTATCTAGTGGGGTACCAATATCCATGGATACTCAGGTCCCATTATATACAGTTGCATAGTAAATGTCAGGGAAGAAATTGTCAGGACTATGTAGCACCCTGGTCTGAGAGTAAAATGGTGTCTCTTATAGAAAACTGCAAAATCAAGATTTGCTTTTTTGGATTTTTAAAAAATACTTTGAAACCATGGATGGTTGACTCCATGGAGGCAGAAACCATGGATACAGAGGGCTGACATGGTAGTACTGGTAGTGAAGACAGCTAACTTATCTGATTCCATAATGTTCTCAAATAGCTGGCCAACAGGTTTTTTTTCCAAGTGATGAACAGATTGTTAGGATCAAACCCTGGTGGGGATGTGGTGGAACAGAAGCCTCCATGCCCCATTTGTGGCACATCTCCTGCTCCAACTGTGACTGGCAGCAACATTATATTCTTTAAGCACTAGGTTGAAACCTACTGGTATGTATTTTCTCAAGCGCTTCAAAAAGGGTTCATTAACCTGGTTGATGTCAGTTCTCTATTTTTATTCATTTTTTGCTACAGAAGCTGATGTTGCTGTTAGGTTTTTTTTTATTTTCATATTTCATCAGGATTTTAAATTGCTTTTTGTACATCACATTGCCATCATAAGATAATGGGGCAGTACAATGAATGAGTGAATGAATTTGTATGACCTGTTACAGATATTTTTACCGGCTTTGAGATATTTTTGCTTGTGTACTTAACTGTTTGCAAGCAACATCAAACTACCTAATTTGTCAGACACTATGTTCTTCAAGTATTAAAAAAAAAGAATATGCAGAAACTCCTTTTAGACATGTGGCCTCCTTCACGGTTCTTGTAATCTGTTGGGGACCACACAGTGATGAATGCACATGAACAGTGTGCAGCTTCTTCCTTTTCCCTGGTCTGTTTATTGAGGAATGGTTAATGATAAGCACTTTTCATTTTCAGTGAGAGGAGAGGTAAGGCAAATAAACAACAATGATGAACTGGCACTGATAAGTGAGACACAAAATTATGGCTATGTCTTACTGTGGACATGAGAGGCAAAGTCATATGCTGTTGTCCAAAACCTTTGTCAATTAGTCTTCTTTGTTAGTGCCAAAATGTAGTCTATAACACTGACTCTGTAGACTCTGGGTGGTCGATTTCTCTCTCCCCCACCTCACTAAATAAATGCCAGATGCTTAGATATAAATTGCTTGTAGTCAGAGGAGGTTCTTCTTCCTTTCTTTCCCATTCAGTTTGTCAGCAGCTGTTTTGAGTTTGTTTAGTGTGTTAGTGGTGTGACAATAGCAAGACAATGAAATGGCTTTTTCATGTATACACAAACAAAGGCAAATAGCATGGGTATTTCTAGAGGGTACAGTATTAGGTTTAATAGCGTATGTTTCCTATGCAAGCCTCATTGAAAGTAATAGGAACTGCACAAGAAGAGCATAATGACCCTATACATACTCCCTTGGAGTTAAATCTCCATTCGTGGCATTTTCCCCCAAGTAAATGTAGTTGGGATTTGGATTGGATTAGAAGTGTCTTACTTATGCATCATTTTAAAAACAGAATTTTTTCCCCTCTTTTCCCCATTGAAGCATCTTGAATTCAGCAACATCCTATGAACTGGTGTAAACTTTATTTCTCTGTTTAGCTGAGTCTTCTAACTCATTATGCTTCTTTTTCTTATTTTTCACCAGCCTTCCCAGATCATAAGCTGTATAATGAAACTAATGGCCTTTGTAGTGTAGTGAGAATACACATTTTGAATATGACAGGGTTTGCAAAACAACAAAATAAAATAAAGACCTAACTTACTATAAAGCTATCTGTTTCTACCCCTTTCTGTAGTTTGACTTTTATCATGTTGAAACACGTTGAGACATACTGATTTCAAAATGTGTCTCATAAATTATGCACTTATAGGGTCTACATTCTTATCCATTTGCCTCTTAATTTATGCTCTTTTAATATCCAACTTTAGAAATCTCTGGATGGATTTATGCCATTTGTTTTCTTCCATCCCCCAGCCATCTCAGGGTACATTCTAGAAGCCCTACTTTCTTGCCTGTGGTTCAGTATTGTCTAAACACAAACTAAGCCTAAATTGGCTATACATCTGAAAACCTGTAATAGAATACGTTGTGGTGGAAAACTACATACTTAGATTTGATCATGTGAAATAATACAATGACATTGTGCTAATAACAGATGTGAATCCAACATTTCTTTGAAACATTCATTCAAAAGGTGTTTATCTTTTTCAATTGAGTTTCAATAAATAAATTTTTAAGAATATTCTTTAGGACAGTTGTCACAGTACTGCTTGCAATTTACAATCTGAATTAGAGTCAGCATTTTTAATTCTTTGATTGTACAGTCATCCATCCATTTTTGTGGACTTCAAGTCCGCGGTCTTGGTCATTCATGGGCCAGCAAGTGGGGAGGGTTAAAATGGCATGTGGCAAATTTCCATTTTGGGGGGGTGGGCTGGAATAGATCCCCCGCGAAAATGGAGGGACGACTGTAATGTCCTATTCATTTGAAACATCCCAAGGGTTAATGTAAACTGTTCTAACATATTAAAATTGTTGTGGCCTGGTTCACAATTAACCATTATTTAGATTGTACACATAACAAGGCATGGAAATGAGGTGTGTGCATTTTCATTGATTATGCATAGCACTGCCAAAAGCTCACTGTCAAATACTGACAGTCCTGGAAGCTTTTGGTAAATTAAATGGGAACCACATTTGAATTATACACACATAGAATTGGAGACATGGGTACAAGTCCTTTCATAATTAGACAATATGGCATCAATTTCATTCATTTTCTGCATTGGATTTCAGTGCTGGCTGCTAGGTTTGGGAGACACTCCCCCCAATGATTCTACCATCTCTCTTATTGTTGTCACATCTCCATCTGTTCCTCCTTATTGTTATGTTTGGAGGCCTCAGTTTTTCAGAAGTAAGACTGTAGGCTATTCAGATTATTAAAAGATGCAGGTTTTATTGTTCTGTAGTTCCTTCTACTTGCATGCCTACCCGGCAAGGGACTAGTAATTAAGCAGTCAATGGCAGCTTGCTTGGTTGCTCTCCTCCTCTGGCTCAAAGGAAGAGACAGGTGAACAAGCAGGTTGCAATGAGGGAAAAGGAGAAGTAGGTCTAGATCATGCCAACCCACGATGTCACCTCTGTCAAACTTGTATTCTGCTTGGAGCTTGAGTTGGCCACCTACCTAGAAACTTTAAGTGGATTCTGAGGTAGGCAACTGAAGACCAAATGCAACTTTTGTCTAGTATCTGTTTCTTACACTAATAGGCTGCCTCTGCAAAAATAATCCAGGGTGACAACCACTTTAACTGCCATTGTTCAGTGCTATGGAATTTTGGTAATTGTAGTTTTGCGAGACAATTAGCCTTCTCTGTCAGGGAGCTCTTGTGTCACAACAAACTACAGTTCCCATAGCATTGAACCATGGCAGTTAAAGTGGTGTCAACCTGGATTTTTTCTGCAGTGCAGATGCAGCCTAAGACATACCTGGGGGCCTGTTCTGCTTATGATCATCATTATGATGTCCACATCCTTTTTCTGTTTGTTTGTTTTTAATATTAGAACTTCTACTTGGCAAACAAAGGAAAAAATGAATTTAAAGAAATGAACGAGAAAAGCAAAGAAACTTTATTGGAGGTAAGACTGGTTTTGGTGAAAAAAATGATACATTTGGTTAGGAAATAATCTTCTCTTACTTCTCTACAAAACTGAATAGAAACATTTCAGTTATTTGTTATTATAGAAAAACAGGAAGTTGTGCATAATACTTATTGCAAAGGAGTGTAAATACTCGTCGGATACTCTCACCCTTTGTGGGATCCTGAAAGTTTGAAATGAGCAAAAGTAGAACTGATTCACAAACCCAAAATTCGTATTCTTCGTAAGACTAACCAGTCCTGTGGAAACAGGTCACGAGTTACCACAAAAATACACAAAACAAACATACTCAAAGACATGGTAACCTGTAGTATTCTCCAAACATACAAAAAACAGTGAGCATCAGATTTCTTTTGTTCAAGCAAGGCTTCTTCCTGTGTTCACTTTCATAAGAAACAAATGTATTTGCCAGTTTAGCTACTAAAAATTGTTTTTAGGTACTGTATGTTTGTTTATTCAACTCAACATTCACTTGGTGCCTCTTTTTTAAATTAGCAAACTATCAAGTTTTTAATTTCCAGAGTGCAATTTATGTTAGTCTGTTAAATCATGAACAATAAATAGTTGTGTTGAATATTAAAGATTACTTCTGTGAGAGTGAGTGTGTGTGGGGAGAGCGAGAGAAGAGTAGAGATCCTGACATTTGTAAATAAATAGTTGTAAATATAGAAATACAAAAAGCACTGACAGGGATGATTACCTCAGTGCCGGCCCTTCACAAAGCAACTGTAGAGGGATAACACAGACATCCTTGCATTGATAAGCCAATTAGCATACTTTGATTAAAAAGAAACAGTGTCCCATTTCAAGCCACAGGAGATAGAGTTGAACTTCTCAATGAACTATTGTTCAGTTGTTTTGTGTCGGAAACTATTTTTCAGACCCCTTTTTTCCAAACACTAACACTGTTTGAAGACAGTTCTATAAACCATCAATTCTATTGGAGAAAAAAATACTGTTTTCATCAAATTTCATTCCTGGAGAGGAAATAGTATATCTTGTTAAAACTGTGACAAATGTTCTTCTAGAGTATGGTGACAGCTGGGGTTTGTTTGTTTTTTAATATGCATCTTCTAGTACTTTATTGATTCCATTTAGGATATAATTCATGTGGCTGACCTTCTGAGAATGTGGTCAGTGTGCTGCTCTTACTATTATGGCTATATCCAGGTGAAGGCAATGCTTAGGAGTTGAACATTTATTTTGCCTTTAGAAGGCCACAGATTTCACACTACAGAAATGGGTCCCAGGTAGGTCCTCTCTGAAACTCTGGTGAGCTACTGCCAGTGGGGACATTACAGAGCTAGACTGATTGGTAGCCTGACTTGATATATAGCATAAGTTTCCTGCCTTCCATTCCTGATTGGTGTAACCCAATTTTCACTCCACAGGAAAGCTTCTGCGGCACATCTGTCATTGTACCAGAGGTTGAAGGACCCCTTTATTTAAAAGAAGATGGCAAGAAGTCCTGGAAGAGGCGTTATTTTCTTTTGCGAGCTTCTGGAATTTATTATGTACCCAAAGGAAAGACCAAGGTCAGGCAAGTCAAAGAAACCCTTTCAAGAAATAAAGCAATTCTTCGAAGGTGGAAATAAGGAACTCCCAAGGTGACATTTTAAGAACAGCATCTGGTGCACCTGAGAGGGGTCTCTCTTGGAATGGCAACACTTGTGCAAATATTTGAAACTTCCCCCTCCCTCTATTCTTGTTTTTTTACGGAGATAAAAAACACTGTATTTATTTAAAATCCAGACTTGAAAGGAAATGAGAGGCCTAAGTGGGCATTCACAACAAAACTGTGACTTTTTGTCTCATTCCCTATGGAAAATAATTCTTTTACAGTTTGCAAACAGTCTGGACTTTTGCCTGCCAAAATGCAGACTTCTTCTTTAGCTTATTCAGTATGAGGCTAAAGTGAAAGTTCGCATGTGGCTTTAATAGTTTTTTCTGTTCTTATTAGTCCCCCCTGCCCTTTTCCTAGATCCTTCCTGGAAGCAGTTTGGAATTCTTTGTCATATATGCCAAACCTCCCCCCCCCTTGTTTCTTTACCTAGATCAAAGGTAAGATTCTCTGGAAGGGGCAGATTTTAACTTTCATGAAGGACCAAATATCTTTATTCTTAACCTGAAAATAGGTGCCAACTTCACCCTCTAATTTTCATTTCTGGTTTTTTTTTTTGTTTTGTTTATTTTTTTGTTTTGGGCCTATTTTCTTTGTTTTTGGGGAGTGTGGGGATTTTTCAGCTACATTGCTGTTTCAGGTGCCATTATTTGATAAGGTTTATTTTTCACCCAGAGAAAAATGTAATGGGGTGGGGTAAGGTGGATGGGACTTGGGGCCACAATAGTGTGTTGGAGCTATGTTTGACCACTGTCATCGCCCCAGTCCAGATAAGGTAATGATGAGAGATATTTTAAAACTAAGCTACTAAGATCTGAACCTGTTATTGCTATCTTTTACTCATTATTGTGGGTTGACTCCTAAGAACCTGTTTTTCCCCTCCTTTTAAAAAAAAATCTGATAGGCTTTTGAGAACTGAAAGTTTTTAATGAAATGGCTTTCTCTACCACTTTAATTGTACTGTTTTTAAAATATTTATAAAAACATTTTAATTGTTAGTGTTGCTAATGATTTAATTCCCTTTTAATTTTGCCTTTGGTCTGTTTTATCTATACTTATATTTAATTGTACTTATTTTAAATTTGTAAGCTGTCTTTAGTTCCTGACTTGAGGAAACAGTAAGGTATGAATAAAGATGAAATAATGAGAATGGCTAGCATTCAGTATTGCAAGTACAGATTCGTAATCCAGAATTACAGATCTGTAACAGGCCTGTACTCAGTGACAAAAATGACGCTTCTCAGCACTGAACGGGGACGGGTGCTGGAATGGGACCTTTTTGTGGATGCTTGGGTGAGTGATAAAATGCATTCACATGTGCTCCTGAGAGTCCCGTTCCTGTCCCCATAACAGGAGAAAAAATGAATGCAATAAAGTTCAGTAAGATGACATAGCCCTACTGTAAACATGTGTAAATGCCACCCCAGCTAACATCAAGAGCAGCCAAAGAGTCCTTTCAGCTTCTGATTAGGGTGCAAGGAGGAGGGTGTGTCCATCCTTTTCCCACTAGTGAGTGTGGCTGCAAAACTCAGAAGCAGGGTCCCTGTTACAAATCCTTGTGGCAGCTTTGCTCAGTGATGTTTAGGGGTTGGAAACACCCTCCTCCTTGCACCCTGAGCAGAAGATGAGTGGACTCCTTCATCTGATCTAGTTGCTGGCTCTTAAGGTGGGCTGGGGAAAGTGACAGGAGATGTAGCTTATGTCAACATAACTAAGAGGATTTCACATCAGAAAAGAAAGGTGAAACAGAGTGGGAGAGTACCGGCTTTCTCTATGCCTCTCTGCATGACATCATAGCACTTGTATTCTCTTCCCTAGGGAGATGATCATAAAAACATGCCTTTTGTCATGCTAGAAATATCGGTTTCACCAAAGGCACACTTTTATAACTGTCTCCCTCTGGAAGAACGGAAGTGCTCTGAGGGCATGCGGAGAAGCACTGAGAAAGCCAGTACTCTCCCACTCTGTTTCATCTTTCTATCCTAATGTGACAAGGCTCTTAGTAGCTAATGTAGGATATTGGTAAGGAGATGTAACAGTAATAACAGCAACTCAAAAAGGCCTAGAGATGTTAAAATGGTGATCAACATCACATAGGAGAGGAAGCTAGAGGGTGAGTGAGTAGAAAATCAGGTGGAATCAGGTTGCCTGTTACACAAGTGAAAGTTTAAGGGCTGTCCTGGATCTGGACCTGTTTGTTTAAAGTATGACAGTCCAGTCCAGTCCTGCTGCTGTGTCATATCTTTCCATTTTCATGGGAGATGACCATGATTAGCATTTAGGTCCCACCTGTAGGAAATTATGCTTGCCCCATCTCCAAGTTTCTGAATATTCACCATGCACTTTACAGGTTAGATGCGTTTTTCTCCAGGACTAGAAATGTTTTTCTCTTTGAAGATAAAACTAAATACTGTTACACTATATAGTGGTTAGTCTGTCAGAGAGGTGAGTGTTTGGGCTACCCATGTGTGTTGTACGCTTTGAAGATAAGGACATGTTCCCGGCAAAGGTGCATAGCTGAACTGCAACAAGCTTGTCCCCATTTCCCTCCCAAATAGGAAAAGATGTTTCTAGCGAAAGCTATAAAAGAATGGCATTAGACCTTCTCTCCTATGTTTTTTTAGAAATAACCATGCATATTAAGATGCATTTAACATCACATCTAGCTTTAGCCAGTAATTTGCTTAAAGCATGACTAAATTCGGGGAGATTTCTTATGTTTCCATTAAGAAGCATAACATGAGTGTCTGGATATGTCAGACACTTCATCCAAATCTCCTTAGCGCAGAACCGAGGTGTGCTACTAAGAGAAACTTGGTTGCTGTAGCAACCCATTAAGAACAGGCAATGGTTGTTTCACAGCAGCAGACAAAAGGCTGTTTGAGGTGAGAGGAAAACGTGCCCTTTCACTGCAGCATGGAATAGATTTATAGATTACGTTTGCACTTGTTTACAAATAAACCTTCAACACACCCTTAGAAAGTCCTTATTTTTCAAAGAGACTTTGCAAAGACTAAAAGAACCCTCTGACTTCTGTTGTGTACCTGAGTGTTGTTGTTGATTCTGTTGTCATTTGTTGTCATAATTTTAAGAGAGATCACAAGGTTAAATTCAGAGCGAATTGAGAGCCTACCCCTTCTCCTCCAACCTGCTTTTTTTTGGGGGGGGACCCCAACCTTTCATGGGCTGCTATAGATTTCCTCCTCACTCCATGTATTACATCAGGGATAGGCAACTATTGTAGGCCCAGGAGTCAGTTTTGTGTGCTGAGATCTCTTAGGGGCTACATGGATTGTGTGTTCTGTGCCTTCAAATTGTTTCTGACATACGGCGATCCTAAAGTGACCCTGTCATGGAGTTTTCTTGACAATATTTGTTCAGCAGCAGTTTGCCTTCTGCTGAGGCTGAGAGCATGTGACTTGCCCAAGGTCACCCAGTGGTTTTCATGAATGAACTAGGAATCAAAACCTGGTCTCCATAGTCACAGTCCAACACTCAAACCACGTAAAAATAAAATCAACCCCTTCTGGCCATCCAAAGTAGCTACAAGTCCCCTTCTGGTTATAATTTTTTTTAAAAAAAAATTAAACAGTTTTGGGAGGCCTTGCAAGCTGTTTAAAGGGCAAACTGTTGTGCTTGGTGACTTCCAGGAATAGGAGTTTGCACTGTTTATTTCTTTGATCAGAAAAAAGTGTTGTTCAGGGGATTTGGAAGTATGGGCCACAGAAATCTCTTTAGGGGGCTGCACTGTAATCTCGACTCCTTGTGAAACTTGGCTTTGGTTCAGGCTATTTGAAAGACCATATCCCTTTATGACCCCATTAGAGCTCATAAAATCATTTGGAGAGGCCCTTCATTCCATTCCATCATCACCTTCTCAGGCTTGGTTGGTGTGAATAAAAGAAAATGTCTTCTTGGTAACTGCTCCAAGACTTTGAAACTCCCTCCCAAGAGAGGGTGGGCAAGTTGAAACTTTTTATGCCATCGGGCTTTTAGAAACCAGTTGGAGTAGACTTTTAATGTTGTGTAGTGTTTTTAAGATTTGTGTATGGTATTTTAATGAATTTTAATGCGTTCAACTTTATAATTTTTTTTACTGCTTCAATACTTTTATTTAAGTTTTTCTATAGCTTTTAATCTGTATTGTTTTTATATATGTTCTTAGCCTCCTTATTGGGAGAAAGGTGGGATATAAATGAATAAAATTGTTCCTCCTAATACTACTACCATTTGTTGTTGGGTGCCTTCAAGTCATTTCTGACTTATGGTGACTCTAAACTTGTCATGGAGTTTTCTTGGCAAGTTTCTTCAGAGGTAATTTGCCATTGTCATCCTCTGAGGCTGAGAGAATGTGACTACTCTATATTCCCAAGTTGTCTTTCCTTGATCTGTCAGAGCATTTCTGTAATGTCATGGCGGTGATTTTTGATCCCTCAGCTTGAGGTAGGAATTCATCTGAATGGGGTGTTATAGAAAGCAATCAGTGCAGACCCAAGAAGATTCTCTTGCCTAGATTTAAAGGCTGTGTGTATACCTCATCCCCAATATATGGTCTCTTAAACTGTGAAGGGTCCTCATAATTATATCCGTTATATCCCATTGTGTATGTATGGGCAGCCTGAAGGCACAGACTGTCCTTAAGAGCCCCACAGATTTCCCTTGCTGACCAGCAAGGAAAAGATACTCTGGTTAGCAGGGGAGAAAAAGCAATCTTTAATCAGGATGGCTTGGATGGGAAGAGGCATTGTTCATTTTGCCCTCCTCCAGCGACTCCTGCAGGAGAGGTTGCTATTGCCTCAGTGCCACAAGCTAGCAGCAGCATGGAAATAACTATCTGGATCAGGATAGGAAGGGATTTAATTCTGTCTCATATAGACTCTACCCACTCAGTGCTGTAATATTGCCAGCTCTGCCTCAGTTTTCTCTGCAGCAAAGAGTGGATCCTTGGATTTTTAGGGATCCACCAGAAATAGCTATGTGTATAAGTCAGGAGAAATTACAGCAAGTGTCATTTCTTTCCTTAAAGAAAATGAAGCCATGTTTAAAATGCTGAAAGTGTTTAAGACATGTCATGTTATTGGGATAAGGAAGTTAAAAGGGCCATAAAACTTCTTCTTTTTTATAAAACATAAAACTTCTTTTCTGATATGAATGTTAGCCTGTCTTTCTTGAGCTGAAAGTTTTGGAAGAAAATTGAAGTACATTGATGTATTTATTTATGATCATGTACCAGTTTTCTATTACAGTGTCTAATACAATGTTTATTTTAATTTTTTAGACATCTCGGGATTTGGCTTGCTTCATACAGTTTGAGAATGTAAATGTTTATTATGGTATTCAGTACAAAGTGAAATACAAGGCACCTACAGACTACTGTTTTGTCTTAAAGGTATGTATAAAAGAAAAAAATTCTCAGAATTGAGGTGTAAGCCCATATCACATTTACATCAATCATAGGATCATTAATGAATAAATTTAAAAGTCTCAAAGTACAGAGTCATCTGTTATAGCTATATTATAAGAGATTAACAGTGTAGGGTTATACGTTTCTACTGAGAAGTCTATCCTGACTGAACTCCATGAGGCTTACTCCCAGGTAAGCCTTCCTGCATAATTTTATCCATCTGCTTAGAAGTGCCATAGAATTCAGAGTTGATTTACCTCTGAAAAGATAGGTATACCTTTGTTAATCTTTTATTGCTTATATTGCCTGAGTAACCTCAAAATTTAAAATGATTCTGCATATCTTACTAAACAATTATAACCTTCCTCTGTTGGCACCTTCCAGAAGTTTTTATCCAGTATTAGGATTAAAATCCCATGCTTGATGGAGGGAATGAGTTTGGGGCAATCTGTTCTAATCCCTGATACATCTTTTATGGAAGGTGGACCTGATTTCAGGGGTAAAGGGTAACCCTAACAAAATACCTCTCATGGCCTTCCCCTAAAATTAATGCCATCTCCAAGCAGGTATACTAATGCAACAATCAGTGGTGCTGAACTGTGAGACAAACACTTCTCCCACAGTGATGCAGAAAATTGCCACATTGTGGTACTGTGAGTAACCTGATTGTAAGTATAGGGGAAGGTGACTCACAGAGCCTGTTCTGTTTTGTGTCACAAGTTCATCAGAGAACTGTACTCCTGGTAGCTGCTCTAGGATGCCCTCCTGGAAATAGGCCCCATTGACTTCAGTGAAACAGTCAAGCACATTTGCAGCCCACGTGTGTATATGTTTTTGCAAGCCTGAGACGTAAGAGACAGAAGATGTGTTACTGTTAGTTACAAGCATGATGGAATATGGCATTTATTCTTCAGATTCAAAAAGCCATGGGCACAATACTGTAGCCCTAGATTTGGAGGAAAAAATCACAGTAGACAGTAGCAAGGTAATCTATATGTAAATTGGCTCTTTTAGTCAGTCTGTTGTGTCTCAGAGACTGGGAGAATTTAATTATGCGTTATTGGTGAAGGTTTTGCTTGAGTAACCTGGGAGTAATGGTGCATAATGTGGAATTAATCTAGGGTGAAAGAATTGGTGCCCTGGGAATAAATTGGCACAATAATATCACCATATACCATTTCAGTTCCTTAGTACCTGCCATTTGGGCCCATCCAGCTGGGTTTTCTTAATAACCTTCAGAGACCTCTTTTTGTTGATACTCTTTAAGACCTATATGGCCAGCTTCTTTCACAACAGCCTTGGCTGTCTAAGGCCAGTTCATGTCATCTTGTTTCCTTGATAGTATGTGCAGTTTTCTATGTGAAAAAGTGGAGTACAACATAAAACTGAAATCTGTGAGGTTTTTAAAATTGTGTTTCAGTGCACCTTCTTAGAAACTGGTGTGAAAAGAAGCAACCTGAGGTTTCTGGTTGGTGATGATGGCTTTCCAATTAAGCAATGAGAGTTTATCATGTGTTAAAACATGTGAACATAATTTATCACATGCTTTAGGTTCTTACAAACTTGGTGGGACTTTAGGACTTCTGTGGTACAGATTTACAAATAGGCAACAGTTACTTTGCAGGGTTCCACTTGAAATAGTAAAAGCTTACATTTTTTTTTTCATTTATTTATATGTATTTATTCTTAATTTCCTCCAGCAAGTAGTGTAGATGTCTCTCCTTCCCACACTGTTCTCACAATAGCCCTGACAAGCAAAGCCAGGCTGAGAGTTCATGTGAATAACCCAAGATCACCCATTTGAGTTTAATGGCTCAGTAGAGATTAGAACTCAGATTTTCTAAGGTCCATTCAGGCACTAACTTCTGTATTGGCTGCAGCTCCTGCAACCTTCCTTCCACATAATCCTTAAACAGAAGCCTTTTACTGAAAAGTAAAATATCAGTGTTTACCTTTAGGAACTTGTTTACCTTTGAGGAAGTATCTCACAGCACTTGAGATACTTTGGCCATACCTGCTTTTACTTTTCTACAACTAACGAGAAAGCTTGAGTCAAAGACTCTAAATGTTATACCCATTGCATTCTTTCCTGACAGGGTGTCCTAAATAAAAATCTGTCATTAAATATATTATTTATAAAGTTAAATATTATGTGTGCATGTGTCTTTAAGTCATTGGTCAACTTATGGTAACCCTATGAAGGTTTTTAAGGCAAGGAATAATTACAAGTAATTTTGCCAGTTCCTTCTTTGTAGGTACCTACAGCACCTAGTATTAATTGGCAGTCTCTCATCCAAGTATTAACCAGTGCTGATCCTGCTTAGCTTCCAAGATCAGATGATTTGGTGCATTTAGGATATTTAGACTTTCTGTTAAACATTAGAATTACTGAAATATTTCAGTTAAAATACACATTTTACAAAACTTTACTTCCAACTGCTAACTCAAGAAAATAATACCATCACTTACTCAAAGTGACTTGTGGTCCATGAAACCTTATGCCATAATAAATGTGTTATGTTATCCTTTAAAATGCCCCAGATTCACAAAACTGAAACAATCTATTGCATGTCTGGAAATTAAAACATTGAAAAGTATCTGATGCCATCTTCTGGATGTAATAGATTATTACAGCACTTCAAAAATCCTATTTATCTTTCTGAAGAAAGTCTGCCTGGTCCCATGGAAATAGTGAACAGTGATGAAATTTAGCAAGTTAAGGCTTTTGTTATTTAATAGCAGCAAGAAATATCAATAATTTGTACAGTACAACTTGGTAGTTACCTAAGATAAATTTATAAATTTAGCTCAATTTAGTCTTACACCATGCTTTCCTTTTTGTTAAGTCATGCAATAACCAATGTACTTTCATTTATAACTAACAATAGCACTGTTTTTCCTCTGGTGAACAATTCTAGTTGTTAAAATCTACAAATTATTGTGACTTCTCTTAAGCATAAATCCAGTGTGCAGAAGCCGAACTATTATTGATACAAACCAGCCAAAGTCAGACATACTAAGAACCATTTATTTCAGTATCTAAATTTAAGCATGAGCTTAAATCTTCCTCTGAAATACTGGATGGCTGGATTGTACTCTTTGGCAGGCATGGGGAACATGGGACCCTCCACCATCCTTCATTGCTGGGTAGCGTTAAATGATGTCTTGCAGATGTCCCCAATCCTGTGCTGCATCATATTCTTAGGTATACTGTATATACTCATGTATAAGTCTAGAAATTTAGGTCAAAAAATTGACCCAAAAAACCTGAGTCGACTTATCCATGGGTCAATGTAAGTACTGTATCTTAACTCTTATTTAAAAGAAGGGACCATCCCCTGGTGAAAAGCCAGAGTATAATCTCTCCTGGAAGCAGTGACCCCCCTTTTTACTCTCTTATCCATCCAGACCTAAGAATAAGCACAGAGTTATGTCTGATGGACTTTTGGAAGTTATTTGACATTGTTTTGCTTTGCCTCATCCTTTAAATCCTTTCCTATATGCCCCTAAATTTTACCCTTGACTTATCCACGCGTCATAGCAAAATCCATAATTTTGGCCCCAAAACTTGCCCTCGACTTATACATGAGGTCAACTTATAGTCAAGTATATATGGTAAATTGCAACTGAGTATGTTAGATGCAAGATCTAGAGGAGTTACAAAGCGTACGTTAGAACAGACACTGAACAGGAAGGATCTGTCAGTGCTGAGAAGTAAAGTAAAAAGAGGCTGTAGAATGTTTCTCAAAGGACAGAATGACATAAAGAATCACGTAAATATATATATGCTGTCCCATTTTATACATGGCAATGAGAAATATAACAGGTTGACTTTAAACAAAACTGAGTGCCTTTGTCTTTGTCACATAGAATCATAGAGTTGGAAGAGACCACAAGGGCCATCCAGTCCAACCCACTGCTATGCAGGAACTCTCCATCAAAGCATCCCCGACAGATGGCCATCCAGCCTCTGCTTAAAGACCTCCAAGGACGGAGACTCCACCACACTCCGAGGGAGTGTGTTCCACTGTCGAACAGCCCTTAGTGTCAGGAAGTTCCTCCTAATGTTGAGGTGGATTCTCTTTTCCTGGAGCTTGCATCAATTATTCCAGGTCCTGTTCTCTGGAGCAGCAGAAAACAAGCTTGCTTCCTCCTCAATGTGACATCCCTTCAAGTATTTAAACAGGGCTATCATATCACCTCCTAACCTTCTCTTCTCCAGGCTAAACATCCCCAGCTCCCTAAGTGGTCCTTCATAGGGCATGGTTTCCAGACCCTTCACCATCTTAGTTGCCCTCCTTTGGACATGCTCCAGTTTCTCCACATCCTTTTTGAATTGTGGTGCCCAGAACTGGACACCGTATTCCAAGTGGGGCCTGACCAAAGCAGAATACAGTGGCACTTTTACTTCCCTGGGTCTAGACACTATACTTCTATTGATGCAGCCTAAAATTGCATTGGCCTTTTTAGCTACTGCATCGCATTGTTGTCTCATATTCAACTTACGGTCTACTTGGACTCCTAGATCTCTTTCGCACGTAGTTTCATTCAGCCAGGTGTCCCCCATCCTATATCTGTGCATTTCATTTTTTCACCCTAAGTGCAGGACCTTACATTTCTCTGTGTTGAATTTCGTTTTGTTAGTTTTGGCCCAGCTTTCTAGTCTATTCAGGTCATTTTGAATTTTGATCCTGTCTTCTGGGGTATTAGCTACTCCTCCTAGTTTAGTGTCATTTGCAAATTTGATGAGTATGCTCCCAATTCTGTTATCCAAGTCATTGATAAAGATGTTGAATAGCACTGGGCCCAGGACAGAACCCTTTGGCACCCCACTACAAACAACTTTAAATTTGTAGGAAATTAACTAGACAAGTGTATATGAACAATGCACATAAAAGCTACACATCAGGACATTGGCTGTAAATATTTGTACTGCAAGTTTCAAAGATTTTGTTTTAAGGAGACATATGTTGGATGGAAGCCTGGTCTGAAATAGCTACAACATGACTCCTCCTAGTAAATTTGAAGCATGTCATGGTTCTGAGTTTAGTGTGTTTACACAGCGGGTGCCTATTGTGTATTGTCATCTGACAGTGATACAAACTGGGAAATAAATTTATTATCTGTAGCAAGCAGATTTTTGAGAAACATTTAAAAAACCAGTCAGCTGCAAGTTAATGGTGTTTGTTTATTTGTGGTTGTCAGATTGATTACAAGGTATGTGTGTCTGAATCTGAAGGGTTTAAACATAACGGTGACTGTGCTTGAAGAATTAGCAAACATTTGGCTTATACAAGGAGTTCTGGCAGTGAAGACCATTATTAAGTCCCATTTATTTACCTACCAAAAGGATCCTAGGCTGGTTTACATGAAAGTCTACTGGATTTGATTATTGACATATGGTAACAACAAAGATGATCCAGCATGGTGTACTGGTTTGCATACTGGACTAGGCTCTGGGAGGCCTGAATCACCACTTATCCATAGAAATCCACTGGATAACCTTGAACAAATCTCACTGTTTTGCCTCAGAGGAAGCCTCTGAACAAATCTTGCTATTAAAATCCCATTACAGGTTTGCCTTAGGGTTGGAAATGGCTTGAAGGCATATATACCAACAATGTATAGGGGAAAAAAGAGGATCCCAACAATTATCGCCCCGTTAGTCTGACATCAATTGCAGGAAAGATTCTGGCACAGATTATTAAACAGAGAGTCTGTGGATATCTAGAAGATAATTCCATCATCACAAAAAGCCAACATGGGTTGCAGAGAAACAAATGCCAAACAAACCTGATCTCTTTTTTTGATAAAATCACCAGCTTGGTAGATGAAGGGAATGCTGTGGATGTATGCCTTTGACAAGGTTCCCCATGACATTCTTGCAAACAAGCTTGCAAAATGTGGACTAGACAAGGTAACCATTACATGGATTTGTAACTGTTTGACTGACCGAACCCAAAGGGTGCTCAACAATGGTTCCTTTTCATCCTGGAGAGAAGTGACCAATGGGGTCCCACAGGGTTCTGTCCTGGGCCCAGTGCTATTCAATATATTTATTAATGACTTGGATGAAATTATTGAGGGCCTAGTTATCAAATCTGCAGACGACACCAAATCAGGAGGAGTAGCTAATACCCTAGAGAACAGGATCAAAATTCAAAATGACCTGAATAGACTAGAAAGCTGGGCTAAAGCTAAAGCCTTAGGGAATTGGGAATGTTTAGCCTGGAGAAGAGAAGGTTAAGAGGTGATGTGATAGCCCTGTTTAAATATTTGAAGGGATGTCATATTGAGGAGGGAGCAAACTTGTTTTCTGCTTCTCCAGAGACTAGGACCAGGAACAATGGATGCAAACTGCAGGAAAAGAGATTCCACTGCAACATTAGGAGGAACTTCCTGACACTAAGGGCTGTTTGACAGTGGAACACACTCCCTCAGAGTGTAGTGGAGTCTCCGTCCTTGGAGGTCTTTAAGCAGAGGCTGGATGGCCATCTGTCGGGGATGCTTTGATTAAGAGTTCCTGCATGGCAGGGGATTGGACTGGATGGCCCTTGTGGTCTCTTCCAACTATATGATTCTATGATTCTGATTTCAGCAGACTTTTAATGGTAAAATATTCTTATAATGTGTTATTGCCAGCATCCCCAGATACAGAAGGAATCACAATATATCAAATACTTGTGCTGTGATGACCGGCAAACGCTACATCAGTGGGTAACTGGCATAAGAATTGCAAAGGTAAGGAGGAACTGTTTCTCTCAATAATAAAAGGAAAACAGAATGATGAAATGTAAGAAATGAGTATAGGCTGGCATCTTGTTCATGAATTTACATCATCACAACTCATTTTTGGGGGGTGTTGTGAAGGTTGGAATTTTGTTCTGACCACACAGTGACCAAAATCCCCTCCAAAGACTATTTGTAAGCAACATGGCCCATTTTTGTGTTGTCAGAAATGGAGGGGGATGAAGGGGAACATTGTGTGCAGGTTTCTGCAGATGCTTATTGCTGTGTGTGCAGCTATAGGAAAATGACTGGCTGCATCCGTACTCATCCTATCACTCTTTGACAACATAGAAATGTTGGGATGGGGGGCTGCATGCTTACAAGGTCACTGTGGGTGGGTATCACCAGAGACATAGTTATGGGATATATATGTCTCAAGAAGCAGGATCTTGGCCCCTAGAAATTTCTTTTCCACTGTAAATGTTGTGCCCTCCCCATATAGAAAAATATTCAAACTAAAGCGAAACAATGCAAAAGAAATATTAATCAACTTTTGGTAGATTAAAAGTCTTGTTCAGTAGCACTGTTCAGCATTCTGTTTTTATTCTTATTCTTTTATTCTTATTCTTATGAAAAATCAGAAGGCCTAGGCAGCCTAGGCATGGTAGGGTTGAATAACGTTGAGTTTGCCACAATTAATTACACCATATTTGAACCTACTACTATGGCCTCAATGTTTTTCTGAACCACTCTTCTCTTATCCCGTCATTATGAGCTAAAAGTTCTGGATACAGGAAAATTACTGGCTGAAATTTACTTCAATTTTCTGTCATTTCAAATAAGAATTGGCTAGATCTACAAGTGAGTTCATCCAGTATACTTGCATTTCAATGATGTAAAGTCGGTTGAAATTGGTTTAAATAGACCTCTATCAAATGCTTAATGTAATGTGTTACAAGAAAATCTGGAACGGCACAAATGATTATGACTTTACAGATGAGTTAGGTTTTAGACACCGACACATTTGCTCTGCTCCAGAATAGTTGAAAACACAACCTTCCTGTGCAGCCAGATATTCTTAGATCCTGTAGGGCAGGTTTCTTTTCATATATTTATTCATTCATTACATTTATAACCTGCCTTAGCTCAACAGAATTTAAAATAGAAGTTAAAGTGTATTTAAAAAGTTTAAAAAAATCAGTCATGTTAAAACCACAAAGATATGAATAGCTCAAAACACATTTTCAAATATATTTAAAACATAAAAACATATCAATGAAGACTTGATTGTATTAATGTATAGCAGAAAAATTATTTTTATTACAGTACTTTAAGGTGAAAGAATGGTCATTTTCATGATGCAAGTTTTTTAAAAAATGTTTTTTCCCTCCAGTATGGCAAGACACTGTATGACAACTACATTTGTGCAGTGCAGAAGACTGGCTTAGCTTCTCGACTGGCAAAGCCAGGGAATGCTGAATCATCTATGGGATCATCTTCAAAAGGTACTAGTACATATTAAACTATGTATACATTTGGTATATGGAAGAATATCCTATATAGATTCCTGTATAGATACTGATTCTTTATCAGTAGCACTCCTGGTTGCCTTTAATTTCATTTTGTTTTGTCCATTACTGGTTGGGTATTTCAGCCAGGATATAAAGAAATACTTTAGGCATATACATGCCCTTGGGCGTATCTCCTGTGATTTCTTAATCCACCCTGCCCCTATTTTACATCAGAACAACCCCTTGTAAAAATCATAAATTCCTCTTTAAAACCTTCTTTACTGATGTATAGCATGGATTACCTTAAAATGAGATGTTTGCACATTGTGAAACTCCAAATACGCCACAGGAACATAGCAAATGGCTGCATGTGCACATCTCCAACTGAAACATTATTTAGCAAGTCTTTGTATGTGTGCATTCCTTTTCCTGCTCTTTTTTGGTAGAAAAGAAGCTTGAAAACCTTCACTGACACTTTTGCTTAACTGCAGGACTGACAAACTCTGGTTAACAAACCATAGTTAGTATCAAGCTAGAATTGCTGAATCTGTCTTGTTAAATTATTGTATATATAAGTAAAAAAAAATTATGCCCAAAAATCGACCCCAAAATCCCACGTCAACTTATTTATGGGTCAGTATGGTAATGTGATAGCAGCTCTTTTAGATTTTCCCATGGAGAGAGTTTCTTTTTTTCTTGAGCCAAGCAGAAAGAGTCCTGGCTGATTAATTGCTATTAAACAAACTGAGTCCCTTTCCCATCCATGCTGTCTGGGCAGTCAAGGGTGAAACCAGAGTTGAAATGCTGAAGCAAAAAGCCTTTTGCAGTACATACATTGAAGGAGCCTCCAAATTTTATCCTCGACTTATCCACAGGTCAATCCACAATTTTGACCCCACAATTTACATTACTGTTCTAAGTATTCTTCGTAACATACAAAGATTAGCATATTATAATAATTGTAAGTATTATAAGTAGATACAGTACAGTTAGACTCCATATTTGCAGCTTTCACTTTTGTGGATTTGATTATACACGGATTTGATTAGTAAGTTCTCTGTAGGAATCTCTAGGTACTCCGGTGAGACTGCCAGGAGACCGTAGAGTTACACTAGAGGACCTAGTGATTCCTATACAAAACACTTCTCTAGGCATTTGTAGGTCCTCCAGCATGATTCTATGGCCACTTTCTGCCAGATGTTAACCATATTGTTTCATTGGAGTATCTAGAGGTTCATAGAGAGGTGTTACCTCAGGTTAAAAAAAAAAGGTTTTTTTATTTGCATTTTTTCCAGTTTTCACAGTCCTATGCCCATAGCCCCAGTGAATGTGGAGGGCCCACTGTATATACATTTTATATCTTTGCTAACTTGAATTGGAATTAGTTCTATAATGCATAAGCAAACCTGTTTTTTTTTCTTTTTTATTGCATCATTATAGGTAGCACTCAGGCAAATGGACAGGTACCTCGAATAATGAATCCAACTATGGCAGCCTCTTCAGCAAATGGGAAAGTTGTTGAGATACCAAAGGTACAAATAAAATGAATTAAGAATGTAATTCTTTCTCAGATTTTAACACAGCTGAGGCTGGAAGGTAGATCTGGCTGTACTAGAATGCTGTGGAGAATTTGTAGTGTAATTAGGCCACAATGGCACATGCCTTAGCTGCCTTCCATTTGGACTACTATTACATGCTGCCTTTGAAAAATGTTTGGAAACATAAGCTGGTCCAAAATGCTGTGGCTGAGCAGTTGACGAGGTGTGATTACAGGGAGTGACTCTCATGTTACCGTAGCTTCAGTGGCTACTGGTTTGTTTCCAGGCACAATCCAAAAAGTGATTATGGTTTATAAAGTTCTGTAAGATTTGGGATTAGGCTATCTGAAAGAATGTATTCTCTCATACAAGCTTGTCTGGGTTTTATGATCTCTGGAGGACCCTATCTTGATTTTGACAATACTGGTGTGGATGGGAACTAGTGGCAATCATGTGTTCCTTATGGGAAAACATGCAATACTCTGAAAACCTAGGTTGCCAAACATGCTTCTTGGTGTTTAGTGTGTCACTTTGGAAAGTTTTGGTTTCTCCATTTCACAAAAACAGTTATACACATAAATAAGGGACTAGGAGGGTTGAACCTTAAACAAACCTATACAGTGGTCCCTTCCCTTACATGAGGGATTCGTTCCAGACCCCCCCCCCCCCCCGGCATAATGGAAATTCCATGGATGCTCAAGCCCCATTAAAAATAATGGGGCTTGTGCCTGTGATGGCACACACACTATTACTTTTTCTGGCATGTGGTGCTGCTTCTTCCAGTGTATGCTGGAAGCCACATAAGGCGCGGCCACGTATGACACGGGTGCACTGTACCATCAGAAATTGCAGACATGTGACTGTCACCTTTTATGATGCTTTTGTATCGTCTAACAAAAAAACTTTTGTTTTGGTGCAAGGCTAGCCCAAATAGCTTGCTCTCTGCCAATCTTTTTCAAAGTACGTATAAACAGATAAGGAACTGTGGGTTTATACCCAAAATAGATTTGGTAGCACCCTAAGGTTTATTCTTTGAATAACCTGACTGTGAGGATCTGACTACGTTTATGGAATGAATGCATTGCACTTAGATTTTATCCTGTTTATATGTGTCCGCTCAGTATGAGTGAAGCTTTCAGTCAATCCTGAAGCAATTCTATAGATGAATAAAAGCAAAAGCAGGAAGTGGTCAGGAATCAACTGAGAGTACATTTGCATAGTAACTTGTAACAACTACCAGCTGCCACCTGCAGAATGAAAGGGAACTGTGTATATTATATTGCCATTTGGACTCTCTTCATCTTAACAACATGGTTGAGCGATACATGGTGAATGCAGACTTTCTTATTATGCTAATGGCATCATGTTCTTAATGAACTACTAGCCTACCCACCATTTTTATTTATTATGTATCCACCACAAAATAAATAAAACAAAAAGAGATCAAACATCATATCCCTCTTCTCTTTGTATACAGCTTCTGAGAATGTGGAGGAGAAAGTGGCTGTGACTGGTACAAAAAACAGGAAAATATATAGGATCACCTTGCTCCTGAACTTAACAAACTGCAGGCAGGGGTAGTATACAGATGATAGAACTACAGATAAATGCTCTGAGTCCAGATTTAGATGTCTGAAACTCAAGGTGTATGGACTTCCCCAACCATCCTCCCCACATTAGTCCTCCCCACAGCTTCAAAACATTATGCACAGACTAGGTGAGTGTGGTGACCTCTGATAGAGGGGAATCCCCCAAAACTAGACAAATGCACTTTCTTTCAGGAAAACTTGGTATGTTTTAAAATAAATAATGTTTATCAGAAAGAAACATTTAGTACTATAAGAATGGAAAAGCAAGCCAAACCCCACAAATGTAGCTGAACAGCAAACCAAAATTGTCAATCATATTCTGGACTTGAGACAGCACTGAATTTCTTTTTATACATCAGTTGCTGTTATAGGTTATCTTGCTAGCTGTGTTGTTTCAAAGGCCTGACATGTAAAATGTGGACAAAAAATTCAAATTACAGGTCATATATTCCAAGTTTCCCTAAGTTTGTGACAATCTGATTTGAAGCTTTGTGTTTCTAAGTGAACATAGGACAAATCCTAAATTAAGTGTTTGTGGGAGGAATGAGGCTGTTTGTTTTTTAAAGTCAGAACCAATAATAGAATATTTTGAAAATGTATGTAATTTGTCCATAACAGAGTTAGATGATGTACAAATGAGAACCTCCTAGCTATGTATTCTCGCTGTCAACATGGTATCATAAAGCAATAAAACCTGTTGTATTTGTAGTATCCTTTACATTTACCTCAACATTTTTTGACTTATTGTTTCCTTTGTTAAAAGGTTAAGAAACCAGACAATGTCACGGATGCTAAGCAATCATCATCACCTACCATGCTACAGTTCAGACAGCGTAAACCTGGTGGCTTACATCCACCACCCCCTCCTCAAAGACGATCTTCTGCAGTGACTCCTTCATTGCACATACCCACTGGTATTGAGAGGAAAAGTATGACCTACCTTTCTGACCCGGAATTTCCACCACCGCCTGAATTGATGCCACCACCCCCTGATCTGCCTGCACCACTTCCACCGCCACCTGAATGCTACGAAGCTCCTCCTGATTTTATTCCTCCTCCTCCACCGTCCTTTGCTGCTGACACTCCAGAGATATTGCCACCACCTCCTCCTTCATTCTCTGCCCCTGGTATGCCTCCACCAGTCAGAAAAAAGCCTCCACCTCCTCCTCGAAGGCAAGAAGAAAGTGATGGGCAGACAGGAAGGCCAAAACAAAGTGGACCACTGCCAAAGGGAGATGAAGTTGGACAAGGAGGAGATTTCATGTCTGATCTAATGAGGGCATTAGAAAAGAAAAGAAGTGAAGCATCATGAAGCAAATAGTTTAAATACTTGGGTGTGAGATCATAGAGATGATCCTATGGAGAAATTGTCTTGAGCACTTACTTCCTGATGGTCTAAAGGGTACGTGGTAGAGAATGTCATTTCAATACAGCCTGAGGTGAAATAGGGCGCTTTCCCAATGTTTGAAACATGGTCTTCCAGTGTTCCAGGTTCAATGGCACAGAATACAAGTATAAGCATGGGAAGTCTGCTGGCAGATTCTACAAGGGTATAAATCAGGATGTACCCTTTTGTTTCCCATATTTGATTAAATAGTGGAAAATACTGCCCAACACTATGACTTGATCACAATGTATCACATCGATTTCTTGATTATTTTGAAATGAGGAACTCACAACCAGTCTGAATATTCCCACTAATAATATCTGGTTTAATGCTAAAGCTCAAGTTTCTGAAATCAATGCCCATTCTTCCTCTGCCATGTAACAACTTAGAAATTGTTTTAGCTGACTTGTAAAAATGTTTGCAGTATTGTTATCTGAGTGTTTTAAGTAATTCAGTTGTCATTTATGATTCACCTAAATTCTTCACTCCACTTTTTGAAATATACACCTCCATGAATAAAATCTTCTTTGTTTTCCCACCAGTGTCAAAATTAATAAGCAAGCACTACTTCTGTTTTGTTTTTTAAGTATAGCACATAATACATTTTGAGGCAATCTTTAGGAAGAGTGGCTGTACTCCTTGGGACTTTTTATTTACTTTCACTGATTTTAGCCTCAAGCCAATATCCCCCCAGGGGGGATATTGCAAGGGGTTCTGGAACCAAACTCCCATGGATAGCAAGGTCCCACTGTACCTCCCCCTGAAGATTATACAGTATGGTCCCCATATCTGTGGGATCAGCACCCATGGTTTCACTTACTCGTGTGTGGGGGGAAAAAATCCTCACTAGGAATCTCTAAATAGCACAATTCTATGGTCAACTTCCAACCGAAATCATTCATTTAAATAGGTTTTGCTATTATCCATGATTTTGTGTTTCCATGATAAATCCAGAAATGTATCCCCTGTGAATACAGGGTTTGTATTGTACACACACAATCTTTGTGAAAGAAGGGAAAGAGTGGAGCCATTCAATGACAGTACAGAACGGACATATATATTGTTGTGTGCCCTTTTGTATTATTCAAAGCCTTTACCTCTTTATTTAATCTTGATTACAAATAATTTTCATCAAGATGAACAGCTGATTTTAATATCTTGGGCCCAAGCAGGGGGACGTTGCGCATAACCAGCTCTCTCGGCCACTGTTTGTACCTGAAAGGGGAACTGCAAAATCTGTTGCAAGAGGCGGACCTGAAAATAAAATATTACTACTATTATGGCAAAGCTACAAAACAAAGCTGGTTTTACTTTCTTATGTAGGCTACAGTTTAAACAGTTAAACTATTCTGTTTCTTTAGTCTATGCTTGACGAATCTCCCATTAATGTGCCTTTAGATCTCTCAAGCATAAAAGGTAAAAGACATGATCACTTTACCTGAGAAAAATCATTCTTCTCAGCTTTTTGAGCAGCTGACTCTGCCATCCAATTTCGGAGCACATACCTAGGATTAATACCTGAAACCAAACAGAAAATTGCAGTTGCCATATAAAAATTATCCAAGGCTTTTCACAAGAGATTTATTGTACTGAATTTCACATCCTCTGGTACTGATAAAAGAAAGTAATTAAAAATTTCAAAGGGCTGTAAGTTAACAGAAAAATGCAAGCTTAATACTAGTTTTCCATTGTAAGAGTGCCTAGGAATTAAATACTAAGTTCCTTATGTTGGAACAAAAAATATGTACTATACTTACTATAGTGGAGAAGAATAGCATTGTCCCAATTTTTCTGAACCTGTTTTTTTTTAAAGTGATCAATTTATTACCAGCCCCTTTCATCCCCCAACTCTATTCCTGGCTATATTATTCTTAAAACACTTTATAGATATTGGAATAGCCCAGTTTGATATGCTGAAGGCTCCAAGAAAAGTTAAACAGCTGTCAAAAATTGGACACATGGTGCCTGTGCCATCTGAATGTTTCTGAGATCCCCACAACGGGCTGCACGGTATTGTATGATATATCTACCCACTCCAACTAAAAGATTTGTCCACTCCTGTGTCAGTGAAAGGCATATTTCACAGCCCTGGAAATACTATAATTCTTTGTCTGGTTGCTCCCAATCCCAGCTTCAAACAGTATAAACTGCAAACCTATGTGCTAGTTAACACAATCTGTTACCTAGTGACTGAAGAAGGTATTGCAGTTTCCATGCATTGACACCATTAAATTAATTTTTAAAAAACAACCCTAGATGTACGCCACTTTATGCTCTTAAATATGCATGTCATATTTCAGGTATCTTTATTTCATGATCTTAGAGCTATGGCTCTGGCAACTCTGACTCTAGACAGCACAGTATTTTTATTAAAACACATTTCAAACTTAGCTTTAAGTTAGGCACAGAAAACCTCTGTTTCATTGGTTCTCCATCTGGCTCACTACCTGAGAGAAGGAGACTGGCTGCAGCACCTTTTCACTTTCTATTGGTACTGGGCAAGGAAATAACAACCCCACTCCCAGCTGAACTACTTTAATCAGCTGAGGAGGAGATAGGGCAGGTGTGTATGTCTGCATATAGAAGAATGGGGTGTGGATTTTTTTCTTGTGCACATAAACAGGGTGCATGTGTGAAAGAGAGAAAAAATGGGAATGTGTCAGAGGGCACACACCAAAAGTGGCACCTCTCACTTTGGGCAGTGGCTCTGCCCACTGGGGGAATGTGCTCCTACTCTTATAGACTGGCACCATGTCAGTATCTGTGCTCAATGTGTGTGTGTGGGCATGGGCATATATGAGTAGAAACACATTTTTAAGAACCTAATTTTTTTTATTCCCCATGTCTGCCTTAAGCTGATTAGGTGTAATAAACAGAATTTGAAAGCAAAACTGCCAGATCACTAATCTGCTATCTATCTACCAGAATAAGAAATGTTCAGCTACAGAGACTTTTACACTGAACTGTGAGATAAGCAGACATTCTTGGAAACAGACTGGAAATTTAATTTTGAAGTGCCTGTTTTACAAAACTGGAACAAGTTGTGGGGTTGCTTCTAAGTATGACTTTCAATTTCATTTCCTAATTATAAAGTCCAGACAAAAATGCTTACAGGTTGACTCCACAGCAATACTTAAATCTTATCCATATTTCACAGAGGGCAGTGGTGGTCTGTACAAAAATAAATCCACATTTTCTCTGCATTGCTATTTATCCTGATAATTGACATTAAAAATACATATGCCTGTGGCTACAAGTTTATTTTGTTCTAAGCAACCTAATTTTAGATAATATAAAGGAGTATTAAAACAATTACTGTGGAAGATATAAGCCAGAATTCACTAAAGCAGTTACAAATGCATCACACATTTGTGACTGGTTCATATTCACAATCCCTATGTATTCACTAATTTAGGGAATATGTAAGGAGTGCTGAATCCTCCAATCCTCACTTACCAGGCATCAACAGCTGCAGTGAGCAACAGGGATCAGTTCCCCTGTTGACCAGGATGCAGCTGACTGTTGTTTTTACAATCAATCTCAAATGATGGGGAATTGCAACAGGGACCCTGCTACACCATAAAACTGCACATGAGAGTGGGTGAAAAAGTTAGCTATCAAACATACTGTCCACATGTTGAAATAGCAACCAAATTATTTTCTTGTACATACATGTGTTTGGAAGCCCAATATAATATCACAATCTTAATTTAAATGATAGGGAAGAGTGATATGTATGAAGGGGATGCTTTTGAATATTTAAGTTTTCTTTTTTTTACTCACCAGTCATTCTTTTCCTTCGCTCAAAATCTGAGTCACCTTTATTCCTACATAATATTAAAAAAAAAAAAAAAAAAACAGAATCAGAAAATTCAATTTGCTACTCTGGGTTTGTTTAGACATAACAATCTTGGTTTGATAAACCATGGTTTGATAAACCCTCCTTCCCTGCCTCCCTGGCTTTGGTGCTTCTATCTAGTTCAGTTTGTTTTAAACCTCATGTCTCATTATATTTAAATACAGAAAATATGTTTTAATTTTGGTTCAGTAACCAGAGTATAAAAATAGAAAGATCTTATCTTAATGAGTTTCGTTTTATTATAAGTTTTGATTTATTAAACCAACATTGCCACATCTGAAATAGATCCCCTCTAAATATTTGGATAAAACTTTCACTGCGAACTAGATGAGAAATGGCTTTCCATTCCTCTAACAGGTCCTGCTCTTAATATTTATGTTCCAAAAAAAGTAATCAAACTTAAATTTGAATGCATACTAGTTATGCAACAATCACTCTGGTTTTAGTCCACAGATCTAAGCTGTTTCATCCAAACATTTTAAAGACAGTAATAACATTTTTGATACTGTTGCATACATAAACACACACTGCCTCTGGAAAGGCATCTCAAAGAAAAAGGATCTCTCTCTCTCTCTGCCTTAGTTTTCAAAGGAAAATGCTCAAAGTGTACATCTTGACTAATTTCTATTAATTGCCACAAAAACGTCTATCATAACACACATTTTTGTATAGGATATAGAATATATAGTTTTCTCAGCAGAACACAGCAATCAAACCATAGATCTGCCTTGTCAATACTATTGAAACAACCCATGTTTCAGAGTAGTCTCTTCAAGCCCTACTGGGAACTTTAGGAACACAACTGAACAAGAAATATGGCCCCCTTAGATATTTTATGTACTCTGCATTAATGGGCTTTTGCTCATTGAGCAGCCACCAAAATACGCATGTTTATACATATTTGTCTACTTGTTTTTGCTTTATCTACTATATTAGTGCTGATAGAATTTCTATATTATTGCAACAGAGGGGACAAAACAGAAGGACAAACTTTATTATTGAGCAGGAACCAGTGCAAAATTTCTCATGTTCATGTAGCCTTTTTAAAGAACAGAACCACACAACTACTACATAGGAAAGTGTGGGGAAATTGTGGCCCTTCAGATGTTGCTGTATTGTAACTCCCATCATCCTCACAACTGAAGGATCATCTCATTATCTATCACTGCTTGATAGGACATGTTATATCAAGAGGGCCCTATGTTCTCATGGCACCCACATACATACACACATTTTAAGGCTCATTTTATTTTAACCAGAAATACTGTAACCATTATACAAATGTATGCCCAAACCTTTCAAAATATCTAATGCCTTATTTCCCCAATATATACTTCATCTTTCTTGACAGGTGTGTGTATGCATGTATGTACATACATTTAATATAAATTAATACAATTGTATTTATTTACCTTTTTAATCTCAAGAGATACAGATTCACCCAGTGGGGAAAGAACTCGTGCTCAGCCACATCCTGCAAAGCCCAAAATTCCTACATGGAAATAGTTATATGCTGTTACACAATGGTAATAATATACATGTTGCTTTGTGATACATGGACACCATAATGAAGTCACCCACAGTACTGAACAAAGTTTCTAGCATTATGAGAAGTATGTCTACAGTCTTTATAAGACTAGGAGCCAGAAGACAAACGTACTTTATCAGCCACACAATTCTTCTCCTCCACTTTTCAGCATCCACCCTATATAGGAATCATGCATAACTCATTACTGATATCTCCTTTACATTCCTAAAGGCGACATGGCTCAGGAACGTCAAATCTAACATCCTTTATGTAAGGATTGTGGTTCAAAACATTTCAGACTTATTGTAACCCTAAGGTGAATCTATCAAGGGGTTTTCTTGGCAAGATTTATTCAGAAGAGATTTGCCATTGCCTTCCTCTGAAGCTAAGAGAGTGTGACTTGCCCAAGATCACCCAGTGGGTATCTATGGCTGAGTAGGGATTTGAGCTATCTAAGGATAGTTCTTCCAAAATGATGCCTGATTCAACCTAAACGAACTGGTTTTCATCGTTTTCTGTTGTAAAGCCAAGACTTTTCTGAGAAAACTATTCTGTCTGGAGCTCATTCAGGAAGAAGAGGAAGTAAATTCAGGTGCAAATAGTGGACCATTTCATTTCGTACAGTGGGCCCTTGGTATCCACTAGGGTTTGGTTCTAACTTCCCTCGTGGATACCAAAATCCATGTATGCTCAAGTCCCATTAAATACAATGGCATTGTAAAATAGTGTTCCTTAGATAAACGGCAAACTTGAGGTTTCCTATTTGGAGTTTATATATATTTAAAATAGTTTCAAGCCATGGATCCTTGAATCTGTGGATAAAAAAAGATCTGTGGATATGGAGGGCTGATTGTATTTCACACTGCCCCAGATCTCATTCCCAAATACAAAATGAATATTTTTTGTGTCGAATTGATGAAGCGATTTAGCACCAAACAGATATTCACATTTGAGGCATGGTCGAACCTACCCATTTCAATTTAATTCACTTCGCGTTCACATTCAGCAATGGATCAATTCAACATAGAGTCGCCACACAGGGATGACCGTGTCACAGGAACCAAATCAAACAGACAGCACGTTCACACTTGCACTGAATCAATTCATTTCAAAAGAAGTGGGAAATGCCACGGATCCAGAACAACTGGTTTAAATGGGTTTTAGTGCTGCACCCCCCTCAGTAAACCGCACCAGAAATTCAGCGCAAGTGCGAACAAGGGCCATTTAAACCCAGTTCATACTAGTTTGAAAATCAGTTTATTATGCAGTGGGAATGAGGCCCCAAATGGTTAAATGGTTCAGATTATTTCAAACTGTCCCAAATGCCTGTCAACATAATTGAATTGCTCCTTGAAGCAGTCAGGTGCCTCTTAAACAGCATTACAAAAAACATGCTGCAAAGAGAGTTGGGGAATTGCCTTTTACAAGTGGGGAAAGGATACCCAGCCACCACTTGCGATGTGAGTCAATCAACACCTTAAACTCCTTAAGGATTAGAGACTATAAGAGGCAGGGCTAATGAAAACAAGCACAAATTTTATCTCACACCTATATCAGCTTTCCATTTGTTAGGCTAATGATTTTAGCCCAAGGAGGATAGAGAGCTAAATCCAATTTTAGTTTTATCTACCTAAAATCAATAGGACTTGGGTTAGTTGTGATTATGCCCCATTCATTTTTATTGGTCTATTATAAGTAGTATAATTTAGTCCAGCATTTCTAACTTTTTCTTATCAAAGCTGTTACCATTTCCCTTCCAAGTACTTAGGGGTGTTTATTGTTGATAGGACCACAATTACTAAGGCAGAAGTCAGGCAGGTGAGGAGAAAACAGACAGCTCTTGTTGCCTGGATTCTATCTACGCAAATATTACCGGTATATCTAAAATGGAGGTTAATCAAAATCAATCATATTTCCCTTCATAATACAAATTCTAAAGAGACGAAATCTCATAGCACCAGTAATAAAAGAACTTGAAACCTGCCGATAAATCTGTTGTTTGGAAATATATCAGTAGAAAGAATGCCTGTTTTGCAAGCAGTATTTGCTGAATGGAAAATGGGTTTGTATGTAAGCCCTGCAATATCTGTGCTGAATCTTGGCTACTGTTAGAAATAGAAAAGAGAACATACCTTGACACTGACAAAAAGTAAGAATGTTTTAACAATACAGGATATTATATTTGGTAAGCATCTAAAACCTGTAATCTGGCACTGATCTCTGAAGTAATTTTAAATTAAATGCTCCTACTTGGACAGTATCGAGGACAGTGAGTTTATTCATCTGCCAAGATAGTACACATAATGGGGCTTTCTAGATTGGCAAAAAGAAGTGTGTTCATGGCTGCATGAAACTCTAGCCTTTAGATGAGAAAAAGGGAAAGTGTGCCATGAAAACGCTTTTTTTGTGTTTTAGAGGAGAAGAAGCGCCTTTAAAAAGGTGCTGGTTTTCCCAGCTTCTTTTTTAAAAACTGCGGAACAGCGCAGCTCCATCTAAAGGCTGTGGTGCAGCTGCTAAGCATTAAGGAAAAGGCAACTTCATGTCACACTTTCCTGCCAATCTAGAAGGCCCCATAAAACACTGCACTTTTGGTAGGGAACAGTCCAGGTTATTTATTTATTTGGTGCCTTTCTCTCACGACAAGGACACAAGGCAGCTTCCAGAACAACAAATTAAACATGTTTACAATTTAAAAAAAAAACATGTTAAAATCATCACATTGAAACACTAGAAAACCCATTAAAAATCATACAAAAATTAAAATTATATAAAACATCCATCTAAATTGTATGCAGATATAATATTTACACATTCTCCCAGGATAAAAAGACTTAATTAATTCCAGGTTTACATGAACGTATACATTCAGAAGAGCCAGCATAGTGTAATGCTTTGAGTGCTGGACTATAGCTCTGGAGACAAAGGTTTGAGGCAAGCCCCTTTTGAAAAAATACTTGTCAAGAAATCCCAGTGATAGGGTTGCCTTAGGGCCACCACAAAATTGGAAATGATCTTCTGTAGATACGCAAAAAACAAGCCCTGAATGTTAATTTTTTGGACTACAGTTCCCAGAGTCCTCCCAATAAGCAAGACCAGTTGTACTCCATGGAGTTGTAGCATACCAAAGTAACTTCTCCAGCTCGGAGGCAAACTAAACTGTGACAAAACAGTCCAACAAGGGACCCCAAAATTAACCTATATAGTCAAGTAACTGTTATAGGTTTGGCTTTCCACAACCCCCATATTGCTTATTTTTTGCTAAAAGTGTAGGAATGTAAACTGTTTTCTTTAATTAGTCAGCTTGTAGCCGTTTGAAATTTGGTTCAAATCCCCACTCAGCCATGAAAACCCACTGGGTAACTTTGGGCAAGTCACATTCTGTCATCTTTGGTGGAAAGCAATGCCAAACTTCCTCTGAATAAATTTTGCCATGAAAACTCCACCTGAACATTAGGAAGAACTTCCCAAGAATAAGAGCTGTTCAACAGTGGAGCACAGTCCCTTGGAGAGTGGCGGAGTCTCCTTCTTTGGAAGTTTTTAAACACAGGCTGGGTGGCCATCTATCAGTGGTGCTTTTATTCTCTGTTTCTGCATGGCAGGGGGTTGGACTGGATGGCCTTTGAGGTATCTTCCAACTTTATGATTCTATTATTCTAACTCTATGACAGAGTCACCATAAGGCACAAAACAAAAACAAACACTGTTTTATAGATTCTTTCTGGCATGGAAGCTATGAACTGGGCAGCTGGAATTAAGACAAGGTAAGCTGCCAGTAAGTAGTGGAACCAATCCAACCTTAAGCTTGCTAATGGAAACGGTGTATCAGATTATGGGATCAAGGTGAGCTAACAAAAATAAGCTCTCCATCCTTTACAATTGTATAACTGTTGTCAAGCAATTGCCCTCAGTGCAAATACTGTCGCCTTCTCCTTTGGCTCCTGTGTTGGGAACCAGTCAGATTCCTGTAGCTTTGCTGCCATGGAAACGGAGATGGAGAAAGATCCACGATAGAACAGACAGCTGTTTTACTAAAATCAGCCTCTCTTTGCTCCCAGAAACAAATAAAAAAGGACCCAATATCCATCAGTTCTGCTTTCAAGAAATAATTTCAATTTTAGTCACCAACCAAACATCCTTTTGCAAATTACTTTTAAAAGAAACAGACATAATCTCTTAAAACAGTAAACATATTCAGGGATAGCTGTGTTGGCCGAACAGCAAAATACAGTAACATTCAAAATCCACAGAACAGTGATACCTTTATTCAGCCAACCAAATACATGATGCAAGCTTTCGAAGCTCCATTGACTCCACATGATTTTTAACACCTTTGTTTGATGAAGAAGCTAGTGGAACTTTGAAAGCTTGCATCATGTATTTTGTGCATTTTAATTGGATAAAGATATCACTGTTTCGTGGATTTGAAATGTTATTGTACTTAATGCAGTAATATATCTAGTTTTAAAATCATTTACACATTCTCCAAATGCAATGTATAAGTACCTTAGGGATGCTGAGGTCCTTCAGTTGGTCTTGTGAAATCTCACTGAGCTGCCGAAAAGTCATTGTGAAATCTGCTCTTGAATCTTCCATGAGCTAAGAAATATTACCAGATTTTTATGTCATCTTTGGTACTCTGTTAAACTCCAGTTCAAATATTTAAGCAAAGAAAGAAACTCACTTTTAAAAGAAATGCAATCAAATAGTTATCCTCAGCATCATTGCCTAGGAGACCTAATTTTCTTTTGAATATTTCTGTAAAGCTGGGAGTCAAAGAAACAAGAAACAAATGTATTATTAACATTATAAAGCTGGAGATGTCTTTGACATATTTTAAGTTAATATCGTTCGCTACAAATTTACATTTCAGCTATTACATACCATCTATAATATTGCTCAGAGTATCCCTCAAGTATTTGAGAAGCCCTGTTAAATGAAGATGTGAAATGCTTGATCAAAATGTATGATAGGTATAAAGCCCACAGATCAACTGTATAAAACTCACATAGTATGTCATTTTATAATTCTTAAAAAGCCAGTGTGAGTTAGCATGGTTTTCACATTCGATTAGGACTCTAGGAGACTCATGCTCAGCCATGAAAATCCACTGGGTGACCTTGGGCAAATCACACTCTCTCAGCCTTAGAGGAAAGTAATGGCAATCCTTCTTCAAATAAATCTTGCCAAGAAAACCTTGTGAGAGGGTTGCCATAAGCTGGAGTGAACTTGAAGGCACATAACAAACAATTATTCTTTACAAGTAGAAACTTTACACTTTTAGTCTAAAAAAGCATTCATTTTTGCACTTGAATCCTACTTTTTTTCTTGAAAAAATTACTAACAATGTATGCAGTTTTTGCTACTGATAGTTAAGCATTGAAATGTTGACATGACAAGATGTGGTACATTTAATTTAGAGAATTAGTAATGATACTTTGCTGCTTTAATCACATTTTCTTGAATCATACCCACCTTTGGAAAAGAGCTTTGATGCTGGGAAAACTCATATTGGGTGACAAAATCCAAGACAGTCATTTGCCTCCTTCAGAGATAACATCCCTGTTAATAGAGCTGGAAATGTGTGTTAGGATTGCATGCCCCCTTCTCCTCTCTTGCCACTTTTGGCACTTCGGTCTTGCAGTTTAAAATCCCATTTAGTAAACTAATATTAAGCCAACGTTTCCTAGTTCAGACATACTGGGAAACTGGATTATGGAAAGCAAGTCTGAAGTAAAGAGGATCAGGATATTAGCCCAATGTTCTTTCTTGACTTAACTATTAAGCAAGCCAGGAATATTGTATCTGAACTGACCAACTGTCACCTTGTAACCAACAATGTGTACCTGGTCCCATCCTGAAAAGTTCCTACAATAATCATTAAAAAAAATTGTTTTGTTTTTGTTCTTGTGTGCCTTCGAGTTTTTTCTGACCTATGGTGATCCTACATTGAACCTATCATGAGATTTTCTTGGAAAGATTTGTTCAGAGGGTTGGCCTCTGACTTCCTCTGAAGGTGAATAGGACTTGCCCAAGATGGCTCAGTGGGTTTCCATGGCTGAGTGGAGATTCCAAACCTGGTATCCAGTGTTGTAATCCAACACTCAAACCACTATGTTATTTATCACCTATATGTGGCCATTATACCCTCCTCCTCCTTTTTTACAAGTATTGTTTTTTGATGTGCAAAACAATTTCATCTAAAGAACCATCTTTCTCTTCTACACATATGGTCATTAAAGCATGTCTCATCTCACCAGCTTTTTAAAGTGTGAAGACATTTTAAAGGATTACTTACAGCTGCTTTTGTCTGGGATCCAATAAAAGGTTTAGAGCTTGTAACAGCTTGTTCAGATTAAACATCCCAACATTTGCCTGGTTTCCTATTTTATATCGTCTTTCATCATCAGATGTGTTTGGGACAAAATCTGAAACAAAGTGGCATTTTTGTACAACAGAGTATTCAGAATATATAGGCAACTTTAAAATGTTTAAACAGACTTGTTTTTCATGTTGATTCAAGCTAAAAAAAAGGCCTTCAGGCATTAAAATATTTCATCCAGAAGTCTATAAAAAAACAAAGGATATTTGTTTACAATGGATTAGCCTTAAGAACTAATATTTGCTAAAGAAAGAATATGTTGTTAGTATACAGTTTACAGATGGCAGTTATATGTTTAAGGCATCAGTTTCTTCAATGCATTTTCAATGTTCTTGGACATAAAACAGGCTAATTTTAAGCATAATAATACAACTATATACCATCTGAAATAAGAGAGCAATCTCTGAACTTCGGTTTTCATGTTTAAAGAAATTACACATATATTGCTTTTCCCTCCAGTAAATCTACATTGGCAAGATCTGCCCAGTGTCCAAAATAATTTGCCATGCTTGAACGTAGAGACATAATCATTCAATATACACACTCACCCACACTCATAAAATATAGCTAAAAAACTGTGTATTCCATAGGTTGGCCATACAAGCATGGCTTATGTAATGCATATGAAATTTAGAACCTTGGGAATCACACAAAGGGCAGCTACTTGGATCAAAAGTGGTCCATGAATCTCTTGTATGCTATTGTCCAGTGCAACTTCCAATGTGAAATAAAAGTGACCACTTCAGCTCTGCGTGCAGTAGGCCAAAAAGGCTCATGTCCTCCTTCATACTCAGTTCTTGCACATGAAGTAAAAGCCCGCTGGAATCCTCTGAGATGGCACAGAGAATACTGGGACAGATTCTTATTTTGTGCATTCTGCATTCCCTTCTCACCTTGTCCATTGTGAGGACCTCTCTGACAATGTGCTGTTCATCCTCAATCAGAGAGGTAGTGATCCTGCCAATTGTTCCCCAGAGAAGATAGAAAGAATCTGAGCCAGAAATTCAGAATAACCCATTGCAAATATTCATTGCCAACCAGGGTAGTATGTGACACCTTGCTGTCATACTAAGCATTGGCTTTCCAGGTTATGGTGTTATTTTCATTTGTATTTGTTGCCATATAGTATCTACTGTGTATTCCCTATAGTGGGCAGATATGAGTTAAAAAGTTAAGTTTTCAGCATAAAGCCACAAAGGTGGTCTTATTGTCCACTGCTCTGAGATTCTATAATATAGGGCAGGATAGAAGCATTTTAATTAATTTAATCAATCCATCCATTAGTCACTCAATCAATCATAAACCAGATCCCAAAGCCATAATAAAAAGCTTTGTAAACTTTTAATAAGTTTCCCCACTGATATTCATAGTTCTCCATTTCCTCGTCAAACCAATTCTAACCCCAGTCTCTGCATCCTTCTCCCTCTCTGTGTTCTTTCTAACCCAATTAACCTCTTACCTGCCTAACTGTATATAAAAATAAGAACTCAAAGAAACAGAATGTACTACAACAAAGCTATATAAATAAAGGTTAATAATAATAATACACAAACTAAGCACACACATGCAGATGTAGTCAAACTGCATCATTTGTTTAAGATTCAACATCCTATATCTCAGACAAAATCAGTTCTGCACTGACTTAGGATATACTCACCTGGGTCATAAGAATCCATAAATCCAAATGGGCCATAATCTATGGTTATAGACAAGAGGCTGAAATTGTCAGTGTTGCACACACCTAAAATTAAATAAGAAAATAAGAAAGCCAAGCTGGAGGTCCAACATTCTGTTCACACAGCAGCCAACCAGTTGCCTATGGGAAATGTTCCAGAAGGACATGAATAGAATTCTATCTCATTGATTTGAGTAAAACCACCTTAATCCGTAGCCATTGATAGCTCCCATCCCTTTTTAAAGCCATTCAGGTTGGCATTTGTGTCTACATCTTGTGGCAGTGCATTTCATAATTTAACTGTATGTTGTGTGAAGAAGTACTTCCTTTTATTTGTCTTGAATTTCCCATCGTTCACCTTCAGAGGATGGCCAGGGTTTTAGCATAGCGAGAGAGGGAGAAGAGCTTCTCACTATCTACTCTTTCACATCATGCCTACTTTTATACATATCTATCTTGTCTTTGGTTATGTGCCTTTTTTCTAAGATGAACAGCCCCATATGTTGTAAGTTTTCCTTCCAAATGAATTGCATGAGTCTCTTGACATATTTTTTTGGTGCAAAATATCCGTGGCTCAGCAGTTAAGATGCTGACTTTGATGATCACAAGGTCATCAGTTTGAGACCCAAGTGCTGTGTGATGGAATGAGCTCCTGTCACTAGTCCCAGCTTCTGCCAACCTAGCAGTTTGAAAGCATGTAAAAGTACAAGTAGATAAACAGGTAGCATTTCGGTGGGAAGGTAACAGCATTCCTTGCAATCATGCCGGCCACATGATCACAGAGTTGTGTTTGACAATGCTGGCTCTTTGGCTTAATAATGGAGTTGAGCATCATCCCCTACAGCTGGACACAACTTGACAATCTTGTGAAAGGAGGAACCTTTACCTTTTTATCCTTTCCTAAATCTGGTCATTGATTGTACACAGTATTCCTGATGTGGTCACAATATAATTTTTAAAAGGACAGTCTGACATTGGCAGTTTCTTTTAAATTATTTTTCTAATTATGTCCAACATGGAATCTGAAATTTTCATAGTAGCCACGTGTTGGATCAACAATAAAACTGCCATCCCAATGGTACAATGTTGTGTCATTGAAAATACTGTCATTTGGGGGTTAAGCATTTGCAGATTTGATTATTTGTCAATTACTGTATTTGCCACCATGTTTACTGTCACCCTCTACATGACTGAAAAAATAGTTCTCTCTAGTCATGCCTAGGTCTTCAAGAGCAATTCTATGGTCAACTTCCACCAGAGGTTGGCCACAGAATCATGCTTGAGGACCTAGAAATGCCTAGAGAAGTATTCTGAGAGGTTAAAAAATGATGTAATACACAGTCCTACATTTGTGGTTTCCCACTTTTGTGGGGATCTTGTGTCCTTAATCCGCACAAACAATGAGGGCGGACTATATTGATTTCAAAGAAATGAAATACATGTTGAAATAATTAACAAATTTCTCCAGGCTTAACAGTTTAGTAAACACGCTCAGCTTCTCATTTCACAGCTAAGAGGGAGCTTATTCATTTTTAAGTTGCTGTCATGAACTATGGCTGGATTCAACCCACTGTATTTATTAATTTGGATTTATTCACATAAACCTATGATATCCATATAATGAGATATCTTCAGCTATTATGAACTGTCTCATCTGACATGCACTAAATATGCTTTAGTAATTAAATGCATCATTTGAATTTAGTAATTCAGATATTTAGAATTTGATTTGAGTGCTGGGCTAGGACTTCCCAGGAGACGAAGGATCACATCCCTGTTCAGCCATGAAAATCCACTGTGTGACTTTGGGCAAATCACACTTTCTTAGCCTCAGAAGAAGGCAATGGCAAACCCACTCAAAATGATCTTGCTAAGAAAACCCCATGATAGACTCACCATACACACTCTCAGCCTCAGAGGGGCAATTCCCCTCTGAAAAAACTTGACAAGAAAATACTGCAATAGTTTTCCTCATGGTCGCCATAAGTAAAAAATGACTTGGAAGCACACAACCACAACAACAAGAAAGCTGGACACCATTTGAAGGCACATAGCAACTGCAACAAAAAGGAACTGCAAGCCAGGTGCCAGGAAGCAGGCTTGAAGCAGGAAGACTTTATTCTATATGTGGGGTACATGCTAAATTTTAGCAAAACCTATATATAATAGGTTCTGAGACCGAGCATGGTGTAATGGTTTGAGTGCTGGACTATGACTTTGGATTACTGTGAGAAGTCACATTTTCTCAGCCTCAGAGGATGGCAATGGCAAACTCTGTCTGAAGAAACTTGCCAAGAAAACCTTGTGATACATTTGCCTTAGGGTCACCATAAGTTAAAATTACTCGAAGACACACAACAATAAACAACAACATTTACATTTTAAAAAAACCATTTGCACACAATACCACAAAAGTATCTCACCATGAGCAAAACCTACTGACATCCACAAGGCCATCAAATTTGCAGTTTCAGACACTACTCTAGAGAAAAAGGCCTGAAACAAAACAGATATTTTAAAACAACAACAACAAATCTCTATTTCTTTCAGCAAAAATAGTTCAGGTACATCACATTTGAATATGATGGCCACAACTCTTATAACCTACTGTATCACCTCTGTAACCACGTTAGCTATGTAACTAAATAGTGTTTCTCAGCACCCCCGCGCCACCACCAGTCCTCACTAACCAGACAGCAGATGCTGGAAGCAACAGAGGTCTGTTCCCCTGTAGATTGGAAAGCAGCTGACTGACATTTCCACCACTTCCCATAAGCAATCTCCAGTGCGGCAGGCAGAAATATGATTCCTGTTGCAATTCCCCCTTGCACTGGAAACTGCTTGCAGCTATGTGTCTGTGAAAACATTGGTCAGCTGCTTCTTTATTGATCGAGGAACATACACCCCCTGTTGCTCACAGGAACTGCTGCCTAGTAAATGAGGACTGGGAGTTTTTCCTGGTCCCTATGTTTCTCCTAAAGCAAGAGATATATAAGAATCATGAATATGAACCAGTCACAAATCTAACTCTAGGTTACACATTTGTAACTGTCTTAGTTAATTCCAGCCTATGCATTTTAAAGAACAATCTGACAATTGTTTTTTTTTTTTGGTGGGTTTTTTGGGCTATGGGGCCATGTTCTAGAAGTGTTTATTCCTGACATTTCGCCAGCATCTGTGGCTGGCATCTTTCGCTGAAGATACCAGCCACAGATACTGGCGAAACGTCAGGAATAAACTCTTCTAAAACATGGCCACATAGCCCAAAAAACCCACAATAAACTATGGATGCCGACCATGAAAGCCTTCAACTTCACAAATCTGAAAATGGTTAAGTCTCAGCTTAGAGATAAGCTACACATGAAATAAGAATTCTACAATGAGCCTTTATCATTTGGTAATATGAAAAAAACAACACAACCAACACTAAAGATCAGAAAATCATCACTGTAGCTGTATGCTTGTGGGAGGGCTGAAATGGGAGGAACAGTGCAGGTGAAATGGATAAAACTCACTTCCACAGTGCTGCTTTCCTAGTCTTCAAAGCAACCACCCAGGCTTGCTAGCTAGCCACAATTAAGAGGTTTAGTGTGATTACACACCTCCTTTATCAAATCATGTTTGGCTTATGAAATGGATGCCTTTTAGGTAGTCTTGATATCACATTTGTGTTCTTTAAATGCCGGTGCTAAATATGTACCCACAGCATCAGTAGTAACTAGACAACGTATGTTGCAATATGCTGGCTTTTAAGTAGAAGAGAAATAGGGAAAAGAAGAAGGATTATGTATCATTCTATCTGTTCCATCTCACATGTGTGTAAGACATTTCTGTTGATAAGCGACTTACCAGATATCTATTAGGATCATATAGGTTTATTGAAGGAAAATGTTCATCTATGACAAGATCTAGTACCATTCTGAACAAGAAATGAAAAATTTATTCCATCAATGATAATTTGAAACATCTGTAAAAGGATTATTCAGTTTAAGACTGTACCTGAGAGATGGAAAGATTCTTTCCTTTTTCTTTTTAGCTGCTGATATCTAAGCAAGCTAAATCAAACTGTAAGAAATAGACACTCTTTGCTCAGGAAGTATTTTTTGTTGCTGTTGATTATATTTAGATCCTGCTTTTCTGCCATGACTTGGAGGCAAAATTATATATTTTAAAAATCTAATTTAGTAAACCCCTTCAAATTATATCTTATCTGTCTCTGGGATGTAGCACTAGAATGGTTTCAAAGCTATTGATAAAAGGAAGAATGAATATATGCCCTCCTCTCTCTCTCTCTATATATATATATCACTGAAAACATACAAGTGCCAGATATTCAAATTTTAATAAGAATACAAAGATAGCAATTTAACACATTGATAATTTCCCATTTCCTCTAGTTGGAACAGAAATCTGAAAATTTTATCTTGCCTCTAAGAAACAAAATATTTTCTTGCCTCTAAGAAACAAAATATCTTCTACCTTTGCACCCACACATAAATAAGTATACAAAATTCTACTGGTCAGGTTCCAAAGAACTGCTCACCCAGTTCCACTTCACGAGGGTGCTCAGAAACTGTATGTTTTTGAAATGCTCCATGACAAAAAAACATTAAGAAGTGAACAGCCCCCCCCTTTTTTTAAAAGCAAGTTGCACATGCACTCTATGCTTTTCAACAAAAGAGGTCTATGCTTTTCAACAAAAAAATCCCAGCAGATGAACACAAGCTCTTTAGTATTGTATCTCATCTGAGTAACTGACTATTTCAGCAATTTCAGAGTCTGTACAAGAATTTGTAGTAGGATCTTTTATTTAAAAAAATAAAAAAGGTTTAAACTTCCAAGTGAGTAGAGCTTTATTTATATATCCTTTCACTTGGGTCACTTGAATCTGTAATGTGACTCCTCCATGACCTATGTTCTCAAGGAAAATGTGTCAGGCTATTAATATTAATAACTATAATACACTCTTATTTGGAAGTTTCCTAAATTTAGAGAACTAGTTTTGCAAATGCCTTGTTCAGATATGAGTCATGGCAAATATATTATCAAATGTATGCTTTTTAATAGAAAGTAGTCCCTAGTACATGCAGGTCTAACAATAAATAGTAAGGTTTAATGGCCTTTAGAGTAACAGGTTTATACCAACAAATTTTATTTGAAATGTATGCTGATGCATTGGACTGTTGTTGCTGTTTTTTTTCCTTCCTGTGACAGATAAACATGGGTATGCCATTGCACATTTTTACAATAAACAGTCCCAGTTCCTTTTGCTGGAAGCAGGGGGCTATGTAGCTATTCCATGATTTTAAAAGAAGCTTTCTTTTCAATATTTAAAAAAACCCCACTATGTTTGGTATGTTGTATTTTGGAAGAGTGTTCCACCATTTTTATTGGCTAGGATCTGAAAAGCCCTATGTGTGCATTCAACACATTCATGTGTTTATACAGCCACATCCATAAGGGTCAGGATACTGATCTTCCCATATGGTGGCAGGTCCTGCGACTTCCTGGAATGCTATTCTGCAACAGTCTTCTCCAACCTGGCGCCCTCCAGCCAGGGTTTAGAAATCCCATGTACTTATCCAATTTATAACCAGCCTGTCTTCCAGGACTGGGAATGAGAAGTTGAGAACTCACAAACAAATCATTATTAAATTTAAACAACAACAACAAAACACTGGACAATGATTAAAACCTATGAATCCAGAGGCATTAGTTTAGCAAAGCTTCTCCAGAGAGCCTACTCATCTTCAGGAACAGCTTTTAAAAGGATGCAGGAATCTTTCATAGGAGGAGAAGGGCTGAAAGGCCTTTGCACATATGTGAGCTTTTGGGAAACCCATTTTTGGATATCAGCTTCTATATTGTATTATTCAGAAAAAGATATCATAATGAAGATGTCATTTCTAACCTTAGCAAGTCCAGTTCTCCAGAATGAGCTAATATTTCTAGTGATCCAAATCGAAACCATGATTTAGCAACACGTAAGACAACTGCACCTGAAATTCAAATGCACAAGGATATTATTCAATAAAAATGCACTGTGAACCAGAGCAGTACATCCTGTTCTGTGCATACACTGCACTTGTAGTTATTGCACTTGTAGACTCCTAATTTGCTTCAACTGAGGAAGCAACTTTTCATATGCAGTGGAATGATGTATGCAAGTGCTTTTCCCCTACTGAGAAAAAAAAGGCAAGTCTTCATGGGATGGAAAGCTCCTTAGAACTGAAGGGAAATGACAGGTGTCAATTAAACTAATCTAAAAATTAGCAGTTAGCATTTAAGAAGTCAATAGTTAAGTCTGATCTATGGCTTAAATCAGGGGTGGAAATCATGTCACCCTCTGGATGTTGCTACCATCCCCAACCAAAGTTAATGGTATGTTGGGAATGCTGGAAGTTTCAGTCCTACAATAACTGAACTCCTACCCCTGATTGAAATCTAATTGTTAATCTCATCTAGAACAGATACACTGAATCAATGGCAGTTACATAAAGATCAATTTATCAAGATCCCATTCATTCAATGGGTCTGTTGTATCTGAAATTAACAAGTGGACTGAAGCTCATCTTTCTGGAATACTGTCACAACTGGGATTCTGGAATACAAACACAATAATTTTTTTTCCAAAAAAGAAACAGAAAAAAAAGATTAAACAAACTTAGGTTCAGCAAGTATCTCGATGGCTAATAAGCCTACAGCCTATATCAAACTTCCATATTCAGGGCAGTATGCCCTGGACCAGCAGCAGAAAAGATCTTATTGGCTACTATGTAACTAGATAGCTTTTGCTCTGATCCATCAGGGCTTTTACTTGTGCTCTTATACAGCTGCTTAGTCGTCCTGCATTTGTCACAAGATGGTCTTCTAAGACTACAAATGTAAAAGAGTAATAGTAAACAATCATTAAGAACAAAACAAACAAAATGACCAAGTAAAAAATATACAAAATCAGCAAACCTAAAATACTTCAGAATTCTATCCCACCCACCAAAAACACACACACAAATAAAATGAAAGCTTTCAGGCAGGGTTAGACAATTGTACCAGGTAAAGCAACCAACCTTTTGCCCCTGGACCATGAAGAAACTGCTTGTACTTCCAAAAATGTCAACAAACCAACATCCATACAAACAAATCTACCCGGAAGTGTCTAGAATGCCATATCTGATTTTGATAAACAGGTAAGCTTTTCAAATGTCAAACAATGCAGGGGAGCACAACCTATTTAAAAGGTGAATTTCTTTTCCTGGAGGTTTACAAGAGATACAGTTAATCAGCCCCCTGTTTATTTCAGCCAAAGAAACTACAGTCTCTGGGAATCTGGAAGGCCAAGGCCTCCAGTAATAGCCTTTGAGGCCATGTGTGCCTGCAGGTCCACACTTTATCGATTCCTGCTTCAGTGATTCAAATCCAGCTTTAGAACTGACTGGAGTAGCATATAAAAGAATTAATTACTGTATGCATTGTCCTGGCACACTCAAAACAGAGAAAACTGATGTAATACTTACTGCCCAATGTGTTTCCTTGTATGGTCCTATGATCACACTTTGTGCACTGAGCTAATAGTACACTGCCTTGCTCAGTATTTTTTTTTTATCATGAACCTATTTTGCTTCAAGATGTTTATGTCATAACAACAGAAGGTGCAAGTGCTTTTAAGGAAAGTTAATTGGAGAGCCATAGTATCACAAAATAGCAATATAAAAGGCAATAGTTACCTCTTTCTTTCTTAATATTCCCATTGTAGAACTGATCTCGCCACACATCATCATCACTCACAACTAAGCTATAGAGGAAAAATAATTCAGCAGTTAACCACGAAGCAGATTCAAATTGTTTCAGGGATATTTATCATCATTGGGCCCAGTGCTATTGAACATCTTTATTAATGACTGGGATGACAGTATTGGGGGCATAGTTATCAAATTTGCAGATGACACCAAATTAGGAGGATTAGCTAATACACCAGAGGACAGGATCAAAATTCAAAATGACCTGAATAGACTAAAAAGCTGGGCCAAAACTAACAAAATGAAATTCAACACGGAGACATGTAAGGTACTGCAGTTAGGGTGGAAAAATGAAATGCACAGATATAGGACGGGGGACACCTGGCTGAACAAGACAATATGTGAAAGGGATCTAGGAGCCCACCAGCTGAACATGAGTCAACAGTACGATGCAGCAGCTAAAAAGGCCAATGCAATTTTAAGCTGCATCAATAGAAGTATACTGTCTAGATCCAGGGAAGTAATGGTGCCACTCTAGTCTGCATTGTCAGGCCCCACCTGGAATACTGTGTCCAGTTATGGGCACCATAATTCAAAAAGGATGTTGAGATACTAGAGCATGTCCAAAGGAGGGCAACTAAAATAATGAAGGGTCTAGAAACCATGCCCTATGAGGAACGACTTCAGGAGCTGGGGATGTTTAGCCTGGTAAAGAGAAAGTTAAGAGGTGATATGATAGCCCTGTTCAAATATTTGAAGGGATGTCATATTGAGGAGGGAACAAGCTTGTTTTCTGCTGCTCCAAAGAACAGGACCCGGAACAATGGATGCAAGCTACAGGAAAAGAGATTCCACCTCAACATTAGGATGAACTTCCTGACAGTATAAGGTTGTTCTACAGTGGAACACACTCCCTCAGAGTGTGGTGGAGTCTCCCTCGTTAGAAGTCTTTAAACAGAGGCTGGATGGCCATCTGTTGGGTATGCTTTGATAGTTCCTGCATGGCAGGGGGGTAGACTGGATGGCCCTTGTGGTCTCTTCTAACTCTATGATTCTATGAAAGCATGTTTCAAAATTTCATTTTGCCTACAATAAATTATTCAGGATGGTCTTTTTGCAGCAACACTTCTCGTGTTTGCGTAGTTGGCCAGTTGGTTATCAGAACACCCGCTACTGGTAAGTCTAAAAGAACAGCCATCATTTGAGAGTTATCAGATCTTATCAGCAGCTAAGCCCATGGTTATTTCTAAGGGCCTTTTCACACTACACAGGTATTGCACTATGATTCCACTTTAACTACCATGGCAATATTCTGTTGGAATCCTGTGAGTTGTAGTTTGGGGAAGGATATTTGAATTCTCACATAGTGAGTTCTAGTGGCGCACCAAACTACAGAGTCTGGAATTCCATTGGATGCAGGCATGGCAGCTGTAGTGCAATCATGCTAAAACAATGTGGTGTGAAATGATCCCAAATTTCCACATCAACCCAACTAGGTTAGAAAGTAATAATAATAATAATAATAATAATGTATTTATATCCCGCCCAATCACGGGGAATCCGGGCGGCTAACAACAGTGGGAAAATACAATACAAAAGTTACAATAAGATGCAAAATAATCCCTTCCCAATCCCCTGATCAATACTTAAGCAAACAAAATCAATAAACAAATACAATAGCAATCAAGCAAAGAAAATAAAAACATTACAATCAAATGAAATTCCTAATTAACTCCTTTCCCAGTCCCCCAACACAGGTTCAAATCAAAACAATATTAAACAAATACAATATATGAGAGAAATAATAATATAACAAGCATTAAAAACCACAATTTGTCACAATTACAGTTTAAAAAAAAGTCTCACTCTCCAAGCTCAGGTGTTCCACTGCTCAGCCTCTTCAGCATTGCTGAAGTAGCCCAATAAGAAACTTCTTTTAAACTGTTGTAGGGAAGTTTGGTCCTTTGGATCTTTGGACTAATTATTTGACCTTTGTAGTCTTCTCAGGATCCCTTTACTCCACGGTTTGCTGGATAGCATTCTTTTCAGCTCGGATTGCATGTAGTTTGTCCTGTATCTGTCACTGCTGTAGTTGGAGTATGATGGTGTCATACTCAGTCAGTACATATCTGTCTGTTGTAGTTTAAACTAGATCTTGCCTAGGTATGCTATGTATAGCTGTAGGAAGATAGCTTATTCATTTTTCCTTGTCTATTTATAACAGTTGGTTCTTACATATATAGCTATCAATTTTCTCGTCATTGTAAATCTATATCCTTTAATGTGATGTTAGGTCTGCTTGTCTAGGTATTGCTAAGGTACTAAATCAGTATTTAATTTCTTAGTTACATGCTGTTGTTTAGGTTATTATACTAAGGCTCTAGGTCCCTTGGGTGAAAATTGGCCCTTGAGCCTCATAACCTTGGAACAGTTCACAGTAGATCTGGAAATGTTTATTAAATGTTTCTTTATGCATTCCTTGCCTGCATGACCTGTTTGGAGGATGTGAAGTCAGCACTATCAGAGAAAACACTAGGATTTTCAAATTTCTTCAACAACCACAGTTTGTAAATGCAGTTACAGAATTCAATGTGGGACAAGTGAAGCTTGAACTTGGAGGGAACAGAAGCTTAACAAAAATGTTTTTAAAAACTCTTTGAGGAATATGCCCTCCCCATCCAACAATACATTAAGAAATTGTCCTTGTTTGTTTAAAGAGTAGGACCATCTGGTCTATTAAAATTCTACTCCGTTAAGAGGAAGAGGACAGTAATTCAACCACCCTTAAATGAATTCATGATTCCTAATTTCTGACTAAGAGGGGGGAATAAATTAAATGAAAATCTGATTTGGCTGTAAAAACCAGATGCCCTTCAGTATCTCTGCCACAATGGTTTAGCTTTTTTGGAATTGCTAATAATGCTTAGGAATTGCATGTGAACCACAACCTTGCCTTAGGAGTGAGGAACAGTGTACATTCATCTGAAAATAAAGAACACAATATACCTTATCTTTAAAAAGAAAGGCCTTTTAGGCAGTTGGGTGTGTTGGCACAAGTCTATAATCCAACAGCTCTGGAGCCTGAGGCCAGTGGATTGTTTGCGTTTAGAACTACTGGGCTATGATGATTTTGTGCCTGAACTAAGTTTGGCATCAATATTTTAATCCCTAGGGAGCTGGAAATCACAGTCTTGGCTCAGGTAATCCCTAGGGAGCTGGAAATCACAGGGAAATGGCTCAGGTAAGAGGCAGAGCTTTCAAAATTTCTGGCCACTACCAGTAGTAGAATTATGCCTGTGCACAGCTGGTGCACCACAGCTAAAGCAAAACAGTGAAACCTTTTAAATGTAAGCTGGAGACAAATGGAATTTGTTGATGTGACTAAGGAGAAAAATAATGATTGCATTAAAGAAAGATAATGGCAAACCTCCTCTGAATCTTCCCAAGAAAACCTTATGATAGGTTTGCCTTAGAGATGCCATAAATCAGAAATGACTTGAACGCACACAACAAGAACAACAATTAAGGGAAGAAAGAAAGTTCATACTAAATTCTTGAGTAAATAATACAGGCATAACTGATGAAATGGCATGATAAATTACTATAAATGAGGCAGTGGGAATCATGAGGCCTTCCAACAACTCATCTAACTAGTGTTCTTGGATAAAATATATGCTCTTTCCCATTCTTCTTCCCAACAAAGCACTTTATGAATGAACTGAATCAGCTAAGATTCGATAGCTTCCCATTGGCAACAACAATTTCCCACTGGCAACAATCTTGCCATCAGCATGGGGAATAAAGTTTGAGTTTAATATTTATAAAGGCAATCTGGGAAGCTTTCTAGAATGCTGCTGTCCCACTAAGTAGCCATTTCATTATGGGGATTCAAAACAGCATGCAAGAAAGAGAGGTAAGAAAATCACCTGAAAACAGCAGATATAATACATAATGTACATTTGCTGTAGGAATTAAGTAGGTGCTCTAATGTCCTAAAATGATGTACTTCAAAAGGCAGATGTTGTTTTCTCAATTAATGCTAGGGAAAGCATTGCATGGACTTGGCAGAAACAAAACCTGCTTCAATAGTCAGGGAAACCTTAATACACAAAAAGCACACTTAGTATCTCCTCATTCCATTTTAAGTACTTCAAAATCACACGCATTAATATTCCAGCAACAGAAGCAAGGCACCTCACACAGACATAACATGTGTAATAACATGTGAATTGTAGTTTCTGTATAGTAGCTCCTTATTTAGTATTATCTGCCACATGAAATACAGAACTTTCTTGTAATACAATTTCAGCATAAAATTTTTATTTATTTATTTATTTCATTTTATGTTGCCCTTCTCCCAGAAAGGGATCCAAGTCACACATAAAACACAAATAAAAACACTTTAAACAACACATTACAATAAAAACAATTAAAACATCAAATAAAAATAATATGAAATTACATACTTTAAAAACTACAGTATCCGCCTCATACAACAAACACCCCATGTAAAACCATTGCCTGATTATATATGCCATTTCTCTGATTACCGTATATACTCGACTATAAGTCGAGAAATTTTTACCCCTAAATGGCCTCCAAAATCCTAGGTAGTCTTGTCCACGGGGCAATTGGTCCTTTGACTAAGCGTCTCTCCAGCCGGGCTGCCTCTGCAAGGGACACCCATCTGGGGAGACGCTGGGAAGGGTGACTGATTGCCCCACAGCCTCTCCCTCGCTGGACTCCCTCCGAAGGGAAAAGCCCAGCGAGGGAGATGCTGAGGAGGGCGACCGCGTGCCCAAAAGCCTCTCAGCCGGGCTCTTTCCCCACAGAAGGGACCCAGTGAGGAGAGGCTTTTGGGCGCGCGATCGCCTTCCTCACTCAGCGTCTCCTCAGCTAGGCTCCTTCTGTGGGGAAAGAGCCCAGCTGAGAGGCTTTTGGACGCGCAATTGCCCTCCTCAGTGTCTCCTCAGCTGCGCTCTTTCCCCACAGGAGGAGCCTGGCTGAGGAGATGCTGAGTGAGGAAGGCGATCGTGCGCCCAAAAGCCTCTCCTGATCGGGCTCCCTCCGAAGGGAAAAGCGAAGAGAGGCGTTTGGGCATGCACAATCACCCTCCTCAGCATCTCTGTCTTCAGCTAGACTTCTTCTGGGGGAAACAAGGGAGACGCTGAAGAGGCCATGCAATCGCTGTGCACCCTCTCCTCAGCTGGGCTGCTCCCCCAATCTGACCCTCGACCTATCCACGGGCCATATAAAAACCCACATTTTTGGCCCCAAAAGTTGACCTCGACTTATGCACGAGGTCGACTTATACACAAGTATATACGGTATATATTAAAAGCCTGCCTGAATAAAACTGTTTTTGCAATGAAAGGAAAGCAGGGAAAGGGCCAGCCTATCTTCCCATGGCAGGGCATACCAGAAAGTGGGAGTAGTCACTGAGAAGGCTTTCTCTTGTGTCTTCACTAGGTGAGCCTGCGATGGTGGTAGGAACTGAGAGAAAGCCTTCCCTGGAAGATCTTAGGGCTCTAGACGGTTTGTATGAGTAGATATAGGTGCTATATAGACTGCCCCTAGGGGCCAGATCGGGGCCATGGCAACCTCACGCCAAGGCCCCGATCTGACCTCTGGGGGTGCAAAAAAGATCTGCAAAAAGTGGCACCTTTTTGCGTCCTCCAAAGAGCACCATAGCCTCGGCAGCGCAGCTGTATGATGCCCCTTCAGCACTGCATCATCTGGATGCAGCGCCGGAATCGTGCAATGACGCTACGTGCCGTCTAGAATAGCACACAGCATCATGACACCCTGTGGGCAGAGTCAGGGTGCTGGTCTGTACAGAGCCATAGTCTCTCATATAGTCTGGACCTAAGTCATATAGGGATGTATAGGCCATGACCAGCACTTGTGCCCAGAAACTGCATTCCAGCCACAGTGCTTTACACCCACTGAAGTTTCTGAACAGTTTCCAAAGGCAGCCCCACATAGAATGTGTTACACTAATCCAAATGGGATGTAATCAAGGCATATGTCACCATATACAGGTTTGATGTATCAAGAAACAGGTACAGCTAGACCATTACTTTTAACTGTGCAAATGCACTCCTGGCCACTGCTGAAACCTAGGCATCCAGGCCCAGAGCTGAGTCCAGGAAAACACCCAAGCTGAGAGCCTGAAATTTCAGGGGGAGTGTAACCACATCCAGCATAGATTATGTTCCTATTCCCTGATCTGCCTTACAACTGACCAAGAGCACTCTGTCTTATCTGGATTACGCTTCAATTTGTTTGCCCTCATCCACTTCACTACTGACAGCAGATGTTGGTTCAGTATGGAGACAGCGTCCTTGGAAAGGAGAGATACAGTTGGTGTGTCATCCACATACTGGTAACATCATATCCAAAAACTTCAGATGACCTCTCCCAGCAGTTTCATATAGATGTTAAAAACATGGGAGACAGAACAGAACTGAACCCTGTGGGACTCTACAGGCCAATGGCAGGGAATCAAACAGGAGCCCTCAACACCACCTTCTGACCTCGCCCCTCCAAGAAAGACCAGAATCACTGCATAACAGTGCCCCCACGTCCTATTCCAGAGATGTGGCCCGGAAGTATACTATGGTCGATGGTATTGAAAGCCACTGAGAGGTCAAACAGAACCAACAGGTACACCCTCCCCCTGTCCAGTTCCCTGCTAGGCAATCCACCAAGGCGACCAAATCCATCCCATAGCCAAGTCTAATCTAGATAGTCTAGATCTAATCCATTGCTTCCAGAAACCCTTGGTGCTGGGGGCCACCACTCACTCCAGAACTTTGCCCAACATGGAATATTAAAGACTGACTGATAGTTATTCAAAATGGTGGGACCCAGGGAGGTCTTTTTTAAGTAATGGCCTCACCATGGTCTCCTTTAGGCAGGATGGAAATCTGCCTTGCTGCAGTGAGGCATTCACCATTCCCCTTACCCACTTGGTCAGTCCCCTGTAGCTGGTTTCAGGAGCCAGGAAGGGCAAGGATCCAGTATACATGTAGTGTCCCTCACTTCTCTAAGGATCCTGTTCACATAGTCAGGCTGCATAAATTGAACTTATCCAATAATACAGGATAAGCTGGTGCCAAGATTGCATCCCCTGGATCTGTTTCAATTACAGCATCCAAGTCAGAGAGATCTGAGTATTTTTGTTTGCAAAGGATTTTGCAAATTCTTCACAGTGTGAGTGCTAGGGAGGAAGAGGGAAACTTGTACAACAAAATAACAAGGGTACATAATTGTTTGTTGCCCTGCAATTATCTCTGCCAAATCTGTTTCCAATGCCAACTCAGGGATATTTTTCCACAGCATGTCTCCTTCCACCTTCAGAATCCATTAGAGGAGACATGGGGTACAGGGGATTGGAGGATAAGAGTATTTGCTGGGGGAAATTGAAAGAAATATTAAGCCTTCCTCTTTCACTGTCTTGGCAAATATTCTTCTCCAGATCCTGCACTATTATCATTATAATACATACACAGACTTAAGGCTACTTGCTGCATTGCCACAGGATGTACAGCTTTAACACAAGTCAATACAATACAATTAATAGAATGACCAAATAAAGCTATTTCAGACTTTCCTTCCCGACTTTAGTGGAACAAACAAGCTCACAATCTAAGCCTAACTCTACCAAAAAAAAAAAAAAAAAAGACAAAAAATGGACAACGTACCTAGCAGCTCGGCTTGTAGGAATTCCAAGATAATGCATGGCCTCACTTCCCAAAAATTCTCGCACAGAAGAGTGAAGCACAGCTCTGCCATCTCCATTCCTATGAAAAACAAGCAATATAAATTTTCAAAGGGACATATGTGTTAGCTTCTTTCAGTATAAAAACGGAAAGAAAAGTAATTCTGTGGCACTTTTCAAACTAACCAATTTATTCTAGCACAAGCTTTTTGTGGACTACAGTCTACAAAGAATATAAATGTTACCCTTTATTTTAAAACGGGAAAAAGAAAATACTGAACTTAACCTGATATGCATCAATTGGATTTAGAGCATGGAAGTAATGCATTACAAGTAATACTGTCACCTGTAATAAACAGAAAAATGATATCTTTCAAAAGTAGTGATATAGTATCATAACAATTGGTGAAAGTGTGACATTTTTCAGTGCAACAAGTAATGCTTACTCATTACTCCTACAACATTTTGGGCAAGTCATTTTGCAAGATTTTTAGCCTTTTCAAAATTATCTTTAAAATGAAAACATGAAAAGAGAATTTAAGTGTGGGTAATAATACAAAAGTGAAACAAACCAGAAATAGACAGATCGTCACACTCGTTATTTATGGTGAAGGTGCTTTCTGGATTGTTGAGAGGAAGAATCCATAGAGTGGGTTTCCATTGCAAAAGGCATGAAGTTAGTTGGGGGGGGGGTGGTAGGAGGCTCCACAAACATGGGCCAAGCGAGCTTCACACAGGAAACACAGAGATCCCCTTTCTGCTTACCACAATCAGAGGTCACACCAGGTCTGTCCTTGGAGGCTGAAACATCTTGCAGAAGAAAAAGGGCCATTTCCCATAACGTTACGTAGGGAGTCTTGATCACTGTCCAGCACCACCAGACTCAATATGAGCCTCAAATCAGTTTGATGTTTCATGCCAAGCAGAAGAGTGGTTGTACGTGGAAGCGAGCATGTGCAATCCCTGCCTAGTGCCTGCTGATCTACAGTTAGTAGCAGGGGAAGATTCTCCAATTCCACTCCTTTAGACCATCCAGAAGAGGAATGAAAACACTTCTTAGGCCCTGCATCATTCCTTTCTTGTACCGAAGCCATCAGAGTAATGGGAAAGAGAACGAAGTGATAGTGAGGTAAAGAGGTTGCGGTTTTGTTGTTTTTTTAATGATGACAAATGAAAAAGATAAAGAATGAAAGACAGAAGTGAAAGAAGTTATGTAGAAACAAGGAGAAAGAATGGGGCGGGTGGGGAAAGGAGACAAAAAAGCTTGCTCTGACGAGCCAAGATGGCAATCACCTGAAAACTTTTGGCCTGATGAGATCATGATCTTCCCTGCCTATTCTATTAAGGTCATTTTGAATTTTGATCCTCTCCTCTGGAGTATTAGCTACCCCTCCTAATTTGGTGTCATCTGCAAATCTGTTAAGTATGCAAGTAATAGATTTAATTACTAATGTTCATCCTATCATATTTCCAGATTTTATATATTGTTGTGAAAGCTGGACTGTGAAAAAAGCTGATAGGAAGAAAATCCACTCTTTGAAAGGTGGTGCTAGAGAATAGTTCTATGGATATCATGGACAGCTAATAACACCAAAAATAGGTTCCAGAGCAGTGGTTCTCAACCTTCCTAATGCTGTCATCCTTTAATACAGTTCCTCATGTTGTGGTGATCCCAACCATAAGATTGTGGTGTCTCAGTTACTAAGACCATCGGAAATATGTGTTTTCCGATGATCTTAGGTGACCCCTGTGAAAGGGTCGTTCAACCCCCAAAGGGGTCGCGACCCATAGGTTGAGAACTGCTGTCCTAGAGCAGATCAAGCTTGAATTCTCCCTAGAAGCCAAGATGACTAAACTGAGACAGCTGTATATTAGACATATCATGAGAAAACATGACTCATTAGCAAAGACAATAATGCTTGGTAAGGTAGAAAGCGGCAGGAAAATAGGAAGACTGCAATTCCAGATGGGTAGACTCAATCAAGGAAGCCATGGCCCTGAGTCTGCAAGACCTGAATAAGGTTGCTGATGATAAGGTGGCTTGGGGGTCTAGCATTCATAGGGTTGCCATATGTTGAAGTCAACTTGAGGGCAATTAATAACAAATTCTGATGTAATGGTTGGCATTTCAGACATAGAATGAAGCCCATGTTATCACATGCACGTGTGACAGTATTTGTAGAACCAAAGAATCAAACAGCTGAAATCCCAAATTCTTCCGCTACAGAGAACAAGATACAGGCAGAGTAAGCAGCATTGTAGCTGTTTCTGTGAGCAAGATTACATCTGCAAGATAGCAAGTTTTTTCTAGTGAATACAGATCTCCCTGGGTCTTCAGATTCATCAGACTCTTTTTAATTTTTGTTTGGCAGAAGAACTGATGGATTAAAGAAAAATCTGAAAAACTCTCTAAATTTATAATTTGAATATTCTCTAGCTGTATTAAATGTATCCATGCTGGACTGATTTTTTTCCTACTAAGCAACTTTGGAAGCATTTCCTCTGGCACAGTCTTCATATGAAATAATCTGAAAGTTGCAACTGTTTGTTAGTTTGTTTGTTACACAGTGGTTTCAGCTCTTCAGAACAGTGAAAGCCTGCACCCTGGGTGCATATAATATTATTCTAAGAGACTTGCTCTGAAAACAATTGACAACAGATGTTGTATACTGTAATTTCCTTTTGGACTTCTTTTATACTGAGGGCTCTTACTGGTCACAGCTGAATGACATTGGGAAGCTATTGTAACTTTCTTCCATAATAGAAGAAACCATAGAACAAACAAAAGGACATCAGAAGACTACAATTTGAAGATAATTACATGTAGATCCCTTGCAAAATTCAGTAAATGTGGCATTCTGAAAAGAGTGAAAGCAGCATTTCTAAAAGCAGTCTAGAGGTGCTCGTCATCATACAGCAGCAACCTGGTCTCTAATTCTTTTTTTAGACTGGAAAACCCCACATACTTCCATAATGTCTCCCAAACTTTACTGCCTACACCCAATTGCTATTCCTAACTAAGGTAGACCTATTGAATCAATGTGATTTATACAAGTATTGACTTACAATTGCATAAGGGTACAGCTGAGATTTAGTGACTGGATTTAGGTCTACAATTCCTATAGCTGCCTGTCCATCTTTCCTCATGGTAGCACTAATATGATTAAATGCAAGATACCCCAATATTGGTCTGATTTTCTCTTCCAGAAATTTATGATGTGAGGTATATTTTTGTTGTTGCTGTTGTGTGCTTTCAAGTCATTTCTGACTTATGGCAACCCTAAAGCTATTGGAGAGTTTTCTTGGAAAGATTCATTCAGAAGAGGTTTGCCATTGCCCTTCTCTGAGACTGAGAGCATATGACTTGCCCAAGGTCACTCAGTTGGTTTCATGGCTGAGCAAGGAAACAAAACCTGGTCTCTAGAGTTTTAACCTAACAGTCAATCCATTGCTACTTCCTTACTATGATTAATAACTAATGACAAATGTACCATCCATTAATCCACCTACTCTTCTTTTAAATTGTCTCTTAGATTAAATTGTCTCTTAGATTTTACATATGGTAAAAATCTGCAGCAAATGTATGCTACCTTGTACTCTGAAAGGCAACTTCATTTGCAGTTTATTCTATGAGCTGTCTCTGGATTTTGGGGTGATGCTTAATGCCAGGATAAAATTAAGGGTTTTGATGTGCAACAAAAATTAAATCAAAAGTCTCACTCATGTGCAACAAACCTAGAGTAGGGTGTTCTTCCTGAACCTTTTAGCTGTAGTTCCCAACTAACACCAAACCTGCAAAAACAAAATTACTATTAATAATGGTGAAAAATATTGCAGCACAGTAAATACATGTGCAAGTCCAGAAACCCCTGATTCACATTTTGCTTCAGCCACAAACTCTACACCCAGAGTTTGGGCAGCCACATTCTCTCAGCCTTCATCCTTAAACCAATCTGAAACATGAAGAAAATATGTACCAATATATACCCTTGCCTGATTGTTAGAAGGTATACTAAAACAATGTTTTTTAAAAGTTTCAATAGTATTACCATTAACAGTAATTGTAATTAATGTACTTCCTCAGATATCAGTGTTCATCTACACTGTTTAGAGAATACCAATTTAAAATGAAGTATAATTTACCTGTTTGTATAAACGCCAATCAAATGAGCCCTTCCATCACCCAGCTGGCCTGCCCAGCTACCAAACTAACAAAGAACAGGAGATATTAAAATAAAAAATTATTAGTCCAGCAAACTTAGATCTGGAAAGTGATCACTAAGCTGATGGTGGTGATACAAAGTCTGCACATTTTCAAAAACAGATTCAACTGATGTGGCCAGTTTAAGGCAGTGACTACCCTATTTTATTCCTATTCCAATGGTGAAATATGGCAGCAGTAGGGAATGAGAAATGGGACTCAAAGTTTTTGGCCATTGTTAGAGGCAATCAAAGGTTGGAGCTCAGGTCAACAGGGACAGACAATCTATGAAAACCAAATAAAACCTTGGCTACTAGTAGGTACATTAAGTCTCAGTCTATTAAGTGGGTTTTTGTGGAACTTTTCAAAACCTGCTCAGTCCACTGAACTCTACTCACCTCAAGTAGGTCCATTAAAATGAATGAGGTTTATTAATCCCAATTAAGTGACTAATACTGGATTTAGTCCTTACTGTAAAATACTTTTGAGTACATGAAAGCTGGCTTTCTTAACAGTCTGGATCATGTACTGGACTCATGTACTCAATGAGAAATGCCTTAAGCTAGAGAACTTCTTAAACAAATTTACAGTGCATCTACTGGTTCAGTTGAAGAAGAAAGAAAATGATGCCAACAGAGAAAATGTAGTTCAACAGCATGGGTTCTCAGTGAAGTATTGCTGAATGAGGCCTTTTTCACAGCCCTGAGAATCCTCATTTCCGACTGCCAGGGTATATTGTGCCAAATATTGCAATCATAGGAACCTTTGTCCCTCCAGATATTTTAGACTGCAGTTCCCACACTTCCTTACCACTGGCCATGCTGGCTTAAGATAACTGGAGGACCAAATTTCCACACCTTGGAAATACATGAGCACAGCTTTTCAGGAGAAGAAAAATAGGTGAAATGAAGAAGGGCATTTTTTTTACAGTTTTCAAACAGAAAATCTCATTACTACTACTACTACTACTACTACTACTTATTATTATTATTATTATTATTACCTGATGGCCACCATATCTGTGGGCGAGGGGCAGAGATCCCAAGATTAGTTTTGCACCACTGACAAACTGTAAAAAATCTTCTGAGCCTGACACGGATAAATCCAGGTCTAATATGCCTTCCAAGACTTCCTGAAGGGAGATAACAACAAAGAAATTCCTAAGCAATAAAATGAAGTTCACATAGTCTGACTGCAAAGACCACTTCTATCAGTAAGATTTCATGGATGTAGGTGACTTACATTAGGGTTAGAATAAGGCATTTGCTGCCCCACCTCCACTGACCCCAGGTGCACAGTACCCCCACATCAGTCAAGTTATCTGAACATCTGGGACAGAAGATCCCACAAGCTCCTGTCCCACACAATAAAAATGCATCAACAAGAAATTAAAATAAATTTTTAAAAATTAACAATTTCTTGCCCTTTCATGGCACATCAAATCTGCTGCCCAGGTGGCCATTTCACTCTTCTTAAAGGTAGGAACACCCATGCCAGTGACCTGCCCTACAGTACAGAAGGGCAAGTACTACCAGAGGCCTTCCAACTATTCAGGTTCCCTCTCTGCATCATGCACACACTGTTTTTCAGTAACACAGATCATATGAATCTACTTGTTGTCTTAGAAAAGATCTGAAGCTGTTGAGCATTACATTTAGTCACTCTCAGAGGGCTGCAATTATGGGAGAAGCTTGGAGTACATCCAGTGCAAACTAGAATGTGTCGGAATTGGCACTGGATTTGAAGCAGAGTGTACAAGGTTTAAAGTCATTTGATGTTACTTTGTTTCTATCAGTTTAATTATTGTGTGGTAAGGTAAGAACTTTAAAGCACTTTACACACAGAGAAGCTATAAACCAGGTATACAACCATTATTATTTTCAATACAATTACTACAAAAGTTGGTTAATTTATCTTCTTGAAAGTAAAATGTGGTATGTTGAATAATAATAATAATGGTGAACTGTGTGAAATTCTTCCCTGTACATTTTTCTAAGGCAGAAAAATCCTTCCTGAAATCCTAATGAAAAATATCCTTTTCCATACTGGCCTGTGCAAACAAAGAAACTGCCAAGTGTTATAATACTAAAAATTAGGAAACTGAGAACACATCTGGGATGACTTATGGTGTACCTCCACACCTCCATTTTAGAGCTATTAGCATTACACCTACATGGGTATTTTCAGTATCCAGATCTACTTCTAATCATGTTTACAAACTGGTTTGTTGCTACTCATGGTTAGTGAAAATATCAATCCACCATATCACTACCAGCGTTGCCTCTGAAAGTGAAATAGGGTAGTGACGGTAATGCTAACATGAGAGGAGCAGAAAGGACAGTGGGCTGGAGTATTTCTACTACAGATAATTCGGAAATTTATAGTGTATTTGGCTGTAGTCTTGTTAGACTCTTGCAGAAAAAATAGCAAAAAGTTTAAACACATAGTCTTTGTGGGTTTTTCAGGTTATGAGGCCATGTTCTAGAAGAGTTTTTTTCCTGGTGTTTTGCCAGCAGCTGTGGCTGGCATGGAAGAGTGTGGTATACAAACTGTTGGATGAGAGGAAGCGATTTACATGTTAATCTGTGTATAGTCCTGTTGTTGAAAGGTCAGGCCTCAAACCTCAACAACAGAACTATACACAGATTAACATGCAAATTGCTTTGTCTCAGCCAACAATATATATACCCCACTCTCTTCCATGCCAGCCACAGCTGTTGGCGAAACGTCAGGAAAAAACGCTTCTAGAACACTGCCTCATAGCCCGAAAAACCCACAAAAAAATAAGGATGCCAGCCATGAAAGCCTTCAACTTCACAGGTTAAAGATACTTGCTGAAGTGGGATGTAGTCCATTAAAATCTATGACAAATAAAAACTTTTTGTCTTTAAGGTAACATAAGACCCTTTATTGCTTTTGCCACTCAGACATGAAACTCATTTGGTGGTTTTGTGACATAGCTCTGGAACTGAAAGAAAAGGGAAATGTTCAGGGAACAGGGGCAGAATGGTGTAGAATATACACATGTGTGATGGCCTGTGAAAGGGTGCAGTTAATGGTATATCATATATATTAAATACAGGCACTCAAAATTCTACTGGCAGCATCTATACAAGGACAAGGAAGGCTAATAGACAGTACTCAGCTAAACAGACAGTGGTATAATGCAGAGGTGAGAAAATTTCAGGTGGGGGGGGACCCCTCACTTAGGGCCTGCTATGCCTTACACAACCCCATCTTAGTTCAAAAATATCTCATTCTGTGGCAAAATAAGGTTTAGGGAGGCATTGAGCATTTGTTTTAAGAGAGATTTTTTGCTTCTGGAATTCTCCTTTTTAAAATAAAAATGGGGACAGGAGAGCACCTATGCAGTCTATGATCTGAATGTTGCCCACTCCTACTCTAAAACAATAAAAGGCAGCTTCATGTGTTCCCATCATTTCCTGCACAAAGCCATTTGCCCAGGGTGATTTGTATAACAAGAAGAAAGCTCTGCAAGAACCCTTTAGGGTTCTTTGCAAATGTTCTGAAAAAGCTAGCACTTTTCCCTGGAAAGAAGTTTAATGATGGGTAGAAAAAGTCTGTATATGTTTTGAAATCTTCTCTGCAATAGGATATATTATGTATATACACATAACAATATATATTGTACACTACAGTGCACTAGAACCAACTGCAGACATGTCACTCACGGTTTGAACATCCACAGACAGCAAGCCCCGGCTTTTTCAATGGGCACATGCATGCAATGGCGTGAACAGGAGTACCCACCCACTGAAAAGAACGGGACTTAAAGTCTTGCCTGGGGGGGGGGCTCTGGAACGGATCCCCCTACAAACAGCAAAGGCACAATGCATTTTTCCTTGTTTGGTATTGAGGCACCTTCTCCTCAGACATTTTGGACAAAAGGGAGAATTTCTGGATTTATAGACTTAAGACCTTAAGGTCACATGGCCTCAACCTAGAGGATAATAGTATCATGCACTGAAGTATGCTGTTTAAAAATACCACCTTGTATACATCTCAGTTTCATTTTTTTACAATTGAAGTCAACAATGTTTTGCTCATATTATATTTTTAGTTCTGTCTACTAATTGTTTCAATAAATATAATAATATGCAATGGAACATATTATGTATGATCTTATGTACATAGGTACTATTGAGTATACAATATTGTATGTTATATTTTTGTACTTAGAGAGTCCTAATTTTTTATAAAGACATTCTTAAGTAAAGCAGGAACACCTGACACCCAGTAAGGGAGAAAAAGAAAAAAGAAAATCAAACCTAACCTTGGAAGCAGCTACAAGCAGAACTCTGGATTTAAACGGAGTAGGATAGGCAACTGAAAAGATGCTGCCGCGAACTTCACGAACATAATTTTCCTGAATGGAATCAATCGGAAAGGCAGCTAGACAAAACAAGAAAAATTATTTTACACAACATTCACAAAGCTTAGCCTTTTTTCAGCAAAACCTGCAACATGTCCCTGTCAAGCGAAACCATATCAAATGCCACAAAATAGTGTGCAAAGTTTGGAGTTTTCATGAGCTCTTTATTTGCTAGATTGTACATAAGGCAGGGGATGGAGGAGAAGTAGGCCAGATATTTTGCCACAAGATTTGAATTTCATATCCAGTCTCAAAATAGAGGTTACCAAACAAATTAATGAATAGTTAATGCACATGTTAAGTTATTTCAAGACGGGACCATTTAATTTTCCAAAAGTCCTTTCTGGGATTTCAGGTCCCAGAAAGCATGGCCAATAGCAAGGAACTGTGTCCAAAACATGTGAAAGACCAAAGGTTCCGAATCCCAGGATTATACAAAGGATTATGAGGCAAACAAGTAATACCGGTAGTTTGCCACCATTTCTGAAAAAATGAAAGCCACCTGTTAACTCAGAATCCTCCAAATGTTCATAGGCTGTAATTTCCAAAGTACTTTCAAGCTCCAACAAGCTGGGTGAAAGCATCTGTCCTCCCTTACCTTCCAAACCCCAACTTTTAGATACAACCACCCATTCCCAACACAACTATTGCCTCACTACTGGAGATGGTGGTGCAAGAGTGAAGGAATGAAGGAGCATCTGGTAACCAGAACTAGGCATTCCTTCATGTCTGTGGTCCTTGATTCTATTGGTGAGGCAACAGACATGTTGGGAGGAGACAGACTCCAAGTTGGGGTTTGGAAGGTAAGGGAGGAAAGGTACCATCATCATGTTTGGCAACACTTTATGGTACCTCCTCTAAGTGATAGAAGCCCCATCCCAGATCCAATATGGCAACCCTAAATCGTGAGGCACAAGGGGAAAATTCAAACAAAGCTAAACTATACTGTATTACCTAGTGGTTAAAATGCAAATTCCTTAGGCTGTGGTGAAGCACAGCTTAGGCCAAAATAAAAAAAATAGCATTTAAGATGCACACATAGTATTTTGTGTTATTTATCACCTTTATGTATTTACTGTATGTATTTAAATTTACATTGTCTTTAAAATCAGGGCATCACTAATATAAAACAGTGATCAGCACTGCAAAAGAAAGAGCTTTCTTCTGTAAGCCCAAGAATATCTGAAGCTGCTGAAGCTAAATTTTGTGGACTTCATAATTATCCACAGGAAACATTAGAGACAGGTCTCAAAGTGGGCTTTGAGAGCGCTGCTTTATTATGGAGAAAGCCCAATGTTTTTCAGCCTGTATGTGTTTATAGCCTTCTTCTGGGGCTACATAAAAATAAATATTAAAAAGGAGAACACATAATTATATGATAAAACATGCATATTAAAGGCTTTTTTCCAGTTGATTCTGTTAGGTACTTTTTTTTGGTTTTCTTTGAATCTGGTAAATAATCTGAATGAGAGACTCCTGACAGCAAAATGAAAACCTGGGTAACTGTAAAAGTATTATTAATACCTGAAAGAAACCTTTCTACTAGTATCAGAGTTTGCTTCTCTCAAGAACAGAAAGGAAAACATACTTTTCACAAAGCTGTCTTTTAATATTATCATTATTTCCTCAAAATGATGAAGGTAAAATCTCAGTACAGTATTCATGCAGACTACTGAATAGTACTTTGGATGATGGATTGGAAGAACTGTGCTCATAACCTAGCCACACATGTTCACTGGTTCAAAATGGCTACTCTGGTTTCATCTGATCTATTTTAATCTCTTCTGTCTTTATTTAGATAAGATTGTGTGTACAAGTGCTTTCAAGACCCCATGAATTTAATAGGTTTTTTTTAGGCATGGAATACTCAAGGAGTTCCTCCCTCTGATATATATAGCCTACAGCACCTAGTATTTGCTGGCTGTCTGCCATCCAAGTACCTGCTTAGCTTCCAAGATGAAACAGAATCTGGTGCCTTTAGGGTAGTACATATTTAAAATATGGTGCTCACTATTATTATTTTTACCTTGTATTTTATTACCAAATGAAGAAAGTCAAAATATGTAAAGACCAAAGAAGCACAGGAAGCTACCATATATTGTGTCAAACCATTTGATCACTAGTGGGCAAATGAACAGAGGTGAGGCCCAATTTTGACCCTCCTAACATTTTCCATTGCTAACAGCCTGTTAAAGCAAAAAGGTACCATTCCTTTTTGATCATGTACAGGACAAAACGATGACTGGAAGTTGTCATTTTGTGACATCACTTCTAGCCACCATGTTGACTCATATGGCTGAAAACAAGGGTACTGGGCAAGTTGGTAAGCTTCTTCTTCATATGTGTCTCCAAGTCAACTTTGACTTACAATGAGAGTTCTTCTGGCAAGATTTGTTCAGAGTTTTGCCATTGCCTTTCTCTTAAGATGAGAGTGTATGATGCTGACGAAGACCGAACAAGTCAAAACGGCCTCATAATTCTCTGCAGGTAGCCATCACGACATTACCCTCCAGGATCTAAAGACATTGCCAGCTACATGAAGTGTTTTTGCATTACAAGTGCCACTTATTATTTTGAGGACTGTTTTGAAAATATAGAACACATTGCTGCATAGGTGATATTATATAAAGTTACAGTAACCACATTTACCTACTACTGGCTTGAGATGTATGGTTTTCTTGATAATCTAGGATAGAATTTTTTCTATATATTCTTATAGTTTGTCAAGTTGTTCACCTTCTTTAGGTATTGTAAACCTCCTTTGCGTTTCTTTCTCTCCAGGTTCACCCAATGGGCTTCCATGGTGGTAAGGGATTCAAATCCTGGTCTCCCAGAATCCTAGTCCAACACTTCAACATCTAGACCATGGTGACACTCTCATGTGGAGAGAAAAATTGCCCCCAAATCATGCCAAATTATTTTTATAACATTCAGGATGGGTTAGGGGACTTGCAGGGAAGGCAGGGGCCCTTCAACAGTGTGATTCAGGGGCTGTGTGTACCAGTCTGCACTTTCACCACTGCTGATCTAAGCAGTTGTATGTCACTGATTTTTTACCTAATCCTACTGGAAATACCCTCATACACAGTTGTGATGTCTCATTCAAATACTAACTAGACCCAGTCCTGCTTAACTTTCAATGTCAGAAGAGATTAGGTGCATTCAGGGCGCTGTGGTGGTATGGTATTTAATCAATAGTCTCAGTTCATTCCTCTATAAAACAGGGGTATCAAACATATTCAGGCTATTGTGATGAAAAATGTAATAAAATTTTTAAAATATACAATATTCTGTATGCTAACACACAGAATCTACCATCTTCCAATTGATGGCTGAACAGTTACTGGGTCTGATCATGGTTGGCAGAAGACATTTTGCTGCTTGATCCAAAAAACAAGCTGACTACCCCTCCGCTTAAACATATGAGGCTGCTGAATCTTATTTCAGAACTGGGACAGTGCCCTTCACAGCACCTTCAGTCAGGAGAGGAGCTTAGGTCCAAAGACATACACAGGCAGCTATCCACCCAAAGAAAGATTCAGAATGACAGATACATAACTGTGGGGAGGGCTGCCTTATCCTGTGTAATGGTAGGGTTGGTCCTAGTCCAGTCCAGATTACACATAGGATTAAGTATACTTGCATCAGCATGGATCCCTTATGTGAAAAGGCCAGTCCTGTGCACTCTGTCAATACAGAGCTGGAATATAGACCAGGCAAAAAGATACTTGGATATGCCCAAACTCGTATGAGGAAAGTGGTATGCTGCAGCCAGAAATGATCCAAAATAACATTTTTGAACCCACACTTAAATCCCTCTAATATCAATTGGTCATACTAGTTAGTACCATCAATATCAAAGGATTTCTAGGTCAATTGGCTCTGTTATAAGATCAAGCATGTTACTCATCTACAGAAAGTCACCTTTAGAGTTTTAATATACAGTAGTTTAAATCAATATAAATATACTTTAAATCAATTGTTGGCAAATACATAATGTTACGTAAATATAAATGAGGCTGTAGAATACCTGTATATTTTTCTGTAGAAAGTCTCCATTCACTCAAAGTAAATAATCTCTTTTTTCTTTCACAATAGTCTTGATCATAGTTTAATGTATTGATGTACTTATGCATATAGCTAAAATTACTTGCAGCAGTTAATGAGTCCAGGAGGTAGCATCCAGTCTCACAAACCAGCATTAACCATGTGAACAAACACTGAACTCCAGAATATCTTGACATACTGGGTCCTGAAATTTTTCTTAATGATAGCTCAAGTCTGTATGGAAACAAAAATAAAAGCTAATGAGCTTGAACCCTTTTGAAAACAGTCTACTTATTATCATTCTTGCTTCCCAACCCTCTTAGTTGCATGTATGAGAGTATTTTCAGCTCCTTAACATTAATTAACACTTTTTGACAAAAGAAGATATCTTGAGAATATACCAGCATGACTGTAACTAAAATCACACAGGAATTTCAAAATTCTGTTTAAAAGAACAGATGTTCTATTTGTGCTCCACCATAAGATTTAAGTGAGAAGTAGATGTCAAAAAGCTCTGACATCTATTGAATGGCCTCTAACAAAAAAGGTATAAATGGCATATCTTGTTTCCTAGGAAAATGTGGCCAAACAGGGACCCTCTAGATGCTTTCAATTACAACTCCCATCAGACACTGCCAGCAAGACCAGTTATCTGGCATTATGGAAAGTGTGTTTTAAAATTACTGCTTGCCAGAGCTTGGAAAAGCTAATATTCCTGTTTTTCAAAACAGACAGGCAAAATAAATCAGCTTCCAGACACTCTGAAAGCAAAAAGAAGCCAGGATACTCAGACTTAATACAGTGCAACTTTGTGGCTGCATATAAACAGCCTGGCGCCAGTGTGGGGCTGCAGCAAAACAACAAAGTGAGACAGCTCCAGTGGATGTAATTCCACCATACACAAACCAGACAATCTAATGGGAGGCATGGGGCAAAGGGGGTGTATAGCAGGCCTCCATGATTGTGCTTTACCAATGTATTACTTGCACACTGATACAACTGATGCCATGTATGCATGGAGCATCGCTTGTGGTTGTGTGACTGTGTGGCCAATCTATGGTGCAGCCATGCAATGGGATGGCATCTGGGCAGACATGGGAGGTACCTGGAGATTGCAGGAGGTATGTTTGAATTGTGCGACGATGCAAATGCATGGTGGGATAGCATCAACAACAAAATTCCCCAGTGACAATGCAGTCTGCTTGCGGGTGTTTGGCCCACCTTGGGAGCAGGCCACGTGGACAGCAGGGTTTTGACCTATTTTCAGAAAAAGCAGGATCGTGGTTTTTTGTGCCCACCTGCTCCACCTGCTCCACCATTAAACCGACTGGGAAACCTTGGCCAAAGTTTTTTGTGGAGCTTTCGGGCTAGGTGGCCATGTTCTAGAAAAGTTCCATTCTGACGTTTCGCCAGCATCTGTGGCTGGCATCTTCAGAGAACCTTGGCCAAGTCACATGCTATCAGCTTTAGCGAAAAGCAATGCAAACCTCTTCTGAACAAATCTGACCTAGAAAACCTTACAAGTCACATCTCTCGGCCTCAGGGGACAGCCATGGCAAACCTCCTCTGAAGAAACTTGCCAAAAACCCCCACAAACCCCATGACCATCTTCTGAGGCTGAGAGAGCATGCCTTGCCTAAAACTGTTTCTACCTTACTTCTGAGAGACAGTGTGGTACAGTGGTGTGAATGTTGGACTAGGACTCTGGAGACCAGAATTCAATTCCCACCTTGGCCATGTAAATCCACTGGGGGACCTTGGGCAAGTAACACTCTCTCAGCCTCAGGGGATGGCCATGGCAAACACCCTTGAAGAAACTTGCCAAGAAAACCCTAGGACAGGTTTGCCTTAACCCACTGGGTGGTTTTAAGCAAGTCACACTCTCTCAGCCTCAGTGGATGGCCATGGCAAACAAACCTCTTCTGAAAAAACACTCCAAAAGCACTCACGTTTTGGCAATAAGCCTTTTATACCACACATATACCATACTGTTTCTTATACACACACACACACACACAAAAGCTTTTTATACCACACATGTACCACACTGTATCATATATATATATATATATATATACATATATAAAATAAGCTTTTTATACCACACCTATACCACATATATAAAAAGCAATAAACACACATATAAAAGCAACAACCTTATTCCGTACATTAAAAGCATATACCACACATATACCATGCATATAAAAGCAATAAGCTTTTTACACCAAATATATATCAGTGTCTCCTATATATGTGTGTTTTATATCACACCAGTCTCTCCTATGTGTGTGTGTATATATATATATATATATATATTATATAAGCTTTTTGTACCACACATATCCCACACATACAAAAGCAATAAGCTTTTTATACCATACATATATGAGTATCTCCTCTATCTATCTATCTATCTATCTATAAGCTTTTTATACCACACATATGAGTCTCTCCTCAATCTATATATATATATATATATACCTACACACACAGTATGTATATATATATATATATATATATATGCTTTTTATATCACACCGGTCTCTCCTCAATATATATATACACACACAGTGTATATGTATGTATGTATATATATATATATATGAGCTTTTTATACCACACGTATAAGTCTCTCTCCTCAATCTATCTATCTATACACACACTCTATCTATCTATGAGCTTTTTATACCACACGAGTCTCTCCTTAATCTATCTATATACACACACACACACACTATATATATATATATATATATAGGCTTTTTATACCACACATATATGAATCTCTCCTCTCTCTCTCTCTCTCTCTCTCTATATATATATATATACAGTATATATATATATATATATATATAAAAGCTCTCTATACACACACACATTATATATCTGTAAGCTTTTTATACCACACCTATAACACACAGCGTCTCCCATATATAATATATACCACACGTGTAAAAGCAACAAGCAACTGCGTGTAAAAGCAACAAGCAACAAGTTTTTTTTAAATGCCACTGTCTCTCCTACATTATATATATATATATATATATATATATTTACTGTATATATGTATGGGGGGGGGGGAGAGAATGTGAGGAAGAGGCCTTCCCTACTTTCTTTCTGGGCCTGATTCTTTTCCCCCTCAAGGGGCCAGCCTCCTCCTCCTACAGTCTTCTTCCCGCCTCAGGATCAGGAAAGGACGGAGGCGGGCTGACTAGGCCTCGAGGAGTCCTCCACCTTTATTTATTATCATTGCTCGAGGCCTCGGATTGAGGTTTCCGCGTCCGGGTCGGCTAAGTAATAGGCTCGCTGAGGCGGGCCTAGGAGTAGTAGTAAAGCCAGCAGCAGCAGCCGCCCTGTCAGGAGGAGGAGGCCTGAGGAGGAGCATGGCGGCGGTGGCTGCGGCCTTGTGGCGGCGGTGGAGGAGGCCTAGTGGTTGCTGCTGCTGCTGCTGCTGCCATAATGGAGCCAAAGCCTCGCTGCTGCTGCTGCCGGGGCCTAGTTGGAGGGGCCTGGCCTGGGTTGGCGGCTGGAAAGAGGAGGCTGAAGGGAGGAGGAGGAGGACGACGACGACGGGGAAGGCGCTGCTGCTGGTAAGTCAAATGGAGGTCATTATGGAAGAATGAATGGGAAAAGGAGTCTGACAACATCATGGCGCCTGGGTTTGGGTGGATCACCTCTTTGGCTTGAGTCACACTCTCTCAGCCTCAGGTTTAACTCCGCTCTGGGGCCCCTCAAAAACAAACTCCAGCTCCCAGGATTCCATAGCATAAAGAGTTATAACCTGAGGCTGAGAGAGTGTGACTGACTCTCTCAAGGTCACCCAAGTGGGTTTTTTTTACATGACCCCCCCCCAAAGCAAACCTGTCATAGGTTTTTGAGGTTTTGTTCTGAGGCTGAGAGAGTGTGACTCGACCAAAGTCAACCCATGGGCTTACATGGCCCTGAGGCAAACCTATCATGGGTTTTTCCTTGGTAAGTTTCTTCAGGTTTTCCCATTATTGATATCCTCTGAGGCTGAGAGAGTGTGACTCGACCAAGGTCATCCAGTGGGCTTAATAGCCCTGAGGCAAACCTATCATGGGTTTTTCTTGCTAAGTTTCTTCAAAGGTTTTTTTTTAAACATCTTCTGAGGTTGAGAGAGTGTGACTCAACCAAGGTCTCCTTCCATGGCTGAGCTGGGATTTGAACCCTGGTCGCTCTCTCTCTCTCTCTCTTTTGGCCATCCTCTGAGGCTGAGAGAGTGTGACTCGACCAAAGTCATCCAGTGAGTTTACATGGCAAAGCCTGAGTCAAACCTGTCATGGGGTTTTCTTGGTAAGTATTTTTTCAGAGGGCTTTTCCCATTATTGACAGCCTCTGAGGCTGAGAGAGTGTGACTCGGCCAAGGACACTCAGTGGGTTTACATCATGGCCCCTAAGGCAAACCCTAAGGTGAAACTTATCAAGGGGTTTTTCTTGGTTAAGTTTCTCCAGAAAGGGTTTCGTTTGCCGTGGCCATCCTCTGAGGCTGAGAGAGTGTGACTCACCTAAGGTCAACCAAGAGGTTTTACATGACCCCGTGGCAAACCTGTCATGAGGTTTTCTTGGTAAGTTTTGTTCAGAGGGATTTTTCTCCATTGCTGTCCTTTTGAGGCTGAGAGAGTGTGACTCTCTCAAGGTCACCCAGTGGGTTTTTGCAGTGCAACATCCAAACTACTGGGTGAGACTTTTTGCGACTTATCCTATTACAATATGGGGGTTTCTTGGCAGGTTTCTTTAGAGGATGTTTGCCATCCTCTGTGGCTGAGAGAGTGTGACTAGCCCAAGGTCATTGGGTAGGTTTACATGGCCAAGCTGGGAATCGAACCCTGGTCTTCAAAGTTCAACACTCAAACTACTATGCCACACTGGCTCTCTTTTCGAAATTTCCCTCCTTTCAAAACTTTGTTCTTGCTGTTGCGTGCTTTCAAGTTGTTTCTGTCTTACAGTTACCCTAAGGCGACCCTATCATGGGGTTTCTTAGCAGTATTTTTCAGAGGAAGTTTGCAATTGCCATCCTCTGAGGCTGAGAGAGTGTCACTTGCCCAAGGTCACCTAGCTGGGTTTCCATGGCCTAGCCAGGATCATAGAATCATAGAGTTGGAAGAGACCACAAGAGCCATCCAGTCCAACCCCGCTGCCATGCAGGAACTCTCCATCAAAGCATCCCTTGCAGATGGCCATCCAGCCTCTGCTTAAAGACCTCCAAGGAAGGAGACTCCACCACACTCCGAGGGAGTGTGTACCACTGTCGAACAGCCCTTAGTGTCAGGAAGTTCCTCCTAATGTTGAGGTGGAATCTTTTTTCCTGCAGTTTGCATCCATTGTTCCGCGTTCTAGTCTCTGCAGCAGCAGAAAACAAGCTTGCTCCCTCCTCAATATGACATCCCTTCAAATATTTAAACAGGGCTATCATATCACCTCTTAACCTTCTCTTCTCCAGGCTAAACATCCCCAGCTCCCTAAGGCGTTCGTCATAGGGCATGGTTTCTAGACCCTTCACCATTTTAGATGCCCTCCTTTGGACCCGCTCCAGTTTCTCCACATCTTTTTTGAATTGTGGTGCCCAGAACTGGACACAGTATTCCAGGTGGGGCCTGACCAAAGCAGAATAGAGCGGCACTATTACTTCCCTTGATCTAGACGCTATACTTCTATTGATGCAGCCTAAAATTGCATTGGCTTTTTTAGCTGCCGCATCACACTGTTGACTCATGTTCAACTTATGGTCTACTTGGACTCCTAGATCCCTTTCACACATTTCATTCAGCCAGATGTCCCCCATCCTATATCTGTGCATTTCATTTTTTCGCCCTAAGTGCAGTACCTTACATTTCTCCGCATTGAATTTCATTTTGTTAACACTGGATTTGAACCCTGTTTTCCAGGCTGTATTTGCACTGTAGAAATAATGCAGTTTGACACCACTTTAACTGCCATGACTCCATGCTATGCAATTCTGAGATACATGTATGTAGTTTTGTGAGACATTTGGCCTTCTCTGACAGGAAGCTCTGGTGCCACATAAACCACATTTCCCAGAATTCTATAGCATGGAGTTGTTGTGTGCCTTTAAGTTGCTTCTGACTTATGGCCACCCTAAGCTGACCCTATCATAGGGTTTCTTCGGCAAGATTTGTTCAGAAGAGGTTTGCCATTGCCTTCCCTTGAGGCTGAGAGAATGTGACTTGCTCATGGCCAAGCTAGGAATCGAACCTTGGTCTCCAGAGTCATAGTCCAACAATCATTACGCCACACTGGCTCTTATAGCATGGAGCCATGGCAGTTGAAATGATGTCAAACTGGATTATTTCTGCAGTGCAGATGCAGCCATAGTACAATGTTCAAACCACTACACCTTGCTGTTTCTACATTCAGGCAGTAGAGAATTGTAAAAGCCTGCATGGTCATGTTGCAAACAGGGAAGTTTCTTTTATTTCTTATATAGTGAAGAAGGAAGTTGTGGTCACCCGTAAAATGAGGGTGGATAGAGAAAACTGGTGTTAATTTTCACACAGATGACCCCTGCAGAATGAACCTTTGCTCTCAGAAGCCATTATGTTGGTTAACCCTAGCTTGGGGCAGCTATAAAAGAAGATTTGACCAATTCGGAGAGGACAGATCTAGAGGAGTTGTTAACCATACAAGGCTGAGTCTCCCTTATCTGAAATATTTGGGACCAGAAATGGATATCAAGGACCCACTGTATGAGATATCTTGGAGATGGGACCCAAATCTAAACATGAAATTCTGTTATCTATCATGTATACGTAATGGTTTGAGTGTTGGACTAGGAATCTGGAGACCAGGGTTCGATTCTCAGGTCAACCATGAAACCCACTTGGTGACCTTGGGCAAGTCACTCTCTCTCAGCCTCGGGGGAAGGCAAACCTTTGAACAAATCTTGCACACAAAAAAAGAAAAGAAAAAAGAAACCAAACAAACAAAAAACAAACCAGGACAAGTTCACTTTAGGGTCACCATAAATCGGAAATGACCTGAAGACACACAAGAACAACAATTCACCTTATACACATAGCAATTTTAAAAGTAATTTTAAACACAATAGTGTTAATAATTTGGAACATGAAACTAGTGTCCATTGAAAGCAAAGGTGTCACTATCTCAGCCACCCATGTGGGCAATTTTGGAGTTTTTTGAGCATTTTGAATTTCAGAATTTCAAACAAAGGAGACTCAACCTGTACTAGTCAAAGCTACAATTTCACCTTCAAAGGCAATATTGTTCAATTGTTATTGTATCCTGCCTTTGATTCCAGAGAGGTCAAGGCAGCATGGAATGGCTCTCTTCTTCATTGACGTTTGGAGTCAGAGGTATTTTTATTATTAGTGAATCATATTCTCTTTTTCCCATCTCTAATGATATTTCAAAACATTGCTGCTATTTTTTGGGCAGGTTGCAGAAGGTAGTTCTGGAAGATTGCTGCTCTACTGTGCAATAATGCAAAATTCTGTGCTGATCTTTTCCTTTGAGATTTTGTGAGGAGGTGATTTTCATTTTCTCCATTGTGGCAATGGAGTCTTTGATCCAGTAGTGCAATGGATATTGGCCAGTAGGCTGGACATCAATCTAAATAAGGTTTAGATGTTTATGATGGTTGGCTCAGGTCAGTGTCTTGTGCAGTATATAAAGGTCCCTTCAGAAAGCAGCTTTGAAATAGAAGCCTCTTGGGTGTGTAATATTGGTTACTTGCACACAGGGTACAGGAATGGCATGGGAACAGAGTTAATAAAACAGACATCCCATAATTTCTGTGCATTGCAAAATATTATACAACCCATTACACAAAACATTATACAAACATTATACAGCCTTCCAGAACATTGGTAGTAGCTTGTTGTAATTGACCTTTTGGAAGGTGTTGAGCAGGAACATAAGGGAAGAACAACAGTGCTTAAATATTTGGAGGAACACTTTGGCTTAATGTGAATTATTGTTTCATAAATTACATGTAAATAAGCATCAGACCTAGTACTTCTCCGAGCCTCAGAAAACCACATGATAGGGTCACCGTGGAGCCACCATAAGTAGGAAACTTGAAGGCACACAACAACAACTTCTCCCTTACCCTGACTGTGTTGCTTTGATGTTTCATTTCTGATTTACATTAAACCAGAGTTTCCAGAATATAATCTCAGAAGCTCTTTGCTAAACCAGACAACAATTTTGTTACTAAGACAGCATTCCCTCTGTTCAGACATGATGTGAAGTTCTGGCTTCATGCAAGCAGAACTGGTGTGTATGAGGAGGACACTTGAGCCTGTGTGGTCATTAGTGATTATGGGGCTGTATAGACTGCCTGAAAAAGGCAGTCTGCAGACATCCCTTTTTGCTGCGCAGCAGCAACCAGATGGAGCTGTGCCACTGCGCAACAAAAAAGGAGCTGCCTAGAGCAGCTCCTTTTTGTGATGTCGTAAAAGCTGCGTTGCAGCCCTTACGATGTCACTTCTGTGCAGTGCCGTCTGTGTGCTGTGGCGCAGCCGTGACGTCCGCTGTGTGGGCAGTCTGTCGTGGTTGCGACATAGCTGCAACATCACGCATCTGGGCACCCAGCCCTTTTTTGCCCTGAACTCGCCGCCAGGACGCACATCCTGGCAGTCTGTACAGGGCCTCTGTTTGTAGGAATGACCTCTTCTGGCAAGAGACAAATACCAAACTGGCGAAGAATATTGATACCTTCTGATTCTACTCCATTCATTTCTAATGCAGAGTTTCTGTATATAAACCAGAGGTGCAGAGAAGGAAGCACTGATACGGGAAGAGGAGTCTCAGGAGCTGTAGTTCAGGGGCAGAGCCATGCAGAAGGCTCTAGATTTAACGCCTAATATCTTGCTAGAGCTAGGAAAAAAATTATCCTGAAACATTGGAGAACGACTGGCAGTCAATGTCAACAAAACCGAGCTAGATGAACCAATGGTTCGACTCTCTGTAAAGCAGCCTGTTAGATCAGACAGTTTTACTTAATAGCAGGCTTGGGATGAGAGCTTTCTTTCCAGGTCTGTCTGGATGAAGCTAAGACTTGAAGTGAAAATTAATTTCAGTTAATTTCAAATCTGCATTGGAAGTCTCAGTTATTTTATGATGCGGATGTCGTGAAAATTTGAAAATCTGGTGAGAAGATTCAGACAGATTGTTCCCAACACTGTTGTTCAATGTTAAAGAGAGTAATTGAGGGATCCTATGACCTCAGTGCCTGCTTTAGATTTATTCTGGGCATATTAATACTTAGTTTAATACTATTAATACTCTAGAACTTGGACCTCACCTTCTCATGTATACATCCTCAGTTTGGGAGAAAAGCGCAATACAAAAATAAATAAATAAATAAACAAACGTACTTCACAAAATCTAGCCACTTATGTGAAATAAATCAGTGAATACCAAGAAAGCAATAAAACATAAGGTATATGGTATCTTAAGTTTTGCAGATGAGAGAATCCCTCATGCCCTTGATGGTAGCACTGCTTGTTGAAAAGCCAGCAGAAAAGGGATGGAGCAAGGTGTCATCATAGAAAAGGCCCTGTGCCAACTGCTATACCACCAAGTGGTGAGAGGACATGAAGCATAACTCCATGCAGTGCTTCTTGTGTCATGAACCCATATTTTTGCCCAAAGATTTTTGGTAGCCTCAGACTTTGTGTAACATCTTTCAGCTTCGTCCCACAAAAGAGATGTAGATTCAGGATGACTACATAGGGAAAGAGATTGCAAAACTCCTCTTGCAGCTTTGCTTTTATAACACCTGCCCTGCAGGAGGAAGTAAATCAGTTACAATGAACAATGAAAAAAAAAAGAGGAAGCAGGAACACCTTTCATTGTAAATAGTTCCTTGTGTGTACTGAGTGGCAAGTCCATCTGCCTGAACCTGTTACTGTACAGATGACTAACAGGTTAATGCAGTAGACTGGCATGTAACATTTATAATATTTTTTCCAGGCCATGTTAAATAACACTGTGAAACATGATTTTTGAATCAACACTGACTTCTGTTTTCCTATCTTTCTGCATGCAGACATCAGATTTTCTGAAGGGAAGTTTATCTTTATCCTCTCCACGAAAGCACAGTATATTTTCACGGTAAGTTAAAACACAAAAGTGCTGTATATTTACCCTCACAAATTTACTTCCTTTAAAAAAAAAGTCCTCTCTTGGATCTAAAGCATCCCAGTGGAGCCACCAACATTACTAAATGACCCCCATGCTCCCTAGGATTGTGGAGAGGAGGACATTTTTAGCTTTAAAAAACCCACTTTTTTCCAAAAGTTTTTCAGCTGCTGGGGTCTCTTGAGGATCTAGGAAAGTGGCTACACTTTGCCTTTCACTGCTCTAGATGTGTGGTTAGATAATGCATTTCTTGACTGCACTAAATACTGTATTACAGTACTGTTTATTGTATAGGGCTGCAGTGATTTCAAGTGCTGATGTAGGGGTTATAAAAGCAAGCTAATGAAACTGTCTTTATTAAAGATCAAATTATATGTTGTGGGAGATATGGAGTAGTGCTATGCAATGTCTGTTCACTCTACTCCACCCTTACATTAGATATCACAAGAAAATATGAGATGTGATGACATAATGTGTTGCATATCTCTGTCTCCATTTCACATTACTGAAGGGCATTGGGAAATATCTGCTGTAATGTCACATCCATGTTATTTAAATCAGATGTGACAAAAAAGAGAGGAACAACATGTGAAGTAGCAAGCACTCCATGTCTTGCGTAATATCTTGTATGGCACAATGTCCTTGTATGAATAGCTGTGAAGTGCTAAGGGAGAGAAATCCAAACACAAATTAATATTATGATGCACAGAGATTAGAGTCTGCCCTTCCTATTTATCTCACTAGAGTGGTATGTACATTGTCACCTTCAACACAGTTGCTGCACAGTTGTTCTTTTATCACATCCTCACGTTTGCTTTCATAAACAATGGTTGAACAATGGTACAGCAACAGATGATTTTATAGCCTTAGAATGAATGAAAAATATATGAACTGGGGGATGTGGGGATGTGCAGCCTTGCAGATGTTGCTGAACAACAACTGATTTTATTGTATTTGTTTTCATAGTAAGCTGCTTTGGGTGGGAGGACGTTGTAAATAAAAGCAGTATAGAAATGCTCTGAAATTAATGAGTAAATTCCCATCAACTCTGATCAGTGCCTCCAGTGGTCAGAAGTTATGGGAGCTGCGGTCCAACAACATTTAACAGGATATGCTTCATTATCCTGTCATAAATTATCTGGAATTCACAATTGCACTAATGCACGCATTTGTGTCTGAATTGTGTTGTGTCTGGTTTGTATTCTCATTTCCTATGTTTTCTAACTCTTTTGACCTTCCAGTGAGCAGCCAAAACAGTACTATTCTGCATGGCCTACAGTGCTATTTTAGGACATTTTAGATTGCTTTTAAGCATTTTTAGGGAGCACTTTTATGTGTCTTAAGCTGTATTATTATTTTTATGTGTATTAAAATGTATTATCTTTGTGTTATGGTAATTTGTCACCTTGGGAAACCTTGTGTGTTAGGAGGTGGCACAGAAATATCTTAAACAAACAAGCAAACAAACAAACAAATAAATAAATAGTACAGGGAATATGTAGGGATTGTGAAAGTCTCCCAGCCTGGATTTAGCAGACAGCAGCTGCTGTGAGCAACAGAGGTCTGTTTTCTCCTGTTGATTGAGATGCAGCAGGCTCATGTTCATGCTCTTCTCCTGCTAGTGATCTCTAGTGCAAAGAGGAATTGTAACAGGGACCCTGCTTCTCAGTGCCCCATCAGAGATTTCTCACAAGAGGGGAGTGGAAACGTCAGTCTGTTGCATCCCCATCAACAGGAGAAGAGACACACACCCCCCATCACTCACAGCAACAAATGTCCAGTGGATCCGGACTGTGAGAGTCAGTCAGGGAGACACTAATTAGCTACACAACTAAGGTAACTAAGTAGCTGATCTAGAATTGTGGTCATTATTTATGGATGTTATTTATTTTTATTTACCTTCTGAGTTTCTGCACTCTTAAGATCTTAGTTATTTTCTTGTTTGCTCCTTATGTTGTTGAATGCAAGTAAATAGTAATGGATGGCACAAAGTAAGATAGGTACAGGTTGGGCCTCCCTTATTCAGAAATCCAAAATACTCCAAAATCCAAAACTTTTTTCATGGATGGCTGAGGTAGTGACACCTTTGCTTTCTGCTTTCAGTGTACACAAATTTTGTTTCTCACACTACATTATTAAAAATATTATGTATACAATTACCTTCAGGTTATGTGTATAATGTGCACGTGAAACATAAATGAAATTTGTGTTTGGACTTGGGTACCTGTAGGCAAATACAGGTATTCCAGAATCTGAAATACACAACACTTCTGGTCCTAAACATTTCAGATAAGGGATAATCAATTTGTATTGATAGTGACAGAAACCAAGGCCCGAAGCAGACGGGCCAAGAGTGCCGGCTTCAGGCTGTGTTGAGGGTGTGGTGTTTAGCTGATGCATGCCCCAAACACAGCCAGCCATGCAGAGAGTACACCAGGCTGGGAGAAGCTGGCCACAGAAGGAACAGAGAAAGTCCACTCTTTGCCAGCGCACTACTTGGAACTGCAGCGGCAGCCCCAATCAGGACCAGGCTTGTGTGGTTGCCATGGTCCTGCACCAATCAATATAGGAGCAGCCTCTGGGCATTCCTTTTGCCTTTGACCCCTAAAAGGAACAGTATCCTGTGGTTTCACCAAACAGATGCATAGACTTTGAGCTTGTCTTGTGCCCAGCATCAAGATTGATCAAAGAGATAAAAAAAAAAATGGGTATGTTTACATGCAAACCTGTTGATTCCTCAAGTATGTTGCCTTTCTTGTTTCAGTAGGAACAGATTTATGGTTATATTTTGTTTGTTCTAAGGTGCCGTTAAGTATGGAATGAGAGTTTTTGATCCTCATGATGAACCTGGAAGAAATTATGGCTTCTCTTCCTTATGTGTTCAGATATTCAGAATTTAACAACCATTTTGGGACTAGCAAAATTGTGTCAGTGTTTTGAATCCTTTTCCCTTGTATTTTAACAGTCTGAATTATTTTTATTAATATTATTTGCCAGGTTTCATCACACAACAGTGAGAACACACAGCTGTGGTAAAGTGGTCAGTGATGAAAAATACAGAGATCCTTTTAAACTTGGAAGGAAAGATTTGAAAAATCTCTATGAAGATATACGGAAGGTAAGGTTCTCTTAGAAGATCATTCCACAAAAGAGACTCAATCTACTTATATTTAATCCACTTATACTACTAGAGAAACTGCCCAGAATTGCTTTTGTGTTTGTTTACAGGAATTACATTCATCTACTACCGAGCTTAGAGAAATGTGTGAATATTATTTTGACGGAAAAGGGAAGGCTTTTCGACCAATGATTGTAGTGCTAATGGCTAGAGCTTGCAATTTTCATCATAACAGTTCTGGGTAAATCTTTAACATTTATTTTTGACATTCTTCTAGGTTTGTCTAGTTTATGTGGTTAAAAAAAAACCTGATTTGATAAGAGAAACAACACTGGGTTGTTAGTGACAATCATCTGCTTCTGTGCTTAGCTTAAAACACATACAGCGCTACAAAGGCAATAGTGAACAGCATGTTGAGAACTTGCTCTTATGGTAAATAGCACCCAGACCTGGCTGGCAGGATAAGATCACTGTCAGAACCTGACAGAAGCTGCCACAATCCCGGTCTGTATTATAGTCCCACTGAGATCATGGCTTTGCACTGACAGGGAAACAAAGCCTGCAGTTGCTGCTATGTTCAGCCTTGTACAGCAACATAGTACTTACTGCCATATCCTATGTCAGAGAATGATGGACTTTGTGTTCTAAGATATCTGGAGACTGCTACGTAGCAGTGTTGCTCATAGAGCAATTGGAATTCCACCTCCCACCCACACCCCATTTATAGATAGCCTGGCCTCGTGGCCTGTTAGTAAGTTGGATGTGTTCAGTGGTGCCCCTGGGTAGGAAAGTGGTAATATTTCCATGATGCCAAATGGAAAAGCTTGAGACTGTAATGCTCAGAGCTGGTAATGTTATGCTTAAAGGTTTACCTATTAATATTAATTATTAGCATTTTTAAGCAAAGTAAATATTCATCTATACATCAGAGTACTGTTTTATATCACTGAGAAGAAAACATAAGTTGGCATTATTTTCATTCCTAGATAATAAGCATCAGTCATAATGGAATGATTGAAAATTACATTTTTCTGTAAATTGATAAAGAGATTGGAAGTTATGCTGCTCTATTATGAAATGCATTATTTTTTGTATACAAGGCTATTTCCCTGTATATTTTAAACTTCTGATGGCAACTGTAATGAGATAAAGGACCAGCCTGGCCTATGGAACCTGTTACCCTATAAAGTATAAACTGTTTCCTATCTCTTCTTATAAAAAATACTGTTGGCAAATAAAGCCATTCTGTTTTGTAGAGAAGTAGACTTTGCTTCACAGTTCAGCAGGAAATTTGAAACAAAATAATTTATTCATAGAAATAATTTTTTCATTTTTCCCTTGAATTTGTTATGTGCTGTCAAGCCAACCCCAGCTTATGGTGACAGCTTATGGCTTTACATGGCAAGATTTATGTAGCGACGGTTTGTCATTGGCTTCCTCTTAGACAGAATGTGATTTGCCCAAAGTTAGCCGGTAGGTTTCCATGCCTGAGCGGGGATTTGAACTAGGAGTCCTAGTGCAGCACTCAGACTGGCCTTCTCAAGTTGCACTTCATTACTAAATATCACTAAATATTTGAATTACTAAATTCAAGTAATGCACTTCATTACTAAAGCATACTTAATGTATCCCAGGAGAGTATGTTTATAATAGTCGAAAAAGACTCATTATGTGGATATCCCAGATTTATCAGGATACTCTGTTGGCTACACTACAGCAAATTATGCACAGGGGGAATCATCTTTTTATTTGCAAAGTGTGATATTCTCCTCTCCCTCCAGTGAATTCTATGAAACAAGAAATTGAAAGGCCTGAATACTGTCAGCTTAATAGAAATCAGTTTGTTGACCCAGTAGATATGACTCTAGGAGTAGTGGAGGAAACTTTTCCACCAAATTGTTGTCTTTTAAAGGAGGTATTCCCAATTTCCTGGTACACCTCTATCTGACCTATAAGGAAGCATATTTGAAAAAGAAGCAACAGCAGAGGAGCTAGATTCCAGAAAGTGGCAGGATAGGAGAGAAAGGCATTTTGGCTTGTAGGAAAGATGTTAATAGAGGCTGGAGATGCAAACGGAGTTATGTCTACTGTGTAGCTTTTGGCTGTAAGAATATTTTGCTGTATGGTTCCATGGGACAAGGTAACTCTTTCTGCCCTTAGCCCTGAACTATATAAAGCCTTGGATACTTTAATGGTCAAGTGTTTTAAGTTTTACTTGCTGACATTCATAATAGAAAGGTGGATTTTCTAATGATCCAGTCTGATCCAGTATTTTTTTATATGTTTTCTCATCAGCTATCTTCCCTAGAGAAACTCGTAAGCAGAAGCTGATGGAAATAGTTGTCTAGTAATTGGAGACGTGCTGTCTCTGAACATGGGAAATTCCATTTTTAGCAGTTGTGGCTAATATCCATCAATAAAATCAGACAGGATGGTTTGATCTAATCCCTTAAGACCCCTTTATTTTAGTTTCCAGTCCTACATGCTGTGAAATAGAATATTCTATGTTTCATAAGAAGCATTTCATTTCCCCCACTGAGTGACCAAATTCTAATGTTTAAGTCTAGAAGATGAAGTTAACTGTGGAGGCACTGAACCTCAAAATATTTGTCATGAACCTTGGAGGGACTAATGTTTCTTACAAGTTTGTTGTTCAAAGCTATATTTTCCTGTGCTAATTAGGATGCCCCAGATGCATGACTTACTTTCTCTTGATCTCTCTCCCATACCCACTTCCACTTTTAGGGAGGTGCAGGCCAACCAGCGTTCTATAGCTGTAATTGCAGAAATGATTCATACAGCTAGTCTGGTTCATGATGATGTAATTGATGATGCAAATTCACGAAGAGGAAAAATGACAGTTAATCAGGTCTGGGGGGAAAGGAAGGTGAGTTTAACTGTGCAAAAGGTTTTGTATTTAGAGGATGTGTTTCAATGGTTGAGTGAGGATTCAAACTAATCTCTTAGGCTCCTAGTCCAACATTCAGACCATTACACCATGCTGGCCCACTCAGCATCTTTTTAAATTTCCAATGAAATCAAGTGTTCCTTTTTTGTGCACATCAAATACACATAGCTGTTTACCAAAAAAAAAAAAAGAAAAAAAGCTACACATAAAAGTTTGCAGCCAGAGGTTTGAACTTCCAATTGTTGAGCATTTTAAGGAGACATTTAGGCAGATACTTTAGTGAAATTGTTGAGCATTTTAAGGAGACATTTAAGCAGATACTTTAGTGAAATCATTGGAATGTCAAAAGGGCTGTGTTGTGAATAAGCTAGATAGAAGCTTTGCTTTCTGTATACCAGTACCTGTAATCACAAATGTTCTCATGCATTTTAAAACTCACATACTGTTGTTTCTTCTTCATTGTTATTTGGGCAGTCATAATAAAAGGGAAAAGAATTTCACTTATGTAAAAAGTGGAGAGTACCCCATCCAGTGCTCTGAAAAAAGGCACCTTTTAAATTAAAGTAACATTACCTGAAGGTCAGAATAACTGAAAATATCTGAACAGAAGATGATAAGATTATCAGTCTGCCCAGGAAACATTCCTTAACTTTTATCTTGGATCTCCTTTTGTTATCTTGTGGGTGGCTGCATCCATAACAGGGAGGAGAAATAAGCAAAGCCATTTAGCTGCTTTTGCTCCAGAATGTACAGTACTTATCATAGAATCATAGAGTTGGAAGAGACCACAAGGGCCATCCAGTCCAACCCCCCCTGCCATGCAGGAACTTCCAATCAAACCATCCCTGACAGATGGCCATCCAGCCTCTGCTTAAAGACCTCCAGGGACAGAGGCTCCACTACACTCCTAGGGAGTGTGTTCCACTGTCGAACAGCCCTTACTGTCAGGACATTCCTCCTAATGTCAAGGTGGAATCTCTTTTCTTGCAGTTTGCACCCATTGTTCCGTGTTCTAATGAAGTCTCACCTGGTGTGTCTTCATCTTTTTCTGTTCAAGAACAGAAAGAAACTAGGTTGTGGCAGGGAGGTATGGTGTACCAGGGGATGAGGCAAAATGTGCTAGGGAGTAAAAAAATGTGTATTCTAGCCTAGACTTTAAATACAAAATACGATGTTGTTTGGACTCAGGCCAGATTGTGCTGTGCTCTGTTTTACTGTTATCCGATGGAAAAAAGGGACCATATTATAATGCTGTTCTGCTGGGTTCACATTTGCCCTAATTCATCTGAGCTGAATGACTGAGTGAAGTGAGTGACTTCAGTCCTGTTCCTGGACTCACCTCAAGAAAAAAGAATAAGGATAAATATTAGTGTGAACCATTTTTTTAAAAGTACACTTCACCTCCTCATAGGTAACATTTGAACTGACTTCTTTTTCTATAGTAGTGGTAAACATATTTGGGTAATACCAGAATGAGAATGTTTTGTAGAAGCATATAGAAAAAGACAGCTAGCATTAAACTGACCCTAATCAACTTTATTTTATTTTTTATTTCATTTGGTATTAGCAAGAGGAAAGGACAATTTTGATATGTTATGTGCTGCCAAAAACAAAAAGAGGCTGTGTTGCTGTTTTTTAAAGCATGTACTCTTTTGCAGGCAGTCCTAGCTGGCGATTTCATCCTTGCTGTAGCATCTGTAGCTTTAGCACGTATTGGAAACACCACCATTGTTTCTGTGCTAACACAGGTGATTGAGGATCTGGTGCGTGGTAAGGCTTTTTAATAACGTATCAAGCAAAATGTGAAGACAATATGTTTTAGACAGTTAGTTGGATATCATCAGCAATTTCCTCTTTTATAGGTGAATTTCTTCAGCTGGGTTCCAAAGAAAATGAAAATGAGAGATTTGCTCACTACCTCGAGAAAACTTTTAAGAAAACTGCAAGTCTTATAGCAAACAGCTGTAAAGCAGTATGTACGTTCCGTCTTTCCTGTTGTTCATATACCATGATGCAGAGATGGGAAACGGGATTTGGGGACCCTTTTTTTTGCTAGCTCAAGAATCTATTTACTTCCTACGGCTCCTGTACTAATCCGCCCCCCTCCAAAAAAAAAAAAAAAATACCTAGCAGGCATTTCTCCAGTGTGTACGATGTATACCTTAAAGCATGGGTGGACAAAGTGCAGTCCCCTAGGGTCCACTCAGCCCCCCCCCCCAGTCAAAAGATTGTCCTTAAATGCTCTCAAGGGGGCATTGAGGAAATTTTCACCACATTTTGGGCCTCCAGTGGCTATTTTAGGCGAGGGGAAAAAAACAGGCAGTTTTTTGTGGGTTTTTCAGACTATGTGACCATAGAATCATAGAATCTTGTGGGTGGCTGCATCCATAACAGGGAGGAGAAATAAGCAAAGCCATTTAGCTGCTTTTGCTCCAGAATGTACTTGTCCTAGAATCATAGAATCATAGAGTTGGAAGAGACCACAAGGGCCATCCAGTCCAACCCCCCCTGCCATGCAGGAACTCCCAACCAAAGCATCCCTGACAGATGGCCATCCAGCCTCTGTTTAAAGACCTCTAAGGAAGGAGACTCCACCAGCCTCTGAGGGAGCATGTTCCACTGTCGAACAGCCCTTACTGTCAGGAATGTTGAGGTGGAATCTCTTTTCCTGCAATTTGCATCCATTGTTCTGCGTTCTAGTCTCTGGAGCAGCAGAAAACAAGCTTGCTCCCTCCTCAATATGACATCCCTTCAAATATTTAAACAGGGCTATCATATCACCTCTTAACTTTCTCTTCTCCAGGCTAAACATCCCCAGTTTTCTAAGGCTTTCCTCATTGGGCATGGTTTCCAGACCTTTCACCATCTTAGTCGCCCTCCTTTGGACCCGCTCCAGTTTCTCCACATCCTTTTTGAATTGTGGTGCCCAGAACTGGACACAGTATTCCAGGTGGGGCCTGACCAAAGCAGAATAGAGTGGCACTATTACTTCCCTTGATCTAGACACTATACTTCTATTGATGCAGCCTAAAATTGCATTGGCCTTTTTAGCGGCCGCATCCCACTGTTGACTCATGTTCAATGTATGGTCTACTTGTACTCCTCGACCCCTTTCACAGTAGTTTCATTCAGCCAGGTGTCCCCCATTTTATATCTGTGCATTTCATTTTTCTGCCCTAAGTTCAGTACCTTACATTTCTCTGCGCTGAATTTCATTTTGTTAAAGGTGTGAAATGATTGGTTTGAATATTGTCTTGTATTTATTTGTGCAGCTTCTTTTTATAGGATAGCTTCTGTTAGACTTTAATAGTCTTATCTTTAATAGTCTAAAACATCATCACAAGACCAGATTGCTACAGGGGTGTGAAGTCTATGCAGAATCTTGCAAAATTGCTTCCAACAACGTCTGTGCAGAAAGTGGCTGCCTTGGGTAGAATTCACACAAGACAATCTCCAATTTACCACAAAAATTTCCAGTGTGCACTATTCCGTGAACAAATTGTCTTTGTATAGAGAAACAAATTCAATTGAAACATGAAATCATATTGCAAAGGGATCTTGGAGTACCTTTACTAACTGGTAGCAAGAGCTTTTATAGATTTGAGTCTACTTCCTCAGATGCATGGAGTGTCCAGGAACAAACCTGTATAAGCAGGCTGTGTATAAGAACAATAATAAAAATACAAAACTTGTGGGTTTGGAGATGAGGTGACAAGTACAGTTTTAACAATGGTCTTTTGGGTTTTAGGCAAAATGGCCTAAAGTCAAAGTGAGTAAATAACCATATGAATGGTGGTGGGAGTATTGGAATGTATGTTGGGAACCAGAAAGCAGATGTGATGAACTGGCCAAGAGAGTCCTCATGATGCTGGGTTATAATGTGTTAGCTAACGTTACACTATGCCAGGAAATCGTTGTCACTGTTCAACCTGCCATTGATGGACTGGAATTGGAGGATATATTGCAATTCTGCTGTTTCTCTTTCCCATCATCCTTTGTAGTTTTTTTGTTCAAGGACCACTATTCTGAGGTCCAAGATGGAATGCCCAGGAGGACTGAAGTGTTCTGCAGTTTTTATGTATTCTCATTCCTCATATCTGATTTATGTCCATTTATTCTCTGCGATTGAGACTAGACTGTTTGCCCAGTGTAGTGTGCTGAAGGTATTGCTGACAGAGGATGGCATGTATCACATTAAAGGATGAGCAAGTGAAAGTCCCTCTAATATTATGGGTGATGTCATGAGGTCCTGTGATGATATTTCCTAAATACATGTGTGGGCAGAATTGACATTTGGGTTTGTCTCCAAATCTGTGTTGTTTGTCCTCCTCTAGGTAAGTGACTGAGGTTGGAAGGCTATCTGTAGGTAACTAAAGGCCTGCTACCAAGTTCATGAGAGGATAGTATTGTTGTCCAGAATAGGTTGTAGTTCACTGAGTGGTCTCAGTTGGGAGATTTATATGACCACTGTTGGGGTTCTGTCATTTTCTGTCTTCAGTCTGTTCAGTGATTGATTTGTCCTGGGTACAGGCCTTGCCTTATTCACTTTTTTTACTTCATATGATGGGTACTGTAGCTTTAGCAATGCTTGCTGTAATTCCATGAGTGTGGCATCTCTGATGTGGGGGCATTTCCTGAATATCATACTGCTATTGCTGGGTCCATACTGTAATTTTTGGCTAGCCACTTCCAGTTTGTTAGTGATGCAGCAGGCTGTATATGCACTACTCTCCCTTACGGCCCATTTTTCCAGTATATACATGCATGTAGTGATCAGATCAAATTGTCATTGTTCTAGTAATGGGCAAATTGCAGTCATAATTCTGTGTTTCCTTGTTCAGTCTCTGCCTTGGTAAAGATATGAACAGCCATAATAAATATTTAATACAGTATAGCCAATCTATATTCAGAGCATAAATGTATTTCATGTTGCAGTTCTGTTGGGCTTTATGGTTTTGTTTTTTTAAAAAAATAGGTCTAGATTTGTCCGTGTCTGAATGTGTAAACAGGTACCGGGGGTAGTCAGGAATGCAGCTAATGAGGCCTTCTTTTTCTTCAGCTGTTTATGCTTGTTATGCTGAATGAACAGTGGGCACTAATGAGGCATTTTCTTCTGTTTCTCTTTCAGGTGTCTATTCTAGCTTGCCCTGATCCAAAAGTTCATGAAATTGCATACCAATATGGAAAAAATATTGGAATAGCATTTCAGGTAGTGCATATCATCCGTAACTAAAGAAAACCCTAAGAAGCAAATTTTAGGAATGAACTGGAAGCAAATGTTTTACAACTATTACATTGATGCTTTGTTAGAATGAAAAGATGTTAACTGTGTTTGTTGTCTGTTTGCAGCTGATAGATGATGTGCTGGATTTTACATCGTGTTCCCAGCAGTTAGGGAAGCCAACTTCAGCAGATCTTAAGCTTGGAATAGCCACAGGTCCTGTCTTATTTGCCTGTCAACAGGTAGGTTTCATAAAGATACTCTCTTCTCCCCCAAATTAAACAGTACAGCTGGTTTAAGGATGATGGCTATGCTGCAGTTTAAGGCTTTTCCTTTAGTAAAATCAGTTTAAACCAGTGGTTCTCCTTTTACCCTTGTGACCCCATTTACATATATACATATATAGTCAGACACTGCGTATATACCTCCCCCAGGTATTATATAAATCAAAGCAAGTTTCTCTCCTCCTCCTCAGAGAAGGGATAAGGGCCTCCAAATCTTAGAGCCTCCCTGGGGGTTCCAGTTTACAGAATAAGATTGTATTATCGGGATAATAAAAAATGCATGCCTGCTCAAGGTGTATGTATTAGCTTAGTGGTAAAGAGAGGCAACCTGCACAGGAGCTGCTAATTCAGGTGTGAGTAACACATAGCTTCTGTGCCACATTCAGCCTCAAGCCCACTCCCCCCAAAGTGTTGCCAGAATTCAGTAGCAAATCACTAAAATCTCTCCAGAAGAAACAGGAAATGCTCACTTTAAAGGAGGTTTTAAAGATTCCTGCTGAGATTCAGTGGCAGTTTGCTTCAGGAGGAAATCTCTTAATAACCAGAAAGAAGTGCTTATGCTCATTTGTGGCTAAATTGCAAAGGCCATTGGGGTGGGGTGGCTTGCAGGAGGACCCAAGGCATAATTAGCCTTCAAAGATGCCAAAGTTATATTGATATGGTACAATCTCCTGCTTTCTTATAACAGTACTGAATTACCAACATACATTACATGTCCATTTGTTGATGAGTTCAGGTAGTTGTGCCATGTGTTTTCTGTGGGAAGAGGTTCTTTTTTTAATGGGCCTTTTTTAAAATAGTAAGTCAGCTTCCAGTAAGTGAACTTCCTGTTTGAAAAAAAATTTCCCCTGAAATTGCCTTCATGCCCCATGCAAGACATTTTGGGCCAATTTCTTTTAACCCCCCCCCCCCCAACTTTGGAAGTGCACGGAGACATCAACTGCATTTCCCCCAACCTCTCTAATCCAGTTGTAACCATTCCTTCTCTACACTAAGTATACAGTGAAGCAATTTAGTTTCTTTCTAAAATGGCAAAGTTTGGGACTACCTGTTGTGATGACATTGTTAGCCTACTTGTACAGAGAAGCAAAAGGCTGAGAAGACATTCCTCTAGGTTGCTTTTGAACACAATGCTATACATCAGAGTAGATCACCTCTTCTCCTATTGTTTGTGAAGATTTTTGAGGCGTCAGAGATAATCTTTGCACTTTGTTTAATTTAGTTTCCAGAAATTAATGCAATGATAATGAGGCGATTCAGTTTGCCAGGAGATATCCAACGTGCCCAGGAATATGTGTTACAGGTAAGAAAAGACTAACATAAAAACTAGCGGCATGGTTTATAGTTTTAAGCTATTTCTACGTACTTTGAAAAAGATTCTAGCTTTCTTATCTTAATACCATGGAAATTTAATAAAGCAAACATGCAGGCTATCACTGTTCTTAAATGTACTTAAATTTTTTATTTTAATTTAGCTGTGTCTAAGGCTGCATCCTTGACACCACTTTAACCGCCTTGCCTCATACGCTGTGGAATTCCGGGAATTGTAGTTTTGTGAGACATTTAGCTTTCTTTATCAGGGAGCTTTGGTGCAACAAGAAACTGCAAATCCTAGTATTCTATAGCATGGGGCTATGGCAGTTAAAGTGGTGTCAAACTGTATTATTTCTGTAGTGTGGATGCAACCTAAGATGTTAAATTACAGCACTAATAATGAAAAATGCTTCTGATAAAATTAGTTTTGAATCAATTGCAAAAATGAGGAAGAAGAAAAGATTGAGCAAAAAACCATATATTGTCCACTGATAAATCTGCATAACTTTTTTTCCTTTAGAGTGGAGGTATACAACAGACAACCTACCTCGCCCAACGCTACTGCCATGAAGCAGTCAGAGAGATCAGCAAGCTCAGACCATCCCCTGAAAGAGATGCCCTTGTTCAGCTGGCAGAAATTGTACTCTCCCGAGACAAATGACACATCTCCTTCCGTTCTTTCTGGCAGCTAATTTACCAGACTGTGCCTAAAACTACAGTTGCAGAACATCTTGGCTTGCTTCCAGAACAGTAACCATTTTTTTAAAAAGAAGTTATCCTCACTGAAAGAAATATAACTAGGATTTATATGAAGTAAAAATGTTTTATTGAAGGAAGCCATACAAAATGATGAAAACATGATCTGTCTGTTAAGCTGGTAGCAATGCCCTGTGCCTGTGTTTTTTACTGAGGAGGGTTCTTGTTTCACGTGGGCACTGTTTACATAGTTCTGTATTGACACTGAAGGCCACAATGAATAAATACAATCAATGTGTTGAAAACCTCAGTTCCATAATCCCTGGTGTGTGCTGGAACTACAACAAATATCTTGAGTGACCTAATTGCCTATTAGAATTTCAGAGTATCCAGAAAATGAAAGGAGAATGGTTTATTATAAAAGACTGTACATAAAATTTTGTAATTAAACAGGCTATATACAGATTAAGAGATGTTCCAATTTATAAAGGGAATACAGAGATTTTATGGGTTGCTAATTGTTCTCAAAAATAACATGTTAACAATTAGGAAAAGGCAAAAGAAAAGCATTTAATATAATTAGGTTCATTTAAGGTAAGAAGGCAAAGACTCCTTCACTGTTTAATGTCACACTAAAAAATAACTGCAACTGCTTTCACACAACCAGTACATCTCCTTTTCATCATTTAAAAGTTTAATACCCAGCAGGGTAGTGCTTTTAACAGCCCAAATAAAGTTTTACTAAATTAAAAAAGAAACAATTCCCTTACTAAATCATAGTCTGCCTTAGATTATCTAAGTAATACAAGTTTTGTACAAACAAACCAGAAACGTCAGCTGACCTCGTGCTCAAAATGGAGGTGTCAAAAGTGCACATTTTCTAAAAGGAGCAAAATAAGTTAATGATAGCTTGTGTACTGTACGTGAGCTGATATTGTCGCTTTTCAAGCAGATGCATGGATAAGCATCTCTTATATTGCTCACTTCCATATATTCTGTGTATTCATACTTCCCCCACCAGCAGCATACAGTGAATGTGGACAAGTCAGTAGCAAATCCTTCCAAGTGATGCAATTTTCCTTTCAGCAGGATATGAGACCTTCATAGTTAAATGGACAAAGCTTAAGTGATGCAAATAAAATTTCAAAAAGTCATTGGTGATTATTTACTCATACCCCATGGGTTATGGAATGTTAAGAGTGGCAAAAAAGCATTCATGAAAATACACTGCCTTGTAAAAAGGACCACTGGTCATTCTCTAACAAGTAAAAACAAAGGGCTATGAGGTGTTAGGGAAGAGATTCATAATTGACCCTGGTTGCAGAAGCCATATTTAGATATACTTTTACACATTTTATGCTAGATCAGCACTATAGGCTTGGACAGCTCATCACATGTCAAAAGAGAGAGAGGCACAAATTTCTGCTGCACACATGCCCCTGATGAGTCTGCTAAGACTGGATAAGAAAATGCCAGATGCCCATAGCCAGGTCTCCTTTACATTATTATTATTATTATTATTATTATTATTTTAAAATCCCCTTGCAATAACTATTCAAAGAGGCATGAGTGGTAGTCTTCTGATGTCATTTCGAATCACACCAAAAAAAAAAAAAAGCTAAAGAGTTGTGCAATTTTACATGCAGAAACTTGTTTTTCCTTCAAGAGGATGTTTCATTTTGGACTTGCAATCAAAAAGTGTCCCTGCTGGTAGGGGGAAAGTTTGCTAAACCACTGCTTTAATATTGCTTTGCAAAGCAAGCCAACAGAAGTAATGGACAAGACCTTTGGTTCACTTATGTATTTATGAATGGAAAAGTCAATGCAAATTTACTCATTAAAAAATTCAGGTACAAATTACATACACATCATAAGACCACCCATCTTTGATTCACATGAACACCTCAGAGACTCAAATGACTCATTGGAATAAACTTTTAGTGAAAGTACTCCAGGTAAAAGATTACAACAAATTGGAAGCATCTTGGATTTTTCTGGAAAAAATAGTATAATTCAATACATAAGTTTGTATGCATGCTTTTAAACAAATACTATACTTTGAGGATGAGCAGGAGTCTAAACAAAGATAAATGACCAGCACTATCAAAATTTTCAACCAGATTTCATGTTAGTCTAACATAGTTGTTAGTTTACCATGCTGCACTGAAAAAAATGGCACAATTTGAATCATGAGTCATTAAATATTATATACCCTACTTCCCCAGAATATTTAGGCTGGCCATAAAAATCAACAATGCATTAACTAAATAAGCATAATCAGTAATAAACAGTTGCTTGTTTTACAAACTCTGTAGAGACAAATGCTTACGGATGAACATTCAATCATACCATTTCAACAGTATGGCCTGAAAAGATGGGCACATTTTAAAAGAGTATTAAGACAAGTGTTAATTTTTAAGTTACCCTTTGTAAATAATTATGGCATGATTGAATACAAGACCTGACCGGAAGAGGGAACTTAATCCGCATAGTGCATGATTGATTCAACATAGTTTCCAGGAAACAGGCCAGTCACTCTGTTGCAAACGCCTTCATACCAGCCGTCATCATTTTTCTTGATAACATAAATGATTGCACCCTCCATGAATGATAGCTCATCATCCTTGTCCTTTGTGTAGTCATATATGGCAACAACTAGAAATAAGAAGAGACTCAAATCAGTTTTGTAGTATATCAGAATCAAAGCAGTTTCAGGAGCTTACTGCTGTATCAATGATTTCAGAAATTAACCTGCAAATTAATTATAAATGGACAGATGCAAGCTAACAACCAGACCTAGACTTTGTTTTGTTGTTATCCACCTTTGAGTCAGTCACGACCCATGGTGACCCTGTAGATGATCTGGCATTATAAACTGCAGCAGCTGCATTTTAACTGGAAAGTGATCACTTAGAGGGGGAGCATATGCTTTGCATGCATGGCATCCCAAATTCAGTATCTGGCACCTCAAAAAATCTTGGGCAGCAGGAATAATTTTTGATTTTTTGAAGAGCTGCTGACAGGCCAATTACTACTGGACTAGATGGAAACATATGATGTAAGGGAGTTTCATACATTTTCCCAAAGCTGACCAAATGAATTTCTCTTTTCTACTTAAACAGGGGTAACACTCATAGTACATTGCAGTGATGGAAGCATTTTAGAACTATTGGTCATGTTTAAATGTCATACTGAAACATAATATGACCAAGCTTTGCACTGATACATCATCCTCCCCACCAGGGTTGACAAGAACTCAGAAGCTCCATCTGTTTAACTATGGCCTGTCATGTAGTCTGGCATGATGAACCAAAGATGATGATGATGATAATTATTATTATTAAGCTTTATTTATATAGCACTGTAGACTTACACAGCACTGTACATACAGTCAATTGAAATAGACGGTTCCCTGCCCTCAGGCTTACAATCTAAAAAGACATGAGACAAAAGGAGAAGGGAAAGGTGGTGGGGAAAGGGATCAAGTCTAGTGGATCTTCTCTCCTTCTGAGACCATGGCAGATGGACTGGAAGGAGGGCCCTGCTTCTTACTCTGGCTAGGCTGATGGCATTGGGCCTGCCTTTACACTCCCTCTGAGGCCAGTCAATGGCACAAGGCAAGGAGGGAGGGCCTTGTTCTTTAGGCTAGATCGTTTAAAGTGAAGCGGCTCTTAAGTCCCAGTTCTAGGAACGCTTCCCTGAATGAAGTAGTCTTTAACTCGGTTTTAAAACTAGCTAGGGAAGTAATGAGCCATGCTTGTAAGGGAATGAGTTTCCAGGAGTAAGGAGCAGCAAGTGAGAAGGAGCGAATCTGAGACGGGGCAGTGGAGATCCTAGGCTGGGACAGGAGACCTTGACTACCAGAACGGTGGGAACGAGGAGGAGTGTGAGGAGAAAGAAGTGCAGATAAATAAGGAGGGGCCAGTCCATGAGGGCTTTGAAAGCCAACAACAAAAGCTTATACTAAATGTGGAAGGGGCGCCAATGAAGGGAAGATAGTAGAGGAGAAACATGGTTAAAGTGGTGAGTGAGTGTAATAATACATGCAGCTGAATGCTGTACAGAGATTAAAGGACAGAGGTGAGAGTGAGGAAGCCCTACCGGAAGGTTACAATAATCTAGTCGTGATACCATGAGGGCATGGACCAGAGGCTTGGCAGAAGAGGCCAAGACAAAAGGGCAGATTTTGGCAATGTTGTAAAGATAAAATCGACAGGGCTGTGGCCTGGATCTGGAGAATAAACAACAGAGAAGAGTCAAAAATGAAACCAATACTGTGGGCTTCCTGGACCGGTTGAATGGAGATGTTGTCAACAGAAACAGAAAAGGAGTATTGAAGGGTGGGTTTAGGTGGGAAAACAAGAAGCTCAGTCTTAGACATGTTGAGCTTCAAGCGCCGATGCCTCATCCATTGAGAGATGGCGGTCAGACAAGATGAAACTTGCTGCTCAAGCTCTGGTGAAGGGTCAGAGTGGAAAGGTACAACTGAGTGTCATCAGCGTACAGATGATAGGAGAAACCAAAAGAACTGATGAGTTTGCCTAGGGACAATGTATATAGAGAGAACAAAAGGGAATATTTGTTGTTACGTGCATTCAAATTAATTCTGACTTCTGTTGATTCCAAGGTTTTCTTGGCAAGACTTACACAGAGGGGTTTTGTCAATGCCTTCTTCTGAGGCTGAGAAAATGTGACTTGCGCAAAGTCACTTAGTGGATTTACATGGCTAGGTGAGGATTCAAATTCTGGTTTCCTGAAGTCCTAGTCCAATACTCAAACCTATACAACACACTGGATCAAGAGAAGTTAACCTTAACTTTGGTTAGAATTCAAAGACTTAGCCATGTTAGGGGTGAAACAGACTGGCCGAAGGGGTGGCTTGAAGACGCCCCTTCCGAAGACTGACTGGGGCCATGGCGAACACACACAGCAGGCCCAATCTGCCTTTTCCCCAGCTAAAAAAGGAGCAGCAAAGAGCCACTCCTATTCAGCCGGCAAAAAGCCAGCTTTTCCCACCCCACTGCAGCCAGAAGCTGGCTTTAAGACACTCTGGCAGCGTACAGCATACAGACTCTGTGCTGCCTTGAAGCCACCCACATGTCTATGACCAGGGCAGCTTCATGATGTGTGGTGTGAAAACACCACACCCCGAAGCTGCCCAGACAGCAACACAAAAGAGCAGTCTGTTTTGGCCCTGAGTCTTGAAAATCAGTATGCAAAGGGATCTTGTAGCACCTTTGAGATTTACTAAAAGAGAGAAGTTGGTAGCATGACCTTTCGTAGACTTGAGCCTACGTCACCTACATGCATCTGAGGAAGTAGGCTCAAGTCTATGAAAGCTCATGCTGCCAACTTCTTTCTTTCAGTTAGTCTAAAAGGTGCTACAAAATCCCTTTGCATACATAACTATATATTGCCACTTCGATCTGTGGATTATGTAGCTGATTTCTTTATCTTAGGCTTGTTGATCACAGTTCTGCTTTAAATTATTAGCTAGCTGTAGTTATGTAAAATGGGCAGTTCCAAACACCTCTTTTCTCAGCTATACAAGAAGACAGGAGATTAGGCATGCCAGAGGTTGCTGTGATTCATTTACAGTACATTAAGCTGTGTATTAAACTTTCAAATGCAGCTGACATCTTATTGTTAGCTATATCCTATAAGCTAGGTCAATAATATTTTTTCATTGTGCATTCTTAGTGGGGGGAAGGATTCTATGGCTGTACACTCGTAATTCATGTAAGGATTTCCCATAGGTCTGTAGTGAGATTAAGTAAGATAGCTAAAAGTGTTACTTTAAGATATACTGCAAAAGCACATTGGTTCCTACATAAGAAGAAATGTGTGATATAAATAAATATGTCAGTTATAAGCAGTCATTTTGTTCTCTTTTCATACAAATGTGTTATCACTTAGACAGTGTGGTGTGGCGGTTCTGGTGTTGGACTATGACTCTGGAGACCAGTGTCTGAATCATCTCTTATCCATGGAACCCCATTGGGTGACTTAGGCAAGTCACAGCTTCTCAGCTTCAGAGGATGGCAATGACAAACCCCCTTTGAAGAAACTTGGCAAGAAAACCACATGATAAGTTTGCCTTAGAGCTGCTATAAGCTGAACACAATTTGAAGGTACACAACCAGAAGGTAGCACTTTACCTTTCTCAATATAGTTTTTAGGTGCCCAGGCAGGATCTCCATCTGCATATGGATCATTGTACTGCACTACTGCAGCCTCTTCATCTTCATAGTCCACTGGTGGCGGTGGTGGTGGTGGTGGAGAGTCATCAAACATAGGCATCTCATCAGGTGGAGGTGGTGGAGGCGGAGTTGGACTATCGGCAACTAGAAAGTCAGTGAAAGGAGCATCTCAGTTAAGTATTGGGCAACTACACATAAACACACAGCCAGGAGTTCCATATCTTCTACAGAGGCTAAGGGCATGCACTATGGTACCATGCACAGATTAGAAACAAATGCTTGATGTGTTAAAATGCTACAATATACAGCCTTGCAGGTTATTAGCAGCCACATAACTATAGATGGCTAATTTCAAAGCAGACACTCCAAAGCCGACCTCTAGCAGAAGGCGCAATATACATTTTCTCACTTTTGTGATGCCAAAGGTTGCATCACTTCCTGTTCAAGAAGCTGAGGTGGAACCTGCTGAATACTGCAAGCTCAAATGCAAATGTGTAATTCTGGTAGTTTCAACATTGTTTTATAAGTTTACTTAGGCATATATTTATGTAGGCATAAATATAGACATCAGTCCTTCACTGCCAAAGGCAATCCCAGGGCAGTGCACATGAAATTATAAAAGTAATAGAACAATAAAAATTAAACAAAATCCATAAAGCCAACAACTAAAAAAAAAACAGAGGAAGGAAATATGTGGCCCTCTAGGAATTATTGGGTTTCAACTGCCATCAGCCCTACCAAGCACAGTAAGAAATTCTGGGAGTTGCAGTACAACTAGAATATTACATTTTCCTCATCCCTACTTTAGCCTGTGCTTTAAAATTTCAAAATTCTATTCAAAAGTTCTGAGCAAAAGTGAATGTTTTAATTTAGTATCAGATAGAGGAAAGAATTGCTGCCAAGGGGGCATTTAAGAGTTGAAGTACCAAAAAGAAAAAGAAAAAAAGCCTTCCTCTGAATAAATGAATTTCTGGGTAGAAATCCACTGGCAAGAATACAACTTCTGGTTCAGTCCCATCCCAACATAGGTCTTTCTCAGGGAATCTACAAATTAGCTCTTACCCTCTTCTGCTGGTATTATACAATAAAGAAAACTACATACTGTACATACTGTAAATGTCTCAACAGAGGAAGTGCTACCAAAGCCTCCAATTCACTTTCACTCACATAAAAAATTCTTTTTAACCCCATTCCCTTTAATGTCAGAGATTTGCTGGGTAGCAGTCATTTTATTTGGGGCCATCTTCTTCTTATTTTTTGACCCACAATCAGGGAGCCAGACTTTGTTACCAAATCTGGTGCAGTTTGTCTTTTCTTTTTCTCCAAATGCAAAGCCTTCTCCCCTTTGTCTGCCTTATCTTCTGTAGCCCTTTTCTTTTCATGATTTCCCTCGATTCCTTAATACTCTAATTTAATATGTGTGAGTGAAAGGAAAAACATGTCTGGCTGGCAATGCATGAAAAAAACCCTAACAGAGAAAGGAAAAGGAATCAATGTATGTAACAGAAAAATATTAGACTCCTGCCTAGTCAATGTGAGGAACATCCCAAGAGGGTGTGGATTGCTCCTCCTTGCCCATCAAGAAAATGATGTGAAAAGTTCAGGGAGCGTCAACACAGTCTTATAACTTAATATTTCAGGCACAGCCCCCAACTTCCAAGACAAACCTATGTACCTCCAGTCTTATATCCCAACATGCACATTAGCTAGTATCCTAAATAAGAGGCCCATCACTGTAATACAATAGGAAAATGACTCTGACATGTACCACCAGTGTTGGAGCAAAGTCAGACAGACCAAAATAAAAACCTGACAAATTCACCTATAGTCATGCAAATCTGTGAATTCACCCAGTCAGCAAATCACAGAAGCACTTCTATTAACTTTGCATACACTGTTAGAAAACCCAGTACAAAGGATTGCCAGAGAAGGTTAAGGGAAGGAACTAAATAACATGAAGAATTTTAAAGAAAAGTAATCATTTCTGTAACACTACCATTACAAATGACAGGATTTATCAGTTGCTCTCCTGCTTCATTTCCTGATGCTAGTCCAAATTTTCCTACAATCTTTGATTCTTCTCTGCTTTCTACTTTTGCATTCCAATCACCTACGATTTAAAATAAGTCCTATTTTAGCATGTTATCAATTTCTTCCTGGACTCCATTAAAGAATCTCAATTTCTTCTTCCTCGGCCTCTGTGGTTGGTGCATACACTTGAATTATGGTAATGTTGATGGGCTTTCCCTGAAATCTTATGGAAATGACTCAATACGAATATGTATTATATCCTTCAACTGATTTTGCTACACCTCTCCTCACTATTGATGGTACTCCCTTGTTAGAATCGCTTACCAAGAAAAGGATGTGATGGGAGGCAATATAGGCCTGAATATCAGCTTGGAGGCATCTTACCAGCCAGCAGATGCTGGAAGAGATGGGACTTTTGTAGAACTTGGAGAAGTTACTTTTTGCATTGTTATTCCCAGAATTTCCCATTCAACATGCTGGCTGTGAGATTCTGGGGGTTATAGTCCAAAACGTAACTTTTTGAAGCTCTGACCACTAGCCTGATCTTATCTACTTAAGATAAAATACAACTGCTAGTAGCAATCAGAACAGATCCATTGACTCAATGGAAAGTACACAAACATCGATATTGACTTACCATTAATTCAATTATTGTACTGTAGCTGGGACGAACAATTTAATATATGCATTAATTTTGTGGTTTTATGCTTCCTCAGGCCACTAAAAACTATCCCACACAACCCCTCTTTGTTGTATGCAGTGCATAAGAATCTGGCTCAAAATTTATCTTTCTTTAAGTCAGATAACAGCACAACAATTCGTTGTTTTAGTGCCATGTAACATAAGAGTAAGTGTATGAGCCCTACTGAAATGGGTGGGAATGGCACTTTTCCAATACAAATTCACAGTGAATTGCCCTCATTACACTTGTATTGCCCTAAACCAGTACAGAGGAAGAGGAGGAGGAGGAGGGAGGGAGGGAGGGAGGGGAGGGAGAAACCATTAACGGACATCTGGAAGTGCATAGGAACTTTGAAAGAACTGATTTTCATTCCAGAATTTTCTTTAGCTTAAGAACAAAATAAATGCTATTAAGAATCACACATTTTTCATCTTATTTTATCTAATGAAAATTTGTTTATGCATAAACAAATCACCCTTCCCCAAAGCTTTTCAGTATACACTGGATTACAGCTGGAGTATACCATTTGTGTGTTTTCCAAGATACCCAAAAGTCAAGCTAACATAATGGAAAATAATGTAATAAAACTGTATAATGAAGGCAAGTCTCCATGCCTCTTCATTTAATTTAGATTTTAAGCAGGTGGGTGGGGTTTTTTAAACCCACCAACTAATCAAAGGTTTTCTGTTTATTCATTATTTTAAAATGTTGCAGGGAGAAATTCCAAAGTAATTGCTTGGATTTATCTGAAATACGTGCAGACCCTTATATTATGTAGCTCTATAACATCATTAAGCAGAACTCATTAGCTACAGTCAATTTCCCCTTTATAAAGCGTCCTCTTCACATCTGAATTTCACGTAAGTTTATATAGACTCTCCTTACTGCACTGATACTTGTCTTACTTTTGAAATGCTCAGGAGAAATTTAATCTATTTAATCTCAATTCTGTAGTTGCATTATTGGCAAAACTAGGGCAGGACATTCCTTCAAGATGTATGTAGTATCTCACTACAGACATTAATGTATATTCCGCTAATGTATATTCGATATATCTGTTATTTGAGATTTTTCTTTATCATTTTCCAGAAAATGAGTTTCAATAAAGTGTCTCTAGGATACCATAAAACTAAAGTACATGCCTGTCTGTCTTCCAACAATCCTAGAGCTAAATGAATTGTGTCCGATAGAGCATTCTCAGCTAGGGATGAGCCACCCAGGAATTCCCAGATTTCTCTTTCTAAAGGAGTGTGGGTTGGCTCTTCACTGAAAACCTAGGAACTGGAGTGTTTGTAGTGGAATTAACAGCTGTGTTTATTCCATTCATGAGACAGTGAGTGTGGTAGCCTCATCTCCTCTATCATTGCTTTGCTTGTGTGAAAAGCAGTGTGGCTGAAGAAGAAAGACTCTTAGCACAAGCAGACTCTCCATCTAAGCCAGAATGCAGTGAAATCAGTGTTGTCACAGAGAGCCTTCACAAGTAGAAGACACCTCAGATCTGTTGCTTTTCACATGAATAAACTGGCAAAGGACAGTAGAGGGCTAGCCCACTCCATTCACTCCTGTGTTGAATAAACACCTTGAAGAACATCTGAAAAGGGTACAGTGGTCCCCCGGGTTACGAAGGTAATCCGTTCCGGATTACCTTTCGTAACCCGGAAATATTCGTTTCCCGGGGGACTGCTTTAAGGGACTGACCGCGCGGCCGATTTAAAGGGGCCGCACGGTTTTTCCCTTTCGTTCCCCGGGTATTTCTTCGGATCCCGGGGAAATTTTGGCGGTCCCGCCGGTTTCAGCTCCCGGGGATTTCATTCCCCGGGGGCTTCGTATCCCAGGGGACCACTGTATTTCTTGCAGTCATTGTTGGATGGTTGGTGGAATGAGTTGCTGGCCAACAACTTTTGCTTCCTATTTCAGCAGCGCTTTAGGCAAAAGAGTGGACCAGTGTCTTAAGTCTTGGTATGATTTGGAAATTTATCATGCATCCTTATTTTGACAGCTAGTTTTGTCGTACATGATACTCTCATGAAATTGTTAATATCTGTTGTGTCATTGGACCTTTTATTGTGTCATTGGACCAAGCAGAACAAACATAATTCTTTATCTGAAATATTTATATACCACCCTTCACCCAATTTAAATTTTAGGGCAGTTTGAAAGAGAAATTAAAAACAATGCAATTCAGAAGCAATATGCCCTGCTACACTGTGTAGTCCTTTTAAAACTAGGACTAAGGTGGCTAGAAAGGAGAAAGTGCTAATATAAGCAGCCTATGCAAGATAAAGTATTTTTGTATATAGATACATCTACAAATGATATTTTACATCTATGCTATTTAGTGTTCCTGTGTTGGTCATGAACCAAACTACAGATTTAGTCTTTTAAATTAAGGAAGGGATTTGGGACATGAGCGGTTTAAAGGTGAAGAACTACGAGCACATATAACATTCTTTCATAGGGCTTCTCATTCAAATAATCTGCCATTTAATCTCTATTATTATTATTATTATTATTTGGCTTTATTTATTTAGCGCTGTAAATTTACACAGCGCTGTACATATAGTCAATTGAAATAGACGGTTTCCTGACCTCAGGCTTACAATCTAAAAAGACAAGAGACAGAAGGAGATGGGAAAGTTGGTGGGGAAAGGGATCAAGTCCAGTGGATCTTCTCTCCATCTGAGGCTTGGACCATGGCATATGGACTGGAGGGAGGGCCTTCTTCTTTAGGGTAGGTATTTTAATGTCGTGAAGCTGCTCTGAGCCCAGTTCTGAGAATGCTCCAGACTTCAAATGATTATATATAAAATGTGTGGGGTTTTTTGTTTTTTTGTTTTTGCAATATATGTTTTATTTTAAACACATGCTTTCACTTTTAATCATTTTATTAAATCAACTTAAATTTTACAGCATCCTTCTGGGATCCAGATTCTACCTGTAAACAGGGCTGTTAGTTGTTCTCCCCCCCCCCCCATGTGTGGATATATTTGCCCAAATATATCTAGGGAGAAAAATAATCATGGTCACATACACATACCCCCTCTCCTGTCAATGAGTACAGCCATAGATCCAAAAATGTCTGTCAATGTCAATAATAATAATAATAATATGCAATTTAAAAAAACTGAGATGGCACCCTTCAATTCTACAATGGCGGTAGAATGCAAGATATAATTAGCATCACAAGTGGTGGTGGTGGGGAATAAAGAAAATTTCCCCAACAAAATCTAAGAGCATTGTGTCACTGGCCAGCCATGCATGCTAGGAAAGAGAAAGAAAATGAGAGAGTCGGCTACACTCATTGGAGAAGCTGAGCTGCCGAACTTACTGTTTTCCTGCACCCTGGCCACGAAGCCTGTGAGAGGTATCTGTGGAGTCAACTGAGGCATAGGGGGAGGGGGTGGAGCAATAGAAACTGGAAGCAACACACGCCATAAACAGGGAAGTAAACACAAATACAGGAAAAGAAAGGAAAACAAAAACAAAAAGCAGCTGTCAGTAACAATGGATCACAAAACAAGGTATGCAATGAACAACAAAAAGGCACACAACAGGACCTCCTTCAAAGTTTGCTTTCCCAACAATACAACTACTGCTGAACTCGGTTTTAAGCCAATTGGAAGTTGAAAAAAGGGGGAAAGCTGACTAAGTACAGATGGAGGTAAATCCGACACGCTGTATTTCAAGTTTCACTTGTGTGTTTTAAATTCTTCCTTCACTTTCCACATGGAAGCACTAACATCTCAGAAGCACTGGGATCTTGTGGCAAAGCCTTAAAAGGAACAGTAAAACATCAGAAAAGTTGCACTTTTTGACGTAGGAAGCACTAAGAGCAGATTTTGCAATAAAGCCACATAAAAAAGTGAAAGAGACCATGATAAGAACTATGCGTTGCAATTGACTCTGAAACTAAAAATCTAGAAAATGACAATTGATAAAGAGATGCTGAACTGCCATTAAGCGTGACACTGACCATTACATTGTTTCAAAGAAAGTCTGCATATAATTGAAGGCTTTTAGAAAATGATTGGGACTTTTAAAAAAATAGATGGGCTTTTAAAATTTTCACAATGGAATATATACAATTCAGTTTCCATTTTTGACAACTGACAGCCTCAAAAAAGTATATGTTTGAGAACAAAATAACTTTTGTCTCTGCTTGTCAGGCAAACCTGATATTTCTAGAGGACATGTGCATGGGAGGCAATGGGCTTTATTACTGCATTTCGGTTAAATCAAGATGATACAGTTTCTAACAGCATACTGTGCTCAGCTGTTAAGAAATTTTTACATAACTTTTCACTTAGAAGCATCATGGGGAGGGTTCTCTGCTGTTAAAATAGCAGTCATCAGCAAGTTACATAATATCACCAAGATGAAATCTATGTATAAGGAGGCTTCTAATTATTTTTTTAACTTCATTAGGTTCATGAGAAAGTTGAACTGTGAAGTGAAGGTTGACAGCTGAATTGAATTCTAGGTGAACTGTGCAAGAAATGGCAGTAATTTGAAAGAACTCAGAAATATGTCAACAAGGTGCCCAAAAGTGGATGTTATTTATGAATATTATTATGCACCTTTCATTCTCAAACTTGTATAACAGAATATGCTCAGCATTCTCAAACTGGGCAAATGTATGCAGAATCTACATCAGATGGAGACAAACCCTTCGCCTTATGAATTTCTCAAAACTGTTGTACATCTGTGATCAATCTATATCTAGATTATTAAAGGCCTTCCATTGTTTCAGTTTTTACTTTCAAAGTACCTTTGCATGTAGCCACACAAGCAAGTTTTGTAAAAATCAAGACTTAAAAGTCATAAAAACTCTAAGAACACATTTCTCAGGATACATTTCTACTGTAGCACTTCTTGAAATCTAGATTCAAAATGTCTTCAAAGCTCTGTGTTCAGCAGAGTAATATAAATGGAATCACAAATTTGAAACAGGTTCTAGTTTTCCAAGTATATTGTCATTTAAACAGTGCCATCATTTGGAATTTGCATTTTGATAATTAAATCCAGCACTCAGGTCACTTCAAAACCACACTGTTTCCCCTATGTGCCAATGTACACAACACACAAAACACAACACAACAAGCAGTTTTACAAATATTTCATTTCCAAGATTTATTTTTTTATTGCAGACTTTTTCTCTGCCCAGTTCCCATTCCCCCAAACTAGGTCTATCTCTTGGCCTGAAAAGGTCAGCAAAAGTAAAGTAGGATATTTGGAAGCTATATTGTCAATACTGGAATGTTAAATTAGAAGTTTCAGGAAAAGATTAAAACAACTAGCAAATTAAAATTAGTTGCCAATTTAGGTATTATGTCTTTATCTGAACAAAAATATGCATTGTAGAAAAACCTCCATGAAACTGCATTACAATGTTAGACAATGAGGATGTTTTTGTCATACTGAAGATGGCCACCTGAACGTGTTATAGCTGTTCATATTTTCATATTTCTCACTTGCACTTTCCCAATGAACATAGCAGATAACCAGAGCATCACCAATCTATTTACCATCTCTCAAAATTATGGACAGGGTTGGAAATCTAACTCCATCTTATGGTCCACTTCATCATATGGACAAGAGACAGGGAAAACTCGCACATCAAGTGTGCCTCCCTCAGGACATCCCTGGACATCTATATGGGAAAACTGCACTGAGATATGGACTGCAAGCATACAGACCAATATGTGGAAGCTGATACTGCACATTCTAATTTCTGAAACAGATAATCAGCCACTTGAGCCTGGCCTATGTCTGTACCAATGTAAAATCACAGACTATATTCAAATGCAGCACTCCTGCATGAATATGCAAGTCCAATGAAGATGGTATGTGGGATGTAAGGGGAGAAATAAATTTGCTCTTGTTCCTCTATGTGACCCACCAGACCAGGAGCAGAGAATTTCTTATCCAGCCTATTAAGGACTAGTTTACCATGGTCGTTAATAATGATACTGTTGCTGCAGCTAGAAACAGGGAAAAGTCTTAAAGAAATTAAATTAGATTTTAAGGCAATTCTTTTAATTGAAGAAAAGAAATTAGAACAAAAACAATAGATTAAATTCTTAGGTCTACTTCAGATGTAGTGATCTTGGTTCTAATAAAATCACAATCAGCTTCTGATTCAAAATCAGAGATTAAAGCTACAGTTTCCCAGTTCAGATGTAACAGGAAGCTGTGGCTCATTAAACCATAATAGCATTGCCAAAGCCAGACACCCAAAGGGAGGAAGGGACAGAGATATAGCATGCCAGCTGAAGACTTGTCCCTGGCCCAGTAAACCATGGTTTATTAGACCAAGACAGTTACATCTGAATAAGGCCTGAACAAACCCCAAAGCAATGCATGACCCTCAAAATGGTTTGCACAAAAGCAGCCCCAGGAGGTCTGTGCTCTGCAATAACCCAGCAGCTTACTTGAATTTTGAGAATAGAGAGGCCCGCCATTAATATGAGGTTGAGCAGAAAATGGAGCGGTCACAGAAGGATTCCGCCTAAATCCACCAGAAGAGGCTGAAGAAGTAGTAGAGTTGTGTCGGGAAATCTGCCTGGTCATTGTGCCGTACTGGGAACCAGGAGCTGACCCAGGAACAGCTAAAACGCAGGAGTCAAAAGGAACCAACAAGACATAAGCCAAAACCAAAACCAAAATGAAAAACACCTTAGGACAGACTGAGTGTTAGAAAAAAAAAAAAAAACCAACAGATGTGAATGGAGATGAATTAAGAGATATATGAAGCTCAAAGTACAGCAAACACATGAAACCCAAATCCACTAAGTTCAATTAGGAAGAACACCTAACATTTGTGTGTGTGTGTTTTCAATGGAGAAGGGGGCATTATTCACCCTGCAAAGATTGATCTTTACATTTTTACTCTTGCAGCAGCTATTTAAATATACAGACTGTGGTGTAGATAAAATCCAGTTGCTTACATTGCATCAAAGAATTTTAAATCCATTATCTTTCCTATTATCAAGGGAAAGAAAAGAATGAGATGGGAACAGTTTCTTCCAAGTTATCACAAATATTATTAGCTTTCTAAAATGCAGCAGACTTCCATTTCCCTCCAAAAGGAAAAAAATCACTTTAAAAAGAGGTTTTGTTTAAAAAAACAGCAACAACCCTGCAACAAACCAGGTTAAGCTTACCCCACTGCCCAATGAAATACTTCCCACTCTTCTCCCAAAATCATGAAGGCCTGACTCTCAAACTCTTTCTTAAGCCTTAAAACATGGGATTCAGGGTTTTATAGATAGTTTTTGTTGTTAACATTTTAGAACCAGCAGTAGTCTTCAATATCAATCTAGAATTTATTGGCTATCTGTCAAATTTAGGTTTACTGTTATATAAACAGCGATGATCTGTTGAGTCTATTTACAATTCTGCCAGTTTACTTGAATAGCAAACATTTTTTGCTCTTGAATCTAAAGTGCAGTAGTAAAGCATGCAAATATCTTATTGGCTAATGTATTAGGCTCTTCTTGTGGTTCTTTAAAGGCAGTTAACATTTTTGAAATAAAATATTGCAGTATACAGAAACATATGTGTTATAAATATATGATGATGGTCTGAAGAATCAAGGAGTTATATCCAGCAGTGACTTTCCACTAACAAAAGCTGTTTCCATTTGCACAAACCAGGGAGTCTAAGTACTGCCAGACCCTTTATTTACTGCAGTTACTTGAAAATTACTCCTGTGGGGGAACCCTCTGGGATAATATCAAACATCGTATAGAGGGCTGCAACAGGTAGGAAGAGTCAGCAGTAACTGGGAACCTCATTTGTCACAACCAGAAGTACTTACCACTAGCAGAAAAAAAGCCACCACTGGATACAACCTTTTTCGACTCTTAATATTAACAGAATGTTCACTAATGTTATCCAGGTCAAAGCCTCTCAAGTTCATGTTTTGTAAATGTCAGCATGATCAGATCAAAATAATTATTTTAAGTATGTAAAGTAAGTAGAGATCTTCGAAAAGTTACTTTTTTAAACTGCAGCCCCATGCTGGCTGAAAGCTGTAGCCCCCCAAAAGTAAATTTTCCGAGCTCTGACTAATACAGACTTTGCTAAACATTTTGGATATATTTGAAAGTGAAGACTGTATTATTCAGCTTTATGCACATTTCAGTTTTTATTATTTGTAAAACCAAAGGCTACCCCAAACAGAATAAAAATGCATCTCCTTTCTCTAGGGGTGTTTTCATAACCAAGACTGTGCATTGCCAACACAATGGGAGCTGTCAATGTCCACTAATATTATTGTGCTATATTACTGAATTTGATGCCCTGATGTAGGGAATGTGTACCAAGCCAAAGCTCACACTGACTTAAAGCTCAAACAGTTATACAATAAGCCAAATATTATTATTTTCAAATGCACTGGTTTCATTTAAATAAAATAGCCATTATTTATCACCTCCTGTAAACTAATCTTTCAGATTAACAAACTGTTGCTATTTTAAGTCAAATGATATGGTCTGAACATTCAAAGGAATTTTTTTTAAAAAAAATAATAAAGGCTTATTTAAGACAGACACCAATGATAAGTGATTACATTTTGTCAGCCTAAACTCATCCAATGTTCCTTGTATCTTGCCCAGTTTGTATGGTACTTATTTTCACACTACAAAAGCATAAATGAACAAATAACTGAAAGAGTGTACAGCAGAGATCTCCTTAACTCCCATTACATGGCCAATAGTGGGTGGCAAGCATGTAGGTATGGCAATGGCAAGCCACATGGGAGTGGATTCAAGGAAAATGTTTATGTGAAATTTACACATTCTAGGTACAAGTGACTTTTCGTCACAGGATTGTAGCTGGATTCGTGCCCCACTGAAGTTGCTACATAGTGTAAGAAGAAAAAACACGAACAACAATTTCTGAAATACAATCTAGTGCCTACTCGTCAATTAGATATTTGTAAGAACATGTGTTTTTAAGCAGAAGTGTAACTGTTAAACTGGAACAGTAGATCATGGATTCCAGGGTGAAAAGGACAGCAAACAAACCACAGGTGGTTAAATTTAACCTATCCTAATATACAATATATTACCCTTCCTCATGCTGTTCCCTCTACCACAGATGTGCTAGATTACATGGCTTGTCCATGCTGGTTGAGGATAAAAGAAGCTGTATCCTAGGGACAGCTGGTTGGGAAGGGCTGCAATATTAACTTAGATGAAACACACAATAGAGTACGTGTCTGCACACATACCATCAATCCCTAGCATGTCCTATTAGAAGGTTCTTGAGCAGAAAGACCAAGAAAGCAGCTGCCTGAGACTTCAAGGAAATATTGCCAATTAATGTACAGACAATTCTGGGCTAGAAACAATAGGTCTCCCTCAGTATACAGGAAGACCCCTGGGTTTCTTTTTAAACCTTCAGAGGCTTTCACCACAGAAAAAATTAAGTTGGGATTAGATTAGTTAAATCCCCACTCTTTTGTTATTATGCAGAATATTATTCTAGAAAATCTCACTCAAACACATAAAACAAAACTCAGAATTATATATACATTAGTTGGGGAGGGGGAGAGAGGAGGAAAGGAGAGTGGAGTTATTAAATATTATATCAACAAACTGCTGTAATTCCAGCACACTCAGAAGATCTCACCTATCATACTGTTCATCATGAGCGGTGGGGGAACTGGTGGTGCTGGTGGAGCTTCAGGAGGAGAAGGAACACATATGTGTGCTATTAAAACAGTTCAGACTGCCAAGTCAGGTCTTGGTCCAGAGTTGAACCTTTCAAGATACTATGGAGATACTGATTGGATACAGGTGCCTATTTATATTGTGGAGACAGCTGCCTATAAAGTCACTGGGAATAAATGCAACCAACTCATACAATTTCTTCCATTTGGTTGCATGGCAAACCATATTTTAACATGTCTCTCATAAATAATGAGGTGGGCTGTAAGGACTAGATCAGGTTTATCATGATGACAATTATAATTATCATCACCATCATCTCCTCACCCATGGCTACATGCTAGAGACTAGCACACCATGGAATGGGATTACATACTCCTTGTGGTAAATTCACAAGTAGATACCACTTTAACAAACAGCTATCTGCATACATCCCCCATTGGCAAATAAATATAGTGGGCTCTTGATATCTGCGGTGGAAACTGTTCCAGACCACCCCCCGTGGATTCAAAAATCCACAAATGCTCAGGTCCAATTGTCCTCAATGGTGGTGCAGCTGTGTCACCATTGGGGCAATGGGACTTCATCGGATGCATCCTCCCTCCCTCCCTGCTTTCCCCTGAGTCAGCTGGTAGCAAGGGACCTCCACCCCCGTGGCTGTTTCCTCCTGCTCCTCCTCCTTCTTCCTCTGCAGCTTCCTCCCTCCCAATAGGGAACCCACACCAGTGTGGGGACGGGACCACCAGGCCGGGGAAATGGCTCCACGGAAACCTCCTGCGTGGGTGGAGAAATGGATATGGAGGGGAGCTTCCTTCCTTCCTTCCTCCTCCCCCTCCCCTCCCCTCTTGCCATCTGCAGATGCTTAAGTTTGTGAATGGTAAGTCTGCAGATACTGAAGACCCACTGTACATCATATAAATTCTGGAGACACAAACCATAGGCCTTGATCCAGATTAACAGTCCCATGTTTATATAGATTTTTCCTCCAGGTTGAATTAAAATTTTCAGTGCTGCATAGAAAAAAATCTGTGCATATGCAAGATCAGAACCCCTCTTCTACAAACTCCCAAAAGGTGTTTCAGCATTCCATGCAGAAGCTGAATATAACAAGATGGGAAGATAACAATGAGTGATTCAGTGGCGGCGGCAGAGGTGCACTCCTAGCATCCTCCCTCCATCTTTGCCATTCTGCTTCAGGGAGTGGTGTGCTGAAATCAGATGCTATTAGCTTCCAAAAGAGGACTAAAATATTTAAATAACTACTGCTCATGAGTTATTCTAGATGATAATTTAGCTATGCTGAAAAAGGTAAGAAAGAAATGTACTGTCCCCTCAAGGCATCTTTTCAAAACATCAAGAGATGAATACACAACTGAAGTTTACTTGTGTTTTTTTTAATGTGAAGCTGAAAGCCACTCTTTTTTCTTCCTGTGTGCTCAGTCCTACCATTAAACTGAATTGTAGAACAGGACCAGTTCCAGAAGAGAACATAGAGAACGGTGTTCTCTTTCACCCCCAACTTTAATATAGTGACTAATAGGAATTTATTGAATTAAACAATCTGAAACAGTATGATAAAGCATAGCCACTGAAAAGGGTGATTTTAAATAAGTACCAAAGAAAGGTGGCTTGCTGCAATTTTTCTGAACTGTTTTGAAAGAATCTGAATGTTGTGAATGAAATTGTTGTTATATATTATGATAGTGTGCCTCAGTTTCATTTAACAGACTGATCTTTTTTCATCTAGTTATGGATTATTGTGTTTATGAAGAGATCTCCTATAAAGACGGAAAGGTAATAAATAAAAATCCCAAATATAATGTTAAAAAATATTTAAGGTGCTCCTCTGGCCCAAACAAATTTACCAGAAGCATCTGAACATATTCTGCAACAATAAAGGTTATTGTCTAAAAGGCTAGTCAAGTAAATACCTTGGCCAATAGTTGGTGGTGAGGGTGTAGGCACGGCAATGGGAATGCCAATACTGCTGCTTCCACTGTTTTCTCGACTGCCACTTCCTCCACTACTACCACTGTTACAAACAAAAACAAAAGGTGTATAAGGAGATAAGAAGGTGTTCGGCAGGAACAGCTATTTTAATATATACAGCTTTAAAATTAAATCAATAGTGAGACAAATTACCTCAATTTCATGACAAAACCATGAGCTATAAATTGAATCTATCCAAGAGAGAGAGAGAGAGAGATCCTTGCTGCTTATTATCATATCAGCGGAGCAGAATGCATGAAATTGTAACAGATACAGATGTAATTAGCTAGGTCATTAGATACTAACACAGAGACCCAGTTTTAGCTATCCTAGTATTTAATTAAAAAGTGTAAAGAACACTCTGAGAACTAAAGAACTGTTATAGACTACATAATGCTCTAAATGGTTACAGGAAGCCTAAAGTAATTAAGGGTGATAAACTGCATGTTAAAAAGCTTCCAACATAAGTGATTTGTTGTTGTGATGGGCACTGGAGAACTTCCCTTGCTCCTAAAGTATCAGGAAAGCATTTTAGGATTGTTGCAAAAACAAACAAATACCAGTGCAAGGTGCTACTGTCTTATGCTGCCAATATATAGAATCTGCACGTTTTACAAATCAAGCATCACAAATTTGCATGAAAAAACGAATTTCTCCATTGAAAATGTTCTAATAAGCACAGAATTGAGGAAGAGGGAAATCCTAGGCAATCAGCAAGCCATCCATGATCGCAGTTCAGCTATTCATTATCTTCTTTCCCGCATCTCATCCCTTTCCCTTCCATCATCTCCCCCACAAAAATTTCCTCAGGCCCCAACTGGTGCATGTAAACTCTGGGGCCCAGCTTGGCCTTTCCACTCCTTCTATGCCCCCTCCCTGCAACACCTGAGAAGGATAAGACGTGGCACTGAGATCACCTCCAGCAGCTCTTGCAGAGACAGCTGAACAGCAGGATAGACAATACACCAGCAGGATCCCCATCCTGTCTCATTGCTCTGTTGCCAGGTATATACACACACAATACGGAGGCACTGTGCCAGAGGAAGGGAAGGAGGCTTGGTTGCTGTGGAGGGAAGCTGAAACTGAGGATACCTGAGTTGCTGAGATTGTGTTTGGCTCCCCTCCCCACCCCTGCTGCCAACAGGTGCTGTTAAGGCAGGCATCTTGCCAGAAGCATGAACCAAAATGTGAGAACACAAATGTTCTTGCCCTGTGGTTCTTAGCCTGGGGCCACAATCTGGGGAGCAACGGAGTCTGCTTTGCCTGCTGAATCCAGGTGGAATGGATAATGGAGCAAGACACTCTTCTATGCATTGGTCTTGGGAAGCTTTTGCCAGAACAGCATGTTTGCTCTACAAATAAGAAAATGGAACACCCATTGAGTAGAATCCTATGAGGCCAACTTTGGTAGGTATTGTGAGTTCTTCAGGCTAAACTGATCTATGTGTTTGTTTGTTGTGTATTTCTGGTCAGCCAAATATGTGTTCTGAAAATACAAGGGATCAGCCCATTTCAGTCATAATGGGCAGGAGGAAGTTCAGTGGCGGGGGTAGAAAAAGCCTTCAGGTGGGTCACTCAAACAAAACAAAACAAAAAAAAGAGTTAAGTGTGCTGCCACTTGCCAGTTAGCATAAAGGCCATTGAATGCATTAAAATGTAAATGAATGAAGCAGAAATATATTAAAATATAGTACTGCTGGATTCTTCATACTCATTCAAAACAAGGCAATGTCAATACAAGCATTCAAAATAAGTCAAACACACAAGTGCAGAAGAGAGATATCAGAGCTTGCAACCAGAATCACAGCTCATTCCCACAAAAATTAGTGCTTGGCATGCCAAAGATCTTGAACTTGTTGCCATGGTTACAGCTGCATTTCATACCACAAACCACTTGTGACACTGAAGAGTCCATTTCTGTTGCCTCAAATAATGGATGCACAGGAAAGAATTTATACAACTGTTTTAAATAAGATAATGTTTTAACAAACTGCAGGCATTCTCAAAATAGAACTATTGTAATTTTGCAAGATCTACAGCAAATGTCGAATTTATAAACGTCCATTATGCTGCTCAAAGAAAATCACAGTGCTGCTCATTAAAATGACCACTGTTATGCCTTTAGCCATTAATGTCGTCCAAGAAACTACAGTACTGGAAAATCGTGCCTCTAGTTCCCTAAAGCAAACAGCTGTGGTTTTTTTCTTCTCCAGAGGATGACTGACACTTCTAGGGAGCAAATGTGGAACATGACTATGTTTCTGTCCATTCAGAAGAAGCTTAAACATGTACTGATTAACAGGACAGGAATACTGCATACTATTTTCAGGGTGGACCTGGGGACTCTTTTATATGATTCAAAATAATCACATGGAAATTCCTGGGACTCTAACACATCAAACTACAGGGATGGGAGTGATTTGCATATATGAATTCTCATTGAGCAAATGCTCTGCGGTGAAAAGTAACTGCACTGGCATGTTAGTTTTGCATGAAATGCATAAAGTTTTGTTGTTTACCATATATACTCATGTATAGGTTGATCTCATGTATAAATCGAGGGTAGGTTTTGGGGCCAAAAACCTGGATTTTAAAATGGCCCGTGGATAAGTCGAGGGTGAAACTGAAGGACATGTAACCAAGGATATAAAGGATGTCATATTCTCTCTCTTTATGTTTCCCCAGCCCAGCTGCAGCCTCCGGAAGCAACCAGGATGGGAAGAAGTTTGGGGAGAGTGACCCTCCCACCTTATTATTACCATATTGACTCATGTATAAGTTGACCCAGTTTGGGTCAATTTTAAAGTATAAATTCTTCTACTTATAGACAAGTATATATGGCAATCTAAGGACATATTCAAATAGGAATCCACCTAAAACTTGCAGTCTGATGTAGGATTATGCCATGCGTTGGTAGCCACAAGGCTGATAATTACTAGTTCCTGTAGTTGTCATAGAATTAATACATTCTCTTCAATGCGAAAGAAAAAACAAAAAGAAAAATCATTCAGCTGGCTATGTCACAAAAGAAGCTGCAGCAGAAATTTGGCTGTGAATAGAAGTACACAAATTTATACATGGACTTACATAATACTGTGAACTGCATACAACTGTGAACAGTTTTAACTTTGAAAGATATGTCATTTTCTACTCCTCAGACTATTTACAAAGAATTTTGCCCTTCTCGAGTATAACTGACAATGTAATATATGTTTTTGTCTTTACAAATTACTGTTATTGAAAACCTTATTTTATCTAGGCGGGAGATACAAAATTGGGAGGTGATGGAGCACAATCATCCACATGAAGCATTTCTTTCTGACTTTGAGGTCTTCAGTTTTAACTTCTGAGTATGTAAATTTGTTTTCATTAGCGTAATTTATCCTGCTATTCCTCCAAAGAGTCAGAGTACCTGGCATGTTGATTCTGTGTGCTAGGCAGTCAACTACTGTGGCCACTGAGACTAGCTCTTCATTTTGGAATCTGGCTGAGAGCTGCAGAAAACTTTTTTAAAAAGAAAGAAAAATCTGTCTCAGCCTCAGTCTACCGTTTCACTTTGATGCTAGAGAAGTGGAGGCAGACTGAATCCGCAGTTCTACTTGGCTATGGAGTATTTATAGACCCACACAACTATGGAGATGATATATTCCCCAACCCTGGATCTAGGGAGGGGATTAAGACTATGATATATGTTATCACATCATGTCGTACAGATGATGGTGGAACATATTCTGTGAGAAGTAGAATTTCCTGGGTTGTTGAATCTAACGAATGGTCTGTGAAAATCCTCCCTCTTCTAAGAGTCAATTTGCATCTGACATTGGCATCTTGTCCACAGGCTGTAAGTACCATATATACTCAACTATAAGTTGAGAAATTTATGCCCCAAAATGGACTCCAGAATCATGGGTAGACTTATAGACAGGGCAATAAGTTAATGCTTCTTCTACATTTCTTGAAAGAAGTGCCCACCTTCCTCTGTAGCCAGGGAACTCCCTGGTGCGCTCTCCTCTCTCTCTCTCTCTCTCTCACTCTCTGCATGTGTGTGTGTGTGATCTCAGCCTTCCCTCACAGCTAGAGCTAAAAAACAAGCAGCTGCTGCTCAGGCAAAACACACAGAGAGTATGCCCCCAGGCTTGTATCCAATTTTGCAAGCTAAGCCTTGGGGTGAAGAAGAGAGAGAAAAAGAGAGAGAGAGAGAGAGGTCTGTCCCCTTTTGCAAGCCATGAGTCTAGTTTGGAATCCTGGGACGGAAACAGAAAGAGAGGGAAAAGGTCTGTCCCCTTTTGCAAGCCATGAGTCTTGGAAATGTTTTTGGTAAAGGGAAATGTGTGTGTGTGTGTGTGTGTTTGTCGAGGTTTGTTTCCTCTTTCCCATGCTGAGACTATGATCCTTGGGAGAGGTCCAGAGAGAAAGATATAGGGAGGGAAGTGGTGCTTTGTTTCTTTCTTCAGATCTTTTGTAACATGCCTCAGAGTATGACGCTCGACTTATCCACAGGTCATATCAAAATCCATGATTTTGGCCCCCAAAACTGCCCTCAACTTATACATGAGGTCAACTTATACACGAGTATATACAGTAAGCCCTATTTAAGTTTACCCCCAAACAATAGTTTCTAAATGATGGAACAGATCAGTCTAGTAGTGAGTTTTAAGAATCAATGTCATGGACAAGTGTGTTCCCTGAATCCTGCTAAAACAGACAAATGGATTCTCTTTCTTTTAAAAATGGTGAGCTTTAAAAACAGCAAATGCCACACATTTAAAAAGCCTTCAGAGTTGCCATAGTCTACTGTACCCAGGGTGCTCAAGATATTTGAAATTACAACCTCTAGTCATGAAGATTGTGGTCCACAAGGTTTGTAGACCAAAACATCTGGGTGGCACCATGTTGTCCATTTCTTTTATCACAGACTGAGTGAAATTTGAATCCAGTTTCTTATCACATCAGTCATAAAGTCTCAAAGTATACCTGTGTGTTCTGGGTCTCTGATTCAAGGATGCCGTCCTTCCAGGACTGTGCTGGCTTCCAAGTCTTGCCGGACTGGTCATGTAATCGTTAGGGACTGTTGGTGGCTTAACAGGCTCCAAGGTCTTATACGGAGTATTCCGTCTAGATAAACAACGAGACACAAAATCCTTCTTAATTTACAAGGAAAACAAGTTGTTCTAATGTTACCATACAGCTTAGTATATGTCACTGACATCTTGAAGTATTCTTCTGAGACAGGACACACTATTAAATGAAGAGTGGCCTATCTGATGAAGTAGGCTCTTATATATTCACAGAAAGCACTTGGACTTTTAATATATGTGACTGTAATAACGTACTATACCCATTCACAACTGAATAGTGGTAGGATGATGCTCTTCGCCCAAAAAAGAGAAACCAACTGTCAAATATACAGTCTTTCGACAATGCCATCATCACTTTCTCCTTGACTCACAATTTGGAATTCATTGAAAATAGTAGGCAAGGGAAGCACAAGTATGAAAAGATAAGATATAAGAATTAGATTTACGCCAGCAGATTACACAACCTCTGTATGTGTGAAGCCAAAGGATTAGTCCCATAGGCAGCTCCCACTAAGACAGTTTTCCCATAGACTTCCAAGTCTGAAGGACTACAGCTTTTACAATCTTGCAACCTGCACAGCTTGCTGTAGGATTCTGGGAGAAGCTCTCCAACACATCTGGAGAAAACTAGGCCTACAATCTCACTGCTAGTCATAATTGTTTTATGATTCAGGTTATAGTGGTTGAGTGAAGTTTGGATTTTACTCTGCAAAAGATGACATCTCTGTAAAACTCTACTTCATTTCAGCTACAAAATCAGACACCTGGCAAATGTGCTCAGCAATTATGGAAAGTGTTTTCCTAACATACAGAAACTTGCAAAACAAATTTAAAATATTGTTTTAATGTGCTAAATATGATTAATATTAAAACTTAATGAATTTATAAGATTCATTTCAAAAGGAGGCAAATATAAACATTATAAATATTCCAAGGTAAATAACAAGAACATTTATCATGTCTGAAGAGCTTTCTCTCTATCCCACCACTCTCCAAGGCTTGGTTGGTGGGGACCGATAGATATAAAATTAATATTGGAAACAATACCAGGTAGCAATAATATACAGTAGGCTGCTTGGTGGATTCTATTTAGTAGAATAGTCAATGGCGGTCTGCTATAGTATTGCCCTAGTGCTCAACTAGAAGCCCTTGGAACTGTTGTACCAAGTACTGTATTCTTTACCTGAATTTAAAACAGGCTTTGAGATACACTTTGAATCCTAAGATTTTTTTTTTTTTAAAAAAAATAAATGCACCAGACTGTCCAGATTCCATCCTCTCCAATACAACTATACCTAAGAAAATAACTACCTCTACAAATTAGAAAAATTACTCCTAGAATTATAGTTCAGTAAAATAATGAATTCCTTCAACCCTCTTAGTACTACATAGCACTTACAGGTATTTTCTAAAATTGATGGATCTTGACAGTCTTTTACCAGCTCTTAGCAACTTCTGTCTACTCAGTGCAGATTTATACATGCATCTATTCCTATCTCCTGTTCTGTAAAATGGTTTTCCACTAATGGGTCATTTCTATCCTGGACTGTCGTCTTGAATTTTATTTTTGTGAAATGTCCACCTATAACCTACATTACACAGTTTCTGCTCTGAGTGATTTCTTTTTGGCAGCTTCTACTTTTAATTGAAATGTACAACTTTTCAAAATGAATGCATGGTCTTTTAAACATTCACTAAAAATCTAAAATGGAAAGAAGATTAATTAGAAAGCAGAAAACACAATTAAAAATGCCTAAACATGTTAAAAGCAGATTCACACACAAGAACATTTAAAAAGCAAAAACATTTACTTTTTAAAAATGCTTCAGTCCCAAGTCAACAAATTAGCTACATATTGGGAGTAACTGTAGATTCAGCTCCTAGTTGAAGTTCTAAATATTAAATGCATTTGGATATTAAATATTAACTATATTTGGATACAGCTCCACAATTCAAGTATCCATTAAAGTACTACTGATTCCATGCCAGGTTGCTGAAGCATAAATTTGCTAAACTGGCTTTGCACATTTCCCAAAGATGGTTAGTGACATTATGCATTAGTTTCTATCCACAGCAAGAGAGCTACGCCTTCTATACACACACGCATGCCCAACTGCCTTACCGAGCCAGAGTTAAAGTCATTTTTAAGGCCTAGTGTTTGTCTTCTAGCTCAAGCAATGTCTCTTAAATGCCTTGAGCTTATTTATTTGAAATGTTTATATACTGTCCTACTGGCAATGGGGTCTTACAATAATCTTACAACTAGCAATGGGGTCTTACAATATAAAAACAAAAAAGACTAAAATCGCAATTTTAACTATTAAAAACAAATCAATGATTTAAACAACATCAAAAACTAAAAATATTAGATTGTTAAAAACCAGCAATAAAATTTAAATGGTACTAAAACACACACACACACACACACACACACACCAAGGACTGACTGCTTACTGGAAAGTATCTAAATACTACCAATGACAATAGCAAGTAGTACTCACTCTCTTGGGCTTCCCCACTTCTAGACATACCCTTAGGAATGGGTGAGAATTTCATTTGGCTCATTTTTTAAATGGGAGCTTCTCAAAATTCATAGAATTCTTAGGATCATAGAGTTGGAAGAGACCTCAAGGGCCATCAAGTTCAACCCCCTGCCATGCAAGAATACACAATCAAAGCACCCTTGACAGTAAAAAAATGAGGGGGGGGGAAGTAAAGTTTAAAAAGTAAAGTTTTTTTAAAAAGAACCTTGAGGGTTTTTTATATATTTAAAAAATGCCAGAGAAAGCAAAATGACAGATTTGCCATCTAGGCCCAAGCTCTTCAAAGCTCTTTTAAGCTCCTAAAATGATGGCTTTGAGTCCTTGTATGTCTCTGTTTCTGAATTAGAGTTTTCCATGAAAGGCTTCTCACCCTTAATAGCTACATAATAGACAGCTATCCATAGTGCGAATAGCTGCACTTACTGAATTCGGCAGGTGCAGCTGGGTGAAAATTTGGGTGGGTTCGTTTTTGATAACTGTCGGGGAAGAAGTGCCTCCTTTTACAGAAGTAAAACAAAAACAAACCAAAAGAATGTGCAGGAAAGTGTAATGGTAAGATTCATTATTCTGTATTTATACTATCATTGAGAATATTCCCAACCCCACAATTCAATGTCACCTATTTTTGCTGTGTGGGGGTAACTCTACGAAGAGTCTCATAGACTGTCAACAGTAAATAGTTTACAGCAGGAGAGCTATTTTTCCCGATCATCCATCTCATAGCTTTTCTGATTCCTCCACACAGTGGTATGAAGCATGTAAACAGAGCATTTCATCCACCAGCTACTGCTTGTTGGATTCCCACCCACAGGCTCTAAAAGCGTGCAAGAAGTCTGTCTCAGACACTGTTTCCAGCACTGGCTGATTACTTCCAGAGCTCAATGTCTGTACTCATGGCACCTGCTCAGCAGATGCTCTAGTCTTCCCAAAGCACCCCAATCTTTGGTTTGAGAACCAATGAGTTACTGGTATAGGTCTGTAGCAGCACAGCAAGTTATCTGAAATATGTTTGTCTGGTTTTGCTACTTGTTTTGCTTCTGAGGGATCCAAGAGAACAGCATTTCCCAGGCTGGTGCCCTCCAGATGTCTTGCAGGATACAACTCCTATAACCTTCAGTGAGAATGGCCATGCTGACCTAGGATGATGCAGGCTGTAGTCCAATATATTTGGAGAGGCTATGCTTGGGAAAGGCTGCAGCAGAGTATATTCACTTATAAAAGGAGCTTGGTGACTTATGTTCATGTGCAACAAACATAATTCCCTCCTATCCAAGACTCATGACTTCCAAGCTCATCTTTCTAAATTTCTACTGTAAAGCTAAAAAGTAATCTGGTAAATCTCACCCTGGAAAAAGAAAATACAATGGGCCTGTACACATGGGGCAAATGGCCCATGCCCCCCACCCAGCTTTGTATTGTCCTGTCCGGACAACACAAGTCATTAACCCTAGGCTGAAATTAGGCAGACCAGATGTGGATCCAGTGGTTCCAGTCCAATCCCAGCTAAAAAGGCTCCTAATCCAGTCTAAAAAGACCAGCTGTTTGCAGAGGAGATTCTCTGAAACCCTGCTGAAACAGCCAGCAGACCGTATAGGCCCGCAAACCCCTTATTTGCCTCCGCCATTGTATCTTAACTGAAGACCCCCATCATGGCCTATGACATCAGAAGATGCCAGATGCCCCATTTCCTCCCTTACAGGCTGCAACTAGGGTCTTCAGTGAAGTTGTAATGACAGAAGCAGGTAAGGGGTGCAGTAGCGGGTCCATGGAACAGTGCAGGTGGGCGTTTAAACTCCTGCCCATCACCGTGCTAGCCCAGAGACTGACCCAAGTCAAACCCCATCTACCTAGGGCCTTTATTAAATTAGGCACGTAGAGTAGATTATCATAGTGCCTACCTTCAGATTAATTTATTTTCTTTAAACCTTAGACTGACTAAACAGAACATATTCCCATATTTCAGAGTTATTATTAAGAGATGCTCTTATCAGAAATGTGAATGTTTCACTTTCAGTATAGACAAGCTAAACTTCTATGTTCTCACACATGCTGAAGCTGTAAACATCACTCACTCCAAAAATAATCCCACTGAAAGCGGTTGAATTTACTTAAAAATAAGGGCTTTTAGGACCAAGGCAGCCATTTATTCAACATAAATTATAGCCTCCTTTAAAAAAGGTCAATCCCAATGTTAATATTTCATATTGGATATGTGTCGATACACATAGATATGTGTAGGGGGATAAATTGCTAGCAAGATGAGGCAATGACACCAGCATGTTCTGTCAAAAAAAATTGATATTGGAAGTGAATGGCACACAGTATGTAATAATAGAAGACAACAAGACCTCACATGATAGATAATGTTGATCTAAGCAACTAAAACTGTGTTCTTTGTCAACATAAAAGTAGAATGAGAAGTCTTATTCTTACCCCAGAGTTCCCCGGCCTGACATGGGAGGACTTGGTGGTTTTTGTGTAGGCGGATTTGTTCTTGACAAAGTGCCAGTTCTCGCAGGCTGATTGTTTCCGTGCTGAAAACCAGAATAATGCTTTAATTTTTTGGATGGAAATAGCTCAGACTATATGTGAATGCAATGCTTCAGTACACTAATATGAAGTGAGGATTCCCAGACAGCTATTAAACCACAGCTTCTCCTATTGCATACTGGATTAAACAGAATAAGAAAAATCCATGTCTAAGCT